>CM074774.1:1609726-2913840 GCA_037355735.1 Pseudo-nitzschia delicatissima | reverse complement strand
CTAACCCTAACCCTAACCCTAACCCTAACCCTAACCCTAACCCTAACCCTAACCCTAACCCTAACCCTAACCCTAACCCTAACCCTAACCCTAACCCCAACCCCAACCCTAACCCCAACCCTAACCCTAACCCTAACCCTAACCCTAACCCCAACCCTAACCCCAACCCCAACCCTAACCAACCCCAACCCCAACCCTAACCCCAACCCCAACCCTAACCCCAACCCCAACCCCAACCCCAACCCTAACCAACCCCTAACCCTAACCCCAACCCCAACCCCTAACCCCTAACTCCAACCCTAACCCCAACCCTAACCCTAACCCTAACCCCAACCCTAACCCTGTCGCTGTCGAGGATTCGTTGGTTGACAATACCTCTAGCGTCTCTGCGATGCTGATCGGTACGATGGGGCTTCGTTCGGTTTCTTCGTCCTCAATGTCCTGTTCGAAGGCCTGAAAGCGATTGGAAGTGGGAGTTCCTGCGGGTCGTTGCTCGTCGGTGTCTGGTGTTATCCGTCTGCGTCCGCTTCTCACTTGGTTCCAGTGATCAGGTGTTCTGTCCGCCATTAACTGGACGTGTTGCTGTGGCTAGCAATTCGTGTGGTTAACTTGGTTGACTGTCATGAGGTACAACGGAAGGACGTGACCACCATCGTGACGGACAGCGGAAGGAGCAGATCAATACGGACAGCGGAAGGACGACACCTCCGTCTTGACGGACAGCGGAAGGACTCAATCTGTCGATCGTGACGCACAGCGGAAGGACCATGTCAATCGTATCCCGAACTCTAAGTCTGAGTTGCTCCTTTGAGTGTCGTTTTGAGTTGTCGACCCTGGCTGGCAAAAGTGTATAACATAATGATTGCAAATGGCCATTACTTGTAATGATGAATGCGAGAAAATTTGATAATGTGAGAAAAAGTAGATTTTGTTTTGGCATCCTACGAGACAAAGTTTGCGCGAAGGAAATAATGATGTGGAATAATTGAAGATGCGCAGCTGATGAAGATGAGGAACCAAACTCGTCATTTCTACTAGACTCATTTTCTGCGTCTCTACATAGATAGAGTATCGATTGTCTAAAAAGCAAAAGACATCTAGAAATTCGAAGGAGACTTTCATAGAACAAGCTGTTTAACGATACGAGGAAAAATTGTTGAGCATCATGTGGAACGATCGATTCGAAATTACTTTTGGTAGATTACTATGGAAACGTCCGAGGATAGAAAGTAAAAGAATAAGTAGGACGTTCTAGGTGTTCTCTATTTATCATCTATTTGTAAAATATAGATCGAACTGTAGCTCAGGTGGTCAAGAGAGAGCGTGGAAACGACTACAAGGTTGAACGAGGAATACAGCTATTTGCGGTAATCCACCATCCACTTGCAGAATCAAATCGAAAAGAACGAAGCCGAACTTTTTAACGTCTGTACAAGTCATTATTTACGAACGAATATATTCATCAGGTACAATTGATTCTTTGTATGGTCGAAGTCTCGAATCACTGTATAACATACTGTTTCAAATCACAAAGACAGATATGAAACGAATGGACAGCAAAGTTTCGAATCACTATGTAACATTCTGTTTCCAATCGCAAAGACAGATATGAAACAACGAATAGACAACAAGATGATTTTGATTCGGATTATCATTTTCCTATTTCTCAAGGCTCGTCACTGTCGGTGCCAGAAGAAGCGTTGCCACCGAGACTTGCGATGAAATTATCGGCAGCCCGCATCCCCGTCTGCATACTGGTTGAAGACGTCGGTCCTGCCGCAAGCCTTTTTGAGACGCTCACATCTGCGATATACAAATCTGTCGTGCCCTTGACCTGGTAGGAATCGTCAACAACCTTTGCGTTGCCGCCGTAGTAGTGATAATAGGAACCAAGCATGTTTGTGCTGCATTTCTTCCCTTTATTTTCCCCTTTTCCAGTGAATGAATCGGCATTCCAATAAGTCGCTATGTTTGGTTTCAAAAGCTTCTCAAGTTTGAGTTTTGTCAACACCTTAAATATAAATCGACGCCTTCTCGTACCGCTTTGTCCTCCTTTTACTGCGTTTTGCAGCCGCCCGCCCTCTTTCATGGGCTCCATGGATCTTCCGATAGCCTCGCACATCTTTTCCGTCACCTCGAGCTTACTATCATCGACGTAAATGCCGAGCCGATTTCGAATGTATTTCCATTTCATGGAAAGCATGGAAAAGGGATTGTTGTAGAATGGAGGCTGCTCCATGAACCAATCCACTCTTTGGGTTGCGTTTAGAGGTTTGGGGACCGCATCGAGTTCCAGAATGGGTTCCGCGAATACGCCAATGCCCCACATACTGGATCCACGTAAAACCCATTTCATCAAATCGAAAATCGCCGGCACCTTCTTTGGCAGTAGCTTGTTCACAAACAGGTAGGTTCTGACGTTCTTGACGGCAAGCCACGTTTGTATGCCCTTGGTGAAAAATTCGTACGCGTTGCCATATTTATCTTCCGCGATGAGCCTGGGCTGCGCTCCAAACTGATCCGCTGTTTCCGGCTCGACTCCCAAGTAAACAACGGCATGTTCGTCTCCGACTTGCTTTCCGACGTCTTCGTTGGGTGTCCACCAGTCTTTGGGAACATTTCGTGCTTCCAAATGTTTTTCCTGCGCGATCCCAGATTCGACGAGAAGGTCAAAGGTGTTGAAGATTCCTCCGGCAAGAACGACGGCCTTGTTTGCCTTCCAAACAACACATCCTCCGTACTCGTTCTGATCGTTGTCGACACGGACACCCCGAACACCAATTGCTCTGCTCGTGTTTTCACCTTCACGAACACGAATCACGCTGGCGGCACGGCCATGGACGTATTTAATCTTCCGATCTATGGTATTATACCGTAGATCGTCTGCGAGCAGCAGACGCCTTCGTCCATCTTCGGAGCGGAGACTCGAGGGCAGCGATGCATAGTCCTTGTCGTCCATTTTGATGGGAACAGGTAGGTCACCGATTTCGAACTCAGTGGCTGCAAAGGCCTTGATCCATCTATCGGTGGTTTCCGTCCCAGGGATAATGGAATTATTTCTCAATTCGAAGACGTCGACGGGAGGATAAGGCTCAACGCTCACCAGATAGTTTGCCCCACCCGAATTGGCAGCATCTCCTCCGCCAAAGTTGTTCCAGGCCTTTCCAGAAAGATGAGTCAGTTTCTTGCGAGGAACATTGGTAAGGACAGCAGTGTCTGTATCTTCGACGATGTCTTCCGGCCAATTGTACGCCTTGAAATCCCGCCCTTTTTCGATCCATATCACACTTAGATCCGGTCGAATGCGAACCAAACGATGAAGAAAACCGGCACCTGCTGGTCCAGAACCGACCAAAACTACGTCTGCTGAAAATGTTTCGACACCATCATTGTTATTCTCTACATCTACTCCAGTGACACCTCGGCATTGAGGATCGTAGGTTTTCGCGGATGTGGATGTGAAGACACACGAAAAACCGAGTAATAACAATAGGATAAGTTTCGTCATCGTTATAGTTGTCACAGTGTACGGTGTAGTTGTGTCGAAATTTGTGATTATGATGTCTGCTTCAGATAGATCTTATCACAACCGAGGACTTCAAGGGTTCTCGATTTTGTACATTCGTCATATGCATAGTAAGGCATAATCGGAGTTCTCATTTTCTATTTTTTGACATCGGATTAATTCACAAGTTCTCTCTTTCCTAAAAATGAAAAGAATTTTTTGGGGATTGAAGAAGCACAAGGAAAGGCACATATGTTTTTAATGTCGGAATCTCGACAGCGCTCTTTAACCCTAGCCCTAATTTTATCTGTGGTGAGTTCTACCAGAATGAAAAAAATGATCTCTTTTTATGTTCCTTGCATAAGCCATTAGAGTAGTGTAGCGGTGTTGGATATAATATGAATAGCAAGAGTTAATGGGTAGCATGTGACATATGATGCGACTGCAACTTTTCAAAACGAAAATCCGTAAAAGTGTTCCAAATACCCTGGCAGAACGACCTCTGCAAAAGCCGTCAAGAGATTGGCTTGCATGTCCCAGTTGTCGACCCGGAGGTGTCGAGGAAACTCAATCTGAATGGCATCTACGCTTCCACCGTCCCGAGATCCGTGAACCTCAATGTTGTAGCCGCCCGAAAAGTAGGATTGTCCCTCCAAAGGATGTTGGTTGTTGAAGCTTGGAACCGATGCATATCCGGTACTGTCTTCAAAGAAAGCTCCCATGCTCCAGGGGCCACGTAGGACTTCCGAGAGACTTGAAGTCGAATCTACCACCAGATTTCGAACCGAAGAATCATCGGTATACGCGTCGAGCTCCACGTTAGATTTCCGTAGACGGCTGGACCAGATCTTGTAGCCGAGTTCGATCATGGCTTCCGGATGAACGTGGCCGTGAAAATCAATCACCAGCCCCCTTCCAAACGAGTCAGTGATGGCATCGCGTGCTTGTTTCGCAAAGGCGTGAAATTCCGCGTGGGCTTGCATGGCCACCGGATCGAACTGGGCACCCTGTTCTTCCTCCCGGTTGGGATCAAGCTTGATTCGCCCCAGTCGATTGACCACCAGATGGCAATAATTGTTGCTACCGAAATGAGATCGGATCATGTCGTTGACTCGGCGGGCCATGTCTTGGGTGTTTTCGTCGTTCAGAGTGACGGCTCGACAATTGGTCGCGTCGAGAGATTCGTTGACGCTTGCACAATTCTTGTTCCAATCGCACGTGTCTGTGTCGGCATCGTAACACCCGTTCTTGCGATCATCAATGGAATCTGGAAAGAGATCCCCATCGTGGCTCGTCAAGAGAAGGCAGGGAGCAGTACCGGGAATGTATTCGATGCACGTGGAAAGCCCCATGGATCCTTCGAAAATCGAAAAGGATTCGGGAACTTGGTATTCCTCGCGTCGGGAGTTGGTGCTAGTGGCCACAAATCGATCCCGATTCACCATCCATTCTTTCAGAGTAGTAAGCGTTCCCGAAGTGGCGTACCATGGCCGGTACCAAAAATTATCCGAGTGTTGAAAGGAGACAGCCGATTTTCCGTCGACCAGACCCTCCGGCAGGGCAGAGTGGCGGGACTTGTTTGACGCCACATCTTCGCATGATTCCCACCCACCGGTGTTATCAAAGGCGTAAATCAAACTTGGGTTTTCCAGAGATCCCTGATACACGATCAGCTGGTCTCCATAGATGGAAATGATGACGCTTCCGGACACGATGTTCCAACCGGGATTGGCGTCACCATTTTTGTATGATTGGACACTTCCTGGAGATAGATTTTCCGGGGCAGTGAATCGAATAACGCTCTCGCCTGTGACGAATCCATCACAATCCCATCCCTTGTCGGTAAAGTAGACCTCGGTGCCCGCCAGAATTTCCACCCAGGTTACAAAAGCAAAGGCATCGGGATTGTCCGACGCGTAGGCCACAATCTGAATGTCTCCCGGATGCAAAATGGTAGTGGGAGTGGCGGTGACAACTCCAACGGCGACCCAGCAGAGCGCCAAGCATAATCGAAGTGCGATAGACATGTTTTGAATACTGTCGATTTGTATTTTTTGTGGATGATTGATGTGTTCGTAGCGTTGAATGAAGCTGAACTCGTCATGCATTGGTTTTCGGTGTTGAGGTGATCGAAATCGTTATCACGTATCGGCATGGCACATCCCTGCGATGAGGTGAGGAAAAGGCGATGGGTAATCGTATGGAACTCAGATAGTTCAAGTCAATAACAGTTTGCACGTGTCCATGGTTCACTCTTCTTTTGTCACCAATAGGAATTGCTGCTTTTGATTACTGTATTTGACAAAGTATCAGTTTTGTTGTTTTTTGTTCCATAGAAATAAGTCTGAAAGACCCATCGGATCTTGGTTCGTCTTGAGTTTTTTGGGAAACCCATTGGGCCTAGTATGTGTGAGTGATGAAAAACTTCTCGGGCGAAGAAAAAGAAAGACGGGTTTGTGGAGAGCCGCGACGGCATCGGAAGGCACGGCGGGCGTGACATTTCAAGCCGGTCGAAGGAAAGTTGGCCATTTCGAATTTTGTGAAGCCAAATCAAATAATTATCTTCTCAATTCTCATTATTTCCATTTCCGATTTGCTGTGTTTCATTACTCGTATTTGCTAAATGGCACAGAAACTTTTCATTCTTTCGCACTCAATTTGCTTTCCTAGTGACCTTCGATGAGTAGGTATTGCAATGGTAGCAATATGCTAGAGCAGAAGGATATTGAAGGATCACAGAATCGGGTCGACACTAATGCCTACATTCCATTTTGACAAATTGGTGAATTTTTCTGGTCAAAAATGGCGATGACTCGGTCAATTTTCAATCTTTCGCACTCAATTTGCTTTCCTAGTGACCTTCGATGGTTAGGTAATGCAATGGTAGCAATATGCTAGACCAGAAGGATATTGAAGGATCACAGAATCGGGTCGACACTAATGCCTACATTCCATTTTGACAACTTGGTGATTTTCTGGTCAAAAATGGTGATAGCTCGGTCAATTTTGAATCTTTCGCACTGAATTCTCTCTTTCATTGGGTTCGTATAGAAGATTGAACGATCAGCGTCGATCTGGAATTGGTGCGTTTTTCTCCCATAGTTCGTGAAGGTAGGAATAGGCCAGCGGGGATACCATGACATCGTACTTGGCGGAATTTTTGTAGGAAGTTACCTCTTCCGAGAACTCCTCTGAAAGCTGTTTCTTTAGATTTTCTCGCGCCTGAGACAAGTGATCCTTATTTGGTGGTAGAAGTACTCTTCCCCCATCAAACACAAGATTTTGAAGTGTTTTCACTTTGCTCGGGAAAACTCTGATTCGATGCTGGTTTTGAAAAGGGTCACGGCAAAGAATTCCCTCGCTATCGCTTCCTTCCTTGCCACAGGGTGTGGGTGGTTCTTCGTCGGCCAGTGTCATGTAATCCACAAGGGCTGTGTTGCCGCCGGAGCCTCCATAGAGTCGATAGATCCGTTTTCGACCTGGCAGAGTCACTTTGGCCAGCTCTTCGGACAATTTGATTCGGGGTTCACCCTTTAATTCAACTTTACGTAGACGAAAATAGATGAAGCGTTGCGATTCAGTTTCGTTTGGTATTGTGTGTGCGATTGTCATTGAAAGTGTGATTGGGAAAGTAACTGTGAGAGGTTATTTCGGCAGTAAAATGCGAAAAAAGGGCAAAATCTAGAGTTTTCGCAACATAATCATCATGTAGTCGTACCTAATTTGTAGACACACCCAAGCGCCGGTTGGGCCTGACACGTCACCAGATTGGTCCCGATTCCGAATGCCGTGAGCGAATGTCCTGATGTGCTAAATTCCTCAAGAACAGCCTCGTTGATATCGTTGCTGGCGACGATTGTGAGATTCCCAAACGCTGCAGTTCGATCTGGTTCATCACGAAGAATTGCATCAAAGGCCTTTTTGCAACCCCTGCTTAGACCAACGAGGTCGCCGGAATCGAGCCTTACACCCTTTGGCTGGTAACCAAAGTCGTCTAGAGCCTTTGCGACTGCGATAAAGTTTTGGAGCCCGCTTTCCAGCGTGTTGTACGTGTCGATGAGACAAAGACAAGAATTTGGAAAAGCACAAGCATAGTTGCAAAAGGCGGCGAGTTCCCCGTCGTTCGTTACAAATGATGATGTTCGATGTTTGAGAACGGTTTCCAGAAAGTCTTGATTGGATTGTGATTTTTTATTGAACAACGTCAGCCCGGATGCCTCGTCGAGCGATGAAAATGACTGGACGTAGGAGTCTGCAGCACAACAAAAATGAAATTTGTGAGATTGTTAATTCAGGTGACAAGCATTCGAAACGAACCAATGCTATAAGCTTCAAGCTGGTTGTTACTGTACGTACGCGCATGGGTTCCCGCGATTGGAATGCCAAAGGATTTTCCGGCCTGGACGTTGGAGGTTCCCACAAAACCTCCCACGTAACTATACTTGCTAGCACTGCAGGCACCATCAGGACCCTGTGCTCTTCTGAGTCCAAACTCGATACAGGGGATCCCGTTTGCCCTCAAGACCATTCTTGAAGCGTTTGTGGCAATTAGTGATGGGTAATTGACGAGGTTGAGCAACGTCGTTTCCAGTAATTGGCCGACTCCCAACGGCCCCTCAACAGTGATCAGTGGAGTCCGTGGAAAGACTACCGTCCCTTCTTCCACGGCATAAACCTTTGTAGATGCCATTGCGATTTCAATTGATGCGAGATATTCGAAGAATTCGTCTTCGCAGTGCGAGAGTGCTGCTGTTGATTTGAGGTATAAGATGTCGTCTTTTGTGAACGAGAAGGTTTGGAGTAGCTTGAGACATTCGTCGAGGCCACAAAAGACTGTATATCCGCCCTTGAAGGGGTTCTTGCGAAAGAACAATTCAAAGACGGCGTGATCGTTTACCTTGCCGGTTCTCCAGTGGGCGTAGGTCATCGTCAGTTGATAAAGATCCGTGAGAAGAGCCCTGACAAGTGGATTCGTTGGCCCTTCGTTGCAGGGAATTGATGTTGAATTTGAGGTCATGCTGATGTTGGTATTGATGTTGATAATAGAAGTTCTGGTGTATTTTTTTGCTTCTCACTCGAATCAGATTTGATTTGGTTTGGTTTGGTTTGGTTTGACGCGATGAAGATCTTATGTTGTAACAACAACAACTGCTCCTTCACCTGCTTCTACTACTTCACATACTGTAATCTAAAATAGCGAATCCAAGAATTTTGCGATCATTATTTTTCAGCAGGATGTCTGTCACAGCATGTCACATGTTTGGACTTCTCCATCCGTATTGTACGTGTAGATACTACGGAACGTTCCTACGAGTACGTAGTTTAGTGGAGAATACTGCAAAGTTCGGGAATTTCGCGGAATTTCAAACATGACCCAAGAGTCGAGTCGTGCCAAATTGAGTTTTGCAAATAATTTAATCAATGAAATAAAATACCAGAGCACCTAGTGGTCGTGACTAAAGTTTTTTTGCCATTTTTATCGAAACATAGAACTCGAATAAAACTCAGGTTTTGGTCTCTCGTAACTCCTGAATCAACTCCTGAATCGTTCAAGTCCTGAATCACGATTCAGGAGTTGATTGAGGAGTTCAGGAGTTGACCTAAGAACCAATACGAACGCTCCTGAATTTTAATAAGACGGCCACCTTCGTTTCCAATAGCGATGGGCAGCTGCATTACAAGGTTACCGGCAATAGATTCAACAGCATTGCTGCTGGTCGTCATCGACGGTGTTTGACAAAAATAGTAGAAATATCGACGTAGTAACAAACCAAACAATGACAAGTTTTATAAAAAGCTCGTTTTCCACCAGTCTGATGGAAAATGATCAAATTCCAGCAGCCCGACCAAATATGATCATTTTACAACAGAATTGTTGAAAAAAAACAGGCTGGTGGAAAACCGTCATAGTGGAAGAGTAGCAATAACACGAATGTTTCTTTTACTTAAACAAAATCATGGTCGTGTTTCACTAGGTATATTTATTCAATATATTTTTCCACCAGTCTGTTGGAAAATGATCATATTCCACAGCCCGATAAAATATGATCATTTTCCATCAGACTCGTGGAAAACGAGTTTTTTCTCAAAATAAGACGAGGTTTGAAATTGCGAGCGATTTTAGGAATCTGTCCATTTTCACCAGCCTCAATCGTAACTCCTGAATCGTAACTCCTGAATCACGATTCAGGGGTTCGAGGAGTAAGACTTCTGAATTTCATTCGAGCTCTCAAAGAAGATAAATAAATCAGGCTCAGGGTTAGGGTTAGTTTGATTTAGTCGTGGGTATAACTGCGATAATCTAGATTTTATTTGTAATTTTTTGACTTTGCGTCTGTTCTCGCCCGGATTTCACATAAATTTCCGAACTTGGCAAACACGAGAACGAGACACGGTTTGAAAAATCGACCATCACGAGTAAAAATATCAGTCGTGCTTCTATCTCGAGTCGTGGTACACTCTGTTGAAGAAGGCGGATACGTACGATCTGGTACAAAACGTACGTGATGCGGTAGGGATCGATGTCCCTCCGCGTGTCGCGCTGTCTGTTTACGACCTATTCGAATCATTAATACTGGCTGACTACGAGTAAAGAAGTCGATGACGACGCTTTCGAGAAGCAAAACAAATTCATATACCAGTAACAACACTAACAATAGCAACAGCAAATGCAACAGCAAATGCAACAACAACAACAACAACAACAACAACAATATCCTCCCTACACTGTCACTCAAACAACATAGACATCCCTTCAAAGAAGCAACACTGAAAATACTATTTGCAATGATGTCGATAATAAAAGATTTCCAATACACATTTTTGGCGTTGTCCTTGTTCACGGCTGGAGCTTCGGCCTTTTCTTCAACCAACACTGGTCTCGTTTCATCGACACCAACAACAAAATCAAGCATTCCTCTTTACATGTCATCGGCGGCAGCTATGCTTCCAGAGGGTTTGGTCAAGACTGTTGTCGAGGGAGGATCACCGAACGCCTCTCCGATCCAAAGGGGGGACGTCGTTACCGTCAAATACACCTGTTATTCGACCACAGGGGATGACTCCGGCAATATTTTGTTGGCGAGATCTGATTCCCAAAAGATGGTGTGTATTCTTGAAATATTGCAACAATACATTGTAATAGGATGATACGCGTATTGCACTACGTACATTGAATTATTTTCCATTCTCACCTCTCATTGCAACATTTTTGTTTTGGTCAATCTCGAATGCTACGGATATGGATCGGATGTGTTTTGTGTTGCTTCGATTGGATATTGGATATTCGATATTGGATATTGACTACGTATTTTATTCGGTTGGATTCAAATTCATAAAACTTGACAACAATCACGATGTGCTTCGATCGATAAATTGATAATCAGGTTGTTGGTGACGGAGCGATGATCCCGGGATGGGACGCTGCCCTTCGAACCATGAAGCAAGGCGAACGTGCCGTCATCCGCCTCACCGACTCCTCCCTGGGATACGGGAACGACCCACGTGCTGCGCCCGCTCTAGAAGCACTCGGAGCCGATCCAGTCAATTCTCAGCTAGAATTCGATATTTTGGTACAGACGGTTCAGCCAGCGGCACAGGCTGCTCAGGTCTTTGATATGAACTTTGACGCGATGGCCCTTGCGGACACCACACCGAAGACAGCACAAGAAATCGCCGAAGCCTACCAAGTCAAGATGGCAAACAAGGCACCCGAGAAGGAAGGTCTCGAGGGATGGGTTGAAACCGTCAAAAACTGGTACTTTTTTGGATTCTTCGAAGGAGAAACTGGAGAAGAGGCTCCTTGGTATCTCAAGCCGTCAATCACTTTTCCGATCGCATTTGCAATCGTTGGTGCGGCATTTTACGTTTCCCTGCTCACGGGAGCAATCAGCGAAAAGGGAGCACAGAGTATTGATGAACTCGATGTCATCATTACAAATCTTGCATCGTCGGTGCCAGGCCTCTAATTGTATTGGTTGGAGCTGTGCTGTTGACAATTGTCGAGTTGCGGCCGTTTATGCAACTTTCGTTCGATCATGCCCACATGTCAACACGGAGTCGTCTTTCCATCGCAAAGTAAAGATGCGCATCGGTAGACGGAGTTGAAGCAAGTTGCTCATGGCGAAAAAAGAGAAAACGAGATAGAGTAATACACGTACTGCTGTATCAAACAATTGTAGAAATCTTCAAATAGTTCGAAAATGCTAATATTAGATGCGAATTGAGTTTGCTGAATGATATCGCCCGGATACTCTTGTAGTACAAATTGAAAGAATACAACTCGATCCGGAGCTTCAATATATTCATCTGTATTTCGAGTACAATTGAAGTAATCCATTTCATATTCAGAATTCGAGAGTTTTGAAAAACTGAGTTTTCCCAACAAAAACAGTCGTTCCGACCAGCGTCCTAGCCTTAACCCTGAGCGGCAACTTTTTCAATGTGGAGATCCGGATTTCAAAATGAAAAGGAGCAACCCGGAAATGTACAAAAGGATCCCGGATTATGAATTGTATACAGTTCGTACTGAACAGAAGGAAACCGGAAATAATGTGGGATCAAATGGAATGAAAGCCTGAATTATTGTTGAGCCAAAATGATTTTTAGGGTCTTCTTCTATTCGTACATGACGACATCCGCGAACACAAAAATCGGATAAGTGACGTACGTGTACCCAATACACAAATTCCGATACATACCGAGTACTTTTTCTCTCCAATAATATTTTTCTATTTGGTCGCGTTCTTGACACCAAGATTGTAAAACGTTGGTTGTTGAATAAATCTAGAATCTATCCATCAAAGAATGATTCCGGAGCTGGAACCACGTCACGTTGGGTCACACACAGGAAATCCTAAAAGCGACTATCCGAGATTTAAACACGAATACTTGTCATGAAGTTCGACGAAAAGCATCTGCGGCATCCCCCAAAAGAATTGGTTTGAAAAGGCGTGGAATCGATAGGAAGAATTCAGAGAATCAATCACCCAAATCTGTGTTCGCCGTGCTCTGACCACGATTACTTCGCACGCACTTCATTTTTGTGATGATTCATTCGCATTCCTCCATTTCTTTTTTTCATTTTCGTGCACTTTTCCCACCGATTTCTTCCCGATTATTTGTTGTACTACAAATCAACACGTGTTATCAGAATCTGGATGTGAAATCTTCGAATCCATAGCTTTCCGTTCCTACGTTGAAAAGGCTAATAATAACAAGTTCATCAACACAATACTTCATTCAGTGGGTGGAATATTGCTCATCAATTACAATTGACATCTAAATCGCAGACAAACAAAGACCATCAAGTCGAATCAAATTGAATCGAACGACCCTTTCCCGACGGCATAAAATCGTGTCGACTCCAGTTCCATTGTTCCGTACGATATTACCATTCATCGCCTCGAATCATTGCAAGCGTCGGAGAGCCAAACCCTTCGAGCTTTACTTCCGAACAAGTATAAACTGGATTGCATCATACCATCACGATGAAAGCAGGATCCGTTTCGCGATTTGCCACGTTGGCTCTGTCACTCTTTCTCTCATCCAACGACAAATGGATTTCCGGCGAAGCAGGTGCCTTTGTCGAATCCTTTCAGTTGCCTCCGCAGACAACGCGGATCAACAGCATCGGGAGTCGTCTTGCCATTGGTCACGACTCACGACAAGGATTGCAATACGAATCAAATCATTACCAATCGCGATTTCGATTGCATGCTGCGAATCCAAAGTCTGATCCAAAAGAAACGTTGCGAACGGAATCTTTGGCCAACAAGAAAGATCTTGCGAAGGCAGAGCAAGCATGGGCGCTAGATTCAGCAATCGAAGAGAGCGATGAATCTGACAGTCTCAATCTTCTTTCCGCCGATGTTCTTGGACCTCTGTTTTCCGTGGTCTTTGTGGTTGGCTTTTTGTTCTTCACTCTCCTCAACAGCGGAGGTATATCCGATACCTTTCTCAGCATGAACCTAGACGCTAAGCTCAACGTTCTATCGAGAATCTCGTGGTTCCCTGGTACTGTCTCAGAGTCTCAGGTGGTGGTTGGTCTCGTCATGGCATTTTCGGCATTTGCCCAGGCTTTGACAGGCTTTGGTTTTGCTGTAGTCGCCGTCGGGGCATTGAGCAGTATGTCCTGGCTGCTACACAGCGAACTATACGAAGTCATCACACCAGTCGCGGCAACTCTGGGCGCGCTGGTAGGATTTATTTTGTTGATCCCTTACGCCTTTGCGGAGGGGCCACCCACAGAGGAGGAACCTGGATTGGACTGGTCAGAAATTCTTCCGCTCCTCATTCCCTGCACGGTATTGACGCCATTGGGAGTCCAGTTGAACAGCATGGTCGATCCAATTCTAGCAACGAGGGTGCTTGCAGCTCTCATCATGGGATTTGTCGGATACAAACTAGTTCCAACGATCCAGGATGCCTTGGGAAGTGGCGATGAAAGCACGGAGGACATCCAACAAGTCGGAGCCATGGTAGTTTCTGAAGACGAAGGCAGCGAAGAATTTCTGCAGTCTCGGACGGCAGCGATATTGTTAGGTTCCGCCGCTGGGGTTTTTGGGGGTGCATTTGACGTTCAGGGCCCACCCCTCTGTGTTTACGGAGATGCGAAGGGATGGTCGCCAGCCAAATTCCGAAATACTGTTTTGGCAGTCGTCTGCCTCAATAGCGCCTTTGTCGTCGCCATTGACTTCTTCGAGGGCGCTCTAGGGGACTTTTACTACAGTTATTTTTGCCTCACAAGTCTCCCGGGAGTATTGCTGGGTGTCGTCGCCGGTCAATACGCCAGCAAGCGGATTGATCCAGTGCTGTTCAAAAACCTCGTGTTGGTCATGTGCCTGGGACTCGGCATTCAGTTGTTGGGTGTCTCTTAATGCCCAAAAGAAAACTTTCGGGACTTCCATTCCCTCCAAACTCAATCAGAAACAATAACCTTGGTAATTGCGACGTGGCTTTTTTGTCTTCAATACATTTTTCATCTAAAATATTAAGCGCAGCAAGAATTACACCTCAATTTATTTTCCTTGATTACAGAGCACATCGATTCACCAAACTATACATTCCCAATTATAGATCGTTTTGATAATCGCCATATTTGCATATCTTGATCCTCAACATTCGTTTTTTGTAATGCAGTTGAAGAGAATATGGTTCTTCACCGACAGATTCTTCGATTCTCCGAGAAAAATTGTAGAAACAGCACACCAAAAGCTGAACCAGTATGAGTGAATAGAAATTTTATCAATAGTAATCACCAATGGATACATAGCGACATTCTTTACCTAAAAGGAAGCGGATATTTGCTTCCTTTGTGTGTTCAATTACCACCAGCTCTCTGTTTTTAATATCAATTGCAACACACTGTGTCGATATAGAAGTCAAACCAGTATAGGTCTGTCAATTTTCAGTCTTTTTTGCTCCTTTTTCTTTCAGATTGGCCTCCCGTCAGTAATCGTTGATCGTGAATCAATATCGTAGAGCAGAAGGATGCCATTGTATCAGCAAATTGGGTCGAGAGCAGTGCACACCTCTCATTTTTGAGGCTTTTTTGTTGGTGTCTATCACCGAATTGGCGACAGATCGGTCAAATTTCAAGATATTCCACTCCTTCTTCGTTCAAAGCGTCTTTCTGTCAGTATGTAAAGAGGGAGGATGAATCGTATTTGTAATATGACTGCGCTTAAATTAGAATATTTGGTCGAGAGCAATGCCTAATGTGCATATTTGAGATACTGCTGATTTTCTGCACAAAAATGGCAATAAATCGGTCAATTTTCAGCCTCTCCCACTTCTATTTCTTTCATACTAGCCTTCTATCAATAGGAAAAGAGGCCGACTCAATATTTTTGTGTCGTAGCATTTGACAAAGCAATGAATTGGGGTCGAGAGCAATGCCTAATGTGCATATTTGAGATACTGCTGATTTTCTGCACAAAAATGGCGATAAATCGGTCAATTTTCAGCCTTTCCCACTTCTATTTCTTTCATGCTAGCCTTCTATCAATAGGAAAAGAGGCCGACTCAATATTTTTGTGTCGTAGCATTTGACAAAGCAATGAATTGGGGTCGAAAGCAACGCCTAACGTCCTTTTTTGAAAAATTGTTGATGGGATGTTGCAAAAATGGTGATAGGTCTGTCAATTTTCAAGTTCTATCGCTTATTTTAGTCTCAGATTGTCATTACACAAATAGGGGCAAGTGGATGGATCAAGTTTATTTATGTAGTGTTTGTCGTCCTATCAGCGAATGGGGTCGAGAGCAGTGCCTAATGTCCATATTTGAGAAAATGTTGATTTTCTACACAAAAATGGTGATATCTCAGTCAGTTTTGAATCTTTTTCACTCTCTCTTCTTTGAAAGCGGCCTTCAATAAGTAATGAATGAGGGCGGATCAGATTCATCTGTGTGGTATCAGTTTTGTAACCATAGAATTGGGCCGAGAGCAATGCCTAGAGTCAATATTTTGAAATTGATGATTTTCTGCACAAAAATGGCGATAGATCGGTCAATTTTGAATCTTTTTCACTCCCTCTTCTTTGAAAGCGACCTTCCATTATTACGTAAAAAGAAACGACCTGGCTTGTTTATGTGACGGCTGTTGTTGAAGCAGCGAATTGAGCCTAGAGCAGTTTTGGTAATATCCATTTTTGAGAAATTGTTGGTCTGTCACAAAAATGGTCATAGGTCTATCAAATTTCAAAAACTTTCACTCCTTTTTGTTTCAAGCTGCCTCCAGTGAATATATAATGAGATTGGATCAATACTAAAGACGATAGGTTCAGTATTGTTTGTGAGTTTCTTTACTAAAATTATAGTTGTACGTAGTATGTTTTTCGTCTAGTTCGATATTTGTACACTACGCATACTTGAATTTATAAATTACAGAAACCCTCTTCTCTGCGGGAACGACCATACCAGCATGACAGCACCGCTTCCCGTCTGCTCAGCGAAGTTAAGCATGCCCGGGCTCGGTTAGTACTACGGTGGGGGACCACGTTGGAATCCCGAGTGTTGTTCTCTTTTTGCGTGTGAATTTTTGCTCGACCCACTGGACCAAAGAATGTCGGAATGCGCTCGCGCGCATAACATTCGTTGTTTCACAACAACATTCACCATCTGTTGAAGTTGAAGGTCGAAGACATAATATTGGAATGGTTCGACTAGAATTTGGAGAGAAGAAAGAACGGTAAAAAGAACGAGAAAGAATAAAGGGAAGGCAGGCAGCACGCCAATCACGAGCGAAATAGGGTAGGTAGAAGAAAACCGAAGAAGGTCGGAATCAAGAAACACGCCGACCGTTTGTGTAAGGTCTGTAAGCCATCTGCTGCTGTGCCATGTGCTATCACGAAGTTCCAGCTACTAGTAGTAACTGTGCGTGCAAGTTTCCGATCCTTTTTGCAAGTTTTGTTTGTTGGAAAGGTATCTCCATCTCGGAGAACTTGTACTCCACCTCTATCATCGTTAATCTCCAATCGATCTCGACTCTAAGAGGACTACTTGTAGTAGCTATCTGTCGTATCAATAGAGACAATCTGAATTGACTATTGCTGGTTGGATCAATTGGATCGTAACAAGTCAACAGTCACTGCTACAGCTACAGCTACACTCTTGTTACAGTCTGTATTGCAATTGAATTGCTTCTCCTTCTATTATTCATTATCAATTGAACCGAGAAAATGTCATTGTTAGCTTCTCGTCGCGTGTTGTCCCTTGGCAAGGTAAGAATGAAGTTTTGATATAATGATGTGTTGATGTGCTGCTGTGTAAAAAGCAACAGTGAATTGTTTGTATTGTTGTAAACCAATGCGAGAAGAGGATAATTTTTTGGTATCGATAATGAGAAGAAGAGAAGCAAGCAAGCATGGTTAGGAAGAGAAGCAAGCATGCTGCAAGCACTCCACAACAATCTAATTGTTGTCCGACCAATGCAATTGCAATTTGTTGTCTTCCCCTTCTTCATTACAACAATGATATAAATGCAACACACATACATATACATACACATATGCTTCTATCTAACCTTGATTTCCTTCTTGCAAACAACAAACAACAAACAACAGCGCATTACAATCACTTCCAACCGAGCCTTTTCGGCAGTAGCCACCAGCGCCGAACAGGAATTCCCCGATTACGTCCTTCGAGCTCCCACCACCGATGTGACAACTCTCTCGAATGGCTTGCGCGTAGGCAGCGAGACTACTGTCGGTGCTTCGACCGCAACCGTCGGAGTCTGGATCGATTCAGGTTCGAGATACGAAAAAGCCAGCAACAACGGTGCTGCTCACTTTCTCGAGCACATGGCATTCAAGGGAACCGACAAGCGAACCCAGAAACAACTCGAGGAAGAAATCGAAAACATGGGAGGACACTTGAACGCTTATACTTCTCGAGAACAGACGGCTTACTTTGCCAAGGTTTTTGAAAAGGACGTCCCCAAGGCGGTGGAAATCATTAGTGATATTTTGTTGAATTCAAAACTCGAACCTGCTGCCATTGAACGAGAACGCGAAGTCATTCTCAGAGAAATGGAAGAGGTCAACAAGAACCAGGAAGAACTCGTTTTGGATCACTTGCACGCAACCGCTTTTCAGGGAACCTCGCTGGGACGCACAATTCTTGGATCGGAGGAAAACATTCGCTCGCTTACTCGTGATCAGCTCGTCGATTACATCCAAACTCAGTACACAGCCCCCCGCATGGTGGTGGCCGGAGCTGGTGCCGTCGATCACGCCGAGTTGTGTTCGCTCGCCGAAGAACACTTTGGAGGTCTTCCGACAACTTCTGGTGGTGTGGATGTGGCTATGGAACCAGCCGTCTTTACCGGAAGCGACTACCGCGTCAAATTCAACTCGGAAGACGTCGGATACCTCGCCGTTGCCTTTCCCACCGATTCCTGGACGTCGGAATACGCCTTTCCCTTGATGCTCATGCAACTCTTGTTGGGATCCTACGATCGAGCCTCCGGAATGGGAGCCAACTACGCGTCCAACCTCTGTCAGGACGTGGCCGAAAACGAATTGTGCTATTCTCTCAACACTTTCAACACGCACTACAAGGACACTGGATTGTTTGGTGTCTATGCCGTCTGCCCCGACAACAAGGTCGACGATGCTTCTTGGTACATTATGAACAATTTGATCCGATTGGTTCACACCGTTGGAGACGAAGAGGTCGAACGTGCCAAGGTCAGTCTCAAGGCCGCCATGCTCAGCAACCTCGATGGACACAACAACGTGGCGGAAGAAATCGGTCGCTCTTTGTTGAATTACGGACGCCGAATGACCCCCGCCGAAACCTTTTCCCGCATCGATGCCGTCACCACGGACGACATCAAGGCGACTGCCTACAAGTTCTTTAACGACAAGGATCACGCACTGGCAGCTGTCGGGGGAATCCATGAACTCCCCGATTACACTTGGTTCCGCCGGCATACATACTGGTTGCGGTACTAAATACAGTAGTACGGAACGGAACAGAATTGAAGGAATGGATTGAAATCCAATGAAATCCAATGGAATAATCATTCTCAACATCCGGCTCCAATCCTAGTTAGAGACTTATTGTAGTATCATTACTTTTATTCGTACTTTGATCATCAGCAAGAACATTCTGTTTCAATATTTTCGTGTTTATAGTAATGCTTCTCTTGTATTGGATGACGAATGCAATGTTCTAACATTTTTGAATCATTGCAAGTGAATTCGGGGTTCAACTCGAGTGATTACGGAATCCAACAATTTCGTCGATTGGTGTTCATGGTTCGTCGTTCGTCGTCCATTGTTCGTCGTTCATCATGTAATCCTTGCGTTACATGATGATTCATTCACAATTGCTGCAATGCCAACAATAGAAATAACCATCTTGCGCCTTGTCTATCAGCATCAGATGATGATTGCATTTTCGATTTTCGCCATCATGAAAGAATACTAGTATAGGAATTATATCATCCGGAAGTTGCAGCTTTGCCTGAAACGGCTTAGAAAATATGGAAACAATAAACAACATCGTCGATTCGTTTCGTGAGTGTACATCAATCAAATTAGGATGCAACAAAAGCATAACGTCGAGTCAATCAATGGCCATCAATGGCCTTCTGAGTGTGGAAATTTCCTCGATAGTGGTATGCTCGGAAAAAAATTGGAATAAAGTTGTACAACATAAAGTACCAGGATTGTAACGTCGCCGGTTTCAGTGTCGGAATCGATCGTCATGGCACAACCATCGCAAGAAATATCTCCACCCTCATGACCACCCAAATCGTCACAACCATAAAGTTGTTGACACTTACCTTTCATACGAATATCCATTCAACATCTTAGATGTTGTTCTCAGATATAATAATGACTGCGGAAGAAAACAGAACACATTGATTAGTGGCTTGGTTCCTTCATAGGATCAAAGATCTGTTGAATCGAGTGCTTAGAAATTTGGGTATATATGGACTACATGGGTGTTACCGGCGTAGCGTTTGCCAGGTTCAGTATCAATAAATCGTCATAGCACAAACACAATCAGCCTATCAAATAGGAAGTAGGTCCTAGATCATTATTTCATGTCCAAATCCGAAACGCACCTTTTCTTCTCTTTTTCAAATGGGAACAATCGGCAGATTGGTGTTGTATGATGATGATAATAGTATGGTAACGTTTCAGTTGTTCTGACATGAAGACATCAAAATGAATTTTAGAGGATCTTTTTCGTTTTCATGCGAATGCATCATGCACCGAAATAATTCGAGTAATGGTGTCAGAAAATCGACGTTCGTTTTTTGTGTTATTCTTAGTACGTAATTTGCAAACCTACCATCCTTAGGAATGAATTTGGCGCGACTACGCAAGTTTTCCTTGCGAACAAAAATAATGGCGACCTTTTTTAAGCCACATCTTGGATCGTGCACATCAATCATCAATTCTCCCTTCTGTTCCATCTATGAGCACTTGTACCAGAGAAAAGAACAACATTATATCTGGACTGATCGAACAGAACTCTCCGTGTGCAAGTAATGAATTGACGAGCTTTTATGGATTCCATTGCCCAGAGCGTGCTCCATGCATTTTTTTACTACTAGGTAGTGAATTATTAAGTCTAAAAGATCTGAATGAGCAGAACCATCGAGATGTGCTGCAACTCTTGAAATCAACCAACAACAGATATGAAAGGGCTTTTGCGGGTGCGACCAAAGGGCTCGTGCTGTCCTTCTGTCACTGCGTCGGTCGTCGTTGTCATCATCTACCTCTTTCTCTTCCCTCACGCCTGCGCTAGACCACATGAAAAGAGTGGAACCCCCGACGAGACCACCAAAACTGCAAAATTTATTAATGGCAAGGAGATCTGCCTCATTACAGGGCTAGTGGAAATGTCATATAACTCCACCCTTGACAAGTACGTTTACCAAGACATTCAAGACGAAGAAATCACGAATCCCAACTCGAATCCAGAATCTAGGAACGAAAATCGTGTCCTGCCAAAATTCACAGCAGGACTATACCGCAAGTGCGAGTGTCACCGAGATGATGCTTTTCCCATTACGAATTTGAAGTGCGAGCGATAATGTATGGAACCGTGGGAGCATTGGGGATATTCAAGAGGTGGTGACCACTGATGACATCCAATCGAATCTGTGTCCCCTCGAGGCGCAAACGTGTGCGATTGTGTACTCGAACGAAAAGACGAATGACGAATCTATCGTTCAACAGAGCAAAACTCAGTGCTACATCATGACGCAAAAGGTTGCCCTCGTTCGACATTTATTTCCCATTATATTGTTTTGGATGGGTCTTTTGACGATGGCACTTTTGGCCACTGGAAACGGCCGACAGGCAATTCACTATCTCATAATAAGGGTGAGTGAGATGTGTTGCTGCTGCTTGTGCTGTGTCACTGTCTGCTGCTGTGACGACTCCTATGATCCTCCGTTTAATTACAATGTCAGAGAAACCTACAATCTGGCTCTGGCACAACGGATGACAGAGAGGGAGGACCCGGGTGCTGCGGCGCAATGGGCGACATCGCTGGGAGATACCGGGAGCAAGTCGAAATCGGGATCCTGCCAACCCCATCGGTGATATCGGTTACTGGTGGTTGATCTCTCAACATCAGTGGAGTCACAACGATAACAGCAGCAACGAAAACGACAACGACAACAACAACGACAACAGTTACGTTGGAGATGACGAAGAACAAGGCGGGAATCGAATCAATAACACGGGAATCGAATTACTTTCTACGTCAATTCCTCCCTACACGTATCCTGAAATACGCCGGAAGAATGATACCCAGAAACTTTCCTTTCGAACCAAGATTTATTCCAAGGCCGATGAGATGGGCAGAAGCAGAAGTCATTCTTCCCATATTTGCGACCATCATGCGGGGATGAAATCTGATAAGAATTCCAATACGCAGGCCACGATTTCCACGGAAATGGAATCCATTTGTGACGCAAGCAGCAGAGGGGAACACAAAAGTGCAAAAGACGGCGCAACCAATCTCATCGTGGATGACCAAGGCAGCGAAATCTCATCGGTAGATGGCAATGACGAAAACGATGTGGTTTGTGCAATTTGTTTCGGAGCCGTCCAAGACGGAGACAAGGTCGGCGATCTCCCTCATTGCGATCACGTCTTTCACGCAACCTGCCTCAAGACATGGATTTTACGGAAAAATACTTGTCCCATGTGCCTGAAACCTATCGCGAAACCCACTTCTTCTTCTTCAAGTCGCTATGAGCAACCCCCCGATGAGAGCACTGGTACAGGTTCCTCCTCCACACATTCCTCCATCTAGAGAGTACAGCATATCAATTTCACTATTCTCCAAAAGTAGGATATCAAAATGAATGTAATGAATAATGTACACGTAGATTTAATCGGAATAATTGTACACGTACACTACACTACATACGACCTAGTAATTACTTTTGCTTTTTAATTCTTTGTTTCGTTGCTTCGTTGCTTCTGTTCGGTCATGTAGTCGACATACATTGGATTCAAAATCATGATTCCGTCGTCGTTACGAATGTATTTCATTGGAATTTGGCAATTCAATTCCCGCTTTTCGTTTTCGATCGTGTTGTAGGACATGGTTTTCCCGAGCAATTTAATGGCGTATTTCTTGAAACGAACCAGTGTTTTCCCATCCATGGGTGTTGGAAATCGACTAATGGCAACGACTCGATTCGTTCTCTCTCGAAATGGCAAGCAAGCTGACCATTAAAACCGGGGGCACACCAAATATCGCCCGCCTGAAGATTGGAATGAAAGTCTCGGTCGTACAATGACCACAAATATCCGTACCAGTGATCAAAACCTCCCTGTCCGTACACGTGTTTCTTGTGGGATTGATCGATCCAATCGTCTCCAAACAGGGGTTTCACGGCTCTGGGACTCGGATATCCATCTTGCAAATAGAGCTGTCCGACCTTGCACATTTGGTAGGTTGTCAATTTGAGCTGCGAATAGGATGTTTCGATTCCCTCTGCATTATTGTCCCAGCTCATTTTGTTGGGATGAATCCCGAGTTTCGGAAAGACGTACATGTTGGCAAATTCCAGCGGAGACATTCCCGTCTTTTCCTTGATGACATAGGACAATATATTGGAGCTGGGCATGTAATTGAATGTTCCACGATTTTTTGGATTGTACTGTGGTGCTGCCAGCGCCCGTGGCAAATCGGAGCCCGCCGCGTCTGCCACCGATAACTCCTTCATGCTGAAAATTCCCTTGTATCCACCCACCATGGAGACCAGACCCGATGTCATGGTCAACAATTCGTGTATAGTGACGGATTTTGTGTATTCGAGTTCTTCCGGACTGTTTTGCAACCTCGACCAGGCGTTTGGATTGTTTTGAAAGACTTGTTCCAGTGTATCCTGTGGTGTAAGATCCGTCTGTTCTATCACGACTCCAATGAGCATCGACATGATGCCCTTGGTCGTCGAAAACAAGTTGAAGGTATCATCGACTCCGATTCCCTCCTTTCGATAATCGGCCACCAACCTTCCGTCTTCGACGACGGTGACTCTGTACACCTCGGACATTTCCCCAAAATGAGATTCGATCCATCGGGCGCCCGGATTGCATTTTAGTGTCTGCATTGGTTGTTCTTCATCGACCAACGGAAAGTCCTTTGACAAATCAACAATGTTTGTAATGGCATTGAGTTTGATGCATTCTGTGGATAATCGTTTCTGTTTTCCTCCCTTCATGTAGGTTACGTATTCTGGATTCAATATTGTCTTGTCATTTTGTTTGACGAATTTGGGAGGAATCTTAATTCCATCGCAATCGAATTCTTCTTCTGTGTTGTTGTTGTTGTTATCGATTTTATCTATTCCACGTTCCTTCTCATTCTCATTGTCATTGTCATTCTCATTATTCTTTTTTGTGTGCCTGGCCCTCATGAATGCATCATAGTCTGGAATTACGAATCATTTTTCCGTCCTTCTTGATATATTTGGGAGGCGGAATGCCCGACATGTTGCTGTGATGAATCAATCGTGATTTTCAATCTTCTGGAGCTGTTTGTTTGTTTGTTTGTTTGATAGAATGGTAATGATAATGATGATGATTCGGAAGAGGAATTATTATTTGTCGGAAATTGCCTTCGTCCGAAAATGAAAAAAAGAAGATTCTCGTTTCTTCTTTGATCTTCGACTCAACTTGTGAGTGTACGTAGTGTAGTACGGTTTCTACTGTTTCTACGAGCAAATTCACATACCAAGTTGGAATTGAGAATCTACTACAACCACGTCTGAGTTCAATAGCACACATACAGTATTGTATTCTTTCATAGGTATCGTAATTTGATACAAAAAGTACATTGCTAACTTTGTCACGTTACTCAGTCCATCTCAAATCAGCTCTGCGACATATTTCCTTCTCTCAAACTTAACACGCCAGTTGCCACGTTATTCATTATTCTCTTCACTATCGGCAGCAATGTTTTTGGAAAGTCAGAAGAATAAAATTCTCCAATTCTGTAACAGTTACCAGTATAACAATTGTCATCGCAATACAAATGAAAGAGATATTTACAACAAAGACGACAATTGCATGAATCGATGGTGGAAGAATCAGCATTACGACGAGAGCGATTGAATTTGAAAGAACCATGATGGAACGAAGTAAAAGAAGAATGTCAAGAATGAGAAGCAACAACAACATTGAAGTCGACATTAACGTTGACGTCGACGTCGACGTTGACGTTGACACCAATGCCAATGTTGATATCGAGAAGCGCTCTCTCATACGGCAACGGCCTTCCACAAAACAACAATCACAATCACAATCACGCTCGCAATCACGAACACTCTTTCGAAATGGAACGAGAATGGCGCTGGTCATACTGAGCTTTTTGCAATTGACAATTTGGATCCATCCATCCCATTTGAAGGCGTATGGCTTTGGAAGAACCTCCATAGCCCAAACCAACACAATGATCAACAACAAACGAACAACAGACTCGGATGCCTTTTTTGATTCCTTTCGAAATGACAACAATCAAAAACTATCCAGCACAGAATTGTACTTTGCTCCAACAACAAATTCGGATATTTTCAAATGTAACAACCCCCGTCATTATCATACAAATAAATACAACAACAATCATCATGGCCATCATCATGACAATCAATTTTCATCGCTGTTGGTGCTGATGGGGAAAAAGGGAGGCTCCAAGGGTGACCGACAAAACAAAAAACCCAAAAAGACGAGTAGTAGTAGTACTTCGGAATCTTCTTTTTCATCGTCCCCGTCTCCATCTTCTACATCTTCTACATCTTCCTCTACTCCACAACGAGTGTCCAATCAGATCAATGTCCCGATTCGACGACAGATTCGTTACGGAAAAATCAACAAACAGCTTCGAGAGGCTGCCGCAAATGGATCGGCATTTCGACAGACCAAACGAGGAAATTTCGTATCCATTTCGGGACCCGGTGGAGCAGGACCCGTCAAGCGGACATCCTATCGCAAACAGCTAGACGAAGAAACGATTCAACAAAAGGCACTCGAACGACAGCGAAAGGGACAAAATCCCGATTGGTCTGTTGTTCTCAACCAGACCAAGGCCGATCCACTCGTCTTGGTCGATGGATACAATGTCATTTACAAATGGGCACGACTCAAGAAACACATGACAAAAGGCGACACGGACAGGGCACGACAGCTATTGTTGGAAGATTTGGAGGGACTTGCCAGCTTGCAACGGTGGCGAATTGAGTGTGTCTTTGACGGAGCCGGGAGATCAGCCATACCAGGTCCTCTCGGAAGCGGGCCAGGCAATTCCAACAACAACGTCGGAACCAACCCAACACTAGCTCCCTTTGGCAAGACGGGAACTGTGAGGACAGTCTACACGGGACGAAGCATCGAAGCCGATACGTATATCGAAGGGAGGTGTGCGGCTGCCAAGAACGTCACCATGGGACTGACGACTTCCAGTCTCATTGTGGCAACAGACGATTCACAGATCAAGCTGGCGGCCAATTCGGCAGGTGCTCTCTGCATGTCCTCCGATCGATTCGTCCTCGAACTCAAGGCCGTGAAAAAAGGAATGCAATACCGCGTCGAAAAGGCCATGTCGGAGGTCAACAAGACTCCCATGCGTCCCGAATCGCAGTGGGGAGCTCCCAAAACGGCTGCCGCGGAACAATTCTTTCAGGGAAGCGCGAGTACTGCGTCGGCTGCTGCCGAGGAAATCAAGAGCAAACCCAAGCGCGAGGTCCTTCAGGAAAACGATGATGGATCGAGGTTGGTCATGGCACGATACGGGGCCAACGAGCTATTGATCAAGGACAATCGCAACAAAAAACCAAGAACCAAGGCGTCCATGGACGGGGTGGCGAAAAAGAAGAAGAAAAAAAAGAAAAAGAAATAACAACAATATCATGCTACACATGCTATACATACTCCAGAGCTACAATACAATCCATGGATGGATGGAATGACCTCCTTTTTGAATAATTTTGCATTCCGTAAAAATAATATAAACAATCACTATAGATAAATCATACACGTTCTGTAGTGTACACAACAACAACTACAATTCATGACGAAAGATTGTTTCGTTGGATGGCAATCATCACTGATAACATTTTTTCTAGTATATTTTATTTTTGTTTGTTGTGGATCAACGTCGATCGATTGTTTCTTAGGATGCGAGTGTTCGACTTTCGTCGTCATCGTCGTCACGTTTTCATTTCGTTTTGCTTCGATAGATGGACAATCGTCATTACATCACATTAGCTCGACCGTCACGCCAAGGCTTTGCATTCGTTTTTATGATCTTCCGATACATCATCACCATCATCTTATGCCTTGCAGGTCTTCTTGAGGTAGGCGACAACATCCTGTCGATCCTGTGGCTTTTTCAAACCGGCAAAGACCATCTTGTTTCCCTTGATGAACTTTTTGGGGTTTTCGAGCCACTTCATAATGTTCTCGTCGTTCCATTCGACACCCGCCTTTTTGTTGGCACTCGAGTACGAATACCCCTCCATGGCTCCGGATTGGTTTCCGTAAAAGCCATAAAGATTGGGTCCCTGCTTGTGGGCACCTCCCTCCTCGACGGTGTGGCACTGAGAGCACTTGGTCTTGAAGATCTTGGCTCCCTTCTTTTCGCTTCCTCCCTTTTTGGCCATTTTGGAATCTATATTATTATTTAGAGTGATGAGAGTTGTTTCGATCAGATCGATCATGAATGATTGTGATTCAATGGCAAGAGTTAGATATGATGAACCGAAAACTCCCGAAACTCCCCGAAAACCAACCACATCAAATCGGAAAGAAGAAACGTCCAATGCATCAGATTGGGCGAACATCCAATCGCTAACGCTTCCTGATCCATCCGTTACAGAAAAATCATTCTTGGTCGTTCGGGAATCACATATCTTTCGTAGTAATTCCGTTGGTTCATTGGCAGTATTTGGATGACTGACTCAGAGCCATCATCGGATGATATAAAATAAGAGATGGAATAGTTTTGATGTTTTGTGATAGGAGGGCGATTGCGGGAACCAAAGGACGTGGTCCAAGAAAGAGCCGCCCGTCGCGCGCGAGATCGTTGACACGTGTCAATACGTGTAGTTTCCGGTTCTTCTTTTGGATGGCTGCCGATTCTCGTTTCTGTGACGTCACAAAATCACGAATGAGAATCCCAAGACTCGATCGAACGACGGCTCACAAAATTCTCATTCGATTGGAGTGATTCGATTCGGAAGACACGATGATAATAATACTAGTATACCATGTTGTGGTTTCTCATTTGGAACAATACGTACGATTGTCATGGGAGAAATGTGTTTTCATCATCCTCCTCCAATGGATTGAAATACAAGTCAACAGAAGAAACGATGACACAGTCCAACACCAATTCGAACGACGTCGTAAACTCGAGTCGCCATCGCAATACTTCAAACTCGAGTGTCGGGAATTTCTCAGTCGTAAGAGACTAAGACTCGTCGATTCTGTCTATCGACATTCGAAAATCCATTCACGGTATCGCAATGGAACACTATTCAACCACGCAGTACAACTAAATTCTGTTCACGGACTTCAATCGGATAGCTTAAGATGTTATCAAGAATCTAAGGATTACGGATTGAATAAGATAATAAAAACAATTGTCGAATTCTTCGTTGTCACAGGATACCGCAGATAATGGAAAATCTCAAATCTACACCCACCGATTCCACTCACGACGCCTTTATTTGAAAAGCTTCCTATTCCTGACAAATAATATTGTGAAAATAGAGGCAACCAGAGAAGTCGCGAATAATCCAGCGAGGGCGACGGTGGACTGATCAGCGGCCGCGGAAGATTTTGAGCGCAGAAATCCTTTCGCTGAAGGGGAGGTCGAATTCATCGTAGCGAGTGATGTCTGTTGTTCCATATTTGGCTGAATGATTTTTGAATCTTGATGTAGAATGGTCTCCATTGTAGTGTTCGCATCTCGAATACGTTTCTCGAAATCTTCGTCGACGTACACAAGTTCGTCAACCCCTTCATGGATTTTTTCTCCTTCGAAATGTTGGAATTCTCTCCGACTCTTTCTGTACGCGGTGCCCTCTTCTTCGGATATACCTGCGTCTCTCAACAACATTTCGAATTGTTCGTGACTTTCGGCAAAGTGAATTGCATGCTGTTGCTCATGATTGCTGCCATTGGTACCGTTGTCATAGATGCCCATCTCCGTTTTGTCTACAGCGTCGTTCGAGCGAAGTTTGTCACCAATGTTCTGACCACGAGATACATGAATCGTCGTTTTGTTGACGACACTAGCAATGCAGTATATTGTAAAGACAACGTAGCAAACGGTCCTATATTTCGATTTCAAATTCGCAAATCGCATCATCGTTGCACCATCGGCAGTCAATCACGGCATGAATTAGGCTACTTGAGGAATTTTCTTAGGGACTGCACGGAATTATCGATGATGCAAAATTCGTATGTTTTGTGAGCTGTTCCACTGTTGTCCTACTATCGTACTAACGATGCTTTGATCTTGGAGCGGAAGTTTTTGTCATGATAGGTGACGGCGTTTGTTTTGTATTTTTGCATAGGAAGCATCTCTTCACCTACGTGACGGTAAATCCTTCTCGCGACCACATTTTTTTTGTTTTTCTGAGAAGGGGCGCTAGAACAAGAAGAGCCTACAGAATGCACAAGAGGTTTAATATACTATTTTCCCGCTATCAATAGTAGAGCTCTTGACACTCAAGTCAAAGAGAGCGATAGTCTAATTCATCTTCTAAAACTTCCCGTAGCATTCTTCGTCACGATAAATCATGTTACAGTAGTATCATGCTCGTCGTCGATTCGATTCGATTCGATGAAATGATTGTTTTCCATCGATGCGAAGTACAGACCGCTGAGCGCGTGATGTCATTCTCCCCAAAATTTGAGCCCAAATTTTCGACGGGATGAATAAGATTTTGTCGTTTCGAATGACTTCTCGGAATACAAAGGCACATTTCGATCATTCGTGTTTCATAAAAAAAATGAATCGTTGGACATTTTCTTTTCGAAGCTTTGGTTAAATGTTCGACTCATGAAGTGGGACTAATTGCGGGAATTATGACTCAGTAGAACAAAATGCCCAAGAAAAACAATGCGTGTTTAAAGAATTCATAGGTCGCGATTCCTCGTCTGAAACCCGTCGAATAATTGTTTTCTGACAGCGTGACCGTCGAGAATTTGAGCCCACAAAAATCTGAAAAATTTGGCCACAAAGTGACATTTCGGATTCGAATGACAATCCTTTACAACCCACTTGAGATAAATGTGTTCATAAGTGTAGCACTCTACTTCGAAATCATACACTTTGGGATGGCCAGCTAGCCATTTTTGCCCGCCTCCAAATTTTGCATCGAGTTGAAAAAGAATCTTGTGTGGATTTGCTAATCCTTGTAGTGGGAATGCGATAAGCATGTGACGAAAGGTGCTGTGGTTAGGTTAAATGTGCAAGTAGGTTTCCATTTCGATGAACGCATTACGAGTAGAACTCATCGTCACCATTCAAAAAGGGAAACAAAAGGGCGATGATCATAGCTGGGAAGTATCCCACAACAAAAACTACTCGTCCGCAATGAAGGATCTCCCCCATCACGTTCCGATTCGGAAAGAGAACCGATGGGACGCGATACAACATTATGCCACGGCTCCTAATACGGCTGTAGCAGCCATCCCGATGCGGAGATCAGATGATCCGGACTTGCTCATGCCAGAACGACAGGAAAGTGTTTCGAGCTATATTTCGCAGTATAGCTCCCAAACAAGACAGCGCTATTCGAATCGGTCGCTAACAAGCATGTCGAGAGAAGACGGCGACGACGACAGCACGACGACACCGTTTTCACCAATGAACCAGCGTAAATGGCATAGAGGAATTAGGGTGGTGGGCCAACACGGAAACGCTGCCTCGAGCATCCTTTCATCCCCGAGCTCACAACACAGCAGATATTCTTCGAAAAAACCCATTTCGAGCAGATCGCTGTTTTCGAGTTCGCCATTGGCGACAACCTTCGAAGGACAAAATCACGATCGAGAGCCCTCGTATCGAAATTACAGGTCTAGCGTGAGTGATCTCACGGTTAATCCTCCCACGACGCAGCCCCACACTGTCGCAAATTACAATCCCAGCTTCTCGAGGGCCGACGATTGGTTCCAGCACTCCGATGACTCAAGTCTTTCACAAGAAGAAGATTCTGCTGACACCAAGCCGTACAGCGATAGAAGCATAACCCCTATTCAGGAGTACAACAATAGCAAACACAGCACGGATGGCAATCATACCGCCTCTGAAACCACAATCTCTGCACTATCCGAAGCATCCCCGGAAATTGCTGCCCCTCCGTCTCATACACCAACACGAACACGAAACATCATCACAGAAGAGAGCGTCAAGCGGGTTCTTCGGGAATCTGCTCCACACTCTCACATCGATTCGAGCGACCAATCAGCTGCTTCCGATACGAATTCTACCAAACTCGATCGCCTCCGTGAAAAGATGAAACGACTCCGGGAGAAAAATCATCAACAGATTTTAGAAAGCCGTTCCCAGCTCCAAAGGACGCGATCCTCATCGCAGAAGCAAAATGACGACAATGCTGACTCGAGAACTAGGCCATCTCTGAATCGAAACAAATCCTTTTTGATATCGCCTGCTACCTCGAAACAATCCCTTTCACAACCGACGGGTGTCTCGAATAGGGTTTCGGTATTGTCCAGTAAATTTCGAGATCCCGTCTCTTCACAGGACACACTCAGTTTCGCAGTCCACAAAGAGTTCGAGCCCGAAGCCTATGAAGATGATTCCGAAACCAATTCACACGGATTGGAAAAGTCAGAATCTATCTCACGCGCCGGACTCCGACTCGTGGTCACTGAACTCAAACGAAGATGATCCGGAAGGCTTCGAGAGCTTCGGAAACACTTCGAGGAAGGAATTTACTACCAAGATTTCCCCTCGAAGGAGCCCGCGTGCGTTTGTCCCCCACTCTTCGCTCTCCTCTAGATGCACGGCTATTGCCGAAGAAGAGGAAGAGGACGAAGAGGAAGTGGGATTGGGAGTGGAAGAGAAACTAGAGGAAATGACCCAACACGAAATCGAATACGATCCCGCCTTTGATCCCGATCTCGACATTAAATTCGTCGTTTGACTCGTCCAAATCTCGCGAACAAGCTACAAACAATGATCCCGATTTCGACATTAATTCGTCGTTTGACTCATCAAAATCTCGGGAGCAAGTCACCGAGAACGAGCTAGACGAAGATCTATTCATCAATTCTTCATTTGAGTCCTCCAAATGCTCTTCTATTGCCGAGGAAGTTGTGCAAAGTCTTCGAGCCGAAAGGCTCTCTATGAATGCTTCCTTTGATCCTGAGAAACATTCTTTTATCCCGGAAGAGGAAGTCCGAACGGAAAGAAAATACGATTCCAGCATACAAATAACAAGACAATACTCCGTGGGTAGGTCAGCAAATGATGTTTCTTCTCCTACTTCTTCTCCAACCCGTTCCAGACTACAAAAGAAGCTTGAACGAAGAGGCAGAAGATCGAAATCGACGAGATCGCCAACAACAAAAGAAGAGAAACAAGATATCACTCCTGAACAAGATATCACTCCTGAGGCGAAGAATCTTGCGCAGGAGCTAAGGGAAGCATTGTCGGCCCGTGGCCCTCCCGTGCAAGCCGAGGAAGAACACAATCACCCCTGGTGTGATCCGGTTCAGGCCGATGGCATAATACCTCTGGCTTCCGAGGATTCGCTGTCATCGCCCGCCCTAAACCCACCGAAATCCTTCCAGGAGAAGCGGAGAGCCTATCTAGAAAGTATTGGGGATTCCGAAGAAAGCAGACGTCAGAGCCCGTTCACGACTAGCCAATTGGGTACTCGGAAAACTTCCGGAAAAACCACCAATTCATGATGTTTCACCGCAAGTTACTGAAGAAAGGGAAGAGGCAGAGGCATTCGGAGACAAAGACGTATCGCGAACGCCCCAGGAAAAGAAATTCCCGGAAGAACATTCGAAAGAATACTAGTGACGTCTCTCCTATTCGAGATTCGAAGATTTCCCCGAAAAAGTTGATGAAGGATGATGCCTCGAAAAATAATGGACGGCGTACGCGTTCTCAAAGAGAACCGCCCCTCCATGAGACAAAAAATGGTTCGAAGATGCAAAATTGGGCACAGAATAGCTCTGTAAGTCCAGTGAAGTCCTCATCAACAAAGCCCAAGGAAACACAAGACCATAAACCACGATCAACGAGGAGGCTTGCGAGAGGTAAAACGAGAGAAAAGGAAGAGGCCACCAACGACAATATATCATCGAGACGTCTGGCTACGAAGGAAAGAAACGAAAGGGATGAAAAATCTCGAAAGCCTTCTCCAAGGCAGCTTCTCAGGGAAGTCAGCGAATCATCAATAGACGAAGATTGGGAAGAAACCTCCAAAGAAGCATCGATTCGAAGTCTCGTGAAGAGCAAGGCATCCAAAGAGAAAGAAGAAGAAAACAATTATTCTTTCCGGCGGCGTAAAGCGAGAAGGAATTCCAGGCAATCGTCGCTGGATCAACCAGGAGAGAGGAATTCGAGCGAATTATCCAAAAGGCTTCTCGGAACTGACATCAAACCACCCATGGATGACGATAGAGACGATATTCACAAGAAGCCATCTTCCAAGAGACTCGTCCGAGACAGTAACAAGTCATCATCCAAGACCTCGTCGAAAAAACCAGGTCGCAACAAAAGCAAAAAGTCTGTTGACAGAAAGTCTCAAACTTCTCCCAGAAAGGTCCTTCGGAGCCCAAGCCAAACGCCGGAGAAACGGAGAGATCGAAGCTACAAGAAGTATGATGAAATGGATATCACCACGCGTGTATCGAACGCTGCCACGAGCCCCCAAAAACCCTCGTCGTGGAGGGTATCGAAACAAGAGAGCGAAGTTAAAAATGAAAGCGAGAGTGTCCCCGAAAAGCCTTCGTCCGGAAGGTTTGGTTCGCGACTCCGGAATTCGTCCAATGATCACTCGTCCAATAAGCCATCGTCCGGAAGATTCGGCAAATCGGTTCGCATAAAGGAGGAAAATGCGACGGAGAATCCAAAGCTTTCGGCCGAAAAGCAGGAAGAGAAGAAACCCAAAAGGAGTTCTTTCGGCTCGATTGTGAGCAAATTTTCGATGGACAAGGGAGAGGAGAAGAAATCCAAAAGGAGTTCCTTTGGCTCAATTGTGATCAAGTTCTCGATGGACAAGGGTGAAGAGAAGAAACCCAAAAGGAGTTCCTTCGGCTCGATTGTTAGCAAGTTTTCGACGGACAAGGGGGATGACAAGCAAACCAAAAGGGGTTCCTACGAAGAGCTCCTTAGCGACTCATCAATGGAGGATCTGGAGGAGGACAGCCCTACAAGCCAAAAGTTTTCATCCACTACAACGTTTGAAAAAACGTACCAGTTCAGGTCGTCGCCTTCTGAAGGCAGCTTGACCCGACAGCCGCCTTCGAGAAATGTCGTCTTCAGTGAAACGAGCGTCGATAAGAGGGACGACAGCAACCGTTCTGTTTCCAAAAAAGCCAAACGACCCTCATCGTGGAGGGATGACGCTACCCGAAGCGTCAGTCGAAATCACAGTCACACAAGCAACTCTGGAACCCTTGTTACCGTGGAAAGCGATCCAAGTTCCGACGATAGCAGCAGCGAAAGTCACCTTGACTTGATTGTGGCCAAGCACGACGATGCAAAGAATGTGAGCAAGAACGATGATCTAAACACTTCCAAGCACGGCCGACGAACACGTCCGCGAAGAAATACCTCCCATAGAAGCGCCATGCGCAGATTGCGACGGTACAAAGATTATCGAAAGAACGGGGTTCTAGTTGGCGAAGAAAAGCGTTTCCACATCGACATGACGGGCGGAATACAATAATCGATATCGAACAGAACTAAAAATAACATAACGCTACTATTCTACTAGACTACAGAGAAGCAATTAGTTTTACTGAATAATACTGTTCACATCTCGAACAGAAAAGCATTCTTTTGGTTTTTGCATTCCCCGCGTTTTTTTCTTTTTCAAGATCGATTCTGTAAAATGTGATGTTGAGCCTTCTCTACGAATAGGTAGGACTACGAGTACCTACTTTACATAACACTCCGGTCGGCTTCGGCCAGCATATTATTATGGTCAAATATTCGATTCGTTCTTTTTCGTTTTAATCGGCCACGTGCCTGTTTGGGTTATGAGCCCAGTCTCTTTTGGGCATATAATTTTCCTCCAAAAGCGATCATGGAAGATTTCCCGGGCATCGTTGATTGAAGTGCTCACGATGAAAATCACGAACAAAAACAAGGTAAACGTGTACGACTCGTACTGTACAATAATATCTTCTTTCAGAATTTGTTTCACATAATATTATTTGTTATTATCGGTGTACATCATCTGATCTCTTACAACATCTCACGCTTCGAAAGCTTTTCGACATTCGTATCACCCATTTCTTGGAGCGGAAACCATAGTCAGTAATCATATCAACAATGACAGACGAAAATAAGAATCTTCCTACCCTTCACACTTTCATGATGAAGAAAATAGTGGACGATCCCAACGGGGGTCTGCGGGTGACTGGAACCTTCATCCAAGCTGTCTACGATCTTTCTGATTATCAAATCAAGGAAGCAATGAACAGTGGAACGAAAAAGTCATTCTTTGACTATCGCATCGATTCATCCAACGTGAAAGATCAGGATGTTCACGTTCGACGCACGAAAAAAGTAGAAAGTGGAGAAAAGAAGGGGGTTCGGACAACCCTCGACGTCAGCATTCCGTTGGAAATCGAATCGTTCCTTTCCGCCTTCCCCTTTCAAGTTAGCATTGCGACTGCTACCATCGATTTGAAGTCGAGGACATGGAAGAACGACGTAATGCTTCGTCCAAACTTGCTTGTCCATAAAAAGGATCCTCGACAGACTATATCCATCCGAAACAACGATACAATCTTGAGCAAATTTGGGCAAGTAAAGAAGAATAGCAACGATCTTGACCAAATTATCGACATCGTTGACAAGGCAGCATCTTACAACGTTCTTTCTCCCTATCCAGAGGTTTACTACGAGCTACGAGAAAGACAACGAAAACTGTCAGCGTTTTTGTCTGTCATTTTATGTTGTCAAGTCGGGTTTCGACAAAGTATTTTCTATTCTTCTCCCCATGGTCCTAGTTTCCATTGTTGCCCTATTGAATGTCTTGAATGACGATATGAATAAGGAAGATGCGACGAATCACCTACAAGTTTCTTCAGCTCTGACTCTCGCGATCGTCTTTGTGCTAAACGATGCGTGCAATCAAGATAGGCTGTTCAACTGGGATAATATCAATACGGTTCTCTATTTTCTTGGTTTGGTGCTTGCGAGTGTCCCGAAAGCCATTGCGAACTCCCTTGTTCCAGAGGTGCTAGGAGTAATTTTGATGTTTTTGGCTCTATTGACGCCGGCGTGGCACTGCTCTCAATATTTTACAGCTCAACGAGGAATCAGAGCCCAGGCCAAGATATCCACCGCGAACAATCAATACCTCAAGGATAAAAGTTACAAGGCGGACGTAGAACTGGAAAACTTTGTGGAGGTGAAAGCCGTATTGGATGCTAATAATAAGGAGGACGCCTTATCTAAAATTGAGGTGGATCCATGCTGTTACTCTGCAAGAAACGATGCTCTTTGGTGGAAAGAAGGAAAAGAGGGGAAGCAGAAGAGGTGCACTATCCGTAGAGTTCTTCCACGTCATTCTGTTTCTCTTCCTCGGCATTCTGAACATACTATTGATTTTACGAGTGAGAAATAGGCGTTCTGTGCATCCATAGTGAGATGGTACTCTACTATCGACGCCCGATCTCCTACACTTGATACGAAGAAATCGTATCGATAAAATAATTAGTACTGTAGTTGTGAAAGAGTCTTCATCATGTCGTAGTATAGTACGTATTATAAAACGACACCGTCGCCTCTTTTAGATATGATGCCGTCCGGGCTTTGTTCATACTCCGGTTGTACCTACCTACCGAGCGAGTTTCTCAGCAAATCACGGTGCACGAATTTCATGCCATACAGTATAGAAAGAGAACCACCATAACGCAACAGCTTCAATGATGATGCGAGAGTATTACTGATTTTGAATATATAATATGTCACAAACTCCTTTTCAATTGCAAATTATGTCATTGTCGTGAGAGTGGTCCCGATTTCGAACACATAACAAACGCCGATGCAAATGAGAATTATCTCTTGCTGATGTCATCACGGATTCAAACTCGGAGAATGATCGTGATATCGAATGCATAACAAACGCGTTTCGGGTTGAAAGAGATCTCATTGTTATCAACCCATTGATGGAATAAAAGTAGTTGTTCTATTGCTAATCGTTCTTCTCTGTCTTTACTGCTCCATAATACAGTAGCTCACAATTTCGCAATTGCCAAACTGAGAAACAAGATGATGAAAGAAGAAAAAATGGGAGGAGTTGAAACAGTCTCAAAATCATATTGGGTCTGTCCTTCCTCCGTCCAGCAATAATATCTAGGACTACACTCGCGTCCATCCACCCCCAAAAAAATCTTCACAAAAAATCTCAAACTGACACCGAATTCTTGATTTCAATCATCAACGAGAAAGAAAAAGAATGTTGACACTTTTCAGATTTCTACTACACCAAAAAGACAGCAACCAAGAATGCCATGCCGCTAACACCGCGCTTTTCACTGCGCCAGACACCCACTCATGTCCATGTCGAAATCTCCGTGCCCTCCTTCCGCTTGTCGGCGGGTCAAGATGGCGGGATGGAAGTTGTCCTGATGGGAGAAAACAATTCGGAATTTCATTTCTATGCAAAGCCCTATTTGCTCAAGCTCAACTTTTTCCCCAACGGTTTCGTCGACCAAGACGAGGATTGCAAGGGCCTGGAATCGGGAGTCGGGACAGCCAAGTACGATCCGTCAGAGCAAACTGTTACGGTGCCCTTGCTCAAGCAGAAAAAAAGCAACAACGACGACGAAAATGAAAACGAAGACGACAATCATTGGCCCGATCTCGACCTCACAGCACGCATGATACAACCCAAAGAAATCCCCAAAAAGTGGCTCCATGCGGTAGTCGATGAAGGCGATGGAGAAATCGAGGAGGAGAAGGGACGATTCGACGCGGAAAGCGACAATACAAACATTCACGACAATCTTCGGAATTCGGGTGGCGGTGGAGATGGCTACGGGTTTGCCAGCATCTTTCGAAATATATTTACAGACTATTGTCGGAGTGGTTTGTCCCAAGAAATGCTCCAGCTGAAACTCGATCCGGAGAATTCCTCGAACGACGAGCGAAAGGATGAGCGCCTCGAGCACGAATCCAAGAATTTCGACTTTGAACGCTACCTGGCAGACCTAGAGCTCAGTGAGGATTCCACGGACGACTATCTTTACCCGATGGTAATGGCATATAAACCGTGGTGGAGAATAACAAAAACAAAAACACCAAAATCTACTACTGAAACTCTCGTGCAAGATCTGGATCGATTGGCAATAAATAATGGAAGCAAGGAACCTAGAAAAAAACCCGACGACGGTGTTTAGCGACGACGAAAAATTGCTCCTGTCGACAATTCCCTATCCCCTCCTACCAAATCACCTTCTCCAAGACACTAGAAACTCGAAGCAAAACTATCGCCTTTGGTGTGGCCTCCTGGAGCTGCTTCTGGCGTACGTCTACGATCATATGGCAACAACTGGTGACTCGACGGTGGAATCAGCCTGGACAATCTTCATCCTCTCCCCAGGATTATCCTGGCTCGATGGCAGCCCATCCAAATCGGTGGAAAAAACGACAAAAGCTTTTTTGAGGCGTGTTCTAGTGTATCCCTACTGGAGAAATATCGAGGGACTCGGCCGAAAGGTGCTGATGGAAACCCTAGCACTAATGCAAAGCCATGGAATCCACGGAATCACCAAGGCTCTCTTGCAAATCCGTGCCATCCTCGACAAGAGCGAGGTTCACTATCTGGGAAACAAATTGCTCGTCGACCCTTACCTCTATTGGATTCAAAATCTACAACGGCCACAAGATGAAGACGGTGGCCTGGATCGAATTCTCACCGAGCTATCAAACTTGGTCAGAGAAAGTAACGACAAGAATTTTGAACGCATAGTACAAGGTGTTGAGCAAAGTCTCGGAATCGATGAAATGATGGAGGAATTTTTTGGCAATGACGAGGACGAAGACAGCAACAACGAAGCTGCATCGTTGTCGTCATCGTCGTTCTCTCGTCGTCTTCCGAAGAGGATACGGACTCGGAAAATGACAGCGATAGCGATGGAGAAGACAACGCTGATAACAAACATGAGAACAAAGTTGTTACGGTAGAGCTTCTGGACGATCAAATCGGTCAAGGCGTAGACGAGAAAAAACCATCGATACTATATTGCATAGGAGATAGCGAACCTCCACCGTTCGCAGCGGGACCATTGATCACGGAGGTGCAAAGCGGAACGAAGAACAAGAAAACTATTTTGATAGAAGAGCTAGAATAGGATGAAACGAAAATTTGAGAGTTTATTTAAATTACGAGGGAAAACTAAGAAAAATTCCGAAACGCCAAAACTGAGTTTGTTTCTGATTGGGCATTTGGATCATCATCATGATGAGGAATCGGTCAAACGCGAAATGCTTGCAAGACTATTGACCTTTACCATCTGCTCCCTCTTGTAAGCGGCAACGGAGGGACCTTGCAGAGAAAAGAAGAACGAAGGGAGGAACTCGGGCTTTCCTTCTCCCTCGAGAGCCATTCGAAATACCTGCATGATGGTCATGGCCGTTGTTGGTGTGGTAGCGATGACGGTGTTGTGAACCTGTGCCTGCCGGTTGAGACACTCAATATCGGCGTGGTGAGGGTGGGCAGTCATGGGGTCCTGGAAGAACAAGATTCCTCCCAGCTGGCCAGTCGCCATCAGGGCCACTAGCTCGGCATCGCCCCCGAGAGGCCCCGAATTGCAGGTCGGGCCAAAGACAATGTCCGGTTCGTCGTAGAAAACTTCCTGAAGCATGGTCATAGTGCTATTGGTTCCGGTGAGACGGAACTTTTTGAGAACGTGTTTGTGACATTCCACAAACTCCTTCATGGTGGATTTCATCTCGTTATGCGAAACCAGAGCGAGGCACCGCATATCCTCTGGACGGAATGCCGCTTCAAAGTCACCATCAGCGCAGGTTTTCTTGTTACGAAGTCGTTTCTCCTCTTCTGCATTCTTGCCGAGGGTTTCGAGGTCTTCCTGGATACAAATACTGTTCCTGTGGGGAGCGAGTTTCGCGGCGATATTCTTGTAAAAATCTGCTGATCCAACGGCCGTTGATGCAGCTGCTATCGATGAAAGAGACCCGTAACTTTCTACTCTGCTCTGTTGCAATGAAGAGAATGAGTCGGGCAATACTGAAATGGTCGGTGGAATTTCGGTGTTTCCGATATTCGAATACGCCTGCTCACCTGCCTTCAAGTCTTGCAACTCAAGCAACAACTCTTCGATTCTTGAAATTGTTTTGTTATTGCTTGCGCTCTTGCTCGATACCTTTTTCTTCTTCTCCTTCTTGAGCTTCTCCTTTGGCTTCTTCTTCTTCTTCTTCTTGGATGGCTCTTCGACACCCCTTGCAATGCTCTTGCTTCGTCTCACGGATTTTGCTCTTTCCGAGCTAGAGAGAGACGATGTATTTTCTGTTGGCTCCGTTCTCGTCGAATGATAAGAGATGCCTCTATTGTCATCACCCCTCGAGAGTTCGGACACTACCTGTTTGACAATTGACTCCACAAGGAGGCTGTGGTCGGATCGTTGGATGCCTTGGGAATAGGACATCATGCAATTTTTGAAAGTTTTTCGTTTTTATGAGAGGATTGACGAAAGGAAGTGTGCAAATTTTCGTCGCGATAAGAAGTACGGAGGCTCTTTCCAACACTGTATAGTACCATCTGATGATGCATGAAACGCGATAAGAAGAAAAAAGGCGCTTTCCAAAACCAGGTGATGATGCTTCTCTAGTACGTTAAGGAACTTTCTAGGCATTTAATTATCATTCCGTATATAATTTGGTAGCTCAAAATAAGAACGTTGGTGGTCGGATCGTTGGATGCGTTGGGAATAGGACATCATGTAATTATCATTCCGTATATAATTTGGTAGTTTAAAATAAGAACGTTGCATGACGCATTCGATCTAATAACACTACTGATTTACGCACTCGATCTAAAAGTGCGAAAAGAAAATATGTTCGACAAAAGAACATAATATGTTCGACATCGGATGATAAAAAATTTATCAGATTCTTAATTGCGCAGCATCTTCAGATTCTGAATTTGCATTTCCATTTCTTTTTCTAGAAGTTTACACATATCCCCAGTACGTGTAGTATTCTTATTGATCGAGTTTCTTAATTAAGTCCTCTCCTTCTGAATCCTCAATTATAGAATCCTCAAGTTTCACTTAACGACAGCATTTCTCATAGAAGAAGCTCACTCGAAACCACGACTAGACCGTTTTAAGGTTAACACACATTGAATACGGATTTATTGGGTCAGCTTTTTCCATAACCAATCGTCAGGCTTCTCTGTTCCACTGACGATGTGTATCGAGGGGCGAAATCAATTGTGCCGACAAGATGTTAACGGCGTTCAATAATTAGATCAGGAATGGTCCTCGCTACAGAGCCATCGTAGCGATGACAGAAAGGGTATTTTGAATCAGCAACCACGTCATTTCGAAGACAAATTGGGACGCTATGATTCACGACAATGAACAAGATTTAAGAACCTCAGGGCAGTGGCTACACCATACCACGCATCCTGGACATTCTTTCAAACCCCGTCTCTTTCAATAACAACGATCATTGGAATCTTTTCGTGCCGAAATAATTTTATCTGATACAATAGGAATAAGGATTATCTTTGGAGGGGTTTTCGGATTTCACAACATTATTTTAATTAACATCCTCCAAATAATACATTTCCCCCACATGCATGTATTGGGCGTTGACCTTTCTCTTTTCTGTCGGTACTTGTAATCATTCGCCGGAAATCGCAGCAAGGGAAGTCTTTCTTGATGGTCGCAATATGTCACACTCGTAATTTGAATCTTTGAACGGATTTTTGTCGCCTTAAAATTTGTACTAGACCCACACAAACCAACGCATGCGCTTTTGGTACGATACGAAATTTTGACAACGGAAGGAGGGACGCCATACTGCGTTCGCGCACCCATCGTTTTTTGTCGAAGAAAGAGACGTCACGATTTGTTATTGACTGGTATGGATTGTACGAGTAGATTTTCGGAAAGTCACAACAGGGAGGAAACGCGACCCACATTACGAATAAGAGACTCGAATTGCCAATCAGAAACTTTTATGAAACAAGGCGCGCAACGGAAATGTTGATGCCGATCTACTCACGAGATCTTTTCTCTCGGAAGAGAATTCTGGTTTACGGGGGGTAGCAGTTGCATCAGTAGTACAAAAGGTATTAGCAAAAGCATATAGGCATTTCCACTAAACCCACTAAACGCACCTCTTCCATAGATGTGAGTGGGAATATGACACAGAACATCCCGCGGGTTTTCGATATACGTCACACCAGAAAAGAACAAACAGCTGGAGAAGTACAGTATCAACCAAGAATTCTTTGTCTCCATTGCACGCAAAAAGCAAGAGTGTCAAGGGTTGGCAACAAAATTTCAAAGGAATCGGAAGATCATAAGAAATACAACTCGATTTCGATTCACTGTCGTTTGGCAAAGAAGAGACGACACTAAAAGTACGCAAAGCACAATTTTTGGCAATGGTAACCAGGAAACGGAGAGCGAAACGGCAGAACGATGAAGTAGTGGAGTTGCGAAACGCATTTTCAGTCCTTCAGAGAGTTATGGGAATTGGTTGCTTCTCGTTCTGATAGCTGGTTGCTGCAACTTGGCAGAGCCCAAACCTATTTGGGAAAGCAGTACGGTTTGTCCGACCGGAGATATACAACGGGTTGTGATCGACACTTTGACGGGGGAATGGAAATTCCTTGACGACCCCATTGATGTCGACACTACCAATAACGACGTCATAAACGACAATAGCGAAGGTCTTTTGAGCGATACAAATACGAGGCGGTTGTTCCGAAATGATTCCAATGATCGAAAGCGTCGCATTTTACCGGTAGACCCATTGCAAATAACAGAGAATTTCCACCGTCTCATGTCGACCGATGGAAGCAACAGTCTTGTCACCAGCGAAAGTGGCAATGGTAACGTCGAGGACACTACTACGGTCATGGCTCTGGCCCGAACATGCGACTGTCATGAAAACGACATGTTTTTAGCCCTTTGCCCCGAAAATTCGGGCTGGTGTACAATGGATGGCAGCGAACTTTCCGCCCAGTGTTATGCGACTGGAAGAATCGACTGGATCGCCCGAAACCTATGGCCCTTGCTGTGGCTGTGGTATTGCACCATCTTTGTAGCCGTATGTTGTACATTCCAGGGGCGTATTCTTCTTGATTATGTCAGGGGTACCATCCTTTATTATTTCTGCGGTTTTGGTGATCGCTTTCGAAATCGAGAGGCTAGAAACGTGGATCGTTACAACAACTGGATTGTCGAGGAAATCCTAAACGACGAGCGTGTCGATCGACAAAATGTCCGGAGAAGGCGGAATGATGGTAGCGTTGCCAGTAGGCAAATGGAAGCCATTGCCAATCGCAGCATCTACAGCGGAGATGGCGAAAACAATCGACAGGCGACAGAAGTACCACCGACGATTGTCACTTCACCCAGCTTCCTGGCGGGTGGATCTCTTGACGACTCAGATTCAGATGGCGAGGCGGTTCCAAATCGAAGTCTAATGAGTAGATTGATTCAGCGCTGTCGCAATGTGGTCTGGCCATGTCAAACTTCGTGGAAGAGGTATATCAAGTACAACTTGATGATGCGGGTCGAATGGATTGCCATGCAAGACGAGTTTGCCTTCATCGAATCGCGCCAGCAACGAGGCCTCCCCCATGCTCGATTCGAAATGAAGACCCGTCGATGGAACGCTGCAACCGACGTCTGCTCCTGTTCGATCGAGCCTTCGTCGCTCATTAATTCTGTCGACGAGCCCCATTGCACAATTTGCTTCTCCGAGCTCGAGGACGGTGACAAGGTTGGAGACCTGGGTTGTACCCACGTCTTCCATGCCGATTGTCTCAAGATGTGGGTTACAAAACGAAATGCATGCCCGTTGTGCAACATCCCAATTGCCCGCCGCAAACGAATTTCAAGCGACGAATTCGTCAAGGAAGAGGCGGAAAGGAGAGAACCTCTCGGTAGAATCAGGCCTTCCTTCAAACAACACTGGAAATTCGACCGACAATGATCAAACACTAACCTCGGTCGAAGGGCACTACGGTTCGCCTTCGAATCAACAACGGCGTGGTCCAAGGCGGTTGTCACAAATGCCAATGACGCCTTCTACCGTTGCGGCAAGCAATTACAGCAGCGAAGACGAATTTGAAGATCTGGAAGCCGCTGATTTAAGTCGTGAGGGCTCCTCCTCTTCTCCACGAAACCAGGAATTGGAGAGTTCCTCTCCTACTTCTGCGACAAGTGAGAGCGCATCAAGGTTTGCCACGCCTACCCATGCGGAGCGAATCCAGGAGGCAGAAGACGAAAACGAGAGTTGCTGCAGTGAAAATATAAATGCGTTGGAGCCAAATACCGGTGCTGCTTTGGACGACGTGGGATGCAATATCAATGACTATCTTGAACGAGAAGAGAGCGAAACCGACTGCATCGACATTCCTTCGCCACCACGTCGAATCAGGAGGCGAGCTGACCAGAACGATGGCGATGGCGATCCGATGGGTGATGGCGTCCCTGCGTACGCTTACAGTGCGTATTCATGTTTCGAATGTGGTTCTGCGGGTATTCCGGACTTCGGCAACACAAGTGAAGCCGTATTTCCTTCTTTGCAAATACAACAACAGGATGAACACGATAGACAAACGACAGAACCTCAGGAGAATGCAACTATTAATGCTAGGAGTGCTGCTGCAACAGAGGAGAACACTTCCGAAGAAAACACACTGGAGCACGACGGACAGAACGAAGCCTGAAGCTTTCCGCAAATCTTTTCAAAGTAAGACATAGCCATTCAAACACTTGTTACTTTAATGCGTGGCGCTGTTGACAAGAAAAACCTTTTGTTTCAGCCATAGTAGCTGTATTGACGAAACGACTAGAATTTCGATCTTCGGGTTTTGGAGTGAGACTTCTTTCATTTCTGCTACTTCATTGAAACACATCTCTCCACGTTGTAGAGAATTTGTGAGCTGGTGGATCATTTTTGTTTTTGGTAAAATTTCCTCGTCGCCTTTTCGAAGAAGAAGCATTCTTCTTCTCTGAAACCACTAAAAAATGATGAAACTTCTGGAAGTTCTCCCGCTGGGCCTTCTCTTCCGTTCGTAGTGTTGACGAATCGTGGCACTGGGCTATAATTTGAAGACACGAAGAGTTGTTTTGAACATTCCCAAAAATCATTCTTTTTAGGCTATGACTAAAAGTTCTGGAAGTTTCAATTATTGACAAGCTTGAATTTTGAACGTTCCAAAATAGCACGTTCGCTTCTTGTAAAATTAGTAGGTAGGATGGTCGCGTAGTTTTTTCGATTGTTTAAATAAAGGCTTTCTGACATCGATGAGTGAAGTACAGCAGTAGCCATTCTTCTTCGTTCGCCGATTTTGATTCGTCCCTCCAATCACTAACATACCGCGCTTGCGTATGGAAGAAGTTTGGAACGATCGGATGTGAAGTAGCGCACAAGCGCTAACACGGGAAACAAAAAAGGCGCGTGAAAAGCGCCCCGTTCATTGTCGTCAGTTGAGTATTTCTTATGGCAATCCTCAATTTTGTGCAATAAGTAGTTCTAGACTTCGAGATTCGAAGTAAATGCAGTATCGAGGTTTCTCCCCCAGTACGCACTGCTCTTGATTCTTACACTATTGTCATTCGCCCAGTCGAATTTTGTTCTCCACAAATAAGTGATTGAAACCCAAACAAAGCTATCGTGTCAAATCAATAACCAAGAATAACTTGCACCAAGCCATCATCACATCACCTTCCAAGAACAAAGAGGCCCAGCTTCGGAATCCTTGCCTCCGAGAGTTTTAGAACAGCATTGATATTTACAAATGGTCGTCAGGACATCTATCGCAGCGAGGCGCAGACCACGGTCTTCAGCAAGGTCTCGACTGGCCTTTCTGGTGTCGGTATGGACTCTTGTTTCTATGGTCAACGAACACAAGCTCGATACAATATCGAACATCCATCTGTCTGTTGCCACACCGATATTGCTCGTCGAGGCTGTCTGGTACTTCCGAAATTTGCTACGCCGGACCCCGCTATAAGGTTAGGATTGATCCCGTATCCGGTAAGGTCGTTCCAGTTTACCCGGAAGGATACGTTCCTATTACTGCCGGCAGTGCTTTTGGTTCCAACACTAATGTCAATACGAATACAATCGCTACGGATGATGAAAACACAAATGGCGGCGACGATCCAGTAGAGGACATGCCCATCGGTGCTTCAGAATTTCAGAATACAAATATAACGAATACGGATATTGCTATCGACGAAAATGCTGCTGCATCCAATCCAGAATCATATTTAATCGACAACAAAAATAACATTACCATTGGAGGGGACGATAGGCTTCTGCGGTCAAATCGTCTGTGGAGGGATTTTGACGAAGACTCGGAAACCGATGCCATTGTTGTAAGCGTAAACGAAAACACTGCCCGCGATATGCTCCAACGCAAATGAACAAGGATTTCGCTCGCTTTTTGAAGATGACCTCGAGCCTGGCGAATTTTACGTCAAGCCTTGCATTTGCCAGGATAGCCGATGGACGTTTGCTCGAGATGCCGGTTTGGAGCAAATCACCCTGCCTCCTACCACCTTGAACGGTACTATCGACGGAGACTGGAGCCCCAACGACAGATACACCATATTCCCTCCAACACCCGAAAACTCTCCCAACAACTTTGGCTTACAGCCTAACGACCAACTCACGTACGTACAGGACGGGAATCCAGACGGAGATCTATATCTCTGTAGAGCCCAAGCCATGTACTGTGGAGTATTGGTGGACATGGAAAGCGAGACTGCCCCTATTGTCAAGTGCTACGACCAAAACATGCGCCACATTATTGCTCGAAACGCGTGGCCGCTCATTTTGCTCTGGTATTTTGGGCTAGCAGTTATTTGTTGCTGCACCGTCCATGGAAGAACCGCTGGTGACTATCTCCAGGACCGTCTGAGTTATTTTTTCCAAAAGTTTGTTTGCTGCTTCTTTGAGCTCCAATACGACTTTAACGATCGCATGCTCAACCGAATGATCCAAGACGAAGAGAGGGAACGCAGGCGGAGACAGGGATACCGGGCGGACGATAATGACGACGACGAATCGGACCTTCGTCCCGTGGTATTTTTCAAACCAACGCGTGCAGTTTGAGCGATCTCTAATGGCACAGGTTCAATGGATATGGCGACACCAGGAATACATGCGCGAAATCAATCTACGAGAGCAGGGTCTCCCACCGCCGCAGCTCAAACTGAAAGTAAAACGCTTTCGAATGGAAACCTCAACTTCCAACAGCAAAGAAGGCGGATTTTCCAACACTCCTCCTCCCACCAGCATTACAACATCGTCCTCCAAGGACGATGTTAATCTGAAACAGCACAAGGGTTCGGTTTTTGGATCCATTGGCCGAAAACTCTCGTCCGACAATGGGAATGGTGATAGCCTAGACCATGGGGCATCGACCACAACTTCCAACGAGTCGACTTGCAGTTCGTCTTCTGCCGAAAACATTCTTATAAACAAAGACAGTGCTTGCTGTAGGCCATGCCCCGATGGCAACAATGATGACTGTCAGGAACAATCGCCATCAGCAACGGGAAACGGAAGGAGAAAGCGAATTCGTCACGCTCGATCTCGAAGAGAACGAAGATGAAACCCAACAGATTGTGGATGAGTCGCCAATGGAACACAGTTGCGAAGACTTGGATTCCTTGGATGCTCCCGACTTGTGCCATTTGCTTTTGTGCCTTTGAAGAGGGTGAGCGCATTGGCGATTTGGCTTGCAAGCACGAATTTCACATTGACTGTTTGAAGGATTGGGCACAGCGGAAAAACGCCTGCCCCTTGTGCAATGTGCGTCTTGGAATACCGGAGCGACCTTTGCCACCACCACAAGACGAACACAACAATGAAAGCAGCATGGACGGAAGCCGGCATTCCTTGTCCAACATGATGCAATGGTTACGTACCGGCAGTAGCAACAATGGCAATGCCGGAGCTGGCGAGATACAGGTTGGGAGTCGCATGGGCATGATTGGAGCCGTCAGTGCCGCGGCCGACATCAATGCAGCGCGAGAAAGAGTCGCAAGAAGGAGTGGCGGAGGCAGATAATCCTGATTAGCGTGCATTAGCGAATGCACTGCAAGCTATATATATATATATGTACACAAGTGAACTATGTAATTTGATATCTCGAGCTAGAGATTCGATCGCAATATACAGAAAAACAAAATAATACAATACTAGAGAACAATATATAACATTTTCAATAAATTAAATTGAATTCAACATATTTCGATGTCTCCACCAATGGAAAAGTAAGAAAAGAATACAAATCGGTGGGGAAAATCAGAAGGAGGAACAACCAACCAACCAACTCATTCGGTGCGTCGTCTTTATGATTCCAAGAGGACAACTATGGCATCTACAATTCACCGAATCGAAAGCAACGAAAGCAAAATTGATTGCTTTGTTTCCAACGACAGGACTTGTGCTTTGGAGAATTTGTTGTCTATTTCTTCGATTCTTGTTTAAACTCTTCCGTCTCTACGAAAGATAACAGTCGAATGCTTCGATATTGAAAGAGGATTGTTTTGCACAATAAAAACTACAACTACAACTACGTGTAGTAGAAAAGTATATGTAATGTTTTTTTTTGCAATATACAATATTAGCAGTTAGCGCTCTCGCGAAAAAAAGAGTGGTACAAACAAATACTAGTATCTTAGTTGTGTCCATTGCACCAGCACGAGTTGTGGAATGGCACTAGCAATGATCCATATAGTAGCAAATCGTCAATGTTGTAGCCGAATGCACTAGTAGTGTTCTAGTACAAAACCCGTCTACAGTCCCTTGTTGTAATAAAATACCTCGTAGGGTTGTTGGGTCTTTGGATCAACCAAGTGTCGGTATTTTTCCTCGACATTTTGCGAGGAAATTTCCGAAACCTGCGGGAAAATGGCAATCGTTGCCGGGAGTCCCAACCCAAAGCTCGTCAATACCAAAAAGGTCGTCAATGGCACCCGGGCGGTGGGATGTTTCGCCACCAACGCCTTGAGAGGCGGGAGGATTCCCATGAGCAGAGATGGCAAGAAATACACGGGTGCCTGCAAAATAGCACGCGAGGCAGTTGTCGATTCGACTCCGGCACGAGCTGCGATCGAGCTCTTGTTTTCATCGTGTGGCAAGGACATCGTTTCCCGTCGGCGTCAAAGAGAGGGAATTCCCGTGGCAATCTCTGGGCTTCTCACGACATAACAATTGAGACTCGAGGCGACGACGGCCGATGGAAAGGCAACGTATTTCATGAGCTGTTTGGCCTGGGCCGGAGAGTATCGCTTTTGCACAAAAGTCGAGAGTCCAAAGGCTACCACCAAAGCGGAACCAACGGCAGCAGAATAGGATTTCAAGAGTGTTTCGTTCGTCATGGGCGAACTAGCGTTGCGGTTCTGTAAAGAATTAGAAAAAAAGGAATATAGGGTGAGCAAGAAGAAATTTTGGTTGCAATCCAACAAAATCCAACAAAATATAACAAAATAAAAATGTAGTTTTGTTTTCACATCACTTACATAGTAATTGACGAGTGCGTTTTGGGATTGATTGACCCATGACCAAAACAAGAGAGGAATGGTCGAGGTCGAAGCGACCATGGACACGCAAATGGGCCCGTTGTAGGGAACATAACCCGACATTCGAAAGGGTCTGGGAATGACCTCTCCCGTGTCGGGATGAAGGGCCGATTCGACAATGCGCTTTGTCTCCCAGAGTTTTCGGGACTCTCTTGGGGACAAACGGCGCTGTGGATTTTGCATGAGGTCTTCCTCCGCTTCCAAGAGTGCCTGCTGGGCGGCACGAACGGTCGACTCCGTAGTGAACAAGAAGGGCTGGATCGCAGGCCAAAAGCATGCGGGCAAATCGTCCCGAAAAGGTGGACTGATCAAAGCGCTGGGCGTTTCCGTGAGCCGAATACGGCAGACACGAGTCGGCAGTGGAAGTTTCGACCGTCATGGCAGCAAGACTGACGACTCCAATACCGGCAGCAGCCGCCAAAAGGCTGGCACCCACGGGAACCGAAGAATCGGAAGCAGCAGCAGGTGGTTGTCGTAGTTGGTGGAGGAATCTGTGCCGTAGACTTTCCTCTGTAAGAAGGAAGCTTTCGGATGCGAGAGGACGACGACGAAGAGCAGCGTCGAGTGGTAGCGGAGCGAATGGCAATCATGGTTTTGGTGATGGATTGAATGTTTTGTGATTGGAATGATTGTGATTGATTTGTGATTGAATTTGTCGAATCGAAAATGGGTTTTTCGTTTCTTCTGTATGAAAAATGTGAAAGCAATCAATCAAAGACTTGTTTTGATTTGATGCGAGTGTTGTAGGAAATGTACTTTATAAAAGAAATGAATGCAAAAGAACAAAAAGATAGCTGATGAATGCCTCTCTGATTGCAATTGATACTAGTAATTGATAATGATGGGAAAGTACAACAACAAAGAAAGTTGTGAAATAACAAGAAACGAAGAAACTATCATCTCCACAAAAACCTTACGTAACGTCAGTACTGAACCCACGTGACCGTGTGCACTTGCGAACTTGAAATTAAATTTCGAGAGGTCTCACTTACTCTTTCTACGTGCATTTTCACTACTCGATTGTTTGGAGTTTTTTGTTTTTGGCACGATGTTTGTGGATTCACATAATTTCTGGCGGCCGGGACTCGCGCAACTGCAAGCACCTCCGAACAAATAATAAGTTTTTGTGGATTATAAATATTATCGATTGGGCAATCTTCAATGACTTTCACACTTGTGGTACTCGTAGTGTACAGTTCACGTGGAGTTCGCCACAAACGCGCAAGCACGTTCCAACGCAAGTGCAACATTTCCGGCAGAAAAGAGTATGTCCGCCGTCCTCCGGTATCTTCGCTCTTTACTTCGAGTACTTTTGCATACTTCTTAAGCCAAAGAACAATTCCATCCGATCGCCGCGACCAAAACTTTTTCATGCCTGTTCAACACTTCCATCACAATCCTGTCATCAATCTACGTATTACACGTGTAGTGTAAACGTGTAGTCGTTGAAGAAATTGAAAAAAAATTGAATCGAATCAATCGATTCATTCATTCATTCATTTGACATTGGAGTCGTGTATTCAATCGTGAACGGTATTTTTTTGTTGATCTCAGATCGTTGATTGAATTCTGTGATATTATAATATCATGTCCAAACTTCTTTACCTCGATGATAGTATGGATACAGATACAAATTCCGTTTTCATATCCATTTTCATATCCATTGCCACCGATAACATTTGAGTTTTTGCACTAATGATGCCTCCATGAGAACAAGGATGGGCAACTGCAACTGCAGCAGTAGCCTTGGCTGTAGCGGTGATGCCACAAAGACAAGCAAACTCCTCGAACACTTGCGTCATGTCGGCAAGATTCAAAGGGTTTATTCCAGGACTTGGCAGCATTATAAATTGCGCAGCATTGGTCGACCTCGATCGCCTCACTATCTTGCCTACATACTCGTGGAAAAGAACCTATTCTTGTGTGATACGAACGAGCGACTTATGGAACTCATTCTCAAGCACCCAGTTGGATCTCCCACCAAAGTTGCAAACGACAATTCGCATTGGAAGAAAACTAAAACTCAATGCCGACGACTTTTATCGAATGTTGCTCAATGTCTTCGAAGCAATGCTGTTCCCGGCGACACATGTGCACTCTATCGCCAACGATTCCGAAGCAGAATTAGTGATTGCCCCTTGGGAAGGACTGGATTCTGCAATCGACACACCCGAACAAGTCGAAGTCGCCATTCGAATTTTCCCAGAGGTACTCGGAGTCAGAAAAGAATGCAATTCAATCTTATATTTCTTGGCAGGTGTCCCGAAAGACTCTTCCATTCGTACCTTTGGTGGCGGAACTCATGGACAACTTGGATGTGCTCCGATTCGACTCCTCTTACGACGACGAAAATATTTTTCGTGACGAAACAACTACAAATACAACTACAAATACATTCCCACCCATTCAATGTTCGAATGTGATTTACACATTGCTTCAGAATCCGATCGATGGCGACGATGAAAACTTATTTGAAGACTCGTGTCTTTTGGTGCTCGTGGATTTGAACAAAAGGGGTCTGATCCGGAAACATTGTGTCTACAACGCTATTGCCGAGGCCTTTCGAGACGATCCGACACGCAACTCAAAGAGGATTCGGTGGCTGATCGATCTCCACCCACCGATATTGTCCGAACGCCTATATCTTGGGGAGTTTCTCGTGGTTTGTTCTTACGGAGGAGAAGAAACGTCATTGTCGAGAAACTTTTCGAATGCTCTTGCATGCTTCTGTGATGCATTATCCAAACGAGATTGGCTTTTTGTTTCACAAATCCATGGGAATCATGAAGATCGAGCCAACAATCTTTGAGTTTGCTTCGAAGATCTTTGGGAAGAACAAGATGATTGAGGTGGTCGACAAAGTGATTTTGGAGTGCATCGAGAGGGATGGAAGAACAATATATTCCATGATCATCGGAGCAGCGACCAATAATGACATTGGCTTGGACGGTTTATATTTCCTTCTTTGCCGAGATCCGACGACATGGATGCCACAGGGGGATCAGTAGAAGCAAATTGCTGGTGAATCCATAATAGTAGAGCAAGAAGAGCAATCAGCAGCACGATGACAAACAAGAATGGAACATGATTCTAATACATTGGTATCCTCGAGTCGAGTCATGATTGTATCGTACTCCTCTAGTACAGAAACAACTCGGACAGTACGGATTCACTTTGATTTGTTATCAGGTGGGATGTATATTCTAGGATACTGGTTTCGAAATAAGTAAAAAGTCTTTTACAACTATACTTCCAGTTTCTTTCCATCAGATTTCCGGGCGCGAAGGAACGTACATACCTACGAAAGTGTGAGGAATGTAGGAAAGTATGAGGAAGGAACGTACATACCTACGAAAGTGTGAGGAATGTAGGAAAGTATGAGGAAGGAACGTACATACCTACGAAAGTGTGAGGAATGTAGGAAATCGGTCAAAACTACGATTGTACGAAACCAGATTGTCAGGGGCTAGCGAGAATTTGATGAGGCCCCAAAAACTGGTCATTGGAGGATCGAAAAATTTCCGTCCTTCGTAAACATTTTTTTGAACATATGTACATACGAACATGTCATCATGAATAGTATAAAAGCTTATGACTCATATAATCCCCAATCTTGGGAAATTTTCTTTCACGAATCACACTTTGGCCAAAGTTTTTACGAACGAATCGGAATTTCATAGTATTACCTTTTAACTGGTCCAAGTCCTTATCTCGAAGACAATCAAAACTACTCATCTCACCAATGACCATTAGCATCTACCCTTCACGATGACTTTCCTTTGTCGAAAAAGAATGCAACAGTCGACTGGAAAACCCTAAGGAACTTGAAGCAATGCGGAGGGTCGACTTTATTTGATTCGTTTGGACTTGAACCTTTTATGGTAAAGATTACCACCGTGTTTCATTATTTCTCAATTTAATATAGTGATTCGATTTAATTAGGCGGCTCGTTTTCAAATTTAATTAGGGGATTCGTTCCAATCTACTGTGTAATAGTTGCGATTCGATGCGCGGTAGAGATCCAAGCCCGAACTACTTGAGTGTTTGTGATATCCTTGCAAGGTGGTTTCGGATGGTATCGTAGCTTCGACAAGTATTATCGGTCTCATCTTGTTCTTTTTCCCCCCTTTTGCGGGACACACAACGCTTCCGCAAGATTAGGGATTATATGAGTCGTACTATTAGTGATGATGCATGTTCGTACGTACATATGTGCCAAAAATTGTTACGAACGAAAGAAATATTTTCTTCCTCCTTGGATGCTTTATTTCAAAACATTTAATTCTCGATGGCCCCTGATGACAGAAAGTATGAACGTATGAACTCGGAAATATACACTGCCAATGGTGGCAGACTGCCAGACCGTACACAACCCATCAAACCAAAAATTGAAGAAAAAAATCGAACAGAACAACAATGAACAACAACAACAACATCACAAAAACTTTCATTCTCATTCGTTTGTCAAGCATCTACGCTCTCCATAATATCATCTCTTGTTCCAAAAGTTTGACAGAATAATCCGTCGCGAAAGATGAACACCGATCTCGAAGGCCTCCTTACGAAAGGGGTCATCACGCAGGAAACCTACGATTGGCTGAAGCCTTTGCACGACCAAGAAAATGCCGATCTCGAAGAAATCAGACGGGCCGCTCTGGAGCGAAAAACCAATCCCTTTTATAAGCACGATAGCGACGAGGAAAGCGACGATGATGATCTCACGACAACAACCACTACAACGCTCCATGGAATCGAGGGAACCGCCACTTCCATCAGCTTTGTAACGGACAACAATAGCTCCGGGCATGGCAACAAGGTTTGGCACGCTTCGATTGCTACCTGCCGATATCTAAAAGATTATTTTCTTCCGCTCCTTGTTTCTGGGGAGAGAAAATTTATTGATGGCGACAATTGCACTGTTCGGTGTCTCGAGTTGGGAGCTGGGACGGCCGTTCCTTCCTTTTTCTTGGCACATCTGTTGAAGGATGCCAAAATTTCATCTCCGAAACACGTCGTCCTCCGCATCACCGATGCAAAGTATTATCGGAACATTATGCAGATTATACGGTCGATCGAAATCCAAAAATCTCTCACGGATGATGCTTCTCTTTTGACGATCCAAGTCCATCCGCACAACTGGGGAGAACCCATCGGCTTTGAAAAAAATAATGACAATGATTATCCACACGACCTTGTCATTGTGAGCGATTGCATCTACGACCCATCCTATCACAACGATTTGTTGGTATCTCTCTCGAGGACATTGCGCCTTCCCATTTGCACCGAAAAATCAAATGGGGGAATTGCCGTCGTCTCGTTTTCACTCCATGGGAATGTCCAAGACTCTGCCATCTGGGAATTCCTCGAATCGAAACTCCCATCGACCATTCGAAAAGACGACACCGGGAAAGGCTGGAGACTGAAAGCTCTTTGTGTTTCGTTAAAAGAACCAACGGTGCAAGAGGGAAGCGTGATCGTTCGGGAGGGCTGGCACATGGAGACAACCATGAACGAACTTGGTATGGTAACGGAAGGAATCAAACCAGAGCGGTGGCTTGCTTATGTCTACGAAATCACTTGGGTTCCGATCAAGTAGAAGGATTGATTCAATCCATGCAGCTTTCATTGCTGATCGCTGCTATGGTCACTGCGAAAGACACGAGTCACCAGAAAACCATCACTGCACAGCAGCTGTATGCGCACGCAGACGAATCACAATATTCACTACACAATCTGCACAGATTCTCCGTGGTGGATTGCGGAAGATTGAATGTCCCATCTTCTTCTTCTTCTTCTTTGGTGCTTTCTAAAGCGTCGCCTAGAAACGAACAGTCTCTCCGACGAAGAACGAATCAACCAATGAACGCGTGGTGGCAAAGGAAAAAAGACACAAAATCGCATGACGAAAAATCATTCAATGAGCATGATTTTTCACTTCAATTTGTTTTGTGCTCGAAAGTAACGTGCTTCAATCCTCATCAAACAAGGCATCATGATCCATAGACAACTTAATCGATATGCAACGTTATAGAATTAATAATCGAACGTATTTCCAATCGCGGCTTCGCAATGGTGTTATTCTATTGCTTTAACTTGTTGCGATTGAAAAGCATAACCACAAAGGACCCCCTGCAGTCTACCAACAAGCGATAAATAGTATCTTGAGATTCCAATCCATTTGGTTGAAATCTGCTATCGTCTTCATCGAAAGCCGTTCGTTGCATTTTCAAGAACCATGGGCCATCAACGGGTGCTGAATAGAATTTTCTTTTGAACGGGAACAAACTTGAAACCGTGATTTGGATTTTGGTCTTGATCGTGCGAGATCGTGCTTGCGCGACATTCAACATGATTTGAATCTTGCCAAATTGAAAACTTCAAATTTGCCCATGCAATTTTGAAATGCGTTCTTGATTTTTTTCAAACAGAACAGCACATAACATCACAATCATCACAAAACAACACTATATCTAGACAAAAACAAGACAAGTACAAAGTAAATGACAGACAAATGGGTACAGAAACTAACAAAGCTGGCCGGGGAATACCAGCAAGAGAGCTCCAATGGAAAGGCAGACAAGGGAAAGTTCATCCAAAAGGCCATGCAAATGGCAAACGAAATGACCGACGATTGCGTATCCGACGAAGAAACGAAAAAGAAGCAAAAAGAAATGATCGGAATAGCGGAGAGTTTTGCGGGAAAGCTCTATGGATTTGATCCAAAGGAGAAGGAAGAAGCCAAGAAGCCTTCCAAGCCACCAAAGAAGAAGCCCGGAAAGGGAAAGCCTTCTTACCTCATTCCGAAGAAGGAATCAGATGGCAGCAATGATCAACAGTAACAACAATGGCGATAATGATAACGACAACAATGACAGCAATGACAGCAACGACAATCAAAAAGAGACAACCACAGAACCACAACATTCATCATCACAATCTCCAATCAAAGATCAAAATCCAAAAAGAGGCCAACGGGAGGAAAACCGTCCTATCTGATACCGAAAAAAGAAACACAATCGCCACCAACCAACGACGACGACAAAGACAAACCGATGGAGCAAATCCCGACACAAAAAGATGCCAAGGAAACCGACGAAGAAGCACGTGCGCGGAAAAAAGCCGAGCTCCAAGCCAGCATCCAAAAAGAAGAGGCAGAGATTGCCCGGTTGGAGAAACTTGCGAAAGAACGTGCCGAAGCGCGTGCCAAGCTAGAGGCGGAAACCCAAAGCAGCAGTACCATGACTAACACAACACGAAGAAAACGAACAATGGTCCTCGCCACAAAAACAGCGGCTTCCGCTGGAATAGCGGCCACCACCGCAGCCGTCATTGCTTCGAATCAAGCAAAGAAAAACAACAACGATAACGATAACGATAACGATAACGATGCCAACAACGCGACAACACCGAGTGCCCCCGATCTCTCACAGGAAATGGTCTCTCTTCCTCCCACCGACTGCCCTTCCCCATCTGCACCTCCAGCATCGGAGGATACGGATTTTTATAGCGTGGTTGTTCCGCAAGGCGTCCGTCCGGGCACTGCCTTCAAGGTCGATATCGGAGGAAAACACTTTGAGGTTACCTGTCCTCCCAACGTGAAGGCCTGGTCAACAGATGCGCGTCGAGTTGCCCAAAGAACAACTCAGTGGTCGACGAAAATCTATTCCATCGAAAATCTTCCGAACCAAATCCTCCTAAAGGATATCAATTCGAATTCGAATTCACTCCACTACGTGATTGTTCCGCAGGGTGTATCGCCTGGAATGCCCTTTCGCGTTGCCGTTGGTGGAACACAGTTCACAGTAACCTGCCCGCCCAACGCAAGAGCCGGGCAGAAAGTCGCCGTCAAGGTGCCCGTAAAAGTTCGCGGACGATCGAAATCCCCCAAACCACCATCCGCATCATCATCGCAACAAGAACATTACATTTTCGTTCCTCCAAATATCCACCCCGGCATGGCCTTTTCAGCCCAAGTGAACGGACAACGATTCAAGGTGATCTGCCCACCAAACACCAAACCGGGAATGCGCATCCGGGTAGCTCCTCCTTCGAAACTTGTTCGACAGCACTCACGATCGCTCACTCCACCCCGCACATCGTTCACAACCCGCAAGGAATTCTTTGATGTGATTGTTCCGAATGGGGTTCTCCCCGGACAACAATTCAAGATTCTTGCCAAGGGGCAGGAATATTACGTTACATGCCCACCCAGCGTCACTCCGGGCCAACGAATCCGCGTGCCAATCCTTCTGCGGAATGAAAATAGCAGCAGCAACAACAACAACAACGTGTACACTCGCCGTCCGGCAAGTCTTAGCCCCGTAAGGTTGCACAACAATTTGCAGCCATATGTTTGAGCGGAAGAAAATCAAAAAGAACTTCGATTGCGGAGTACTATAGAATAATAAATATAGAAATAAATTCAATTTTGAAAAGGAAACCTCCAATATTAAGTATTGAATCCATACCTTTCATTGTGATGTTGTAATCATCTTCGTCGATGGTAACTTCTATTCATCGTCCCCTATCCGTGTTTCGACTATCCCACGTTTCTTCTTCCTCTTGTTGTACCTCTATCAATCTTTGTAGGTGGTGGTGACGACTTTACGGTGCCGAGTTGCGGTTCTTCTGTATATTGGACAAAAAGTTCCAGAATGTACTGTATGGATGTCTTTTCCTTATTGTGTCGATCAACGTTTTCGATCATTATTCCTTTTCGCGCCAAATTTGTGTCATCATCGGACAAATTAAAAAATGAAACTAACAAATTCCCCATTTTGGGAAACGCCCATCACGTTTTCGAGGCGAACTAGAGAATCGCCTCTACTGGTACAATTTTTTGGTAAGCTTAAGTCTTCGAAACAATTTCGAGCTACTAAAGAATATCGCGGTACTAACGAACTTGGTACTTTTGACAAGCCCATACCACTGTAACAGGCATTCGAAGACATTAGACAATGAGTAGATGTTTCATAACACACAAACACCCTCGAAGATATTATGATCCTCGATAGGAGCAATGTTCGAAAGGAGCGGAGCACTGTCTCGTTCATGAAAATGGCAGTAATAGTAGTAGTAGGAATCATTCGCCATCATGCCGTGGATACTTTTTCTTTTGGATATCAGATTCGGTCCATGCTTGATCGTTTTCTCGATTGCCTTGTCCATGGGACTCTTTAGATCGTTGATTGGAAAGCGCAAGTTCATCGGATGCCTTGCCTCAGTTTCAGTTCGCCGTAGAGTCGTTCACTACAGATAGGATACGAGAAACAGATATCGGAAAGACCAGTGATGAAGAATCCCTTGGTCACCAGGAGAAGACGTTATCAATTCTACCTGAATACGATTGCGATGAGGAGAATGACAGGAATAGATCATTACCAACCCAAAAACAATCTACAGACGAGCAACAACAACAACAACAACAACTCCAATGGAACTGAAAGGGTACGAGTAAAAGTCGTTCGCAATCTCGAAGAGTATACAATACAGGAAAAAGGACGATTGCTGGTATTCTGCAGAAGAGTATATTCGGATGGATCGAGAGCGGATCAGGTTCAAGGCAGCTATTCGTCCCGACGAGAATGAACAAAACTTCCATTTCTTCGTCCTTGGGGGGCAAGCCTTCTTTGCAGCAGTCGATGCAATGGATCACACAACGGTTTGGAAAGACAACTCTGAATTCCACCTTTATGGATCTTTCGAATCATTCCCACATCTTATGAATTCCCAGTTGGTCAATACACCAAAGATTACCGATTACAAGCTGATTCCTACTGGGTTTTCGGTCGTGATGTGAATCGAATCAACAGGTTTTTACGACACTCGTGACATTATCTCCTTCAATATCATTGCCAGAAGACACCTTCTCGAAGATTCTTTGTTGCAGATTCCGAATTCTCCTCCTTCCATCCATCGCACAAGAAAGGTGAAATCCTCATGACGACGATACTCTAGAGTGCTGACCAGACAGAATTCTGCGATGAGTAACGACCAATGTCTTTTTCCCGCGAATTCTTGTCATTGTATGTGATCACACGAGATATCAGTTCCATGCGATCATTGAATGAACCTTACTGCTGTCGACATCTACCCTACAACAGACAACTTCGACCCTCCAGGATTTGCTGATTTCGCCGGTTCGAAGAGCCACCAAGCACAAAACTACGAATGAAGATACTAAAATAGTCCAAAGAGTTAAAATGATGGAAAACCTTTATCATCTACACGTAATGTCATTCGATGCATTTATCGTGAAAAAATTTGAAAATTTGAAAAAGTTCCCTCTCTTGCTCGTCGATGGAGCATCTGCTGCTGCTTTCATCATAAATGAATCAAAAAGCGCAGCAGATTACTCATAGGTTCCATCCCGTAAAAGGCCGTAAACTGGTTGATTGTTATTTTGTTGTTGTTGTTGCTGTTGTTGTTGGTTCCGTAATTCTTCGTTTAACAAAAGTCCTTCAATCTTTGAATTTTCCACCACAACAACAAATAACAAAGGTTGAAGGACTTTCGCATTCGGTTTCAGTGCCCTCTCGTCCATTCGCTGCATCGTTGCAGATAGAAAGCAAACAGCAGCGTACAGCGGCGGAGACAGTTTCGCGCAAGGATTCGAGCGTTTGTCAGCGAATTGGGACGACCACGGCATTCTTCACGCAACGATCGATTGTCGACTTGTTGTTGACGGAGCATTTTCTGCTGCTTACTCTTTTTCGATTGATTTTTCCAATCAAAAGAGCAGCAGCCTTTTCGCACGCTCAATCAACAAGTCGAACGACGATCGCTAGTCGACCCGTGACTTGAGCACATTCTGAATCTAGCTGCCGCTTTCATCGCTTTCGATTCAAAAGCTCAGTTCTCCGTTCGATCCTTTCGTAGCGTCGAAAGATCAGGATGAAGGAACAGCAGATTTTCGCGAGCTCAATTCGTAGATCGACTACCTGCTCTGTTCGCCATGGTCAGTCCCAATTTCGATTTCGGAACAAAAATTTCCTTCCGACTTGGTAAGTCGACCGAAAACTCAAGCACCATAGAATTGGAAAGCAATCTGATTTGCGTTCTTTTCACTCCCATGCCCATTCGAATACAGGCGAAGAGATTGATGATGCATCGACGGAGGGCTTCCATCCTCGTATTGTAGCCTGGTAATAGTGTTTTGTACTACGGAAGCCCTTCCGTCTTTCGGAGGGAATTCTTCACAACGAATCAAAGAAACAACCGTCCTTGATCCGTTCCCAATGCCTTCTGATAGATTCGTTCGCTTCCTCGCCTGTATTCGATCAATAGCGGCAATTCTCTTCCGATTGTTGTGAGGAGAAAAAACAGTATCGGCAGAACGGAGAGTCTGCTCGATTTTGTGAACGGAACGACCTTGGCATTCTTCGAATCGATGATCGACCTCTGTTTCTTTGAACGAATCAAACAGCAAGGCATATTTTCCGCTGGCTCTATCCCACGGGTCGATCATCATTTTTGCTCGCCATGGCCGTCCCAAGTTGTCCATCCACGAAAGAATAAAAATTCATTCGTCTTACCTTGCCTCCGCCGCCACCGGTTGATTGTTATGTATGTTTTTTGTTTAACATAACAAGTATCTAACAAGATCCGAAGACAAGTGCATCGATGGATAGATCAATGAAGCTTCGTGGCTTCATCCCTCATTTCAAGCACACAGTGGCCCGATTATCGTTTGGTTCAGTGCTCCCAGTTCCTAGCTCTGGGCCCCGAAGGACCCTCGGCATCGGCTAACCGGGCTTACACTGCCTTATCCCCGTGGGGACCACTGTGTGTGATCTATCACTTATACCCGTTCTCATCCACATAGCCCGGATTAGCGTCCTTTTGACGATCCAGTCGGCAGAGTTCATTGCAGGCTTTCCAGGGATTTGTCCGGGGTCCATTGCATTCACACAACAACTTTCCCGTAGCGCTCCGTTGAGTACTTCCCTCCTGTCAGCCATCCTGCTCCCTCCTTTGTGGTTTATGAGTTACACTTGTCTCCCCATCCCCGAAGTGCGTAAAAAGAATACCATCGTGGTGCCTTGTCGTTCAGCGTAACAGTTTGTTCGTTTACCCCCCTCTTTCTGGCACCATGCCGCCGTAGCGTGAGCTCAGTCGAGATCTTCCGCGTGTGCTAAGCACACTTCAACGGTCTCGAGTTCCTGGCCTTTTACACGGAGGAACAGTGACTGTGGCTTACTTCGACTCACCTTTTCCCCTTTGAGATCATAACAGATGCAGGCTTATTTCGGGGATCAAACCATGGGCGCCCCCCATGGTGATCCCTATAGCGTCTCTCCCTTGGGCTGCTACCTCCACTCTTACCATCTGCTACTCGCCGGGTACTCAAGCTTTTACACTAGGTTATTCTATCCTTCGAATGCGAATTATGAGAGGAGGAAAGTGATTTCTGAAGGAGCAAAAAAGGGATAGTGGATGCATTTTTGCTGCATCCGACGTGTTTGCTCTGTAGAAGTCAGTAGAGATTGTACAGAGAGCAGCTTTCGACGACTTGGTTTCAGCTTTTAACGAGGTTTTATCGTAGTTTGTAATGTGGTTTTCCGTTTCGAACGAAGAAACGTACGAAGAAACGTACGGTTTCTGGTTTGAAACAGACTGAATCTGGTTTGAAACAGACGACGAAACTGAATTCTGCAGGTTGGAGGCAGCCATTGTGAATTGCTTATCGTCGTTACTCGTATCGATCGAATGAGAAGCAAAGCCGTGAAGCGATTGTTGGTGTCAAAGAAGATCTAACGGCTTTTGATTGCTTTGTCCATTCATTCACGAATTGAATCGACTGAATCAAAAAAAAATTCGTATGATCGTACGAATGGGTTCGACTCGTCTGATTAAATTCAATTGTCATTTTTTGTCATCATGAGTGTCGTCATTCGAGATTATTTGCATTCTTCTTGTTCGCCGGCCATCATGATTTATTGATTTATGCATTCTTCATGATCGGATTGTCTTTCTTCCAGAAGAAGAATCGTTTCTTATTTCACATCCTGTCATACAATATAGACATTCCATTGACAACAACAGAAGAAAGACACTGACACTTCGACGTCATGGTATCCCCGAGCAATTCGATGCGTCGAATACTCGGGACGATACTGCTTTTCCACCTACAAGCTTCTGTGCTTATTGTGGCCTCGTTGTCGTCACCAAACAAGTAGCGGCATTCATGGGATTGAGCAAGAAACACACCGTCTCTTGCCCGCAAAAACAAGAGTGCATTTCACATTTTCGACTGCCAAGGACATTGGAATCTCATATTTCCCCGAGAATGAGGATTTGCAACAGCTCGTTCTGCATCGACGCGATGGAATCGACTTGTATGGTCGCGAAATTATTCACACGAAATATGACGCCCGATCTGCCACAATGTCCGTCCTTGGCACCAACACCGTGACCGACAGGCCATTGGAGGAATCGTCACTGTGGGATGCGACGCTGGTGCTACAACCAGAGAATTTTGGGATACACAATGGCAGTGATGCTGGTCCCTCTGCTCTTGACATCGGAATCGAAGATCTTGCTTTGTCGCCATGAATCGCTTCCAGGTCAAGGAAGATTGCAAAGCACTGTTTGAAGAAAGGTGGGCACAGCGCCAATCCAAGTTACCTTGCCAACCCGGTTTTGTCGGATTCTCCTTGTTACGGAAAACAACACGGTCACAAGACGAATCGCAAGAACACGATCGTTTCAATTATTCCACATGCACAATCTGGGATTCCATCGATTGCTGGGAGCAGTGGAGAAACGGAGGTGGCAAAACAAGCCACGAAGCTTCTCGGGAAACTAACGGGAAAAAACGGGTGCCCGTATCCGAATGGCTCGAGGGTCCATCCTCGCCAATTTTTTGGGACGGAAATGCGTTTGCATTGGAGGGCATGAATCAGAAAGTGGCAAAAGCGTGATTTCGTTGCCGACGAACAACAATCATAGTAGTGCCAATAGCCATCACAAGGTTCCATGATTATAATTATCTTGTTTTCTATCATTTTAAATATTATTTCAGAAATGCAATCTTATCGTCTTGGCAATTGTCCAGTGGCGTATTGTTCGAGAGGAATCGCGTGAAAGGACTTTTGTACTTGTTTTCCATCCGCCGACGACACAATGGTAACCGTAAAGTCGCATTTCTTTGTGTCCACAAACGTCACACTTCCTCGGACATAGAAACCCTGGACTGGATCGACCAACACATCGATAGCTTCCGACTCGTAGGGCAGATCGCAATCGCATTTGGAAGCACGATTGCAGTTCGTAGGTGTATTGAGTCGACGATAGGGGGGATACTTCGTAGGCTGTTCCAGCGGCGCAATTCCAGAATTTGGATGGAGGATATCCCGAGTATATGGTTCCGCCACCTCCGTAGTATCTGGGGGAAGGTTCGACAATGTACGTGTTTCGTTCGATGATTACGGGATTCCTTGTTGGTACGGATTCTCGGGTTGAGCTTTGTTTGGAAGCGCGTCCTCCGACACGATTCCCGCTTCGTTTTCGTACTTTACTATCAGAGGAAGCGTTTCGCTGTGCTTTTGGGTGAATTGCTTGACAGTGGTTTGGATTCGACAGTCTTTAAGACAGGTTTTGTGGGAGTGGACCGTCTTTGAAGAATTCTCTTTAGAACTCGAATTTGGTTTGGGCAAGGAAATCGACGTCGACTTTTCCGTTGTTGAGGGTTTTTTCTTGCTAGGAGTAGATGTTGATGACGTCATGGGAGATGACGACGAAGCGGGAGTGACAGTGGAAGGAGACGTTTTTGGCTTTGCACTCGTTTTGCTCGAAGAAGGAACAGTAGGGGATGACGACGACGACGATGATTGAGAGTTTGAAATTTTTCCTGACATCTTTGTTGTTGATCCGCTTGCAGTTTCTCCGACTGTTCGAGATTTGTTTGTGGTTGTGACTTTGAGTCTCGCCGAGGAACTCTTGGGCGACGACATGGTGACACGATCCCCTGCCGATAGTGATTTGGTGGAGCTCGACGATGACCGAGAAGCAGAGTTCGGTTTGCTCACGGAAGATACCGAAGGGGTAGGAGAAGAAGATGATGATGAAGAGATAGTGCTGCTTCCACCACTCTTACTCGAGGATGATGATGAAGGAGAAGGACGACTGGCTGGAGAAGAAGAAGTCGTAACACTGTGATAGGGTGACGATTTGCTTCTTGAGGAGGAGGATGAAATAGAGGACTGACGATCGAGACGAGCTTCTCGACGAAGAACTTCTCGATGACGAAGCATGACTGGAAGCATGACTGGAGGAGTGACCGGAGGAATTCGATCCCTGTGCCATTGCAGGGGCAGCCATCAGAGACCAAGAGATACATGCCAATGCTGCAATGGATGTGGCATCTTTGTGATCGACTTTTCCGTCTCCGTTCACGTCCAAGATTTGGGACAAATGGTTCTTCCACCCGCTCAAGAAGGTGTTGGAATTGGAGACTTTTGGCTTGTGTATCTTTATCAAGCATTGTGTAGAGCGGTGGTGTGGTGTGGAAAGTGATTCGCCCAGGCATGGTTCGTGGCACAAAGCCAGAGGTCTCGCCTACGGCCAAGAGTAAAAGCGCAGCTTGAAAGAATCGAATGCTTGTCATTATCATGATTTGTAGATTGTGAGCATTTGGGAAAGGTGGTGTAGACTGTAATACTAACAGAATAAAGAGTTGTTTCGTGTCGATTGTATGATCAACCTTTTGAAATCTTCCACGTTACAAACATTGGTTGTCAATCATTGTGGATTGTGGATAACAGATTGTTGATTGTCGACTGTACATTTTTTAATTTGAATTACTGTAGCGAGACTGAAAACATGATTGTGATTTTCGATTGGTTTAATTCATTGAAGATCAGAAAACTCGCATCAACCAAGATCAAAGAAGAATCAAAAGTAACACGTCTGAGTTCAACCGTGAACTTCAAACTGGATGTTTCAATTTGATTGATTACTTTGATTCATGTCACATGTGCATACCATACTCTAATTCAGATTTGAGATTACACCCAACGTTTATAATTAGAAACACGTACTTCGACAGTTAAGATGATTCATGATGTCAAATAAATCATTCATGATGTGAAACGAAATCGGCATGCAATGAATATTATTATCAAAATGGCTAGGAATAATGATCTCCGAACATTGATCCATCCATCCATACATATACAGAACACACCAACAAGAATGAATCGTCGTAGCACACGGCAGCAACTTGGCACTGCTGCCGCTATGGCATGCGCAGCTTTGACGTTTGGAGGTTTGGAACTGAGAGACAAAAACGCAGTGGAGGCATTTCCTTTGCCATACAAGTCTTTCACGCCAACTTGCAGACAATCCAGCACAAAGATCTTTGCGCAGGAATCCGACGCCGATTTGTTGCAGGATCTTCCGTTTGTCCCGGCAGAAGTCATGACCAAATTCATGGCCGCCGTCGGAGATCCCCTCACGGCCGGAAGCCTTCAAGCAGGATACCAGGCGGGGGCTGTATCCAAAGACGAGCTCGATGAGATTCGCACCAAGCTTCCGGGAATGGAAGCTTCCACTACCGAAATTCCTCAAGTCCAGTCTCTCGAAACCATCGAGGGTCATTGGAAGGCATCTCTGGAAGGACAGCCGTGGCACGTTCAATCCATGGGCAAGCTGGCGACGGCAACGATTGTCCCGCTGGTGGCCAAGCTGCAGGAAAAGTCTGTCAATCAGGCCAATGCCATGAAATGGATCAACGAAAACGCCCTTCCCATCATCCAAAACAATCCCACAGTGGTGGAATTATTGGCAAGCAGCAGCAACAACAACAACAACAACAATCAACTTGCATTTAACAATACGCGGGCCAAATTCGAAACCGATCGAGGCGTCTGGAGCGCTTCGATGGACGTGTTCGTGGCAAACAACGACCAGAAAGAGGAAAAAGAATTATCCCAAGCCGGGACAGCCCTGCAAGCTTTGAAGGATGGTATGGACAATGACGGAATTTCGTCCTTTGACGTGGACGTCCTGGAAGATTCTTTCGATGCGATCGAAACGACAAATGATAATGCAAAAGTTGGACTGGTGAATGCGTATTTTGTCCCGGACGACGAAATCAAGATTTTGGTGGTCGAGATTGACGATGTTTTACACAATGTGACATGGAAGGGGCTCGATTGAATCAACCAATTCTACAATTGAAAATAGACAACTACTATATTATATGCAACTACTATATTATATGGATTGCAAAAAAACCGTGTCATTCCTTTAATTAGAGAAACGTTTTTGGGCGTTGTTGCATGCTGTGATTTACCGTCTGCTGTTGTTGCAATTCTGCATTGGTTTGTGACGACTACTTTCGTGGAGAATCAAAAAATTATTTGATGCATTCAGAGTGTCGCACAACCGGATTTGTGTGTGTGGTTGCGGTTTGTTTTCCGCTGTCGCTGCCGCCCGTTTCGATTCCATTTGTTCGATGTTTGTGTGTGGATTGATTTTGTGGATTGATTCATTCATTTATTCGTTGTGACATCCACGTTGTTTCCTGACACGCAAGCTGTATAACTTGTCTTTCTTTTTCTTTTACCCTTTTGTTTGCTCTATCTTCGCCTTTATTGATTCGGGTCGATCGATAAGGTTGTGCCTCCATGCCCTTCCCCCGGGTTCCGCTTTGGCAAAGCGTTCGTCCGATGGATCGTTCCGTGCCGTTTCGAGCTGGTCATTGGAAAAAGCCAACATCCCAAAGGCTTCGTAATTCATCAAAAGACGCTTTCGAACAACTTCTGCCTTTGCCATGAGTTCTGTTTGAAGATTCTTGTAGAGTGCCCGTCCCTCTGTAGTTTCGACGGGAATCACTCGAATGGGTGTCCCTTCGTTGTCTCCGCTGTATGCCGTACAATCATAAGGCGAAGCGCCTACATCCAGTGTCCTTGACGCAAGAGCAACTCGTAAAACGTCAACCAGCAAAGACGGGTCGCAATAGGGCTTGATGCGCAGGGCAATCTTTAAAAGATCCATGTGCGCGTGGACGCATCCCGGTTGTTCTAAAACCAGCTGATCGTTGCGCTCGAGGCTGCCCCCGTGGTAATTCAACGGACCAGCAGCCGGGGCAAAGAAGCGAAGGGCATCGACGTGGGTACACCGGAGTCCCTTGCGTTCCACCGTCGAATTGATAACTTCCCGGGGCACGCGTAATGGGAGATGTGCCTGGTACTTTCCCGATGGGGGTGGTGGAGCTCCCTCTGGCTGATACTGCATGGCCCATTCGTGAAGGCCATAACAGTGTAAAACAGCTTCGTTGCCAATTGTTGTTTCGAGGATGGACTTGTACCACAAAAAGGAAGATGCCTTTTTCTGAGTTAGTTTGTCGTCATTGAGGGAGGAGGCATTTTCGTTTTGCGTTTCTTGTTTTTGATGTTGCATTTCCATTGGATTGTTTGTGTTGCTATTCTCATTAACCAAGTCATAATATCGTATCGGGCGATAGAGAATTCCGCCCTTTTCGTTGTTGCTTTCATCCGCCTCGACCCACTGAGATCCCTGTAGGTAAAGAGTCAACGCAAAATCGTCGGGAGTTGCGCCTTCCAGGAATATCCTTCGGTCGATTTCGTCTTGGCCATTTGTGATTTTGCATAGATCATTAGTGTCCCAATCGAGGTGAGTCTTGGATGCCATGTAGTATTCGTCCAGTGAATCGATGCGTCGGGTACTGACAATAGAATCATCGTTATGGACATTGTTGCCGATGCCGTTATTGTTGTCGCCAACATTGCTCTCCCAAAAGAATAGACCAACACTGGGTGACCACCTTGCCAATCTCTTTGGGCCCTTGAGGCCTTTCAAACCATAGTATTCCACCAGAAAGTTATAGATTGGGTGTTTTGGATCCAGCATTGTCATCAGTTTTGCATCTTCGTCGAGCTGTTTAAAGTTTCGGAGGACTGGCCTCATCAATGGATGATCGAGGTCCACCAACCCCGGATCCAAGAGAGTCTGGATTTGTTGGTGGTGATCTTGGGCGGCTTTTCTCCAGACATCTTCCGCAATGACCGTGACGAGAGAGCGACGAGCGGTGGGAAGCATTGTCATTTTCTCGTGCGTTTCTGTCGTTTCTGTTGTTGCTGACGACAATGCTGTGGTCGGAATATTGGCATTTTGCCGAGACCCAGTCATACTCAGAGCATAAACCCGCGGAAAAAATATTATTGATCCAAAGAAGAACTCGGTCAAAGGCAACATGGCTGTTACGGCCAAAAGCCAGAAATAGGAACTGGCAACATTGCTCCGTCTCGAACGACAAGTAGGAAACTCCTGTAACCCTGCTTGCGTTTTAATGTCGGCCATGATAAAATGGCAGAAAGCACTGTTGCTCTTTCACCAATTGATTCCTACCGTGCCGTGGTGGAATCCTGGCCTCCCAGGGAGGCTTGATGTGATGTTGTGAAAGAATACTTTTTTTGTGATTCGTATTACTATGTGTACTAGAAGTAGTATTGTGTATTATTTGCAGCATACTCATTTTGTTGCTGTGTCGATGCGTTGTGTTTCGTTTCCGTTTGAAATCTGTTCTTCTTTCTTCGAATTCGTGATGGATGTGATGCAGATGTGATGTAATATTGGTGGCGGATGTGACCTGTTGAGCAGCCGCGTTTTCGAGGGTTCGTTCCTTCTAAACACGTATTTGTTGGCACATGCCCTATTTTTTATATGTGAATATGAATTATATGTACTATGCATATGATACAATCAGTGAGAATACCATCTTGCACTTTTTTAGTGAATCTCCGTAGAATCTCCTTCATACGTACGTTTATATCATAGGATACAAACATACAAAGGCATATAAAAAAACAAAGAAAACAGGCGCGCAATTTCGTGATGGATAGTACTGTATTTCGAGCTGTTTCGGTAGTGTTCAACAAAATTCTTCCGCATTGATGACTGCGATTTTTTGCAGCTCTCAAAAAACAAAAGGGGAAAAGAACTAGGGCAGCAATGTGAAATGCGAATAGACGAATGACATCACTTTGATTGAATTCATTGGTAGAGTTGAATTGAATTCTCCGCGTACAACAAGACGTCAAACGCACTTATTTATACACATCCCCAAGACTGTGACTGTAGAACAACAAACAAGAGAAGAAAGCGAAGTGTGTGATATTAGTAGGCAATTGAGCTACTGGGGAAAGCAGAAGAAGAAGCGACAGAAGAAGAACCAACACAAATCGAAATCAAATCAAAATCATAAATGCTACAACTACTGAATAGAATATCCATCACCATCACCATCACCGTCACCATCACAATCATCATAACAATCAACATAACAAACAACAATGACAACCGTGACTCTCATCACGAAACAAAATCCTGACGGAACAATAACATACACTGTCAAATGCGGCCTAGAAGAAGTCCACGATATTAATGGAGATATCATTGACAATCCTATACAAACCTTGTATTGGAGCGAAGAACAACAGAGATATGTTTTGTATTTAGATCCACCGCAAGATAATACTCCTTTTCCACCACCCCTACACGATGACATTATTGCTCACGTCGATGTTGTAGCCCCAACGACGGCTCCTTCATCCGATAAACTCGATAACGAGGATACTCTGTTGGCGAGAGAATGCTGGTGTGCCCGGATATTCTACAATGGCTATGGAAAATTCGATAACCGATACGACGACGACAATAGTTCATCGATTCTGGATATTCCCAAAAATCCCCTATTTTGTCCGATTGATACCAACACCGACGGAAGCATGACGGATCGCGATGTGAAAGTCTGTACGGCCCGAGCAGTTATTGACGTTGCAAAAGAAACGATACTCGCACAGGAATCCATCTGTTACCAAGAGGACGCCCTGTCGGAATTCTCCAAAAGTGCCTGGCCGCTGTGTTTCTTTTGGTGGATCATTCTCTTTTATATTCTCTGGGGGACTCAGTACGGGAGGCGTGTGAGGGGATATGTCTGGCGGACGACCTGCCTTCAGGCGGGCAAACTTTCCAAGGCGAGAAGGAACGAAAGAAACGAAACGAATGAAACAAATACAAGCAATGCAAGTGGAGACAACAGCAACGTAGAACGAAACGGGGATATTGTAACTGTAACTCAAAACGGGGAGAATCCACAATCCGCTCAAGGCAGTGACGAAGAGCAGGGCAATATGGAAAGCACTTCCGAACCACCTTCGTCTTCCGCTAGAAACAACGAGGACGATGTGGAATTCACACCCGACGAATTGGAAACGATTCGACGGGAATTCGGAAGCCTCCAGAATTATAATTTATTGGATCACGAGCTCCGGTATCAGGCGGAGCACACGGACAATGAATTCGTCACGTGGCTCTGGTATTCTGCCGTCTACACGGAAGTCCGTCGGTATCGTTACGAACAGTGGGTTGCCCGCCGCGAACGACAGCGGCGGAGGCGTCGCCAAGAACTGGCGGGTGCCAATCAGGCAGCCTTTAACGGAGACGAGGATGAAATGTCCTCGGACGAGGAAGTCGATCTCATGCGGGGAAGAAGGCTGGACAGCGTCTTTTGGTGGCCGCCCGCGAGTCCCGATGGGATGCGGTGGGAGCACGTCCGAAACCAAAATCGAAACAATTCCCAAGACGAGGACGGGAATCCCATTGATCTTGGTCGTTTGCGATTAAAGACGAAACGGTTTACCCTATCATCAGATGTCGAAACCAATGACAACAATAGCAACCCTTTGGACGAGGAAAGCAATACAAGAAATACGGAAAGCACGCAGGCTACTACTGTGACTACAAATTCGAATGACAACAACATACACGACGACGACGAGTTTGATTTGGAAGTGTATGAAAACACCTGCTCCATCTGCCTGTGCGAACTCCAGGAGGGTGACTTGGTCGGAGATATTCCCTGTGGACATTTCTTTCACAAGGATTGTCTCAAGGAATGGCTTGTCAAGAACAATCACTGCCCCGTGTGCCGAATGCCGAATATCGCCTGCCACCCGTTACAGGAGCAAGGACAATCACCGTAAGAAAATAGTCCAATCATTGTTACCGTAGGAGATGACAACGTTTGATACTACGTAGCAATCGAATGAAAATCAAGAAACCTTTCTTGATGCGTCAACACATTTCATTCGAAATTTATGTAGTATTATTTTTTCATTCTTTTCCTTCCTCCGATCGTTCTGTCGTGTTTACCGGTTAGTCACGAACTCAATGATGCCGACCCAACCGATTTTTACAGCCTAGGTAGGATTTGTACAAGGAGCTACAGCCACACAAATAACACGGGGCGGACAAATAACGTTTTCTGCCCAATCACGTTGTCGCAAAGAGTTCCGATTGCGTCCAATCAAATAATTTCAAAATTTTGCGAAGAAAACAATCATAACCGAATGCTTCTCTTCTAGCAACAAAACCATCCTCATCGATGGTGAGAAGGAGTCGATGAAGTATGTGAAACCTCGAAATCGCCGACTGTCGTTTCGAGAGACGTTTCTACTGTTATCTACGTCTGTTTCAAACCATATCCGTTTCAAACCATGTCCGTTTCAAACCATGTCGGCTTCTGGTTTTCTTTCATCGCGATAGCCTCGTGTATCCAACCTTAAACCAAGCTTCGATCGTACGAAATTGCTTCTGAACATCACACCCTGTACAATCTCTACTGACTTCTACAGAGCAAACACGTCGGATGCAGCAAAAATGCATCCACTATCCCTTTTTTGCTCCTTCAGAAATCACTTTCCTCCTCTCATAATTCGCATTCGAAGGATAGAATAACCTAGTGTAAAAGCTTGAGTACCCGGCGAGTAGCAGATGGCAAGAGTGGAGGTAGCAGCCCGAGGGAGAGACGCTATAGGGATCACCATGGGGGGCGCCCATGGTTTTGAAGATCCCCGAAATAATCCTACATCTGCCACGATCTCAAAGGGGAAAAGGTGAGTCGAAGTAAGCCACAGTCACTGTTCCTCCGTGTAAAAGGCCAGGAACTCGAGACCGTTGAAGCATGCTTTGCATGCGCGGAAGATCTCGACTGAGCTCACGCTACGGCGGCATGGTGCCAGAAAGAGGGGGGTAAACGAACAAACTGTTACGCTGAACGACAAGGCACCACGATGGTATTCTTTTTACGCACTTCGGGGATGGGGAGACAAGTGTAACTCATAAACCACAGAGGAGGGAGCAGGATGGCTGACAGGAGGGAAGTACTCAATGGAGCGCTACGGGAAAATTGTTGTGTGAATGCAATGGACCCCGGACAAATCCCTGACGAGCCTGCAATGAACTCTGCCGACTGGATCGTCCAAAGGACGCTAATCCGGGCTATGTGGATGAGAACAGGTATAAGTGATAGATCACACACAGTGGTCCCCACGGGGATAAGGCAGTGTAAGCCCGGTTAGCCGATGCCGAGGGTCCTTCGGGACCCAGAGCTAGGAACTGGGAGCACTGAACCAAACGATAATCGGGCCACTGTGTGCTTGAAATGAGGGATGGAGCCACGAAGCTTCATTGATCTATCCATCGATACACTTGTCTTCGGATCTTTTTAGATCCTTGTTATGTTAAACAAAAAAACATACATAACAATCAACCGGTGGCGGCGGAGGGAAGGTAAGTCGGAAGAAAATTATTCTTCTGTGGATCACAATTGGGACGAAACGGATGATCGACCCATGGAATGGTGTCAACTAATAACCGGTGCCGAGGGTCGTTCGGGACCCAGAGCTAGGAACTGGGAGCACTGAACCAAACGATAATCGGGCCACTGTGTGCTTGAAATGAGGGATGGAGCCACGAAGCTTCATTGATCTATCCATCGATACACTTGTCTTCGGATCTTTGTTAGATCCTTGTTATGTTAAACAAAAAAACATACATAACACTCAACCGGCGGCGGAGGGAAGGTAAGTCGAACGAAAATTATTCTTTCGTGAATAGCAGTTGGGACGGAAAATGTGCAAATGCATCGAAGCAGCAGCAGCAGCAGCAGTAGCGGAAGCATGTGTTCCATCAGAGCACAGTGTTCGATCATCGATTCGGAAAATGCCAAGGTCGTTCCGTTCACAAAACTGAATAGACTCTCCGTCGCCAGCTACTGTTTTTCTCCCCGGAACAATCGAGAGAGAATTGAGAGAGCACAACACTCGAGAGAGAATCTCCGCAATTGATCCAATACAGGCGAGGAAGCTAACGAATCTATCAGAGGGTATTGGCAACGGGTCAAGGAGGGCTGTTTCCTTGATTCGTTGTGGAGAATCGATTCCAAAGTCGGCAAGCGGCAAGATTCTCCGCCGCATTCTGAGAGACGAATCGAGCAGCAGAGACAAAATCAACGATGATATCAACATCGACGAACAACAGCATGCGAGTGTTGATAAATTCTATTGTAGGAGAATTTTTAGATTACAAAAGCATGGTATTCCTAAAGAGAATGTAGAAAAATGACGATTACAACGAGTAATAACCCACTACATTGCTATTTTTCAAAATACGTCCCCCAATGGCTATTTTGATTTGTATCCGATTTCTTATTTCGATTTGTTCTGGCATTGCATTTCTGTCAGTTCAGCTCGCGTCAGTTCGTCATTTCGAAGCCTCGGAATTTGTGATCAATATTTTATTTCTCACTAAACGTGTAGTGTACTGTACGACAATTCGTGACTCTTCCTTTGGACAAATCGCCCAAACGACACGCTGGATTCACTCCAGCAGCGATGGCGAGTTTGGTGTATATCCTCTGCTCCGCGATTATTTCAATTCTGTTATCATACTCCTTTCATTTTCCTTCCCAACATTCTTTCTCAGAATTTGTTTTTCGTGTTTTGTAAAAAAATGTTGTGAATTATGGTAAGAAGAGTTAGGGTCAGGGTTAAACAGCTATGATTCGCCATAGTCGAAATGTGTGTCGACGATTTTGTGCGCATAATCGGTATGCAAGGCTGCTTTGTTTCCACCAAGCCGGTCTGTTTTCACTATTGTCAAGAATTTTCTTGTCACGCTTCCTCGTCCATTTTTGTTCCGTTCAGAATGCTTCCCACCAAAAACCTCATCATCAACGATTCACATTTTCTGGAATTTTGGTCGACAATAACGATGTGATAGTGCCACCATATTTGATAGCGTGTGATGATGACTTCAATAATGGTCACTAGCATTGATGTACACTGCAGTATGAATATTCCAAGAAAGCGAAGTTATCTTCGACTCGTTTCAGTTTCTCAATTGCAATGACAAATACAAAATAAATTGCAGTCGAAACATTCTTTCAAATCATACCAGTGCTAGTGTACAATAAACAGAGTGCTTCGTTTCGTTTGCTTCCAGTCCAATTTACCAGTCAACAATGGAGGATTATTTTGATACTCCTATGGTTCGGCGTCGTTTCGAAGAGGTCACATCCACGCAGAGCCCCACAGATCTATCGACGCAACAAAAGAGCAGCAGCAGCAACAACAACAACAGCAGCAGTTACGCCAACCGCAACAGCAACAGCAGCACAGATGTAGAGCCCGTCCTTTCTACCGGAGAAAAAGTTGGTGCTTTTATATTCGGATCGATTACCCTCATGATTGTAATTTACTTTCTCATGCTTCCCATCCAACCCTTTGGAAAGAGCAAAAGGCGGCAACGCCGTGGCCGCTCCAGAAGAGGAAGATCACCCCCGGGAAGGAGGCGCCCCCACGGAATTGCCGAACGAGAGGATGAACTCGAAGAAAAAGCAACCCTCACAATGCTGGGAGAAGACAACCTTCACAGTGATATTGATGGCAACAAAGGCATGGCGACAGTTCCTCTTTCGTCCCCCACAAAACACGATGACTCTGAAGATTCATCCAAAGCGTCAACAATCGAGATGGCAAGCGTCTACAGCCTCTCGAGTGACGATGGTTCTCCTGCCCGGACTTCGGCTCGATCTGCGTTGAATGAATACGCAAAAAAATCTATCTCCCTCACCAGCGTCGTGTTGAATGCGATTCTGCCCACTGCATCCAAGGACGAAGAAAACACCGAAAACTATTATGTGAAACACGATGACAAAGACAACGAAAACGACGAAGATGGAAGTGAAAGCACAAACTCGAATATCTCGTCGCCGTTTCATCCCTCGCCAACACCACGAACCACACCGCCACGATTCCAACGCAAGAAAAATAAGACATTTTTCATTAGCAATGACGATTCTGGTGTTTGCAAGACTACGAGCCCGACCTCTGTCACGGGCGTTACGAATACTCGTGCCACTGCGACGAACGATGAGTTTGCCGTTATTTCCGGCGAAGAACAACCCTTTGACTGCGAAACCGATCAAATTTCGGATAATGAAAGACCCTTTGATTGCGTCGCATAGATCTTCTGATGCTCGAGGACAGCAGTTTTCTCAACGTGGTTCATGCTGGCTACAAAAATTAGAGATACTAGAACAGGTTGATGAAACGGGCATGCGGCCATTCCACTAGAGACAATCTATCTGGTGGTGACTTGTGATATATTCAACAAGTATGGCAAGCAGTCCACGAGCTGATCTATTCTATCCTTTCAATCAGATTTGTCATCTCACAGAATCGGCAATAGTTTTCAATTAGATGCACCATTCCGCGCCAATTTTAATTTAGGACTACAATCACTTTAATTATTAGGACTAGTACCTGATGAACTTCAACTACTCATGGCATGAAAACATTTCTTACTGTTATTACATCCGCTTGGAAAAAGTGACCATTAGACCAGATCTTCCGAAGAAGTTGAAAAATTCGATTTTGTAGAGAGAAGAAGCATCGATCAGAATAATGTACTTCGTATATTCTTCAGAGACCTTTCAAAAGTACGTACCTATGTTTTCTTCTCGCGCAATATTAAAATATGTACCATTGAAGTTGTATTATAGCCCAAAAGGGTATGTGCCTTTTTTGCGTTTCAAAGGAAGAGAATGAAAACTTGAAATTATTCCTAGGTATTCTTGATTGATTCGCACAGCAATCGCTTCAATAGTGCCTTTATGTAATGCGGCTATGAAGTCATTATAATCCTCGGTTGCCAAAAAGGACCTGGCGGTTTTCATACGTTTTTTCATGCGGAATGTCATTCCGTCCATGTTGAAGAAAAAAGTTGCCATATTTTTTTGAAAGAAATCGAGTTTTCTTATTTTGCCCTCGATTCTTCGATGAATTCGTGCACAATATCAGCTCACAATCACAATTCTTTTCGAACAAAATCCTATCCTTGCGATATTTGATTTCTACCCATCGCATCAAATTAAAACGATGGCGATCACTATGAACGCAACCACACCCCCTCCCGCCCCGTCGGCAATGACCAAGACTTCATCTTCGTCTCTCCAGTCGAATCATTCGTCACAGTCGAATGATTCGCAGAAATCGTCTTCTTCGTTCGGCAGTCTTTCCTGCATAACTGTTCGTAAGGAAGATCCAACCGCAAAGGCTGGAATCCAAATGGAACAAGATTCGAACGGGCAGGTCACGGTGACCAACATTGCTTCGAACGGTTTGTTTGCCAAGACAGATCTGGCCATTGGAGATATCGTTTTGGCCGTGAACAAGAAGAGACTCAGCCAAGGAGAAGGACCTGAAGTTCTCATGAACATTGTTCACAAGTATGCAACTATTTCGATTGCCGTCAAAAAGCCAGCACCCGCCGGTGCTCCGCTCAAGAGGTCGAAAGAGCCCAAGGAAGATGGACTATTAATGCTTTCGGGAAGCACACACCACCATAAAATGAAACCAAGAAGAGCACCCCGAGATAACAACAACTTCAAGGAAGATACCTATTACAGAGGAATGACCAAACACAATACCGATGGAAGTCTCAAGCTACAGCGAATGAATGATCCAAGAGATGAAAAGAAACCCATCAAAACCCTCACCATTTCGGCTACCAAGCCGCAGCCTTCGGGCAGCGATTCCACCAGGAGCGAGATGGGAAATAAATCGTTTGGTTCCATACTCCCTCGCTCGCGTTCCAAATCCCCTCATTTCAACCGTGACCGCCTCGATAGCAGAAGCTCACACGGAAGACCACCTCGCAGAAACCGTAGCAGCGGCTCCGCTACCCGCAAAAATCCGCAATCTGTCGGATTGGAACTGGAAATCGTCGATGAGCGGTTGGTGGTGAAAGCCATACGAGCGAAGAGCATCTTTCGTTTCACCGAGCTTCGTTTGGGCGATATTATTTTGAGCATCAACGACATGTCCTTTCGCAAGTTTGCCGATGCCGAATACGCTATCACCATGATGGACAAGGCCCGCCTTATGGTCACACTCGTCATTGAACGGCCATTATACGATTGTGATGATACCACCATTGATGACGACGACAGTATTTCTAGTTTCGGAAACGATGATGACGACGATGATATTGAGGATGGGGAAGAAACCGATGCATACAATGGGGATACTTCCCATGCCTTCCATTGCTCATTTGGGAGCTACGGAGAGATCATCGAGACAGACTTTAGGATCGAAAAGTACAGGCCTGTGACCATTTCGGTTCCAAAATCCCGCGAGAGCCAGGACGCTGGGCTTGTCTTCAAGATGGTTCGAACTAGGAAACAGGGCCTTTTCAATCCTACCATTTCCCACATGCACCCCGATGCCCCAGCGCATCCGCAAAAGAGTCCTCCGAATCGCGCGAAACGTTTGACATGGATCTACGTAGATTCAATTTCTCACGATTCCATCTTCAAGAACACCTCCCTTCGGCGGGGAGACAAAGTCGTATGCATCAACAACACCAATCTGAGGGACAATCCGGATCCACGGGCCGCTTATCGTGCCTGTTATGAGTCGAAGGAATCCATTGCGATAGTCGTCCTCAAGGATGATCACTCGATCTACAAGGAAAAAGGATTTGAGTTCGATCGAACCACCTCTGACCTTGATTGGAATTCCTAAGTGACAAAGCTGGGATACAGCTTACCTTTCCCGTATCCATAAATGCAGCAACAAATGTATACAAAACAACGCGTGTTTCGTGTTTACATAACCAAAGAGTGAATCTATACAAACTACATCCAGTTATTTTCCATCATCGTTATTTTAATAATTCTTATTTGGAATCATGTGAAGAAAATTCAATCGTGAGCGCTATTTTTTCCTTCTCGTTTTTCTCTCAAGCGTCGTGAAAAACAAAGAATGTGGAAAAAGAGAACAACACTCGGGATTCCAACGTGGTCCCCCACCGTAGTACTAACCGAGCCCGAGCATGCTTAACTTCGCTGAGCAGACGGGAAGCGGTGCTGTCATGCTGGTATGGTCGTTCCCATCAAGATGCACGTTTCTGTGATACATATATTTATCATCTCTACATACCAATATCGAACTATTGTACAAGAAAAAACTACTACCTCTATAATTTAATAAATAGAAGTAGCTTACAAACGATGATACTATCCACTTTTTCATTGATTCCGTCTCATAGACTACTCATTGAAGGACAATTTGAATGAAGAAAGAATGCAAAAGATTGAAAATTGACTGAGATATCACCGTTTTTGTGCAAAAACTCACCAATTTCTCAGAATGGACCGTAGGCACTTCTCTCGACCAAATTCACTAATAAGACGATATCCTTCCCCTCCACGATATTGATCCTCCCGCATTATGCACACACAGAAGGGGAATCTGAAAGAAAAGGGAGTGACAAATATTGAAAACGGACCCATCTGTCACTAATTTGGGGACAGAAATCATCCAAAAGTTTTAAGTATGGCCTTTAGGCACTGCTTTCGACACGATTCTTTGCTTCGCCAAATACTACGATGCAAAATCAAAAGGCCCGTATGAAAGAAATAGAAGTAAGAAATATTCAAAATTGACCGATCTATCGCCATTGTTGAGACAAAAACCGTCAACAATTTGTCGAAATGGACTTTTTGCACTGTTCTCGACCAAATATTCTGCTTCAACCGCAGCCATTTTACAAACACGATTGATTCGGCCTCATTAACTATATATTAGAGGCCAATCTAAATGAAAAAGGAGCGAGATAGATTGAAAATCGACTGAGATATCACCATTTTTGTGGTACACCCCATCACCATATTCCGGAAATGCGGGGTTGGCGCTGTTCTCGACCGAATTTTCTGATTCTTCACCGACCGTCTGCTCTATGATATTGATTCATACCTATTACCTACTCATGGAAGGTGAGTCGGAACGAAGAATGAGTGGCAAAGGATGAAAATTGACCGATTTATCACCAATTTGGCTTTTACGATAACACAGCGTTTTGCGTTGCAGGTGGAACAAAAAAGGGATTGCTAGGAAGTAAAAACGCAAATGATGAAATTATCCGCTTCCTTTTGGATACATGATGTCCTTCTGTGTCCATTAGTACATAATATTGATGAAGTTTGTATTCGTTTATACTGGTTTGACTTCTGGTGTGCTGTTTCGGGATTTTTTTGGTAGAATTGAGAAATTTCCTCTCGTGATGAAAAATATGAGTTTGCATTGCAATCATATTACAAAAACTCACCAAAATTCATTACTGTTGGAATACGACGATTATTTGAAGCACAGAAAAAACTTTCTACAGCACAAATGGATGCGAGAACGGTAGTCTTCGTGTATAACCCCATATCATAATACGAGAACAACTCATGTCGGCAAAACAATAGTAGCCGTACGATGGGAAGAAGACGTTCATCCTACAACACAATTGCCAATCCTGCAAAATAGCAAACAATGAAACGCTACAAACTTACGTTATCAATACGATCAATGTAAATAGTAGAAACATGTATGTGTTTCAATGAATTATATGGAATATAATGTAATAAGATCGTCGGTAGTGTACACATACCAACGCATTCAAAAGTTTGTATCGCTCTGTGCCCCTTGCTTTGAATCGATGTGGAACATAACTCCTTCGATTTCTTTGTAGTCAGTGATCACAACACACGTAGTAGTGATCCAATGTTGGCAAATTTGTTGTCCTCCCGTAGATTGCTCACCCACTCTGGTGTGCATCCATTCTTACCGTCGTCTTTCCCGAAACGTTGCCATTCCATTCCCAGTGTGGCAGCAACAACGTTCCATATTGCTTGCTCTTGTGCATTGCTTACCAATCGTCGCCCCATCCATCGTCATCATCGTCGTCGTCGTTTTCGCTGGGTTCTACTCCCAGCGAAACTGCCGCATTCGGCGTGCTGGGAATTGCGGGCGGAGCTGCTACTGCTGCTGTTTCCATGGCATCTTGCGGAACATCGACACGAACGCCGGTGGAACTCGATCCGGGAGACGTCGGCCGCTCGAGCAGGGATACCCGGAGTTGATCCAGTTCGTTGCGCAGCAATTCGGCTTGTTCGTTGGCCAGGAGTGTCTCTTTCTTGGATGCCTCGAGATCGTTGGTCAGTGACGACAGTTGGGTTTCTAGGTTCGAGGTTGTGACAGCGTGCTGGTCAACAGCAGCTTGTAACTTTTGTTCTCCCGTCGTTTTGCAAATTGGTCAAATCGTTCTGTAGACCTTGGAGTTTCATTTCGAGGCTCTTTTGAATATTTTCCTTGTCGGCGATTTCGGCTTGGAGCTGGGCAAACCTTGTTTCGTTTTCAGAAGCGCTGCCAGAAGCTTTTTCCGCCTCTTGCGTCTTGGTTGCAAGCTGAGATTGTACCTCCGAAATCGTGTTTTGGAGTTGTTGTATTTCGGAGGTTGCTGTTTCGGTCCTCGGTAGTTTTGGCCACGAGTTTGCTTTGAAGTTCTTTGCTTTCGGCAATAGCTGCCTCGGCTTCGTTGGTCTTTTCCGCAAGCTGATTCTGGAGATTTTCGTTTTCAGAAATGGCAGTTTCGACCTTGCGATGCAGCCTGGAATTCTCGGCTTCGGTGGATGCCAATGTAGTTCGAAGTTCGTCTGCTAAGATTTCCTCCGATTTCCCACCCTCTTCGAGCTGTCGCTTGAGGGCGTAAATCTGAGACTGTAGCGCAAGAGGTCATTTCTTCCTTTTCGGCCTGTTTCTCTTGAAGTTTTTGCCGGAGCTTGGAGGCTTCGGATTCGTTTTGTGTTTCGAGTTCCTCGAATTGTCGATCGCGGGTGCTTAGTTTTTCACGTAGTTCCTCCAGCTCTTCCTGTTGCGTGGATTGTTCTTGGAGTTTTTGTTCGAGTGCCTTCGTCTGTGCCTGTGTTGCCTTTTTGAGTTCCTCGAAATCGTGGTCTTTGGTTTTGAGAGCCTGTTGAAGATTGTCCAATTGGGTTTGCAATTCACTCGTGGCATCGTGTTCATCATCATCGTGGCGATCCTCCAGCTGGGATCTTAGTGCCGCAAGTTCTGCGTCTTTTTCGAAGAGCTGGAGTTTGAGGGCATCGGTGGACGCATCCCCAGTGCTTTTCGGCAGCAGTGGGAGTGGGAGTGGCAGAGTTTTGGGCAAACTTTTTGAGTTCCTCCGCCTGCATCTGTACAGTCTTTTGAAGAGCATCCCGTTCTTCTCTTGCCTGCTCCAGTTCTTCGAGAAGGCCCTCTTTTTCGGCGTCCTTGAAATCCACTGTTTCGCTGCGATCGTCTCCATCCTCAAAGGCAATCTCGTCCGTGTTGATTTCCTCTTCGTCATCGTCATCGAGACCATCAAAATCTTCGTCGTCATCATCATCCCATCCCAGTTCAACCTCGGAATCTTCGTCGTCGTCGTCGTCGTCCTCTGCAGCATCCTCGTCTTCGTCGTCATCGCTGACGGCAGTATTCATGACAAAGGGAGGTCTTCCGCTTGCCCCGGTCAAAAATCCCAGAGCGGAGCGGGCAGCGGCAACCGCTCCGTCTTCCGTATCGGTCTGCTCCATGCTCTCATCGATTATTCCACTCGTATCCGCATACCCATCCGTATCGCTCTCGTGCGTCAGCTTGCTCACAACTCCTCCCAAAAAGCTGGTGAATCCTCCCATGGTAGCCCGAGGGGCAGGCTCCTCTGGATTTTCGTTCTCTAGGAGATACTGTTGGTAATAAAAGGAATAGGTTTCGGGCAATCGTTCGGGATTGTCGATTCTGTAAAAGTACCGCGTCCAAAAGTCTGCGTAGGTGACGGAATCGGAAAGCATCGAAAAGGTCGTTTGGAGTGCCGCGTCCGACTTGAGGAGTTCCGAAATCTCCTCCGTCTTGGTGGCCACATCAAAGTCTTTCAAAAAGGCGGCGATTGCTTCGTCAATGGTATTGGTATTGCTATTGGGATTGTTATTGTTTTCATTTTCGTCGTCATCGTTATCATCGTCGTCATCGTTATCATCAGCGACATCATCATTACTAGTATTGATTTCCAATGAATCGAGAAAGACATCTTCGCAAGAGACTATAAGACGCTCCTTCATTTCCTCGAGACTCGCCTCGGTGGGAGATTTCCAGGGAGTTTCTGCAAAGGTTTGCGGAGCTTCATCATCAGCAACCGAAGCCAGGGGAATTCCCGTATCGGGATCAATCAAAGCTTCCTGATTGGTTTCGTCACCATCCACCGCTCGGCCTTTGACCAGGGGTTCGTCGAGGTTTTTGTCGATCGATTCGAGGGTTTCCGTCGCGTCCGCAGCTACGGTCTGCAATATAATAGATAAGTTGGTTAGAGAGTTGTTAAAAGAATAGAATACATTATTCAATGTACATTATTCAATGTACATTATTCAATGTACATTATTTTCCTTCTTACCGAAACAAATTCACCAAAGTCTTTCGTGATGGCTCCCCACATTGTGAATAAATAGTAATTGTAATTGCTTTGTGTTATTTGAAAGAGTCTTGACTGTTGATAATTGACAAGCTCTCACTTGCTAGATAGAGAGATGGTGGTGATACAACAAAAGCAACCAGAGCAACAACAACAAGAAGGCTCAATGTTGTTCTACTGAAGTCTTTCTTGCTTTCGAACAATAATTATTGAATTTACTTCTCACTTCTTCTTAAAAGCGAATCCCAAAGTGAGAGTGACACACACCAAAAATTCAAAATTCTGACCCTTCGTTTTGTACCAGATCTACGACGATTTCTGTAGAAACGAAAATACCCCAAAACGCACACACGCACCACACAAGACCCTTAACGGTTTGTTGCTCGTGGCTTAAATTTTTTTTCGTTCGTTCTTACGTAGTGTAGTACGAAGTGCCTTCCGCACGACTTGTAGTTGTTGTAAGGCGCATTCGGGACTGAACTCAGTCATCGATTGATTCCTCCTCACGGAACAACTTCAAACTCATCAATCCAGTTCTCACTTTTCTAAAATTTATCGAGTGTAAAAAGCATTTTATCCTCTCATCACCACTTTAGCATATCTATCTTCAGTAGAGTTAAAGAAGCGTGATTATAGGATCAACAAAACCGGGTCAATTCGAGGTCGATTCAAAGGTCGATTCGCCAAAGTACGCTGTCATTGGCTGTGCTTTGCGTCATAGTAATGATCTCTTCCGCTGTCTCACCAAAACTACTTTCTTCTTTTTTGTTCTGATCATCAGCGCATGCCCGAAATTGCAGAATTGATGCAAGGAGAAGGATACAATCTTGTCCTTAATGGCGACGGTGAACCAGAAATTGAAGGCGATAAGTGACAGCATTGGGTTTGGTAATGTCCCATCCATCTTTGCCGTCGCTGCGCAAGTTCACAAAGAAATTGTAAACAAGTACGACATGTCAGGCGAATTTGTCAAGCTGCAGATAGCCGAACAAAAATGTGAAATCGAGATCCTTCGGCTACAGCGACATTTCAGATCTCCTCAAGTATGACATTCAACCGTGAAGGAAAGGATCCCTACAAGAGAGATACAATAAAATATTGGTAATATGGCAGAAGATCCTGCTATACACGTACGTGTATGTAGTAAAGAATTAAAATAAAGCAATAGTTTAAAATCGGATTTCTGCAGCACTGTAGTTCAGCGGGACAATCGTAGCGTCGCCGTAATGTCATCGGTTCATTGCCATACACTTGTAGATATCATGGTGCTGTGGATAAAATGGGGCATCTTGCCCTTGTGCATTCTTTCTGATGTCCAGAATAGCCATCTGCAAACACTGTGTCATGAAGGGAGGCCATTCGACACTGATCTTGAAGGTCCTGTTGTCAAGCCATTGGAATTTGAAATCACGTCCCAGGCAACCATTGTGAACCAGCATTCGCATCATCACATATGCGGTTTCGACTTCGGTGTCAAAGTTCCAATCGGTCCATCGACCGGAGAGCATGCAACAGCAAAGGAATCCAGTGATACTCTGAGTTTGAATCGATTTTTCCAGATTCATTTTTCTCGCGAAGCCAAGAAACGCAAAACGATGGATGGAGCAAGCGTCGAGGAGGAGGAGGAAGAAGAGGAGGAACTTATGGAAACTAGGGTTTCTATCTACTAATTCATATGTTTTCAGTTTCTCAAAATTATGATCAAGAATCTTATTTTAGTTGTCATGTTGTGAATTCTTGTTACATTACTCTTTCAACTATTATTTGTACAGCAGAAGAAGAGAATAGTTCGTTCTTTTTTCTCACACCGCCAGTAAATCGTAATACTTGCGGACAACAATCCAGCACGTAGGCGAGAATCAACACCCCCGGGACAAACAACAGATTCATCAATTGTCGAATGTTCCAAAATCCCATGAGCGAAATGAACAAATCTCCACAGGATCGTCCAAATGTGTCCACCAGCGTCGCGAGCAATCCCGAGTTGAAGGTTCCCTGGGCAAGGGCTGTGGGTATGAGCTTGGAAAGAGCCGAACCAATGATTCCCTCGAAACTCTGAATCGACAGATACGTGACAAAATATCCCATGACATAGCGGATTGGCCCGACACTCCACGTCTTGTATTTGTTGTACGTCTGGGGAGCTTCGCTTGTATCGACTGAGATCAGTGACATCCACCAAAAGACAAAGGCCGGCCATTCCCACCGCCAGCAACCAAACCATCAGATATCGATCCTGATAGTGCAAACTTAACTTTCCAACCGTGATGGACAGGGGTATCACAGAAAAACCATTGGCGCATCCCAGCAACCCCACCTGGTGAATGTTCCAGCCGTATCGATTTTTCGAAAGGACGCTCGTGCAGCTCACCAGCGTCTCGATGACAAAGACTTTGGCAAAGAGCAATCCCATACAGATTTGGACGGGAAAATGCAAATTTCTGGAAACAGTTTGCAATTCCTCCCAGAGCGACGTTTGTTCCTCTTTGCTTTCGGCATCGATAAGAGCATTTTCGTTGTAATTCTGCGACATCATGGACATGGACGATTTCATCGACAAAATTGTCCTCGTGGAGGCTTGATCTGCTTTTGAGTTGAAAGAAGATCTCGGTGTTGGAGAATTTTGCGCGTTTGCAGGATTGTTTTCCGGAGTGCCTTCTTCGATACGACCGACGGCACTGGCATCATTTTCATGCTCCTCCTCCTGATGCTCCATCTTCTCCTGTTCGAGCTTTTCCGCTAGTCCAATTCGTTCCTGCTCCTTGAAACCCACAAACAAGGCAATCGAAAAGAAACTCCACAGTGTTGCCATGAACCACCCGGGACCTGTCATGCTGTTGAACCAAATCTCCGATCCACCCGGGAGGGGAATGACGAAATTGAAATTCGATAGTAAAATGGCACAGCCGGGACCAAGAGCTGATCCAGCGGCAACAACCATTCCAAATCCTGCGTTGACGCTTGTGCGAATGCTCACCGATGTCGTGTCGGCCATGTACCTCCGAACAATCATCTTTGGACCTCCGAGGCCTGTTAGGAATCGGCCAATCAATGCCATGGGTAGGGATTTGTAGTTGAACGCCAGAGAATAAATAATGTTTCCGGTTACCATCAGCGAACAGCTGACCAGAAATGGTTGCCGGAAAACGGTGTTGGTCCAAATACTGTAGGCAATGGCCGCCATGAACGAGGCAATGGGCATCATTCCAATGAGGGCTGCACCAGCAGGCGTCATAGGCTCCTAGGGCATTAACGTACATGGTGGAGGAGGGTTCGACGATATAATAATTCATGCAATACAAGAATCCAGCCGCCAGTGCCATGAACAAATTGAACTTTTGTTGTTTTGTGACCCCATTTGCCCCGTAGGTTTGTCCGTCTGTCAAGCTATCGTCGTCATCATTTTTCTTTTCATCCCCGTCGAGAATTGTATCTTTGCTGCCACATTGGGCAATGTCATCGCATTCCAGGCGTTCAAAAAGCACACGCCCAACCCCACAGGTATGGCCTTCGTCTATGGTTTCCACTGGTTGAATGTTTATATTCGGGTTCATTACAAACCACATTCTGTCGCTATTTCGCTTCCACTCGGTCAGTGACTTCATTTCTTCCGTCAGGCTCCGACCTCGTGCCAGCGTGCCATCCAGATACCAGCCGAATTGATCTTCCATGTACATTCCGAGGAAAAAATATTTGCCAATAATGTCAGAGAAAAATTCCGTGACGGTTGTTGTCGCTGACATATGGTGGGTTTCATTGGCAAAGATAACCGTCTTGTCATCGGCCGACGAGAGGAGCAAGTCGTGGAGTACTTCGCGATCTTTTTTGAATCGATCGGCCACCGATTGCAACAAGGGTACCATATCTGTCCAACTATTGTCTTCGTTTGTGTTTTTTCTTGACGTGAATTTATGGTATCGACACAAGCGATCGAGGTGATGCTCAAAATTCAAACACAATCGATTGATTTCCTCGTGTACTAATATTTGTCGGAGTTCGTGGAGGTAGAGGTTGGGAGTGCCACTTTGATTGTCGTGGGGAGCAGTGGAACGGAGGACGCTCTTGAGGTAAAATTCCATCATTGGAGTTCCTTCGAAGGATCGAGTAAAGGCGTCGTAACGGAGCAACGTTTGGCGTACAACCAAGACATTGAGGATGCAAAATGCCTCTAGATCTAGCAATGACCTCCCAAGCGTGAGAGTTTCTTCTATCATGACCTCTTTTGTATTCGACAAATCCTCGTCGAATTCGTAAGCATTGTTGTCGTCTTCGTCTATGCTGTTGCTGCGTCTCGGAGGTTCCTGCTGGTGATGAGACTTGCCACGTCTGTTCCACATATTTGTTCTCCATTCCAAAAACCTCCTGCCCAGGAAATTTGTTCTTGATCTATACACCGCCGATATTCGGCAAGTTTCGTCTGCCAGAAAGTTCGCAATGCCATCCCGCTCCAGACCCGAAACCTCCCGTAAAATCTCACTGCGGTGCAGAACTTGTATCGACTTTTCCCATACCCCCGGAAGTTCACCGTCTTCGAAATCCATGGGCATATAACAGTCCACAGGCGAAGATGCACTGGGCAGTCTTCGACGCCTTCCTTCGCCCGTGTGTGTAGATTTGTCCTCCGGGAAGTAAAGGATAGGGCATAACCTCGTCCGCAATGAAGGAATTAGAATGGTTTCGTTCCATGAGGCGTTTCAGTTTCGTTCGTCGTTGGCTGAATTTCCTCAGTTTCGTCTTGAAGGAAGGGTAATCGACTACCGCAATGCCATTGCCGATGTTATTCTTTTCGTAGTAATCATATCCCGTCCTTCCCGCTTTCCAGGCACTAAGGGCCTCATCGAGGCGTGAGCGAAAGCCCCTTCCACCGTATTCCATCTCGGTCAACTTTGTGGAACAAGCTTCCATCCACTCTTCTCCAACAAACACTCTACTTTTGAAATGGAACAGCTGCTGGGCAATTCCTAGTGCCTAGATTGTAATCCGATAGCCTTCAAACTATGTTCCTCAAAAGCTTTTGCCGGTAGTATGGCCCGGTAGTATGGCCTGGATAGCTAGAAAGAGAACTAGTGGTGAAAGAGAAAAATCCAGAATTAGAATTCTTCAGTCGTATCCCAAGGATGGGAAGGATAGGAAGCAGGGGACAACAAACCTTCTCTAAACGCATAAAATACTGCATGATCAGATTTGAACCGAGGAAATTCATGAAGAGATGAGTAAAAAAGTATTTGGTCGGAAGGCAGGTCGTGCCGGCGTCAGCGGATCGCCGTTCCAATGTTCTATAACGTATATGGATTTATACGTGTTGGAATATCATAAATTTAGATGAAGCTCTAATCATGCATCTTCGCCATTGTGCGTTCATCTATCTAACGATGTAACGGTCCGTTGATTTTGACACGGTACTTCATTAGTCTCAACAATTAGAGGTGGAGTCGAGAGGTATGTGTATGTTGAATGTGGTAAAATAGGACTACGTGTATGTGAAAAGGGATTGAAAATTATGTGCCACATTTTTCTTTCCCCACAAACATGCTCACTCCCCATAATTTTCAAATTTATTCATACGGAGAATTTACAAGCCCGCCGACGATTGCTGTAAGGAACGGTATGTGCCTTTTTTGTTCGTGGTGGTAGGTCGCGACCTTTTTTGAAATAATGTCACGTCTACATTCTTGTGAAAGAAACTCTTCACTTCAGCCTTTTGATTGTCATATTCTGTGACAAAGGAATTCCGATTTCTTTGGATCGAAGTATCGAAACCAACAACCAACAACCACCCATCACCAAGTTGTTGTGTATCGTCCCCTCTCACGAACTACTATGGTCATACTCGTTGGTCGAACTTTATAATGGCCTCCATTCACTTTCACAACGAGTATATCGCCTTGGTGGCTGATACGATGCAATCTTCCCTCGTACAGATGTTCGGTGACCCTTCCATTGCCGAAGAAAGTTCCCGCGTTTTGGCCAAGGTGGATATCAGCGACATTAGTGGTATCAAGCACAACATCACAATTGCAAACAGTAGCATTGCCGACATGATGCTCAACAATACCATCAATATTACGAATGATACTCCCATTGAAAATGTTTGCTGGAAGGAGTGCAGCATCGTGTACCCGCTCATTACCAACAACAAAGATACGGAGGATGACGCCAGGGAGAGCACCAGCAACAGCACAATCTGTTGGGATAATTGTTTCGATGTGATTGTCCCAGAGAGTAAAGTCAAAAAGGGGAATCACCGATGTTACAACGAATGTCTCACAATGAACCCTGCGATCGACAGAAATATGACTGCCATCAGCACCGACTTCACTGCCGAAGTCACCACCGAAGCTACCATCATCAGTACCAACAACACCAATTCCACCAATGCGACAATGGCCTACTGTTGACAGGAGCACTTCTGCAGTTTTATTCAACAGCACCAGCAACATTACTGGAAGCACCATATCCTGGTATATTTTTGAACGCCGCCAAAAGCGTAAAGGAAGATACCATCAATGAGGCTGTCGACACCAATGCATACGACGTTATCTGTTGGAAGGAATGCCCAATGATCAAACCAACAGCACCGCCGACAATGGCTCCAACCCTCCAGCCGTGGAAGAGTGTTTTGAAAGACGCGCAGAATACTACCTCCGAAATGGACGAAGAAGAATGGAATCCCAACAATTTGACCGACGGAGAAATCCTCCGACAAACACTTGCGCTCTACGGGACGTTTTTTGTTATTTGTATGACCACGTTTTGCCTTGCCCGCAAGATGTACCCCAGGACCCTTCAACCTTGCGCAGTGGATGGGTCGACGAGGACATTAATCAAACCAAACCCGAGGGCCAAGAAACCCGAGGAATTGGGATGGTTCTCATGGTTTTGGAGAATCTGGCTCATCTCCGACACAGAGCTCAGCGACGAATGTGGGATGGACGCACTCTGCATGAGTCGTGTTCTCGAATGGGGAGTGAGGATTACGGCATTCGGAAGCCTGGTAGGTTGCGTCATTCTGATGCCCATTTACGCAACCGCTGGGGGTGTTCACGACGGAGAAAGGGGGATCGAACGATTGAATACCTCCAACGTTCCGGATGGAAGTGATGGTCACTTCGTGGCAACAGTTATGGCAGCGTACCTCATTTTTGGTTACATCATGTACACGACAATGGACGAGTTTGAGTGGTTTTATAAATTTCGTTATGAATTTTTGAGCCGCCCAATGCCCCGAAACTATGTGGTCTATATCCGCAATCTAGAGAGGGATTACCGAACGAAGAATGCTCTTGTTGAATACTTTTCCCATTTTGAAGATCCCATGTCAGCGACAAAGGGGAGAGGAACGGATTGGCTTGTTGAAGAACGAAAGCGACGGGGCGACAAAGGCTTGGGTTGCTCTCAAAATTCCAAATCTCAGGAAGCTCACCGAGAAACGGGCAGCCGTTCTATCCAAGCTTGAGCACCACATTAACATCCAGGAAGTTTTGACTAGATACCCCAAAAACCCGTTGCGAAAAAACGGGTGTCGTACTCACCGTCGTCGATGCACTCTTCAATGAGCTGAAAGATCTCAATACCGAAATCAAGGTCGCAATCGAGAGAATCGAAAAGCGTGCCAGACTGGACGATCCCAACGAATATGACGCAGAAGACTATCAGAATCCTTACGAGGTTGACGGAAGTGAAAATGGGGACTATGTGGGTGGACACGAGTTGGAAAATTCAACGAGAAATTTATTTTTCGACACTATTCCTTTAACCCCTAGCAAGGACGTTGTCGAGGACGTTATTGAAGCCAAGAAGAACGCAAGCATTTACTGTCTCTGCAAAAGAGCCCAGTAGGAGTTGGGACGAAGAGGAAGTTGCTTCCAAAGGACCAACGGAAGTATCTGAAAAACGGAGAGCCCATGCGCATGGAGAAACCCGGCGAGGACGTCTCAAATTCTGAGTTTTCAAGTTCGGAAGACTTGACAATGATGGACGTGACAATGATCTCAGACCTCGGTTCCGACGGAGCTTCTGACAGAAAACGTTCCTCAAAGTCGTTGCGAAAGTTCAGAGGTATTGCAAGGACTTCAATGGCATTGGTTGGAAATAAGGTGGAGCAGGTTGGAAAGGTCGCCGGTAAAACAGCTAATGTTGTCGTAGGCACTGCTGCTAAAACAGCTACTGTTGTCGTCGGTACTGCTGCCGACGCAGCCTTTACCACCGCGCACGCTGTCGTTGGTCAGGCAACTAATGTTGTTAATGGTCTCATTGGACCAAAAGACGACGACGGAGCTCCAATGACAGCTGGTTTTGTCGCTTTCTCGACGCTCAAGGCCGTTCAGGCGGCAAAGCAAATGAATCATTCGACTGAGGTCTTTGGGATGGAAGTCTTAGAGGCACCTGGCTATGATGATATTTTCTGGCACAACGTCGGAAAAACTCACAAGGAACTTCAAATGGGGATGTTGTTGAGCTTTTGTCTTACAGCAGGACTATGTATCACTTGGACTGTCGTGACGACGGCCATCGCAGCCCTATCGTCGGTACAGGGGTTGAAAGCAATCGTTCCGTTCATCGGCGTTTGGCTGGAAAAGGCTCCATGGCTTGAAATGGTGCTAGCGCAGATTTCTCCACTCATGATCATTCTTGCTGATGAAGTTTTGAAGGTCATCCTGGAGATCCTTTCGAAATTGGAAGGGCCTGTTTCTGGGATGGTGGTCGAGTCTTCTCTCTTTACCAAAATTTCCATTTTCAAGATCATCCAAACATTTTTCGTCAACGCAGCGTCTGGTAGTCTTGTCTCCCAACTCTCAGCAATTAAAGTTATTGCAAAGGACCCATTGACGGTCGTCACATTGGTAAGTTTCGATCTATTGTGCCTATCAATAATGTCAGAGTCACGCCTTTTTCTCAATTTCTTTTTCTCGCAAACGTGACGGTATTCCAAAATAACCATAGCTCGCCAATGCACTTCCAAACAGATCCGCTTTCTTCATCCAAATTTTATTGGTTGACACGTTTGTTTCTTTGAGTATGGAATTGTTGAGAGTCTCGATGATAGCTATTGCAATTGTACGATCCTTCATAGGCCCCAAACTGACCGAAGACGAACGGCGCACGACGTGGATGGGACTTCGTCCACTGGCTGATCCATACGAGTTCCGCTATGCCGAAATCCTCGGTGGTGCAGTCTTGTACTTTGTGGTCTTTTTTGTTTATGCGACATTGGCACCTATCACTTCGGTATTTATGTTCATTTGTTTTCTCATTATGGGTGCCGCCTATCGACATCAGTTCATTTTCATATACCCGACAATGCCCGATAGCGGTGGACAACTCTGGATTCAGTTTATGAAAATTGTTCCCACCTCTCTGTTTATCGCAGAAGGCACCATTGTTGGGTTCCTCGCTGCGAAATTTGCTCCCTTGGCCTCGGCATTGATGGTCCCTCTTGTTGGAATAACTATTCTCTTCAACATATACATCCGGCAAAAGCACTTCAAGGCCACCGAATGCTTGCCGGGATCGAGGTGTGTCGACGAGGATCTGAAGAACAACATCGATGGTCCAATGGACTTGAGATTCATATCGAATCATTACCTGCAACCAGAACTGCGTGACAAAGTATTGTATCCGAAAAACGCAACTCTATCGATGCAACTGAAGCACGGAATGATCGAAAGTCCCGACGAATAAATGTCGAACGTCACTAAATACCGCTAGAGAACATCACGAATGATCAGCATATTTTTGCTCCTACTACTGGAGTTTCGTTGTTCGTTATGTCATTACGGTGTCGCCAGAATTTTCAAGAATCACACAAGAAGAGTCGGCAATGATGGTCATGAAGATCAGATCATTCCTGCTCATAATTCTTCTTTATGATGCAGCACCAATAGATGTCAGCACCAATAAGTCCTCGTAAAGAAGCAATCTGAGCGTAACAAGCATGGGCGCCATAAGCAGAATCATTCACTTCGTTGTGGTATTCCTAGTCCCACTTTTTATTTGAGAAGTATAAGTAGCATTGCAGATTTGTCTCTTGGAATTCTTCTTGCTTCGTTTCTCATTGTTTGTGTCAATAAGTTTTCATCCGCGATGGGATCCATAAAATTGACAATTATGATGTGAAGTGTGACACGTGTGGAAAAGAACGTTGAATTACCGTTGTCTCATTTAAATCGATCAATGATTACGTGGATGAGAATAAGATGACGTGCATCAATTAGGTTAAATGAATGAACTCTTCTCGCCGAGATCTCTCCGCTCTAGGGATAAAAAAAATGTACGATTGAATTGAGAAATTTGCTGAGTCACCAATGATGGTGGTTCACCTTATCCCAGTTTGCCATGGGAATTTCATACAATGAGCACGTCACCCTCGCAATTTTCAGAGAGGCCTTTCTTGGATACTGCAAATGATCATTATAGATTTGTCGCACAAATCGTTTTGGGTCAACTGTTTGAGAGTACAGTCGAATTGTTTGTAGAACAAGCAAAACAATGAAGATATCGATGATTGCTCTATCGCTTGCGTTGGCGCTGGCCTTCACATCCGTTTCGGCTTCCTCCGACGGCTTGCCGCCTCACCATCCCCCGGTTCGTGGAATGAATCCTGCTCTTTCCAAGTTCAGCTCTCAATTCCGCTGTCCATACGCCAATGAATGGCTTACCAAGGGTGCTCACAAGGCCGCTATCGATCTTGGCCTAACCACCCCCGAAAAGATCCAAGCTCTCAGTGACGACGACGTTGGGCAGGAACGAAGACGACACTTGCAGCAAGCTTCCGCGTCGGCAGGAGTTCGGGCAAGCTGTTCGTTTTCGAATCAGTGGACGGGCCCATCCTGCATGGAATTCCGTGGAGAAGGATGGACCGAAGCTACGATGGAATCAAGGTGTGCTGCTGAGCAAGATAGCTCTCTCGTCATGGGAGAGGAAGGCTGCCCCAAGCCCGCCGAGTTAGCGGGATGGTGTGTCAAGGAACCTTCTACTGGCTCCATCGAGGCGACATCCATGATGATCTCCGGCATGTCGGATTGTGGTGGAAACAAAATGGCCTGTGAGACTTTTGTTGGAGGGGCATTCGAAGCAGCTTCTGGTTGTGGAGGCGGAGCACCTCCTGCCACGGGAATGGCAGGAGGAGTTCCCCCGGAATATGCCAATATGGGAGCACCCGCTGGTGACAACAAATGTATGATTGCTCCTGGTAAGTTCACCAAATTTCTTTCCATGAAAATATCGCAACATGACTATGCTCTTGCCTTCAATGAAAAACTTACGCAAACGTCTTTGATATCTTTTGGTTTCGATTGAATTTTCACATTATAGGTGCCATTGGTGCTGCCCACCAGTCTGGATTTTCCAAGGGATATTCCAACGAGTGCGCAGGAACTCCCGCGGAAGGATCTCCGTACATGTGGCCCATGGCCTGGAGCGCTGATGTTGACACCAAGTCGATGGCATTTGGCTATGACGAAGTTGTCCATCACAACCGAGGACGAACTTTTTATCGATTGGACAAGAACTGGAAGCGCAGTGACACTACCCTCGCCACGGGAGTTCGTCGTGGCATTGGACAGGGGCCATGCGAGAATATCGATACCGAACAAAGCGAGGAGGGTGTGATTGCTTGCATTTCCGACCAGGATGTGGCTGCCGGCGATCCCATGACGACAATGATTCATCGTGGTTCTCTCATGTACTTTATTACCTGGCAAAATAGCACCGACGTAAAAGTTGGAGAAACGAATACTTCCCTCATTGAAGAGTGCAGCTACCTCGACCTAATGGTCATTGGAAACATTCGTCCTGATTGGTTCTTGGATGATCGCGGAGATGATACCGACGTTCAGTACCTCGGAAACCAGCACATTTACTATGCCAGCGGCACTCCCCGCCTCGCCAAGCAATGGCGAAAGAAGGATTTCGCCTCTCAGTACTTTACCATGAGCGTTGCCGGCAACCCTCTGACGAAAAACTCCACAGATCCCGTTTGGCCTTTGGTCTTGAACATTCCCGGAGAAGGATTCGGAGACGATATGCTTCAGGTTTACGAAAATCACACCCTTTTGTCGGACGAAGACGACGATCTTTTTGATTTGGTGAAAAATCTCGAAGCCAATGGCGGATCCTGTCCACTGGTAACTAGCGGATTTGGCGTTGACGGTGAAGAATCCGGAGCCTCGTTTGGACCACCCGTCTCCGAGGTTCATGTTCCTAGCAACCTTGAAGTTGATGACAACTCTTGGTTCACCAGCGTCTACACCTACAGCCCCGTGTGGAAACCTCCCATGAAAGAGGAGATGGCTTCCAGTGCTTCCGCCATGGGTGTTGCGGTTACACAAGCCGAGCGCGTCACGGTCGAATCGTGTTACGACCCTACCACAAAAATGGTCAAGCTCTCCGTCGAGTACCAGGACATTGACGCGATTCCCACTGAATCTGGAATGCAACTGCCATGGCTGGCCCTTGGTTACCGAGAAGACGAAATCTGCTCCATGACTCCCGTCAATGGGGGTGATTCGAAGATTATCTTGGTCAGTCAGGCTCCCAAGGTGAACTTTCCCAAGCCCTACATTGGAAACATGGGCCCCAGCACCAAGCGCTTCGACCAGAGTGCCTTTGAATCCATCTACGATTCATTGTGGGCCCTCGACGAGGCAATTGGTTACAAGGACGTTTCTCTGGCCGCTCCCATGCTCGGAGGTGTTGACGGTGCGATGCTTTCGCGTTCCGCTACTCCCAATGGCAGTGTTGTCTTGTCCTTTTCGCAGGAATTCGACGAAAAGCCAGAGGTTATGCACCTCATGTATGCCATCGGAATGTCCCCTTCTTTGGGAGTTCACACATCACGAAGTTGTTTCGAGATTGTAGAATTTCCCACCTGCATTCCTTCCGAGTCCGACTCTGAATCTGTGTCATCGACTAGCATGCAAGAAGCATCTATCGAAAGCGAGTCATCTGCGTCTACGGCAGCCGTCTCTGTCGTCGTTGGAGGTATCGTTACCCTGATCGGTTGTCTTTCTTTGGTTTTCTAAACGAAAGAGAAGGAATCGAACCAATTTTGTTGTCATAGATTCTGTAACTATGACTATTGTAAATAATTCTCTGTTATCAATACACAACGTTGTTGATATGTTGTCGAAGAACTCGAGTTGTAGAAGCATTTGTTGTGCAAAGTGCTTTCGTTTCGAAAAAATGTGACGTTTTATTTTAAATCTTCGTTCATGCACATGTCGTGTCGTGCATGCACATATCGTGTGGTACATGCACGACTCACTCATTTCATATACTACCTGATTAGTTCGATTAAAATGGATTTACTTTAATCGAGGTAATCAATTGCAGTGTATGTGCTACCTGATTAGTTCGATTAAAATGGATTGGATTTAGTCGAGGTAATCAGTCAGCTTATACAGAATGGATTAAATTTTAATCGAGGTAATCAATTTGATCATGAAATCTTATGTGCCAAATGATTAGTTCGACTCCCCTCCCCCGAACCGTGCACAATAAATAATGAGCTCCCGGCAATAAGGATTTGCCGTACGTGTTGGTCTTCGTACAAAGCTTACGCATTTTGAAGTTTTTCGGCAAGTTAATCTCGCTTCTCTTTTTTTCTCAATTATTTCTTCTCATTCGATCACAAAGCAACATACCAAAAGTTGTTTCACAACAAGAACATTGACATGGCATTATATTACACCATCCTTTTCGCCTTCGTTGCGATTGCAGTTCTGAAAGTCAAGAACAGCAAGGACCAGACCGCTCAGGGTGTCGCCAAGGTTCGTCATTGCGAATCCATCCTCGAGGATCCTTCCGAGCGTCTCTACGAAGATCCGTATGCCCACTTAATGTACGATGGATCGATCGTTCAAACCTGGTTGGGAGGAAACAAGACCCGTGGCCTCTTTGATTGGTTCCTCAAGGGCATGTACGATGTATTGACGCTTCGAACCAAGTGGATCGATGACGAAATCATTGCCGCAGTTTCGGCCGGAGATGCTTCCGCAGAGCAGCTTGTGATTCTCGGGGCAGGATACGATACCCGTGGTTTTCGATTGGATCTTCCAAACGGTTTGATAGCTGTGGAGGTGGACCAACCAGATGTTCAAAAGTCCAAACGGAAAATCATCGATTCCATTGCCAAGACCGAAACCGAGGTTGCGTCCCGTCTGAACCCAAACAGCGGGGGGCCGAGAGTGGAATTTGTATCGATCGATTTCAACAAAGATTCCATCGGGGAACAAACTCTTATGGCTTCCACATCGTTGGAAGGAACCAAACGAACTATTGTGACCCTCGAGGGGGTCACGCAGTACATTCCAGAATCTTCCACCGCCGACACCCTCCAAAAAGTTCACGAGCTCTTCCCTGCGGGATCTTTGCTTTTGATCAGTTATGTGCCCGACTCGCTCTACGAAGAATCCAATTACAAAAAAGCTTCCTCGTTGCTCAAGATTGTTGGCTCGCTCGGAGAGCCCTGGATTACCTCGTGGAGTCCGGAATCCTTCGCCTCTTTCTTGGGAAAATGCGGTTACAGTGTAATTAGCGATGTGGGATTTGCTGAGCTCAACGAGAAATATCTAGTTCCACGAAACCGTGGATTAGCATTGGAAGAATTGCTGCCGCTGGAACGATATGCAGTAGCCTCGATTGTCAAGTGAATAGAGGAACAGAACCCAATTGTGAGAAAAAATGTAAATATTGTTAATTTAGTCGAAGTAATCATCAATCGAAATCGAAAAAGCTTTTGGCACGAATGGATTTCAATTTCAAATTTCGAGAATTGTCTCGATCCATCACAATTTTGCATAGAATTACAACCAAATAATGCACAATTTCGAGTTCGATTGAGAAGCAGAATCTGTTTCGCAACTCTTTTCACAATAGCACCGAAAGATCGTTGCTTCTTGCATCGTGCTATTTCTTTCCGTTCGAAATAGTATCAATCATTAAACACAGCAACGATGTTCATCTTCAACAGTAGTGTTTGGAATCGTCTCCGTTGTCTCTTCGACAAACAGCTGGTAGTTGGCTGCGCAACTGGGATTTTCATCTCACAGACCTTTCGTGGCTTGGAGATGAAGGGTTCGATCCCTCTGAACCATGTTGTTGTATTTGTATTCGCTATCTGTATTGAAAAGGCATTTCAGACTTCCGGGAGGGACTTATTTTATATTGCAATTCTCGTCCCTGCTGTCGACTTTTTATTGGCGTATCCCCTTCTCGCAGACGAGAAGAAAATCAAGGGATTGGAATCATTTGTAGGGATTCTCTCCATTGTAATTGTGACAATGAACCTCGAATCGCCAAGGCAAATTTCTGCGGACGAGGATTCTGATCGAACCTACGATATTAATGTTTTGGATTTTAGTGACGATGAAGATGACGATGAAGATGGTGATGAAGATGATGATGACGATGACGATGACAGCGAATCGCCAAGGCAAATTTCTGCGGACGAGGATTGTGATCGAACCTACGGCCATGCTGACTATTTTGTCAATGGAAACAATTGCGAAATCGAATATGATAAATCTGATTATGACACAGAGAGTGACCCGAGTAAGAGCGAGGATGATACCGAAGATGAGGACTATGTTGATGATGAGGACTCGGAAGATGTTGACTTCGACTATGACGACGAGAATGACGACGAGAAGAATGAAAAGAACGAAAAGGCAGAGAAAGCGGAGGGAAAAGGGGTGGTTGAATACGCCGCAAAGAATGAGAATAAAGAGTGATCGTTCAACTTGTAGTTTTGCATTCACGTTGCAGCGAAAGAATCTTAGTACATCATGATCATTACAGCTCGAACACGAAAAAAGTTATTCGGAAGAGTGATATTCGGAGACTCGTGTTTAATACTAGAAAAGCTTTAGCGAGAATTCTTATTTGTGATTTGTAGTGGGAAACCCATGTGTAGTAGAGATTGGTGTATTTCCCAATACGTGTAGATAATCGAGGGAACAGACGATTTTTTTGGTGCAATGCAGTGGCCTTGCATTATTTTCGTACCCGTTGTTTCGTTGGCCCATATTGGTTTCGCAGACAGACATCAAACATTTGACGTGATCTCAATCGCTTTTTGATCCCTCGCTTGAATCAATCTAAAGGATTCTCCCCATATTATCCGTCATATGGGGAGGGAAGGTCGTGAAAATTATTTGTTGAAGAATGTATTCATACGTGGTGTTGCGTGAAATCGTCGGCCTCAGGAACGAGGCGATGCAATGTTGACGTGTCTTCGAGATGTTCAATAATGTTTGTGATATTCGTTCAAGATCTCCGACGGTGTTTGTTCCAGGAACCATTCTTGAGGAAATTTCATGGAATCGGTATGACAACGCGAAAGATTGTACCAGTCAATCGCATAGTTTCTCAATCGATGCGTTCGGGAGGTTTGAAAACTGGAATTGTTTGAAATCAGTTTGCGTCTTCAATTGCAGAGGATGGTGCCATGTATAACAGAAATTGTTCGCACAGCTTCGAAGCCACAAGGGGTGCCTTTTCGGTCCCTGTAAACCCAAAGAGGATAACCACAAATGTGATCAACAGAACTGTCATCAAGGTTGCCCGACGGCAGTGTTCGAGTCTCCGAACCGTTGTATGATCGGGACCATAGACAAAATCGTGAACTCCTGTCTCGGGATCAATGTCGGAAAGATAGTCCGAAAACGTTGAGATAGATCCGTACGAGCTGATGGTGGCTAGCGGCATGGTGAAAGGGCACGTAGAGTAATTCGGTTTCGCTGGTTTATGGAGAGGAGGTGTTGGCACTTTATTGTCTTCGGTTGAGACTGCGTCGATTGTGCTGTTATGGCGACGTCGTTTGATGTGTTATGATTGCGCACCCTTCTCTGACTGATGATTATTTGCATACCGATGTTTAGCAGATGATTTCCCGTTTTACAGTTTCAAGAACCATTCGTTTGGACAATAAAAAAATATCAATTTCATTATACATATACATCTATGTACGCAAGTCAGAAAACAGATGCAAAATTTGAAGTGCAGAACCGTTTGTGAATAATCAAGAAAAAAGGTGGCAGGAGAAAGAATATGCGAATACCTTCCATCGGTAGCGCCACCTACGAGTTCCAGTTCTTCTTTACTATTACGAGCGGCATTTCGCAATAAGCCTGAGACAGGAAGAAAATTGTATATTCCGAGATTTGCAAAAGTCTGGAAGAAGTGTGAATGATTTAGAGACGGAACTGACATTTTCCAAAAGGCGAAAAGCATGACTGTAAGCACTTCTATCTACCTGCCGAACCTTTCTCCAACTTCGGTACACAGGTCGGGTATTTTTTTGTTTTTTGAAGACAGAGAATCGGTATGTTATATGCAATCGACCAATCCGACCAGCCTAGAACAGACCTTGGCATATTATTTCCGGAAAAAATTACCAATCATCACAAACCTCGTCATTACGGAAAAATGAAACTTGTGGAATAGCTTGTCGAACAAGTATGTCATCCCGTATGTCACACTTTCGGAACACCAACGTTTGGTGGAACAACAATGGAACATCTCTGTCAACACACGGTGAATCTTCCCCAACATTCCAACGGAGAAATAACGCAGAGCTCAGAATCATCTATGGAGGTTCTGAAATCAATCACAAAAATGTGCATGTCATGCTCTGAGCTGACACGGTAACTGATTTCCACGCGATTGTTTCAGATGATTACGAAAAGAAGATTCGATCAAATAGTAGCTCTTTTGCTGCCTTCTAGTGCGAACATGTAGTTTGACGATGTTTGGTGATCAATTCATCTACTGAATACTGATGGTTTATGCGGGCTTAGTACATGGAATGAGCAGTTTCGGATGCATAACATTGTTGTCTAGCTAGTTATTTTTGCATTGCTGCATCGAACTACTGAATTGTTTTACAAACTGCGCTCCAAAAATGACGAGATGCGTTCCTCCATGAAGACCTTATCCTCCAACCCACGTGGCACATGACGCTCGTCGGGAAAGAGCAGGAGTTCATAGTGTTTTCTGGCCTTGATGAGGGCGTTCACCAGGCGTGCTGTGTGACGAAAGTGGACATTCTCGTCAATCAATCCGTGTACCAGCAAGAGTGATCCCTCGATATCGTTGACATAAGGCATGACCTCCGATCGTGCATAACCATCGGGATTTGACTGCGGAGTTCCCATGTATCGTTCCGTATAACATGTATCGTAACCATCCCAGCTGGAGACCATAGCTCCGGCAACCGCTGTCGAAAAGATATCGGGTCGCTTCGCCAAACACATGGCACTCATGTAGCCTCCGTAGGACCATCCATACACACCAACTCTCGAGGGATCAACGAGTCCCTTCTCGACCCAGTAATTTACGGCCTCGACCTGATCTTCAACCTCGATGTTGCCCATATCGTGACGAATGGTAATCTCAAAATCGAGGCCACGTCGGGCAGAACCACGATTGTCAACCTTGATGACGACATATCCCTGGGCACGGAGGCGTTGTGCCCTCAAATCAACAGTCATTCCGTAGCTGTCGGTAACCATCTGTGCGTGTGGGCCACCATACAGCGAAACCACAGCAGGGTATGGGCCATCACCATGTATGGCTGGATCAGGTTTGTAAACTGCTCCGTGGAGCATTGATGGTTCCTTGCTGGAAGGATTATCATTCGAGGCTTTGGATTCGACATCGAACCATTCGGGTGCCGGAAGTGACAATTCGTCCACACGGGGATCCGTTTCGGATCCATCGTGCAGCATTCGCAATATGGATCCATCCGCTAACGAACGAACAGCTACCTTGTGAGGGTCCTCAATGGATGACCACGAATCGACAAAAATTCCCACTCTTGTGTTGATGGCTAGAATGTTGTGGACGCCTCCCGCGGGAGTGACTCTGCGAATTTTTTCTTCGCCGCTTCCCCATTGCTCAATCGATGTGCAGTAAAGGTGATGTTCCTTGGCACCGTCCTTTGTTCCAGTGAAATAATACGTGTCGCGTTCTTGGTTGACCATATCCGATGTACAGGTGTCGACCATCCAATTGTCGTTATCGGGGTTTTCCATGTCGCGCGTGATGGGGACGATGCGACGGCCATCGCCATCGTGCAAAAACAAGTGACGGAAGCCATTTTCGGATTCGCTGGCCCAAATAAATCCACCCGATTTCAAGGGAATCAACACATCATGAAGATTGTGCCAAGCTCCCTCCTTGGCAGTTTCGCGGATCAATTCTGTGCCAGTGAGCAATTCCCCGTCGGTTTCGTCGTCAATGTCAAATCGCAAGAGAACCAATTCTGTTTGTTCCCGATTCATCACCTGAACGTACAAATGCTGATTTGCGCGGAATGGGCTCGGGGCACCCCACTGAACACGTGCTAAATACATATCTTCCCCGAAAACAGAATTGATATCGAGCCATTTCACGGTTTTGTCCTCATCGGAGGTACTGCGAATTCCAATCTTGGCTTTCGGATTGGCCTCGCCCGCAAAAGGATACCTGTGATCCTCTTGACGGGATGGATCCGCTTGACCTTGATGCATGATTTTGAAATTGGGAATGTGGGATTCATCGCTCTGCTCAAAAGCAACGAATTTCGCATCGGGAGAGATCCAAAATCCCTCATTCCGTCCCATTTCCTCCATGGCAATAAAATCGGCCAATCCGTTCACAATTCCGTTTCCGTCTGCCGATTGGTCCGCGTCAAAGGTCATGCGAGTTGGTGGTCCAACTTCGGTTGCGTTGGCAATGTAGAGCTCCTTGTTGCAGACAAAGGCAACGATCGATCCATCCGCGCTGATGTGGGGATCAATGACACTTCCGGGCAAATCCGATGAATCGACAATCTGTGTCAACTCGTCCTCTCCCTCGCGCTTGACAAAAAGATCGTTTCCAATCGGACACAACAAAACCTGTTTGTTCTCACTGTATTCAAAGTTCGTGATTCCTGTCTCGAGCTGCCGCGTCCGCTCTCGTCTTAGTTTTTCTTCCTCGCTCAGTGTGTCCTCCTGTCCTACACCCTCGGGTGGTTTGGCCAGCACAGCAATTTCGTCCGTAGAAGCATCGACGGAGATTTCTCCATCCTTAATGATGGTGCGTTTCCACAGCTGCTGGGTCAAACTTCCCGATTCCCCGGCACCCAGATACACAAGACTCTCATTGTCGGCGCCAAAGGCGATCTTCGTCGGTGCCCCTGCGCGACTCAGAAAAGCCCTTCCGGGATACTTTGCAATATCCTCAAACGTGATGGATGATTTTCCTTCCGATGTTGGGGGAGCATCTTTTGTGGGAAGAAAACTGCGTTGTCCCGCGACTGCAGACGAAGTTTCCGCTGTGGACGAAGACATGGCGGACGAAGTTGCTGCGGTACAATGTCGAGCAGTTGATGCTAGATGGGGAACCGAAAAGGATGTTCCAAAGGACAGAAATGCCAGGACTACGCAGCAGGAGAGTTGGATTCTCGTAGTGGACACGAATCCCCGCTGTTTGTGTTGCTTTTGTTTCAAAGCTCCTCCCGAAGACCTACACACCAAAGAAAAAGTTATGCAAGGGGAAAAGGTGCGGAATTTGGATCAGGAGCAAAATAGGTTAGCAATCATGAAATCATTTGTGAATGCGAACGATAGAGAAGACGCAAGCTTCCCCACTCCATCCGATGTGGAGCAAAGAACGTACGCCATTAGTGGAATGCTGGATGAGATGAACTCTCGTCTGGAACTCGATCTTCGTCAAAGCTGTCACAAACAGGTAATGAATCTTTCGTCAAAGATTCAAAGAACGTCCAATGGGGTGACAATGGATGTAGTATTCGACGTGATGTATACGATGTATGCCAACAAAAGTAACGACGAAAAATATCTTTCACATACCTTCCACAATTCAAAAAGATGTTGATGATGATGTGATGTTACGATGACGCAGACGCGGTTCCTGGCTCGTAAGATGATGTCTTGCAAAAATACCAATGAAAAGAGGTCGTACAGTTCGTTTTTTGGATTTGTCCCTTGTTGCTTTTTTTGTACGTCACGGTACGAACGTGTAAGCAACGGAATATATTTGAAAATCATCATCTTCCTATGCTTACAACATAGTCCTACCTACTAACGTATGGCACCAGGCGCAACCTCGTCGAGTCATGAAGCCTACACTAACGGGACTCAGTAGTGGAGGACAAGAATTTTTCTCGGTTCTCTTGTTTTCTATTCTTGGTAAATAGCTCATGACGAAGACGAATGATGTCAACAAAGAATGCGTTCTCCATTTGACGGACAAATGATGAAAGTAGAATCGCTTCAATTGAAGTTGAGATGAGATCAATAAGGGTATTTATCCCATTTCATATTTATACTTCTTCTTTTTAGTATTTAACGAAGTAATCTGTTTGCAGACTCATCTCATTAATTAAAATTATTTTGATAAAAATGGGAACACGTGACAAAATCACCCTTCAAAAGAACAGTCCAGACTTTACCAAGGAATGATGTTTTTCTTGTTCCATTGATCATGTACTCTACAAATTCGTGGGAAGCTATGGTTTCGACGAAGCCTGTTTGTTTGTTTACATCGTAGATTGGATTATCAAACTATTAGATGAGAATAGAAACAAGTAACATATTCTACAATACCCGCCAAACAAATAAAAGAAACAAAGTATCACAAAATCCCCAATAGCATTATATTATCATGAACAGCCCGTTTGTTCCTGTGCAACAGATGCACGACGAATGCCCCCAGCATCCCCACTGTGACGGAGCTCTTCACGATGACACATTGCGAGAACAGCGAGCAAAGCCAAGATCCAGGATAACAGTCCAGCAGTTCAGCAATCGAGGATGTGTGAATTTGGCAATGGGGAATTTTGCAGAAGCGAATAGTCTGTTCGAATCTGCCATAAAGAGGCACCAGGAAATCACGGAACACGTCTCCTCCCCTTCTACCCCGTGTAGTCACAGCTGCTACAATTCTTTGAATGCAACGTCACGTTGCGCTTCGCACGAGAACTCTAAAATAGACGAAGGATCTGAAACCTTTGATTTTGACACGGAAGACGATAACGATGCAAGTGAAAGTAGTGAAGATATGGAGACCGATAACGATGATTGGAGATACCACGAATCATCCATGCCCGTCGACGAACTATCCACGAGCAGGTATTCGGGAATTGTAACGACTTCCAGCAGCGCTCGAAAACCACGCATACGCAGAATGACTGCATCATCCAACGTTCGCACCTCTGTGTATTGTGGACAGCAACACATTGAATCCCGAACTCGGAGGATACACGGCAGGACAGTAAGTTCGAAAGCCAGCGATAGCCAATACCGAGAAGTCTACTGCTTACCACTCGTTATGGAAGATCTCGAATGGGAATCCATGTCATTGGATGACAGAACGTTTGTTCTGATATTCAATTCCGCGATGTGCAATCACCTGTGGGGGATGCACTTTGAAGAACAAGAGCACAGACAGGGAAATCGCAAACACAATCGGCAATCCGTCAGGGCCTTTGTCGTAGCGGATACATTATACCGCCTCGCGCTTAGCAATGCAGTCAGTGGCGATCGTCGGAACTGCGCGAATGACGGTTCGCGAACTCAATTCCAGCTATGCCTTCTCGCAGTCTTGAACAATCTTTGTCACATTTCGTACAGTCTCAGCGGCCCCACTTCCTGTGAGGCGCTCCATTTTGATCGAACACTGCTCAAGGCAATATTTTGGTATAGAGACACAAAAGAGCACCGCCGCAATCCTCTCTCTGACCACTCCGACTACGAAGGCGATGATGACGAGATAGTTGGCCAGTTTTTGGATTACGTCTTCTATCTCATCGGCACCGCGGAATCACTGTTGCCAGCTGCAGCAGCCTGAGAAGTTCCTGTAAAGCACTATTGGAACATGTGGAATATAAACATAAATTAGACTAATAATAGTTATAATCAATCAATATGCATCAAACGTTAGAGGATAGAGGAAAGTCCGAAAATAGCAGAGCATTTTGAACGAGTCAGTCGAGTGAAACAAAGTAGAAGTAGTGTCGCACGGATCACGGACGGACCCCCAAGGATATTTTTGATGGATTGATTCATTCATTCATTCTCAATTACTGTATGATGTATGGTAATTATTATTCATTCTCTTGTCGACCAATTCACAATCGCAACGACAACAGTCAAGAAGTTGCTAGATCATCTTTACAGACTTGCAAAAGCATTGACCATAAGGTTAAACAAGTGTCGCAGGTAGATATTGTAGTCATCAACTTCTTCAAGAAACAACATCACGGACGCAAACAATCGGCCAAGATACGAAGTACTATGCAATCACGAAAATATTAACAATTGTTCTGTTCGACTCCATTCAAAATTCCTTCGAGAACAGAGATGGAAGTGAATGTGAATTTTTCCAGACGCATGCTTCGCAAATCCTATCTGAATAGATCACGGGGAATCTTTGCATTCTAAAGCTTACAACTCAACAGGGCAAAATGATGAAAAAGTCAAGACAACACCGAGGCTGCTATTGGGGACGCAGGCCGTTGACACCCGTAGTTTCGCTACTGATAGCTCTCTTATGTCTGAAATATTCGCCAATCTCAAATACAAGTGCGATTGCTCCGACAAACGAATTTGTGTCCGCAGCATCGTCTTCATCCATTGCGAATCAAGGTAGTCAGGCTTATCGCCATACATCCACTACTGAAACCACTGTTTCGAGAGACTGTGACGTGTATATTGTTCTCACTCCATTCGAGAACTCAATCGGACGAGCTACTGCGGAAGAATTGGCAAAACAACTAGATTCAACTCTATCTTCCGACAATGAACAGAAAAATCCAGCGACAACAAGCGTCATTTGTCTCGTTCGATGTCCATCGCTAGTATCCAGCAGTCATCGCAGCAGTATTGGCAATGAAGAATCACCTGAAAATGGCAAGACGGGAATTTTGTACAACCCGCTATCATTCATATCGAAAGTGTTACAAGGACCCCGAGAGGTGCATAAGAATTGGAATCGGTACATGAATCATCGGCGTTCCAAAAAATGCGAGCAAGAAAATAACCTTTGGCTGGATGGATTTTCCAGGGAATCGCCGATACTTGTGCTGTCCTCATTCGGAAATGCAGAAAACGCCACAGATTTCGCCTTTGACCCATTCGGTGACACTTCCAGCATACGCAAATCTGCCGAGAAGTGTTTGAGCCAGATCCGTATGGAGCTAATTGCGATGCATGGCAGCAAACTTCCTTTCGTCACAAAATGCCAGCGCTCAAAGCAGAAATTAACACCCACAGTCAGCGAACCACCGAGGATGAGAGTGATAGTATATCGGCAACATTACGAATCCGGGCAATTTTGTTTAATCCATACGGATGCCCACCACCAACGGTATCGGAAAAGATTGATTCTTGTGCCGCTGATGGTCAAGTTATCTCAAAATTGCGACTTTCGCCCCTCAGCGCATACAAGTTACTTTCGATTGCCATTTTTCTGGATGCAGCACTGTCTACCAGGACAACAACAATGAACCTATCCATAAGCGATTTCCGAAGCGAGGGAGAATGGAGGATTCTCCGACGATAATGAAAAAGCGACGCTCGATAAATCCTCTTCGCAATCGCCCCTGCGCATCATAGTCGTCGGTACCGAGGCGGCAAGGGGGTTGCCCAAGATGGGAATACCAGTTCCGAACTTTCGAGGCGCAACCGAATCGACAGTTCGAAACAAATTACTCCTCAATACCATTGATAGCGATAACGAAGTCTCGGATTTCGAAAGATTGTGATTGGGAAATAAAATACGCTGAAATGAATGCCCTTCTTGTTCTTTATCTCAAGGCCATGGAAGCTCATTCCTCGACGCCAGACAATGAACTTTACCTAGGTATTGTTTCACCCGGAATGACTCCAGAATCATTCAACATCGCCCACGTGCCAGAATCCGGTCGAACGATGGCTTTTCGATCAAAACTTTGGATGTGCAGGAGGAGCTGGATTTTTGATTGGTTGCAAAAATGCGAAATCTCAAAAACGACGGAAGAGGCAGGATCGCTTGTGACCAGAGCCCTATTGAACGGACTCATGAAAACGAATTGTAGCGACAGCTTGCTGTGGAACGATGTCTATCCTAGCGGATCCTTCGTGGGAGCACAATCTGGGACGGGTGGCCCTTTATGCGAACAGTCGTTGTTGTTGTACAACGCTACCACCAACAAGGTGAATTTTGCAAATGATGATTTCGATCATGAACAGAAACACAGGAAATGACTCGAATGCCCCTACGAAAAACAGCGACAGGATCAACTTTCTGGGCGATCATCAATTGCAAAGTTTGGTCTATCGTGTCGTGCGAGATATCATTGATAGTTCGAATAGCTAGATCGTTAAATTATTTCAATGATTCAATTAAATTACTTTTTTGTTTACACCAATGAACTCGCAACATTTACCTTCACACCAACGCTATTGCGTACAATGGCGAATGCTCGAATCGATGATCGACCTCTGTTTCTTTGAACGAATCAAACAGCAAGGCATATTTTCCGCTGGCTCTATCCCACGGGTCGATCATCATTTTTGCTCGCTATGGCCGTCCAAGTTGCCATCCACAGAAAATAAAAAATCATTCGTCTTACCTTGACTCCGCCGCCGCCGGTTGATTGTTATGTATGTTTTTTTGTTTAACATAACAAGGACCTAACAAAGATCCGAAGACAAGTGTATCGATGGATAGATCAATGAAGCTTCGTGGCTTCATCCCTCATTTCAAGCACACAGTGGCCCGATTATCGTTTGGTTCAGTGCTCCCAGTTCCTAGCTCTGGGTCCCGAAGGACCCTCGGCATCGGCTAACCAGGCTTACACTGCCTTATCCCCGTGGGGACCACTGTGTGTGATCTATCACTTATACCTGTTCTCATCCACATAGCCCGGATTAGCGTCCTTTGGACGATCCAGTCGGCAGAGTTCATTGCAGGCTCGTCAGGGATTTGTCCGGGGTCCATTGCATTCACACAACAACTTTCCCGTAGCGCTCCATTGAGTACTCCCCTCCTGTCAGCCATCCTGCTCCCTCCTTTGTGGTTTATGAGTTACACTTGTCTCCCCATCCCCGAAGTGCGTAAAAAGAATACCATCGTGGCGCCTTGTCGTTCAGCGTAACAGTTTGTTCGTTTACCCCCCTCTTTCTGGCACCATGCCGCCGTAGCGTGAGCTCAGTCGAGATCTTCCGCGCATGCAAAGCATGCTTCAACGGTCTCGAGTTCCTGGCCTTTTACACGGAGGAACAGTGACTGTGGCTTACTTCGACTCACCTTTTCCCCTTTGAGATCATAGCAGATGCAGGCTTATTTCGGGGATCTTCAAAACCATGGGCGCCCCCCATGGTGATCCCTATAGCGTCTCTCCCTCGGGCTGCTACCTCCACTCTTGCCATCTGCTACTCGCTAGGTACTCAAGCTTTTACACTAGGTTATTCTATCCTTCGAATGCGAATTATGAGAGGAGGAAAGTGATTTCTGAAGGAGCAAAAGAGGGATGGTGGATGCATTTATGCTGCATCCGACGTGTTTGCTCTGTAGAGGCTGGTAGAGATTGTACAGAGAGCAGCTTTCGACGACTTGGTTTCAGCTTGTAACGAGGTTTTATACGAGGTTCGTAGCATGGTTTTCTGTTTCCATTCGGAAACGTTCGTAGAAACGTACGAAGAAACGTACGAAGAAACGTACGGTATCTGGTTTGAAACAGACTGAATCTGGTTTGAAACAGATGTAGATAACAGTAGAAACGTCTCTCGGAACGACAGTCGGCGATTTCGAGGTTTCACATACTTCATCGACTCCTTCTCACCATCGATGAGGATGGTTTTGTTGCTCTCTAGAAGAGAAGCATATGAATCGTTCCCGGAAACCGAAGAATATGGTTTCTGCTAGAAAAACGTACACGTCTTACCTATGCTTGATCCTAGTTTAGGACTACACGTTATTCCAGTCGATCGAATCGATTCTTGACGATCGTTTTTGAAGTCACAGGAACATTCGTGGAGAAATACGACTCCGTCGAGAAAAATAGCCACTATTCGCGAGCAAATTCGACAAATTTGCGACAAATTTGCTGTGCGAAACCTTTAAGTGACTCATCTTCGAGTCCCGCTAATGAAAATTCGGAGACGGATCCCACAGCGCCGGCGAGTTTTGAATTTCCAAACCTCAGCACATCAACTACAAAGCCCTCTTCACCGCGCAATTACGTACTTCCGTCAATTCAAACTGCCAAAAACCGCCGGTTGTCCCCACACGAAAGAAATACTCCTTCCACTTCACAAAATGGATGAGAGAAGCCTTTTTGCTGACCAAGAGTAAAATAACCAGCAATCAGGCACAATCAACGCCCGAACCAACTCCAAAGACAACAAGAATCGAAACTTTCGATATATCTAAGCTCAACCACCACCATGTTCTGCAATGAAATGGAAAATACTCTCTTTTCTCCATTGCCTCCATCGCTCTTGACCGACTATTACAACGACCAAGATGACGACTTTTTCGGCAACGGAGTCATGAGAAACTATCCCTCATCTTCGAAGAGTAGACAGCTTTTACCGTCTTTGCGCCATTTTCGATCGCTGCGGCAATTATCTGCGGACGAAGACGATAGGAGGGACATGCACAGCAACGATGAGTTCAATGATGAATTCGAAAGCAGCTCCGGCGGCTCTTCCAGCGTGTTGTCTTCTCCATCCTCCAGTCCCCGCCGCAGTGGTCAGAAGGTCAAGGCCTTGTTCAACGATGGCTGTTTGTTTGCATACTCGCCACCCAACAAACATGATCGTGATAGCTCGCTCCGATCGAAAATCAGGAGAGCCAAAGGATCTCTCTCCCCACGGTCTCGAAGAAACAGGGCACAGCCAACGTCACCCACTCGATTCTTGGGTCAAGAATTCTCGCTTCCAAAACTTCGCAAAGAAAGAAAAGGCTTTCGATAACGGGAAAGAGCAATAGACGATGAAGCGAGAACAATTCGATTTGAACGAGTGTTATAGAATAAACAAGAATGAACCGGCAAATAGAAATACACACTGGTGAATGAGTCGGATAGAAGTAAATTCACCACGCGCTAAACTAAAGATGTAAAATAAAGAATGCAAAACGGCTGTTTGATTCTTCACTATTATATGTACATGAACAACAGTCGCCAAACTGTTTCAGTTTCTGCCGTGCCAACAACAGCACCAATAAAGACCAAGAAATATTGTTCTCTATGCATTTAGAGACACCACCCACCATTTACTTTCGTATAATGATTTTAAAATTGGAATCAATGCATGATGCTGATATTCGTTACATTTTATGTTCTCTTTGAATTGATTGTTAGCTTATTACTCGTTCTTTGGAATGCATTCCGCGTGGTTTTCTTCGATTTCGTTTTTAAACTTCGCTATGTACAGAGTGGTTGTCTACTCTTTCTTTCCTTCGAACCAGACGAGTTTGGTAATGCTTCCCTCCTGCGAGGCAGGTTTGGTCGGCAGAATGGTATCTTTCTCCCCTGTTTCCTCGGAGGGATTGATTTGCCAGGTTCGGACGATCAGGGATGAGGCGATTGTCAACCAGATCAGCGGAAGGGACAAGAGTTTTCCGGCCAGGGCATCCACCTGAGAATACTGAAAGGCTGCATAAGCGGCAGAAATCCAAACGCATGCTACGCCAACCATGGAGGTTCCGTATCGACGCTCTACGTTGTTGATTGTGTTCCAGGTATCGCCGATCGACAAGTGAAGCATGAGGGCAAGGATGGCCGGGGATGCATAGGGGGCCAAACCACCCGTCACCAGGATTGCGGAGGAGGCAGCTCGGAGTGGCCCAATGAGCAAGATCCATACGATTGGAAAAACAACCCCTGGAGGTGTCCACTCTGGCATCTTGCGCTGCACGGCTTCCTTGATTTCCTTGGTGTCTTTTTGGGGACGTTCGTTCGACATGGGGTTGAAGATTCTGGATTTGAGGGCAAAGATGTAAAACATGAAAAAGTTGGCCGCAAAGGGAATCTGAATGCCCGTAGCTCCCACAAGCGCATCGATTCCAGTAAAGAGACCCGTGATGAGGGACATTTGCAGGACGACGGCTCCGGACGTATTTCGCAATTGCCTCAATGTCCACAACCCTGTCCTCGCCTTCGGATGCCGTGCTGGCCGCCGAAAGAATCGTTTCAGAAGAATGCTCAAAAGATCGCGGTGCTGTTTGGGGCGGAGATATGATTCCAATCGAAGTTTGTTTTGTCCCAACCAAACCAAACGATTGATGTTGCTGGAATCCGGCAGTTGTGCCGGCCGTCGCTAGAAGGAGAGCAACCGATACCGACAAGGCTTTCATGCTATTCTTTCCGATCATCGTTATCGTCTTTTCCGTGTTTTTCTTCAAGGTATGCAACGCGATGGTAACCAAACTGTTTGATGGCTTTATTATCCGCCGATTTTCTTGGTTGACTTGAGTCAATTGATGAGTCTCATCGCTTCCGAAAACCGATGACGATATTGAGCATGGAAAGATATATCGTTTTTGGAAAGTCGTCTGTTTGCGTACAAGTGTCAAACTTTTGGACACTGAGTCACTGATAGTTCTCTTTTGCTACTCTAGCGTTAGGGTTGACACATCCATCTCTTATTTTATTGTCAGTCGAATCAGTCGAAGAAAAATCCTCGTTCCATCCGTTTGATGATTAGCTACTTGTATCGACGCTGAGGGGTGCCTTTTCTGTTGCACGTGCGGAATGCTTCTAAAAAGTATTTTCAGTCGGAAAAGGCGCGGGGTTTTAAAGAATTAAAGGTTGGACTTACAAGTCCCGCTTCTTGGGAAGGAGAAGTTCTTCTTAATGAGACGAGGAAGTTCTTCTAAATGACCATTTTCGGTCGATCGATAATATTTGAACGGCTTTCTTCCTTCTCGTGCGACCTCCTTTAACGTTCGAACTGCTTCCAACAGACATTCTTTATTGTTGATCTCGCGTTTTGAACGGGTTTCCTGTCGCATACCGCTCCCGAAAACTCGAAGACATTCAGTGGGATCGTGTCAGATGGCGACCAACCCTTAAAACTTCTTTATTTTAGCACGTTCCCTCGGAGGTTCTTTGCTTAAGTATTTCGAAATCTTTTTTCGCTTCTTGTCACAACGGAAACCGGATGCCTTCCACTTTTTCGGGCGATCCATGTTACGGTTACAGCTAACATACCTACTGGATCTTGGTAAATTGATACTTATTTTTGATGGGTGTGGTCCGTTACTGTCAACCACTATCCAAATAATTTTGGCGGGCGGAGTATATATGATTCTCTTATCGGCGAATTTTCCGATTGCATTCCAAAAACTTGCTTCTCTGATCGACAGAAACATTCCTCAAACATTCCTCAGGGCAGCATGTGTCTCACTTTCAATTTATGGCGATTGAACGCATGTCTCACAAAAGGGAAACAAGAACAATTTGAAAAGAAATAAATACGTCAGATGCACATATCATCATCAAAAACGAAGATGAACATCCCATCCCCTTCCTGTGTAAGTGATTTAATCCACTACGTCGATGGCATAGTCCATTCTCCCTCTCCTTCGGCCGATGAAAGTGACAACGAATCCCTTCATCACCTGCTCGTGGAGCAATGGTTTCGTGACCGTTTCTTCCTTCCGCGACCGTATCGATCCACTTCTATCGTCGACGATGACGAAGACAATCACACTCATAACGATATCATCGACGATTCTTCGTGCGGGCGATCGATGGCACTCTTCTCCGACAGTCTCGTATCTAGAGAAATACGATCGAGCATCGTCTCCATGTCGAACGATAGCCAAGACAGCTGCAAGCTGCGCCACCGGTGGGGTTTGGAACACAGCGGAAGGCCAGTGGAAAAGCGCAGACCGCCCATGGGAGTTGTCATGGTAGTAGATACCGGAGCGCCACTCATGCCGATAACTCGAGATCAAGACAACGACGAGAGAATGGAAGTTGCATCCAAAGACAGCTTTGAAGAAAAGATGAAAGATGGCTGCAACAACAACTATGACTGCAGACCCTGCGATTGGATTCATCCAGCGAACCTTCTCGTTCGATGACCATTTGCCAGTCGTACATCGTCACCGGGCTTCGTCTGTTCGGGCATCGACCAAAAAGTGCCTTTTTGAGGACGACGATCGTTATATTGATGGACAACCTTCGTTCACGATTCCAATAACGTATTCGAACGAGGGCAGCAATCGAATCAAAGGTTGTTTACCCCGTTTCGGTTCCGGCATCTCCATAATTTATAACTTGTACAATTTTTTGAAATTTTAATACATGCTATTAGCACTACACTACAAACCTTTTAGAGAAAAATTGATTATGCTTATCTTAGTGTGACGAAGTTATGAATGGGAATGTAGTAAAATTCTTTTCACAGACACTTTGGGCCCCATGATGGCGTTGTCCCTTCTCAAAAGAATTTTCGTAGGGGTGGTTTCGAACGACAATCGTGAGGTCACCTAGAAATCCTATTGGAAGATGGATATTTTGGTGTCAAGAATGTAATCTTGTTCGATCGAATGAATGAGATGCAGTTATGGCCAGATTTTTTTCTGAGAGGAAAACTTGTAGATTTGTATGATTAGGACCGTAAGAGCATACCTGTATTATGTACGTACATATTAAACATACGAGGCCAGAAAACAATCTAAAACCGTTAGATCTTCTTTGACACCAACAATCGCTTCACGGCTTTGCTTCTCATTCGATCGATACGAGTACGACGATAAGCAATTCACAATGGCTCCCTCCAATCTGCAGAATTCAGCTGCATCTTGATTCGTTTCGTCGTCTCTTCCAAACCAGATTCAGTCTGTTTCAAACCAGATACCGTACGTTTCTTCGTACGTTTCTACGAACGTTTTCGAATGGAAACAGAAAACCATGCTACGAACCTCGTATAAAACCTCGTTGAAAGCTGAAACCAAGTCGTCGAAAGCTGCTCTCTGTTAAAGTTGTACCAGCGTCTACAGAGCAAACACGTCGGATGCAGCAAAAATGCATCCACTATCCCTTTTTTGCTCCTTCAGAAATCACTTTCCTCCTCTCATAATTCGCATTCGAAGGTTAGAATAACCTAGTGTAAAAGCTTGAGTACCCGCGAGTAGCAGATGGCAAGAGTGGAGGTAGCAGCCCGAGGGAGAGACGCTATAGGGATCACCATGGGGGGCGCCCATGGTTTTGAAGATCCCCGAAATAAGCCTGCATCTGCCACGATCCCGCGAGGGGAAAAGGTGAGTCGAAGTAAGCAGCAGTCACTGTTCCTCCGTGTAAAAAGCCAGGAACTCGAGACCGTTGAAGCATGCTTTGCATGCGCGGAAGATCTCGACTGAGCTCACGCTACGGCGGCATGGTGCCAGAAAGAGGGGGGTAAACGAACAAACTGTGATGCGGAAACGACAAGGCACCACGATGGTATTCTTTTACGCACTTCGAAGATGAGGAGACAAGTGTAACTCATAAACCACAAAGGAGGGAGCAGGATGGCTGACAGGAGGGAAGTACTCAACGGAGCGCTACGGGAAAGTTGTTGTGAGAATGCAATGGACCCCGGACAAATCCCTGACGAGCCTGCAATGAACTCTGCCGACTGGATCGTCCAAAGGACGCTAATCCGGGCTAGTTGGATGAGAACAGGTATAAGCGACAGACGAAATCACACACAGTGGTCCCCACGGGGATAAGGCAGTGTAAGCCCGGTTAGCCGATGCCGAGGGTCCTTCGGGACCTAGAGCTAGGAACTGGGAGCACTGAACCAAACGATAATTGGCCACTGTGTGCCTGAAAATGTAGGGATGAAGCCACGAAGCTTCATTGACTGTCCATCGATACACGCGTCTCCTCCGGATCTGCTATTTCAATGGAAATAGCAGATCCGCAACCTCCCATCACGGGAAAACAACCCCCCAAAAGAAGTCGCGAACTTTGTTCGATTCGTGACGATAGATTTCTTTTGGGGGGTTGTTCGATTTCGAACCAAAAGGTTCGAAATCAAACCGATCATGCAAATGATCAAACACAAAACAAAAATAGAACAAACTAATACCATAGTAGAAACGACACTTTCTTCAATTTTGGGCTCTTTTTCTCTTGTATTACATACGTGTACGTGTAATCATGTGTATTGTTTTTTTTTTGAACTCTGCCTTTTTTTGGTTATCAGTACGATTATTTTACAGTATTCGATGCAATCTCAGACCTTTGATTAGTTATAATGTTTTGGCAGCAACTGGTCTGGAATTACTAGGATTGGCAAAAACAATTTTTTGCACCCTACGATGCAAGTGACATCCTGGTGATTGATGGCGAAACAGAGGAAACGCACACAATCCTATGTGGAGTGGAAGACAACTGAAAATGGTCAGGGATTGCCCGTTAAGGCACAAAATTATTCTGTGCTCCCTGCAACGCCAGGCGGAACATGGTGATTGATGGCGACGCCGAAGTTATGCACACAATTCCATTGCAAGTGGATATCATTCGTGCCAACTATCAAAAGTGGCCTGGAATCACCCGATGCAAAAACAAACTATTCTGTGCACCCAGCAACTCAAGTGATGTTCTAGTAATCGATGGCGAGAATGAAAAGACACAAATGATTCCGTATGAAGATGTCATGTCATGTGAACGAGAGAAAGGCATTGGAATCTTGAAGTGGTCTGGAATTACCACGTACGCGAACAATCTATTCTGTGCAACCCGTGCTGAATGTGACATCCTCCCTACTACAAGATGGTCTTACCCTTATTTAAAACAAGAGTAACTCGATAGTGAAGCGGCAGTCTTCGACATCGACGACCTGTTTCTTCTTGACGAAATGGCTAGCGATGATAGCGACGACAGCGGGTGTGATCTGCATGGTCTGGAATTGCAATAGCCTGAGTGATCTGAATGGCCAGATCGACGGCTTGTCTGTTGACAATATCATGTGCCCCCGCTGAGAACTGACGTGATATCGCTCAATTGCAAAAAATGATATACTTCGTTCATTTGTTGTGGACGATTTGATAGAAGTTGAATGGTGGTTTGAATAAGGGAAAACTACTTGTAGAAAATAAAAATATTTGTTGGTTATGTTTCTCTGCCGGGGCATTGAAAAATTACGTTTTGTTCCCATCGAGCCGAAAGAAACAATCGTCTAGAGTGCCCCGCTGCCATAAAATCTCGTCCCAAAATCGACGAAGACATCAATTCAAAATTACAAACCTAAATAAAACTGCCTCACACTTGCCGTCACGCAGAGTTTGTTTGTGTGTCGTGCGCATTTTTCCTTATGCCCCAACAATCTTTTCGACCTCGGCGAGTTTTGAGCTAGCGGCCAAAACTCCCTCTGGCATGACACTGGAATGGTGGTGGGCAATCTTCCACTCTCCATCCTCAAAGACATAGACAAAGGAGTATCGTCCCTTGACCTTGTCACCGGTGGCACCCATGGTGAATTCGTAGACACCGGCGTCCTTGGCCCAGTTGGCTTCGTCGCTGATAGTAACACCCTCTTCGATGACTCCCTGGGGCTTACTCTTCAAAAAGTGCACAAAGTAGTCCTCGATGGCTTCTGGGGTCGTTCGGGGAGTGTCGCTGACGGTTGGCAACAAGATTGCGTTCTTGCTGTATCGGGCTGCGACCTTCTTGGGGTCAAGAGTGGCCAGAGCGTCGTTCCAGAGGTCAAAGAGGGCACGAGTTTCCTCGGCATTGACGTACTCGGCACCGGCCATCTTCTTGGGCATGATTTCTTCGGGCATCTGACTGGAGTGGTGGTGGGAAATCTTCCATTCGTCGTCGCCGTCGGCCTTGGTGTAGACAAAGGTGTATCGTCCCTTGACCTTGGCACCAGTCGCGCCCATGGTGAACTCGTAGATTCCGTTGTCCTGGGCCCACTTTCCGCAGTCACCAATCTGGACAAAGGATTCGACAATCTCTCCCTGTGGCTTGCTCTGCAAAAAGTGGTCAAAGTAATCCTTGATGCTGTCGTAGCTGTTGCGGGGAGTGTCACTGACGGTTGGCAACAAAAGAGCGTTGTTGGCGTAGCGACTGGCAACCTTGTCACTGTCGAGTGTTGCGAGGGCATCGTTCCACAATCCAAACAATCCTTGGACCTCGGATTCGCTGATGGAAGCAGGGATGGTCGATCCGAAGCTGCGGTAGGCCTGTTGGCGGGCGACGGAGGCAAAAGGCGAAGAGCGAGCGCACTTGCGGGATGCGGCGCGAATGAAAGCAGTGTTGAGAGCCATGGTTGGATAGATTATGAGTTTATTTGATGGAGTGATGAATCTCTTTTTGTGGTTCTTGGGAGGTTGGCCGAAGAAATTATGATAATGGATAAGTGCAAAAGATGTCTGACCAAAAACAATCTGTTGACTGTCGTCGAAACAAAACGCTGTCACACTACACGTGATAGATCTTTTGGTCTTGGAAACTAGCACACCACTGACGACGGCAGTAGATAATTTTCATTTCTCGGCGCAAATGTTTCCATCGAAATCCCAATTTCCGGAATTTATCACATATTCTTCCACTGTGTCCAACGGAGTTGAGCGGAAGAAATTTGATGATGACGTCAACACCATGATTGACGTTTCAAACAGATTGATCGGGATTGAGATTCTTGTAACTTCACATTTCCGGGTCCTTTCTGGAACTATCGTAGTCTGTCTGTGACCGTCACTCGGGACTAAAATTTTAAAAAGTAAGGGATGAAAATGGAGAGGAAAGATTTTTAGCGACAGCCCCATCAAAATGACAACATCAAACAGCAGGACATCATTGTGAACCTTACAGCAACATCACCCACATCAAATATCACGACGGTTCACTTAGGAATCCAATACAGGTTTAGCAATCACCATCAAAGCAGAGAAATACATTCGCAATGACGTTGACGAACGAAATAAAATCCATCAGTGCTGGCAGATTCCGCGGGGCAAATCTATCCTTCGCCTTTGTGTGGATGGCTGTGCTTCTTTTGTCTTCTACCTGGGCGTTGGTTGTAGAGGCATCGGCACCAGTTCCCGGAAACGAAGCTATTCAATGAAGAAGAAGTTACGGAATCTTCTAAAACACCAAAGGCTCGTTTCGTCCACAAGACAATCATCATTCCCCACGATTCCAAGAAATTCCGTGGCGGAGAAGACGCTGCCTCGACGATCGACACCATGCTGGTGGTAGCAGATGGAGTTGGAGGTTGGGCCAACAAGGGAGTCAACCCCGGTTTGTATTCCCGAAAGCTCACCGAGACGATCACTTCCGTCTTTTCCGAACTGACTCCATCCGAGCAGGATTCCGTCGACCTTAAAAACCTTGTTCATAAATCCAACCACATTGCTGCCGATGCGCACCTTGGCAGTGCCACCTGCACCGTCGTTCGCCTCAAAGACGCCACCACACTGGAGACTCTCAATGTTGGTGACTCGGGATATTCCATCCACAGACGAACCGAAGACACTAGCGACCTCGAGGTCGTCTACGCGTCGATTCCCGGACAAAAGGGATTCAACTTTCCCTACCAGCTGGGGGGACAATACGGTGACCAGGTTGACGAACCAAATGTTACGGACGGGCCCAACCTCCATACCTTGCAAGATAAGGATGTTGTGGTGGTGGTCAGCGACGGAATTATCGACAATATCGATCCACAGGAATACCACGACTGCATTTCCCGATACCTCTGGTCGGATTCCCTCGAGAACCTTCCGTCGAAGGAAGCCTTCGATGCCAGGTACAAGGGCTACTTTGACGAGGCGGAACTCGTCTCGTATTCTGCCGTTGCCGATTGCATTGCCCGAACCGCCTACTTTTTGGGAAAAGATCAGAGCTATTTCAGCCCCTTTGCCCGGTCGGCGGCCAACTATGGCAAGCGGTACCTCGGCGGAAAACACGACGATATCACGGTGGTGGTGGCCCAGGTGGAACTTGCTGTGAACGGTGAATTCGTGGTCGACCCACAGCACGACGATCCACACAGATCCGAATCGATCTTTGTGTACAAGGACTCGGACGGGCCTATCGAAAGCATTGACTCTTTGCCCACCATGGATAAGCTTCTACAGGAAATCCTCAATGGAGTCGACAACTTGGTGGCGGACGAACTATAAATTAATGGTGGGATAATGAAAGCATTCAAAACCGACAGTATAATATTACAATATAATACTAGTATTAAAAAACAGCCATTACATGTACCAGCATTATAATTCAGGATAACTACTTGCAAACGTGCGGTAATTTCCGTTTTTTTTTTAATGGAATTATTTCACACGTGCACTCTCATCACTTAAATCCACAACTGTGAACTGGTTCATGTTCATGTGACATGATTGAAGAAGACCAAGGATGAATACATTGAACAATAACATGGTGCCAATGGATGACGACGATGAAAGCCAAGGAGCATCAAGAAAAAGATAACTACATATGACATCGGTTTTCATTGATACCCTAAACTACCCTTTCCGAGTCTCTTATCCAAATCAACAGAGAGAAGCAACTCGCATGTGATTTATGACTTGTCATAATGAGCAGTCTGCAAGGCTCTCACTTCCGCTGCATCACTTCGCAACAAGCAGCTATCGATTCCGTTTCGCGCTTGTTATAGTCATATTCGTTACCATATGCTTCTCCTTGACATCCGAATTCCTGCAACTCAAACATTTGGATATAAAACGGGACGGTGATTATATTGTGAGAGTAACAGCCAAGAATTCATTCAGCAGAAACGAACGTCCAAAATTTCACGAGGCACGATGAAAGAATAGGAGTTACTCTTACCAATCGCAATAATAGCAGCAACAATATCACAAGTGTATCATCTAATGATGAGGACATACAGACGAAACCTGTCCTTGACGCTGCTGGTGCAGCTGAGCGGAGAGTTTGGGAACAACGTAGTTCAAGATCATCCATGGATGGGGAATGGCAAGAATTGCCAAGCAAGAGTTCGGAATTACAACCCGTATTGTCTTTGCAGAACAACATTCGAGGGGAACAGTGCTTACAAAGGCCAAACGTACGACGAAGAATGTCCAAAAGTGTCTTTTGTCACCATCCTTGATTCCAACGGAAGACTTTGAGCTGGGAAACCGGCTTTTGGATGAGGGGTACTTTCGTCAGATCGATGAGTTTCCTGGAAGCAACTTCACACTAAGCGAAGGTGTAAGGATCGAACACATCAAAAAGGAACTCCGAAAAATCTCAAACTTTTTCTCAGAAAATCCTGAACTGGCCGAAAGAGAAAACAACAACAATACAATTAGTGGAAAATGGATCTATTGTACCGAGGCTCATGGTGCCTTTGAATGCTATAAACCTTTTCAACATACCTGATGAGTTTTATGACGATATACAGAAGGAATTTATCTTTGACGAAAACAACTGCTGTGGAAAAGCGTTGGAAGAATCCCCCGACCCCGACGAGTCGGTCCTGCACCTGCGAAATTTCGCAACCGAGCTCAAAAAGGATGATTTTCGTCGAAACTCGCGGATACCAGGAACTCGACGCGAACCGCATTTCCACGGAGCTATTGGGCCATCTGAAAGAAGGTGATAAACTTGCCCTTGTCGGACGGAACCTGGCGTTAGACACCCAAAACAATGACACGGAAGCCTACGGAATAGTCTCTGCCCTCAAGGCGAAGAATCTCACTATACGATTCTCTCCCGGAACCAACGACATGGAGGACTTTTGTTTCCTCAAACAGGCAAAAAAGGAATTGATTGGGAGCTCTAGGTCAACGTATTGCGTCCTTGCCGCGTATCCTGGCAGGCCCATCGAATCAGCAGACGAGGTTGTATCAGTTCATATCATCCGAAATGAACGGAAAGCCGCATCTGGAGACATTCCGATCACTCATGGGCGACTTACACGCATCACGAGCTACGATCCAGAATGAGGTTCGAATCCTACTTTTCAGAAGATATGACACTTTCTAGCTCTACCATCCTGAGTCATTCCTATGGCGATACGAGATATTGGTCTCCACAAACTGCACGTAACTACACGTAGTTAGCTATTAATTGTTTCGAAAAAAAATTAAATTAAAATTTCGTCGCAAGTCTAATATGAGTTCACCGTGATTCCTCTTCATTGAGAGAACAATTGGTACGTCCGATCGATCGCATTGCTACTCGTTTGTCACGAAATCCGTCCAATAGTAGTGTTACGATATTATGTTGCCAGTAGGATTTTTTTTTCAAATCGCATCACATCATTCCATCGATGGGACGATGCTTTTAGTCGACGTTGACTTTGTTTTGTATTAATGGCAAGGGGCTAAAAAGCATGTTGCGCAAGTTACATGCCACCTGGCTTACACGTGACCTGGACTCCGTCATTTTTCAAAATTAACATTATATTGAATTGCATTTGATGGAATTGATTCAGGCCTGTTGCAGCTCGCGATGCGAGGTAGCTGGTGAGTGTTCGGGATGGGGTTGATACGTTGTTGTTGTTTTTTCCAAGAAAAATTAAAATTCCAGTCGGAATGTACTGTAGCAAGATCATCAATCTTCAATAATTTCTTCCTCGTATTCCTCTTCGATGTAAAAGTCAGTCTTGCTATTGAGAGTACCGCTGACCTGCGAAATCACAATATCGGAAAGCAATTGGTTCATTTCATCAAAGACAGAAGGGGTTTTTGAAGCCTCGGGCTGTTTGAGCTTGTAAACCGCAAGAGTTCCACACGGGCCATAATCATCTTCGTCATCGGAATCATCATCGTCATCGTCGTCATCGTCATCGTCATCGGCACCTTCGCCCTTGAGGAATTCTAAAACGTCCGATTCGCTCATGGGAATGGTTTCTTCGGATTCCATGAGTTTCCAGGTTTCGTCCTCCTCCTCGTCGCTGTCGGATTCTTTTCGTTCCTCGGCAGCGGCTACCGCCGAAAAATCCTTGAGGACGGCAATGTATTCTCCCTCGTCGTAAAGAGCACCTCCCACCAGCTCGTAAACGGCCTCCGTTGGCTGGTTTGCTCCCTTGATTTTCTTCTTGGAGCACAGCTTGGTGACGTTGAGTGTGGCAGGAATGGAAAGCTCCGATCGATCAATCTTGACGCTATTGGACTTTTCTGTTTCGTCTGTTTGTTGTTGTTGTTGTTGTTGTTTGGTTTGGTTTCGATCGATTCCCAAAAATAGATATCCGGTAAGAGAGGCAAATTGCATCGACCGTGTCGTCTTCCACTGTTCTCCCGATTTGTCGTCTCCGTTCAAATCCTCGTCCACAGTCCTTCTTGTCTAAAAATTTGGTCGGTATCTGGACCTCGAAATCAAAGGATTTCTTGCCAAAATCATAATAGGCCCGAGACGTTGTTGCAAGCGGACGCTTTTTGAAATCTGCCTCGAGGAGTTGCTGCAATGTCGGAATATTGGCATCCTCGTCGTCTTCGTCGTCGTTCTTTTTGACAGGCGCCAAAGGTGTGGGTATCCTGGAAACATCCTGCATCGAAAGAACATGCGGACACCACAATATCACCTGTTCCGTCATGGATCGCTGGATGACCTCCTTTTGATCTTTGGATTCGATTTTTCGTCTGCCCACCAAACTCTGGCTGGCAATGAGTCCGAGACAGGCCTTGTCCAAGAGGGCAGACCACAACTGATTGGTCACGGGAAGCGTTCGAGAACAGCACTTTAAGCAATCTAGCAAGACTGCGAATGGCCTCGGTAACGTCTTTTGGCCACTTTTCGAGATCGTGTTTCATCAAACACGTATACAAGACGGGAAAGAAACGCTCCGTCGAGACCGATTGCAGCGACGAAAGATCCACGGCCTCGGAACCCGTCAGTGATCCTGGATTTTGCGACGAAGATCCTCCGGAGACAATTGAATTCCCGGAAGAATTGGAGTTTGTAATCAAATCCCGAAAGAGCCTTCCAAAGGCCAACAAAGTCAGCCACTCGAGTTTTTGAACGTCCTTGTTCCGATAGGAAATATAAAAGTGAACGAGGGCCTTGCGAAGGGGAACCATCACGTGTGCTGTCAGCTGCAATGCTGCAAGAAAGTGGGGACAATATTCTTTTTCCTTTCCATCTTCGCCGTCGCTGTCGGTGCTCGATGGTGGCAAGGCCAAGCTTCGAAAATAGATTTGTTGTTGTCGTTTTCTGCTGCCGGAGGGAGGCATCTTTTCAATTTGATTTGTTTAGCTTTGATTGAATCTGTTGAGTTCTTGATGCAATGTAGAGAGTACTTTGTAGAGTACTTTGTAGTGGGACTAATATAAAGACACTTGATCGTTACTGCTGTCAAGTCAAATTGTCACTTGTCACTTCTCACTTGTTGTTGGAAATAAGTAATGACACACTACAACAAACACAAAACAGATGCTTCTCACTTTGACTTGTGGTTGGTCGTGTTTTAGTTTTTACTTTTTCACATCTCCAAAAAGGCGATACTGTTACAGATACATACATACAAACAAGACGTCTACAATTCACATACGAGAAACTAGAAAGTTCTTCGGAGGCTTCTTACGGCGGAGGTGCTCCGTCACACACCTCTCGATGAGCATAAAAATACCCTAAAGTATTGTTGGTTGGCAGTACGCAGCGTTCGCACTCCGACTATGCTCAACGCCCCCTTTTGAATCAAAAGGGTATTTTTAACTCGGCTTGCGCGTCGCCAGCCAGAAAGATGAGACATCCGGGATCCAGTACAAACTCTGTGAGTCCCGCTTCGAAACCGATATGATGAATTTGGATGACACGGAAATTCTCGATATCGAATATTTCGACACGAAAGGTTGTTGATTGTTGATTGTTGTATTTTGACTGTTGGTTCACTGACTGTTGATGTAACAAATACGCAATACTATAGAAAGGTTGTTCTAGATCTCACTATTCCATCGATTCCATGTGAAAAACTATGCACGCAAAATCCTCCAACCGACGAGCAAAGAAAGACGGACGAAAGGAATGGTCGTTTCGATCGAAACTAGGAACCCTTTACCTCAAAATTCAGTGAACTGTGTACAATACAGAACATTTTCTTATATTCTTGATTGTTGTCTATTGACTGTTGTCTTTTGTCTTTTGGCTGTTGATGGAATGAACACACAATGTTATAGAACAGTTGTTCTACAGCTAACTATAGTACTTAGCAATGTAGCACGAAGTTGTAAGGCCTTCGCAAAACCCTCAAACTGACGAGCAAAGGGAATGGACGAAAGGAATGGTCGTTTCGATGGAAATTAGGAAACGTTCATCTCAATCCCACGTGAACTGTGTAAATGATATATTCTTGCCTTGTTGTCGTTGGTGTTAATGATTGGAAGATTTCGGAACGATGGTTAGAGATAATTCTTCCCAATTCTTTCCCCGAACACGAAACGTCATCGCTCCCATTGCGTTCGACAATGTTTCGTCCGGAGAAAGTTGACGACACCCTTTGCGTTTTCATAACACCATATGCAGCTTTCGGAGATGCTTCAATCGATGCATCTTATGGCGATGAATGAGGCGAAGGCAACGACAATTTCATTTTTTCTTTTATGGTACAAACTTTTTCGAAAATCCACATGCTTCTTTAGTACCTCTGGTGGAAGTTGCAGTTGTGATATGAGAAGATGAGAACTTCATCGACGAATGAGTACCACGACTTCAATATGGATTCCATATGAATTCCATAGATCATTTCATGAAACCCACCAGAGGAGCGCATTCCCAGTTCAGACGAAGCAAAAGGAACAAGACCGGAGCTAATATGCCTCGTTTGATCATTTGTGAGACCACGATTCCCGCCATCACCTTCAACCAATGTTCCAATAGGACGTAATCGTGAAATGCCTCGTTGGATCTCTTTTTGGTTGGTATGTCCATAAAAACGACAACTATGCTTCGGATTTATATGCATACCGGTTCTATCTCTTCGGTTCGGGGTTCTCTTATATGCCACTGAAAATGCTTCATTGTTTAAAGGCTATTAAAATTTTCATTCATTATGTCCCATGGTGACGACCTTTGATCCCGTAGTGTGCTATCAATTCTATTATTGCCCGACATTTGTTTTTATTGTTGACGTGCATGCTTCATCCTCTATGAATGAAAGGACCAACAAATTCATACAGGAACAATCGCTGATTTGGGCTGAACACATTTTGCGTACAAGAACTACTGCAGGGAATGTTCCTTCACATAACACATTGTCACACCATGTTCTGGCGATTTTCAACAACGGAAAATCGCGCACGATACTACGTGCCGTTGCCTCATTAAATTCATGTGACGAGAAAAATATTATTTTAGCGAAGCACTCCATTTTTTCAATTCGGCACATCATTAGCCAATCTGGTATGTACTCTAATCCAAACTACGACTACATCAATCGAAAGTCCGCAGCCGCGTCTCATTACTGTCATCTGTACTCTTGTTCTTGGCTTGCAGTTTGACAATTACAGCGAAAAAAGCAAAATCCACCCTGACGAAGTTCAGCACGATACTATTATCCATCACGAATCGAACGATCAAAACTACGCTCATTAACGAAAACAGACACCATGAATTACTCTCAAAGTTCGAGCCCACAACATCGCAACACAATTCGACAACTAATGTTCTTGGGTTTGGCCATACAGGTTGTGTCTTCGGCGCCGATATCAAACGGAAGCACCACCCGACAGCTTTCGTTTTACGAAAAAACCGGTTTGTTTGAACACAAAATTTCCGGCACCAACATTGACGAAGACTCGGGTATCGGAGGCCCACTCACGAGCGACTACGATGGTATCTTTGATGCAAGCGGAACGCAAGCGGGAGTCATTGGCCAACCCCCAGTGGATGATTCGGCAGAAGAAAATATCCAGACGACTGCGCAAGGCAAACATCACAACAAAAACAAAAACCCCAATAAGCACCTCTACGATGCGCAAAGCGAAACAATCGCGACAAGCGAAAGCAAGCAAGAACAGCAACAAACTACAGAAGTTTTCGATGGATTCGAAGTCACCCAACAAACCCAACCTACAGGTTACTTTCGATGGATTCGAAGTTACAAATACGAAGCAAGCACAAAATCCTGGTATTTACGATGGATTCGAAATCGACTCTGGGAATTACAAAATGAATGGAATTGCGTCAAACTATGAAAATCGAGCACAAGACGTTTCAAACGCAGACGATCAACAGAGTTCAATTCGATCCATGTACATTACCATTTATGTTGGACTTGCTTTTGCTAGTTTCATTCTGTTGCTCTGTTACTGGCGCGAAAGCATAATCTCCAAAAGAGCTAGAAAAAAGGACCAAGAAAAGATTGATCGACTCAAAAACCTTTACGAAGGTCTCGACAAGTATTCGACGCACATTTTGGATGATCGGACAAAACTCGACATTACTTTGACCCCCGAACATTCTCCCCAACATTCACCCAGGAGACTCGTCGCCATTCACATGGGAAACAATGCCGATCACACCATCGAAAAGATTGATTTCATTGACGATATCGAATTCGGTGAAAGCACGTCGTCGGACACGGAAGAATCATTAACAGACGAGATGCCCGCATTGACGATGCGAATGGTACGGAAAACTTCCGGATCTCAGGAGCATTGGATCAGATATTCTTCCGATGAGTTCACAATCGACAGCAGCGGCAGTGATACTAGCGACAAGGGAAGTGCAAGCCCAAAATCAATTGATTGAAACGAAGATTGCGTCTAGCCGCTGAAGGCATTGGGAAAGGACGAGCAATACTTCGTTCGGGGGAAGCGACTATAGGGACTGATGTATATGTTTTACACCATAAATGTTTATAGACTCGAATTTATCGCTATTCTTTTTTTGACTGGAAGCACTCTAGAGCTCTACTAATGACGCGCAATGCGCATCTATATTATTGAATCGAAAACTATCGCTGTAGTCGAATCACCTGTCAGAGGTCAAGATGCCTTGCTTGTTGAGGCTATAAAGTATTTCGATCTTTTTATTGCTAGTATTTTGGCGGCATGTCTTCGTTTGCATTATCACTTAATGTTTTCGCGACGAATACGTTTCGTTAAATTGTTACTATCCGAAAGAACATGTTCTAGAGTTTTTAAGTTTTTTTCATCCTTCAGTTGGCGTCGCTAACAAGTTTGAATTTCTATTGCTTGATTATATCATTCAACGATCGCATTGATTCTTTATTCTTTCAATTTTTCAAGAGTCAAAATTGTAAACAATCTTCTGCTAATCTTGAATACATGTACTCTTCGATCTAATTGTGTGCCCAAAAATCCGAAATGACAACTCATCGTGCATCGCATCAATATGAATCAATGCTCGTATATATTATTCTGAAACAAATGTTCCATAGTTTCAAGTTTGAAGATTGATAATGAATTCTATAATAATTGTTATTTCCGTTACGGTGCTGTCCAGCATATCTTGCGTTTCGAATCTTGATGGAAGATTTTAGCATTGAAATTTACGTCATTGGTTGCTAGCTTCTTACTTTCTCATCTCGACTATTTGGGTCATATCATCAAAGGATGTTACGAACCAATCCGCTTGTTTCTTGACCGGTTCCCGCTCAATCACTCCCCCGAAACCAATGAAAGCCTTGGCTGGTGGTTTGGCCTGGGCATCTGTTGCCCCATCCCCGACCATCACAATCGTCTTGTAGGATGGATGTTCCTTTTGGATTCCCTCCAGCGCTTTTGGCTTGCCCATGTCCTGAGAGGTTGGTTCGTCCGAACAAAAACCAGCGTATTTTCCCTCACTTCCGTATTGGAAATGAATCGTGTTGGCCACAATGTGCGTATCGGATGGAATGTTGAGAATATCCGCCAATGGCTCAATCATGATTCGGAACCCTCCGCTGACCAAAAATACATCAATGTTCTTGGAATGGAGTGTTTTGACGAGTTTCTCGATTCCAGGTGTAAGCTCGAGCGGATGTTCCACCAAGCAATCCAAGATTTCTTGCCGAGAGGGTTCCAACAAATCCAATCGAGCCTTGAGAGCGTCTTCGAATTTCATGCCGCCTTCCATCGCTGCTGCTGTCAAAGCGGCAACTTCTTCTCCCTTTCCAAGGAAATCGGCCAAAACGTCGATTCCCTCCTCGTTGATAACAGTACTGTCAACATCGAAACAAACGGCATCTGCTGTATACAACGCGTACATGGCGTCTCCCACGGAATTCCCGACAATTTCGCTGCTCGAAGAAGCCTCAAAGGATTCCAACAAATATTCCGGGGTGATCTCCTCTGGTGCCTCGTCACCAGAAAACAGGTTCATGGCTTGCGCAAAAAAGGTTCGGCGTTGCTGTTGTTGCTGCTCCGATGCCTTTGGTCGAAAGGCGTTACTGCATGTGGTATAATGGGAGACAGCGTTCGCTCCCGCAACTCGTGGCACTGTCGATCTAGCCTGCCGTGTTGTCGATGTCGCAAGCTTTACAAATGCTGAAGCGGTTCTTCTCGAGGCGATCATGAGTATTGTCGTTGTCAATAGTATAAATGTGACTAGGTTGCTGCGTGAACTAATTGTGTGGATTGCAGGTGCTTTCATTCAAGCCGAGTGTTATAGCTGTAGCGAAGTTGTTGCGCTTTTGTAGTATAGTGGGAGTTTGATCGGTTGCAAAATTCCAGAATCTTTGCTCTGATGAAGGCGATGGCGATGGAACGCATCGTGAATTTCAACGACACAACTTTTTCTTCTTCCAATAATTCTTTGACACAAATACGTGTTGTCGAAGGTTCATTCATGAATTTTCATGAGTAGATGGATGGCGCTCAGCTTCTCCCTGCGTCACGTGATTCTTCTCGCAAGAGATTCCCGTACACGTTGGCTTGCTACTCTTCTTAGGTTTCATGGATACGCTAGCAACGAAGCAATCGAATCTCGCAATCTCAGTCGAACGAGTCATATAGCGTAGGACTATGATACCAATCTACGTGTAACGTCATCGAGTGTAAGATTTGATTTTTGGTTCTCGAAAATAAAACACGAGAAATCATCGTGGATTTTTGTACCTATTGGATCTTGTTGTTGTTGTTGTTCTGTTGTAGCATCGGAATCGGATCCGACTGACATCCTACTTTGATTATAATATTGATATCAAACGAACAATATACAAGAACAAACACCATCATCACCATGAAATTCGGAATCTTCTCTGCTCTCGCTGTTGCCCTCGTTGCTTCCTCCGAAGCCTTCGCCACTGTCCCATCCTCGTCGTCAAAGTCGAGCACACGCCTTCAAGCAGAAATTGGCTGACACCGGTGTTGCCTTCGAAAATGTCGCCCGTGAATGGCGATGCAAGGTGAGTTTTGTTGCGCTCTCTTCTTTTTGGTTGCACAGTGTGAAATCATATTGTCCTAGTCGTGATTCTTCGCAATGCGAATAAACATCGAGAATGAGGTATTAGCTTTCAAACGATGAGGGTTCGCATCCGATGCTATCGACAATTTCCACTCACTCAATTGCATTCTTTTTCTTTCGTTTTTTTTTTCGATATTCCAAACAATCACACGGCTCCATTTTTGTTCAGTACTCCCCTGGCCCCTCTGGAGGACCTGGCGACTCGGAGAGCCTCAAAGCCTGCCAAGCATTGCTGGACGAATACCTTCCCCAGTTGAAGGAGCTCCCCGGAGCCACCATTACTCGCCAGGTCTGCGGTGGATGCCTCGATTTTAAGGTTTCGATCACTCAGCCTCTCGAAGAACACGGAGCTTGGGCCGAAGCCGACTACCAGCCCCTAGAAGGCGAGTTCATGGAGAAACTCAAGGCGATCGAGGGAACCTCTGTCCACGAAACGCAGGAAATCACTTTTGAGTCCCTGTAAATCTTTTCTGTATACAATTGTTACAGTGCAAGTTTTATGATGAAAATATCGCCCGCGATCGAATCAAATCAACGGGAAATGAAATGCGACAATCGTTGAATTTGGAGGGATAAAATAAGAGTGACAAGAATCGGAATAGTAGTAATATCATTTTCTCTTTCAGTGCCTCACTTCCTTCGACCGACAAAATGGCGATCAGAATCAAAAAATAGTGTGCTTATTGTCTTTTTCGAGTCAACTGTGAATCTGCTTCAGTCTTCGTATCCTCAATGATCGTTTCGAGTTTTTCGTCATCTCCTCAGGGAACTTTCCTTTCGCTTGCTACGATTCCTTCGTTTTCTAAAGGCCGGTTATACCCATACAATGTCAGCAAGAAATGACACTATAACAATGATTGCGCAAAACGACGGTGTGATAGCCAGATTCAATTTATCTACACAGATTAATCCTTTCGTTTCAGTCGTGAACTTATTGATTGTTATTGTAGTTGTAGTTGTAGTTGTTGGCACAATGATTCTTTGTTTTACGAAAGTCCTTCCATCTTTGAGAGGCCATTTTCCAACAAAACAACAAATAGCAATGGTTGAAGGACTTTCGTATTTGTTCCCGAGATCGATTCCGGTGCCCTCTCGTTCTTTCGCTCACACAAGCAGCGTCCGGCGTCGGAGACCGTTGCCACCAAGCAATCGAGCGCTTTCGGAATCAGCAAATGGACGACCATGGCATTCTTCAATCGATTGTCGACTTGGTGATTGATCATTTGCTGCTGCTCAATTTTTTTCGATTCGATTCGATTTTTCAATTGAAGAGCCAGCAGATGTTTCGCGCTGTCAATCACCAAGTCGACCTGTCGACCTATTCTGCTGCTTTCATCGTTTTCGATTCATTCGATGCCTCAAGTCAGCAACGTCATCGAAAACGCAGCAAAAATTCGCGGGGTCTATCGAAAGGTCGACTGTCCGCTCTATTCCCATGGTCGTCTCCAATTGGATCATTCTCCCGACTCCCGCAAACTCTCGATTGCCTGTCTGTATTTAGGCGAATGGAACAGCCACGGCATTTTTCGAGTCACATGGAACCCTCTGATTGTTGATGGAGCACCTGTTACTGCTGCTCGATTTTTTCTTTCAATGGAAGGGTAGCAGAATTTCGTAAGCTCCATCCACAGGCCGATTCATCATCGACCCTCATTGATGGAGCATCTGCTGCTGCTTCTGCTTTCATAGCGAATGAATCGAAATCGCAACAGCCTTTTTCGCGGGCTCCATCCCACAGGTCGATGATTTCCGTCCCAATTGCACTTACCTTGCCTCCACTGCCGGTTGATTGTTATGTATGTTTTTTTGTTTAACATAACAAGGATCTAACAAGATCCGAAGACAAGTGTATCGATGGATAGATCAATGAAGCTTCGTGGCTTCATCCCTCATTTCAAGCACACAGTGGCCCGATTATCGTTTGGTTCAGTGCTCCCAGTTCCTAGCTCTGGGTCCCGAAGGACCCTCGGCATCGGCTAACCAGGCTTACACTGCCTTATCCCCGTGGGGACCACTGTGTGTGATCTATCACTTATACCTGTTCTCATCCACATAGCCCGGATTAGCGTCCTTTGGACGATCCAGTCGGCAGAGTTCATTGCAGGCTCTTCAGGGATTTGTCCGGGGTCCATTGCATTCACACAACAACTTTCCCGTAGCGCTCCATTGAGTACTTCCCTCCTGTCAGCCATCCTGCTCCCTCCTTTGTGGTTTATGAGTTACACTTGTCTCCCCATCCCCGAAGTGCGTAAAAGAATACCATCGTGGTGCCTTGTCGTTTCCGCATCACAGTTTGTTCGTTTACCCCCCTCTTTCTGGCACCATGCCGCCTTAGCGTGAGCTCAGTCGAGATCTTCCGCGCATGCAAAGCATGCTTCAACGGTCTCGAGTTCCTGGCCTTTTACACGGAGGAACAGTGACTGTGGCTTACTTCGACTCACCTTTTCCCCTCGCGAGATCATAGCAGATGTAGGATTATTTCGGGGATCAAACCATGGGCGCCCCCCATGGTGATCCCTATAGCGTCTCTCCCTTGGGCTGCTACCTCCACTCTTACCATCTGCTACTCGCTGGGTACTCAAGCTTTTACACTAGGTTATTCTATCCTTCGAATGCGAATTATGAGAGGAGGAAAGTGATTTCTGAATGAGCAAAAAAGGGATAGTGGATGCATTTTTGCTGCATCCGACTTGTTTGCTCTGTAGAGGCTGGTAGAGATTGTACAGAGAGCAGCTTTCGACGACTTGGTTTCAGCTTCAACGAGGTTTTATACGAGGTTCGTAGCATGGTTTTCTGTTTCCATTCGAAAACGTTCGTAGAAACGTTCGTAGAAACGTACGGTATCTGGTTTGAAACAGACTGAATCTGGTTTGAAACAGACTGAATCTGGTTTGAAACAGACGTAGATAACAGTAGAAGCGTCTCTCGAAACGTACGAAGCAAGCATACGGTATCTGGTTTGAAACAGGACTGAATCTGGTTTGAAACAGACGACGAAACTGAATTCTGCTGGGTGGAGGCAGCAATTGCCATCGTCGCGTCGAATGAGAAGCAAAGCCGTGAAAACGATATTTCGGTGTCAAAGAAGATCTAACGGCTTTTGATTGCTTTGTCCATTCATTCATCTGTATCTCGCAATAATTGAATGAATCGAACCAGTCGAAACCTGGTTTAAATTTTGATTCAGTCGTGTTGTTTGATTGGCCAATGGGCAATGTTTTTGTGATCTTATTGGCGAATCCGAATGAAGGTTCCAGCGAATAGAATGATCCAAGCATCTTCAACGAAGAATGTTTCTTCGTTCGTATCGCTAAGAAGAAAGCAATGACGACTGCACTCCCAAGGCATCCACGAGGTGACACGTTTTGTTTTCCAACGGTCTACACGTATTTCTACGTGAATTCTTGGTACGATTCCCGGTTTTCGAACAAGCCCTGCCAAAAACTTCCGACATCGTTCACAGCGGTCAAAAAGACGTCAAAGAGCTGAAGGTTGACTCACCTACTATTGAAGAATAATTCTTGTTGCTCTTGTACCGGCAGTATTCATTCCGATTGATCTTGATACTCTTTTCTAGTGAATCAAATAGAATACGGCTCAAGGGAAAGAGAGAAAGAAACACAGAGAGGGTTATATCACAAAATAACGCCGTGAAAGAGAAGCAAAATGCCACAAAACCATCCCACTTTCACTAGGACTCTTTCGCGAAGAAATCGGCATTCCTTGTCAACAGTCGCTACTCGAACTATGTTGCTATTCACAGTTCTTGGTTTGATGTCTATAAAATGCATCGTTGAATCCATGGTCGTGTCACCTGCGCCAAAAATGAAAACGTCGGGCATCGGTAGTGTCTTTCAAGAAAACTTTCAAGAAAATGGTAGTTCGGATGACGCCCTGCTTCGGATGCTACTCGAAGGCCAAGGCGGAAGAAAGAATGATAAGCGCCAGAGGCAATTCACCGTCCTCGTATTCAATGGAATCTACTGCAACAAAAGATATACCAAGAACTTCGCCCTTGCTAGATGAATGGAGACCCTACGAAAAACTTCGGCCGACGACCCTCGAGGATGAAGCGCTTCGTCCCTTCTTTCTCGAATCGGGATGGGAACGCCAGCAAACCATTGCCAATAGATTTTATCAGGTGGTAACCACCCTCTATAGCGCCCGGGAAGACTGGAACAACGCGCAACAAGCCAAGGCGGCAGCTGGGGCAACCACGGACGAAAAAGAGGAGGAGGTTTCTCTCAAGGCTCCTGTTACCGACGATCCGGCTGCTATCCGATTGTGCGAAGCTGTTGCCAGCCTTGGCCCACTTGGCCGTCAAGCTTGGGCAGACGCTTTCACAGCGGCCAGATATTGTCGGAAAGATGCCTGCAATGCCCTCAAGCGACTTCAGACACAAAACACGCCATTTCCGGATCCCCTAGCATATGCCGTCATTCGGGAATCCCTAGACTATTGGGATGGCCCAGTTGGCGGCAAACATTGCCGAAGAATGCAAAGAAAATTGCGATTCCGAAAAGAAACCTCTCTTTCAGAGCATTTCCAAGGAGCCAATCGCCAGTGCCTCCCTTGGCCAGGTCTACAAGGCAACAACATGGGATGGCGTCGACATTGCCCTCAAGGTTCAGCGGCCAGACGCACTATCGATTATTGCCATTGATACGCAGTGTTTTCGAATTGCCAGTAATTTTCGCAACAATCTTATTGACTGGGGTGAACAGTGGAGTGCCTTTGTAAACGGCGGCAAGGCATTGGACGAAACAAAACACTCACCCGAAACTGGCATGACGGAAGAGGAAGTAAGGTCGAAAGGAGACGAGGGAACTGTGGCCAGCGTCATTGATCGAGTCGCAAGGGATATTATGAGAGAAATGGACTACACAGTCGAGGCAGCCAATAGCTACAAGTTTCGCGACTCGCTTGCCTTTTTGGGCTTTGTCGACACTCCCGATGTCTTGTTGGCGACGGACAAGGTTCTGGCCGACACGCTTTGTAAATGGCCATCACCTCGCATCGTTGAAGAATCCCGGCGAGGAGCTAGCCCTGGCGCGAATGGCCGTTGAGGCATGCACGGCCTCTATGGTGTTGACGGGTTTTGTCCACGCGGATCCCCACGAGGGCAACCTGATGCTCAGAGAGGACGACGGGAGGATTGTCTTTTTGGATTTCGGGCTCATGTCGGACGTCGACCAAAACATTATGGAGGCATTTGCCAGGGGCATCCAGGCTACTTCTGAGCGAAGACTTTGTCAGCATGACGGAGGCATTTAGTGACACGGGATTTGTGACGACGCCTATTATGCATCGGGAATCCACAGAGGATTTGTGGAGGGTAGATCCCGACTACGGATTGCAAGAGCTGGCGGATCAAATGGAATACTGCATGAAAACCACCGAAGGGGGATTGTCCAGGTTTGGTGCCTTGGCGACGGTCTTGAACAAGAAGATTTCTCCCAACTGGCTGGTTTTTACTCCGCCTTATGTGCTATTGCTGATTCGTACATTTTTGACACTAGAGGGTATCGCAGGTGCGTAAATTATCATGCACGACGTAATTGCTTTTCTATTGTTTGCAATGTTGGCAAGATTTTTCATCACCCTCACACCATTTCTTTTTCTACCGTTTTACCGCAGCCCAAGTTGATCCCGATTTTAATATTTACGAAATGTCGTTGCCTTGGGTAGTTAAAAGATCTCTTTCGCCGTCTACCGAAAAGGGACGAAAGGTGTTGCGAAATACTATTCTCAAGGCAGACAATAAGATTCAGTGGGAACGCATCATGGAGCTCATGGAGATGCAAAAAGCAGCTGCTGCAGCCGAGGCCACGGCCGATGCAGAATCGTCCTTCGAAACTACAGCAGCAGCAGATGTCGAATCTCCCCCGTTGACCACAAGTCAAAAAGACAAACAGGAACCCACGGTGCCTGCAGCTAGGACACCCGAAGAAAAGGCACGCAAAAAGAAAGAATTTGCTGCCGCCCAACAGGGAGCAATGAAGGACGCTATCGGAACACTTCTAGGTTCCGCAAATGGCAGAGCACTGCGAGGCGTTTTGAAAGACCTCGACACGCCGGATCTCATCTGGAAACTCGGATCGAAAGAAGGTCGGCCAATTCTCAAAATGGGAACGGAAAAAATGTTGAGCTCTCTCTTTGGTGGTTCGAAATCATCAAAAAATACAGCAACTACTTGTACAACAACAGTAGCAACTACAGACGAGAGTTCCAGCTTGCACGGAGAAAACGAAAACTACCGCCCAATCTCGGATGCCTGCCTACAGCTAAGGGAGAAGCAAACCAAGCGTAGCAAGCAGGTTACATCGTTTTTGATCAAGCGCCACCTCCGAAAGTGCATGCTGGGATACAAGGGAATCGTCGGGATGGCACGGTTGGTGGTTTCTACACTGCAAGTAAGCTTCTTTTTGGTTTTGCGCAACACCATGCGCAGACTGAAGGCGGTGATACGACCGCAAACAATTGAAGCAAGGCAAAACTAATACACCAACAATATCGAGTTCTTGGCTGGTGTGAAAGCAGCACTCGTCGGAAATACAGTGGAAAACATACTTTTCACTTGTGTTCCACGAAGGAAGGAACTAAATAATAGAATCAGATTTGCTATTCCAAACCCATCGCATTGTTTTCAATCGTTACATGAACGGATGCTTCTGTGCCTTGTCAGCAGACTTTCATCATTCGTCAACAAAAGATGAAAGGCTCATTCGTTTATTCATACTTGTTCATTACGATACGAATCATATTCGTTTCAATCTTCCTGTATGCAAAATTCGGTGAAACTGTCGGTGAATCGTGAAAACGCCGGCTGAGAGTTGCTTCAGGAGACCCGATTTCAGTGAGTATTCATCGAGCGGCAGGCGTATGCAAGAAAATAGTATTGATCCGAAAAGCATCAATCGGAAAAATCTGATGTAAGCTCCACCACATGGATCATGGATATCACATTTCCGGAGACCGATTTTGGGTAGGACTAGCTATACTAGTAGCTACTATACCTATGAATACAGCGTACGCTCGATAGTGTATTCTTCTGAGAGAATCGATGCTCATACTGTTTTAAGAAAATTTCTTGGGCTGTCATTTCTATTTTCAACCACTCAACCCCTTAATTAATGTTTTCTTACGTCTCATTTACGTGTTTGAGCATCTACGTAGCCGATGGTTTCCCCTCGCGCACTTTTTGCACTTGAACTTCCGATAATTCTGAATTTTCTTTCAATCATATTCGTCGTTTACTGGTCATGACAATAATTTCGAATGATTGCCTTGGATGAGAAAATGGAATTACGATTAGAATATTGTTTTCGGGACTGTGTTTTCAGTTGAAGTCGAACATGAACTTTGGAAAGAAATGACAATTATCATAAATATGGCGCATTGCGTAACATGTCACAGAATGTTCATCACGAAGAAAGACATGCTTGTTCGATGCTACGTGTAGCGGAATAAATGATGAGGGTGTGGAAGAGAAAGTCATTTTTGCATTATGTTTCTTCAGCCACAAAAACGCAACATACCTGCAGACAATCGCGAATCTCGAATGATGCCTTCTTCACAACGATCAAAGAACGATGCCTACATCGAGGATTACTGTAAGTGTGTTTTAGTGACGGGCGGAGTCGGATTTGTCGGTAGCCATATTGCCGAGGCTCTACTCAAAGAAGGAAGAAAGGTTGTTGTGTACGACATTTTCAATTCCGAAACGACGACAAGCGCAGAGAAGCGCGAAAATGTTTCTGTTCTTGAGAACACGGCCAGGTTTTTTGCTTCCGAAGGCGCCGGTGTGACCGATTGTGAATGGAGATATTCGAGATCAAGAAAAGATAATTCAAACAATCAAGAACTACGGGGTCACTGGGGCTATTCACGTCGGCGGAATGGTCGATGACAGGCGTTCTGTGAATCATCCAGAGGAATATATTGATGTCAACATTCGCGGAACGGCAATGCTACTCGATGCTCTCGGAAAGTGCGGAGTCAAGATGGTCGTTCAGGCATCCACGAGAAGTGTGTTTGGCCAGCGGAAAGATAACAACACGAAACTCAAGGAAGACGCAGATCGTCGGCCAATCAATCCATATGGAGCTTCGAAGGTAGGAGCAGATGCCATGGCGCATTGCTACTGCCACCTTCACAACATGAACGTCACGCTGGTTCGGATCTTTGCTACCTATGGCCCTCGTGGACGCCCTGATATGATCCCCCGGATTCTCGTAGAGAATATTGTCAACGATAAGCCCATTCGCAAATTCGGAAAAGGTGACGCGACTCGCACCTGGATCTACATATCTGATATTGTCTCGGCATTCTTGTTGGCCCTGAAGCAACCCCAGGGTGGATACGCCGAATTCAACACCGGAGCTCCAAATTCAACAACATTGAACGAGTTAATCGAGTGTGCCGAGGAAGTCACGGGCAAGAAAGCGTTGATCGAACACCATCCGGTGCCTCCCGGAGATGCTCACACGGTGGGGTATCCATCTTATGAGCGCATCAAGGCAGGTACTTGGCTGGGAACCGGTAGTCGATGTGAAAGAGGGAATGCGACTTACGTTGGATGATTACATGAAAAACAACGCACCCTGTGACGAGACGATGGTAGTTGCTTAACGAAGCGGAATTGAGATTCGATAATTGGAACTCAATTGATAATTAGTTTTATTTAATGTTGCTTTATGCACAAGCTATACACGCCTTTTTTCTTTCGATTCTTGAATCGTTGGTGATGTCGAAACCTCACTCTTATTATTTCCGTCTTGAAAGTCATGGATAGACCGTTTGAGAATATTTAAGCAGGTGGTTGTCTCTATGTCACCGTCTTCAATATCTTCCTCCTATCGTCAACTGTGATGGAATTGTTCCCCCAGAGTGATAGCCATGACGATACAGATTAGAGATTGGAAGCAACGTTTTGTCTGTTCGAATTGTCATTCGAGAACTGCTTCATCTCAGTCGTGCTCAAAATTACTTTTCGCGATTTCTTCTGGTCGAATGAATCGTCGTCTGGAGATTTATGAGTTTAATCATTGGTAGTGTAGCGGATTGACCCATACTTTTCTTTTTCACGACTACGAAAGTGAAAAAACTACTTAAAGCAATGACATTGTGGTCCCGTCTGATTAATGATGAGGAATTTCTGAAAGGAACGTCACTCACAATCCTCGCGGAAGGACGTTAAATAAAAGTGACAAATACAAAAGTTATTGAATGACAACCCGTCACGTTTTGTGTTTTGGGTTGGGATTGAACCTGGACTCATATAGCAAGTCGGAGACCGATTTCAAATTGACTTCTCACGAGAAGTTCAGAAGTAGCAATGCGTGGCGGATTCGATACATCGAAACATACTGCAGGTACTGCTGAATAGATGCGAACGTAGTAGAAAAATATCATCAATCTTGTTCTATAGAATAACTCCTAAAATTATGCCGCCCCGTGTTCATGCAGCGGCCGCGTAAATATCCGACATGAGAATCGGTGAGAGATTTTCAAATATCCCATCCTTTTCGCTAATTGTAAGGATGATGTTATTTGACTGGGAGCCGATGTTATGTGACATGTACATGAGAGCATTCAGAAGATGGTCCAAACATTGCATGTGTTTGACATCGTTCCCCGCTAGCTTGTGGATCTGGCTGATGTTGTTCGTTATTAGCATCATAACGCGTAGGTTGACTAGGTTCTGATCAGCTTGGTTGTTAGCGGTGCCATCCGTTTGCTGTCTCGCTTTTTCGTTCGACCTGCTACCTTCCTGATACTGGAGGTGTAACTGGTAGGCAAGTTCGTACAGTTTCAGCGGCTGCTGTAAGGCCGCAACCCGCTCCTCGGGATTCCGCATGAATGGGAGCATCTCAATCGTCCTGAGTTGATAAGCAAGAGCGATGTTGAACAATACGACGAACGAAAGAGAGGTGCCCATGTAGTGACATAGTTCAATGCTCTTTTGGCTCACACGCAATGGCCGTCGATAGATGAAAGCCTCATCGCCTGCAGTTGTCGCACCTCCCTGGACGTTGTCCTTGTCATCATCGATATCCATTCTTGTGCTCCTCGTGTTGTCGATGTTGATGTCGGTGTTGGTGACGGATCTCATTCTCTTTAGAGCTCTTGGACACTTAGCTGTCTCACCATTATCGAATGGGATGCCGGTATCGTTGTCTTTCTCATCTTCGAAAATCTGGAGGAAGGATTCGATACGGCAGAATTTACACGAACAGGGTTTCCGATCCGTTTTTTCATTGGAAAGGCCGATCCGAGTGAGCTCGAGCGCATGTTTTAAATGATCGATTGCTTCGTCAAAATCCCCATTGACGATGCTTGTGCATCCTTGATTATTAAGATTCTGTGCCAAAAAATGCACGTAGTAAGGATCGAGGGCCTATGGCATTGGAATTGATTGCATCGGTACTGCAAATATAAGATTCGCTCCCTCTTTGCGATTTGGTTTGGATGATGTGTTGGTGGTGGTAGCTTGACATGGTGTTGGATCAGTTTTTCTTTCAAGGGTTTGAATGATCGAATTGGGAGAAATTGTATTTTATGTGAAAACTTCTATCGTCGGAATTCGTATTTCCTGGAATGTGAAGAGACCCAGTGGTGCTGTGAAAACTCACTACAGAACCTTAATTGTATTTTACAAAACTCAAATACTATTCGTTCAAAACAAAGACCATAACATTTCTTAAGGCATTGAAAATTGCATGCGGACAACATAATTTTAATTGTGAGAGAAGCAGAAGTTACTTAAGGCTACGGAGTATTATGGGAGCAGTTTCGATTAACAGCTGCAGATTCCTGAAAAATTGCACAGGGACTAGATGACTGTCAATCACGTATTCGTGTTCCAAGATCAAAAACTTTTAAGGCATATCAAAAGAAACTTTGGTTCGGGACTCATGAATCTAACGAGTGTGCCATCTGAACGACAGACGCCTCATGAACATACCTCTACGTTTAAGACAAAATACGAACCTTTAAACAGAGAAGCGGACTGGAAGGTCGAACCGAGAAAGAGAACTTTGTTTTTGGACTGGCTCAGACAGGCTTCGCAGTCCCTAAAAAGAAGGATAAACAAAACTTGTTTGGTACTGCTGTACTGTCATTTCTTTCCACAACTATGAAACGGCATATTTGCGATCCCCATCGTTTTTCTCATCACTCTAATTACGTCGGCAACAACGTTATGTAAAATATGTAATTGAACGTGTACTTCATTAATTCATTTTCATTGAATGGATCTTGACGCAAGAATGCTTTGCCACTTATTCCTCTTCAAAGAGACTCCTTCCACATTTGCGATCCCCATCGCTCTAAGAAACGTCTACTTCGTCAGTTCATTTTCATTGAATGGATAATTGAAGCAAGAATGAACTGCCACTTATTCTTCAAAAAAATCCGTCCGAGCTATATGTAGACTTCAAAATACTTACTGTACTGAGCAAGAACCGCGGAAATGCGCGGGATTGAACTGCTTTAAACATTTACAATAAACTTATGATGCGCGGGTTCCACTTCTCGTTTCAGCTGGTGGTGCGAACAGCGGGACACTGGATCTGATCTTGATTCTCTCTGTTACAGAAAGTTGATACTGTAACAGCAAGTGATTCCTTCGTCGTCGTACGAAGCATCATAATTCGATCCGTGTCAGGAAATGGCATCGTCGGCATGCTAAATTGCATTATTTAATTAGTTAATCCCACATTAAATACGGCAAACTAGCAGCGCGAATGAACAGCACGACGATCATTATTAAACATAACCATGCAGCATGATGCGTTTCGATTTTGTTGTCGTTGCGCTACCTGATTCTTTTTTTTTGTCAAGATAATTTGTTTCGCACAGAGACGGTTGATCACATAGAACTGCATGCAGTACTAGAGGCGTCAGGCGAGGGTCGCCGATGCCTCTTCGCCGGCGAGATGAAGTCGAAGGAGTCCAATAGATGAAGTCGAAGGAGTCCAATAAATCCCATATTCGTGCGCAGCCATTCGATCATCGGCATGTCGCATCACACATTCATTAGAATGAATTAGATGATGGATGGCATCATCAATCAGAAAATAATTCCTGCTCGTACCGTACGAAAATAATATTACCAAACTACTGTACCTTTACTTGAGACAACAAGTGGGAAAGTTACGTCCCATCAAAATCTTGTTGAATGCAATCAACAAATATCTAGCCGACTTTCATCTTTGATCTTTCATCCCGGTTGTCGAGTATTCGATAGGGACGGACGAGATGAAACGGTACCAAATCAGTCCACTCCTCGCGATTATAATCCTTTTATCAACGAAGACGACGATTACCACAGCTTTTGCTTACCTTCGTTCTGGCTCGGGTGGGTCTTGCTTTGTGCCTTCTCTCGTTAGGAGTTCACCATCTGCATCGAAGAAAGCTTTCGCCTCTTTATCATACGTGGTCGAAAACAGAATCATGGGTAGCAGCAGCAACAATGTCAAGAAGAGGCCTCTCTCGGCCACTGCCACAAGCGGAGAAACCGACAACCACGAAACACCACCCCTCTATCTCGAGGAAGGTCTCTTTGCTGTCCACAAGCCACTGGGTTGGACCTCTCAGGATGTTGTTGGAAAGCTTCGATTCCTTTTAGAGTCGGACGCAAGGGAGCGCAAGGCTCCCGACAGGCGGACAAAGAGACGCCGGCCATGGATGAAGGTTGGCCACGGCGGAACCCTCGATCCACTCGCCACTGGTGTGCTGGTTTGTGGTGTTGGATCTGGGACGAAGGATCTGCAGAAATATCTGGTGGGATCCAAGGCCTACAGGGCAGAGGTTACCCTTGGGTATCAAACAACTACGCTCGATTCCGATCCATCGGGAGAAATCGTTGAGCGGAAAGCCTTCGATCACGTCACATCCCTCGATGAAATCGAAAAACTATTGGAATCGCAATTTACGGGGAAAATTCAACAAATCCCTCCTGTATTCAGGTACGTTTGAATATTATTGGTTCGTTTTCGCAACACATAAAATCATTGGAAGCTTTCATATCGAACGTCTTGAATGATTCGTTTTTCATCCTCTTAAAATTCTGCCTGCTATCTTGCACAATTGGATTTCTTTGTTTGTGTGCAGTGCCCTGAAACGCGACGGCAAAAAGTTGTACGAGCTTGGCCGCAAGGGGCAGACGGCAGAAGACCTCAAGATCGAACCACGCGAGGTCACTATTTACAATCTCAAACTCGTCGAGAGCGGTGACGAAACCGACGGGAAACCCATTGAAACGTTTTCCATCGACGTAGAATGCGGTGGCGGGACGTACATCCGATCGCTGGTCCGCGATATTGGCATTGCCCTAGGAACAGTAGCTACAATGACCAAGCTGGAAAGAACCAAACAGGGGCAGTTTTTGCTGGAACATTCGTTGCCGTATTCCTCTTCCATCCAAGCCGATAACGACGCTGTAAAGCGTAATGAAAAGGGCGAAGTTTTGATCGAAAAGAGAGAGGATTGCAACTGGACCATTGATTCTATAAACGAGGCCATCCGAAAATGCCGCGAAACCGTTCTGACGTGCGAAGACGACGGGTTGAGGGACAAATAGGGACAGCGACAAAAATTCCATTGTGTTGTTATTTTTTTTTTCCCTATTTTAATTTTTGTTTCGTGATTTCCAACTCACAGAAACTCTAATTCCACCAGCAATCAGACTATAGGATTCCTATGAAGTAAAATATTACATTTGATAATTTTGCAGAATTGAAACGATAGATTCATGTTTAATTTTTTATTTGATCAGTGTTGGATTTCGATCTTTGTTTTGATTCCCAACCTAAATGAAAATGAACAAAATTGAATCAACTCCCATACTGTGCCCCTTCATAGACTCTTTTTGCTTTGATCGGATAGCATTAGGCTATTTACGCACCACCAATCGGTGGAAGCTTCGTGTCGGCCTTTTTGAGACCTCGCTTTCGTCGCACCGCTGCCTTTCCAATATAGAGCTGGACGCTTCCAAAATTCATGTGAACAACTTCTTCCATATCGTAGTTGCCGACGTAAAAATATGCGTCTTCGTCGTCTTCTCGGAGGGGGCAATCCAGGTCTTCCAGTTGCTGTTTGAACACATCGGGAGCCGGAAACTCCTTGATGGAATTTTGGAGGTGCTTGTATTCCTGTTTGGCGCCGCCGCTCAAGAGGCCACCCACAAATGGCACAATGTGTTTGATAAAGACTCCGGCAGCTGCCCCGAGAACTCCGTGTGTCTTGTAGGTGGGTTCGGAAAATTCCAAAATGGCCAAGACCCCGTTGGGCTTGAGCAGCTTGTGGATTTCGCAGAGGGCTTTTGAGCGGTTTGGGACGACGTTGCGAATTCCAAAGGCCATGGTAGCAGCATCGAATTTTTGCGAACTATCTTTTGTGCGCTCGTAGTACTTTCCGAGGTCACGTGCGTCAGCGGTTTCCAAAACAATCTTCGATTGGAAGCTCTCTGTTGGCAATCTTCGATCGGCCCACCGAAAGCATGTTTTCCGAGGGATCAAGTCCCCAACACAGTGGTGGGATGCGAGGATGACAGATCGTCAATCAACTGAAGTGCCACGTCGGCTGTTCCAGTGGCCATGTCCAAAATCTTCCACGGAGCTGCAGCATCCCCTCCGTCTTGCGAAAGAATCTCTCTTATGCGCTGTGTCATTTGGCGACGCCATCCAATGTCCATATTCATGGCCAGCACCCGGTTGATCGTATCGTAACGAGTTGCAATCTTGTCAAACATGTTGCCTGTTCCAAAATCGAGTCCCGGTGTGGGCTGGTTGGCGTCGGTGATAGCATCGAGACCGGCAATCGCGGCGATGATCACTAAAGGAATGGCCGCTAGCATCCACCAGCCAGAGGAGGAGGAAGATGATTTTGCAGTAGCAGCGCTGTCTTTTTCGCTCGGAGTTGGAGCCATTGTTCTTTTATTGCTGGGTTGTCGCGTGTCTATTCTCTCCTTTGCCAAATGTATACCTGTGAGGAACTCTATCCACAACGATCACGATCAATTACAATGAGAACACTACTTCTTGTCGTGAATGACTGGAATACTTTTTTGGGCTTTTTTTCTTTGGAAGGAAAGTTTCACGTGTGACGCGATCAGAGATCACGAACGCAGAAAGATCATGATCTAATCGATTGATTCAATCGACTAAATTCTGTCGCGAACATTTTGCGAACATATGTTCGTACGGAACCTATAGTCAATGAAAATCTCGCAAGTAAATATGAATCATACGAACCAATAGGTTTCAGAACGCACGTCGAACTTGGGTCGTTTCGGCGGGAAGAGCACGAAACTGAAATGAGAACAATGAGATAAAAAAAGCCCATCTTTTCCGAAAATGCTTTCGTGTTCGAAAGCTACCGTACCTCCTGCCAAGCAATAGAATTCGAATGGCACTTCCTATCATCTGGAAAGCTTTCAGTTTCTGTTGACAAAAGCAAGATCAATACCGTCGCATCTAAACTACAATAAATTATGGCTCGAAACGGTAGTGGAGACTTTGAAGACATTCAAGTCAACAGCAATGCCAACCAAGAGGGAGTGGCATCTCCCATGAACTCTCTGGCAGCTAGCCCTAGCAAGCGCCGCGGCCACCGAACATGATAATCGCAGGCGAAAGATCCTAGTTCAGAACATGGTCCGTGTTCTCTTTGAGACTCTTGAACCGAGAGCAGAAGGTTCGCAATGGACAAAAGAACAATCCAGTCATATTTCACAGAAAATCCTTGGCGAAGAGCAAACAGGGGCGACAACGATTGGCAATTCGTTTTCATCGATAACTCCAACAACTAAAATGACATTGAACCAGAACAATCCCCTGAAATTACTTTGGTCATGGCAGATATCACAAGGTATTGACGGAACCACCGAGTATTCGACGTGTTACCTCAGCATTTTTGCAAAGGACGGAGTGAAGATCGACTTTTTTTCTCCATCCACGACTCCGCAAACAGAACAAGACGCACTCAAAATTGCGGTTTGCGACGCTTCTAACTTTCAATGGACGCTGGAAGGAACGACGAAGAAAGAAAGCGACGGTGGCGAGGGCTTTGAAGACATTCAGAGCTTTTGGAAATTGGAAAGCGCGTCTTTTTCCTGGCTCTCGGGATCCATTGGCGACATTCCTGCCGAGGAGTCCTTGTTGGAAGGAAGTGATATTTCTCTCACAGGAAAAATCATGAATAGTGCAACCAATGATGACGTCCTCCAGCTTCAACCGAAATCGGTTCTTTCCCTCAAGATGTCTTCCGTAGGAAGCCTTGGTTTGAGCGACAAAGAAATACGTCGGGTAGGAATGGCACTGCGGGCACTGGTCAATTTCTTGGATACGATTATTGCTGTTCCGGATCTCCACCTGTCTCTTTCGGATGTCAGTGAGGGCGCTTCTCGTCGTGGAGGCTCCGAGAAAGAGGCCGAACCACCCCCGGGTGATGAAGAAATCACGACTCTCGGCGGTGTGATGAGGTACTATCTCAAACATTATTGCAATGAATCAAACAAAAATCAACAAGGCAACTCCAACCAAACACCAAAATTCTTGACCATGGGTTTACCGATCAGTGGTGCAATGTCGGCTGCTGCTCTGGCAATGAAAGACAGCGTGGCAGCGGCGAAAAGCAAGGCAAACCTGGCAGAAAGCAAGGAACGATATGCTGCCGTGGCAGGTGAAGCTGTCGAAGCTGCAACGACAGCCAGCAAGAAGATTGCTGGTTCTTTCTGGGGTTCCGTGGAAAGCTTACGAAAAACTGGGCAGGAGCAACTGCAAGAAGTGGAAGGCACCGATGTAGACGCAACCACCAACACGAACACAAACAATGTGGGATTCCGTTTTGGAGACAACTTTCGAAAGGCGGTTGCCCGCGGAAAAGAGGCGAAAGATCGAATAGTTGCCAACGGTGGGCAACAAGTCGAGGGATTCCGAATTGGTGGATTTTCCAGAGGCCTCTTTGCTTCGGCAAGGAACAATGTTGGAGAGGCACCGCCAAGCCAGCAGGAGCAACCACCACAGGAACAGCAACAAACATTAGATCTTGAGAATAGTATCAACAATAGTTAAACGAATGAATAGAGGTTTGATTCAATGGTTTAGTTGTAATCTATATAGTTATAGAAATATACTACTGTAGCAATTTTGAAAGTACTTTAGTGTTTGCCAGAAGAACTTTTCGTTTCCCCCGCAATTTCCAATTGCCATTCCCTCCAGGCAAGGAAGCCGCCAAGACCCATGACGCTCAAAAAGGCAGTTACCAGCACCCAGAAGGTTCCTCGAGAAAGAAGAGCATCGTTGGCGTTTAGATCATCCGATGATTGTGTTCTTAGCTTTGGTCGCGTCCCCGGACCCTTGATCGGAATCAATATCGACATGTTTTGTTCATCCTCGTCCGGTTCCTCCTGTAAGGAACGCAACAGTTTTGCTTTCGGTAGAGTAGTGCTGCCATTATCGGTTCGTATTGTAATGGGTGTCTCATCGTCTAGAGATTCAGCAGATGGATCGAGTTTCCGGACACCAAAACTAAGAGCCGCCGATCCCATTCCTTCCACAAAGCCCTCTGACATGAAGAATTCGGCATTGAGCATTGTGGTAAAGGTACAAAACAGGGCGTACTGTGGACAGTTGTAGCTCGATACCCCATCGGGAACCCCGTCCTTGACGGCCCACTGTTCCGAAACATAGGCGAGGGCTCCCCGATAGACGGTTCGTTTCCAGAGAAAGTTGTCTACGCCCTTTAAGTAGATGCCATCGTCAATGATGCTCTGGCTGGCTGCTGCACATATCGAGAGGACATCTCCCATCCCAAAGCCACCCACGGGTGCCGATGTTCGTTCGTGCGTAACGTGATCGCAGAGATAGACATCTAGGTAGTGCTTTTCGTTCTCGTGGTGCTTGTGGCGATCTCCATCGTTGTAATCGTCATCGTCTGGTGATGAGGTAACCAAAAAGCCATCGAGTTGAACCCCACGATCCATAGATAGATAGATATACAGAGTGTTGTGGACACCGTTGACCTCGATTGCATTTTTCTCGGGACCAGACCACAGCGAATAGAACATACAGAGCTGCATGGTGCCTCTGTCATTCGCGTAATCTATCGTCGTGATATCCTCGTTGTTTACCAGCTCCGTGACGTTGAGTTGAAACACGTGTGCTCCAGTAATGGGATCTACGGTGTCTAGTAATACGCCTTCCGTGAGCTCCTCGCCCGCACAGAGGATTGGGTCGGCAAAGATATTCGTTCGAACATTTTCCTCGCCGGAAAGGACGCTGCTCATTCCATAATCTACAATGATTGTGTTGTTCTCTTGGATGAGAGTAACGTTTGGATAACTAATGTCCCATAGGCGGTGGAGGTCCGTTGCAGAGGCTTCCACCTCGTAGATCCCAGCAAGGATCAAGGTGGCCACAAGGACTATCAGTATTGTTGGCAATACCGATCGAAATGCCGATGAATACATCCTATTAGTGTTGAGGTATTATGTTAGCAACGCATTGACATTTCTTGTTTGGTGGTATGATGTTGTTGTTGTGTACTACTCTTCAAATCAAGAATAATGACTCTATTTATAGTTGAGTTAGACCGTTGGTTCCTCTTTCAGCCAACGAAAGCGAAGAATGGAGGTGTGCAAAGAGAAGAAATGAATTGAACGGGTTCGTATAAATTGTGGCATCGCTACTTAATGTTCTTTTCGCTGTCTATGGTTCTTTGGCATCTTTTGTTATTACCGATGCTACGATTTGAAGTGCTTCTGCTTACGTGCAAAGGCTTTGTTCTGATTTGGTGAGACGATCAATTCTCTGGAATAGGTGCTGTTTCTTAAGTGTACCACTGTCTTGTTGAACTTCAATGGACTTTGTTATCTTTCCCAGATGAAACTAGTATTTTCTGATATAAGATTGATGAGGAACAATAGGAAGAATGGGTGTCAACATTCCGTATATGGGGAGTCAATTGCAATAAGTATGCAGAAGAATGACGATAATAACAGTTTTTGCAAACGATTGCAATAAGTGGAGAGAAAAAGATTACAATAACAACAATTTCAAATTGTGCGGTAGGTTTCATAGGTCTTAATTGGTTTTACATGAAATTGCATTATCCGGCACATGTTTATGGAAATCGTATGGGACTTTAAGGACTCCTCCCTCTTCGACTTTGTTTTGAGAACCGATTCATTTCGATATGTGTTTTGTTGTGTCTGGATGGTAAGATGTGCCGTTCGGAAAAACGTTCTTTCGATGACAAGAAGGAGGTATGACGGAGGTTGTTGGTTGTCCTCGAACGAAAGAGATCTCAAGAAGAAGAATGAATGAATCAATCAATCCGATATTTCTCTAGTGTTCCACCAAGTTCCACGCCCTTAAAAATACTCCGTGGGCCTGTTGCAAGCTGCGACTCGAAAATAGTTCGTGACCCGACTGAAAAATTCGTGACTCGATGTAATAACTCGTGATCGAAAAAGTTTTTGATTCACGAGGCGAAGGAAGGGAAGGATGCCATCAATTTTCATCTGTCCATGGAATCCATGGAATGGAAAGAATGGCTGTCGACCAATAGGAGAAGAGATAGAATTCAATCTTGATTTCCGCGTGCCGTTAGATGAATGATGGAATGATGGAATGATTCCATTCGGTTCGATTCTCGATTTTATCATCTGTTGGAAAGACATCGTTGCGGATTGTAGGATCTAGTACAAATAATAAGTACTGTCTTGTGCCGGCACTACTGTAATCGTTAATCGGCACCGTCATTCTTCGTACGATATCATTTCAATCTTCGACTCTCGCTTCTTCGCTTCGCCATCACCAAGAATCTGAAATCGTACTTGTTCATTGTTGTACTTGTCATAAAAGTAGTCCTACGATCACCATTCATATCACTACATGTATATAGGACTAAATCAATATCAGCACTACTCTCAGCACTACTATCAGCATCAGCATTAATCATGTTCTCCTCGACTCTCCGAAAACTCCCCCAAAGCCTTCGAGGCGCTGCAATCACCGCTTCTTCGAGGACGCCTCTCGCAGCAGCCTCTGCTAATCCACAACAGGTCCGATTTCTAAACCTCCACGAGTACCAATCGGCCAAAATCATGTCGGATTCCGGAGTGAATGTTCCCTTTGGAATTCCTGCCCACACGGTGGAAGAGGCCATTGCCGCAGCCAACGAAATCGGAGACGAAGAAGTTGTCATCAAATCGCAAATTCTTGCGGGTGGCAGAGGTCTTGGTTCTTTCGTTACGGGCAACCAACTCCAGGGAGGAGTTCACATTATTCCCACATCGCAGGTCGAAAAGTATGCTTCCGAAATGATTGGAGGAACACTCGTGACCAAACAGTCGGGACCTGCCGGAAAGCCCGTCAACACGGTCCTTTTAGCAAAAAAAATGCAGCTCGAGCGTGAGTTCTACTTTGCCATTATGATGGACAGAGCTTCGCAGGGTCCCATGATCATTGCCTGTGCCGAGGGAGGAACTTCTATCGAGGATTTGGCCGAATCGAATCCCGAAAAGATCATCAAGGTTCCCGTCAATCTCGAAGAGGGAATCACCGACGAACAGGTCATGACCGTTGTCGAGGGATTGACAGTCAGTGGAGACAAGGCAGCTGCCGGAGAACAAATCAAGGCTCTCTACAATCTATTTGTCGAGAAGGACTGCACAATGGTTGAGGTCAATCCCCTCGCCGAAGACGTCGACGGAAACCTTATTGCCGCCGATGCCAAGATTGGTTTTGACGACAACGCGTCCTTCCGCCAGAAGGATATCTTTGCGCAGCGAGACGAATCGCAGGAAGATCCCCGAGAGGTTGCCGCTGGTGCCTACGATCTCAATTACATTGGTCTGGACGGAGCCATTGGATGTATGGTCAACGGTGCCGGTCTGGCCATGGCCACCATGGACATTGTCAGCATGCACGGTGGAACACCCGCCAACTTTCTCGATGTCGGTGGATCTGCCACCACGGAACAGATCGAGGCGGCCTTTAAGATCATTACGGAAGATCCGGCCGTCAAGTGCATTCTGGTCAACATCTTTGGAGGAATCATGCGATGCGATGTCATTGCCGAGGGAATCGTGTCCGCCTCGCAATCGCTCGAGCTCAAGATTCCCGTGGTGGTTCGATTGGAGGGAACCAACGTCGAAAAGGGCAAACAGATTTTGAAGGATTCGGGACTTGCCCTCATTAGTGCCGACGATTTGGACGATGCCGCACAAAAGGCTGTTAAGGCAATTCAAATTTAAAGCAAGCAACACTTAAATTCGAATTGAAAATTGACACTGGTTTGTGACGAACGAATCCATAGCAATGGTATATATAATACTAGCATATAAAACTAGTAATATGATTAGAGAACACTTTTTGCAAAATGCTCTGTTTGTTTTATTATACTTGTAGTCAACTTTTCTGTGTCGCTTTCGATTCATTCTTTAGAGTGCATTGCATTCGAGGTTTCCGGACGATAGAAGTCGTCCAAGACGTAATGATTGCCGGGGGCATCTTCGTCGTCGAAACTCAAAACTTTCATTCGTTCGTTCCGCTGTAGCGATTGTAGGTCGAACTTTCGCAAGGGGAATTCAGGCACACAACATGCTGCGTTCCCTCTTCTGCCTAGATAAGGTTCAGTGATTTCCATTTTGCTCACAACAGACTAATATGGTATTGAAACTGATCATTACGTATAATATAAATTTTAAAAAGCTATCTCTTTATTGTTTCGCACTACGTACAACGTTAGTGTCATCAATGGCGACCGAAAGCTGTTTCCTTTTCTAGTTGATGAAATCATCTGCGTATTCTTGGTAAAGTTCTTCCGTATGGTAGTTTTGATGAAAACTTCATCGCTTTCAAACTTTTTCATTCTCTTCTCATACTCACTCAACATATGGAAGGTTTCCTGCAATGCCTCGATACATATCTGTTATTCAACAGCTCGCACGAAAGGGTGACGATATCGATTTTATCCAAAATACCAAATTCGTCATACATCTGGAGAATGAAAGGAAGAAAGGTAACTGCCTTTGGCGATGATGTCATATACATGAAATCGGATGATTCAAATCGGACTCTGATCCGGCAGCATGTCTTAAAACGTATGAGAACATACGAATCAATAGCTCGATTTCTTCTTGCTTGTCGATATCGCTATTCGGTCTTTCAAGAAAGAGATAGTGGTATACCAATTAAGAAAGAGATAGTGGTATACCAATTGCAGGAGTGTTTGGTAGAAGTACTGAGGCGTTGATAAGGTAATATAGTCGGGCTCAATTGAGTTGTCCCTGTCGAATAACATTGCACTTTCTTTTCTCTGAACAATAAAGCGTCGGATTCACATTGGAAATTTCGATTCATGCCCGACAATCAGGTCCATTGCCTGTTTTTGTGGCCCGAGCGAATAGACAGGAAATTCAAACCCTTGAATCTTCTCATCTTTTCAAGCAAGCTCTCATCGTCGAACGAACTTTTTGCCAATTCGCCAATGCTGTGGAAGGCCTCGATTTTCTTTCTCTTGTTTTCCTGCCATTCTCGTCTCCTCCATTGGTTTCTTCCAAAAAGGACGACTCCCAATAATACTCTTCCATCGTTGTCACTGATGATTGGCTCTCGAATCAATCAAACTCGAAGGGAGATCAATTTGAAATTCGACAAAGAAGTGTGTAAGTATGTACTCGTCTTGTGAAAAGGAACGTCTTCGGTAGGACGTGAAGTACTCTATCAGACGAAATACAGAAATTTTAGAGTACTATCGTACACTACTTGTATGATTTTGGGAGTGAATAAATTATTGTGTCATTGTTGGCACGACTTTTTGGAATTTAGAACCCCTTTTCCAGTTTTCAGTCACACACCAAAACCCCAAACGTACAGAGGCCGACCGGCTCGTTGGAAAAAACGAAGGAACAAGGAACCTTACTTAACCCACATTAATTCAAAAATACCTTCAGAATTTCAAAATTATGGTATGAAATTGAGAAATAACGACACAAAGATCGTTGATGCATAAGGGCATGTCAAAGAGTCGCTCATACATACTACCATAATATTATTGATCCGAACAGGAGTAATCGGTATCAAACTCAACAAAGAAGGTTTCGATACCGAGTGGTCAAAGGTGCGTAAACTCAGTGAGTGGGCTAGCAAATCATCGATAGGATTCTCTGCTCTAGGCCTTTTCCATTTGAACTTCCGTGGGACGACGACAATTACAACAATCATGTTTCGAAATAGGATGAACATTTCCATCCTCATTTCCCTGGGATTGATGACAGGATTGATGAACATGCTCATGGTAGATCGGAATTACAAGACTGTAATGACTGCAACCATTTTAGCGAAGAACAGCACCGGCATTAGTGATCGCAAAGACAAAGGCGATTTGCCGACGTTTCAGTGGGATTATCTAGATCTAGAGCAAGATGTAAATTGCGGATCAGACAAGTGTTTGTTTCGGTCCTCTTCTCGCACCACCACCACCGTTCAAAGTAACGATAGCAACTTGCGCAACAATGGGGAGAATCTAAAGTGTGCTGACACCATTGAATACCAAACAGGGTATTTGGTGGTCAAAGGCAAACACGACGAGTCCATTTCTGACGGATGGGAAATAGCAAAATACCTGACGGCAAGATTCGGAATCAAACACTTTTTCCTGGAGCCACCCATCAAAATGGAACTCGACAAGTCTCAATTTCGAGTCCTCTTTTACCCGAAAGAGGAAAGCGACGAAAAGAAACAAGAGTTCGAGGAACGCCTTTTATCCATGGACGAGGTGGTGACAACATCGGTGCAAAAAATTGGAATCGCTCCTTCAACGTCAAGGGAACTCCGGCTCTTGAGCTCGGACGATAAAGTTATAGCTTCTCTTGAGGCATTGTTGGAAGGTTTCCGGGATGATCGAGGAATGCCCCAGACCTATAACAGCAGCAGCCACCAAGTTCTCGTAGCAGCGGAAGACTGTGGTTTCTTTCAACAACTTAGCACCGAGGTCACCCGAACCATCGAATTACTCCATTGCGAACCGCTCATGGCCCTCGATTTCCAATTTATCCTCGACACGTATGGAAATCTCTATCATCTCGATTTCGATCGCGTCCTCTCCAACCAGGGAGGTTTGAGGACATTACAACCAAACGTCTTTCGATAACAAGGTTCGAACCAGACTCGAGAAATCCCTACAGCTTCTGGAGGTTGTTCGCAAGTGGATTGAGACCAAGCAGGATCAGGCTCGATACGGGACGGATCAAACGATCGAGAACACCGTTACGAAGGTTTCCGCGGCGATGGTAAGGGAAAACTTGCAATGGCGACTGGGAGGCCGAAGAAACCAAAATCCTGGCCGCGCAAAATCTCCCCTGTCTAGCAACAGAGCGCGTGGCAATTGCGAGACACACCACAACGTCCACCATGAAGATAAACGAACGAGTCAAGTCAACGAAACACCGAGGAAAAGGAGACTCTCGTTTGAGACATCCTCTGCTCATCGCTTTGCTCCGACGGGTAATAGAAGGAGGTTTTTACGACTCTACCAGCGAGATTTCCTGGGACTGCAACGCCTTTGGAGATCGTGTGGAACAATAGAGAAATGAGCGAATCGCAATTGACAATCAACAGATAACTTCTATGCTATGCTATGCTATGCTATGCTATGCTATGCTATGCTATATTATAATACTAGGCTACAACTTCATCAAGCAGCGCTCACTCTTCGTGCCCCTATTCCAGCTATACCAGCTGGGATCGTAGAAATCGTCGTCATCGATTAGACTACTTCCGAGAGGTGGTCCGGTTGCTGAGCCGAATCTGGTAATGAAGAACTATTCGACGAGGCAATCCGAAGACAAGTGTATCGATGGATAGATCAATTAAGCTTCCTGGCTTCATCCCTCATTTCAAGCACACAGTGGCCCGATTATCGTTTGGTTCAGTGCTCCCAGTTCCTAGCTCTGGGTCCCGAAGGGAACCTCGGCGTCAGCTAACTGGTTTAATACTGCCTCATCCCCGTGGGGACTATGCACTATATTCCTGTAAGAAAAGTATAAGTCGAAAACGTTGAATCATGTCTATAAATGTTACGAATTGTATTGAAATATTGTAGAAAAATCTGTGAATTTCAAAAGTCATGGTTTCCGTCGTTTCGAAATGAGCTTTAGTGGTAATTTATGCAAGCTCTTGTTCTGATTGTTTGTTTGATCGTTATGATCAGGTTTGATTTCGAATTGTTTGGTTCGAAATCGAACAACCCCCCAAAAGAAATCTATCGTCGCGAATCGAACAAAGTTCGCGACTTCTTTTGAGGGGTTGTCTCCCCGGTTGTGTGGGGTTGTGGATCTGCTAATTTCTATCGAAATATCATGGCAGATCCGGAGACAAGTGTATCGATGGACAGTCAATGAAGCTTCGTGGCTTCATCCCTACATTTTCAGGCACACAGTGGCCAATTATCGTTTGGTTCAGTGCTCCCAGTTCCTAGCTCTGGGTCCCGAAGGACCCTCGGCATCGGCTAACCGGGCTTACACTGCCTTATCCCCGTGGGGACCACTGTGTGTGATTTCTTCTGTCGCTTATACCTGTTCTCATCCAACTAGCCCGGATTAGCGTCCTTTGGACGATCCAGTCGGCAGAGATCAATTGCAGGCTCGTCAGGGATTTGTCCGGGGTCCATTGCATTCTCACAACAACTTTTCCCGTAGCGCTCCGTTGAGTACTTCCCTCCTGTCAGCCATCCTGCTCCCTCCTTTGTGGTTTATGAGTTACACTTGTCTCCTCATCCCCGAAGTGCGTAAAAGAATACCATCGTGGTGCCTTGTCGTTTCAGCATCACAGTTTGTTCGCTTCCCCCCTCTTTCTGGCACCATGCCGCCGTAGCGTGAGCTCAGTCGAGATCTTCCGCGTGTGCTAAGCACACTTCAACGGTCTCGAGTTCCTGGCTTTTTACACGGAGGAACAGTGACTGCTGCTTACTTCGACTCACCTTTTCCCCTCGCGAGATCAGTAGGCAGATGCAGGCTTATTTCGGGGATCTAACCATGGGCGCCCACCATGGTGATCCCTATAGCGTCTCTCCCTTGGGCTGCTACCTCCACTCTTGCCATCTGCTACTCGCGGGTACTCAAGCTTTTACACTAGGTTATTCTAACCTTCGAATGCGAATTATGAGAGGAGGAAAGTGATTTCTGAAGGAGCAAAAAAGGGATAGTGGATGCATTTTTGCTGCATCCGACGCGTTGGCTCTGTAGACGCTGGTACAGATTGTACAGGATAGTGATGTTGGAAGCACAATCGTACGATCGAAACTTGGTTTCAACGTGCTTATACGAGGCTATCGCGATGGAAGAAAACCAGAAACGGACATGGTTTGAAACGGATGTGGTTTGAAACGTCCCTAGAAACGTCTCGAGAAACGTCTCGCGAAACGATATTATCACGAGGTTTCAAGCACTTCATCGATCCTTCTTGTCTTCGTCGATAAGGATGGTTTCGTTGCTAGCAACGACTCTTCCGCTTTTGATTGTTTTCTTCGCTTCGTCGCGATAGCCGTTATTACAAACAAAGTCTCAAAACTTGTTCGCGCAGCGATCAAATCGAACCAATGAAAATCGCCAACGGTTGAACGGGCTTTTCATTGGTATTTGCCATTGCTTCATGTGTTTTTCATAAATTCGTTTCCCGAAACACCACTGTAACGACGAAGTCACCTTGCAAGGCGATTTGTACTACAATGTCTACTAATCCACTACGAGTGCTTTTCTCTATTTTTTTTAGCTGCAGAATATAATCAAACAACTGATTGATGAACAGCGAGCACAAAAGGAACTCAGAGATCTTAAAAGAGGTCTCAATTCAGAAGTGAAACAAGACGAAGACTAGTATGAAGTATGATGCGTAAGATTTTCTTATGCGACGATAAGATTGAATCACACTGATTCGTATCACTTAAAATAGAAACAGCAATACTCCTATTTGGTAGTACTATAGGCCTCCTTATTAGAGATATTATGATGCCTTGCTAGGTAGATTCTTTCGATCATCGAAGATGTACACGAACACGAAAACGGGATTTTCGCTATACTCAAGGGGGCCTCGAGAAATAATTTGAAGAAAAATATAAACGCACTGGCCGTAAATTGCAGCCATTAAAATTTGCTCGCAATGACCTTTACACTCATGCATCGATCGTCATCGCCAACGGTTGAACGGGCTTTTCATTGGTATTTGCCATTACTTCATGTTGTGTTGTTCATAAATTCGTTTTCCCGAAACACCACAACGACGAAGTCACCTTGCAACAATTGTAGTGGTGGCATTCTACCTGCAATCAATTCTTTCTCTTCGATACACATAACTTTGAACGCAGTTCAAATTTAATTTTAGCGGTTCACTCAACCTACGTGTACCCCATAGGTATAGACAGCATTCCATAATATTATCGATTTTCAAATTGATTCCTAGTATATATTCGTTGTCATAAATTGTACATGTAGTGCAGGAACGGAAAGGATGGCAGATTACAGTGTCAAATGCCCTCGCTTCGTCGACGCAATCGTTCTTTCCTTTCGTCGTTGCATTATTTTTTCGTGTAGATCGTTCGTTGTGTCAGTGTATTTTTTCGTATGGGCATAAATTGTGCATGTTGAATGTAGTTCAGGAATGGAAAAGATTGACAGTACTGAAATGTCAAATATCAGCTTCGTCGACGCAATCGTTTGCTCCAAGTCTTTCATCGTTCCATCATTTTTAGATTGTTCGTTGTGCCAATCATTTTTTAAGATTTTTTGACGTGGGCGTAAAACTCAGGGCGTGGCGGCAATTCGAGTCCTTCGTCGTTAGAACCATCACGACCGGGAAACCGCAAATAGACCTCGACCCATCCCATTCCTTGTTTTGCCAATGCAGCGTAGGGATGCTCCGATTCCGAAGCCTGCTGGGTGATCTTCGAGCCCCAGCCGTTGGTGGTAAATCTGTCCTCGAGTTCCTCCGCTCCCATGACCATGACATCGCGGACGACGTCTGCGCGATAATTCGCATACAAATCGGCCATTCCGGCGGGAGTTTGCACTCCGGAATGTGCCTCCAAGACCACAGTGGCCGAAGGAAAGTGCTTCAGCACGTCTTGAACACCCAAAATGAGCTCGATCGTGTCCTTGTTGGCAAGCTTGACTTCGATTCCTTCGAGGTGTGACGTCCGCTGTGTAAATGGTCGACCTGCAGTTACATCCATTGGCGCGTAGTCGAGAATGTCACCGTTTCGTCCGTAGATTCTGTTTTCTTCGAGAATTTTGTGATTGGCAACGCTTTCAAAGAAGGAGAGATGTTTCAGAGTGTGAATTTCGGGCGGCGACGAACCCGCCGCAAATAAAAGGTTATCGACCGAATCATTTTCGATTATCTGGGAGGTGCGAATGTGAATTACTTCCGAAACTGTTGATTCTGAATCCATCAAGAGTCGTTTGAAACGCTTGGAAGTTGACGAAAGCGCCAGAAAGTCCTTGATGCCGCAAAGTTTGCCCACATGAGTACCAATGCGGGTGAGAATATCGTCGGGGAGATTGGATAATTCCATGTTTTCGATTATTGCAATTCTGCAATTCTGCGATGGGTATGTTCTTTCGGAAGAATTTAGAATTGCCAAAGAGAATATTGCTCGTCAAATTACTGGTCTTGGGTGAGCGTTGGCCGTGCTTCTTGACACTTGTACAAAAAAGTATGCCGGCACGGCATTGAAAAGGGAAATTCTGTTCAGAAATTCTTTGATGTGAAGTGTCAACAACGCGATGGTTCTCACGTGCAGTATTTTATCACATGGAGAAGAACTTTATTTGAGTAGGACACCCATGTTCTGATATGAGCCGTTTTTAGTGCAGTGATTCGAACGTACTTGAAGTCCTGTAGCTGCGTTCATTTTCCCGCCACCAATGCGCGCGTTCTTATTTGGCATTGCTCCTCAAATTTTATCACTACGATTCGACTTAAGAGAAGCGGGTTAGAATTATGAGACTCAACGCGTGCGTTTCTTGACGTTTGCAATATTTGTACACCATGTAGTCGTGAAAATGAGAATCCTCATACTTAGGTACTTCGTACGTATGAAACATACGAGGCCAGAAAACAATCTAAAACCGTTAGGTCTTCTTTGACAACAAAATTCGTTTCACGGCTTTGCTTCTCATTCGATCGATAGGACTACGAGTACGACGATAAGCAATTCACAATGGCTGCCTCCAACCTGCAGGAATTCAGCTTCGATCGTCTGTTTCAAACCAGATTCAGTCTGTTTCAAACCAGATACCGTACGCTTATTCGTACGTTTCGAGAGACGCTTCTACTGTTATCTACATCATGTTTCAAACCAGATTCAGTCTGTTTCAAACCAGATACCGTACGTTTCTACAAACGTTTCTACGAACGTTTCTACGAACGTTTTCGAATGGAAACAGAAAACCATGCTACGAACCTCGTATAAAACCTCGTTAAAAGCTGAAACCAAGTCGTCGAAAGCTGCTCTCTGTACAATCTCTACTGACTTCTACAGAGCAAACACGTCGGATGCAGCAAAAATGCATCCACTATCCCTTTTTTGCTCCTTCAGAAATCACTTTCCTCCTCTCATAATTCGCATTCGAAGGATAGAATAACCTAGTGTAAAAGCTTGAGTACCCGGCGAGTAGCAGATGGTAAGAGTGGAGGTAGCAGCCCGAGGGAGAGACGCTATAGGGATCACCATGGGGGGCGCCCATGGTTTTGAAGATCCCCGAAATAGGCCTACATCTGCCTACTGATCTCGCGAAGGGGAAAAGGTGAGTCGAAGTAAGCCAGCAGTCACTGTTCCTCCGTGTAAAAAGCCAGGAACTCGAGACCGTTGAAGCATGCTTAGCACAGCGCGGAAGATCTCGACTGAGCTCACGCTACGGCGGCATGGTGCCAGGAAGAGGGGGGAAACGAACAAACTGTTACGCTGAACGACAAGGCACCACGATGGTATTCTTTTTACGCACTTCGGGGATGGGGAGACAAGTGTAACTCATAAACCACAAAGGAGGGAGCAGGATGTCTGACAGGAGGGAAGTACTCAATGGAGCGCTACGGGAAAGTTGTTGTGTGAATGCAATGGACCCCGGACATATCCCTGACGAGCCTGCAATGAACTCTGCCGACTGGATCGTCCAAAGGACGCTAATCCGGGCTATGTGGATGAGAACAGGTATAAGTGATAGATCACACACAGTGGTCCCCACGGGGATAAGGCAGTGTAAGCCCGGTTAGCCGATGCCGAGGGTCCTTCGGGGCCCAGAGCTAGGAACTGGGAGCACTGAACCAAACGATAATCGGGCCACTGTGTGCTTGAAATGAGGGATGAAGCCACGAAGCTTCGTTGATCTATCCATCGATGCACTTGTCTTCGGATCTTTGTTAGATCCTTGTTATGTTAAACAAAAAAACATACATAACAATCAACCGGCAGTGGAGACAACAAGGTAAGTCGAACGAAATTTGTTTTTGAATTGCAATTGGGACGGTCATCGCGAACAAAGAACGGATGGTCGACCCGTGGGATGCTCTATTCTTTTTGATTCGTTGAAAGAATGAACCGAAACAGCGGGAGCTCCACCAGGAGGCGGAGATCGATGACCGATTCGAAGAATGCCAAGGCAAACAGATCAGACGTCGGCTTGTGGATGGAGCCCGCGAACATCTGCAGCACTTTCGTTCTGCGCTTTCGAAGAAGCGAAGGAATCGAAAGCGATTAAGACTGCAGCATATTCAGCAGGTGATCTAACTAAAGGTCGACTAGAGATCATGGCCTGTCTTGTTGACTGAGCGCTCGAAAAGTCTGATGTTCTTTTATTGAAAAAATGGATCGAAAAAAAAGTAAGCAGCAGCAGCAGCAGCAGTCGAATCGTCGAAGCAATGTGATCTGGGTTCATTCTACATCCGATCGAGGTTCTACTAATAACTGAATTTAATTCAATATTCATCTCGCGAGAAGATCGACGAGAGCGAAGGAATCGAAAAAATTCGAGAGATTCAATGCTGTCTAGTGCACAATTAAATGAAGAAATTTATAAGAAATAAAAATTGATTACGTTCTATTTGTCTTATATATTTTGTATACTGTAGTCAGTATTATATGGATGCGAGCAGTCCACTCCGTTATTGTGCTCCCCCTAGAGTGAATCGAAAACAAAATTCGCAAATCAATTTGCAAAAATTGAAATTGCGTTACACTACCTCGATGGAACTGTCAGATCCGACAATCGGATTTTTTCCGTGCATGTGTGTTCCTTGATTCGATCAATGCCCTCGATAGAGCTGCACACCAACGAAGGATCATTGGTCCAAGTTGTGATCTGTGCCGTCGACGAGGCACCGTAAAAAAATGCCGTCATGCTTGGATCGTCGACTTTTGTGTCGACCCGAATGTGGACAAAGGGTCTCCTCCAGACCTTTGCAATCCCACTAGAGGTAATTTGTTTCACGGGATACGGAAATCCACCCGTGATCATCTCCTTGTATTCGTTTCGGTGGATGTCCCCTGCGTGAAAGAGCACACCGTTGATTCTGTTCTCGCGGACAATATCCCCAATGTTGTCCAAATCAGACGACCAGCTTCGTTGCATAATATCGCTTCCAATAACAATTACTTTGAAAGTTCCCTTTGAGTTGATGAGCTCGTTTTCGATCCATTGCGTTTGCTTGATTCCGAGGCGATTGCCCAGGGAAGTATCCCGATACCAGTGATCGTCCGTGACAATATAGTGGACATCCCCCCAGTAATAAGAATAGTAGACACCATCATCGGTGTTCTCCTCGCCGTATCCTGGATTTGGCCACAGAGATTCCCATGCTTTCAAGCTGTTGAGCTTGCCCAATTGATCCTTGTCGCCATTATTTGTCCCATATTCGTGATCATTCCAAGTCGAATAGGTGGGCACATTCTCGATAAATTCTGCAAAGTGGGGTTCGTTCCGTTGTTCCTGATTGCGGAGCCACAATCGGTCGAAATTCACTCCGTTTTCGTTGGTGACATCGACGCCTTCCTGTAGATACACGGTGTCGCCAGCTAGAATCGAAAAATCAGGATACCTCCCAATCTTTTCTTTAATCACGTCCCAGACGATCTGGTTCTTGTACTGACGATAGTTCATGCAAGAAGCCAGTATGTAATCGAATTCTGTTCCATTTTTGCTATTGGGAAGGGGTGCCGTGGTGAAAGAACCCTTTCCGACACGCTCTCCACGAATGTGCATTCCGAATTTGTAGGAGGTCGAAGGCTTTAGGTGTTTTATGGTTTCAAGAAATGCGTTGTTCCTATCTTTCCGCGAGGCGATGAAGTCTACTTTTCTGAGCAACACATCGGTGTCGTAATCGTAGATGAGAACTTGTATCGCGTCATTGATAAACTCGTGGTAGGCCCATAGCGTCACGCTGTCATGAGTTGTATGTCCTACCATTGGCCCCATGGACAACGGAGGTACTTTGTTCTTGCTGATATTGTTGTTGGTGGGCACTGAGGCTGTTGGTCGTGCGGCTGGCATCGATACCGGTTTGCTTGCTGGCTGATTCATGACTGGCGGGGAATATGTTCCGATGTTGATGACTGGTTCCATGGTTGGAACATCAAAAGTGAAATCCGTGTTTGGAGTAGCGTTGTTGTTGTCATTGTTGTTATCGGAATTGTTTGTGTTGAAAGTTGGATCGAGGACAAACATCAATATGCCGAGAATCAGGGTCAAAACAGTGCACAAAACCATGAGCGCCATAGTAGTGTTATCGCATAGCTGCTTTTTCTTGCGCTGGCGTTTGGATTTTTGGTTACGATTCCGATGCGATGTGGCCTTGCTTCTGATCCTGGTAACATCATGTTCTTCATTTGAGTTTGGAAATGATACCGGAAAGAGGATGGAGACAGTCGTTCGGTTCATCACTCCACGCCGGAATTCTAGATCTTCCATCCGTTTCCGCATAGTCATCCATGGGAGTTCCCATTTGGCCACTGTAGAACCATACGCTGTCGTTTCCCGTGTTTCGGATATTGCTACGATAGATGTTGTGGCTGTTGTACCCTTCGTGGTCGAACAGTGGCGGAAACTTGTTGATCATCGTCGTCAAAGCTACTCTCATCGGTGAGGGAGTCGTCTCGTCGAAGTGCTATGGATGGAAAGACACTTGTGGCAACGCGTCGGATCAATGCGGAGACTCGTGCACGAGAAGAATCGGAGTTGATGGATTTCGTGGTGGACATGGTATGTTACTCTTGCAAAAAAGTATGATATCAATGAAAAAGAATAACAAAGTCAATGCACTGAACCATAAAAGGTGTGTATAAAGACTCCTAACCCGCCGTAGTTTTGTGTCTTCCATTTTCGACTAATGCTCATTGTTGATTTTTATCGGTAGAGCTCAATTTCTTCGGTGCCAAAAGAAACGATGTGATTCAAATGCCAAGTATCGTCCAAGTCGAGTATTGTGCGGATCATGTGGGAGATCGCACATGATTACGGGTTGGATGACGAATTCCTGTTATGAAAACGAAGTTCCGTTGAAACGTGGATGTTCGTGGCCCGATCGGTAGGAAAGTCTCATTTCCCTTTCTTTCTCATTTTTGCTTAAGTGACATTCCCGCGGAGATTGGTTCGATTGTGCCTTTTGGTCGTGAACCGGTCGGAAGGAAGAATGCGCTCGCGCGATTGCAAGACTTTTCACACGAAACAATGCCGCCATTTGACCATCATTTGATAGTGATCGATTCAATGCACAAAATCATCATCAAATCGAGGAATGATGTGAATCATATCAACATGCTCTACGAGTACTACGTGTAATGTTATCCAAAAAGATGCTTGATAGATTGATTCATTGATTCATTGACTCGGATGATGAGAGGCACATTGTTGACTTGTGAGAAAGAAACACGACTGAAACGAAAATCGAAACTTGTAGACAGGTTGGACAGGATGCAATGAATGAATTTATGGTGATTGAATTCATGTTACACATATATATGGCATTGTTGTTTGGAACTGTTTAAACCATCGTTGAATGGAAGATTCAATCGCGCAAGCTATTCGATCGATAGCGATACCATCGTCGCCATCCAATATTTTGTTCCGCCGATATGATAATATATGTGATATGTGTATGATTAATCAGCTCAAACTCGATGCCGAGAGCAAAGTACGATGACAACGAAGATAAATTGCAGTTGCAACATTTTCTTCTCATGGACGACGAGCGCAGCAAGGCATTTCTTGTGATCTATAGAGTAGTACTGTATTGAAATCGAAATCGAAATAGTTGTAGTAGTTCTAGAAAGACAATAGCCAAATCCATACAATTCTACTATAGAGGCGCTCTGGTAGGAAAAAGTTATCGTCGATGCATGTCAACAACAAACCCGACATAAAGGAGATTAACAAAAAGCATTACTAGTACATCATATCGTCAACCGGCAAAAAGACATCTATGCCCAATGTCAGGATCGAACTGACGGCCTTTCGCTTTCTCGGTCTTTGTTTGGATTATGAGACGAACGCTCTTCCTACTGAGCTAACCGGGCCAGAAGATGTGCTTGAAAACCTGAAATTTGGGTTTATATAACCAAATCTAAGATGCATTTGAAATTTCGAGTAGAGTTTACAAAAATTCCCATAGAAAATTCTGTCCATGAGAAAATCAAAAAAACACAATTGCTGTTTGTCGAAACAACACTTCGTTCTTATATTATCGATAACGAGAATAAGCGCAATCTTCGAACAGCAGCAGCTTTGATCCTCGAAAACGTCACAAGGAAGATCGGATGGCCCAAATCAATTCACAACTTGGTCGTCTTGTTGTTCACGATTTACCGGGACTGAATGTTGATGGTTCAACGTCTGTCCGCTCATCCCTTCCGATCGCGACCGTTCCATTCGTGAAAATGATGTTTGATGTTCAGTATTGCTGTTGACTGTGGTTGCATTCTTTGCCTTCTTCGTCATTAGGACTACATCTTGTGTTGTACTTAACATCATCAAACAGATCAGTCAACATCAACAAAGAGGCCAACATTCATCACAATATCACCTTCTTCGTTGTCTTTCTCGCTGATGCGTTCATTAATCTTCAGCACAAATTACTACAACGTCAAGCATTTGAGCTGAATTGATTCATTCGAAACAAGCCATTCGATTGCGGAGTGATTTCGGCGAGAGTTATTTCGGTAACAATCGATCCTTTCTCCTTCTCGTCGAATTACAATCGTTGCAACGGAGCGAAATGGATTCCTGTAACACAGTTGTGGCCAGCAGGAAGCAGGCTTGCCTACAATGATTTCGAGGAAGTCTGTGGAACAAAGTGAAGCTTCTGTTTCCCATAATGCACGCAACAATAATACAACTTAAACGAAAACGACAACTTAAACGCCAACGGCAATGGAATTCACAAACAAAGACTCTTTTTCGAACAGTATCCCTGTTGATCGTGATTTTGACCGTGTTATTCAGAATCACCGATAAAACAAATTTTGCATTTGCATTCTCGTCTCGCACCTCGTCGAGGATATCATCGTATATAACATCTTCAGGAAATTCTTGTCGGAGTCACAAAAGGTGTCAAATACGAAACTACGAGAAGGAATGTGGATTTGGAATAATACAACGGAGTAGAATTCCAAACTTAATTCGAACAAAAGCATTGTATTCCACGACGGAAAAAAGTGCAAATGGTGGTATCACTTCCTCAAGCGTTTCAAATTCCGGTGTGAGCAAAGCTCCACTCCCAAAAACAAAGCAGAAACCAAAACTCAACCGTAAAGACAGTGATCCATCGCGAAAACAGGTCCCGAAGCATGTTGGATTGATTTGTGATGGAAATGGACGCTGGGCCACCCAACGCAACCTCCCCCGGGCTGCCGGGCACCTCGAGGGTGCCCGCCGCCTCGTCGATCTCATCCGATCCCTCCTATCAGAGCGAAAAAAACACCCACAGGACAGCGTCGATTGCATCACGCTGTACGCCTTTTCGACGGAAAACTGGAATCGTTCGCCTCAGGAAATAAGAAAGATTTTCGAGGCGATTGAGTTTGCCGCCAAAACCGTCAAAAACTCGAGGGATCTCTTGAAAGTCGATATTCGTATCCTCGGTGACCTTTCCGACGATCGCATCCCGCAAAGTCTCAAGAATGTCTTGTTCGAGCTGGAGGAACGAACCAAGATTCGTCGGGAGGAGCAAAATACGAATGAAAACGATGTTGAAAATGACATTGAAAGCAACCACAATCGCCTGCAGGTATGTTTGGCCATCAACTATGGCGGCCGCCGCGACATTGTCTCAGCCTGCCGCTCTCTGGCAGAAGCCGTCCGGGACGGGGCAATCGAGGCATCGGAGATTACCGAGGAGTCCCTGGAGCAAAGCCTCACGACGGGAGGAATTCCTCCACCTGACCTGATTGTGCGAACGGGCGGGGAACATCGCCTGTCCAATTTCCTCTTGTGGGAGTCGGCATATGCTGAGATCTGTGTGAGCGAGGTGTTGTGGCCTGATTTTTCGTTGGATGGGGAATGGAAGAAATCCTTGGATTGGTATTCGAAGCGGAAACGCAATTTTGGTGGCCGAAATGAATAAGTGTCACGAAACGCAACAGCAGGATTTTTTCCAGCGCCATGGCAAAGACGAGGTATAAGTTTACGACCAATTCTGTTGACCCACACACCCGAAAAATCTCTCCTAACTGCTTTCTTCGCAGCAGCCCCCTACGTCTAAGTCTGCATCGAGTGCATTTCCTTCCATGTGGGGCATTGAAACTTTGTTCCTTTCCAACAAGGTGCACGCAATCAATCTACTATTTTTTCTCTTTCGGGTATTTTCTGCAATTCTACGATATTACGAAGAATGACAACAACTCTAAACGTGTACACGTAATCAACAGAATTTTTCGATTATTTTCCTACACGTACTGCTGCCATCAAGCATCAAAATTATATCCAGTAAATGCTATAATTGAGATTGACGTTTTCAACTCCAGAGCATTGTAGTTCTATTGTGATGCTTGATCATTCAAACGTGACAAAAACTCTTTCGATTTTTCAACACGCAGAATTGAAATTCAAAGCGCGCACCTCTTCATTGTCATAATTTTTTTGGATTCCGGGTTGAGATGTGAAAAGGCATTTCACATTCCTGAATCATTATGAGATCGTAGATACGATAACACCGTTTTCATTCAATCGAGAGAAGAATCGAATCGCCGAGGTCAATCAATCCAAACGAAACCGGCGCAATGATTCGCCGCTGTGTCAATTTGCGTCTCAAGCTGCTGATAGCGCTGATCTTGCTGGTGGGAATTTGTTCCGGAAGCACACACGGCGACGATCAAAGACTGGAGAGGAGCTCTCCAAGGCTGCTCCAAACGGATATAGACACCCAGTCAGAGGGCATTGAGAGCATTGAGAGCACGAAACCCCAACACAAGACGAAAAAGGACAACACTGCCGAGGGTGTCAAAGAAAAGAACCCTCTCGTCAAAAAGGAGCAGGACGAGAAAGAGTCATCATCGCATCCTTCGACACTTGTCCAATTGCTACTGGCGACCTGTATTTTTGTCGCATCAATAGGGATTCACTATTATAAGATGAAACGATCCAAAAGCACATCACGGCGAAAAGGAGGGGACTACGCGCCGATTTCTACGGGCGGTGGTGAAACCGAGATGACTACAGTCGAAAGTAGCATGGACGATGAAGTTGATGCCGAATACGGCGAAGAGGCCGATAGCGACTAGTCGTCTGGATTTGGAAGGCAAGCTGGCTAAAGAAGGAATCATGCGGTGCTGACAAAACCAATAGCAACAAAAGAATGGCAAGCAACAATGACAGCAGCAACAGAAAAAGCGTTTCAGACAACACGAAAGCGAAAAGGTCAATCACTGATTTGAATTTGCGTCTTCGTTTGAAATGCATTGTATACTACTATGCTTTTCAACAGGCGGTTTCATGAATTGTTTGCTCGTACTAGCATATTCTCGAGTCATGCATGTGATCGACATGAAAAGGTACAACTATTCGTTGAGAAATTATAACGAGAATAAACACAGTTTCAGCAGTGCAAATTACAACATAATGGTGATTAAAATATTTATCTTGTCGATAGCTAATAAGCTACGTCATTCCTGAAAAGCGAGTGACCTCAAGTGTCTATATTATGTACTGTATGGTATTCGGTATGTCAGAGTCGCTGTCCAAAAAGGTATGATTAGTTTGGGTAACAAGCTTTTAGTGTACCGAAAAATTAAGAAAATATTGAAGATAATGAATGAATTGGTGGGGATGAAACGAAAAATGATATCGACGGGTCAATCGTCGTTCTTCGATTTTCTAGATCGTGCCTAAGGTTGTCCCCATCCGTTGCTGGCCATCGGTTGAGAAACAAAGGCATTTCCGTCGTTCGCATCAACAACTCCGGGGCTCGATCCCAAATTCTCAAAGTAGACCTCCTTGTGGCCCTGGTAGGATTTGTTGGTGGTGATTCCGTTGTCGCCATCCTCCCAGCTCACAATCTCGTTACACCAGTTTCCAATCTTGTCGCAGAATGCTTGCATGGGCAGAATGGTGAAAGGCTCCTCCATCTGTGTGGCCAATTCCTCGATACCGAAAAGGAAAAGAGAGATCAAAGCAGTGGCAGGAATCATACCGACGTGGTTCCAGGTAGATTCGAAGGGCTTGTACAAAGCCAATGGCATAAGGAGCAACCAGAACGACAAGAAACGAGCAGTGTGTCGGTTGTAAATCAATGGAACGGGAGAGGTCAAAAGACGTTCGCTCGAACCCAAGTTATCCTCAAAGATGGTGAGGGCCTTGTGCATCTCATTCTTTCGCATAAAGTGCATAGGAAGGTTCTCAATGGCCATGGAAAGATCAAAAAGAGCCCTATTCGGTCGATGGGCAGCGTTGATAATGGCATTGGCCTGGCTCTCGGGTAAGCGTTCGTAGAGTTCCAATCGGAAGGCGGCTTCGTCTTCCCATTCTGGCGACAAATGACGCTTCATGGAGCGAACAAAGGCCCAGGTGCAGACCGAAAGTCGCTGCAGATCAGCTTCACGTTCCTCGGGGGAGACCAGGGAACCATCGTAGAAGGCATTTCCCATTCGCACAAGATCACGGGTGTGATTACTGTAGTGATCAACAACAAAATGTTGACAGACGACAAAGCAAGATAACTATGTGAGAAAACAATTCCAAAGCATAAAAGCAGCGAATTCGTGCTGATCAATAGATGTGCAACGAGGATAGCTTGAGTTATGTAATTGTAGCGAAGCTAGCACGTCAATTCTTGTTTCCGCTGTCTCAGGAATTCCTTCGATTATCGGGCAATCGACACTCGCGCCGACGTACAGAAACAGGTTTACTGTACTACACAAGAATCCGTATTTCTCAATCGCCGCCTGCTGCATTGCATCGAAAGATTCCTCCGTTAAATCGTAAAATCCATTCACCCCAAGTCTGGAATTGTTCCAGATGAAACACGATACCATCACTCTCCATCCACTATCATTTCCAGTCTAGAAAATCCTCCATCGCTCAAGTTTCCATCCGAAAACACAGGACGACACAACTTTTTCAGTATACTCACATATTCATACCCCAGTTCTTTCGGGCCTCGTCCCATCGCTGGTAGGCAGTGTTGGTGCGGAAGACCAGAAGGAGACCGAGAGATCCACTGGCAAGCGTGAAAGGGTTCATGGGAAGGGTCAGACCCGGTACATAGTAAGAGTCAATGAGGGGAGCGTGGTGGATTTGGTTGAAGTCATCGTATCCCACAGTCAGCATATTCCATAGGAAGACGATGGTGGCGATTGTTGTGGTAGCGGAGACCTCACGAGAGACATTCTATTGTGTGGGGAAAAGTAAGGAAAAAACAAAATTCGAAGGCGAATTCGGTGAGAAAATAGAAAGAGGAATAACGAACTATCTTTCGTCGACAATCGACCATATCAAGACATCTTCGGGGTATCGGGTTTTCGTTCATTTCCGAATCAGACTCGACATGAATCACGATCATGTCATTCGACGCACCTTATAGATACCAGAGTTTACGAGACTGAAGATGTTCTTGACGAATCGGTTGGGGCTTCGGTGCTTGACCCAGTCATCGTGGGTGTAAACAGTCCGCCGGAACTGACGAGAAGTTTCTCCGTAAGGAATATCCTTCGTGGCCGTATCGGGGGGACCGGCAGGAAGCGCAGTCGAACTGGTTTCGATCGAAGGGGTTGTGGTTTGGACCGTTTGCGGCACAAAGGCCTCGGCAGATCCCACGAGGGCGAGAGCGAAAAGGGCAGAGAGCTTCATTGTCTGACAGTTCTTTTGATTGTGTGTCGACTTTCTTCTTTTATCGAATCGTGACGATTGGATCCTGGAACCGAATGTCTTTAAGGGAAAGAGGACGCTGTGGTTTTAACGCTACCTGCTGTTGTTTTTAAATTTAACTTTCAAGTCGATGAACGTACAGCACGCAGATTAGTCCTTGGCAAGGATTCATATCAGAAGACAGACATCACATGCTGCTTCCGCTCGTTCGGAATAGATATCATCGATCCCTGGGTTCTGAAAGCGCCTATCTGTCGTCATCGGTGAAGCATTTGGAAATTTCTCTATTCCCGTCCTGATTGATCGTGTCGTGATTCTGACGTCACAGATTACCCTTTAACAATGCTTCCAATAATCGTCATCTATGAATTCAATGATCTATTTTGAATAATGGATCTGTATGGAACTTGGGAGTTGCATTTCATGTTTTCACGGGATTAAAGTTCTCTTTGAGTCCGAAACAACAATACGACGTCATCATACCCCTGAGTATTTTTTGGTTCTATGGTCTCTTTGTTTTATCAACCTTATAAATTTTGAATCTCTTCTTAGGGGTCTTGCGTCACAAAAAAAAGGATTCCTGACGTCACAGACAAAAAGTTGTGCGGTTTGATAGGTTGGTTGGGCGGATGGATCTATCGACTTCTGTTCGGAATGATGGATCGCGAGGTGTCGAGGGTGTTCCTTTTTCATGGACAACCTGTATCCAACAGGCCCTCGACAGCGACTACGCCGTCGTTATCACCGTTGTATCACGTCCGGCCACCAAACTGCAGAAAAGACATCGTACTCTGAATCCATTAGGCGTGTTCAGACACTGTGGAATCTAGCATCGAGTCGCAAACCAGACTTCACTGATCCTCGGCTGATTAAAGTCATACTTTATTCGACACCATGATGAAATTTGCTCTCCCACTACTGTTGGCTGCTTGCGCCATTGGCAACACTGCTGCCTTTGTCCCCAACAGCAACAATGTTGTCAAGGCTCCGTCCACGACTTCTCACAGTCCCCTCGCGTCGAGTTTCAATAATGGCGAAATTCCGTACGGAGAGGAGTCCCGAAAGTATCGTCGAACTGTCTACAGTCACGACGATTGGATCAAGCACCGATCCCCCGATCGATTCTTCAAGAACATTATGAGCACCACAAAGTCTGGAATTTACAAGGTGCGTGCTATTTGATCTCCAGAACTTGAGTTTCTGGAATAGGAGTTTTTACTTGGAACTTGCTTCGTAGTCCGAATCGGTTTCGTTGTTTCCAACTCTTTCTCTCACGATTTCCCTGCCCCACTTCATACGTTTTGTTTTGTTTTGTTTTCAATCCATCTATCGCTTCCGATACCCTCTTTACAGAACGTCGGTCGTGAGGTTTTGGTTGTCACTTTGATCGCTACCTTTGTTATGCTCTGGAACATGCTTACAGGCGAGTACACGGATCTTGTGGGTGGAGTTCATCCCGGGATCCTTCGTGGACAATACACTCCTGTATTGGCCCTTCCAATGAACCCTTTCACTCTCTCGTCGAGTTTCTTGGGTTTGCTTCTCGTTTTCCGAACTAACAAGGCCTACCAGCGATGGGACGAAGCCCGAAAGAACTGGGGTATGAATATGTAAGTTGGAAAATTTTCGATTCGTTGCCTTTGGATTATTTGGAGAATGATAGATGGATGGAGCAATCAATATGGAAACTACATTTGCGAGTCTTGGTCAAAATTGTGTCGAACTGGATTGGATGATGAACGTCAGATTGAGATTTTGGAGACAACAAACTCGCATTCATTCATTGAAGCAAGTCGATTACGATACTTGGGAAATTCCCATCGTTGCTCACAGCGATTGGTTCCTTTTTCTATTTTCGCCGTTTTTGTTTGACAGTAACCACACCCGTGATTTAGTCCGAATGGGAACCTCATTCTACGATGACTCTCAGTCCAGCCCTGAGCAACGAGAAGCAGATTTGGAACGCCTCTCAAAGTGCACCTGGGCATTTGTCCGATCCATGAAGCGTCACCTCTCCCCAGAATGGGAAGACGAGGAGGATTTCAAGGCCGAGCTCTTCCAGCGTCTCGAACCGCAAGCAGGCTCAGGCTATTTTGGATGCCGCCCATCGCCCCAACCGTGCCCTCTTTGATTTGTCATTGGCCATCGAACAGCTCCCCATGCATTTCATCCGAAAGGACGAGATGCATAAGGCCTTGACCATTTTCGAAGACAACCTCGGATCCAGTGAACGTCTCCTCACAAGTCCTGTGCCCATTTTCTACAACAGACACGTTGCCCGATTCCTTTTCGTCTGGCTTTCATTCCTTCCCTTCGCACTCTATGACCCATTCAAGGAATCTTGGAACCACGTCATGATGATCCCAGCGACAGCGATCTTGAGTGTTTTCATGTTCGGTATCGAGGAATTGGCCACGCAGATGGAAGAACCCTTCACAATTCTTCCCATGCAAGCATTTTGCGACAAGATTGGTAACTGGTGTAACGAAATTGTTGGATGGAAGGATGGAGACAACGGAATCTACAATAAGCCCTGTTCAAGCTAAGGGCCACAACTCCGTTTACTTCGAGTCGGAAATGTAAAAATCCGAATGACCGAAAGCCTTATGCAGAAACGATGGTCGGTTTTTTCCTCTAGCCGCCTCGAGGCATACGTCGGAGTTCTCTTGCCTTTGAAGTTCGATGGTGATACTGTCTTAGTGTCCAATTACTACATATATTGCAGGTCGAAGGAGCAGCAGCGTATCGCACAATCTAGAATAATACTTGTAATGATGTTGCTTCTACCAGATTAAAAAATGCACTATACAAAATTATGAATCGAAAGTAGAAGTAGGAATCAATTAAATCGGAGAAACTACACATCCCTGATCTGTAAGAAGTATAGCTTATCCTTTCTTCACCATGATGGGGTGATCGAAGTCGCTGGTGATCAATTGCAAAATGAATGCGCGAGCCGAGAATCGAACTCGGGGCCCAACGATGGCAACGTTGGATTTTACCACTAAACCACTCGCGCTTGCTGTCCAATGCTATCTGCACCTGAAAAATCAAAGTAAGAATCTTCCATCAAATCCATTATCAAGAAAGGCACAAAATCCAACGAGATGCCCAAAGGCGAAACAACATGAGTGATGTAATTTTTTAATCAACAAGGAAAGGAGACAACGACCATCTCTAATATCACTTCACTCGAGGGACAATCAATGCATTTTGGCAACAGGAGGTGTCATATCGAAAGCGGGAACCAATTCTATCATGGCTTCCGATACGATAATATTCCGTGGGTTCTTTGCCTTGATTTTGTTCACCGTGTCCATAACAATAATGAAATCTTTTGAATTGACGAGTGTCATTGCGGAAGATAGTATCGGGAATGTACCGATTGAAGAGATGAAGGCCCTAAGTCCAGAAGCTCTTGAACACGAAAGAATGTTCACGGACACGCTGAAAGATTGCATGCCGACCGCCGAACTGAATGGTAACGATAATAAGAGGAAGAAAGAATGCAAGACATTCGTCCCCGAAGGATCGAAAGAGCGAATAGCTATTATGGCACCACCTGGTAAAATAGATGCGAGCTTGTTAAAATTTATACGGGTTGTTTTGAGAAAAGCGAAACACGGAGATGACGGGGATTTTGCGGCGACAAACGTTGAAGTTATCCCCACTACAAATATGGTAAGCATCCAATTTTGAAATTATCTGTCAGTCAAAGTTAAAGAGTACTCGTCGAGTCATTTCTTTTCCAAATAAAGCACCTCAAGCGAATCATTTTCACTATGGAATCAATGAATCACACTGTACATTGCTTTTCAGGCGCCGTACGGGTACGGAAAAACTCACGGGTATACGAGAATTGTTCGCAGTCGTACCACAACCCCTACTTTTAGGGGCAACAACCAGTCTGCAAGCCGCTCTTCGATCCTTGTCGCAGCTATCTTTAAACGATATAACTCTGAATGATCTAAAAGCTTCCTTACGACAGCAAATACGTTATCACTGTCGATTGAATCATGTTGCTGCTCACACAGCAATGTGGACGATAGGGGTAGAAGGTTTTGCAGAAACGGAGATGCCTTGGTTAGTGAAAACTGCTAAAATCTTTTTTTGGTCTGGATATGGAACAAGGTGATTTGTTAAATGACAAAGACAAATCGAATCAAGGCATTCTGGATGAATATGATGATGTTAATCGCAGTGACAGAACTCAAGCACATGTATTCAGAAGGATCAAGACTCCTGACTCTTCTTCAGACGAAAGCGAAGGCGCAGAATGCCTCGAATAACATACTGAGAATGCTCGACGACGTATTGCTTGATGAAATGCGTATTTCAGACAACCTGAGCGCTTGGCCTTGTGAGTCCTTTTGGACAGTTGGTGAACCAGGAAGTCGGTTGGAAATTAGCCCTATCATAAGTAGTATATCGAGGGCAATGAGCCCTAATTGCACTGCTCCATATACTTCGTGTTTCGTGAAGAAAGATAAGTGTGAAGCAAGAGGTGACGGCAGATGCAAATGACGCACGGTGGGCGTCGTAGTCAAGAGAAGTTGGTTCCTAAATTATATTCTTAAAACCCATTGCCTACTTAGCCAGCTTCAGTTATCATAACTGGATTATGTGGTATACTGTTTCATCATATTGCAGCATCAAAGATCAATCAATCGATGAAATCATTCGAATGCTCTGGAATCAATTTCCCAAGCCATTCGTTAGAAGCCTTCGGATGATTTTGTTAACGAAGCTTTGAGTCGTCACGACTGGTGACAATAACTCGAGAATCCTTGTGACTACACCGGCACGAAGACATTTCAAATCCATGTACAATTTCATCTCCAGACGCAGCCAGTAACCCAAGCTATAAGTTACGTATTAATATATCCCCTTTTTATAATAACGTCAACCATGTCAACGCTTCTTTTTCACTTCCTCTTACTGCTCTAATTGATACCAGTGCTAATCATTTCATTATTATTTCGCGGGGGCATTTTCTCTCCTTGCAGCATCTTGTAGGAGTTCAGTGTCCACGTGTTCGGGTGGAATCTGGATATATCGGACGACACTGCCTCTAACAAAGCAGTTCTTCAGTGCGACAAGTTGCGGGTATTTCTCTGGGTTTATGACCTTGACGTTAAGAAGTTTGACGTTCAAGTATTGATCGACACTATGGAGGGTGCCAGTCATTACAACATCGTTCTTAAGCTCGACTGCGATTTCCTTACCGACCAATGTCTTGAAAAAGGACAAAAAAATCTGTGCAACAGGGAGAAAAGAAAGCGGAAAAGAATGTTCAACACAGAGATATCCATACAAATGTTGGAGGCAAGGAATGAGTGAACAATTTGACGACGGACTTCAAATGTTGTATCGGTCGACAAGAAAGACGATACTTTCGTTCCATTCAAATTACACATTTCTTTCTTTGTACTCACCATTCTAAATAATATAACGCACTCCCAAAAGATTCCCAATTTTGATGACTTCCAACTATCAGTATCCTCGATGAAGTCGCAGCTTGTAGAGTTAGATGCCGGTTCCTGGAATCGTAAGGGTACGAAGGATGGAAGACAATTTTACGAGTTTGACGTTGATACTGGGCGTAAAAAGAAAAGTAAATCGGAACCACGAGACAATGTAAAGAAATATATGTACTTGAAAATTTCGACTTTGCGACAGATCGCTATCGAGTAAGCCCTTGGTCGTGGGTTCAAACCCCATCTCGAGCACACATCTGCTCGTGTAACTCAGTGGTCAGAGTGGGGGTCTTATGGAATGCGACTTTTTTCGATTTTTCGATTTTTTTTTCAACCTGTCTAGATGCTAAAAGCAGTAGAGTGGTATCTCAACTCTCTCTCTACAAACACAAAGTATGGTCTATTGAACAAATCTTATAGCTGGGTTTTTGGTGAGCTAATTGTACTGGCATTTTTTCTTCTGTCGTCTTTGTGGAGGATCATAAATATGATGATGCTTATTGCTAGCCAACGCCTGCTCCACGTCCTGCTGCTTTCAAGACGAGAAGGATCATGCGAAGGACAAAAAAATTGAGGACGAGGTGATTGGTGTGTGCACTTTATTTCTCTTCTCTCTGGACTATCTCTTAGTTGATAGCTGTGTCATGCTTACAATTCTACTTTCATTCTATTTGTATCACAGTTGGAAACAAGAAGGAGGACGAGATATAAGGCCCACCAACTCGTCACCCTTTCACTTATGCTTCAGATTTAACTTTGTTTTAATTATGCGAGTATTGTTTCTAGCCAATTGCTCACAAGCCATTCTGAACCACAATTGATTTTGGTCCTATCCCGACCCAGCGCTTGATAATGGGCTTGAACAAATCATAGGTCCATTTCAGATTGAGAACGCAAAGGACAAAATGAACGGGAATGAAAAGAAGCTCCCAGAAAAAGAGTTTCCCTTGCAATTCGATTTCCTCTTTCCACAGACGGAAAAAGAGGAACAAGACACGTGGGTATAGGTAACAGCGAATTGCGAGCCACGTGATGTAAAAGAAAGCAGAGACAGTGGTAGTAATAATCGGCGAAACCTTCGCGTAACCACTCGGGCAGTAATTACTCCGGTATACCAAGCGACGGCAAATTAAGAACCACGTATTAAGCTCCACCGACAGAACAGCCCCCATTAACCATCGATAATGAGGGTAATAGATTGGTCCCAACAAGTAGATCATGGCGACAACGTGATGCTGTCGTCGTAAAGGAAAGGATGAAATTGATTTTTTTGTTGAGAATTCGAATGCTTTCCATATCACAAATCTGTTGTAGGCGAGTCGAATAGTTTGGACTCGGTCACTCTTCCTTTGATCTCTTTCTCAAGACAAGAATATGAAAGGACGTACCTTCACGATTACCCCCGGACTCTTCACGCAAATCGGGACAAGGGTGACCCAAGACAGGTCCATGAAGAAATATGTAAACGTAGCCTTTATTGATATATATTTTGCGTGGTATCGTAGATTGGACAAGAATTAAGTGAGATTTTACCTTCCGCGTATGGCAAAAAGAACAAGAATGCATTGCATCCCTCGAGCTGCAAAACGGCAGTGCCATTCGACACCCCATTATGGCTTTGGGGTAGAATTCAGAATTGTTCAACTTACCGCCCACATTGTCCAGAAATGCTCTCCGGTATAAGATAACGATGGGTATTCGTAATTTAGGGCACAGGTATACACGACAACTGCGAGTGCCACAATATTAAAGTAGTCGTGATTGTCTCTGGCAATATCGGCTTCCGTAATACTCAGTGTTTTCGGTTGCGTCGGCTTTGCTTTCGACGCTTTGGCATTCGATGCCGATTTCTGTTCTTGTGGCACTGAATTCGCAGCGACATCATCGGAGCAAGATTCGTCCTCCGATGAGGTAGGCGTTGAAGATGTAGATATGTTGTTCCTTTGTCTTGGGGCCATGGTTGGATTGCTGCGAGATTTATTGTTTGTCTGTTCTAGGATTTCAAAGATGTTATCCACAACGGCTATTGAAGTGGGCCTGTGCTCGGCTGGCCGTCCGGTTCCTGGTTAAAACCGTGATGAAAGAAGAGAGGATTCGAATCGGATACCAGGGGTAATGCCTAGCACTCAATGTGTCTGGAGAGAGCCCAGAGATTTTAAGAAGTTACGAATCTCGAGTTTGCGTGCGATACTGGGCCACGAGAGTATGCCGTTTGACCACCAGAGGAAACGTTCGTATGTGAAGGTGGTTTTAGTGTGACCAAAAAATGCTGATTTTCATGCACGATTATGTGATACAAGTATGTGCTCTCGTACAACGGCGAAAACTATGAAAAATCGACCACATCGACATGCACGTTCTTAAAAGGCGTGTTTTTTCTATTTAGTTGGGGGAAAAAGGTGACGTTTCACGCGCGTATGTTTAGTATCTACGCTTCTTATTCTCCAATTGTACCTACGGTATGAAAGCCATTTGACCCCGAAAAGTGACAGTAATTTCACGTCTTCCTCAAACTTGGGGCGAAGAAAACAATCATAAGCGAAGGGTTCTTTGCTAGCAACTAAACCATCCTCATCGATGGTTGAGAAGGAGTCGATGAAGTATGTGAAACCTCGAAATCGCCGACTGTCGTTTCGAGAGACGTTTCTACTGCTATCTACGTCTGTTTCAAACCATATCCGTTTCAAACCATGTCCGTTTCAAACCATGTCCGTTTCTGGTTTTCTTTCATCGCGATAGCCTCGTACGACAAAGCTGAAACCAAGTTTTCGAAAGCTCCTTCTGTACAATCTCTACTGACCTCTACAGAGCAAACACGTCGGATGCAGCAAAAATGCATCCACTATCCCTTTTTTGCTCATTCCAGAATCACTTTCCTCCTCTCATAATTCACATTCGAAGGGTAGAATAACCTAGTGTAAAAGCATGAGTACCCGCGAGTAGCAGATGGTAAGAGTGGAGGTAGCAGCCCGAGGGAGAGACGCTATAGGGATCACCATGGTGGGCGCCCATGGAGATCCCCGAAATAATCCTACATCTGCCACGATCTCGCAAGGGGAAAAGGTGAGTCGAAGTAAGCAGCAGTCACTGTTCCTCCGTGTAAAAAGCCAGGAACTCGAGACCGTTGAAGTGTGCTTAGCACGCGCGGAAGATCTCGACTGAGCTCACGCTACGGCGGCATGGTGCCAGGAGGAGGGGGGAAACGAACAAACTGTGATGCGGAAACGACAAGGCACCACGATGGTATTCTTTTACGCACTTCGAAGATGAGGAGACAAGTGTAACTCATAAACCACAAAGGAGGGAGCAGGATGGCTGACAGGAGGGAAGTACTCAATGGAGCGCTACGGGAAAGTTGTTGTGAGAATGCAATGGACCCCGGACAAATCCCTGACGAGCCTGCAATGAACTCTGCCGACTGGATCGTCCAAAGGACGCTAATCCGGGCTATGTGGATGAGAACAGGTATAAGCGACAGAAGAAATCACACACAGTGGTCCCCACGGGGATAAGGCAGTGTAAGCCCGGTTAGCCGATGCCGAGGGTCCTTCGGGGCCCAGAGCTAGGAACTGGGAGCACTGAACCAAACGATAATTGGCCACTGTGTGCCTGAAATGAGGGATGAAGCCACGAAGCTTCATTGACTGTCCATCGATACACGCGTCTCCTCCGGATCTGCTATTTCAACGGAAATAGCAGATCCGCAACCTCCCATCACGGGAAAACAACCCCCCAAAAGAAGTCGCGAACTTTGTTCGATTCGTGACGATAGATTTCTTTTGGGGGGTTGTACGGTTTCGAACCAAACGGTTTGAAATCAAACCGATCATGCAAATGATCAAACACAAAACAAAAAATAGAACAAACTAATACCATACGTGTACCATAGTAGAAAAAATGACATTTTCTTCAATTTTACTTTTTTATCTTGTACAATACAATATCAGTACACTTCCAGTCTCAAGAACCAACCCGGATTTCCATTGACTATGTAAAAAATTTATTTAGTTAGCGTAGTTCTATTTAAACTTTTGGTTGTAATATAACGTTTTTTATTCGATTCGACCTTTTTCATCAACAGAATGATTCTGATCTTAGACATAGTCAGGAAACGTTTGTTGAAGATGCCTCGCAAGAATGTCAGGACCAGCGCAAGGGTGAAGGGTCATCCAGTTTTCTTGTTCTTCCATAATGTCTCGGAAGACGGGTCCATGCGGAATGTTGGGTAAAACTTTCTTGACTTCACCTCCATCCATCAAAGGTTTTTGCCCCCATATACCAACCAACCCTATCTGTTGCATCGCAGTGGCGAAAGTATCATATCGCTCGATTTCCCGTTGTCTCAACTCTTCCTGGCTTTCGTCAACAATATCACCTTCGATTACATAATCTAATTCACCCTGCAAAGCGTCTGTGATATGTTCTGACATTGCTACGAAGAGAGCTGCCCTCCATAATGGCCCGACCTTGCGAATCACTTTGGAGCATAAAAGACGAAACTCCATCGCATGCTGCCATACGGGGTCGTTCTCGGTTGCAGTGATCACTTGCTGGCCATTCATGGTACACGAAATCTTACTCTCGCCATCTTCTTTGACCTTTCCATCGCAAACTCGAATGCCACTGAGCAATATTGACACAGCCGAAAAGTCACAACCACTGTCCATTAGTCCTTTGAAATCGTTGGCACCTTTCATTATTTTCTCCACTGCTTCTGCCTCGCGACTCGGTCGTTTCAATTCGTCGACTAACAACTTGCATACCACTGAACGATTTGCCTTCCGAGTTTTCTTCTTCTTTGTCTCTGATGCTCCCGCTCTTAACGAACAATCATAGAACGGCTTGAGAAACGATGCATACCACATGTATCGCAGGGTATCGTCATCTTCGACGAGCCTAACATCATTGAACCCATGCGTCGTATACGATCCTCGGTGGGCTTTGTCACACCAGACGGGTGGGATATATCCTTGCTATCTTCCACTTGATCGTAATTCGTTGATAGCAGATCCAAACCTTGTTCGAACAATTCTAGGATTGTCACCATCGCACTTCTCGACAAATTTTTGAATGGGAAAGACAGTCTTGGCAAGCTTTAAATTCATCAATAGACGCATAGGCTCCAACAGGGTCGGGTGATCTCAGCATCAAATCAACCTCGCAACCGATGCGTTCTCGAGACACCTTTTTCTGCCAATGCCTTGCGTACTCGATCGTCCATAGCAGCTTCGACTAATGATTCGTCCATAGTAAAACGCAAGCGTGCTGCAAATCGAATGGAGCGAAGCGCCCGCAAAGGGTCATCCAAGAGTGTTGTGAGGGGAGCCAAGGGCGTGGCGAATAACGCACCTTCTGAGGTCATCGAAACCACGTCCTGTCCAATCCTCAACTTGTCCATTGTTTACATTATAGAAAAGACTGTTGATGGTTAAGTCTCGTCGAAACGCATCTTCGGCCGGGGTTCCGATTCTCATCAAATCGGGAATGCGACTATCTTGGGTGTACTCTTCTGCTCGCAGGTTCACGAAGTCAATCCAAAATGTCCCTACTTTCATTGTGGCCGTCTCGAGGTGCTTGCTCTTTTCGGGATTTTTTAAGACGACACCTACGCCATGAGTCTTTTCGCCCATTTCACTCAAATATTGGTTAAGATGCTCCGCGAATTCTCTGCCAAGCATGTCGTCTAGTGCAATATCGATGTCAACTGGCGCCTGTTGCTGGAACCGTTGCATCGAATTGAGGTGCCTGGCTGGATCGCTCTTGCCGGTATTCTTCTTCGTTTTTCCACCGACTAAGTACCTTCGATCCAAGTCGTCCAGCCGATGGCGCTGTACTTAGTTTGGACGCCGATGATGATGGTGGTTTGTACTTCGATGTTAATCTCTGAGGTGCTGCTGTACCTCCGTTTCTACGGGTACTCCCGCTATCATAATCATCTTCGTATCTCCCACGGGTGAATTCTGGCGTCGCCAATAGCTTATCACGGACCCAACCACCTGCTACTCGAAGAGTTGTAGAAAGTTTTCCGTCATCTTTTGCTTTTCGAAGCAACAAGAAAAGTTCTCTTTCCTCCGGAGACAGATTAATATAAGGCCCGTAACCGCGTTTGGGAGGATGTTTTCGCTGTTGGTGATAGAATGGGGAACTTGATTCTTCAGATTCAGCCGAGCCATTATTCTGGTCTTCCTCGTCACCACCATTTATATCGCTGCTGTCGCTACTGCTGAAATGTTTAGCAACGGCATCTTCCAAGCCTGCTCCAGCAAGAGACAAGACAGGTTTTTCTTGAGACTTTGCCGCTGCGGTTGCAGTTGCAACGATCCATTCCTGGTCAAAATATGACCCAATACCATTATTACTGCTGTTCTTGCTCCCCCCGCTATAAAATCTAAGTTCTCGAGAGTCCAAAGCCAATTGCAGCGCTGAAACCGGAGATGCCCTTATTCTGCTGGATGGCATTGATGTTACAGACAAGCTTCTCACCAGAGAAAAACTTTTGGAAACAAATGTTGATAACGCCAGTATTATCATCATCGGAAACATTCCAGTTGCTGAGGATTGAAATGTGTATTTGTTTGCTGCTGATGTCGCTGTTCTTCTCTTCCTCGACGACACAGAAAGATGATTTTGTGCATTGATTCTTGGGGTTGATATTATCGCAGATCGTCTTTGACTGCTTCTTGTTTCTCTTTTCTTGAACATTTCAAATTTGATCCGTCAAGACGATGTTCGAAATCGTCCTCAACTTTATGTTATATGAAATGGAATGATAGTTGTAGACCAATCCAGTTGCAGTGATAGTTACGTGTCTTGCTCAAAGTAGTCCTATGCCGATAAGAAGGTACGATCGGAGAGCAGTCATTTATTATTCTGACGGAACTGGTAGTAGAGCTTACTAGGGTAGTTGAGAAGTGTGATTTAATGAACTTGCTATGTGAGAGAAGTTGTTATTTCTCCAGCATGGATATGATGAGGACAGCATCAAAATCGAAAGAAACAGCAGCGTAGAACCATGTGGTTTGTTTTTGATGTTTCGACGGAAGAGATTCTCTGCGTTGTATCGTACGTGTCCATGTCATTCCGCGTTGACCTCGTTCCAGCGATAGAAGAAGGACTGAGGGAGTTAAATAAAAAAACACGAAGAATGATCTTTTCTGAACATCAATTCGATCAAAAATGATATTGTATGAGTCGATCGTGTCTTTCCGGTTCAAGAAACATAAGCGCGGGGGGGAAAAGACGTTGACACAAGTGCGTGTGCCAGAAGGAGGTACTTTTACCGTCTGGGTGTCGTGCGACTACGGGTTATGAGGTTAGTCAGAATCGACGAAAAGAGAGTCCCGACACTATTCTTTCGCCGACATATGGTTTTGTTCTTTTCACGTTCGGCTTCCACGCAAGCAAAAAAAATCATCGGGACTTCGATTTTTAAAAATGCGCGATTTCGCGCATACGAAGCAGTTGAAAATTAACCCTATCGAAAACCTTAAAAAACTCGCATTTAAAAATTAATTTCTAGTTCACCCCACTGTGCTCGGGAAGATCAGACCAAAATTATTTGGTCTGATCTTCTTGCGCCGATTTTTTGAAGCGCATTGGTGCGAAATTTAAAAATTGAAAGCAACGTAGAACTCTTTGAATCTACTTCGAACTACATGGCAGCGTTGACTGATACCTATTGCACTGTAATACATCCATCAAATAATCTGCTTCCTCCAGCTATTCCATTACTGACGTCCTCATTCTAGGTCTTTATAGCGGATAAAGTTATCAACACAATGCCCAGGGAGATAATCACGTTACAAGTTGGGCAATGCGGAAACCAAATCGGTGGTGAATTTTGGAAACAACTTTGCGCGGAACATGGGATCGCTCCGGATGGCACACTGAAAAATTCATGGGACAATCCCGGAAGTGTAAATAATATTGTCGGGAACAATATAAACACTCACAACCATTACACACAAACACCAGGACCGGCACATTTGTCATCGGGAGCAAGCCGTGGTGGAAATTCGTACGCATCTTCGACCGTGGGGAATCAATACAACCAGAACAATGCTAGTAGTGGCGGCTCCGTACAAGCCAATGACCGGAAGGACGTCTTTTTCTATCAGGGTGACGAAGATCGCTACATCCCTCGTGCTCTATTGATGGATCTAGAACCACGTGTTATCAACAAAGTGGCTATGGGTTGGGGTCGGCGGCTCTTCAACCCTGAGAACTTGTTTGTGGCTGAAAACGGAGGAGGTGCCGGAAACAATTGGGCATCGGGTTATCGGCAGGGGGCAGAACATTACGAAACGATACTGGATATGATCGACCGGGAAAGTGATAATTCAGACTCACTAGAGGGTTTCGTCCTTACCCATTCCATTGCTGGGGGAACTGGAAGCGGTATGGGATCTTATCTGCTAGAACGATTGAACGATCACTTTCCGAAAAAGCTTGTCCAAACATATTCGGTTTTTCCGAGTTGGAAGGACCAAAGCGACGTCGTCGTCGAACCGTACAATGCTTTGTTGACTATGAAACGTCCTCACACTGAATGCCGATGCCGTCGTAGTTCTTGACAATGCCGCCCTGAATCGAATAGCAGTAGAAAGACTAAGAATTGACAACCCTACCGTCGATCATGTCAATAGCCTCGTAGCAACCATTATGGCAGCCTCTACAACCACCCTAAGGTACCCAGGATATATGAACAACGACTGGATAGGATTGTTGGCATCCCTGATCCCAACACCTCGGTGCCATTTTTTGATGACGGGTTACACTCCTCTAGTTTTGCCGGAGACAAGTTCTACAGAGACAACAACGGCATCTGCTTCAGGCGATAACATACCAGGAACTGTGCCATCGTCTGCTGCAAGTCTTGCATCTGCAAAAGATGATCGAATGAAACAAAATCCCGACTTCAACCAAAGCGGCATTCGAAAAACAACAGTGTTGGACGTAATGAGACGACTGACGCAACCGAAAAATATCATGGTCTCTGCCAATATGAGAGGGAAGGGGGACAGCTGCTACATTTCCATTCTAAACATCATTCAAGGTAACGATATTGATCCGACTCAAATCCACAAGGCCCTCCAAAGGATACGTGAAAAACGTCATTACAGTCACGCCCACGGCGATATTCCGTTTATCCCGTGGGGGCCCGCTAGCATCCAAGTAGCACTGGCTCGTAAATCTCCATATCTGCAACATCGCCATAAGGTGAGCGGCTTTATGTTGGCCAACCACACATCGATGGCAGAACTTTTTGAACGTCTACTTAAACAGTACGATCGTATCAAGTCCCGTAACGCCTTTTTGGAAAACTTTCGACGGGAAGAATGCTTCCAGGGTTCAATGATGGAAGAATTCGATCATTCAAGGGAGGTCGTCCAATCCCTTGTTGACGAGTACAGAGCTTGCGAACGGCCAGATTATGTGAATTTTGGCATGGAAGGAATGGGAGTCGGTGCAACCGCGCAACCGGATTTTGCATCTCCGCTGAAACGCTAGAGCGCTGGAATATCGATCATGTTTGAAAATTATTTTAATCACACAACTATTTTTCAATTAATATGTACTAACTATGGACTACATCCTTACTCGCAGTGAAGTTTAGTAACAGTAACATTCAGTTGTGCACGAAAATAATGAAATTGATCATTAATGATCGGCACTATTTCTGTTTCCTTCCCCATTTTTTTGACGGCGTTTGTTTCTTTTTCTTGAAATTTCGATTCTTAACCGAAATAGCGACGACCGTTGTACCAGGGTGTATTCCCTCGGCCAACGATTCGTCTTTCGATTTTCGACCTCGACGAGATGATGCTTTTTCTTGTTCCATTGATCCTTCAGATGTGAAGGAGCGGGTATGGAAGCTACGACCGTTGTCGAACTTCAAAGATTCGCTGTAGTTATAGGATAATCCATCGCTCAAGTAACTACTGCTATCGCTGGCATCATCTCTTTCATCTGGACTAAATTTCAAAAAGATCTGCGACAATTTCATAGTATCATCGATCTCGTAGAAGGATCGCAGAGCTTGAACGAAACTATGAATAGCCAAACTTCTTTCGCGATATGCGTTTTCCGTTCGACTTTTAACATGACCTCTATCAGCGGAATTACGAGTGTCCGCGATTGCCTCTTGGACTTTCATTTTGCGATCCACTACGACTTTCTTGTTGATTAAACCTTTCGAAGACTGATGCTTCACAACGCTTGCTTCTTCCTCTGATAAGTTACTCAGTATTTCAAGTGTATCGCTTACCTGAACTCTCGATTGTTCAATAGCGTCATCTCTAGTACATGGCCCAACGCACTGCATGAACGAAAAAAAGAATTCTTCAAACACAGTGATCACATCATCATTTTGCGAAGGAGGGGCACTGGTACAATTCGTTGGGTTTTGTCCGGTTCCTTCTAAATGCTCTCGACGGCATACCAATAAATATTGTTTCGCCAATTGTCGTCCAACATATGCATACGTATGTGCTTTTTGAATCAACTCTTTCGCCTTTTTGGGATCATTGGTTTTCTTCAACTCGGCCTTTCTTCGCAACAGTCTGTTGCCAGAATCCAGGTATTGAACTGCCTTTACGATTCCTGCCATGTCTGCACTTTCTTTCACAAGACCTATGGCCAATTTCTGATCAAAAATATTTTCAAGCTGGATGCATTTTTTTTCATCCGAAATTCGCTCCACCACTTGTTCAGTGGAAGCAAAGGATTGCTTCGTTGGCTTGGTTTTCATTGTATTCTTGACGATTGACGTCAAATTCTTAACTGATTTCCCCATTCCTTTTTTCGCCTTTTTCAGCATCCTTCCCATTCCATTACTCTTCGCCTTCGGTTTCATTGATGCTTTCGCCGACTTGGCAGATTTTGAGGATGTAGATTTCGTTGCTTTCGAATTTCCCTTGCTATCAATAGAATAGTCAGTACTCTCTGACGGACAGACGTAGATGTGTGAGTTTGCCGCCCCCTTTCGCTGGGTGGCATGGAGTTTCTCATTCAATTCGTTGAAGTCGTTTGCCGTGAGAGTGTTATCAGCAAGTATTTCGTCAGCTGGTCCAGTATCGTCTCTAATGTCGACTTGAGAGACTTCATCATCATGATTGATCTCAACCAAATTCGGTCGGCCACCTGAACGACTTCCTGTCTCTGTATTTTCAGAAGAAGAATCGTTCAGCCATTCCCCAGAAAACGTTGCCGATGCTTGCTGAAAATCTGTTATCATTTCGTCAAAATTAAAGTTCAAATCCGAAGTCTTCGAAGGTGCATCTTTTTGTTCATCAAATTTGTGTTGATTCTTATTCTCAGTTCTTGTCTTCGTGACTTGAATTTTCACAGTTGGGCGGTTTGGTTTATTTTTTATCCTTACGAGTTCGTTGTTCTTTCCCCGTCCCTCAGAATCTCGTTGCATTCCACCAGTTTGTTCGATTCCTTCTCTCGTGTCTCCTCTCGAAAAATGTTCCTCCTTTTCTTCCTTCTCTTCGATTTCTGCATCGGCAAGACTAGGCAAAGAAAGAATCTTTGCGTCAAGACTCTTTACCTTTTTGATATAGCTATCGGAGGTCTCAGTAGTCCCCGTAGTGGGTACAGAGTGAATTGATTCTTTTCCATTGAAAGATTCTTGTCTTTGGTCTCCCATTTCTTTAGCCAAGTTATGAGAGGATTCTTGCTCGAAAAACTCTCCGGGTTCTGTATCCCATCTCGAATCAAATCTTGATTCCCATTTCTGATGGATCTCGCTAGGTGTTGACTCGTCAGGACCGATTCTTTCACTTTTGTTATGGACTGTACTTCTAGAACCTTTCCTTTCAGGCTCAAACTTGTCGCCTTTATTTCGCAAGAAGCTTTCCGAATCTGTGCGCTCTTCAGTGAATGAAGGACCCGCCGAATCTCCACGTGCCGACAGGCCCATTGCTGGTGATGCGGAACTTGGTGGTGGTGGCGATAACAACCCTTTTTCTCTCTGCTGCTGTTCAATGATGTGATGTTCAAAGAATTTTTTCCGGTCTCGCACACGGCCGTGGCACATCGAATCTACAGAAGAGACGTTACCATCAAAGTTTATGGTTTTGAAACCATTCGCCCTTTCAAACACTTTTTTGCCTTGATGATACGAAGTTGCTCTAGGGAGTGTTTCATCTTGCACATCGTTCATCTTCTGTGATGCAACGATGGATGTGGCTTCATTACGAACACTGTCCATTGTTTTTCTACCAGATTATGTTTATCTCCTCCAGTTTTGAATGAGAGTCAATAGAGTTCTCTAACGCAATTCTTTTGCAATCAGTGTTCGGAGCATTACGAAAGAAAGCCTATCACGGGTTGTGGCGATTATTCTTGACAACAAGTGAAGAATACTTGGTTGAACGAACTGTCGTCTCTAAATCTTTGTAGCGAGATTTCTCTGGGGAGAAAGGTTTTTTCAAGTGAAATAGGAGGGAACGGATGAGCTATTGGTTCAAGAATCATAGTCCCAATTGCAGACACATTTAAAAATCATGATTACTACCGAGAAGAGTTCGTCCGTTAATCTCTAAATAAATTTCTTCTATCGTTGGGGCAATAAAAAACGGATGAGCTGATTGTCAAAATTCACTGAATGCAAGATAGTAAAATCCATACGATATGATTACTTACGTCCGTTCGTCCGTTGATATCTCTCCAAATATCATGTGTTTGGTCGGGCTATTCGATATATTTTCAGTCAAGAATGTGAATCAAATTTGAGTCGAGTTTATCAAACAAGCATTCAATCTTGCTTCCCTGGGAACCAATAATCTCCGATTGTCACAACATTTTTTTGACTTCCTACTTTTTCAAAACGTGCTTTCATTTTTTGTTCGATCTTCAAACAATAATCTACTTTCCCCTCGGCCATTCGAAATATCGCACTGGTGTTGACTCGAGATTCTGAAGACGCATCTTCCATCCGAGTGAACATTTGTGTTAAATTGATTTTAAATTGCTGGCGTCACTAGAAGAAAAAATCGACAGAAATTCTCGAAGACGAATATGAAGTACATCGTTAGCGTGACCACAACGAAACCATCGTCGAGCGTGACACCTGGTGGAGGAGGAGGCTCTTTGACTCTATTGGATCCAAAGACGGGTGCCATCTTGTCGTCACTTCGATCGAGTGCTGATCTGTCGGGAAGAGCTGGCATGGGAATCTTCTCTTTATCGCAGTTTCCTTCAAGTTTTTCAATTTCCAACAACGGTGGAAGTCGTGGTGATAGAACGCAGCCCGTCATCGCCTACGGAGGAAATTCCGTGAAGCGGGGAGACAACTATGGTATGCTAATATCAATCCGATCTTCGTCTTCTCCGCCGATCATGCACTGGAAGTGCAGACTGCCTGAAACGGAGATGAGCGGTGGCTTGTTGATATCTCCCTGTGGATATTATGTGGTTGGAGGCGGTTCCTCAGGAACATGTTACGTATGGTCCTCGATGGGGGGAGAACTTCTCAGATCTTTCAAAGCGCATTATAGGCCGTGTACAAGCCTCATTTGGAGTGATTGCGGACGATACTTGGTCACTGGTGGTGCCGATGCTATGGTTCATGTATTTTCATTCATGGATTTGGTAGATTTCACCTCCAATTCTGGCAAGAACCAAAAACAGCGGAACGTTCCTCCCAAACATACATTTTCCGTTCACCATTTCCCTGTTACAAGTTTGATCCAGCTTCCCTCCGGAAGAATCGCCTCTGCCGCAGAGGACGGACAGGTTCTGATCATGGAATTATTCTCCAAAGAAGTTCTCGTCAATATTCAGTTTCCTCACGGCATCCAGTGTTTGGAACACCACGGCGGTCGCATATACGCAGGATCGACGCAGGGGACAATATACTCTGCTGACTTACACGCCTACGCCATGTATCAAACCGAAAAGTTGGGTGCTATTTTTGTTAGCAAACGAAGGCGAAAAGAGCACTTTGACGCGGGATCTAGTGAAAATTGGACGATGGAGGAAAAAGTCTTCGGGAAGAAAAATTCAGAGAGTAAGAACAATACAAATGATGACAACGATAGAGCAACATACCAAACCGATTGGGTCGGACATGACCATGCTGTCACTTCAATCGCCATCTCAACAGAGGATGAAACACCGAGAATGATTAGTGGGGACAGTTTTGGCCAGATACGCATTTGGGAAATGGAATCCCGAACTTGCTTGAACGTGATCCAACCTTGGTCACTCACCAACGCAAATGCTGTCACTGACACAAAAGCTTCGTCTGTACATCCGGTCACCTCGATACGAATCATTCCTCAGCCTGATACCCTTGTATCTCCAGGAATGTTTGATTCGTCTTCCGGCGGGAGCAAAAACTTTTCAAATTTTTCAACATTGGTTACTCCTCTTCAAAAGTATCTTTCCGATCCAAACGAAATGTCAATGGGCACAATGCCCAATACTTCGATCGCCGGGGGCAAAATTCGCGTTCCATTTCTCAATAGCAATAGAACGATGAAAAATCTTGAATACTGGGAAGCAAAGCCTATTCTACGGAAAAGACGGCGGCAATCTACCAGGAACAAAGAATCGTCAGCACGTGGGAAAAGTTCATCGGAGGATAAAGAACAGATTGCGTTAATGAACGAAGAGATTCAAAAATTGAAGAATGAACTCCAAGCCAAAGACTCAGAAGTCAAGAGATGGCAAGCCGTTAACAACAAACTCATGTCAAGACTAAAAACGAAATAATGAAAACGCAATCTCCGAAGAGTCAATAATTTCGACATGTTATATTTTTAAACCCTACGTTTCTTTCTTAGCTCATGTGTCCTTCAACTTATACGAACATTAAATCGCTGTAGAAGTTGTGATAACGAATATATCTGCCCATATGGATTATCTTCATTGCTTTGGTTTTGCGAGTCAACAACATCTTGATCGGAAATTGTCATGTATTGCTTCAAGGTATTAGTAGTATTTCTTTCACTTCTAGGGTTTGGCTCATCAGTGTTTTTCGTTGGCATGATACACTTGTATGGAGGAGGTGGAGCATTCCAAGTTTTTGTCTTCGCATTAAACATGTGAGACCGATCACTAGAAAAATGCCGAAGATAGATGGAAGCCCCGATGACACTTGAACGATATGGAAAAGTTTTTATGTTGACCGACATGAGATGATATTGTGAAAATCAGTACCTTGAACTGTCAGAGATTCTGTACGAAATTCATGAACTTACCGGAAATATGGTAAGAATTCTTCCATCCAATCCGTATGATTTGGAAATACCGTTTCTAAGTATTCCCCTAACGGACAAGGGTATGGTAGATGGCTATCGATGTCCATCACATATGTCTTCGGCTTTTGTGAATCTTCTGGTACATTCGTCATCAACAATATTACGTGATAGTCCCACATTACCTATAAGAGAACGAGGCAGGGAGGTGCATGGGCACACTGGAATTAGAATCTATTCAGTCTTTTCTTTTCTCACAAGTAGTTCATCAAACATACAGCGATAGGATCTTACAGGCTGACTACGGTCTTCAGCTGCGAGCTGTTCAAACATCGGTACGCATCCTCTCGGATTGGAAACAAAAGCAACATGATATGTTTCTCGATTTTGTTGTTGGCAAATTTTCCGATACGCTAGGCGCCATACGTTCTCTTCGCAATAGCATGGAACGCGTAAAGATGCGTCAGGTGTTGTTTGGAGGGCCGATTTCGCAGCCTCTAATGATTTCAGTTGCTCTTGGTCCATTCTCACACTCTGACAATCGGTTTGCATTCCAAGTAATAGCTGAGCAATACATGCTTTCCACAAGTCTCTCGTCGTTACTGTTACAGTTGCTTCTTGCTTTTCGTTGTGGGCAACTCTGATTTTTTCAATCTCGTCATCCGGGACATCCGGGATTAAAAAGGCTCGGAGTTGGTCATATTATTAGAGTTCAGGTTTAGGTTCTTCGGGGAAGTGCGAGATGCGAATTCATCGAAACCGCGAGTTCGGAAGCGAATAGAGTTTTGCGCTCCCACTCTCAACTGGAAGGAACGCGAACGCGTGTCGGGCTCCTTGAAATTTTGTTCGTGTATTGAAACACGCTCACGAGTTCTTTTTTCAGCTCCCTCGCTCGTTTGTTTTCTCTCTTTGAGAGATGTGTTTCGAACGAAAATTTCACAGCGCAGGTCTCAAACAGGATTTAATACGAGACATCACACTCACTCGACACTACTTCTATAAGTTCCGTGGGGCAGGTGATTTCCTCCCAGGATATTGTCTTTCATAACTTTCTTTCCGAGACGAGGACCCACTATGGGATAGACAAAGATGACGTCCTTTCCATCCAAATCCACACCACACTCCACTACATCACCCATCACAATTAGAGTGCTTGCAGCTAGCACCGGTGTCACTTATAGAATTTCACTCCACCCGCAGAATTAACGTGAGTATCAGGCCCTCTTCTCTGCGGACTCTTTTGAGCGTGTTGGAATCATCTCTTGTGTTCAAGGCGAGGAGGAATTACGATTGCTATGAGTCATTTGTTGGAATTCCTTGTTGATGTTCAATCTTCTCTGGCCCTAGGGAGGGAAAAGCTCGTCTGTCACCGCTCCGCATGCGAAGAAGTCACGATCGACATTGTTTGTTGTTCGGCATATTTCTAGAGTGATGTTTGCTTCAGATTATTGGATCAATAGCAATCGAAATATTCAATCGAAATGATCCATATTTCGACGACCTCTTCGCCGAGTTGTTTAGAGCTTGATGTCTTGATTGCTGTCTGATGCCACGTTCTCACATCCATTTCTTCATTGCTCGACTTACTGAACACCGGCTATTCAATGGCACTATGCTTTGCTTCAACAATTTTTTTCACGGACCATAACACTGCAGAGTTGCTAATATACGGAATCATCTGGCGGCAGCGATCCCGCCTTCCGACCAAATCCTTCTTTTGGGGCCACCCTATAAGGTACCTAGAGATAGTACGTTGCAATCCTTAGAAATTCTGAACTCGCTGCGGCTCGGTGACAAGGAAGATGAAGACGCATTGAATGGCAGAGGGAACAATACAGGAGTTGCTACTACAGCAGACGATTTCAAACGACCGCAGTGGCGCTCGGCGACTTACATCAAATTCTATCGACTACGGAACGCAGCGGGGCCCGCCGTTTATTCCTATTTTCAAAACGAGCGCTGTCCGAAAATGCCCCAGACCCACCGCCATGTATCTTAGGGCCAATGGAAGTGAATGTACCAACACAACCCCAGGGATCATCCCCTCTAGATATGACTCAATCTGCAGTAGCATCGCAACCACTTCATCAAGCGCTATCTGCGTATGAGCGACAATTTATGTTGTATTTATGCCAAGGCAGAGCTTATGCCGATGCAGCTGATCTCCGATTCCAAGCCTGCAAAGGATGTGTCCAAGAGCAGGCTGTTATGGCACGAGCTTTGCGTGCTGCCGTATCGAATTTGTCGGATCATTTCAATGGCGCTGCCCGGACACGATCTGAATTCACATCCCTATATCAGTCCAAAACCGCTTCCCACGCATCCTTACTACAACGATTTGAGTCTACCTTGATTGGTCTGGGTAGTGTTCCCGCTCCATCCATCACTCGTAGCGATCGCTCGCGGATCAGGTCGGATAATGGAATCGCTCCTCGATACAGTCCCTGTCGAACGGGAACGAGCATGGTCACAGCAATGTAAAACATCTCATGATCGATTGTTGAACCTCTTTTCTGAAGTAGACTCCGAATTTGGAAATCTTGGAACTCCCGCTTCTAGAGAAGAGGAAACGCGACTAGACTTGTTGGCCGAAGAACAGATTCAAAAATTATCGGACGAAGTCCATGGTGCTGTCCAACAAATTCGAGATAGACAAGCACAGCGACTGGAAAGGCTGACAGCCGATCATGGCAATGTCCTCAAAATCATCATGGATGCCATTAGTGCTGAAGTTGAAGAGGGGAAAGAGGACGAAGTGCAGAAGGCCTTTACACCACTCAGACAAATTTCGAATGATGCCAAAGATATTGTGCCGGACATGCAGGCAGATGACAAATTAATGATTGAACTTATGTTAAAGGTTGCAGACGCTAAAACAGAAGCGATGAAGCGAATGAAAGTTCGATTACGAGAGATCAGCGTGGCTCAGTCATCAATACAGCGTGTGCTTTCTAGTGTCAATGTATTGAAAGCCGCACTTACCCAGCAATCTGAGAATATGGTTCATCTGGAACACGTTGCAGAACTAACTACGTCCTACAGGGACTTTTTGTTCGAGCTGCGACGTCGACGGGCTTACGGACAAGCTGTGTCTTCTAACTCTACGGCAATGATGGAGAGATTGGCCGTGATGAGGGCGGATGAAGTGAAGGCGAGAGAAAAGTTTCTCCGGGGACCAGGTAGGCATTTGATGCCTCCCTTCTTTGAGATTTTTGTTCCAACGCTTGCCACACCTCCGCCTCTGTTTACACCACAAATGCCCGCGTTGGCAGAGTTTGATACACTACCGGATATAGGGGATGCTATCGATACTTTAGAGAACGATACGTCAATGCAGGAAGGACCGACAGATCCTGGGGGTGGCGGGGTGAGTAGTGCCTCTTCGCTGACCACCGAAAGTCACCAAAATTTGCAGCAAGAAAAAATTTCATCTAGCGGAGCGACCGATACAGTTGAGGAAACTATGCCTCCGGCAGGGGGTCCTTCCCATGCGCACAACCAACAAGGCGATCAGCTTATAGTGAGTGCGGACGAAAACTCTGCGAACGATGATACCATCATGGATCACGAAGGTGCAACAGGAGAAGCAGAACGAAAGACTTTGGTGTACGAGAATGCCATTCTTCGGCAGACGGTCGAACGGATGGGTGGAAAGGCACCAAAAGCCTATATAGAAGAAGCCCGGGCAAAAGACGCAGTAAACAACGAAATGGAGGTGTTGAAAAAAGAGTTAGAAGCTGCTAAAGCAAAGGCGGCTGCCGCAGAGAATGCATTAGCTGAAGCAACAAAGAAGAAGAATGATGACGAACGCTCTCCAAAGCAGTTATGCGATAAGATTAGTCATTCGAGTTTCGAAATCGGTGATGTTGGTCTCTTCATGCCAACTGGACGAGGATCTGGTGGCAAGAGAACGTATCTCGCTTTCCATACCAGCTGTCCGCATCGGTACCTCTCAACAGATAATATCAAAGGTAGCCCCGACTTTGTTTTGGGTCGAATTATCTACCAAGAAGAACTTGTTGCTGGTCAAATCGGTACCGCAGCAAACCCATACGGTCTCCATGTTGGGACGAAGTTTTGGATATTGACCGTGGAAGTTCTCAAATCCTAATGGTGGTTATACAAATAATTATTACCGAAGATCAAGCGGATCCGAGTTACATAATTCACTCATAAAGCTTTCTGATCTTGGTCCCCGGTTTCAATTGCAGCCATCATAATCATGATAGAAGTAAAGCTTATCTTTTTGCATATTGTACAAAAATATTAAATCCTTTGTTTCTTATAGTGTAACTACAACGACAATGATTCTACTATTAGTACTCTCTTCGCCATTCTTTTGTTCTGCCAGCAGCAGCGCTGTCTATTTACCCCAATATCTCGTGCTTTTTCAACAACACCAAGAGGCATGCTGCTGCACACAACAAGATGATGCCGCGTATATGGGCTCTATTCCATACTAGTCGATATTTGAGTTGAAGTCCCTTCCTAGGATTTTCTGTCTTAGAAAGTTGTTCGAGGAATCAATAGCAACAATCCTTTACAACAGCAATGCATACTACAGAGCTAGATACAAGACGACTGGGAAGAAGATTGCACTGCACTTTTTGGTATTTTCTTGAATTGTAGCACAAAATGGTATCTTACGTACGACGGTTAGAGATTCTTGAAAGTGTGAGCAGAGCATGCGCGCGCATCATCCTTGATTTTTAAAATTTTGCGTAGTTTCGAGTACTGTACACGCAGATTGTAGGCTAGTACTGTAATACTACGGTAGAGAGGGAGGGTAAAGAGTTTGATGCCTGCTCGCCAGCCTCGCCAGCCGTGCCGTTATCGTTAATGAGTTCTTACACGTACCATCAATTCACGTTATTGTAGCCACTGAAGTTGAATTTCGGAATCCAAAATGTGTACTGGCGTGATCTCCGAATGAACAAATAGGAGTGAAAATACACGAAGTGAGAATACTTCTTATTTAGAGACACGATTCACAAAGCTCAGCATTTTTTGTATTCTTCAACAAAATTGTTTTTTTGTCACGCACTCGTACTCTGTGCGGTCTGAAGATTCATCAGTTACCATAAACCTCGAATCTTCTAATATACTACTTCTAGTACCAACAACTGCAGCAGGACTTTGACAAAAGACATAGAAAGGACTGAATTCAAAGTTATACATCTATCAGAACGTGTAGTCCTAAACGATGAGTTCGATCGTAACCCCAGTCAAATTTAAGCCATCAACCAAGAAACCTCATCGGTTAGGACCTCAAAGTCCATTTGCGGCCTTGAGGACGTCAATTCGACGACGACGATCACGTTCGGCCCCTCCCAAGTTGAAGAAATCCCTCATTGAAGATCATTTTTGTGTCGAAAAAAACATTGGTGGCAAGCCATTGGCTCTACCTGGTGTGCCCAACTACCAAGATGACTGGGCAAGAGATTCGCATGATTTCTTCAATCTTATTGTCCTGATTCCGATTGTTGTTCTGAACGTAATGAACTGGAACTGGGACATGTTACTAAACCTGGGAAAGAAAAAATCGATCGCTGATGCCTGGACGGGAGAATGGTTCGACCTATTTTTTTGGACGACTGTGTCGTACTTCGTTGCTGATTTCATTTGGGTTCTGTTGGTTCCAAAATGCGTCAAGTCGCCAATAGTGATTATTCAGCATCACGTTGTTACTTTGCTCTATTTACTGGTTCCATACTACCGTCCGCATTGTCGATGGTGCATGGGCGCCTGCTTAAGTGTGGAAATCAATACGTGGTTCTTGATCGCAAGAAGAGTATTCAACAAACAGGGCTTCCCACCATGGATCATTGATTTGAGTTTTGTGTCCATCCGGCTCAAACTCATCAGTGTTTGTTTCTACGTTACATGGTTTTCTATTCGAGTTTTCCTTTATCCATCCATGCTTGTATACCTTACAAAGCTATACCTGAAAGAATCAATACGCTACGGGACGTATGTTAACATTGATTTGATTCCGCCAGTTTTACAGTCCGTCTTTTGTATTTTGAATATCAAGTGGACATATGATTTGATTGCGTCTAAAATGAGATACTTCAGTCGAAGAAAAATGATGAAAGGAACGGGAAAGACGGTTGACTACGTTGACAAAGGACTCTGAGTAGAGAACATCGGGACGTACGCAGGCTGGTTTTGAGCTGTGATTATATGGTATGGTGCAACAATTCCTCCCATTTGGTTGATGATTTTCAACCACTTCTTTCGCGGAACCGGGATCTCTAGACTGAAAAAGAACGAACGTAAGCGAGATAAAGATTCCGGAGGGATTTATTATACAGTACGTAGTCTTCAAAAGATTCCGGAGGGATTTATTATACAGTACGTAGTCTTCAAAATTATTTATCGGAACTAGAACTCCTTATTCTGTGATAAAATGTTAGCTGGTTTGACGACTTGGCGACTTTTGCATTTATTACTCGAGGTTACCCGCAATTCTGAGATGATTGGTTAGCATGTCGATAGCAATTTTTTGACTTGTTCCTGTCTCGGAATTGATAATTACGTCTGCCTGTGCCTTCGACGGTTCGACCCATTGTGCGTGCATAGGCTTTACATGTAACTCGTATTGGGCCATAATTCTATTCATACACAACAAAAGAAACAGAGAGAGAGAGAGAGAAAGAAAGAAAAGAGCATTGGCATTCTGAGGTCCAATCAAGAGTATGGATATCGTCCGAAATGAGTGGCGTGTTGTACGTACGAGTCTAAAGTTCTGCCGCGTTCAACGGTATCTCGTCGTATTCTTCGAACTACACGCGTGTCACTATCCGCATCCTGAAGTAATTTTAAAAGTCGACGAGAGAATGATGATGGTTATTCCTTTGGAAATGCCAGTGTGTAGAAAGAAAAAACAAAAAGATATGACGGACGTACCACAAATACTTTCATGTCGAGTTCTTTGCAAAGATCTTGATTGGTGAAGATCAAAATCCCTTCGACAATAATGATCTTTCTCGGATGAACCTGCGAAGCGAAGAGTTTAACGAAAGAAAATTTAATATAAATGAATTCGGCCCTTGTGAATTTTCAAGCGATTCATTGACGACTTGGCGTTGGGTATTTCCTCAGTATCCTTACCATTGTAGTGACAGGTGTCCGAGCGTGAGTTTTGAAGTCATATGTCGGGAGGACTGCAATCTTCCCTTCTTTTAGATCACGTAAGTGCTGAACGAGCAATTCCGTCTCGAGACTATCGGGATGATCAAAATTGGTTTTTGCTCGCTCCTCTACGGACTTGTGTGACTGGTCTCTGTAATAATGGTCGTGCGTCAAATACACGCAGTTGTTTTCACCCCCCAGTGCCTTGTAAACTGCCCTCGACAATGTCGTCTGAAAGTTACATTCGAAAACAATTGTTTTTTTTCATTCATCACGTCGCCACGTGATTTTCAAAATGAACCAGAAGGCATTCAGTGATTGCCGATTTACGCACAAAAGAAAAAAAAAAGAGGGGCATGTCAGCAAGAAACCTATCCATTGTGTACAAGGGTTGGTCTCAAAATATCACAAAAGAACCACGTGCGATAATAGAGCCATACCTTTCCCTGGAGAGCAGAAAATATTCAAAAGAAATGAAACATGGGTGAATTTCGTGAGACTTTGGATCCTTACTTTTTCTTTCCTTTTCGTGCCACAACATAGAAACATCTTCCAGAATTGCCAGAGTTGAAAAAGATCCGGCACAACACCGCACAAAAGCTGCAAGAATTCGATGCTGTCACTTACAGCTCCAGTCCCGCCGGCGATTCCGAGAATTATTGGCTTCGGCATTTTGATATTTTTGACGATGGTTCCCGACAGCATTTATTTTGAGATGATCGTGTTTGCTAGTTTCAGCGTACGATTAATGATGCAAGTGATGATAAGCAGCGATGACTTTGTCTTTGGTTGTTCTCTGTGACTTTTCTCTACCGATACTTTTGGATTTGAATTGAAGTAAGATCTCTGATCGGAAACACAGTTATTTTCGCAAAATACAGAGGTTTGTGAAGCTTCACTTCGGTTGATGAGAATTTTTGATGTGAACATGTCACTGACGAATTTGCCGAGAGGAGATTGATAGAGTACGATATTCTGTGTTCGTTCACGTGATCGAAAAGAATTTTATTTTAGGGAAGTTCTTTTTTTCTTCGTTTGAAGGCATTCGTACGCACTGTTCTTTCCTTAAAATTTTAGAAACACGTACCTCCTCCCCCTTTTCACTCCGTATCGCACCTTTTTTCTAAATGTTATAGTACATAGTAAAAATACTTTATGTACATATACTACGTACCCGATCAGGATTTTTTGTGCTCAGAATTTCCGGAGAAGGCCGCAGGCACTATCCATAAGTCCTCCTTTCTTGGCACACATATTCTAGATTTGTACCGACTTCTTTTGCATAGGTCCTCAGGACAAGCTCATTTCCTAGCGGAGTCTCCCGTTCTGCTCGGTATCCACAGCGTTCGTAAAGATTTGCTGCGTCCTCCAGAATAGTTAAAGTATTCGCAACGAATTTGATATATTCAGGCCGCTGTTTGTTTCGTCGTTCTTCTACGTATGCTTCCACGGACCGCAGAAGATTTTTGCCAATCCCACGACCTCGATGGTTGACATCCACAGCCAATCTGAATATTTCAAAGGTGGAACTCGAATCGGCGTCCTTCCCCTTATATGACCGGATCCCCACACATCCAACTACTTGTCGTTGAATTTGTGAATGGATAGACATATGGCCACTCCAGTTGACTACTGACTTTTCTCCTGAAGAGGGTTGCGTAGAGTATTTTGAGGCAACTATAAATATGCCCCCAGAAGAACGGTAGAAGCTTCCAATAGCCGAGGAATGCACGGTTGACCCTTTGTGAGGCCGCTGGCTGTCGTCTCCAACACTGTCAGATTGCGTTGTCGTTGATGCTACTACAGTCTCTCTCAAGTCACTGTTCAATACACCCTTGACCAGTTTGCGAATTGCAGGGTACTTGTCGGTGTAATCCTTACCGTAAGTGTTTTGGAAGAGACTTCGTACGAAGGCTTCGTCGCTGACCTCGATTTCATTGTATACTATTCCTCCTTCCAAATCTATCATTGGTAAACCAGATCTCGTCAATGCTAAATCGGGCCTCGTGTTTTGTCGACTTTCCCATGGGCACAACATGCGGTGAAATAATAGGTCATCATGATTTTCGGGAGCTGCAAATCCACAAGACAAAACATAAGCCTTTAAATGCAATATCAACGCGGCATGTTCGTCAAAGATATCGGGACAAACCAAGGTTCTTGGGTAGTTGTTGCCGCATTCAGATCTCGACGATGATGCCGCGGCCACGGATGAGATTACGCCTAGACTTGTGGCACTCGAGCCCCCTGAAAATCCGGCCTTTTTTAGCCTAGATGATATCATGTCTGTAGAGGAACCTATGGGATGGAACAGAGGACTAGCAGGGATCAACTCTGTTCCATTCTGGATTCTAGTGGCGGATCGACCTCGTTCCATTTTGTCCAGAAATTTTTTACAGTAGTCTTGTTTATACCCCTCTTCCACCGAAACCACGCATCCGCTACCAGGATTCGATCTTGCGAATCCGGATAAATCTGTTGATATACCAGAAGATCCGAGTGGTTCCAACGATACAAGAGCACTGTCATGTGTCTGACAAAGTCGAGCAGCGCACCACGACAAGAGCCTGTCGGTACTGGAAGGCGGTAAATATGATAGTACTAGTTCGGAGACAACTAGCGTTGATATTTCTTCCATTCCATCGTTGTCATCGAGCGCAATGATTGTTTCTAGTGAGGACGTGTCGTTCAAGTCGCCTGGAATCAAAAGATAGTCATGGCCAACGTCATCAGAATTGTCCGCACAAGCATCATCGTCGCTGTGTATTGACGATGGAGGAACGATAGTTCCAGAGTAATAGTATCTTGCAACTCTGTTTGATGCCGTTGACTTTTGCACAGAGCGCTCCGCTAAGTTTTTGACCATGCCTTGATTAGTGATCATCACTCTCTTGATCTCGCAAACTTCCGGTTTGTCTATCTCAACGATTGTAAGCGATATGTTGTCATCTGCGCTGACCAATGAGCGTGCCCAGAGTCCGATTACGTCTACTCCACAGCCCAACAGGACTATTCGTATTCTCCGTTTGGAATTTATTGTCGGTTGTGCTGGTTTGTCTCGCTGGAGGGTGGAAGATACCAATTTTTGATACGACACAAACGACCGAATTGCATAGGAAATAGACAGCACGCGAGATGCATAACCGGCGTTGACCAAAGGCGTTTGTCGTCTCGTTCGTGTTTTCCCTGTTTGATTCAGATATGTTCCGCTCTCTCCTTCCATCGACGAAGAATCTACCGCTCGCAGGAGCAATTGCTCGTAAACGCCTTGATTTTCGACCACAATCGGATCGTAGCCGGCAGCCACGGCAGACTGTTTCGCCCTGATAGCATCGAAACATGTCTTTGCAACCGATGATGTCATTCTAGTTGTCCAATGAGTTTATTCAGTTACACAAATTGTACTCATCCCCGATGTTAATCTTCATTTCACTGTAGGATGATCGAGTAAACAAATTTGGGGTTTTGGTTCAGTTTTCAGTTTGTTGATGTTTTCGTGAAAGAAATGGCGCCCCGACGTGAGACGGACAGACGGAAACGCCGCAACTCCTGAAAGATCTCTTCGAGTGAAAATTAGAAATTTTTGCTACGAGAATCTCCGCAAAATCCCATCACATCATCGAAAACAACCGAGACCAAGCGCTACGAAACTTGATCATTGACAGGGCACCTCTTATTTTCAAATCGCTACTTCGAACAATGTCGGAACCAGTAGAAACGAAGGAAAAAGGCGAAGGAGATTTCGATCCCTCACCTCGATCGGAATGGAGTCTCATTTCACAGGGGGCAGAGGCCCGTGTCTGGAAGCTCAAAATATCGACAACTACAGGCGCCTACAACATTGAATCGCTTGCCGTTTGCAAAGAACGATTTTCAAAGGCCTACCGCCACCCAGATCTGGATTCTCGTCTCACTAAGAGTCGCTGTCGATCGGAAGCCAAGATCCTCGAAAAGTGTGCCAAGAAAACAAAGATTAGGGTTCCAAAAGTTATTCGTATATCCCCTCCCAGTTTGTATCTGGAATATCTGGTTGGGCCGAGTGTCAAGTCGTACCTTCGGGAGCAACAGATGGCCGAAAAAGAAACAAATAAAAATCAGGGGAGTGAATCAATACAACAGGGCAGTATATCTGAAACAGACCTCGCTTCTCGGATGGGAGAGTTAGTGGGACGTTTGCACAATGTCGGAATCGTGCATGGTGATTTGACGACGTCCAATATGATGATAGTGGAGGAGTCTAATAGTGAAAATGGAACATATTCCGTCGACCTGGCATTGATTGACTTTGGTCTTTCCAAATCGACAGCCAGCTCGGAGGAACAAGCCGTAGATCTCTACGTTCTAGAACGTGCTCTCCTCTCGACTCACCCCGATCTATCAGAAAACTTTTTCGATTTAGTTTTGGAGAAGTACAAGTCCACAACGGAAGTGCAAACAGACGCTTCCAGTGATGACGATGCCAATGGTTCCAAGAACAAGAAAAAACGAAAGAATCACAACCAAACCGCACTCCAACGGCTCGAGCAAGTACGGATGCGAGGTCGAAAACGAGAATGCTTTGGATGAAATATAAATATAGACAAATAATGATGGATACCGTTTGGTAATATTTTTTAAAGCGATTTCTTATCAAGCGTTTCTCGTAGCGTTAGCGCTCTGCTTCTGTCATTATTCGTCGTCATCCGTGCTGAAAAGTCCATTTCGAGCTCCAAACACATTGTCCTTATCCATGCCATCTTTGATAGACGCGACCACGTTTCGGAATTCTGAGGAGGATCGGTTCTTCGCGAACGAAGATCGGACCTTACCCAAACCGTGGTGGTGGCTTAGGGATCCTCCTTGTTTCAGTATTTCGTCACGAGCAGCTCGCTCCAAATCTGCGTAGACTCTGCTGGACCGAGCCCCTAAACCGTCGAAGCTAAAAAACATGTAGAAGTAAAGGCACACTCCCTCGTGGTAGAGCTGGGTGACGCGACAACCGACGAATGGAACACCGGGAAGTAGTCGGGATGTGTGTTCCGAGACTATCCGCTTTTTTGTAGCTTCAATCAATGTCTCGATTTTTGACCAGGGGACAAATGTCTCAAATGATTCTCCTAGTACATGATACGTCATAGCAAAGTCTCGAAGGTAAGCAATCATGTAGGTCAAGTCATACCCTGTCTTCCCGAGTTTAGATCCAAGCATTACTCCGCCATGGATGCGAGACAACTTAGAAACTGTTGCCATCTGTTCTCGTACTTGGCGATTGCTGCCTTCGTAACTGATGGTTGCGCAAACAACAGAATTGGGATCAAAGTCTTTCGCTAGATACAGCGATGCCAAAATTTTGGTTGCGGCATTTTTCACTTCATGGAACCAAGACGGCTCATCTGGTCGAAGTGCCTGTCCCATTCGGAATTGGGCATTGTCGAGCAAACGAACACACGCTGGCATCGTGTTTGGATCTCTCGATAGCAATTTTACAAAATGCAGCCCGTCTTCAAATCGTGAAAACATGACGCTTCCATATTCTCTTACTTCCGGAAGCGGCCAGATACGAATAATTGCACTGGTAATGATACCGAGGCATCCTTCTGATCCAAAAGCTAAAGTATGGACGTCAATGCCTTCGGCATGCCTCCCTGAGGCTATTTTTTGATCCTTGCATCCCTTCCATAAAACTCCATTCGGAGTCACGACTCGTGCCGAAACGACAATATCTTCGATATTCCCGTATTTGCTTCTCTTCATGCCACTAGCTTTGGTGGCTATCCAACCACCCAGAGTACTAAATTCAATACTATCAGGTTCGTGTCCCATAGTATAGCCCCTGCTTTCTAAGATTTCTACTAGTTCCCTGCCGGTTATACCAGCTTCTACGCACGCGAGGCCATCTTCTTCATTCAGCCACTGAACCTGATTCAGGTGTTTCATGCTGACCGAAAGGATTGGTCGTGGTTCGATCTGCTTCGATGGGCATCGTGTTGCTTCGATTACATTGGTGCCGCCACCAAATGGGATCAAACACCAACCTTTCTCTCTGGCTAAATTAACCACAGCAATAATTTGCTCTTCGGATGATGGCCACAGAACAACATCCGGTATACGGATATCTTCTCCATTTCGAAGAGCAAAAATGTCTTCTTGTGAATGACCAGTTCCATGGCGAAGTCGATCAAATGTTGAGAAAGATAGTTGGCCGTTGACAATCTTATGCAGGTGCCCCTTGTCTATCGCTGGTATGTCGCTCTTGACCTCCGAATACCATCTTGGATGCATTGTAGTAAATTCCTTTGAAAGGTTGATTTTGACATTGAGTGAGGATTCGATAAATGGAAGCAATTTAGTCATTCGTTTGCCACACAATGCATATCTTCTGCCCTTCATCGTAACATAATGCTTCCCTCGACCATCCGTTTTGGCAATAAACCCAGAGTCGCTAAAACCCCAGAATCCAAGCTTTTCGATGCCGTCAGAAAGGCTGGTATCGATTGTGCCTAGAGACATCGGAACCAGATCAGAATGCAAATCAGTCTTCTCAGGAAACTTCATGGAAATTGCAGCACGCAAAATCGGTGTAGGAACATCTACTTTCATCGTTGCTTTAGCTGTCTGGAAGATATGACCATTGTCTGGCTCGATAAAACCATCATTCTCAAGTCTCAAAATGGCGTCATTCACTGCAACATCGGCAGAGTCAAAATAAACCTCTAGCCGATCGTACAAAGGTTGGGTGTCGCAATCAAAAATCGTCGATTCTTGGGCCTTTGAATCGTGAACCCTGCTCAGCCAAATTGACCATTTCTTGCGCTTTTCAAAGAATAGCGGAGCAAGTAGGTGACCAAAATGCAATACAACGGTCAGCAGGGCTGCTTGATCTGATGGAAGTTCGGGTATACCGAGGACGTGTGTCGTAGGCCAAAATTGGCATCCTAATTTTCTTAAACCAGCTTTCAGTGAGGTTTCCCTCATATGCAGCATCTTCGAAGCAGCCCTGATGTGATATCCTGAAACCACGATTTGTTTCTGTTGATTCACTTGAATATCATTCACCAATTGTCTGAAGTCTTTGTCACTTTGGCAGTCTAATGGAAGAGGGCCAGAAGCTGCGATATGTATCTTGCCGATGTCGACTTTTCCTCTGAACACATCTTTCAGCCAAAGCATCATTCCTGTTACGGCGAGTCCTCTCCGAGAGGACCCAGCAGCTTCTTCTGACAGAATATTCTGTTCTGGAATGCACTCGTAATTTATTCGTGACAGGAAGAATAACATGCTCTCCTCCCGAATTTACAAGACTCTTAAGCAGGACCGGTTTTCGGATCAACGAAACGTCTATCTCTACTGCGTTTACCCTCGATGAAGACCTCGAAAGTTGCACCTGCATGATTCATTTTCAGTGATCCTAATCTTGATGAAAGATTCGTGTCGATCCTGCCTTTGCCTCTCTGAATGTAGAATGCCCGCAATCGGTGCGCTAGCCATCCGATGAAAGGGAGAAAGTGAAATTCATCGGCAGCGACAATAAATGGAAGGTTTACCTGGAGTTCAGGCACTGAAAAGAAAAGATAGCTCAATAAAATGAAATCGAGAAAAGACCGATGGGTTGGGGCCAATACAAGGTGTACCGGTCCGTTCTCATTCTTCGACCTTACAGCCGCGAGGTGTTCTCGAAAAGAGTTCAAGTCAACAGTGACTACTGTCGATATTTTTCGTAGTATACATGCTACAAAAGCTGCGACAAGTCTCAAGATGAAGTCTCCCCGAGGTTGACAGAAGGCCCACCAAAGACATGACGAACCATGCGAATGGTTTTTACCACCTACAGCAAAGGTAGACATTCTCTTTGTAGCTTCATGGCTACGAGACTCTTTCCCTTCTGAATCTCGTCGCGATGAAATAAATCGATGGGCTGCAACTCCACAACTGAAGCTATATCGTTTAGCATCGAAACAGAGCGGTGCATCCAATTCAGATTCAAAGTGGAAATCATGTTTGACAAATGGGTAAAATAGAAGGGGGAGATCAAGGAATGTCAGTAACTTCTTGAGTTTCAGACTCGGCATTCCCATGTAATCGTAACATTCTGCGACGAACTGAAATGGCGACCGGATGAGTAATGTCTGGAGAGTACGGAGTGTATCGATGGTTGGTTTGGAACCTGGGATGATTTGTGCTGATATAAAAAGTTGCATCAGTGCATTTGATCGACTGAAGTATCCTAGCACAGCCCCTAAGTGCAAATATGCTGTGCTGAACTCGACCCAAGAGAATAAAGCATTTTGACTCGATTTAGTGTCCCACGTTGCATTGAATATCGAGAATCGACGATCTACATCGTCCGGTGCAATGATGTTACATCCCATGTCTTCGTATTCCGAGGATTCATCACTTATACTGCTAATCCGTTCAAAACTTCCATCAGAGGACGATGCCCCGTCATTGGAGCTGTCATTTTGGATAGGAGTCATTATTGAATGACTTGGCAACAACAAATCGTGCTAACAAATCCACCGGAAAGCACGCTGCATGTTGTTTTCCCAAATGCCAGACATTCCATTGATTGCTCAAGTGAAGGCAAGGTCCTGCAACGATTGTAGACGGACGATCCCCAGCCCACCCTTCATATGGCATTTCGACTGCAGGTCCGACGATGCTCGGACGGATGATGAGAGTATTGATCTTGCTGTTTTGCGATAGCAAGTGTTCGCAGACACTTTTGCTGAAAGAATAAGTATTTGGGAAGCCCAATTCTGCCATAGCCTTACTTGCATAATATTGTGTGCCGACCATCGATCGATAAATCTCATTCGGATTAAATGATTGAAAGTCGAAAAGATCCTCAGTTAGGGGCTTCTCCTTTGACCCAGTATTGCCACCTTGAACAAAAGCAGTACTAATATGAACGAACTGAACTTCTCTGTTTTTCAGCTGTCCAGTCAGCCTCTGCATGTTTAAGGATGACGTAATATTGCTCTCTGCTGCACTTGGAAATTCCATTGTAAAACTCACAGCTGCAGCGGAGTGAATCACATGAGATATTGTGGTATCTTGTAGAATTCTTGCTAGATCCACTGGAGATAAACCTGCCGACTTTATTGTGACATCACCCTCCACAGCTTCCACCAATGAATTCTTTTCCGCTTTTGTCAAAAAGCCGAAGATCGGTTTGTTCATAAGTCTTTCTACCCTTGACTTGGCCGTCAAATTCCCTTTTGCTCGGCAGATGAGAATCACTCTGTCTAGAGAAAGACTCTCTCTGTGTAGCAGCAGATCCCTTAGTAGTGCCGTCCCTACGAAACCTGTAGCTCCCGTCAAAATGACCTTTCTCTTCGACAAGCACATCACTTTTCAACGGGATAGATAATTTCAACGAATCCATGGCATCCATAATTCTATTCCTATTTTCAACTGGTGAGGCATCCAATGACTCTATTTTCTTGTTCAATCACATCTTTGTCGTCATAATTCGCATCTATCATGTCACAATGCTCCGCAAATGCAGACTGATCCATTCAGATAGAATTCAGCAGTTGTCCATCGCAAAAAATATTCTCCACACAGTCGTATTGCAAAACCGTAGATAATCGCTGTAAGGGCATGCCGGAAAAATCTTGTCGTCAACATTTGTCCAGTCCAATTACCGAAAATCAATATCAATACCATGGGTATTGTCGCAAGAAAGATCAGTTGCTTTTGGTTACTCATCTCCTGCTTTGTCTTGGCATCATTTTCAAAAGTCGCATTGTCGGAAGATTGCAATTTCAGAACATCTTTCAAACGATGAACCAATTCAAATAATGTTGAATCAGGTAGATTTTGGCTGCAAATTGGGAGATATAGAATTGAGTTCATGAGATCATCAGCGGAAGGACAGATTTCTTCTCGAATTTGTTTCATCGGCACTGGTAAATTTGGAGACAGAGCACAGCTGTGAGGCTCCGGTCGCAACGTCGAAACCGACCGACTGCATCTTTCGACTAACGAGATCTCGGTCACGCAGAACATATCGGAAAGGCCCAGAATGTGTTGATAGAGTTTGGAAGATTTGGAAACAGAACTTCGGGAAACTCTGCTTTTAACATTGCTTCCATTCTTTCACACCGCTGTAGTCTCGATGGCACCGAGGGAGCCATTCGTTTTGACTGTTCCAATCGTCTATGCAATAGAGCTAAAAGCGCATGCGATGGTTGCTTCCGTATTTGGCGAATGTATGATTGTATCCGACGATTTTCTCCTCTTTGATTCTTGGCATTTGAAGACGTTGCAGTCGGTAGAGAAAAGCCTCTGATTGAATACGTAATCAGAGAATCAAGGCTGAGACCGCACATATGACAGAACTTTAGAGAGCGTCCCAACTCGTAGGGGAGAGTCAGCGATTGAATTCAGCACGATGGCAGTAGTAGCTTTACGAAAGAATTCTCCTCGTGTTTGTTGTGTATTGTGTAAACTTTGTTGCAACCTGTACATGTGTTTGGCTGTGGCAGCGTCTTTCAATAGAGCAATCCCTCCACCAAGCGCCGTCGCTGTCTTTATTGTTCCAAATGAAAAGAATCGGATATCTGCGTGTGTTTCATTCCCTAAATAATTTTCACGACCCAGCCCCGTAAAAGTTTCGGCGCAATCTTCCCATATTTCAAGCTTGTGACTTTCTGCCACGCACCGCAAGTCTTCCATGGTCTTCGTATCGGTAGTTACTTATACCGAAAGGATGCACAACCATAATTGCCACCGTCTTTTCTGTGACTTTCGATTTCAAGTTTTCTATATCTATCCATTGGCTGTTGTGGTCGTCTTTCTCTCCTCGTCCAAGGTCGATATCCACGGGGACGATCCGTATATTGTGATACCTTGCAACATACATCATACCAGGAACACTAATAGGGGGCACAACCAGTACTTCGGAGTCGTCAGGATATCCTTTCATAGTCAGATAAAGATCAAAGAGAGAGCGCACCGACAGCCCTACGAGAAGCTTCGAAGCGGCATCATCTGTTTCATCTGTCTGTCCCCCCCTAATCCTTGGTGACGAAGCTCTCGTCGCCCACAAGCGAGCGATTTTGTCGTGTAATCTCTTGTAGTTCTGCTTTGAACCATTTTGTATCGTACCTTGATACAAGCCAAAAGCAAGATCTCTGTATGAGATGTCGAGACGACCACGAGGTACAAGAGGTCTAACTCCCATCCATTTTGCAGCTAACTCGCTCATGGATGAATCATATGTGTTGCTGTTCGCAAAATGTGAAGCATGGGAATGATTGGTAGATATGCCGCTAAGGTCTGACGGGATCCTTTCTTCCTTCGCCAAAATATGTCGTTGGCAATCGGTTGGTCTTTTGTTCTTGTTCCTTTTCGTCTTCCTCGTGGGCAATATCTGCATGTTTTTCATTGAATTCAGTTGAGTATCTGTCGGCACTCTTCTCCAATTTTATCTTGTCGTGATGCTACTATCCTGATGTACTCTCGCATGGCGTCTCGTTCGGCCATTGTTGAGCATTCCTTCCAAGCAAAAAATTTGGACCGCGCGATAGGTTGAAAAATTGGTGGTGCATTCGCAGATAATAGATCGCCATCGTTCACGCGCTTGTACAATCCATATAGTCGCAGTTTCTCTTCGTCGGAAGTAGTCTCATCTTCATCACCGTCGGACGGTTTCCTGCCTACCAGATTGGACACCTGGCAAAATAGAATGCGCAATTTCTTCTCATCCAAAACCTCGGCAGCAACTTCATCCTGCGGCAGTCGCCATATCTTAAATACTTGTGTTCTAACGTCCCATTACGGTTACGATAGTTGTGGTGAATGTGAGTTTGGGTCATTCGAAAACTCGAACAAACAGAAAAAAAGCCGTAATCGATAGTCTGCCTTTTTTGATGGACGATCGATCTCGATTAAGGATTTCGTTCCGAGAAAATAATACGAGTATGCGAAAACATACTCGTTCAAACTGTACTCCTACTACACGTACGCTTAATGAGCCCCCAACTTCATAAGTTTCAGTTTTTGAAAATATAACAAGACTGTTCGAATCACGAATTGAGTGTGTGTGCGAAGTGTGTGCGAAATGTTTGCGCGCGCCAAAACCTCAAATCAGACCTCGAGCTCTATTCTCTCTTCCAATTCGACGACACGTTTGTCTGTGGAGGTGACGAGCAACGTTTTTCATATCGGCACGAGGTTTAGTTTCTCACAACACGTACTTTATGTACGTAGGTGTAGTACAAAAAATCTTCAAGAGGTCGGAGGTGTTCTCGTAGCCGCAGAAAATCTTTCTCTCCTTCTACCAGCATTTGTGTTCGTGTTTAGTGCACGAAATTACAGCACCTCCGATCATTGCATCCAACACGGATCTTCTTTGTCTTCACAATCGGTCTTCGCATTATTTCAATTTTAATTCGAAATCAATCCAACAATGAAGTTTGCCCTTTTCACCGCCGCTGCTATCTACAGCGCTAACTTCGCTGCCGCTTTCGCCCCGGCCAACCGAGCCGCCGTCGTGCGAAAGAGTCTCGTCCCTGTTGCCGCCGAGCAATTCGACCAGGAACAGTTCATCGCCGAATCCAAGGAAATGCGTTTGAAGCACTTGGAAGAGCAGGCCATGTACGCCCTCAAAATTTCCTGCGAGAACTACGGTAACGCTGTTTTCCCTAATGCCATGATTGCCGGTGATGTCGTCATTACCCACTTGCTTCACCGCATGGGATACTTGAAGGACAGCGACAAGTGCACTATCATGTGCGTCGATACCTTCCACTTGTTCCCTGAGACCATGGAATTCCTTAAGGAAATCGAAGAATACTACGGATTCAAGGCCGAGGTTTTCTGCGCCGAAGGAATCCCTGTCGGAGACAAGGCTGCTTACGACAAGCGATACGGAGCTGATTTGTGGAAGGAAAACATCGAGGAATATGACCGTGTCTGCAAGGTCGAACCCTTCCAACGTGGACTTAAGACCTTGAAGACTGACTGCATGATCAACGGTCGCACCAGATGGCAAGGATTTGAACGTGCCTGGATCGATCTCTTCGAGAATGCTCCTATCGGAGGAGGACTTGCCAAGTGCAATCCTTTGGCCTACTGGACTCTCGAAGATTGCTTCGACTACATCGCCAAGTACGAAGTCCCTCACCACCCTCTCCACGCTAAGGGATACCCATCCATTGGTGATGCCAAGGACACCATCCCTATCCCAGAGGATGGATCTGTCTTCTTCAAGGACTTCAAGTTCACCGGTGACAAGACCGAATGGCTCGACTACGCCACTGAGCGTAAGGGACGTTTCGTTGGACTTGCCAACGCTGATGGATCTACCAAGACCGAGTGCGGTAAGTTGGATATATTTTTTATTTTCATTTGACGATGACGCCTTGATTTTTTCCTTTTGTTCCTTTTTTTCAAATAATTTTGTCGTCGACTGACCCGATATATGTTTCTTGTCATAAATTTTCTCCAACTTTTTCTCGGACAAAATAGGAATTCACGTCGACGGTGCCGAAAAGACATGGGACCGTGACTTGTGGGAAGAAGGTGCCGTCAAGAGCATTGAATCCACCGATGCTGCCTTGGAAATCACCAAGTCCGGAAAGGCTTCTGTCATTGCTGTCTATGCTCCTTGGTGCCAATTCTGCCAAGCCATGGAAGAAGATTTCGGCAAATTCGCTGAAGGAGCTGACCTTGATGTTTACAAGTTCCGTGGAGATGAAGAACGTGAATTCGTTTCCGAAAACTTGAACACCGAATCCTTCCCTACTGTCAACGTCGTCAAGGAGGACGGATCTGTCGTCAAGTACGAGTCTGAAGACCGATCGCCTGAAGCCATCCAGAAGTTCGTCGCCGAAACACTTGCATAATTTTTTTATTTTTGAATTGTCCGCCAGTGTGCTGAGGACTGCAGTATCGCACTCAGATTACGAATGATTGTCGAAATCACGACTTTTGCCTAATTCGAAAGTATCCTGCAATCGTTTCGTATGTCGTGTCAAGACTTAACTAACGGAAAATATAATCCACAGTTCCAAGACGGTTTCAACTATTTTGTTGTTGTCTATGATTCGGTCATGTCAATATGATTATTTTAGTTCTTCTATATAATACTTCTAGTAGGAAAAGCACGACAAGAAATAATTTGAGGACTGCTAGTATTCCCAGTATTGTAGATGTTTTCGAAATTCCGTCGAAACAACACAAATAGCATTCGAAATGATGATGAACTTTCCATGGAGAGCATTTGCAGGACTGAATACGAACACTTCTTGATGACAACACAAAAAATGGCAATGACGACAACTTGTTACCATATCATTTAAGATCTAAAGGCGATGTATTGATGAAGGCAAACTCCCGGGCTTCAAAAGGCAAAAGGAGTACTCTCGGTGGGGGTCGAACCCACGACCTTGGGTTTATTAGACCCACGCTCTAACCAGCTGAGCTACGAAAGCTATCAGTTGCTTCTATTCCAATCATCGAAAAGTAACGTACAAAAACGGTATCCATTTTTCATCTTCAGTTTAATCAGTTACAACATTAAAGTGTATCATGAAATTGTCACAACATCGAACGACTTATAGGTCAAGACAACAAAGAATCAAACAACAACCATTAGAGAGATATTTATCAATATTCATTGTAATTATTGTCTTTTAGCAATACCACACGGTTAAGCCGTGCAAATTCTGTGTGAATAAGTCGAACGAATCAAATCGACAGATTGTAGCAAAGAACACTCATCGGCGGTCGTCAGCCAATCGTCGGTCATTAATGCATTTGCAGAAATTGAAGACTGATGTGTTCGTTGAACTTCAAGAAGCAAAAAGTATCTTCTCGCTCCCCTTTTATTACGTGTTTCCCTCTTTTTCTCCCAAAAAAATTATCCATCTTTTTTTAATTTGGCGATATCGACTAAATTCGTTGACACCCCACTGAAACAGAACTGCAAGTGTCTCTTTCGGCGAGTTTCTGTTGGTCTCCAAACATTTAGACCATGGCGCGCGATTTTTTCTATGTAACCATACGATCAGATGCCACGTAATCGAGACTCCAATCTGAGCGAGGATCGCCAAGAAAACCTAATTTTGTGATCAATTTTTTCATGAAAGTTGTCACCCAAAATGTTCTCACTTTCTAAAAAATCCGCTGAAAATACACCCCTTTCGTCACCCATCTCACTCGCTGTCACTGCCAACACGGTAAATTCGTCCCGCCGAAATTATTTAGTACATTCGCTGTGTAAAACTTGTGAATTATCTGCCGGTAGTAGTTCCACGATTATTTTAACTTCGCTTGTGTGTTGTATCGATTGTGCTTGTGCCCAACGCTCCCTCCACCTTGCCTTGTCATCAAATTAACAGTTTTCTTTCGAAAGAACTAACCACACTTGACCTCAGCCTTTACCATTTATCTCATACTTCTTCAGAATACTTCTTCAGAAAAGAGAAAATTATATCGAAAATGATTTCTACATTAAAGTTGTTTTTGTTCCTATTCCTTTCCACCGTATTCTTCTGCGGTGAATTCGCGTTCGGTTTCCATCAACATGCGCGGCTGCAAAAGGCAACGTTTGCCTCGAGCGCCTTGCAGATGGCAGGACCCGCCACGATCGAAAGGGAAAAGACGGTGAAACGAACAGGTAGCGGACCAGCGGTTCTGGATCGACCTTCGGTGGACAAGGTGCAAACTCCCGCGAAAGATCGAAACCAAGAAGGGGGAGAAACATGGGAGGTTCGCATCTACAACGACGGAATGAACACACGCGAACACGTTGCTCGTTCTCTTGTACAAATTACGGGAATGGCGGAGATGACGGCGTACCAAACGATGATGATGGCACACCAAAACGGGATTGCAAGCGTGGGATTATTTTGCTTTGAGATCGCTGAGATGTACAACGAGGGACTCCGCAAGGAAGGGATTGTTTCCGACATTATCCCTGTCGACGAAGAATTTCAATGAAGCAAATTTTGCTGAGAGTTCATCTCATGTCCGCCGACACAAGGGAATCTCTTGGAGTTATCACGAGCTTAGACCACCCATAGAAGTATTCACGTTCTACACGAACGGAACGGAGTCGTGCCTCGCCACCGAAACAATCCAACGAAAACGAATTCACGATGGTTGCCAAGGGATTTTCCCACAGAGTTTCGTCACTATCTTGTGAAAACTGAACGACACTAGTGACGAAAGTCTCTCTTTTGGCTTATAGAGTCCAGTCACTGGTTATGGCACACGCTTCTCCTCCACTGCGCACATTGATTGATATAAACAAGTCTTCATCACGAAAGAAATGGAACATCTACACTGCAACACACCACACACTACAACACGAATGCTTTCACACATGTACGACTATTATACCCTGTAATTTTGTTAGCTTGCAACGCTGTTATTTTATTATACTTCAATTTTTTTCTATACACTTTTGTAGAATTTGTATTCAGTAGAACTATTATTTCTTCGTTTCCCGCACCTCTGAACATTGCGTATAGTACAACTATAGAAGTGAGTTTGATTCAGTTCTAAATAATTAGGTTTCACTTCGCACAATTCCCCACATTTCCTATTATGATTTCAACAATATTCCCCGTATCTAACTCCTCACTCTTCGGATGGGCATCCCGGCCATTCGATTTTGTCAAGGCAACTAAGGTACTCGAAATTCATGGAAAAGTCAGCCCCAAAATGATTCACCATAGCCGAACTCACTAGAGCCCCGGTTGAGATCAGCCAAAAGAAAAAGTACCAAAAGTTATCTTTGAAGAGATATGATAGAACTCGGCCCAGGGACAATTTCTTTCCTTCAAGGCCCTGCTTTTTGCTGAAAAATACCGGGGTGAAATTGATCCCTATCACCAGCATGAACATCAGAGTGATGTAAACACTTCCGTAGATCTGAGCTTCCCGCCATCGTTCGTCGCTAATTTGAAACGACTCGTTCAGATGCTCGGAGCTTGGGAGGTTTCTCACTGCAATAAAAATAAGCTGCTGATTTATCCGAACGATGATATTGACACAGAGTGATCCTGTAGAATCTACCATGTGGTATAGATCACGTTGCTCCCACGTCTCTTCCGAAGATGGTATCGATTGTGGCTGCGATTGGCCACCCAGTTCGATATCAACAAATTCGTTAGTTTTGACGTCCTCGATAGTTTCAACAGGTCGTCTTAGGATGCCTGGTAGCCCATTTCTTCCCTCTGACGATTCAATGCTGGAATCATCTTCATCTTCATCGTTATAGAATGAAGGAAGGTAGATGCCATCGCCTCCGAAACCAACAATGCCCGGGTATGTTGTTTCGTTGGAAGGATCACAGTCTTGGTCATCGTCAAACTGTACCATAATATCGTCTCGCGCCCCCTTAGTACGATTACGTACTAGTTCCAATAGCAATCGTTCATTGCCTCGAAAATTGCTGTTTCTCCTGTCAATTGAATTTGATGTTGCGCACGAGGAATCATCAAGCGTTGTCGAAGTCTTGCAGGATGCCAGATTTCGTATTACGTCTGCCTTATCTTCACTTAGGCTCATGTTGATGATGTACTGGTTTGACTTCGTGAAACACGCCTCAGTGATACCTTTCATTTTTCTTCTTTTTGATATGCTGTCTTGGTTGTGATCAAGGCTTGCCGTTGCGACAATTGCGCCCCACCAAAGTTGGATACGATCTACTCCGTCGTAGTATCGCCACAATATAACCGAGGATTCGCTGACAAAGAGCGCCATCAAAGTAAATGGGCTATCAATGAAAGGCCAGGTTGCTACCTGGACTCTTGTAAAAAGAATATCCACCACAAGATTGAGCTGAATATGGCGTTTGGGTTGCAACCGTGTGGAAACTTTTGCACATATTATGACCTTGCAAATGAATCGCAGTAGAGCATAAGAGAACAATACCAGATATTGAAGTGACTTCCCCTGTAGTCGTTGAATGCCAATAGCCCAACCAATTACGACAAGTAGCGCAAGCCAGTACCCAAGAAGCAGCAGAAACATGAGACCGAAATTTCCCAATTCACGTTTCGTTTGGTGCGTCATGCCGTAAAGGATAGGAACGGCTGGGATAGTACCCAAGGCTCCAGTGACGAGAATTGAAAATGGAATCGGAAAAACTGGTTCGTATGTAAATATTCCCTTCGTCAATATCAGGTCAATCATTTTAGCAATGATCAAACCAACAACGAGGGCAACCAACCTTGCACGAATTGGAAGACCGACTTGAGGCATTGCGAAGTTGCATGTTTCAACCCATGGAAGCTGCATGAGGAATTGATAAAGTGTCATGATTCCATAAATAAAAACTTGATTTTCACCTGGTCCTTTGTCCACTAAATTCATTGGAAGAAAGAATACAACTTCACCAAGTAGAGGACAAAGAATCATCACTGCCAAAACTCCGAATAGATGTCTCCATTGAAACGTAGCACGGTGTGGGAGATTTGTAATCATATTCACTGTCTTTGAAAAGAAAGCAATAATCATATGCTTGCCATTTAAAGCTGAAGTAATGATTGTTGACTTCAGTTCCGCCAAAAGGAAGGGCGTGCTTGTCACAAAATCATCCTCGAGACCTGGGAGTCCTTGCACTTTATGTGTGGTGGCGTTTGGAGCTGCCCGAAAATTCTCTCGTAGTCTTGTAATAATCTTCCGTATTTCATCAACAGGATTCTTTTGGTCAGAGTCAAAGCTAGGAAGGCGAAATTTTTGAAATATCAACCCTGATTGCTTTGTATCAATCTTCCTTAGAACTCCATCCCTGTGGCTTTCATCGTGTTCCTCGGTATCAGGTTCTGATTCGATACGGTCAGCCTCCATTTCGTCAACAGCGTCATGAATAATTTTCGACACTTCGTCTTCGTCGAGGACAAGTCGAGGGATCAGAACCAACATAGTTGCGTTTTTCACAATAAAAACGGATGTTAAAAGATATGTGTTCTACATCTTGGTGCAAGAGCCTCTGCAGTTTCTTGATCAATCGATCTGTTGTAGTACCTGCCGCTTTTTCAGCTTTCTTTCCCTCCACCAGTTTGGTTTTACATTTCTCTCTGCTATTTCGTCTTCAAAATCCAATTGACGTCTACCGAAATATGGTTTCTGCTGCTATGTGTTATTTACTTCTACTAACTTTCGAATCTGGTTGTTAGTTTTATATTTCTCTTTCAGAAAACTACTTCCTCCAGACTCGAATAAGTGTCCTTTTTTTGTTTCAGTTGGTCGAAAACGACACATAAAACCGGAGGAAGTATGTCACAGAAATCGGAACTTCCAACCAGAAATAATTTGAGCGTCGCCTGGCGCGGTACAGGTTTAGTGCCGAAAAACTTCACAAGTGACCGTTAAATTTTTGATAGGTTCGCATTATTTTGGTGCTGATGGATCTACCGCACAATGCGTACTATGGATTGTAAGTTCTGATCGTGTTTCGATCTTGATGGCGTAGGACGCGTTTGATTGGATGAGTGATCTCTATTGACGTGATGTGACATCAACTTAGAGCTTCTTCTGAGCAGGGTTTCAGAAAAAGAACAATTGCATCGCATAAAGCGAAGGCGTGAAATCCGAATTGGAAAGATATCAGAACACTACCGGAATACCTCCCTTCCATAAAACAGAAGACAGACAAAGTCAAACCCCCACCCTACGCACAAATAACATAACAACGAAACCATGGTCGCCATCAAACGAGATCACAGAACCCAGGTTCTATTTCCTGAGAGCTCTCCTGGCCCAGAAGAGCATCAAAAGCTCTCTGAAAAACAGTTGAAACGGCTTGAGGAACGAAAGGCTCGCGATGCCAAGAAGATGGCAAGGCGAAAGGCGAAGGCCTTGCAGAAGGAACTAAGAGCGGCCGAGAAAGAAGCGAAGGAAGCCAAGCGCGAGCAAAGAATCCAGGAGGAACTCAAGGAGAACCGTGGCTTGAGTGCCAAGGAGATGGAAGAAAAAGAGCGTCTCGAGGAAGAGAAGCGTCTTTTCGAGCAAGAGTTTCTTCAGGAAGAAACGGTCCTTCCTACCCGTCACGTCAAGAAGTCTAACTTCGATAGCAACCGCCTCGGAGGCAAGCACATGTGTTAAGCAGCATTGATCAAACAACTTCATACAGTTGAGCAAGGAAATTCAATTCCAAGAATTCCACATCATGGAGTCCGTCGGTGCGAATGAATCCTAAAAGCTCTCTACTCTCTCTACTTTATAATTAAAAAATCTCTAATTAAGTTTTAAAAAATTAGATGAACCGTCCTTGTCGTCAAAATTAAATGCCGTACGAAGTTGCTCCCGAGCCGAGGGTATGGAATCTTTTGCGTTTGGAAATGACATCTCAAAATATATTCGGCTCCAAGTTCGACCACAATGCACACACGGCAGTCCACGGAATGGAATGCGTTAAAGCTGTAGTCTTGACTGTCAGAATTTGTTTGGATAATTTTCAAAGCTTCCAAAATAAAAGCAAAGAATTTCCGCGAGTGGTCGTCATGGTGAAAGAGAAGCTACTTTGGAGAAGCTCCAACATGGTGCATGTTTCGAAAATTACATCTTTCATCAAAAAGGTCCGATCCGGGAATCGAACCCGGGACCTCCTGCACCCAAAGCAGGAATCATGCCTCTAGACCAATCGGACGTTAACAGCAAGTACAAATCAATATATGTATACTCTAGAGTGTAATTCAATGGTCACTCTAAAAGACTGAGTGTTAAATAAAATATGTGGTAATGTGTGGTAATGGATAATCTCGCTTTGAGGATTTATGACAGAAGTTCAATTTGGAAGGCCTTTCAAATTTTCGAAGTAAATTGTAGATGGGCTCATTATGTATTTCGAACAAATCAATCTTGCATGTTACTTAATTCGGACGAATTTAAACGTGACGATACCACCATTGACAAAATCGAAAAACAACCCAAGCTAGGTTACTTGTTGCCATGGACGAGCACAGTGGACCTCATCCGTATACCGCCTTCAACTGTTTTCATTCTAGCATTTCTCTTTCCCGAACGCATAGGGTGCAAGTCAAACAACAGAGAGTCGGATACAATCAAGTATGATGGAATCGAACGCATCAGGAAGCACCACAAGTACTTTCGATAGTGGTGATCTTCCATCTGTTTCTCGGGGTGATAATACAAGCGAATCGCAACGAATGGAATTGGGTATCGAATCAGAAATCTTAGATGAAACTTCCAAGACAATTGAGGAATGCACCGAATTAAGAATGCTTGGCTGTGGAGAAAATGACACTGCGGAGAGTGGTGACATGGAATCAGTCATTCCACGGATTACGAGCAAAGAAGCAGAACTGGTAGTCGATTCAGGCGATAACATCGACGAGACGAATGACCACGACGAGTCGACAGAAATGGGCGTCGCAGAAGAAGCTTCAGAAAGCTTAGTCTCCACGGGATACTTGAAAATCGTCATTGGAGTATTTCTGTTGATGATTATTTTCTTTGTAATCATCGATTCAGTGTTTGGCAAGATGTACATCAGCCAGGCTATCACTGTTTTCCTCGAGTGGGTGGGTGAAAATCCTGGGTTGGGAATGATAGCCTACATTGTAGTCTATTTCTTCGCCACTCTGATTTGTGTTCCGGGAGCTCTCCTCACGTTAGGGGCTGGATTTGTCTTTAGCAAAGCTAACGATGGATCTCTCGTTGCCGGAGTTACTCTTGGGACGGTCGCTGTCTTTGTGGGATCCTCCACCAGCTCCGTTGTAGCCTTTTTGCTGGCTCGATACTTAATGTACGACCAAGTCCGCAGGCTCTCGCAGAGATACAGCATCTTCGAGGCGCTTGATATTGCCTTGTCGGAAAAAGGATTGAGAATCATGTGTCTTTTGCGACTGAGCCCGATCACACCCTTTGTTCTCTTGAATTACATCGCGGGGGTTACCACCGTAACACTCAAGAATTACATTCTTTCCATATTCTGCATGGTGCCGGGGATGGTCCTATATGCATTCTTAGGAGCATCAGCGGGAAGTTTGACCGATAAAGCCGGGAATAAAACAGTCACGACAGTTGCCGTGGTACTTGGTGTCGTGTTCGGAGGTTTGGCTATCGGTTTGACATCGCATTATTCACGAATGGAGCTCAACAAGGAAGTTGACTTAGTGAGGAGTCGTCTTTACAACCGAACTACATCTCGAAGAAATAGACACAGGATTAAGCGGAATAGCTTACGAAGACAAAGGTCAAGGTACAGAAGACGAATTGATCGAAAAAGATTTGGAAAGTGAACGCGATCGCGCCATGGTCGACATTGATAAGTTGAGAATATTTTGAAAACATCTCGCAGGAATAAAAATCCAGTAGAGCAGACTACAAGATAGAACGCCGCGACGTGCGACGTATGTGCTTTCCGCATCGTATCTCATTGTTGGAAAGCATCGAATGAGACCTGGTGGATCGTCTGCATTTTTGAACAAATGCTACATGCACTTGAACTTTTTCAAACCTTTACCAACTACTCCTGGCTGCAATTCTCAATGCCTCGACACTACTGGTAAGACGAGTACACAATTCAGATTTTGGCAAGATTCTTCGAAACAAGGACAGAACATCATTACAACGACCACCAACACGAATAATTTTTTTGTTTTTTTACTCTGTACGCTCTAGAGAGAGAGTGGCTTGTAGTAATCAATTCTAGTAAGACTCTAGAGAAATAGTATTACGGTAATACTGCTATACTAGTATCATCAAAGAGTGTCTAATTTTACTGCATTCTTAATCTATCTTGTCCTATGAATGACTCGTCGATGCTTCTTTTTCAGCTACCGCCAGCGCTATTGCTGTGCTGTAGAAGAAGACGTAACACGTCTGACTAAGTAAAAAAATTCGAGCACGACTGAAATTCACTCCCATTTTCTGCCATTTTCCCACGTCTCGACCACCTCATTCATCATTTTCCCACCCTTTTCTCTTCATCTTCCCACGCAGATCGATTGAACCACACCCTCCTCGGTTGTCGTCAATCAAAGCAACCGGGCAAGACAGTTCATTACAACAATCGACAAGCAAAACTGACTCTGGGTCGCCATAAGGAACCAACTCTCAATAATAATATGACTCGTTTCTCGCTACCTTTGACGGTGGTCTTCGCCGCTCTCTTCGAAGTCCACAAGGTGCAATCTTTTGTTCCTACCGGATCTTCAGCCCGACTGAAGACGTCCGCCATTTACGATGCCCCTGTAGATCAAAGCAAAAAGGAAGAATTGCTGGCACAAAAAAAGAAGTTGCTTTCGTTGATTGGTCCAAAGACATTCAATGATCCTGTTCTGGCCGATCCAATCACGAAAGAAGGCGTTCGGATTTCTTCGTCGAACTCCAAGACGTTCGAAATCAAATCCCCATCTTCCAAATACACTGGCAGTGCCGATAGTTATTTGAATCTCCTTGAGCCAGTTTCAGATGCTCCCTCGTCTTCTGATGCTGATCCATCATCCCTGTTGAAGTCTGCGATGCGTCAATTCGTTCCTGCCGTTCCACCACCTTTGCGAGGGCAACTGAACTCGTTCCTCGGAGACGGAGACAACGAATATATTCCCATGAGAGATTTGTTTACGAATCCGTCGGTTTCCTTTGCGTACGAGCGAGGTTGGCGACAGGGATTTGCTGGTGCAGGATTTCCAGGTCCCGATGTTGAGGCTCAGATGGCAATGGATTACTTTGCTCCCCCCGTAGCACTTTCCCCCTCTTCGGTAGTTGTCGACATGAGTTGTGCAACTGGTTTGTTTACCAGAAGACTGGCCAAGTCCGGAAATTACGGAAGGGTTTTAGGATGTGACTACTCAGACTCTATGTTGACCGAAGCCAGACGAAGAATCAAGGCCGATCCGGAACTTTCACCCAAGTCGTTGAAGACCTCCCTCGATCTGGTGCGTCTCGACGTTGGACAGATTCCCATGAGAACCGAATCCGTGGACTGTCTTCACGCGGGTGCTGCCATGCACTGCTGGCCCGACCTGAATGCTGCCATGTCGGAGATCTACCGCGTTCTCAAGCCAGGGGGTAGGTACTTTGCAACCACCTTTTTGTCGACGTATTTCGCAAACGTGGCAGCGATGGACGGCCAGTCGGGCATGGCGCCGTCTCAACAGGCGTTTCAATATTTTGATTCCGTCGACACCCTGAAGGACCTGGTCGTCGGGGGAGGCTTTGACGAATCCAAGGTGACCATCGAAGTTTTGGGAACCTCGTGTGTGGTGATCCGTGCCGAAAAGTAGGACGAACAATGGTTCAATAATTTGAAATATAAATTTTTAGAAAGACGATTTGAAAGTATTTTTGCAAAGGTCTTTTCGTATTGTCCGATGAAAGGTTTTCTCATTCCATCAATATCATTCTTCCTACCGGAGGGTTGTGTAAAACATAAAAGGGGTAACTTCTAGGTGACAACAGCTAAATTTGTTCAAATCGACATAAATAATTCGTGTTCATTATCAGGAATTTTTCGGCGTTTTTCAAGTCTTGAAAAAGTACCAACTTAGATGATATCTACAATGGAGTTACAACCATCGAAAACTATCTTTGCTGTTTCAAATGGGATAACTTGGTATGTTGAACTCTTTCCCGACGAGCCGATGACAATCGAAACGGCCATTACACTCACACAAGCATCCGGATATGCGTAATGCTTGAGGTTTAGCATTTATATCTCATATCCTATACCGACAAACAACAAAATTGCCATATCTTACATTGTCGAGTCGATCAAGAGTCTAGAATGAGACAATGAATCACTCACACAAAGTAAGATTGGCCAACATCCCCCGATCTACTCGTCTTCATCTTTGGACTTCTTTTTGGATTTGGACCTCTTTTTGCCTCCGCCTTGATCTCCGGTTAAAAAGGCTCCCCCGACCGAATGGCGGAGCGCTGCAACCGTTGCGGGGTCGTGTTCCACGATCAAAGAGTTTGCCCCAACCGAGGCCAGAGTATCAAAATACTGCGTCAACAACAGGATATCCATGACATCCTTTGGAGTAGCTCCTTCGACTTCGTCAGAAAATGATCCGACGGATTCTTGTAGACCAGAAACAATAGCCTTACGCTGACGGGCCACACCGAGACCACTCAAGTATCTTGCCTCGGCCTCTGCCTCTGCAGCCTTGACCTGCTTCACCTTGTCAGCTTCGGCCTTGTGGCTTGCAGCTAAATATTTGTGACAACGAACATGGAAAGTGCTTTTTGTTAGAAAAAAAAATGAGCACTGAATTTGTATACCTACAGGATCAACCGAATGGAAAGCAACAACGAATGAATCAAGCTTACCTTCTTTCAAACGACGACTGGCATTAATCTCGTTCATGCTAGCCTTGACACGATTGTCGGGGGACAAATCGGTAACCAGGGTCTTGTTGATTTCGTAACCGTAGTCTTTCATGACATCTCGGAGCTGCGCCAAGACGGCACTACCAACCTCGTCCTTCGATACGAAGGCTTCGTCGAGGTCCATGCGCGGGACGGTGGAACGGACGACATCGAATACATAGGACTGAATCTGGTTGCGGGGATCGGTCAAGCGATAATAGGCATCGTACGCTCCATTCACCAAGACACGGTATTGCACGGCAACACCGACTTGCACGAACACCTATAATTCCAATCAATAGACACAAGGAAGCAATGAAAACGTTGTTAGAGCAATGGAAGAATTGGAAAACAACAAGTAAAACCCATTGAGTCGTGGAACGAGGCCTCAACTCGAAAGGGGTTCTCAAAATTGCCTGCGATATAAAGATATGCTACAATGAGATGAACGTACGTTATCCTTGGTTTTGGTTTCACACAAGACATCGAGCTGTTGGATTCGCAAGGACATGCGTCCCACGATGCTCTGCAACGGCCATATGATACAGTGAAGACCGGGATCGAGAAGCGTCTTGAATTGACCGAGATCCTCAACGACCCCGACCTCTTGGGTGCGGACGCACACGAGACAGCAGCATTCGTCGGCCATTGTTGTAATGCGTTGTTACTTGGTTTGTTAGTGTATTTGTTATATGCTTTCTTGGCGATTTGCGTCCCAAGAATGAATCGACAAACTTTATTGATTGCAACAGTGTGAAGCTACTGCTGCGCAAGGATTCTCGTGTACTTGGACGTTAATTAAAAAATCGGGTGAAGAATCCACCTGCTGAATCTAACAGACAGGCCTTGTCGCTGTTCGTCGATACCAACGCTTCGTAGAGAGAAAAGCGTTCGGAATGATTTTTTGGAGTCGTGTCTGACACCCCTTATGACTTACAACTATCCGCGATGAGCTCAACGCGTGCGAACATCGCGCAAAGAAAGAAGGCCAAACAAAATTAAGGCAATAGTTGTATCTACTATTAGTACATACTTATCGTACCAATATCATGGGAGGCCGATGATAGAGGAAATAATAAAATGTTCATGCTGCGAACTATTCCTACGCCAAGAGTATTTTAAAACTTAGTAATTGGTTGAATTTGATTAACAGATAACTTTATTACTCTGAAGCTTAACATGCCTTAACCTTCTATTCCTTTGTTTGCTGTAAATTATCCGAAATGAAGAATTTTTTGTTTTGGAAGACACTTTTCACCAGAGCACAACAATAGAGACATTCATCTGTGATGAAATTTTCATTCCATCATCTAGGTTTCTACTGGTCAACACACGATGTACAGCACTGTGGTACTGAGCACACAACTCCAAAAATTTCAACTCCAGAGTCACCTCGTACTTCGATCGGACAATCCACCACAAAAACATCCAAAGAGTCCTCGCGCAGACTGCAAATCTCGTCTGCAACTCGGTCTTCCAATCTGTTTCCCTCAAGCTTCATGGTTTCCTAATGAGACCAAGGTTGCCAAATGAAACCGGAATTCCTCCTTGAAGAAGGTTGTCATTCAGTTTCATTTCTTTCAACGTTGAAAGGTTACCGATAGCAGCTGGGATTTGACCATCCAGGAAATTTTTGCTTAAATCAAGAGTGACTGAGAAAAAAAAATGAACCGAGGAAGATGCGTAAGTATACAAATATTATTTCTTTCAGAAATTTATTGGCACCAGTCTCGATGTCTTCACTTACCAAGATTCGACAAATTTCCAAACTCGGATGGAATTGCACTGCGCAACTGATTCTTGCTGAAATTGAGCGATTTGAGACTTGGAAGCCTTCCAAATGATGTATCAATGTTTCCCGAAACACTTGTTTCGGAAATAGTAATGCCTTCGAGATCGTTCAAGAAGAATCCAAATTCGGCAGGGATGCTACCGGAAAGACTTTCAATTCCGGTTATTGAGAGGAATTTGAGTGCAACAAGTGCACTGATGCCCAATGGAATGCTTCCTGTGAACAGGTTGGGGCCAAGCCCAAGTACCTCAAGCTCATTGAGCTTTGAAACTTCGTTGGGAATTGTTCCAGTAAATTTGTTGCCTCCGACGTCGAGATGTTTCAATTTCTCAAGGCCGAATAATTCCTTTGGAATTTCTTGTAAGAATCCATTCGATCTCAAGTTGAGATAACGAAGATTGCTCACTTTACCAATACTTTTTGTGAGCCGGCCGACCATGGCATTGGACTCAAGATTTAAAGAGTTCAGTGCTGGAGCATCCTCCACAGCAGAAGGAACTGCGCCGGTAAGACTATTGAAGCTGACATCGAGGGTTCCAAGGGATTGGAGCGAGAACAATGAGACAGGCAGAGGGCCACTGACATCGTTGCGAGCTACAGTCAAATACTGAAGCTTCTCCAAAATACTTAATTCAGACGGGAGCTGAACGGAAAAAAGCAAAAAATTCAATGAGAAAGGAGGAACTAATTTCAAAAATTAAGATACCACAGGATAAAACTTACCGTTCCAACAAGATTGTTTCCAGCCAATTCTAACTCAGTGATTTTTGTTGCAGTACAGTTCACCCCATACCAAGTGCAAACATCTTCGTCAGCGAGCCAGTTCGTATTATTTTTCCATTTACCACCACCCAGAGATGCGAAAACCGTAGCAAGGGCAAATTTCTGTGCTCTCTCAGATTTGGAACGTTTCGTATCGACTCCAGAAGAAACCCATACCAAAGCTTGATTTCTTGGGCTGCAGGAGCTAATGTCATCATTAAAGTCTGGGACGTATTCTGGAATAAAATATTCGCGGTTGTAAAGGTACCGATCTCTGATATCGGATTCAAGGCCAGAGATTCTTCCGAAACAATCGCATTGATCGATCGGGTTGGGATTGTCTACACCACCAAAGTTACAGTTGCCCTGAACAGCATCGAATTCCGTGGATAAGGAAGTTGATGGAGCCTCAGTTGGTGGGCTAGTAAGAGTCATATTAGCCAAGACTGTCACATCATCACCACCTAGAGTCGTTAGCCAATACCCTACACCTGCACCTCCTCCGACGAGTAAGAAAAATAGAAGACAGCAAATCCAGTACCAACACGATTTCGGAGATGGTAGAGGTTTCTCTGGCGTTTTCCCCATAGGGGCCATGATTGGCGGTGCCCGATATGCTTCAGGCTGGTATGGTGCATCATCGTACTCTTCAGCGTCTTGCTGATTTTCAACATCCCCTCCTGATTCGTCATAGGCACCTACATTTTCAACTTCTCTAGTTTCTGGAGCTTCGCCAGTCGACGCAGCTCCTTCCGAGTTACCTTCGCCCTCTCCTTCTTCGTTTCCTTGCTGGCTAACTTCTGCTTCTGCTTCCTCTTCTTTTTCGTCTTCGCTATCATCGACAACTTCTTCTTCCACTGACTCTTCTTCGTATTCTTCTTCATACTCTGCAGAGTCATCATCTACAACCTCTTCTTCGACAGAGTCGTCTTCCACAACTTCCTCCCAAAGAGAATTGCTGCTTTCCATTACTGATGACCGACGTCCTTCAGTCTCGGTAGCACCCTCGGTACTACTGGGATCTGCCGACCCGGCATCCTCTCCAGCGAGGACCGAGTCTTGAATATGTTGTGGGACGCCACCCATCGCCATTTTCTGCATGACAGCTCCTTCCGGAAGGCCCATGCCGAGCATCTTTCGATACTGTGATGCGATTTCTTCGTCTTCCGGAGACAGAGCCATGGTTACTGTTGTTCTATTGATTCGTCAGGCTGAAACTGTTTTCGAATTGAGCAACGTACTTCAATTTGTATTACTTTGTTGGAGGACCTCGATGTACCTAAAGTGTATCAGAGGTATTACTCTTCCCTTGTGCTAATATATTGTTGTGCTGATGGCCGTTGGTAGGAAACACCTTCGTTCTCTAAACAAAACTTAGAAAGCAGTGCTCTCAAGGTGACAAGGATGGATTTGAAAAGGGTGACAGTTTCAATGAGTGATTCCTTTGTTTTCCACTCACAATTTATTTTTCGAAGCTTCACACGACATCTCGACAAAAAATCCGTAAGAACTTGCGAGGCGTCGTGTTTTCGTAGTGCTGTATGCTCGCGATCAGTCGTGCATGTGGGACTTGGGCTTCCGCGTAATGCAAAGAAAGCCAGTCGAGTCGTCGGTTGAAAAAGGAAATTTACGAAATGAAATTCTACGGAGTTTCTGGTACGAAGTAGAAAAGATACGACTCATATGGTACATACGACACCATGATACAAAGACTTGCGAGGGTACGAAGCCGATATTCCTCCGTTTTCACAAACCTTCCTTCACAAGAAAAAAAATGATGTCGATTTTGATTGCCGCGCAAATATGTGCACGAAAGCAAAAAGAGAACAACACTCGGGATTCCAACGTGGTCCCCCACCGTAGTACTAACCGAGCCCGAGCATGCTTAACTTCGCTGAGCAGACGGGAAGCGGTGCTGTCATGCTGGTATGGTCGTTCCCGCTCGACAACCAGTTTCTGACGTTTAAATAATATATTTCTTTTACCAAAATAGAGAATTACAGCGAAAAATTACGATCTCACTTTTAGTACATCATCAATCAAATAACGGCTCTCTCATGAAGATACCTGAAACAAATCATACGAAACTCCATTCAGGGAAGCTAACACAGCTAACATGATTGCTTCTGAGTGCTCCTGTGAGTCAAGGCAGAACTCTCACCACACTAGTACCATGTATAGGTCGGCATTTTAAAAAGTAGGGTCTGCTGCAGAGAAAAGAACCATCTGGAAATGAAAAACTTTTATTATATTTTATAACAGGTCCACAATAGATATTTTCAATACTGAAGTTTTCATTTTAACTTTCAAATACATTCAGTGCAACAGCTAGGAATACTACAAATGATTCCATCAACTTGAGACTCGCCAACAAGTCTTGGACAGTCTACAACAAGCGTGCTAAGCTCAGCATTTCGTAGAGCACATACTCCGTTCGGTACTCTGCCATCCATAAAGGTGTTGTCAAACGTTAACGTTTCTGTGATTTTAAAATTAAAAGTGAAACGCGAAGAAAATTGTTAGTTGATCTTGATACAGTGACCTACTAAGAAAGCTTGAAAAACTTTTCTGCACAATTTGAAACACTTACTAATTGCAGAAAGATTTTCGAACTCCTCCGGTATCGTTCCATAAAGTTCATTATTATCAAATCGAAGCTCTTGAATCGAGGTTAGTTCTCCCATCGTAGATGGCATCGTTCCCGTGAAAACATTTCCATCTAGGGCAAGAATCTCTGTGAATACGAAAAAAAGAAAATTGGGTTTAGAAACAGAAAGAATTAACGTCACGAATAAGGGAACCGTTGAAGGCGAAAAATACTTACTGAGGTTGCTCAGCAGACCCAATTGAGGAGGAATTCTTCCTCTAAGATCGTTGTTGCTAAGTCGAAGAGTCTCCAAATTTGTCAACTCAGTATATTGATATGGGATATCTCCTCCGACGCTTGAGCCAGAGACACTAAGTTCGACCAAATCTGTCAGATTCAAGCCATACGAAGCTGGCAATCGACCAGTCATATCCGGAATTCCTACCATGGAAAGCTTTTTCAAACCAGTGAGCTCGCTGAGCTCCGTTGGTATATCACCTACGAACAAGTTCGGACCAAGAGAGATTGAAGTCAAGGTAGGAATACCCGTAAGATTCCCAGGTATAGTACCAGTGAGTTCGTTTCCACCAATGGAAAGCTCGGTTAGCGGCAACGTGTACAATGATGCTGGAAATGGCCCCGAGAACTTGTTTGATTCAATGTTGAAAGTTGTCAAACCGGCGATGTTCTTGATTTGACTTGGAATAGATCCGTCCAAAAAGTTCGACGCGAAGTTAATAGAGAAGAGATTGCTGTCCTCCGAGATGTCCGTGGAAAATTCACCAGACAATGCGTTGCCACTGAAATCGATGGACCGCAAAGTATCACTCTTTAAGTATCCGCTTGAAATGGTTCCTACCAACTCGTTATTTGCCGCATAATATGCTTCAATAGCATTGAGTTTGGATGGAGCATCAGAAAACTAATTACCACAAAATGAAAAAAGAGCAAGATTTAGAATGAGAATCACAAGACTGGGTCATATTTCCAATAACACACAAAGCGCAAACAGTGACTTACTTTGCCTTTCATATTATTCTGGTCAAGGTTGAGAATTCGGACAAAAAGATCGCTATCGCATTCTACACCATCCCACAAGCATACATTATTTTCAGAAAGCCAGTTCGTAGTGCGAGACCACTTGATACCTCCTTGTTCGAAGAACACAACTGCCAAAAGGTATCGTTGTATTCTCAATAAATAACTGATTTCTCCACCGTTGTTGATTCCCGAAGATAGCCATAAGAGAGCCTGGTTCTTCGCTGAACAAGAAGTGATTGGATCATCCCACTCCGGATACATAGTTGGCACGAAATTTTCCGCATAGAATGTCCATCGCTCGCGGACATCGTCAGCAAGAGTTTCAACGCTGCCAACACAATTGCACTGGTCAATGAAGTTTGGTTGCACCGCATCCAAAGTGCAGTCATTACGCACTCGATCAAACACCGTTGTTGCTGCTGCGTCATTAGGATTCTCTATATAAATTGGTTGTTCCTCGTCCACGGTTTTGATCTCAAATTTGTCTCTATCCTCATCAAAGACAACAAGGAAAAGTACGACCAAGACGGTTGCAAGAATCATCATAAAAACGACAAGGGGGATGCACCAACTCAAACGACTGGTCTTTCCCTTCTTTCCAGCACCGAGGATTCGTCTCTGTTCTTCGATATCGTAGAATTGCGTAGTTCCTGCCGGAATAGCTCCTACATCATCGTATGCATCAGGAGTATATTCGACCTCTTCGTCATTGATACCTCGTTCCTGTTCTGCTTCGTGTATTTCATTGCCGTTTTCATCGACAAGAATTTCCTCTTCATGTATTTCATCGCCATTTTCATCTACTTCGACTTCTTCGCCTTCCTCTCCTTCTTGAATCGCCTCACCGTTTTCGTCTACTGCAATTTCATTGCCATCTTCGTCCACCAAAATCTCATTTCCATCTTCGTCCACTAAGACCTCCTCCGTGATGAAACTCTCACCAGGATTGAATGATTGTCGGCCAACCTCTGCCGCTGCCATAGAATCAATGTCAGAAGTACGATTTTGGACCCAACTGTCACCCAATTCTTCGATGTCTCTTGATGTTGTGGTACTGCGCATTGCGGAGCTGTTGTCGGTGTCAGTAGTGCGCATGGCAGAACTGCTAGCAGTTGTCGTACTTGGCATTCCTGAGCTGCTCGTAGTTGTGGTACTGGGCATCCCTGAACTGGTTGTTGTTGTCATACTGGGCATTCCAGAGGTTTCCGTTTGACTTTCAGGTGGCTCATCAATGGCATCTTCACTGTTGACTCCATCGGAGTCGTCATCGGAGGACTCTTCGTCGGAGGAGGCCTCATCTTCAGAGGGGTCCGGTTTGGGTGCTCCTACCGAATAAAAGAGAGCAGCTACGTCTTCGTCGTCACTTTCAGACTTTGCAGCAGAAACGGCAGGTGCAGCAGGAGCGGGAGCAGGTGCGGCGCTAGTGGCTGGGAGGTCGGTCCGTCTACTTTCGGTTACTTTCACAATGTCCTCATTTTTTCTCGCCAACACCACTTCTTCCTCTCCTTTTTGCCCAATTTCCTGGAACTTTTTCATCCATTCAGGCGTCGACATGGTTGATTACTTTTGCTCTTTCAATACAATTTCAAAAGACTTTCGTATGCTCCAAGTTGGAGAAGCTCTTTGAGAGTAATATTGATATCGTCAATCCAACTCTAGGTTGTTCGTAGTGTGTTCCGAATGCAAATTGCACTATCAATTGCGATAGAGCTCGAGAATGGCGGTTAAAGATGCACGTACTCTATCAGTTGTGATGGAGCTTGAGAATGGCACTTACAAATTCGTTCGTTATGGCCAAGTCCTCGTGTCTACTACTAACTGTGGATCCGGAAGTGCACGAACATCAAACATCGAAAGACGTTACGCCAACAAACGCGTATGTTCGATTTGGGGGTCGTGACATCTGAAAATCTCAATTATTCGTATTTACCTTCCGTTTGACATGCAAACGCCCGTGAGGTGCGCAATGAACAGCGCATGCTAGACTTTTGCGCGATCTTTGAATGGATTTTGTGAGGTACTGAGATAGGCTCTAACGGTCCCGAAATATCTCGAAGTGCCGAGACAGCAATCTTGTAAATTCGAGGAGGCACGACAAAATTGTCCGATTTTCATTAATTATTTTGGTTGGAACACGAACCAAAATTCGTTAAATTCACCAAGTTTTACGTTTTTGGCAATATGCTTAACGATGCTTCGATGAATTTATTCGCGGGGCGTGACCATCCCCAACTTTCGAAGAAAAATCATTGGATTTTATTACAGACGAATCTGGTATCATGTAACGAACACTCCGCTTCATCACACCATCAACCAAAGATTAAACTGCACACCGGCTCCAAACTATTTGCAACGAGGTCGGTCTTGACCAACCACAACAGTAGTGCATCTAGAGAGTTCTGATCCATAGAGAAGGATCGACAACCAAGTAGTTCCAATCACAGCGTTTTAGAAATAACCTTGGGCATCAAGAAGGCTCTTGTCATTGAAGTTTTAACGAAATTCTGATATCATGAATAACGTGGGAAGTGGAGACGTCGTGTACCAGGACAGCATTCACCCGCCTGATCTTATCCTTCTCAATGGAGATTCCCCTGACAAGTCGTCCGGCGTTCCTGCATTCGACTCTCCGTTGTCGACGCCTCCTGATTCGCCCCGTCGTGCTGTTGCCAGCGACGACAAAGAGGAAGAAAAGAAGGAAGACGAACAAGAAGAGGTGAAACCCCTAGTAAAGAACGACGAAGTACCTCTAGGCGAGTCTTTCGACAACGATGAAGTAGTCGATGACTCGGAGTCCACGCCAGATGACGAAAAATTGCCTACTGGCGACGAAGTGATGACACCCAGGCGACCCAATGAAACGACAACTAGCAAAACGGACAAACAGCACCTCGAAGTAGTTCACCTAAAGCCCGTTGTGGTGAACAACAAGAAAGTTGTGGCAGAAGATGATAATAGCAATGGTAGTGACGAGCCACCATCTTTGTCTCTTGTCGAGAAAGCTAAAAAGAAATTAACATCCAAAGGATTGTCGTTTACGGAATCCGACTCGGAGGCTGCAGTTTCTCCTTCTTCCAAGACCGGCTCTCCATCAAAGATCGAAATCCAGAAAGACCTAGTCGAGCCGAGCGTAGACAAGGCTAACGCTGGTAATCCTATTTCGCCTGGCATCGACGAACCCCCTTCGTTGTCTCGGGTCGAGCAAGCCATGCAACGAACTTCGATGATGGTCAAAAAACAGAACGAAAGAGGCCGAAAAATCCCACCTACTCATCCCACTGAAACGACTTCAACGTCTCCTGCAACAGCGATGGCAAACGCCGAACTCGCTGCAAAGAATAGCGAATCCAAGTTGGCAGCCCTTCAACGGGATCTTAATTCCTTGAAGTCATCTCTTTCCGAAATGAACATTCAATTGAAAGAAGACAAGGCTGCAGCTCCCAAGGCTGACGTCTACAACGACATTCCCTTGGCAAAAAAGAAAGAAGGCGCCATTGCGGATCCTGACATCACTACGGAAACCGCGGCATCGTCGGTTTCGCAAGAAAAACCCAACGACGTGATGCAGGATACTAAAACATACAGAGAAATGACGCCAAAGAAAGACTTGCAAGGTTCGGAAAAAAGTGCTGCGTGGCTCGAGCAAGAATTGCGGAGAAGAGCTGGCGTAAAACACGAGATCAATGCTGCGATAGAATCAAGAGGGCAACCTGATTTGGATCAAGATGAACTCATCGGTAACAAGAAATCCGTTGTCAACGAACTTCCATCCATTTCTTCGCCCCCAGATATGCAGAACAGTTATTCTACCATGGACGAAGAGGTCGCCGCGATTACAGCCAATAACGACCAAAACATTTCGGCATCTAGCATTGACGAAAAAATTTCTCGAAAACTCGACTACGGTGATCTGGATGAACAACCACACGACGAGACGATGGACGAATTGATGGGCCCAAGCACTGCGTCGAGAGGATTTCAGCCAGTATCTGATTATCAGGATATCCAGCACGAAATGAAGAAGTTTGCAAGCCAAACCAGAGAAGCGTTGCGGGAACAATCATTCACAGATGTTGTTGAAGATCCTTCACCCAAGATTGCGCCAGGCGCTTTCGGTAGTCCAATAGCTGTTGACCGTTCAATGGACGACCACACCGATTTCCAAATGAATGCTATTGCCAACGAAAATGCTAATAGTGGCGAATCAATCAGCATCAACTTTGCTGCGATGGAGGCAGGACAAGTACCAAAAATGTTGATCTCTATGGATTCTTTCGATGGAATTGCTTCGGGTGATATCTTTTTGTCGCTTTTGAGTGAAAACACAGGAAGAGCTGAATCATCTGCTGCAGCGACATGGGCTGACCGTGTCCATGGAGCAATTTGGCGTGCACGAAGAATGCGAAAGAGATTGATGGCATTAAGTCATCCACCTGCACCACGCATGATGAGTGGTTCGCAGACGGTTGAATCTGTCCAAAAGGCGGCCCTTATGCATTTGAAGCGCAATGAAATTGACGACGCAATCAATCTGGTTGAGGGAATCGTATTTGCTTACTACTCATACTTTGAAAGGTCTCTGAGCCTTCGGGAGAGCACAGGTAGTGGAGCGGTCGACTTTAAGCCGTACATCGGCATGGCCTTACATAATCTGGGCATCTTGAATCTCTTGAAAGGAGACTATGACGAAGCTCTTTCTTATTTCACTCGCGCGGTCGAAAACAGAAAAAGCAATTTGGGCGAGAATCACCCACACTATATCGTAAGTTCGAAACGTTGGAGTGTCATTATCCCACTGTTGTATATCGCTAATCTTTCAAGTCTCTAACACTACCCTTTACAGTCTTCCCTAGTCAGATTGGCTGTTTGTCAGTATGCGCTCAACCAGTTCGCTGAGGCCCATGCCGGGCTTGAGGAAGCGCTTGCATGTGCCAAAAGGAGAGCTTCTACAACGCTGGAAGGCCGTCTTCAAGTTGCCGAAATCCAGAACAATCTCGGGTGCCTTGCTTACATGAGTGGTCAGCCAACCTCAGCTAGCACTTATTTCCGTGATTCTATGGATATTCAATTTTCAGCATTGACTGATAGCTTGTACCTTGGGAATGCAATTTCAGGACAATCGATCTCCCTGAATATATCAATTGCAAGGGCGAACATTGGATTCATCAAACTTGTTACCAAAGACCTAGCTGTAGCGATCACCGCATTAGAAAATGCGCTAATGGAACAACAGATTCTGCTGAAAGGCTTGGATGATACCTTGGTATCAACCATGGATCATTTAGCCTTGTCGAACCTTTTGGTCGGATCACAGGAAAAAGCGGCATTGGTAAGATTGAAGTATTTATTTCTTGGTATGATGCTCAATATTTTGATCCGGAAATATCTCACAATATTCTTCTTCACTTATTGCTTCCCTCGTTAGATGTATAACCGAATTTTGACGCTTCAACAAAGAGAATATGGGCCAAATGATAGGCGTTGTTTCGTCACCGTTGAAAAAATGAACATGGTTCAGGGAAAAGGCGTTCAGTATGAAGGGGCAATTGAAAAGTTGCGCAAGACCTTTTCAGTTGATCCCTCGTCTTCACCGTTGAAGACGTCTCCCAAGAAGTCTCAGCGAAGTCGTTCGAAGGAGAGGGGTAAACTTCAGAAGAGTGGTTCGAAGACGAAAAGGAAAAAGGGTTTCAAGGCCTTGACTTCAATGATGAAGAAGAACCCGTAGAGCACGACCTTTGATTGAGTGAAGTACAGAAAAAAGAAGAACATTATTACCAGTATGAAATATGAACTGATCGCACCGAGTCGAAAGTTCCGAGGTTTGCCCTTGACGAACGATCGTAACTCAATTTTGCGACGATGCACGGAGAAAATATTATGAGTGAAAAATAATTAACTATATGCTATGAGATTCTAATTCTATGAGTAGTTTCGTGCTCCTAATCGACTCACTAGACTTAGAATGATTCATTTCGCTATCTCTTTCTAGTCTTGGACTTTCCCATCATGTTTATCCTTCCCATACATCTTTGCATTATTTCATTATCGCAAAACACCTTGCAATCATCTGTCTTCGTGGTGTTCAATCGTGAGATGATTTTTCGATGCTTTCCACGTCTGAACGATACATTGCGCGCTCCGCCATGATGGATCGAAGTTACGCGCGCTTTCTCAAGATGAGCCAAGTTCAACGTGTCAACAGAGGAAATACGCACGATACCCGTAGTGCCAACATACGAGACTCAGCTTTTCAAGAATTGGGAATTTTGGGACAGAGTCAGTCAGTCAGGATCACGACGACTATTGCTAGTTTCATCCTATTCCGAGCCTTTTGGTTACATTTCAACAAGCCGATATCAATTAATTTGCAAAATGGTGAAAGTATCAACGATTCTATTCAGCGCTGTCTTTTTGTGCGGTGGGGTTGCATCGTTTTCGCCTGCCGGTCTCCCAAGGAGAGTTTCGCAAAATGCACTTTTTTCTTCTGTCAACGATATGAGAGGGAGTGACGAATGGCAAGGCGCTGTCGTTCCCGGAGGAGCAATTAGAGGATGCTCTGTGACGCAGGCTGGAGATTCGATCACAGAATGGAGGATTCAGATCGACGGGATTGAGGCTGATTTGGGGCGATTCAGTGATGCGATTTACAAGCAAATCACGAAGGATGCAAAGCAACAAAATTTTCAGGGATTCCGACCTGGAACAATTCCACCCCATTTGCTCAAAACATACCGGGCATTTGCCATGGACGAATGCGCGAGAGAAACTGTTTTGGAAGCAATGCAGCAAAATAACATTCGACCCTTCACTACTTGCAGAGAAGAGATCCGGATAGAAGAAGTCAGCATACCTCCAGCCAAGGCAAAGAAGAACAACAAGAAGAAGAAAAACAAGAAGAAGAAGAAAGGCTTTGGTGGAAAAGATGATGAAGCAGCCGATGTAGTGGACGAAGCCGAAATTGTATCGGAGCCAGAAGAACCGAAATGGCAGTTTTTCGAAACAATGGACAAGGCTATCAGTGCAGGATGGGCACCCGGCCAAAGCTTCAGTTTTGTCGCAACGAATGTAAAGGGACAGAAAGTCCTTGGTGATGAACAAACGCGAGCAGCTAAACCGATATATTCGTAAGAAAAGTCTCTCGCTTGTGGCACATACTCATGACGTCGTGATGCCCCTCAAAAGCAGTGATATGATTCAGCAAAACCAAGAATAATTTGAAAAATCTAGCCTCCATCATTCTTCTTGCTGGTTTGCATATTTGCAATAGCTACTAGAATTTATTTCGTTTTGTATTTTGTAGGAGCATTAACATATTCCTTTTCAGTTCTGCATCGAGAGTTTCTGTTTCTTCGAGATAATGAGCAGTGCGACAGAGACATTATTGTATTGCGCTCAAATGGTACGACGACAATGCAACTGCTGGTGGTATCTTCTGCATGCTAGCGCCACTAGAGTACCTACTACTCTCGCCAGGAGGCGTTACCAATAGTACTATGGGAGGAAAAGACAGTCGCTAAAGCAGTAGCAGGACGAGCAATTCAATAACAACAACTCCTACTTTTCTCCAGGAGGACGAGGAAGGAGAAAGAAGAAGAAGAAGCTGAAACAGTCTTGTTCTGTGTGAATCTGTACAGAATTGAAGATCATACGTGTATCATTAGCTCCACACGGTGGTGGATCTTGGCCTTTTCCTTCGAACTTGCAAGACGATTGTTTGGAAAAGTGAAAGACGCTATTTTCGCAATCGTGGACTAAATTTTGTGGAATTGTAAACGTGCATTCTAAATAGAAATTTTCGGATGCATGTGCATCCGCCAAGAAAGCTTCCGTGAAGAATAAAATTCGCCACGGCGAGGACAGCCGTTATTCATCTTAGCTGATGACCGTTGACACCAAACTGCCACCAGCGATATGTGTGACACATGTTACGTCGTGTATTGTTCGTAACGCTTTTTTACCTACTGTTTTTCTATGTTCTTCAACGCCCATACCAGTTATTGAGAGCCGCCTTGCTTTAGATCGTGCCAAGTTTGTTAAGGTCAAGTAAATGCCTCATAAAATTCTCCTCGCCAATGATTTTTAGCGTTGCGCAACTAAAAATTGTGACTTTACTCGTGTCTGCGACCAAATTCGCACGATAACATATGGAATATGAAACTCAACGTTTCGTGGGAGTAGACATAATTTTATGTGGGAACCCCGAGCACGCGCGTTGACATAAAATTTTGTATGTGCATCGAGTCACAACAATCTTGTCTGTTCGTACCAGTCCGAAGGAATTACGAACCTATCGTGCTTTCACCTATTCCTTAATTATTATTCAGCCGTGGACGAACGCGGGACCCACGGCAGCTTTTTTGGTTTCGTGTGACAGAAACATACCACATTCAACAAATCAAATAATAACCAACACAATCATCTCTTGCAATCAGTATTATACGGTATTCATCAAACAATAACCATCTTTCCTCTTTATGTGTTATTTCAGACGACCATTTATAAACCATTTACACATCTATCGAACCTCATCGGACGTCTGATAGATTAAACCCATCGGCACATCATTATCATCCCACGGGTTCGAAGTACTTCACTGGAAAGAGTCGTGCGTAATCAAATCGCCGTTCGGACCATCATTCTGCCATCCGAACGACTCCAATCAACACATTCATACAGTCCTCTCAAGTTCTTTTGACGAGGACTCAACTGTTATAGCTGGCGACTAGAATAGCTACACCTATTCGGAAGCTAAGAAGGTATACAGGAAAACCTCTTAGTCGGTTCTGAGCATCAGAAGCGAAGTTAGTTTGGAATTGACAATCTTTTCCTCTCAAAACTAGAAACCCATTAATTGTCAGTGCTTAGTGCTCTGCGATGCCAACTCAGTCCAGGGGCTTCTTCGCCTGTGATTACTGTGGCCTTCAGCTCGATACTCTTGAGGAAGCGATTGAACACGAACAAACTTGTCCTTCCCGACGAACACTAGGACATCTGCCTGCTCATCCTCAGCAGCAACAGCAAGGTCCACCACATCAGACTGCCAACTATTTCTTACAGCAACAGCAACACCGCCACGGCTTAATCGGAATGGGACCTTTAGCACCCGGGGCACCGGAAGGCGCAGAAGGCTATGGGAATCCATATGCACGGGCTGCCCCTTACGCAAGATATAGCAGAGGAATACCAGCCATGACAGGCGACGTCAGTGCAGAAGCACAGTATCCCCCGAAATCTGGAACAAGAGGGGCTGAAATGCGGTGTTTTCCTCTCGTAAGCTATCCTCCCGACCGTTCATCAGATATTCTCACCATGATTGATACAACGGCATGCCAAAACATTGAAGTGTTTGAGGCAACCCCGGAAGTCATAGCTGGATACGAACGCATTAGCGGTAATAGTCGAATTACTCCTAAACAAGTTGGTCTCCGGTGTAGAAACTGTGGTTCTGGAAGCAATAACAATTCTGGCATTCCGAGCATATCAGAAGCTGGCGCACAATTATTTCCGGATGACCTTATTTCTGTTGGAAGCTGCGCGAGACAAATCGCGGATCACCACCTCACGACTTGTAGACAGACAAATCCCGATGTACAGGAGGCTTGTCGAAGAGCTGCATCGAAGAGACAGCAACGAGAGCGCGGGATGGCTGGTTTAGTCGAGGGCGCTACTAGTGACAGCGGTGACGACCAGGCGAGCAAAATTGCATTGGCTGATTATTGTGTAGGGATTTGTCAACAAATGGGAATTGGAAACAAATCAAATAATAAATCGGGGATTGAATTTGCAGGTGCGGGAGGTAGTAACAGAGATGCCACCGTCACTCAGACTCCACTCCAACGGAGACGCGACGCCCCTACGACGTCTACTACGGAGTATCCAGGGCAGCCAGCGTACGGTGAAACTCCCGGAAATTTTCCTTTTTATCAAGAAGCTGACAGAACGTGGCATTGTTGGTACTGCAAACACATTCCGCACCAGTATCGCGACTCCCAATCCATTTGGTCGTCACCGGGGGGAGGACCTCCACCATCTAGCTTCGTTGACCAACACTTGAGTGTATGTCGCGCTTACCGGCAGCAAGTGTCTTCCATGCCACCTGGCGGTGGCATGTTATCTAGACAGCCACCATTTGGAATGAACCCTTATGGAGCCCCTCCACCGTCGCCGTATGGTATGCCAATGCACGGACAACCATCGAATCCACCAGCTCCATGGGACACATCGATGTCCCTTGGTGGTGCAATGCAATCGAGTCATACGCAGTATCCTTCATTGATGGATCCAAACTATCGCTATGGGCAACCTCACTTCCCTCACGGTGTCGGTAATCCTCATGCCATCGACACGGGTATGGGTGGTGCAAGATTTCTTTCCACATTGGGACAAAGCGGTTATCCAGATCGCGGAGGTCCAATCATGCCAGCCATGACGTCTTCAGGTGTAAGAAACCCGCCTTATTCTTTAGCTGGTGGGAATGTAACTCCAGACTTGATGAAAGAAGCAATGACTTTCCTGGCTAATTACGAGGTTGAATACTACGCCCGTGATCCCGAAAGTGCAAAGATTCCAAAATTGGTTTTGGACGAAGATCATTTACTCTTAACGGACTACTTCTTCTATCTAATGAAGCAGTTGCGTTTAGTGCGCTTTACCGAAAACGATCGAAAGACGAGAGGAGGAAAGCGAGAAAAGATCAAGATCGGTTACGGCGGTTTACAATGTATTCATTGTTCCGACTTGCCGATGTCACGCAAGTTTTTTTGGAGTAACGTTGATCGACTTGCGAATAGTTTTGCCGAAATTCCAGGTCACGTTCTCAAGTGCCGACGATGCCCACAGGCAAATAAAGATGCGCTCTTGAGATTGAAAAAAGGTCACCCAGAACAAATGTCAAAGCTACCACGTGGCTCGCAGAAGATCTTTTTCCGAAGAATGTGGAGACGCTTGCACGAGGGGGATCCCCCGGATGACAATGTCGTGGTTGAATCTCCCATGGCAGCAAGCGCTTCGGACAACACTCGCCCACCTGTGCCTTCGATAAAGACAAGCCCAGAAAAGGATACGAAGAGCCTTGAAGACGTATCTCATTCAGGGAGCATAACTGTGACAAGCGACGAAACGATTCTCGTAATGCAACGGTCAGCAAAGGAGGCAGCGAAGGCACTTGCGCAATCAGCTGTCAGCAAATCTGGTCCACCTTCACCTTCTTCTCGAATTCTGGTTGCAATTCCTGAGGACAAGGAATGGCTCTCAGATATTGATTCGTACGTGCGAAGGCAATTGGAAGTCTTCTGCGCAACGGAAGAAGATGTCGCTGCTGCACGGGAAGATCGAAAATATCCTATAACTGTTGGCCAGGTCGGCATTCGGTGCATCCATTGCGCGATTGCACAGGGAAATGATGCTATCGGCCATGCTATTGCTTATCCATTTTCGATCAGTGGAATATATGAGTCTGTGAAAGAATTTCATCGGCTGCACCTTGATTCATGCCCAAACCTACCCAATACATCGAAGGCAAGGCTTGAAAGCATGAAGGGAGCATCTTCTTTGAGTTCAGTGCTGCGAAAATATTACACGTTGTCTGCGAAGGCACTTGGTCTCGTAGACACGAAAGATGGAATCAGAACTGGTGGTGTATCCACTCCAATCGGTTCTCTAGCTGCGTTCACTTTTTCTGAAACCGATGATGGTAGCCCAGCGAAGAGCAGGGACGGAAGCGAAAGCTCGCCTCGAATCAGCGGAAAGAAACGCGCTTCACCCCCATCTACAACAGATGGCTCGGAATCGAATAAAAAATACGCCAAACGGGAATTGTGACGCAAACGGGGAATTTGTGTCAATTATACACGCACACATACACGTCATAATGCATAAAGACTCACACAAGAAGGGAACCTTACGGATCAATCAGGTAGAACTTCGAAGAGTGGACGAAACATCAATGAAAGGGAGCTAAGACAGAAGGGTATATACAAACAAACGGACCAGTTCTGATCAGCAACGAACGCGTTTAATATCATGAAATAGACTAACTAAATATCAATAGAGCAAAATTCGCTATATTTTTCGCAAGAAAAGATCGTTCAAAGAATATTACGGAATAGAGGTCTACTAGGAATGCAAAGAAACTTGGTTGTAGAATAACCAAGAAGAAGTGCAAACCCGCCGATCGTTAGATATTTTGAGCTTTCTTTGCTGCGGGACGAACAGTTACACTATTGCCACTCTAGATCGTAAAATCAAATACTGTATTCTTATCTTCAATTTTTAACAACCTACATCAATCGCCTGAAACTAGGGATTGCAAGAGCTGAGACTCCAGAATTGGGAAAAGTGGCCAAACGGAGGACGGAGAAGAAGAGCTACCTGGGAGGTCCGGAAACAGAGATGCGCGTGTAAAAAAAAAAATATTGCGGGCGGTGCCACAAAGGGTGTCGGGGAGATTAGAAACTTTTTTGCGTGAATTTTTTTGAAGGCCTCATTCCTCTCTCCGGAACTTTAAGTTGAATTTGCAAATGATTTGCAAATGATTTGCAAATGATTTGCAAATGATTTGCAAATGATTTCCTAATTAAAATTGAAATTCCGAAATGTTCAACGCATTTTACAGAATGATTAACGGACTCGGAACTCAAAAACTACACGGGATTTGCAAATCACTTAAATCATTTGCAAATGATTTGCAAATGATTTGCAAATGATTTGCAAATGAATTGCAAATGATTTGCATATGATTTGCAATTCATTGGTCAATATTTGTTTTTTAACTACGTAGCTAAAATATTTTCTTGACAACCTGATACGTGTACATGCAACGCGCGTTTGGTATTTTGTCCGAAAAATCTCGAGGTAACCTTAAGTAGAGTTCGAAATTTCGTACTGCTGCGTTAAATGGTTGAATTGCCGCATTCAGCATCATCTCATTCATCAACGTGAAACGAGTTTTCGATTTCCTGATTCCGGCTTTCAGACATGAAATAAAATATTTGTTCAACAAATAACTCTTGATGTCAAATTATTCCAACTGTGCTACCAATCACCACCATCAGCAAAACAAAAGGCTTGAAACGCAACGACAATACACCTACAGCCATGTTATACTCGGTAATTCTACCAACCTACAACGAGCGCGACAATCTCCCAATCATCTATTACCTCCTCGACAAGGTCTTTGTAGAGAATAAACTTTCCTATGAAGTTGTGATTGTCGATGACTCCTCGCCCGACAATACCTCTAGAGGTGGCAGAAGCCATCAGGGATTCTTATGGGAAAGAACACGTGACCATTGTTTCTCGAAAAGGCAAGCTCGGTCTTGGTACTGCCTATGTTGCGGGCTTGAAGGCAGCCAAAGGGGATCGGATCATTCTAATGGATGCGGATCTTTCGCACCACCCTAAATTCATCCCTCAAATGGTGGAACTCATGGATAAGACAAAGGTGGAGATAGTAACGGGAACAAGATACGCGCAGGGAGGAGGTGTGTATGGTTGGGACATGAAACGAAAACTGACGAGGTACGTTGGATAGTGATCGGATAAGAAAAAGAATACTCCGATGGAACTGTAAACTTGTTGCCCGTGTGCATGTCATTCTTCGTCGTATTTGAAATTCGTTTGTAGAGCCAAGCTGCGATCTAACCACCTTTCTGTTCGGATAAAAAAATTCAGCAAGGGCGCCAATTTCTTGGCCGACTTTTTGCTCAACCCGGGTGTGTCCGATCTGACCGGATCATTTCGTTTGTACGAACGCAAGGTATTAGAGGAAATTCTTCCACAAATCCGATGCAAAGGATACGCCTTTCAAATGGAAATCATTGTTCGATCGAAAAATGCCGGCTTTAAGGTCAACGAAGTAGGCATTTCGTTTGTGGATAGGATCTATGGAGAATCGAAATTGGGTAAAAAGGAAATCATCATGTACATCCAGGGGCTGATGCAATTGTTTTTCACAACATAGTAGAATCAAAATCCGACAATCAGCGAATGAATCTGTGTCGAATGGATGACAAAGCGTCAAACGATGTATTGGAGTATTTGATTTGGAAACATCCTAGAAACCTTTCACCGAGCAATCAAATACAGCAAGGATTATCTATAGAATTTATGTTGTCGCTATAATTTATTCGGACAATACTGTCTATCTAATATTTATGCACCAAATTCAATCACTTCTGCTTTATTTTTCGTCCTCAACGTGTACAACCGTCTCTGGTTTTTTCGAGGCATGACTCTTGTACATTGCATCTAGCGCTTGAACAGAACGCTTTTCATACGAGCGAGTTTACAAAGGAAGAAAGTTTTTAGAATTCTCCCTGATTATGAATTGAAATCATTCCCATTCATAACATAGCAAAAACTTACCAAGCCGTCCAAAACATTTGCTCCCGCTGTTGGAATGTCGTCACCGTAACCTCCACAACAAAGCTCGACGAAATTCACTAGTGATTCGGGGCCGTGGTGTTCATTTTCATAGCACTCGAACTCAAATCGATTGCAAAGGACTTCTACCAATCCACTGGCTTCTCTATAATCCAAGGATCCACTGGTTGGGTCCAAATCATTCCCCGCATAGTGCAGACTACCGCCATCTCCGTAGACGTCAATATGAAGCAGCTTGGCAACGCACGGTTCACTATTTGCTTTTCCTGGAAGCAATGTCGTTCCTGACATGTTGATCAAGACGGTATCCTTCGATGCCGTATCAAAACATTCGATGGTGGCCGAGTGCGCTATATCGGCTCCAGTGATTTTTAGAATGTGTCATCCGACAATACACGGTTTCGGGTTGTAGATCTGGAAGAATGTGAAAGAGAAAGGCCAACAAATGTGATTGTTGTCCCCATCCAAAGCCATTCCCAACCATGTTTCCGGTGGGTTTGTTCCACCCATCGGCTTTGGGATCGAGGAAAATCCATTTGAGTGGGCTCGCGAACGAGGCCGTCACGTGGCGAATTTTCCCGAGCTTTCCCGCAGCAATCGCCTCGCGTGCCATACCCGTTTGCACTCGGTAATTGGCGCTGTGGTTGAGCCAAAATTGCGAGTCTCCATCGGATTCCGCGTCCACCAGTTTGTACAAATTGATCGCATCATCGATATCGGTTGTCATGGGTTTTTCCATCAAAATATGCAAGGGCTTGTCTTTGTTCGTTTTTCGCTGATTGACGACTTTCAAAAGTTCTTTCCCAATCGAGTAATGTGTAGCATGAGGGGTGACCACCAGCACACCATCGAGATTTGGTCCGATTTCGGCATCTTCCAATAGTTCTACGACTGACCCAAAAGTGCGACACTTGTACTTTTTCGCCAGAACGGACAAGGATTCGAGATCCGGGTTGAGTATAGACGTCGGCGTTTCGGAAGCATCGACGATTGCCACCAGATTCGATCTCGGGTTATTGTTCAACACTGGAAGGTGCCAGCCCTGCGACCTATCCAATGAATGGAGTTTGTGAAATGAAATATACATTCGGTAGTTAGTATCACTGTCAAGATGCTCCGGAAAGGATTTATATAAAAAATGCAGATATTTTTTCATCCCATATGAGCACTTTCAAACACTTTTCTATCCAAAGTGTTTTGTGTTGTTGTTTGTTCCGCAAATCATTCTCGTAGATTCATTTCACTCGGACAACAGTGGGGTCACAGAGCAAAATAAATTGCAGCACATTGTTGTGAAGTGTCGGAACAATGCGCGTACGTCTGACACATTGTCCATACTGCACACGCAATGAGGATTATCGTCGGCTTCTGACATCGATGTCACTTACCACCAGCCTGCTCCGATAAGCGCGATGTTCGCAGAATCACGTTTCGCGAGTGATGGCATTTCGTGATATAGTCTCCTTAGCGATTGATCGTGTCTTGGGCACCGAATGATGAAAGCTATTGTACGTCGTCGCCTTGGAGGCAGCAGAAACGGTCAACTGCGGTTGTCAAAAGCAAAGGAGTTGTTGTTCCATTGCTGTCACAAAATCGAAAGATTTTTTGATTTCATTAGCGTTCAAGCCTAACCCTATCAATTAGTTTCAGACGTGTAAGCGTATTCATTCCCGCTGAATTTGCCATCACTGATGAAGGACGGACGTCACCAGGTTTCAAAAGTTTTTGAGCAACTTCCACAATCTTGAACCATAACGTTGAAACGAACTGTGAACACAGTCACGAGAAGCAACAACCACAGCAAAACCATGAACCATTTTTTATTCGAATTGACAAGCAATCGCAATAACCACCATAAACCCAAACCACTGACAAACCTTACACAAGAAACCTCTCATGGTTCGAAAACATGAAATGGAATTGCGTCTTCCGAAATAGAAAAAACGATGGAAACACAGCAAAGCAAATCTTGACGATATTCAATGGTATATAAATACGCAAGGAAGTGTCGTGCCCGCCCAGTATCGAATAATTCAAACTGGGTTCATATATTTTTGAACAAGAGAAACCTTTGTCATTTCTATCTCAGAGAGCTTGGCGTGCATCCGTATCGACAACAATGACGACAAACACAGAGAAAATGAACATCTCTAATCCATATTACAATGTTGATCGTGACAAGATCAATGTTGAAAAGCCTTGTTCATTGCACGAAGTTGACTCCACGATCGGCATATGCAACGAATGCCAATCGAACAATGAAAACGACGACTCCATCGATCGAAATGAAGCGGATTTCATCGGAGAAAATGAAACTGAGTTGGTCTCATCGTTCGAGGAAGAAGTAGAAACGGAAAATCGCCACTTTTCATTCTTTCTGGAGACAGATAACAGACTTGGTTCCAATGGAAATGATAAGGTACCTCCTTGCTCGTGCTCTTGTTCATCCTCCTCCTCTTCAACTACATCAACACTTAATTCTTCATCATCTACAGGCAACAACAGCAGAGATATTGACGGAACCAACAAGGACGACCACGTCGACAACACTTTAGAAGGAAAAAGAAATACAGGTCAAGCTATCTTCGTACGAAGTGTTTTCAAGGACATCCCCGAATTTGCCATCGCACGGAGCAGGATTGCAGCAGAGGCCGCCAACGAGGCACTCCGTCGCAAAGGTCTCAATCGTTCGAAGCTAGATACAGACACACACCAATACACCATCACAAGTGTTGGTCGTGGCTCGAGTGCGGCGAATATTATTCACCAAAAGGATGAACGTCCGCTCTGGCAACAAGGTTGTGACACTGAGCGCGACAACGATGGCGATGGGAGTGACGAGAGTATAGGCAATAACGATAGCAAAAATGGCTCAAAAATGGATTTCGATTTTCCAATCATGAGTATCGCAGAACAAGCGGCAGCAATGGGACTTTTGAAGCAGCAGCAACGAAATGGGAAAAACGAGAAACCAGAAAACAAATGTTCAAATTCCACAATCGCGAAGCAGACGGAAATGTCTTCGAGGAGCGCCGACGACGATTCCAATAGCGTCACAATGGATATCAACAGTGAAACTCAAATCAAGCTTTTCGATCGCAATGGCAACATTACTGGAACTACCTCGGTAACGATGCGAGTCTTTATTACTACTGCAATGGTACTTGGGCGGCTTTCTTGGAAGCTGAAACGAATTCGAAGCAACAATGCGCCCGAAAGCCACGAGGAGTAAAAAAAGAGTCAATTGTAAACTAGGAAATATCTGCATTCCAATGCTTGTATGCCGCGTATTATGTAAAAAAGGAGAAGTAACTACACTGTACTCTAAATAAAGATACTATTCTAAAACTTGTAGACCTGTTCCTTGCTATATCCCATATCGGCCAACAAACCCTTCACTTCGTCTTCACCTCGTGGTCCACAAAATGCATTGTACATCGGGGGTGGGCCACATACAAAGACAATCACGTTGTCCCCACATTCCGGTCCGAAGGATGGTCCGGCCTCTTCTTCAATAACTTGACGGTTAATGAATCCCGTCCTTCCCTTCCAAGACGAATCCGTTGGCTCATTCGACAAAACATGTACGACCTTGAGCTTCTTGGGGTATGTTTTGGCCCAAGAATCAATCAAATCGCGACCGAGAATGTCGTCTTCGGTGCGGCTGCCATAAAAGAAAACAACCTCGTTGTCATCGTCTCCTCCCAAGATTGCATGGAGCGCTTGGATCATGGGCGTAATTCCTGTTCCACCCACCATCATAATGATCTTCTTTTGCGAGAAGGGCGCCTGCAACTTGACGTTGAATTCGATGTGTTTGAAATCCATGTGATCGCCCACCGCCATGGTCTTGCACATGTGATTCGATAGCCCGTTTCCACCATAATCTTTGATCAACAAATCGAAAGAACCAACCAAATTATTTGTAGAGATTGGAGTGTACGGGCGAATTACATCTTCGTCATCGATGCCTGTCTTGGCCAAGATGCAAGCGCAGGTCGATAGATTCAGGGGCAGGGATCTGTCGGGCAATCCAAATCGCAGGACACTGGAGGTTTTCGAAACCACAACTCTCTCCAACAATGGCACGCTCTTCCATTCTTCGGTGAACTGGCATTTTCCCGGAGGTACCAAAGATTTGTGGGGTGCCCCACTCAGGGATGGAGGATTGTAATTGGCCCTGCTCATGGTCGAAAACAAAGAAAATACTAAGAGGGGAGAGAAAAAGTTGCTGGTTCGCAGTGCTGGCCTAGTAAGAACTGAAGGACTTGTTCGTCGTGTTATTGTGAACATGCGTTGCATCGTGATTAATGGTTGCGGTGAAAGGCCGTATCTATTTGGGTCGTCATATCCAGATTCATTCTGGATGGAAGGACGGTGATGTCGGAGAGGATGTTGTGATCGGCGACATGACACGGAATCGTCGAAAAATCTACCCATCAAAACCGCCGAGAGAGTTGACTGACTCACTGCGATACACAAAAAAATCCGTCTTACAGTAAAGTATCTTTCTTATATACTATACATATTTTACAAGCATATGAATCCAAACAACAAAAACAAAAGCAGAGTTTGCCTTTCTGCGAGGATTATTTCCTTGCAGGATCGCGCAAGCCAGATTTCTGTTAAGATTCTTTATTTTTTGCGCCCCTTCTACTACCACAAATCTGATACTTCTGGCTCTTGCAACTAGCACGACTTGAGATGAAGGTTGGAGGGAGATTTTTTCTTCCTTGATCGTTAGAATTCTTTACCGTCGTGAATAATTCTTGGTTCTTTCGATGTTGTTTTACCATCGAGAAATTGCTGCATCAACAGATTGACAGAGCTACTAAATCAACCCTTCGAAATACCATTCGGAAGCAAACGATCGCGTTTTTACACCTTGATTTGAACGATTCTTGATTCGTCATTTCAACAACAAAGAGTCAAACCGCTAATCGAAAACCAATAGCCAAACATATCAACAATCGCAACGAATCATTGCAAAATAGACAGGCTTCAATCGAATTAAAAAACAAAGGAGAATGTTTGGCAAAAGCTCAAAAAGTACGTGGTCAATAATCTCATGATCAGATGATGCGATGTGTGCTTCGTCCATGTCCAATTATATCGTCGTTTCAAGGAATCCACGATTTATCTTTTAAAGGCTACGGAGTAGAAATTCTCAATTTGTTTTTATTCACATCTACCAAATTCCGAAACAAATACTCATCTTGTTTTCTTTGTCCACTGGTTCCTCACAAAACAGGAGTCACAGACGGGTACATGCAACCGACGGATGCCATCCCCGTCGCAACACTCGTTTCCGAAGAAACAATGCCCCAGCCCACTGCGCCTCTGAATCCCGATGCGAATACCGGGGGCTGCTGCACGGCTGCGGCCAAGGCATCCGACAAGAACAACGTTTCCGGATTCAACCAGAACGACCCAACAATCTCACGATTTCCCATGATGATGGCCGAGTGTCCCAATTGTCACGAAGAATCTAGAACGCGTGTGACCACTGCACCCACCTTTAAAACATGGGCCGCCGGCGGGTGCCTTTTCTTTGTCTTTTGGCCAATTTGTTGGATGCCGCTCGTCGTGGATAGTTGTAAACAGACGGAACACTTTTGTGTCAAGTGTGGTGCAAAAGTGGCCAAAGTCGATGCCTTCCAGGATTGCTGCGTCGAACACCGTGGTTAAACCAGGATTTTGGACAGAACCACCTTCAGCAGAGGAATGGATTGCTTGTTCTTTTTGACAGCATTCAAGCTTCTGTAAGAATTATAATTATATGTAGTAGTTGTACTAGATCACTTTTTCTTGTTGTTTGTGATAGGGATTCTTCTGAGGCCTTGTCGTCGTCGTCGTCGTTGTCGTCGTTGTCGTCGTTGTCGTCGTTGTCGTCGTCATCATCATCGATTTGTCGGCCAGCACAAAGGAGTGTGGTGCTGATGGTGGATATCGTTGTTGTGAGTCATTCGTCTTCTATGAGAGGTGAGTGATAGTGCACTACCTCTTCTTCCAGAGATGCTGTCCTATAGTTCTAAAGACTCGGTTCTAGATATGTCGGATGTCTACTGTGGACTTCATCTATTTGTGTTCTTCCACTACTTCTCTATTCCATCCAAAAGTTATTTCAATTTTTTGTGGGGAAAACCGATCGATTGATTCTACTTAGTTGTACTATTAGGAAGTTCAAATTGGCATTGATATTTTTCATGCGTTACAGGAGTTCCTCCAGGACTAAAAATAAAAGATCGTCGTTCTACTTACAATTTCAACAAAACAAAAACGATCAATTTTTTCAACTACACTACGCGCTCTTCGGGCGCAATTTTACACAAGGCTGGTTTGGCTGGTGTAAAAATATGCTTTCGATTTACCGTACATGAACAATATTTAGCAGCCCCAACATCAAACACATTCATCCAGCACCTCAACCCAAATTGACTGTTTTTTTGTCTCATCACAACAAAAAAAGATTCCTCAATCCAAACCCAGCACTGCATCGACATTCCATCGATCAACGAACAGAACCGACTAAAAAACCAAGTCGGAAATACTACAGTATCGAAGAAATTAAACGAAAGAAGGGAAGAAACAAGATGGTTCGTCTACTGCTACCATTGCTCGCTATCATTGCAACTCTTTCGACAATTTCGACGGCGACGGCTCAAAAGACTTCGCCCTATTCGGTTCTCTCTTTGTCGGTTCCGTTGTCGGCTGTTGTGTTTCCTTCCATAGTATTTGCCAACAATGAAGGCAATAAACTGGAGGAGGAGGTTGACTATGATGACGACGACGACGACCTTGATGATGACGATGACTTTGACGACGATGATGATCTCGAAACCGCTGGAGAATTGTAAATGACGTATTATACTCGATTGGTGACGATCAAGACTTATTGGATTCCGATCCTTATGGGCTGTCCAGGTGCTTTTCTTTTCAAAGGTTGTACTTTGGTACAACCTGAAAATCCCATGCATTGAAAAATCCCCAATCGCTGCACGTGGCGTTATCGCTTCAACCCCACAGCTTGAGATTTGAAGGATACAGCGTTTGTAAAGCTGAACTCAAACTCTATCAGGAATAAAATGCTATGCACAGTCTTTTTTGTACTAGGTACTGTAGTTTGAAAAAATTGAAATAAAGTACTATGTAATGCGAATTCTGTTTTCGTAGACCGTGTCTCTGTTCTGAGCGAGACTGAATCGCTGAATATATTAATCTAATATGTAGTTGTTGTAGAATAGTGAAGAATACGAGCACGGCTCTCGAAATCTTCTTCAATGAATTTCCCCCGTTTGCTTCATCTATAAACTGGAACTTGCGATTTAGGCTGTGGTTCCACCGGGACATTCGCACATCACCTTGTAAGAGTATTTGACAACTCCGACTCCACTGTAGTCTTCAGGGTGGCAACATTTCTCAACTGTGGCTCCGCCCGATACGGAAGGTCCAGCAACGTATATATCCACGAGAGCAAATGGTGCTACACCGTTGAATTCAATGCAACCGAGGGAGATTGCTGTTGATTCGCTTAGGCAGCCCGGACTAACATCGAGCGATTTCTCGCAGTCGGGATCATTCGCGAATTGACCAACCTTCTTTTCGTATCGAACATACACGTCCGAATCGCCGCCGAAAGGGTTAGCGACTCGGATCGATACCTCGCGTCCGTGGTCATCATCTTGAGTATCTGGATATGTGATGCCATAAATGATGGGCTCACCTCCTGGAATGTCTCCAGTTTGATGGAGAAGGTGTACAACACTCCCGGAAGCAGATGGACAAGCAGTTTCACCAGTTCCAAGATATTCATTCCCTTCACACACTGGGTCATCTTCTGGGGTGTCGTAAATGACTTCAGGCCCCTCGTCATCGACAAGTTTGACTGTTTCGATTTCCTTGATAACAATTTCGATGCCATCACAGTTTCCGGCGCAACACTCTACACGGCACTGGTGATACATCACGGCATTTAGATCTTTGCAATGCTCTTCGATTTGGAAGTGGCTGTAATAGCAGTTTTGCTCGTCAAAAGGGGTGTATTCTTCGTTATGACATTTAACATCTTCATATGATGCACCCTTTGGATAGACAAACTTTGAGTCTTCTTGGCTCACGCACCAACTAATCAAGAAGAGTTGAAAGGAAAGACGCGAAACAAACTTCATCAGCGACATTTATAAAGATGTATCGCAGTCAACAATTTCGAAATACTTCTTCGTACTTACTTTTCAATGCAATATGCATAAGCTTCTTTACCTCTTGTTCCTATCCCCTTCTGGTTTATTGAAGTCGGAAGATCGAGTACGTTTCCAATGGGATCAGTCCAATCGTCCATCTTGTTTCCATTTGGACTTCCCATCAAACCCAATGACTCTGAAGTTTCAAAAGCTGTTTGTTCCGCCTGTGGCAAGCACACGAAAAGATTCCAATGGCATCCAAAAAGCGCACCGGGACCTTTTCCTGCTGTTTCCAACATGATTTCCGAGACGGAACCAGCTAGGGTTTTAGACACGATCTTGATTTTGTTACGATTGTAAAGTTGAACAAAAGTGTCGCTGTTGGCGTCACCATACAAGTAGTCGCCGTCAGCTTTCATACTGATATCTTGCAGTTCACCATTTTCATAATACAAGAGCGGGCAAATGCTCTTCTCCTTGTACTTGATGTCGTTTCCAATCCAGTACGCCTTTTCGTCGACTTCGTCCTCGCCTCTTCCTTCGTACTTCGCGGGATGACCGCATTCCTTTACATGACCTCCGACAGTTCTCGACCATTCGGCTGGTTTATGCTTAAGAAGAGCATCAGGACCAGCCATGTGACAATGTTTGGAACCGGTACTAAAGTGAAAATGTTCGCATCCATCCGTGGCTTCGCATTGTTTTCTGCACGCTAGTAAATCATCTACCGCCGCGGCAGGATATCCCACCAAAGTTGGGCTATAAACGAAATTGATGAAGCAACCTTCCTCCTCTAGAGGCAAACCACTCTTCGAGAAGAATTCGGGAAACGAAAATTGCCAAACAGGGAGTTCATCGCTTTGTTGATTGTCAATGACAATTTCCGTTGCGTACGTAGCTCTTGGAAAGTGTTTCCATCCAAGAAGCTTGCCCATTTCAACCGAGTTGGTTTGTATGAAACGTCCTTGCATGTGCCATAAAAAGTTCTTCATGATGGTGAAAAGACCATAGGCGTTGCAATCGAATCCCAACCCATCGCATGTGAGAACATGAGGATCTCCCCACAAACCTGGAGTTTCAAAATCGTAACGTCAAGCGCTCGTTAGAGACCGATTGCATTTGGTATCGCTGGCGCTGAAACCAGACGAGTGAGAACATATTTACTTACCACACATTGAGCCTGTACATTGTCCAAGTGTCTCAGAGTAACTATTGACATAGTAATTGGATTTGTTAATCGATGTTTTGAGTCCTCGAAGTTTAGGAGCTTCATCTCCAGCATCCGCCAACTTCGCTAAAGCGAAAAGGAACAGAAAGGCTTGGCCAAAATTCATGTTGGTGCTCGAGTATTGTTATTCGTTCTGCTCGATCTTTTTTATGAAGATAAGAAATGGGGGCGTGTTGCAGGCTTTGAAGAGAAGAAGTCGCTGAAGAATGGGCTGTGAGCAAAAACGGCATCGGGCAGAGAGGGGAAGCCGACATACGATTCACCAAGAACGCAAATAACTACTTGGTAGCGTGATAATTGGTTTTGACCGGACCGTGTTCCATATATACTTTCCTTTTCCTGAAGAGGATTTAGCGAACAGCTTCAAGACGAACGATATGTGTCAAGCAAACTTGAAGGGCATTGAAACTTTTCCCGGGAAATCGTCGACACGTATAATTGTATATCAAAACCGTTTTCATCGAGAAAACAGAACCCGACAACAAGTGTGGAGATTCCATCGGGAAGGCACATTCGATTCAGACATTCTACGGGACATTTTACGATAGGCATATCACGATTGCCGCCTATAATTACTCGCGGAACAATATGACCCCTCCAATTATGAACCATCGCGGTCATCGAATATTACATACTTGTTCCTTTCGGAATTAGTTATCCCAGTAGTATTATCCATAAATATTTGAATCGCTTCAATGTAGGTTAAGTTAATTGGGCATTGTCATCCATATATATCCTCGGTATATATCTTGTTTCCCAGTTCTTCGTTGAACGGTACGTGGTAGTTTTTCATACTCATGCCAGTTTTTTAAACACGGCGATGCTCGTTCACGACCAGCATGTCCCCCTCCAAGACCAACATTTCACGTTCACGAGCAGGGTTCGCGCTATTCTTGAAATTCTGTCTTGAACTTTTGGTGGTGCTTTTTGTGTTACTGAAATATGAGAACCTCGTCGAACTTCATACGAATGGCAAAACACTGATATCCCATGGTCCGTGCGCCTTATCAGTCTTTTCGTGTTCTTGTTGCAGTTTAGAAGTAGGCCCTACCCTAATATTTTTCACATTTATTGCAGGGTTGCTATGGCGATCCTGGTGTGTTTGTGCTGGGATTGCCAGTGCCGTCCTGTTCCTAGCATGCCCATTTTTGGACACGGGAATGCACATCCACGACTAGCATTATTATTTGTTCCCGTCCGCGAGCAGGGTTCGCGTCATTCTGGTTTGAAGTTTTTGGTGGTGTTTTTTATTGTGCTACTGAAATATGAGAACCTCGAACTTCATACAAATAGCACAACACTGCTATCCCATGTGGTTCGTGCGCCTTATCAGTTTATTCTTGCTCTTGTTGCAGTTTAGAAGTAGGCCCTACCCTAATATTTTTCGTACATATAGCAGGATCGCCTTAACTATCATAGGAGGAGAAGGAGGTAGACGGCGATGAGTGGTTTGTTGATATTTGTGTGTGTGTCGTATGTGTCTGTCTGCTGGGGTTGCCAGTGCCGTCCTGTTCCTAGCTACTTATACAACAAATAGAGAAGAATAGACTCGACTACTGCTAAAGGACCTAGAAGGACTTTTATCATCATCGCAAGAAGCAGTGATAGGAGATGCAATAATAACTTATCGGAGATCCAACCACAGCAAGAGCAAAAAGCACCCACCACCGGGAGCAAGAAGAGAACTGAGTAAAATTTCTTCTCGAGCAGGATAGGACCTACGACCTAGGCCCTCCTGTAACTTCTAGTGCCTACTAGTAGTAAGGACTCTTGTTGTTCTGGGATAGCACATTTGCAACAACTCGACAGCACGAACGGCGGCCAAGAAAAGCAATAAAAAAAGAAGAAAAAAATATGAATTAGAACAAAAAGCTGTCTGGTGCTGGTGTCACCAGCAGCAGCAACTAGTCGTAGACCGTCTTCTTACGATTCGGAGACAGGAAAGTAGTCATCGTATGATCGAGCCTGGTTTACACTTCGAAGGTGTCATGGGATCATGGACGGATCACCAATCGAACAAGAAAAAGAAATCGGAGCGTTCCACCAAAAAAAAAGATTGCCCGGAAAATATGCGTTTGAAGGGGCAGTTACTTCTCCATAATTTCCACACCCTCAAATGTTTCTTCCCCCTTTTCCAAATGGATTCCGGAAATATTTTTTTGAAAGTTCTTTTCTTGTTCTTTCGGGTCGTACAATTCAGTTCGGTTCACGTTCTGCCAATCCGAACTTCCGATCGTAAGCAATTGAAAATACGTACAATACCGTACGTACATAACGTCATTACGCTTGCCGTGATTCAAACTGACAACGAGAATGTCAGAACAGTCGACAACAAAACAACACAAACAACGACACTAGTTTGTTTCAGCGCTATGCGACGAGTCAGTCTTGCAAAGTTGTTTCATCTTGTCGTTCAGAATCGGGGACATCAACACTTTAATTCTTTGACGTGTCAATCACTAAAGAGGTCATAACACCCGATCTCTATCAAGTCAGAAGGAATCTTGCTGCAAATTCGCCAAAATATTATCATCGATAGCGCTTCTGCATCAGAACATATCACGAGTAGACACTTCTATAACGATGAATACACCACAGGTGATCCACCACACAGACTATCGTTCAAAGGCCGAAGATAGAAGGAGAGAACTCGAACAATTACAAGAAAAGCGTTTAGCAAAAACACAAGGTATGTTTCGAGAAAAATATAACAGCGCGAAATCTTGCACAGAACGATTCGACGAAACTAGGTTTGATGCTTAATTTCGTCCGTAAACAATAGGAATGATTCGGGAGGACACCATGGTTATTTGTCATTCGTTACCCGCAATTTGCTTTATATTGAGGTATACGCCGTTCTACAGTTTGCGAATGTGCAACGATCTCATTCTTTTTCGATTTGTGAATTGAATTTGTAACCAATTACATTCGGCAGCTGCACAATTGAGGGATGCCCCGATTCCGACAGAAGCATGCAACTTTATGAAGAAACAGCGGGAACTATTTGAAATGAGGCGAAAAAACCAAGCCGACGCTATCGAATTTCTGCACCAATTTCGCGCCGACGATGATTTTGTTCTTCGATCCGCTCGACGCAGCTTGGGGTCCAAAAGTGATATTCACTCGGCAACACCCAAAAAACAGCTTGAGCCAGGGCAGGAACCAGACGCAAGGGCAGCGATTTATTCGTATGCCTTATATCCCACGTTGACCCATACCATGAATTCCAGGGCGGTAACGCAGGACAACATTTCGGACGACTTACCATCACTTCAATCAGCCACGAATCCGCCGGACATTATCGAAAGCTCGATACCTTTCCAATATGCTTTTGAGCTTCTTGAATTAGCGGCAAAGGAAGCCTCTAAACACCCTCTACCGGAAGATGGCGACGTAGAGAACGATAACGAGAATTTAGAAAGAGAGACTAGGGCTCTCGATGATGTGGTGGAATGCACAGATCAAACATCGATGCAATATGATGGCAATGGCGACGGCGGGGACGGGGTTTGGGTTGGAAAAGATGGCGAAAGCAACGGTTTGGCGGATGGTACGACCCATTCATCACTTTTGGGTCCTAATAACAATGATATTTGTGGCGACAAAGACGGGTATGATGACACAACAACAGAAAATGGGGAATGCAATCCAATTCTGATCGTAGAAGGCGAGATTGATGATGACATTGTATCTTCTCCAAACAATGGTTCCAGTGTTGATGTGGATACAGCTATGGCATCATTCATTCCGTTTGAAGCTTTCTCTAAATTAGGAGAAAGCCTAGTCTTGGAATCTAAAAACGTGGGCGTGTTCAAACATCACGATGACGGATTATCATTCCAAAACTCTGAGAGCGACGACGAGAGCAGTATTCCCGGACATTCATTTATGCAATTGGGTGCAAGTATGATGGCAAATGATTTATCTAGTGCTTCAAAAGACGACGAAAAAGACCCAATCATGCCCGTAAAAGAGTCCAAACAAGCTTCAATGGAAAGTTCAGACTTGATGTCCAACACGGCAACAGAGGTTACGGCTTCGCAAGTCACTATGGGCTCGAAATCGCTAATGACGGACGATGACGTTACAGAACGAACAAATGGCGACTCGTCAAAAGCGCCGTTGCACGTATGTTGTGATACTGAACCAAAGCAGGAAGTCTGCGAAAGGATAGTTGATACCGAAGCGATCATGGATGATACCACGACGTTTGAAAACATTGTAACACCAAAAAAGTCGAACCGAAACATCGCAACACGCAACAACGACGACACAAATTGTAAGGACCTAGTGGATGACGAAGCTGAGGAGAATGAGACTGAAACGAAAACAGGTATCGTGTCCACCAACGAAGCACACCCGGTGGGTGGCGACGAAGCTCAAACAACAAGTCAGCGTCGAAATGGTACAAGGAAGAAGAAAAAGAAGAAGGATCAATTTTACTATCCATCCTCTAGCTTGTTCGTGTCGCGACAATATTTATCCAGATAAGGCAACAACATTCTTCTAAGAACAGCATACCACTGGCACCAAGCGTATCACTTTTGAAAACTCGGTGTGACGAAGTTCTTATCATCACCAGCATTTTGTTATCATCATGAAATCATGCTAAAGTGAGATCACTGAAAATTATCTGCTTTTTTTCTTCTTTAATAAATGAAATCTTTGTCCTTTCTCGTCCACAAGCAACCTCATAGCACAATCTATTGCTTCTATTATTTTTTAGTTGTCCATCAAGGAAACGAAACCTAGATCGTAAAATATTTTTTGTGTTTTCGACTTTTTCCGCGCTTCGATTCGATCCCTTCGACTAAAAAATTGTCGGTCGTGAAATTTTGATTTCTCCATTCTTTGAAGAACATGAGACCAGACGCGCAGACCTGCTGGAATCCCGTGCGAGGCAAGAGCCCAATAGGAAGTCCGATTCACAGATTGGCGTCAGTAGCAGCTGTAGATTTGATGGGAAGATTGAGAACGCGAACGCTATTTTGAAACGATTTAGCAGATTGAGAGATTCTACAAAGAACACCCATACATGCAAGATCCATCAATTTTGAGAGAACCAAGTAGTTGTTACGGTGAGATGTACTTGTATGCAAGAAAAAAGGATTACTAACGTCATGCTTCCTTCTCGTTTGACATTGTTTTTCTCTTTCTCACTTGAACCATAATATTCCTTTCGATTCATTCCAAGAATCTTACTACTCTCATACCAATCATCTACTAACAACCCGATATCCATCATGAAGATCTTTTCCCTCTTCCTCCTCGTCGCCTCGGCGAGTGCTTTTACCACCGCTCCTATCCTTCGCACGGTAAGTCATCCTCGGGCGATTCCCAAAAAAATCGCATGACGACGAAGATTTTCGATGGATGACACACTAATCTGACCTCTCGCTTTGCCCCTTCTGCTCTCTTTGTCTTGTGATACAGGCCCCTGCTATGCAGCTCAACTTGATGTCTGATGGAGAAACCGACATTGTTTTGGAGACTGCGACAAATTGTGTCGAAGGCGAATGCTCCCTCGACGAAATCGAAGGATTGATTGATTTGCTCAAGGACCAACAAAAGGAGGCATCCGTTCGACTCGGAGACATCAAGGACATGATCAAATCGCTGGAAACCGTCAATGGTGCCGACGATCGCTCCGTCGACGAGATTCGAGAGACCGTCCGTGCCATCTTCCGAGTCTTTCAACTCGGCGATCAAGGCCAGTGGAAATGACTACCCATCCCTTTCCAAGCCAATGGGATGGAGTGGAGAGGTCGGAAAGGGACCTACCACTGCCTATGATGCTCTCCCACCCAAGCAAATCAAAAAGTCGCCATAAAGTGCTGGGCGAAATTTCGTACCATAACAGGATATTGTAGCATCAACCAAAAACCGGGACCTCTTGCATCGGTTTCGGTGGATGCTTTATAAAATTTTATCTAATGGATTCTTTTGATCACATTTACATTGTATTTTCAGTAGTAAACACGTATTTTTAATCCATCTAGATCGAAATATCTCGTTTTCCCGAGTAAGGGATCTCGGTGTCAACAAAAACAACCCGTCGCAATTTGTCAGTTCCTGTACTGCAAATCGACACCTCCAAAAACAGCTATCGTAACCTTCCTATCGTAGACTGTTTTGTTCTTGCATTCCAATTTCTCACAAATATTTCACCTCGGTAGTCGTCTGGATCAGCAGAATAGTAAAGTTGTGTCAACTCAGTTCTCCATGGCAAAAGTGATTCATATCACCACCGCGTCGGTCGTTTTCTTCCTCTTCGATCCACTGTGCCCCAACTACTATTTGAAATTCGCGATAGGTTCGTCGTCAGTCGTGTCAGAAGGACAAGAAGAAAATGAGAATCGGAATTCATTTGGTCCGATTCCGGAGAAGACCAAATTGTCGGAATACGATTGAATCAATCTACTGACCAACTATCATGATACCGCTAATGGTTGGAATGGCCAACGCTCCCATCTCGTCATGCACTAGCTAGTTTACATCTTCAGAAACAAGCATGTCAATGAAAAATCAGTTTTATGTTTATGTGTTTGTACAAGGGTATTTCTTGTTGTCGGGCGAATTTACTCTACTGGTCACAATTCGATTGTAGAGAAGACAATACTGCTACAAGGGCTCAAAAAGACCGGTTCAACCGTTTGGTAGTAGCTTTCCTGCATATCGTCTTAAGTGTGCTTCAATTTTTTGTGTTTGGGGACTCGTGTGGGGTGTCGTGTGGGTGGGTGGGTGAAGGACTGATCTTTCCAGCTCGTGTAGACTCACACAAGAGACTCAAACCTTGTCGGGGTTGACCCACTTCTTGGGGGGAAGGACATCGTATGCGGTTCGAGGACCCTTTCCGACGTCACCGGCGTATCCGGTAGGGAAGACCAAGGGTTTTTCCGTGCTGAAAACTCGGAGCATGTCCTTGACGAAAGCACGAACTTCGTCGGTCTTGCGTTCTTCTTTGTCATTGATGTGCTGGAGGTGAGAGATGGTGTTCATGATTTTAGAAATGCGACCTTCCAAATCCTTTTCGGTTTGTTTCAAGACAGTCAACAATTCGTCGACTTCGTCGAGCGAGCATTCGGATTCGATGCATTCGTTCGATTTGTTCAAGATGGCCATGGTCTCTTCTTCCGACAAAATGGCATTCAGCTGGGTCTGTGAAAATAAGGAGCAAAACGTGATTTTGGTGTTGTTGTCGTGAGCAAGTCGAATCTCCAGAAAATTGAAATAGAACAAGTGGTTTTCACTCAGATGAGACTTACGGGGCGGGTGACGACGGGTCTCATGGGGCTAAATGCCGCAGCAGATGCAATGAGGAGGGTAAAGATAGTTCGGAACAACATGTTTGTAAGGTTGGGGTGTTTCTCAAAATGACGAATCTTTCAAAAAGAATTTAAAAATGTAATATTTCATTTTATGAGAAAGCAGTGAACTTTTTCGTTGACGGGATGAGAACTGTCTTTTTGACGGATGAGAAGCGAGACTTTTTCAAGCGTCTCGCTTCTCATTAGTCAGAGGTGATGGGTGATGCCCATGTTCTTCGATTCCTTTCTTCCACAGGTTTGATGAGAAGGCATGCACCGAGAACAGACATCAAGCGTGAAAATAACGAAAATGGATTCGCTAGTTGCTGTGACAGGATAACCTTGATCGATGAATCTGATGCAAATTTACGCACTTATGTGGGAATGAGAAAGATCCCAACCAATGAAAAACCGTTTCGTTGCAAGATTTCAAATATCATGCTGGCGAAGAACAAATTGCACGTCACACGATTAAAAGGTGTACCGCAGATTGCGTCTTCGACCAATTCGCCATCTGCCAGTGTTTCCTGGTACTAAAATGCAGTAGGCCATACACAACTCGGAGGGAGTTGTTCACGAGTGACTCATTTGTTTCGTTCCCTAGTCAACAAAGAAGAAAAGGTGCAGGTTTCAGGTTGGTGATGGGTGAGTTGCTGTAACATTTCACATTAGGGATGATAATATATTTCGACAAGAGGACTTCCGTCGGAAAAAAATCAGAACAACGTCCCTTTCTTCCAAAAGGCGCTTTCAGTTTCCATCTTGTGTCAACTTCCTTGTGAAAACACCATGGATCGAAGGAACAAGGAAATAGCTACGGCGAAGGGGAACTAATATGCACCAGAGGAACGAGACATGAAGCTCTCGAGGAAGCAGAAGCGATGGGCTTGCTTCATCATTGCTTTGTGTCTTGTCGCCAGAACGTTTTGGTCAGCCTTTCGACTGACGCTCATTTCTGATACCAATGGCAGTCTTGAACTTTTGTCGCACCAGCCCCCATCGACGATAAAGCAAATAAAAGATGGTGACGAAGCCAATCCTATACCACGATATGGTGCAATTGAAGAGATTTCTCTCTCACCGGAATGTTTGAAGCAGATACAAACGGTCGAATTCCAGGATTTTTGCCGAAGACGCACACATTCCAAGTACAGGTGCCAGAAGCTCAAACTAAAGCCACCAAAAAATATGACTGCCACGAACAAGAAAAATTCCACTAAGGCTGAATCTCCCCCATGCAAAACCATCTGGATCTCGGGCATGAGCATGGGCTTTGAGACTAAACACGACGTAGCTGGCGGTGGCGACGGCTTTGCCATCCAATACGCCGTCGCCCTTCGTTCTTATCAGGACCACGCCAAGGATGTTTTGCAGCCGGTCCTTGTGTTAATGACGCCGCAACCAACCAATTCGTCGTCCAGTATCGGGAACAGCCAGGCAGATAGATTCACTCAGTGGCTCGAAACCCAGGGCGTCATTGTCATTCGAATACACGAGCTGTCTTTTCAGGATCTTGTATTTCGAGCCTACCCCGACTACATCAAGAACGGCGCAATTGCCTATTACCTTCGATCTGACATTCCAAAACTCCTGTTGGAATCCCATACCGATATTCTAGACCGGAAAGACATATGCGGGAGTATCCAGAGCAAGAACAACGTGATCTTCTATACCGACAGCGACATTCTCTTTCTACAGCCCACGAGCTACGAGGATATACAGGCCCTCAGAGGACAGCTTACGACCGAAAAATTTCTCATGTACGGGCAGGACTTTCTTATCGGTCGAAGCAAACCGTCCAATACAGGCGTCATGTTTATGCACCTGGAGGGATTCGCTAACAACTGGCCACTGCTCTTGGATTTTGGAAGCAAGATGGCGAACGAGGGAAATTTTCCAGAACACGACCAGCTCTGGATCAATCACTACTTTGCGAGTCGCAAGATGTGGAAGGCGCAGAATATCCTTTTGCCGCCGGCATGGAACTGGAAGGTCTACTGGGAGCTGGAGCAAAAGACTGTCGACGGGTGGGACGAGAGTTCAATCCGTCTCTTCAATGAGGACAAAGAACCACAGGTGCCCATCCAGCTGGTTCACTTCCATGGTCCCAAACCCAAAAACGGAGCAAACGAGATTGCCTCGTGTGACATGAGAGCTGTCCAGAACGTCCTCCAGGGAGGGAGCAACAATCGCCCTTTCCATCCCGACTACGAACAGTTTGTCTCGCACGGCATGTGCTGTGATGGGGGAAAGACTGCGGCCTGGGTATTGAAGCTCTACGAACGGTGGATCTCTGGTAGTTAATCGTTACGATCAATGGTGGCATTATTATGGTGCGCAGAATAATTTAGAGGCAAGATTAAACCGAAATTCAGAAAGTACGTGTACTGTAGTCCAGTTTCCAAATTTTGAGATTCTTAGGAATAGCATTTGTGAATAATTCAGGTTCTGTTCGATTTTTATTCCGCAGGTGTTTCTTCATCTGGGGTGCACTCTTCTTCCGCCTCTTCGGGAGGCGAAGATTCAGATTCGAGCTCTGCATTCAGAATTGCAATACCAAAAGGAATGACAGAAGTAATAAAGCTACCTCCAATCCCCAAATGCACAAACTCGATGCAACTAGCGTTGTACCACGCGTTCATTCCAACTCCCAACATTGCAAATATAAAAAAGAAAATGCCTCCCAACATGGTGTATGTGTTGGGTCCCAAGTTGAACCAAAGGCGGAAGAGCGTAAAGATTCCGGCAAAGGCTCCAAGGGGTGACAAAATCTGAACCGATAACTCCCGTCCCAGAAAAGCATAAATGACCGGTCGGATGGGAATGAGACAAATAAAGAGAAAATCTCCAAACATTCCAATGACGTTCAAGATTCCATCTTTGCTGCACAATTTATCGATTTTTCTGCATAGCGGAACATCTTTCTTCCGAAGACTTAGAGCATTCAGATCCTGTGCTCCAAAATTCAAGAAATTGAAGGAGCCATTGATCAAATCGGAGATGGGCTCAAAGAGCTGCCAATCGTTGATATAGAAATGATTGCTAATCTCAAAAGCCGCCGCAAGTTGTAGCCACACGAAACCCGTCATCAAAAGAAACGGGGACCAGATTCTGCTACGTATCACATCAAAATTTCGGACGTATGCCCACAAAGCGAACGTGCACGTCAAAAAGGCACACTTTAACAAACGAAACGGATGCAATCGGTCAGTATTTCTCGAACCATAGAATCATTATCGAACCAAATGTTAAAAAAAAAGATGTCGGTACTTCACATAATGCGCCACAATGACAATGTATCGCTGCGTGTCCGTGAGAGGAACGTAGCGATCACCGCAATCATTGCTTCCTCCGAATGTTGATTCGATTCCTGCTTCGTCGTTCTCCATTATGAAAGTTGGCCGAAAGAGTAGATGATTAGAGTTGCAAGAGACGGTCACAAGAGGGTAGAACTTCGCTATCGCCTTTAGATCGATGTACACAAATCCGAATGCAATGGCAACAAGAGTGGCAATCGTATCAAGAAGCCTTTTCTTCTTAGAGAAAAGATTTCGGTGTCGAGAAATAATGCAGTAAGTGAAGTAAATTTTGAGACGTGGATTAAAGTACTCTCTGCACGCACTACTGTACTGAAAGCTGAGATTGTACAGGTGGCATGTTTTGTTTTCAAGCATTTTGTACAGAACAACTCTCATTGTTTTTACCCCCATTTTTTGATGCCCTTGACCCTACTCTATGGCACGTTTCGACTTTGAGGATAGGATCGAAATTGTGAAGTTGTGTTTGTATTAACACAGAAAGTGCCCGAAACCATCGCTTGTCCCGTCCCTATTCCATGCCTCATAATATTACTGGGCCAAACGCAATATCTTTCACTGTTGACAATCAAGGATGGCCGAAGGGACAAAAGCAGATGAGGCTATGCCTCTGACTTCGTCGGGAGCAAAAGAATCATATTTATCGGTTGGTCCGGAAGATGAAGGTTCTACCAACGAAAGCCCTCCTACCCTCCCACCTTCCAGCGAAAATCCCGAAGGAAACCAAAATTCCAAAGGCAACGATAAATCAAAAGGAAGAAGAGGTGTCAATATGGACGCTGGTAGTACACTGCAAGTGGAACATCGTATTCAAAGGAGCATACTAATGCACACAATTGCCGCTGAATACTTCAAATTTCGTCATTTCTGGCTATTCGAGTTTCAACAAGGTCTACTTACTATGTTCTCGAGCATTCTGGCCTTTGTGGCGACCACAGAACTGACAGAAGAGCGAATGAAGATTATTCTCACCACTATTGTTGGAGCAACTACCATAATAGTTGGTTTTTTGCAAGCCATGAATAGTCTTTGCTCATACGGTACACGCGCAGTTATGCACCAATCAGTTGCACTCGATCTGAGAGATCAGAAGAGCAAGCTGAGAATGTTGAGAATCAAGCTTGGTTATATTGAAGAACATATGGGTCGTAATCGTGATGTTCAGACATTTTCCGGCGAGGAAATGGATGAAGATGAATATAGCAATGGTACCTTTGAATCGATCAGAGATAAATTCGAGCAGAGCCTTAATGGATGCAAGTCACCAATTCCAGTCGAGATTGACGAAGCCTTCAGTGGCTTTGAGGCAAGTTTGCACGGAACTGGAACGATAATGAACTATAAGGTCTTTATTGATCTATACGGACCAAACTTTCCGTTTGAGATTCTGTTTTTCAAACAAGATGACATTGTTGCCAAGCAAATCATGGACTACCCTCTCTTCCCTTTCTCTCTACCCCGTGCCGGTAGAGTAGTCAAGAAGTCACGCGAACTCTTGAAAACGGAATTGGAGGAAGACTGGAAATTCTACATCGATGCCTAAATCTTTGTCAAGGCTGGATATCGTGTTTCATGAGGTTCGACACTAAAGAAATCAAAATAATCTAGCAGCAGCAGTGACGGTGTCCGGAAACAAAGTCAATTATTGAAAGTTAGCAAAGATGATTTATTTTCGTGGCATGGTTCGAGGTGGGCTCTCTCCAGGGACATTATTGTGAAAGAGTCTCGCGACTATTGTATTGTATGCAATATCTTCTTGTTTCGTTCGACTTGCTTTGGTTGGTCGGCCAACAGTAGGTTTTCTATGACGGAGTGAATGGGCAATCATAAGTGATTCTCCATTCTGTCCAATGTTATGAACCCAGCCATGGACCGTCCTTGAGCCTCAGCCACGTAATAGTGTCGTCTGGCCCTGTAACTCTTTCGTTCACCAAGACACTTTCGCCTCCCAGAAGAATTACCCCATCTGTATCAGCTTCAAACGACGGCCCTTTTCGGACAGTAACTCTAGCATCTAGAACTACATTGTATCTCCAACCCTGTCGATGTCGCTCGATACGAGGCTCTATTTCACACTCTTCCAAAAACTGATCCTTTTCTCCAAACACTTGTACCCATTCAGCTTGCGCAGTAAGACTGGAAAGGGGGACGCAATTCACCTGCATGGAGTCGAACATGGCGATTCCTGTATAGTTTCGCAAAACATTCATGCTTTGCGTTATGCTTGTAAAAAGTGACAATCTCCGATGCTCGAAGAAACTCCCCACATTCGAAACGGAAATACACGCCATCGTCCGATTTTATCGACGAGGCTTTCTTCGACGGCCCAAGACGGACTTTTATACCCCGTTGGTCGCTAACTCGGAACCAAAAGGATCCGAATCGAAAATCTGGTCGCGTTATGGTTTCAACTATTGGCTTTCCATTCGAGAATCGAGGAATCCATCCTTGGCCCCCACGAATGCGAGCAAACTCATTCTTGAAGACGTGATGCTCTAGATCGGAGGGATCCACCCATCTGTCAACTTCCACACATGTTCCGCAAGGAATGACAGTGGAGATAATCTGTCGTTCGGCTGCAGGTGGTCGGTTGTGAAAATGCTGATGATCTGATCTGTTTTCATTGATTGATTCTGGCAATCTCTCCTTTCGCTTTGGCGTTCGAAACATGGAATCCAAGAAGGAACTACCTACCGATGACGCGACATCGGAGTCATGACTCACCGCTGCGCTTAACAATGGCAATCCATTCGAGCTGAGAACAGACGATCCAGTTGCAGACGAAGTAGGAGATGTATCGGCATCCGAATCGGTGTTTGGAATCGGGGGCAGCGATACCGAAACACCACCCCTGGATATAACCCGTAGAAATATTGTTTCCTGACAAGGCATTCCCCATCGAGTTCCCAACTTCATCAAAGGCTCGAGTCGCTTCCCCTTCTCGACTATGAAGCAGTGCACCAGAATAACCTCTATATTGGTCATTGAGTTCGCTCTGCCGCGGAATAATGGCCCAGCCGCTGTTGTCAGAGAGTTTTATCAAACCAGCTCCCTGGCTGAAAGCGTTGGATGCCTCCATACGTTTGGTAGCTTCAAATACGGAGCCTCGTGGAAGCTTTCGTGCTTTTGTGATCGAATCAAAAACTGCTGGATTGCTTGTTTTGCTTGTCATGGTTGTCGTGTGATGACCTGCCATAGTCTGAAAAATGGACTGGTTGCCGGCACCAGCGCTTTTTCCGTATAGATCTTTGGCAGGTGTAGCGGACGATGAAAATCCATCGTGTGTGCCAGGTGTTGTTGAGTGATTTCCGTGGATTAAATTGTTCACTTGAAAGTGAGGAGCATCCAAAATTTTTAGGCCTCGAGGCGCATTGACTCGCATGAGAAAGAAAGAAGGGTGTAAAGTAGAAGAAGCAGCGCTTCGAGCAACAGATCGATCTGGACTCATGGTTCCACCCTGAGATTTACTAGCGGGATCAACAGACGAAGTATCATCCGACAGGAGAGAGATGTTCGACGATGGTGATATGATTGACCGAGGATCAGTGTTTAAGTTGTGAATTGTTCATGCTCGTGCTGGTTGAAGTATCCGTCAAGGCAGAAGCATCATTTCCTTGTTGCAATGAGGGGCCCACGACGTGACGAGGCAGCGGAGTTGATTCTATCGTATCATTTCTACCACCACGTTTTCGCCGAGGTGGCCGATGGCGACGATTGGCCACTGAAACAGGTGTGACCAATAGAGATGTGTTGGTTTTTGTAGTACCGCGAGATGCAACAGATAAACCACATCCATCTATTTCGTCGTCGGATATTTCTTTCATCAATGGTACCCAAGATGAACTTGTGTTGCCATTGTCGCCAAGGACCTTGTCGTCTGATTATATTTTTCCCGCTGCACAACCCACCCACGCCTCCTTGTTAGTCTCAAAAAGGACACAGAATTCGAATCCGTCCCGTGTTGTTGCTTTCCTTCTTCGACTTCTGTGACTCGAAGACAAACTTCGTGTAATGGTGCCCGGTATCAGTATGCCTTTGCTTTTGGGTGCGTCGAGACAAGGCCCGGTCAGAATGGTCAACGGAGTCGAAGAAATCACTCTGTACATGAATCTTCCGTGTTCGCATTTTGGCACAACCTCAATGGGTATCGCCATGGCAACCAAATTATTGGCCTCTTCCGAAAAGACATATCCGTGCTTGGATTTTGCAATTTCCATCTCGATATCGCCTTCGTTGTCGTGTGTCAACTCGCGTATTATGGAATCATTGTCGGATATGGGAAGGAGCGAAGAGCCCGATCGTGGCACAATATCGGCCACGCTCTGTGTATTGCCGCGTTTCGGTGTCGAATCACTAGCCTTGACATTCTTTGAGAAGGACGCGGTAGATTCAGAATTTTCTTGTTCGTTTGCATCAAAGGCATACCCTCCCGTCAACACTCGATCGACGCGTATCACCTTTCTCATTTTTGCCGGAGCCGATGCCGCCGTAAACGACGAGACACCGGAACTCGCTCCTGAAACCAAGGACCGTGGCGGTGAACTGCAGACTACTAGTTTTTCTCCTTGTTCCTTGTTGTCCCAAACTTTTGCCAAAATCGGCGAATCGACCGCAGAACCCAATCGAGGAGAAGCGTGTATTCTCCTTTGTGGCCTTGCCGTAGTGTCTTGGACAAGTTTTTCGCTGCTGCTGGCTATTATTTCCCCATACCCCAGATAGGCACCCGTCTTGTTGTAATCATTCTTGTCGTTGTCGTCGTCGTTCTCGCCGTCATCCGCCAACAAGGCAACGATCCCTCGATAGACAATCCGATAGTAGTTCACACCCGACTGCTCCTCGAATCGATCGTCTTGGGCTTTCCCCGTTTGTTGCCTCGTTGTTTGTGGCTCCGGAGTTGAAAACGATGTATTCGGTATTGTTTTCGTTCTTCGGTTGCCATCGTCAATGGAATTCAAACCCGCTCGAAGCTTTGGTGGCGATAAAGGCTTTTCGTTGGATGGTTCGTCTTGCAAATCTTTTTCGGGTGTCGATAGCCGAGAAATTCGAGTCCGAGATCCACCATCGTAGACGTGACGTTGTTTCGTCGTAGTCGTCGTCGTTGTGTGTTGCTTCGATGGACTGTTCCTCGATAATTTTTCGAGCAATTCATTTCTTCGTTTCGCGACAGAACTCTGCCCTTGTATGTAATTGGGACTGCTCGATGTACTCGAAGAATGAACAGAAGCGGATGTCGTCGATCCGGATGTCGATGGCTGAATCGTCAGTTTGTCGAAGGAGCCGTCCATGGTTTTCTCCAAAGTTCTATGAATAGGAATCCATCAGGAATAAACAAAACGTGCTTTGCAGTGTTGTACAGTAGACGCCTGTTTTGTTCGCAATGGCAAGATTGATTCTATTCTTCTTCTTCGAGTTGTTGTTGCTGTTGTTGCTGCTGCTGCTGTTATTTCGTTTTCTTGCTTTTTGTGATCGAAACCAATGAACCGCAATAGGATTTTCGAATGCTTCGTCAGACGAAAAAAAAGTTGGAGACGATGCGAATGCTCTTGCTAGAGTAGCTATTGATTGTAGTAGAGGAAAGTGGATGCTTTTTCTACACTTGCTGGATGAAAATACCCCGCAACCAAAAACTCTGACAAGAAATTATTTATTATTGGCGTGATTTTTGCCCCCAAAAAATGAGTGCTTTCGATCGCGCCGCTATGATTTCTTCACACACGTTTCGAGCCTGTCGACTCCTATCGTTCAACGGAAAACTGCGCCGGCATGCTCTCGCTTCAGTATGGAGCGAGATTTTTCAATGAACTGAAGTAGCTTTTTTATTCACAAAACCGAATAACTGTGGTGTGGGACTCAAAAATCCAAAACTAATCTGTTTGGCAAAAAGGAAGGTTCAATGTTATTATTTCGTCTATCAATTTACGGTATAGCTGTAATTCTATTGCAGACTGTTCGAAGCATTGAGGATCAAAATGTGCTCCTACCGGCCAGATTTCGCAGTTACCCCAATCGTCGCCATCATCCTCATACGTGTTTCCTCTTAGAGTAAAGCTATCTCCGCTGTCGCTGTCATCATTGGTATATCTGGGTTTTCTAGCATTCGCGCGTGGCTTTCTCTTGGACTCGGTGGGTGCGGCCTTGCGCTTGACGGGTTGAAAGGACAATTGGGACTGAGACAAACCAGCACTGCTGGTGGTGCTCTCGATGCTTCCTCTGCCTCGTTTGCTGGCAGGAGTTTTTTTGGAGGAAGCTGCTGCTGCTGCTAAAGTTGTGGCCCTGCCTCGTTTTCGTTTTGGTGGAGATGGCGGGTCTTCTACCACATCATCTTCGTCATCATCACTCACATCGATGGAGTAGTCAATGGGTTTCTTGGTAGTCCGTTTTCGGGCACGTGGTGGTGGATCCACCATTCGGACGTCGTCCTCTTCACTATCGACAGGGGCTGCTTTTGCTTTGCGACCTCTGCCGGTTGCTCTTGATCTTGCTTTGGGAGGATCATCTTCTTCGTCATCGTCGCTATCGGATTCTTTGTACGAGGAAGTCTTTCGAGACGAAGCAGCCCTCTTTCTCGATGCCGTGGATCTTTGGGAAGCCTTCGATCGAGACTTTACTGGTGGTGAATCTTCCTCCTCCATGTCTTCGTCCTCGTCGTAGGAATCCTCCCGACTTTTTGCACGGCTCTTGGTTGTCTTTTTGCTTTTTCGTTCCTCGTCGGAAGCTTCGTCAAAGCCCGCCTCACTTTTGATCAGTCGATCCTGTTGCTTGCCGAGAAGCTTTTCGAGAGCCTCGTTGATGGCACGAGCTTCTTGTTTTCCAACATAGGAATCGAGGGCCAAAGAAATTTTCTTGTCGTCAAAGAGCTCAAGCTTGGCCGTATTGGACTCGAATTGTTCCACAATCAATTCTTCGATATTCATTTCTTCAATCTCGGATGGTTCGATGGGCGCAATGTCCTTGATGGATTTCCCCCGTGATCCGCTGCCTTCTGTCTTTTTGCGATGGAACAATAGAATATCCGTCGGGTTGGCAACCTCCCCCACGAATTTTGCTCCAAAGCGTTGGTTGTTCACGGCCGCAAAGCCGGTGTGATCAACCTTCAAGCGCACCAGAACTTCGTCCTCCTTGTGCAACGTGTGCTTGAGCGGCATTTCCCCGGCATTGTTGCCATGGCAGAATCTCGCAAGCCCGTTACCCCCTTCCTTGGCATCCTTGAGAAGATCTTGGCGCTTCTCCCGGGCATCGTGGATCAAGACGCGAACCTTGTCTTCCAGAACTTTGGAAACCTTGGATTCTACCTTTGGATCGTCTGGATCCAATCGAGGCTCCTCCGCCAGTTTTACGGAAGATACCACAAAGGACCGAACCTGTGTGAGTGGAATGGGCGTCAAACGGAACTGTCCCTCCCGAACGTCCAAGACTGCAACCTTCTTTCGCACCGACTCGCCCTCGACCAGTGACGTGGCGACGCTCGATCCGGGCTGGCTGATTCGAAAGGTCCCCACCACAGATTCCGTCAATTCAATATCGCACTCGTGTTCGTGTCCCCAGCAGACAAAGTCAATCCACTCGGGAATCATGTCTTCCTTGACGCAATTCTTGGTGCCCCTTCCCCGATCGCGGTTTTGGTGCAAGGCAAAAATGTTGAACCAAGGTTCGGAAGCGTCTTCTTGGGGACGGGAAAAGGTCAAATGTCCTCCCCGCCACATGCGATTGAGCCGCTCGTCGCGCATGCTGCCCAGGCCGTATAAGGCCACCTTGGTGCTGCCCTTTCGAAGCAAGATGGGGTCGACTCGAATGTCCTGGGTGTCCTCTTGCTTGCCAAAGTAATTGACCAGATTCACGACATCCAAGAGATCGAGGGCTGCGTACAACTCGGAGTTTCCTCCGTCACGGCTCGGATCGTCGTGATTTCCGTGAATCGAAAAGACGGGGAGATCGACGGAATAATTGGAGTCTTCGTAGTTGACGTAGCCTCTGACAAAGGGGCTTCGGTTTTTGTTGTTGTTGTTGTTGTTATTTCCAGAAGTCGATCCCGAGACAACCTGCACCTGAATCGCACCCGGGCCCATACAATACCGTCGAAATATGTCCACTGCAATGGAATATAAATTCGCAAAGGGTTAGCACAAGACCAAACAAAGTGAACAAACAAACACGATGTGAAATTGTTTCGTTGTTGAGATGATAGTCGAGAACAATCCACACAAACCAACCATATATCCGCACACGCCTACACTACAAAACGTCTCTGTCTTACTCGTTTTAAACAAGGTCCGGCGGCTGGGACGGTTTTCGTGAAAGAGGTCTCCTGCCAGCATGACCATATCACAACTATATTCTTTGGCCAGATACAAGACTTCTTCCAGGGCTGCAAAGGAATCGTTCCCGCGGACATTGTCGGTTTCGGCAAACCCGAGGTGGTTGTCCGTACTAATCAGTATCCTCAGCGTATCTTGATCGGGTTCTTCCAGAATCAAATTGTTGTTGTTGGATGGTCTTTGTTGTGCTTGGCTGTTGCTGTTGTTGTTGTCGCGTGATGGTTCCTCATTGTTCGTATCCCGAGAGTATTGTTTTCTGGGTGGTATAGATTCTGCTTGCTGTTGTTGTTGACTGACTTGGTCGACGCTCGAATCATCATCATCATCATCGTCGTCGTCATCACCGCGGCGGCGGCGACGGGGATTTCGTCCCACCAGGCGTCGGCCTTTTCGGCTCGACGAGGCTTTTGCTGCTTCTTCGTCGGAAGACGAATTTTGATATGGCATGATGGTGAAAGAAATTCAATCTTCCTTACTTTCTCTCCACTATCCTGGGGTGACACCAACAAAACAGACACTGGACGAATGCAATGTCTTGCTTGCAGGGTCTACAATAACCACGAAGTGGATGATTAGAGGAATGGATGCCAAGATCCTCGATGCAAGAACCAAAAAACCCGCGTAATTATTCATTCTCATTGATCACAGACCGCGCATTATCTGTCCACTGTTTGTTACATAAATTTCGAAAGGCCGATGAGATTTGGATTTCGAGAATGAGACAGGGTGAATGAATCGAATCCATCATTCGACTCATCCGAATCCGTCATCAGAACGAGTCATCGTCGAAAATGAGAATCGAAGTTCGGCTTTTGTCATTTTTGTCGACGGATTCTTTCTTTCCAACTGCTTGTTTGATTCTCGACTTTTTATCATCAGAAAAAAGAAAATGGACAGTCAAGTTCATCTACATTGTATTTTGTTACTAGTGCTACATGTAGTTGTGTTTGTAATTTTTGAGTACGTTATTTTAAAATTTTATCCATGAGAATGGATCCATGCATTAGAGAGAACCAAGTCACAATTTTGGTTCGTCTGGTTCGTCTGGTTGTGTGTGTGTGTGTGTGTGTGTGTGTGTGAGTGTGAGAGTGTGTGTTTTGTCGTGTCGTGATGGAATCTAATGATCCAACATTCGAGGATGGGCTACCAAGGCATTCGAGATATCTCCATATCGGTTTGTGTATTTTCTGTACCAATCTACTGTCTTTTGCAATCCTTCCTCCCAGGACATCTCTTCCTTCCAGCCGAGCTCGGCTAGCTTGTTGGAGTTAATGGTGTAACGCAAGTCATTGAAGGTGCGGTCGGGGACGAATTTGATCCACTTTTCTTCCTCGTCTGCCAGTCCAAAAATTTTGAGCAAAGTCTTGGCGACCATAATGTTGGAAATTTCGTTTTGTCCACCAATGTTGTAAACGTGACCGGGGGTTCCCTTGTGCCTGTCGACAGAAAATTAAATTCAAAATGAAATGTGAGAAAGGGAGCTCGTCGTCGTAACAACAAACAGACAATTCATTCGACGACAAAGGTATTTTTCTCTCTCGCTATGCAGCATTTTTACTTACAAAATGGAGTCAAAGGCGGTGGCAACATCCTCGACGTACAAAAAGTTACGAGTGTTGGAACCATCTCCGTGGAGGGTGAGCTGTTGTCCTCTCATCAACTGGTTCGTGAACTTTGGAATCAATTTCTCGGGGAACTGGTGGGGTCCGTAAACATTGTTTCCACGAGTGATCAAGCAAGGCAGCTTGAAACTGCGAAAGTAGGACTTGACCAAAAATTCGGCACCGGCCTTGGTGGCGGCGTAAGGGTTGGTGGGTTCCAGGACGTGTTCTTCGGTCATGGGATCCGTTTCAAAATCTTCCCCTTCCCCATAGACCTCATCGGTCGAAACGTGAATGAATCGCTTGAGTGTTTTGCAATTCTTGGCACACTCGAGAAGAACGTGCGTTCCCATAATGTTGGACTGAGTAAAGGCCAGCGAGTTTCCGAACGAGTTGTCGACGTGGGTCTGGGCAGCAAAGTGCATGATGGTGTCGATTTCGTTTTCGAGGAAAGCATAGTTGACAATGTCCGCAGAGGCAATGTCTCCCTTGATGAATTTAAAGTTGGGAAGGTCCTTGATCTCGTCGAGATTTTTCAGACAACTGCAGTAATCCAAGCGGTCAAAAACGACAATGTTGTACTGGGGGTACTTCTTACAGAGCAAAATTGCAACATGGGAGGCAATGAAACCTACAAACAGAATTCCAGCAATTATTCGAACAGCGACACCGAGGTGTGAGAAAAAAAATTTCGACACGACAAGATATTTCACTCGACGGTCATTCTGGAATCCCCAATGACGACGACAAGACAGATTCGACGTCTCTTTCACAAATTCCCAACGTACCAGCCCCTCCCGTAAGAAAGATGTTCTTTGGTGTATATTCAGTTTGTTCTGTCGGCATTTTAATTTGATTTATTGAAGATGTATTTCGGTTTTGCAGTTTGGAAATAAGAGTCTTTGCAAAATTGTGTTGTAAGAGGTTCATTTGGATTTTGTGTAATTCGATGGACACGTTCGTTTTTTTAAATCTTGTTTCGTCGGTCGGCCTTTTGCGAATCGTTCTAACAGAGAGACTTTTCTCGAAGGTTCAATCGAGTTCGCAGTTCCCGGAAAAAGTCACACCCAGTATTCTCATTGAGCCTCACAATGACTCACTCGTACGTGATGGGATTGTCAAATTTTCTTATTTTAGGCGCATTTTTCGACAAATTTTCATACAAATTCTACGCCAGCAAGCAGGGTGTACTTTGTAGAATGATCCTTTTTGTCCATCGGCGTGGAGTGCAAAATGATTCTTTCACCCTCTGGTACTAAAATATAAATCGCGCGGTTTTGAAAAAATATTTTTACTATTTTTAGCGCCATTGAGTCCACAATACTATGCATACCTACACTACATAGGCTACTGGTCTTTTTGTTGTCTCAAAAAGTGAGTCCCGTGTTGGATTGACTGGGCAGATCGCTAAAATCGGTCAATCGCTAAAACTTGCCCAAGATGCCGATGAAGTGTGATCGAAGCAATAATATTACAACAATTCTCGTCTTTCTTCACGACTCGTAGAAGTGTCACCATACCACACTCCTGATAGTGTAATAGCTAGTGCGAAGAGTTAAAAGGATACACTTTGAAACGAAATTAGAAATACTACGAAGGACTCTCGTCCAAACGGGGAAGCCGTGTTGTGTAGGATGGTAGCAACAGCAACATTTGAACGGCAGGCGAGGGGATCGACGAAAGAGGCTTTCCAATTCTACAACGACAAGACACAGAAAAATGTTGTTTCGAAAAGCAGTGACGTCGAGGTTTCCAAGCAGTTGTTCGATTTGATACCCTGTAACAGTCGTCTCCGATATTGCGTTGACGTAGGCTCGCGCAACGGAGAACACTTTGTTGACGATACACTCATCACGCATTCCTTGTTGGTTTCCAACGACAGGGAGGAAGACGACCAGCGAGAAGGACCCGAAGGCCTCGCGGACAACGACCACGAACGTGGTCAAAATACTTGGTTTGGAGTGCTTCTACAGCCAGATGAAAACGCGTTCGAGAGCTTGCAACGACTCCATCAGCCACTGGGAAACCTGTGTCTACAGATATCTCCATCGGTAGAGGTGGCATCCTTCAATAGCAAAAGTTTGGAATGCATTCTGAGACAGCATGTTTCTGAGCTGCCAATCGACTTTGATTTTCTCGGACTTCATGAGGTGGGATATAGCAACTATTGGCTTTTGCGAAACTTTTTGGGCAATTCCTCCTACAGGCCGAAAGTGGTGTGTATTTCCTACGACAACCGTCGGCCGGCCGATGTTGCCTACATTCCCGATCCAAAGAATGAGCACGAATTGCCTTCCGTAAAGAGTCTGGTGGACTTGATGTCGGTCCATGACTATCAACTAGCCACGACTACCTCTCGGTGTTGCTTTTTTTCAACTCAAGATCTCTACGAAGGCTTTCTGAGAAACGGAATGCGGCAGCCCGAAATCCCAGCCGTCTCCCAACGCTTAAACATTGCCGACAACAGTTTCTTCAACAGACAGCAATCTCCCAGAGCAATAAAATCTCCTAGAACATTAATGGCCAAGACGATGTCCAGTGGAATTGATAATGGGTCGGAATCGCTGGGCACCAAGTGGCTTTTGGAGAGGAGAAAAATGTTAGATTCGGGTGATTCAGAGACAATTGCAGTTTCGTCGAAAGATGCTGCGGTGGAATGGAAAACACGAACAAAATTAATGTCATTGGAACAAAAGATGGGTATTGAAACAAAGTGGAATGGGGCTACGAAAGACATTCAGTTTCCAAAAATGCATGAAAACATGGTTGCGTGGAGAACTCCAAAAAGCACAGCTGATGAAATGATCGAGTCTCGCGACGACTTTTTTATTTCTTCCTCAAAGACCACTCCGAAAACCGGACGGGAGGGTAGTGAGACACTAGACTTTGTTGACGAGAGAGAACCCGAATCCCGGGATATTATGGATGCTATTCGCTCAACAAAGGAAACCAAATCACAACCGTTTTCTCCAGATCCTAGCGGCGATTCGAAACGGGTCGTTGCTCCAGACCCTGTAGGCGATACGATTGTACAAAAGATGAGTCATGAGCAAACATCAATTACTGAGAACTCGGTTGAAGATGGGAAAATTGAACACAAGAATAAGAATGGAAATCAAAAATCAGAGGAGAAAACAGAAACACAAACATTGCCAGTACCGCCGAATGATCAATCCCCTCAAACGATCACGGGTTCACTTCTTGATTTGAAAAATGAAATTTTCAAATTGAGACAAGAAATGAAAGAACCGGAGACGGACATTATTTCGGAAGACTTTGAGACAAACGAAATCAATGATGAATCATCGCCAAGTGAACCACTTGACTTGACAGCTATCTGTGATCCAACCGAACAGAGCAGTGAAAAAGAACGATCTGAGTGCGCTAAAAACTTGGTTGCGGAGCTTCGTCGCAATGGACATGCAATGATTTGCGGGACGTCAATCTCAAGATTTATCTGCAGTGATGCCTTGCACGCTAGCCATATGCTCCTTTCCGAGGCTGACGAGTCTGTGCGAACCTCTTGTCAATCGCAAAGTCCCATTCAACGAGGTTACACACCGAAATGCACCGAGCGATCAAATAGCGGAGGCTTGACAGATATGGTTCGCAAATTTCGTGTTGGGTCGGAGAACGGAAGTATGACGAACATGTGGCCGATCGGAGGAATGTTGGACGAAGAAACCGACGAATTCATTCGAAATTCATTTCAGGAATACCATGATAGCCTTCGTAAAGTGGCTCTTTCGATTACAAAGTGTGTACACGAGACTATTGCCTGCAATGTCAGAAAGACCCAAATCACAAACCCGATGAATTCACCATTGGGGAGTGATGACCCAAATACTTCCCTCTTGATGGCATTCAATTGCGAACCTGGTAGCAGACACGAAACATTGAAGCCTTTGGTTGCGAGTCATAATGACCCTAGTCTTGTAACTATCTTACTACTCGATGGTGGTGATTGTGCAACTATTCAACATGAATCACGTGAGGGACATTGGCAATCTGTCGCACTATCAAGCGTGTTGCCTCTCGACCCAATATTCATGATATATGCTGGAGAAAATCTACAGAAGTTGAGTGGAGGCCTCATTCCTTCCAAGGCGAGGCGAATTGTACCATTTTTAGGAGACAAAATTCTGAATGGGTTGAGTTTTTCATTGATGCCGTCGGATGGTCGAACCTATCCGTCCAAAATTGAAACACCCGCAAGTTTTTACCGTGAACAGTTGCCAAATCCAGTTTCAAAGCTCACGTCGGAATTAAATGATATTGATGAAATGTTTCGGTCAATTGTTTTTGCGGAGGATGGCGATACACAATACGAGTCCGAGTATGAAGACTATTTTGATGAAGATTTCGACATAATGATGGATCCTTTCGCATATGATGACGAGGACGCGAGAGATATGCGAAGAAGTCATATTGAATCTCATCGATTGAGTTCAAGACCTTCACGTGCTAGTGATCCGCTCCGACGAGAAACCGTTGGAGTATCGACTAGACGTGGGAAGAAAACCTCGAGAAGGAGAAGGGCAACTATTGGAGGAACAGAGGTAGAACGCCCAACACAATTACTTGGTAGTTCGCAGCTACCAATTGTACTTGAAACAAAAGACTCCGATTCGAAAGAAATCATCAAAGTTGATGAAACCAATCCGAAAGAAATAATCAAAATTGACCAGAATTTCAAACCCATGCCTAAGGTCGAACAAAACCGAGGTCAAAGAGTCGATACGAAGCGTGATGAAAGAGTCGATACCAAATTTCTTCTTCCGGTGGCACCTGCATTTAATCCCCCAGGCCAAGAACGCCGAAGCAGTCCGCGTAGAGCCAAAAGTACTTCTCCGACGAAGACAAGATTCTCTTCTCCAACTAAGACAAGAGGCTCTACTCCTACAAAGACGAGAAGTTCCACTCCTACGAGACTGAGAAGCTCTACTCTGACGACGACGAGAAGCTCTACTCCAACGAAATCTAGAATCCTATATGATCCGAATTACAACGGCCGAAAGCTTGGTGAACCGATAAATCAGAACCATAGACTCACGAAGAACGACATCATCAGCCCAAGATCCCAACAGACAGAAAAGATGAAGAATGCAACGTCTAGAATCAGAAGGAAAGAGGCTCCAAAAGATTTGATGGACCTCCTCGAAGAAAACTCGGTACAGTCATCGGACGCATCGGCAATCCTGGACGAAATTTTGGGCGATAGGGAGGCCAAAGCAGGCATCGAACAGACACTGGAGCGTGCGAGACGTCAAACCAACAATCCTTGGCCGATTTTGAAGACTCCAAAAATCGCAAAACAAGGCACTCCGCGGAATTCTGAGGATCCAATATTCAAAAACTGCAGAGAATCTTTGTCACTGCAACAGTCCATGATGAAGACGTGCGATGAGATTGCTGCACTCCCCCATCCGCCTTCGGCTACAAATATGCGAACCTTGACGAAAAACAACACTTTGTACAACCAACAATCTGGTAAAGTCCAGTCGCAAGGCAAGAATAGTGAACCAAAGAAGTCGAGCGACGAGTATGTGCCATTCCGAGGGAGCGTAGTGGAATGGAAAATGAAAGAAAAGGCAAAGAGAATCAAGAACACATCTATGTTATGGGAACAGCGGGGATACAAGTTTGGCAGCGAAAATGGGAAACAGGGCAAAAAGCAAGGAAAGTCAAGGCTCAATGTACTCTAAAATGAATTGTAAACAAACCACTTTAATTAACACTAATTAATTGTAAATGAACCAAAGAAGCTACGGCTATTTTACTATTATTATCATATATTTCTAAACTGCTATTCACTCAAAAGTTAGAAGACGTTGTCATCTTTCATTTTCAAAATTTGCCAATCTCTTTTCTTTGGCGTGACTAAATAAGTCACGAAAGGGCATTTTCACACACAGTGGTTGGCTGTGGTGATTTCTTTTGAGACGTGATTCATTCCGACGAAGGAAAATTTCCAATATTCATACCGACCATAGAAAAAGAAAACCAACTACTTGTGATACAACATGTCTCGCTAAACTGAACACAGAGCAACAGCCATGTCGTCGAACGAGAACGATGCATCGGCTCCGGTGATTCGCCGTCGCATTCCAAAATCCCAACGACGACGCGACGGTCTCATTCAATATGCCTTTGATGTAACGAGTCAAAACGGGGAGGACGGAATCCTGCGCAAGATTTTCGACGAGATTTTGCCGCCAATCGAAGGAAGGCGGTATTGCGTCGACGTCGGTGCGTGGGACGGGAAGCACCTCTCCAACACCTACTCGTTGTTGGTCGACCAAGGGGAAGGTTCCTGTTTGTGGAGGGGAATTATGATCGAGGCCGACCCGGACAAATTTCGGGAACTCTCCAGCCTGCACGATCCACTCGGAAACACGTGCGTGAACACGATGGTTTCTTCAGATCCAGAATCCAAGAATTCGCTGGTATCCGTCCTGAAACGAGAGGCTCCCGAATTGCCAATGGATTTTGACTTTTTGTGCATTGATGTAGACGGGTCGGACTATTGGTTGCTCCACGAGATATTTCAGCACCATTATCGACCAAAATTGATTTGCATCGAATCCAATCCGACCATGCCGAATGATCTGATATGTACGTACGAGATGCTAGTTATTTGCAGCGTTTCGAATTGCTTTGAATTTAATCACTAATTTCAACTCCAATCTTGTCTTTTTTCTTCTTCTGCAGACATTCCGGCAAGGGACGACTCCATGCGACACGGATGCTCTCTGGCAGCTTTGGTGGAACTCGCGGAAGAACGTGATTATGTTTTGATCGAAACAACACTATACAACGCATTCTTTGTTCCGAAGGATCTTTTTGAAACTTACTTTACAGAACACGTTCCGGACAATTCAATTGAAGCCCTTCACGAAACAACCATGGGGACGGAAATCTACCAGCTCTATGACGGCACGCTAAAGCTGTGGGGATGCAAAAAACTTTTGTGGCATCGCATCGCAATGGACGAAACCAGGATGCAAATGATATCGTCCTCCCAGCGCAACTTTCCCTTTGCTCCAAACAGCAACAGAATGAGTTCCTCGGACGCAGCAATCTACAATGCCGTGGTGGACATGAAAGCCTATTGCAATTCGTCGTCCGATGCTGACAAAGAGGCCTGTTCAAAATCTCTCTTGGAACAGCTTCAATCGGATGGCTTTGCACTGGTAAAGGGAACGGGAATTCCGGGTCAGCTCTGCCGGGAAGCCGTTCGTGTGACCCATTCCTTCCTGCAAGAAGCCGACGAAAACGTGAGGAGGTCCTGCCTTTCACAACGCGATCGGGCACGCAGAGGCTATAGTCCAATCAACACGGAAAATTTTGCCTCGCTGCTGGGAGAAGAAGGACCAAACGATCTGGTTCGAAAGTTCCGAATGGGTCCACCCAATGAACAAGGAGGTTCTTCGTCTTTGTTGCAGGAAAATGTCTGGCCACGGCCTTTTTCCGAAGAATGGGACGAGGCAACCTGCAATGACTTTCGAGTAACTCTCGAAGAATACTATGACAGGGTTTGCTGTGCGGCCAACGAGATTCTCCGCGCTATTTGCGATGGTCTACTGCTGGAGTATCCCGATTTGGCAATATCGCTCGAGCCTCTGTCGTCGTCATCCTCCAACACAACACCTAGTGGCGAAAGCGAGTTGAGTGCACTAGATATCACCGAAAAGAGTCTTGCTCACAATACCAGTATTCTTACATTGTTGGGTTATAGGACAGGAAGCCGCCACAAGAAACTTCAGCAAAAGAAGAAAAAGACTGTTCATCCTTTGGTGGCGGCTCATACGGATGTGGGAGTAATTACCGTCTTGCTATACGACGGTGGTGACTGCGCTGTCTTGCAACGGCAATCGAGTGACAAGTTTCAAGATGTTCTTTTGCCGTCGCAGATCGACGAAGATCCCGTTTTTGTGGTCAATATTGCCGATTGCCTTTCGGCCCTGACCAGCAAGCGTTTGCCGTCTACCGTCCATCGTGTCATGCCCAGGGAAGGTGCTTCCCCCCGTAACTGCCTCGCACTGTTTGTGGGGCTCTCGCCGGAAGAGAAATTGACCATTGCTGGCAACGAAATGACCTATGAGGTCTGGAGGAAGAATCGCATCACACAATCCCAGAATGTCTTGAAGGGCTATAAATAATGACTAGATAAAAAACTTTAATAGCTAAACTTTGATGAACTAAATTACATGCCAATAAGGAGGTATGACGAATCGGGGTTTATTTGATTTTGTTTGCTGCGCGAAGAAAAGTATCTTACGCAACTCTTCCATAGTTTTCAAAGGAAACACATTTGCATGTCTGTTATGGTGAAATCAATGACAATAAAAAACGTTCTTGTCGATTCCCATCTCGATGAATACAAGAAGAAAGCGATGGTGTTGTCACCCATAATGGATCTCTGACGTTTGGTCGATAGTAGAATGGCAACTTTGCATCGATGGCATCCCAAATACTAGTACCATCAATACGTTGACCGAATGGTAGTATCGACTTCGGCTAGCTTCGCAGGAAGAAAAGCTAGTTCTTGCGATGCGTCTGGAAGCATACATCCAAACAGATTCGCATTGCGTTTTTGTCACAGACGAAATTGTTCTAGCGTGATCTAATTTGGTCCTGTTGGGCTTGCTTCGTTTGTGTTGTCTTGTATGCACTATTGTGCATTCCTGCCATCTTATTCGCCAACCACCAGAGGCTTGGCGCACTTTCTTGGTTCCCTTATTCCCGTTTCGGGACATTCCATCTCCTTCCAGGACACGGGAATCATGGGAACTCCCTTTCGTTCGGCCCGAATCACCCCCAGCTCCGTTTCCGCCGTCGTCAGGAAATACCGCCTCGCGTCTCCCATGCTAATGATTCGGCAGGCCACTAGATCCCCGGGCCGGAAGGAATCCCCCAGGAGCGGAATCGTTTCTTCGGATTTGGAATTCGAAGAAAAGGCCCTAACATCCTCGAGGCGAATCGCTCCCTCGTAACAAAATCGCAACGGGCCGACGCCCTCGGCGAGCTTGATTTCCACCAGGGCGTTCTGTGGGGTGATGCGGGAAATTCTTCCCACGACCTTTTGTCCCACTTGTAACACCTGGCTGGTGGCTTGTGGTTTCGAGGACTGGACGCAGCAGACAAAATCGAGTTGTTGTTGATCTTCGTCGCTAGTTTCCATTGCATCGTCGTCGTCTTTTTTGATTTCCAGTGTTCCCAACAAACAGGCATAGACGTGACCCCCCTTGACGTAGGTTCCGATTCCCGGACGAACCTTGACGGATGGTTCCCAACCGATCTCCGGGCACGACGGTGCTTCCCACTTTGTAACGCAATACCGGAGGTTCTTTTGACATGATGCAAACCAAACAAATTCAAAGTAGTAGTAGTGATGGTTGTTCCAAAAATAATGAAAAAAAATAAGAATCGATCTTTCTCGTGATGGGGCAAGAAAATCGAAACATTCCAAAACGAATTTCTTGGTTGTCAATTTTGGTCCGTCCCTCGTCACGATTGATTGATTCGAATGAGTGAATGAAATCGTTCCGGATGGATTTCAATGTACAATAGTGAGAATGAGTGAGCACGTGAGTCTCCGATCTCGATTCGAATTTCCACGAACCAATCAAATTTCTCGAGAGTTGGGGCGCATGGCGAATTTTGAAGTACGACGTTTTTCGGGCACGAAAACAATACACAACAGCGCGGCAAACGCGCAAGCCATACGCTAACCAGAACAATCCCTTCGAGTACTCTGGGATTAGAAATATAAATAATTCTCGGTACAAACTTTCACTACAATATGTGCGTTCTGTTAGACGTAGCTACCTAAACAGCGCGCCGCAACAGGGTCTTGCGCCAAAGCATTCATTTCAGCATCGTCTATTATATTGTACGTACACGCACGGAGTCGATGGGACAGTGAGCACTACCTGATCACGACCAGGCCCTTTCCACATTTCGTCCACAGAACCCGAATAGAAGCAACGCTCTTTCTCCACAACACCTCCCACATTTTTATAGTAGACTCTAGAACAAAAAGCGGATAATTTTCTGAAATGGGACGATAGGAGTTTTTGTGGTGTAATACTTTTTGAAGATAAGGGGGGGACGACGACGACGACAAGAGAAAAAATGGCATCCGCTGTAGTAGCCTCGACGTCCGCGACGACGCCTCCCTCTTCGACAGCCGTTGCTGCGAGACGCGACGATGGTGATCTCGATCGTGATGATCCGATGGGCTCTGTAGCAACCGGGGGTGACAGTGCCGACGGTCAAGACACGATGGATCGCCTCCGCGATGCGACGATGGACAACAAAACGAACGAAAGCCACAACGAACAAGAACAACAACAGCAGCAGCAAGGGAGGATGCAGAATCCGCAACCGTTATCGGAGAAGATACGGTCCGAAAAAGCGATACAGGCCGGAAACGAATACAATAAAGGATCTTCGTCGATAAACTCAAGCAACAACGATCCACACGCTGCCAGGGAAGGGCCATTGCCGAGAGAGCTTCGACGAATCATTATGGAAGTTGCAAAAACGGGCAAGTGTTCGTGGCTTTCTTGGAATCACGAAAGCACACCCACGGAAAAAGCTGCCTCTGCCTCGAAATCTTCGAGAAAGATGGCTTCTTCATCGTCATCTCCCAATCAGTACTCGCCCTCGTTTGCCAACAACAACAACAACAAGGGTGGAGGAGTTGTTCGAAAGCAACCATCCTTTGGTGGAAACGCTGCCAGACGATCCACAGGTCTTCCGCCGCGCAAACGACACCGAAACGGGGTGATTCACAAGGGTGGAGAAAGGATGCGATTCGGCAATGCCGACGGTGCCTTTGGTCGAAACAATGCTTCCACAAACAGCAGGAAACGTCCCTTGGTTCTGGTCCGAACCAACAATGCCAATGCTGCCGGTAGCACTACAAATGCCAACACGAGCGGGGGAAATTTAAACGCGGCGTCCTTTTCTGCCACGGGACTCTATCCATCGGCTCCCAGTTCGGTTGGCAGCGCACGATCTACCGGAAGCGAACCAGACTACGATTCGGCACCCTACGAGTGCGATTCGGAGGGAACCTCCGCCACCACCAACAGCGAGATAAGCCAACGAAAAACAACGCGGGCGAAAGCGTTCTGGAGGTGCCAACACACAGGGTGCCCAGATTAGTGGGAGTGGATTGGATACCTGGACGGACACTGCCACACTGTGTGACGGAGAGGACGAAGCCAACAGCGTGGACGGGAACAATTCCATATCGCCCTACAAGACGCTGCAGACGGCATTTCGGGGGGCACTGGGGCTGGTACTGGATCATTTTTATCAGAATCGGGGCAATGGATACAAGTTGTCTCCCGCGGAAAAGAAGCGAAACGAGCGGTTTGCGGAGACTCTCATTCGAAGCGATGCCACCATGACGAGTGACAAGTTGTCCTCCTTGCTCTCGTCGGAATATGTCTTTCAGCAGAGGCGCCAACGGCTCATGGCAATGCTTTTGCCAAGCAACGAACACGAGACACCAATCGAAGAACCTCCGTTTACGATTCAGCGCATTGCAGAAGTTCTTGTGGCTCCGGATAGAGTAAGTAGTGATATCACTTTATTGGTGGTGGAAATTTGAATGTTGAAATGAACAATCGGTGCTAACTCTCTTTTTTCAAACATTTCAGTACTACACGCAAACCCATAAACTCTGCAACTGCATAGAAAAACTTTTATTGGTGAATTCGTCGACTGATTCGTTTGGGGGGAGCACGGGTGGCGATACATCACAGCGGCGGAGGGAAGAAAGGGAGCTTGCAGCTCTTGCAGACGAAAAGGGGCGGCAAGAAATCAAGCTGCGACAGCGGAGAATTGCCGCATTTGTGACAGACGATCATCTAGAGCCATTTTCAACGTCGCGAAACAACGAAATGACGCAGGACGAATCGGGCACATTGAATAAGCAATCGGCAGGTAGGTCAGAGAAAGAGGCAATGGCAACGAATAATTCTCCATCATCCTCTACGCCGAGAGAAATATTAGAGGCTTTGACTCGCGCACATTTGCGAACGAGGTTTGATCACGTCGGAACAGAAGCGCAACAAAATACTCAAAATGCGGATGTCCGCAACAATGCCGAAAATCGAAGAATGACAAATTCACCTCCGCTTCCTGGTTTGAACATGGCTTCTGAGGTGGGCGGCAATATTTCTGTGGCTAACCATGGTGATACAAATGGTTATGTTCGACAGCATCTTTCGGAACAGCAACAACAACAGCAGCAGCAGCAACAACAAGATCATGGCATGGTGGCGCAAGTCACTTCTCCGCTTCTATTTTCTTCGGGAAGTGAGTCTAACTTACAAGAAGCAACAGCAACCAACATGAATATACTCCAGTACCACCATGCGGTGGCCTTGGCTGGCGCTAACCTGAATCGATCGAACAATCCAACTTCTCTGGACAACCTTAATGACTATCGATGCAAGCACAATTTCACAAATGCGATCCCAAACAAGCATGGGACCGGGCTCGGAAAGCACGGACGGAAGATCTTCGGCTTCGAATTCCGACATTGATTCCGAATCGGACGATATATCCTTTGACGACTCGGCATCGGATCGCAGCGACGGATCGGACTCGGGATCGACGAGTGTACACCACGAACCATTCACTGCTGCTAGAGCCATGGTCTTGAACCGAATACAGCAGCAACAACGATTGCAAAATAGACAACAAGGCGAAGGCTTTCGACCTCCCGCCGATTCAGAATATCAGAGCGGTGATAGCATCGACTCAACAAGAGCGGAGGACTCTGGAGGAAGTGACTCGTCCTCCAGCGATTTGGCAGACTAGCGACGATAACAACTAAGGCCATAGGTACCTATGGAGCAAAAATAAAAAACATTTTTTGAGGTTTTGTAATGGTTCTTACTACAAGTCGCATTTCTAATCGATTTGTATCTTCTCGTGGTACATCTGAACTTGCTTATTGAATTCAATCGCCGAAGAATAAAATTCCAATGCCGCTTAGAAATAATTTCTTCTTTTTACTCGATAGCTCAGGACCCCTAGCCAGCATCGTCACCATCATAAATGTCAATGATCGGGGGGAACTTTTTCATGAAGCACTATTGGCTTTTGTTTATAACTACGATAGTGCTATCGAAGAAATTTCTGTTGATTGAGAATCACTTCCAATCTTAGGCATCATGGCCAATATTAATATAAACTTTGGCGGCCCTAACAGCTGAAGTTTAGGCCGTTATTGGGCAAATGAAAGCGGTTACGATGGCAGGCTTCTGATTTTTTCTCGCTGAAATTCTCTCCCCAAAAATGCCAATTTTCTCGATTCGGCCGTATGTAAAGTGGGTCATCAAGACCGTTCGAGCTTGCGGGAACCACGACTACGCATGGCCATTATGCGATATCTGTAGAAAATTATCGTCTAAAGTTATCGTTGCGCAGGAACGCGACCACAATACGCGACCATTCTGTGATCAACAAAGCCAACTCGGCCCAATCAACTAAGAGAAAAAATGAGCCAAAAAATTGGAAATAAAAATCGATCTATTGTCTTCACGTTGTATTGCAACGAATGTGTCACACACGCATCATTATTGTCGTCGGCCCGATAACTGCCAAAAAGTTGGATGTCTGTCACAAAAGTACATACTTTTGAGATCTTGACCTCATAGTGAAATTTCTTGTCGTTCTCAAGCACAATATTCGTGAGAAAATTCACCATGGTTGTTGACTACGGAATCGCTCCTACTTTCAGCGAAGACGACGAGAGTTTCGACATTCCGCCTCCTCCACCCTATGCTTTCCGTGGTGCTGAGCCACTGTCGGCACCAGTGACTGACCTAGAATTCAATGGAGAAGACAGTTTGCCATCTTCAGACGAAGTGCTGACCAACGTCGAAGACAATGCGCCATATTCGGATGAACCAGTGAATGACCTAAAACACAACGGACGACAAGGTGCTCGATATTCCGATAGACCTCCGAGAGACCTAGAACTCCTTCGAAACGACTACGAACTTGAGCACACCCTCAGCGAACACATCTTCAAATATGGGGAGCCCGAACCCTCCGGCGAGCCCACCGATATTGAAAGTGACGAAGAAGAAACCATGAAAGAAATAGAACGAAAGCGGTCCTCATGGATGAAGAATAGATTGCTCATGTTGGTTATTTTGCTTACAATACTTCTTGTAATATTCCTCGGCCTCACAGGCCATTGGGTGAATGAGAACAAAAGATTGAGAAAAGAGCAGCTTGCCATTGCGGAAGCAAACGAGGCGCGTGCCAACACGAGAGCCCCAACCGATTCTCCAACAATTTCGACGGATGCTCCTAGCCTAGCCCCCACTGAATGCGTGGACGAAGTCCTCATTACGAAAGAATGTTACAATTACGATGAGGAGATCTTTCTCACCTTCCGATACTGTTCTCCCGAGGATAAGAACTGGCTCGGTATCTACCGGCAGGGAGCCGACAGCGACGAGGGCAGCATGAGTCAGAGGTCATTCTACTGGCAATTGTCCTGCGGTGGCCATGGCACCTCGTGCGAAACCCCTATGGAGTCTGGAAACCTCACAATGACCCCCACCCTCGGTGCCGGAACGTATCAGATTTACGGAATTGGTAACATGACCAAACCGTACCATTTCAATTCCAAGAGCCAGTCCTTTATTGTCAGGGAGAACTGCGAAAGGGACTCACATTCGAGGAATCCAAGCTACGGCAATTAGAACAATAAGTGTGTTCTTCGATGTGCATACGTAATTGAACGGGAATTTATCTGGTGGGAAACGATTAGTGGTGACGTGCAATACTTAGTAGGATAAATATTCGTCATAATTCACTTTTTTACTTCAACGAATTTTAGCCAAACTTATTCTATCGACGAAAGCGATGATCACTCGCTGTCACTTTCATTGAATGCTGTCGAATCTACCCCCTTCCAATTGGATGGTTCAAAAAGGTTTCCCCCGAGCAATGCTTTCCCCGTGAGCATCAATGGCTCGTCACCTACAACTTTTTCCTTGGAAGCCTCTTCGATGCCGGGCTGCATGCTGATTTCTGCACTGGCGGGAAGATTTGTTTCCGTTTGTATGTCGTTGGTGGCTTGAGTAGTAGGAGCGAAGGAAAGAGAAGTTTCTCCGCCAATGACGGTTGGTGCTTCCTCCTCGTCGTCAGCGTTGCCATCACTATCTTCCTCCAGCATTTGCAAAATGGAAGGATCGGGTGTGTTCCAAACCGAATGGGACATGCGAATGGGACTATTGCAGGTTCGATTTCGTTTGCATCGTTTCGGACTTGTTGTTCTGTTCGGAAGAGGACTCGAAGAATCTTTGTTCTTCTTCATTTTACGTTTCTTCCTCTTATGCGGAGACAATCCCTGAGAAGAACCAATGTTGCGATTCATACTATTGCGCTGATTATTGCAATCAACGTTTTTCTGTGATTGGTTTGGTTGCGTCAAGAGTCGATCGTTGTGCAGATTGCCACTGGTGTGATTCTGCCCATGTTGATCGTCACAGTTCGTATCATGTAGTTTGTTCTTCAAGGGGGCTGATTCCTGTGTTTGAAGCAGATTTTCATCGTTACTCTTATTCACGTTTCGATCTACCAATGGAGATGCACGGTGTGTCAATCGCGGTGGTATAGCATCATTGCGATCGTGTGCGGAAGTTGCAATGATATTCTCGTCGTCGGCCGTCATGGTCAGTGCCGAAAGTTCGGTCATTCGCTCCTGCTGTTCTGTGCCTCCAACGATGTGCCGACAATCGTCATTTCCTTCCAAATTATCCGATCGTCGCAGTCTTGCTTCTGGTTCTCTAGAAACATTCCGATGACACCTATCGTCATGAACGTCTTCTTCTTCGTCCATCTCGTCTTCTATTTCGTCTTTGTTGGCATTGTTGTCAACAGGACTTTCATCGTCCACGGTGAGGGCATTTCGTTTCTCCATCCAATCCAGGTATTTCCGTTGGGCTTCCGGGGAATCTTCCTCCTCCAGTGGTTGGTTTTGTGCTCTGTCCGACTCGGGCGTCCACACCTTGAGAATGCGCTTTCCCGAAACGACAAGCATTCGTTCGACCTCGTTGCTGTTGTTACTATTCGTATGAATGGCAATCATGGAAAGATCCGAGAGCATCCACACCACACCAATTCGAACCACTCCCACTCCATCGCCCTTTTGGGCCTTTTGGAGTTCTTCCTTGACAAAATTGGGTTCCATCCACGCTCTAATGGAAGCCCCCGTCTCGTCTTTTAATTCTACCGTCCAGATTCCGTGGTGGGAGTTGCGTTCCTCGACCGCATCCACCCAGACGCACAAATACTTGTTGGAATCGGCAATCTTCAAATCGTGACTTCCGTTCAGGATTTCCGGCAACAGTATGCAATTCTCTGGCAAATGGGGCCTTAAAAGCTCGTATCGCTTTTGCACATTGCCCCGCGTGTGCAATGGCAGATAGGGCGTGGTGATATCGAGGGATTGTTGCATGGCCTGCCAGGCAGCCGGCATGCTTCTGTCATACTGCTCTTCGGTTCGTTTCTTTTTCACTGTAGTGTCATTAGTGCTTTCTTCCGAAAAGAGTGCGACCTTGGTTTCGTTGTTGTGGGTCAATTCCTCTTCTTCCAGCATTGGAACCTTGGATTTGGACATTTCCCACAAGACCCCACAGGGGCCAGGAGGTTTGTTTCTCTTGCGACGCCTAGCAGCTCTCTTCATCATCATCATCATCATCACCGTGTCGACATGGTTAGTCGAATTGCTTCTAGCAGTATTGGAAGAGTGAGAGGTTCAGTATCAAGTATGTTGTTGTTACTGTTTTATCGAATGTCGTTTGTCGAATGCTTTGGCATCAAAAAATCAATTCCGTGCATTGGTCGAGTCACTCTTTCGTAAGAATGCTAACAAAACAAGATTCTGACGATTGAAATTCCAGTCCCGCATTCGTGATTCGTACGAAAAACTATGATTTTCAAATAATAATGAAAAAATCTAGAAGTTGCTGTTCCCAGATTTCTTCCCTATCATCCTGCTCCATAGATATATCGGGATACACCACTTTGACGGAGGAAATTCTTGGCCGACTTTTTCTTGTTGGCAAGCGCATGGCTAGTGACGGATTGGTTCGGTGTTGAATCAATCCGTCTGCTGCTCGCTGCTGGGTCATTTGCTGACGACGAGATTGGATCGATTCCTCTCCAATGAGAAAAAGTAGTGTAAGAACGACGTGCTGCCTACTCAATTTCTACTGGCCGAAAGTCCAAATGCATCCTCCCTGATACGATAGATACAAAGGAATGTATCTGAAGCCTCCCGTGCATCTGAAATTCCCGAGAACCCTAGTTCCACGGTTCTTGAAATCGCCGGAGGGCAACTGAAAGGATGAAGGAAGAAATTGGTAAATTCACGGCACTTGACGAAAACAATGCCGGAGCTACGAGTTCAGTACACTTGTTGGAAGATATAGTATATGCATATTTTGTTCCTGTGGATCCAATCGGGGTTCGTATTGAGTCGAGAGGAAGATAGCTTCAGTAGCCTTTTTACACTTACATAAAGAGATATGCTCTTCTGTCCTACACTTACTCAAACACAATTTAGTTACCGAATACAACGAGAGCTGTAATTCAACGACGATAGATTGAATGTTGCACGTGCAATAAAAATGAAATCATCTACTACAAGTATATTACGAAAAGTACATGCATAGAGGTACTCCACTGCATTGCATCCACCATCCGGTGAAAGGTGGGAGATGGAGTGCTGAGCACTCTGGACTTCCGAACCCCGAGTAACATGCATCTTTTCCGCATCGAACCTACTGATACTACAGAAACATTGGATAGTGCGAAAGTCTTGTTGTCAAAGGGAGGGTTTATGTAGCAATACTTTTTTCTTGGCAATATATCGCTAATTTAAAGAGGGATGAATCGTGTTTGGTGGGCGGCGGAGACTCCAGGACGTCCGTGTCTAACAGGCTTGTATGTGATGGCGAATTCTCCCAAGTACATGCCAATCATCTCTGGCTTCATTTCCACACCACAGAACATCTTTCCGTTGTAGATACCAATGATCGATCCAATCATTTCGGGGACGATAATCATATTACGAAGGTGGGTCTTAATACCACGGGGCTTTTCGCCGGGAGGGGCCTCCTTCTTGGCTTGTCTCAATCGCTTGATGAGGGCCATGGGCTTTCGCTTCAATCCACGGGACATTCGGCGTCTAGGGCGGGCCTTGACCAAGTCCATCAATTCATCATTTGTCAGGTCCAAAAGAGCATCGAGTTCGATACCACGGAAGGTGAATTTACGGAACTGACGCTTCTTACGAAGCTCGGCAACTTTCTCGGCGTCCATGTTTGAATATATTAATAGCTATGACTGTTGGAGAGAGAAGAGATGTTTTACAAAAATGCAACGCAATATCGTGTGAGTCGACGCCGACGTAATATTCTACTTGGATCAAGCTTTTATGACGTATCCGCCACAACCTCAATCGCTCTGGTGTGTATGCTGTAATTGTTTGTTGTGTATTGTGCTATCTATCAATGTCCTCTATCTTCTCAGTCGCCATGGTTCATCGTTAACTTACATCGTCTATTGAATGTAGTGTAATCACTAAAGCAGGAGACGTACTTTCTTGTTACTGCAAGTGGAGGGGTCTGTTGTGATCGGTGTGCGCCTTGCGCAAAAGCAGATTTTGCTGGTTACCCTCCAGCTCCTCAGTAGGTTCTGGTACTAAAAATCCGTAGAAGTATTTAGTAAAATGGTAAACCAAAAAATTGTGTCAGTCACGAACATATAAGACTTACATTTTATTCCAGGGAAATTCGTCTGTCCATTGCCCGTACATTTCTGGCGCCATTCAAAAATCAAGTCTCGAAGGATCGGGAATGTTTTGGGGTTTTGTTCATTCGCATCAACGATTGACGGACGACAAGTCTGAACAAAAGGAAGGAAAAAATTCCAAGTGCAGATCAAAAAGAAAATCACCACCCTATTCCAATCGCGAATTCCAAGAAGAAGAAGCACTTGTTTCGATCTTTTTTCTTGAAACAATGTCTAAAGGTAACAATGGCGGAGGCGGTGGAGGAGGAAACGGATTCAAGCCGCTCGGCTTGAGCCAACCGGTTTTCCAGGGTATTGTTCGAATGGGCTTTCGAACGCCGACTCCCGTTCAGAGAAAGGCCCTGCCCGTGGTAATGTCGGGAGCCGACAGCATCGTCATGGCTCGTACCGGATCGGGAAAGACGGCTGCCTTTCTTATTCCGTTGATGGAAACTCTGCTGGCCAGCGAGAACGACAGCAGCCGAAACTTTTCCAAGGGCGTCCGTGGGGTTGTTCTCAGTCCCACCCGTGAATTGTCGCTTCAAACACTGCGAGTTCTGAAAAAGATGTCACATTTTACGGATATCACGTCCATTGGAATTCACGGAGGAGAAAGCATGGAACGTCAATTCGATGATCTCAGTTCGAAACCCGATGTGATTGTTGCCACTCCCGGTCGATTGGCTCATATTCTTTCCGAAATTCCCGACTTTACTCTCCGGGAATGCCAAATTTGTGTCCTGGACGAAGCCGATCGATTGCTGGAAATGGGATTCGCCCAGCAACTGAGAGAAATCAATAGATCCATCCCGGAACGGTGTCAAAAGGTCTTGCTCAGTGCTACCCTGCCCAAGATGCTGGTCGAATTCACAAAGGGAGGATTCACAACCGATCCCCAAATGGTACGACTCGACTCGGAAGTCTCCGTCAGCGAAGAGCTCCGCTTGAGTTTTATTACGTGTAGGAGCTTGGAAAAAGATGCCGGTCTCCTTCAAATCATGGGAGCCATCCAGGACGACAAGGAAAAAAACGAGGGCACACGAACGGGCCTGACACTTATATTTTGTGCCACTCGGCATCACGTCGAATACGTTGCAAACCTTCTTTTGGCCAGTGGTCAAGACGCAACAATGATTTATGGTACTCTCGATGCCGATGCTAGAAATTCGAATCTAGCGGCCTTTCGTAACGGAAGGAAACCCATCATGGTCGTGACAGATGTCGCTGCCAGAGGAGTCGATATTCCCATGTGTGACCACGTCATTCATTATCATTTCCCCCCGTCTCCAAAGCTCTTTGTCCATCGATCCGGGCGTGTTGCCCGAGCTGGAAGAATTGGATTTTGTTTCGCTTTGGTAGAACCCGATGAGCTCCCCTACATGGTGGATTTACACTTGTTTCTTGGACGGAGGCTGTGCACCTCGGAGGGAGTCGTTGACACCAACAAGACAGAAATAGGTGAAACGGAGGAAAAGGCTCACACCGATGATGCTTCCAAAGCAATCGAATCATATACCATGAACGAAATGACTCCAGAAATGACCCACTTTGGATCCATTCCGGAATCTATTTTGACTCTGGAAGTCGAAAATGTTCGCCGAATCATGGATTCCGAAATGGCTGGGACAGATCGGGCGGAACTCATGAGGTCACTGACCAGAGTGTGCACCAATGCGATGAAGCAATACCGAAGAACCCGACCCGAAGCCAGCAAAGAGGCGGTGAGACGTGCCAAGACCATCCTGGAGGGCCAAAAACTCAAAACAGGACAACGGGTGGGTGGTGCCTCGATTGCACCTCACCCACTGTTGCGTGGCTTGGAGATGGAACAGTACGAGGAAGACAAATCCAAAGGAAAAATTGGAACTCTCAACAGCCTCGACAATATCCAGAAACGGAACGAATACCTCAAGGCTCTGTCACAATTTCGGCCAAAGGAGACGGTGTTTGAGGCATTTGCTACGGGAGGTGGAAAGGAAACGGGTGTTCTTAGCCAAATCGACAAAGGGCCGAACAGTTGCCAGTTCCAAAAAGAATGATTCGAGTTTTGCAATGACATCGATGAAGAACATGAGGCGTCAGATGAGAATGGTCCGAGATAAGGGATCAACGTTGGTAGTTGCCGGAAGCGAAGTAGCACAAGACAACAGAGAAGCTGATGAAAATGACAATGTCGATGTTATCGAGGAAATTCCCAAAACCCGTCTAGAGCCAGTGAAACCTTCCAAGCCTGTCATTCAAACCAAGGCTCGAATGTCCAAGGCGGAACGACGTCGCCTGAAGAAGAATCCCAACGCTTCTCCTGCTACTAGCAGCAACGGTAACCAGGAAAAGCGAAAAAAGAACATGCGGGGAAACGATTTCCGAGACGATGCATTTTTCATCGAGAACGATTACGCTTCGAATTCCGAAGAAGCCCAGAGGCAGCGTCGCATGGAGGCTGCTATGCAACCCAGTGCAGCCAATTCGGTGAAGGGAATCACCGGAAATGCCATGCGTCTCGAAGAGGCCATGCTAGATGTTGTTGGTGACGAGAACGAACAGCTCGTCAAGAAACAACGAATGATGAGGTGGGACAAATCGAAACGCAAGTATGTTCAGACGAGTGTTGGTGCCGAGCTGAGCGGAACTAGCTACAGTAAACGAGTCAAACTCGAGAGTGGACAAATCGTCAAGAAGGACAAACTCAAGCTTGGTGAAATCTATGAAAAGTGGCAAAAGAAGACCAATCGATCGGTGGGTAGAACCGGTGTCTTTGACAACGATGGAGGTGATGACGATGTTATTGCGGCTCCTAGCAGCAAACAGAAACAGGGTGGAAAGAAGAAGAAGGGCAGCAAGAACAAGCGAGACGCCGAGGATGGCCCAGTTTCTGCCAAGACTATTCAACAGAATCGTGCCAAATCATTGAACACGAAACAAAAGAACATGGTCAAGGCGGAAAGAAGCAGGTTGGAAAAGAGAAACAGGACCGAGGAAAATGCCAACAAGGCACAAGTCAAAAAGGGCTCTCAAGGGAAGAAGGGAATGAGTGGCAGATGGAAGACGAACACGAGCAAGTACTAATGATTGATCGAATAGAACTATTAGCGCAAACTGTAATAGCAGCAATCTAAAAAATTGTAGTGATAGTAGAATACAAGTCGTGGTTACTTCAGTCCCGGTTTTAAAATCGGAAGTCTGCGCGCGTCGCATGGTTCGTCGTTCGTACGTACGTATGGTTCAGAATGAGCTGATTCTGGTATCCAAAATCTAATGAGAATCTCGCGTTTGTGATGTGCTCGATGTGATGGCTTCTCTGCGTCACATCGACAGCTGCGAAAATTCAGGGCTTCTGGATTTTGCGACCATGACAACACAACTCCAAAAACAATCTTATATTTTGATCCATTCCGTTTGCTACTTTGCTACGCTTCAACTTTAAAACTATGAAAATCGCCACCATGCTCTCTGCTGCCCTCTTCACTTCCGCTTCGGCGTTTGCTCCCCGAGCTGCTACCACCCGCGCCTTTTCCCGTGCCACCCAGGCCTTGATGGCCAACCCCAAGGTCTACTTCGACATGGAAGTCGGAGGAGAAGATGTTGGAAGAATCACCTTCGAACTCCGCGCCGATGTTGTCCCCAAGACTGCCGAGAACTTCCGTGCCCTTTGCACCGGAGAACAAGGATTCGGTTACGAAGGATCGAGCTTCCACCGAGTTATTCCTCAATTCATGTGCCAAGGAGGTGACTTCACCAACCACAACGGAACCGGTGGAAAGTGTAAGTATATCACGTGACAATGGGTTGTTCCGAGCCGAATCCGATGTGATTATACGATGATGTTTCGCATTATTGGATTCAATTTTGTGGCTGACTGACCATTTTTCCAAATCTTTTTTGTGTCATGCTTTGTGGTATAGCCATTTACGGAAACAAATTCGATGGTGAGTTTTTGAAATAATCGAGTACATTATCTGTGTTGTCTCTGGGATCTTTTTGTTGTTGTTTGCTGAAGTCTCGTGTCTCATAAATATTGCGATTTTCTTTTGTTCCTTGAATTCTGTAGATGAAAACTTCGACTTGCCTCATGTTGGAAAGGGTATCCTGTATGTATAAGAGAAGGTTGATCATCGATCGCCGTATTGTAGGAAGAAGTTCTTTTTTGAAAATGGTGGCAAATCTTGTGCTATCGAGTTGTTTGTCGCTGAAGTGTAGATCTCAATTTTTCGAATTTACTTCATTTTCTTCTTGCTATGAATTTCCAGTTCGATGGCCAACGCTGGCCCCAACACAAACGGATCTCAGTTCTTCATCTGCACCGTCGATACCCCATGGTTGGATGGAAAGCACACTGGTGGGTATTGTATAATTCTTGATACGCATGGGGGTTGAAGACGGCGTGAAACACAACTCGGAATTTTTGACGTTTTTCTGACAAAATTCTTCTCTCTTTTTCTCCTTTTTCAAATACGAATGAACCATACAGTTTTCGGAAGTGTTGTTGGTAAGTTTTCATACTTGAAATGCATGCTTTATAGATATCCAAGGTTTGTCCCAATTCTAACGTGCTCTCTTTTTCGTCATTGCCTTGGCTACAGATGGACTCGATGTCGTCGATAAGATTGAACAAGTCGGATCCCAATCTGGAGCTACTGCCGCCCCTGTCGTGATCAAGGCAAGCGGAGAGATCACCGAGTAAATACAAGAAGAGTCGATTGAGTGTCGGGAATGTATCGGAATGATTCTTGTGCCCGTCTAGTGTGATTTCCATTCATAGGATTGCCATTACGTATACGCAACATAATCATTAGCAAATATTTTTCCTAAACATAATATCTATCTGTTGTAGTATACGTAGAGAAATAGCAGACGCGTGACAGTGCTACACTAGTTCTCGAAGAAGGAAAGTGTTTGGTTAACGTTATTTTGTTTATATCTTACATGAGATTGTATAATTTACGTTTCCCCTTTTTATGTATGTATTCCAAAAATTATGGTAAAAAAGTAGTTCAAAAATGCTTCGTTCATAGAAGCAACCAAATGGTTAATATACACAAAATGTACCCAAATGGTTAGTATACAGTAATGTACGAACACGTTTCCCCGAATTGAAGCAGTAGATATCACTTCGTGATAGCCGTCTTTACAAGACGCGGCTTTTTAAATGTGGGAGAGGTTGGTTGAATGATAAAGAGTAGGATCTGGAGAAGATTTTCGGCGCAGGGCTCGAAATAAAAATATTCATGATGGTAGGTAACGTTTGTGATCAACCAGCAGTCTGGAGGAAGTGATAGAGCTTTCGGAAACTCGACTGGAATGATCAGAGGGGTTCTCTGACGAATCCGATACAAACTGCTGAGATGTCGACTCCATTGGATGGACTGAGGAGATAGAAGAGCTACGGCGATGGGGCTCCGAAGAAACCTGCCGTTCCAGTTCCGGGGGAACCGACGACATAGGTTTATGTGTTGTGTGCGCCAAGGATGTCACGATAGGTAGAGCGTTCTCCACCTTGAAAGAAGTTGGCTTGCGCGGCATCATTGCCTCGTGCAATGAATATGTTGCCTTCAAGCACACCCAATCTTTGACGAGAAGATTGGCGAGCTCCTTTCCGTCGCGATTGTTGTCCCTAGAGTATGCCTTGAAGCTCTTTTTCAAAATCCTAATGAGTTCGTTTTCTCGTGGAGTTCGCTCATGGGGTGGACGCATAAGCAATAGACGGAACGACATGAAATAGGGACGCAACGTTTTGGCGTCACTCGAGGATGAGACTTCTCCTGCTGACAAGGAATTGTCAACAACTGGCATGTTCTGATGCAAAAATGCCGCCAACTCTCCATCCTCTGCGTCACCAGTGATCGAACCAAAGGCCGACTTGGGGGCTTTGTGCATGTAATGGGCCGTGGTCATCTCAACATGTGGTGACTGTCTAGATAATCCTGTTGTGTCACGAGGCACAGTAGGCATCATTGGTATCTTCGAGGGATGGACAATGTTTGTTGGCGATGAGTTCGAGTGCATGATAGAGTCGGGTGCTTTCGTGTACTTCTTCGACTCCACAATCACATCACTGGCAACGGATGTAAAGCCGTTTGAAAAATTGGCAAAGTTCTTCGAGTTCTGGTCTGCAGCAGGTGGCATTTGCGAATGCGATAACTTTCCGGGAATTTGCCCGCTGTTTGATACTTGTACGTTCGGTGATGCATTCGGATCAAGAACAAGTTTCCATTTTGGTTCAAGAGAGTATCTGGTCAGCTCTGCCACAATATCTCGAGCAAGAGATGGATTCTCCGGTACGTTATCGCAACTGTAAAGTAGTACAACGATTCTACCAACCATTTCTGAGCTCAGCGGAATCGCAACTGCAGTCTTCACACCGTAAAGTTCTGCCCCTTCCACTCGGACAAAATCGGACGGGTCCTTGTTATGAACTTCACATTCCCATGATACAATGCCCGATGCATAAACGCGTCCCGGCAACCCTTTGCCAGGTTCAAAAGAGAAATACGAGCTGTAGACGCCAAATTCGTGAAGCATGCGAGTCATTTCTTCATTAATTTGTCGGCGAGAAGTCGACCCTGCATGATAGAGCATGAGTTGGTCAATGTCGACTGATTTGGAATAACCTTTTTCAGCCGATGAAAAGCTTGGCACCCACAAGTCGACATGATGGAATGGCAGATTGTTCGATTCGATATACTTCAAAATGGAATCTAAGAGAGGCCCAGTGAAGTTCGAGGCAACCTTGGGCTTCGAGTCATCGTTTGTGTTCTTTCCTTTCATGGTATCGTCCGCTTCGGGAGTTACAGTTTCTTCGGTAAGTACGTCCAACAACGATTCGAAATCTTCGCTGAAAGATCTATTGCGTCCACCTTTATTTCCAACCGAAGAAATGCTGATATCAGTGCTTAGTGTTCTAGGCCGTCCTGGATGGCTGTTGTTCAAAAATGGATTTGCACGGTCTCCGTAGTTCACTTGCAAGGGATCTTCATCGTTTGCGGATACGGTTCGAACCTTGGGTTCGTTCGAAACCACAGAAGCGTGCGAATTGGCTCGACTCTTATCACTCGATGCCATCGAGGAAGTCGTGGTACTCATATAACCCGAGTTGCCCGATTGCTCTTTAAAGTCAAAAACGTTTGGATTCACAAAACTGCTGTTGGAATCGTATTGTGAAGAAGTAGTCAATCCCATCTTACGCCGACGAATGTTTCGGACAACCTCCTCTGCCTTGGCCGCCCTTCGGTCAAGTTCCTGGAGGCTCGCGTTCCACGCCGTTCGCCTTGTACGTTCTCATATCCAACTTGTAAGCAAATGTTGTAGAAGTGAGTTCTCCATTGCTTGGCCAAGTTCAATTTGAGAACCAATCTCGTAGATTCCGATGACAAGGAAGACAAAAAGCTCTCTTGGAGCATGGATAACTTCTCACGATCTCTTTGTGAGAACTGTGCACATGCTTTTCCCTAGAACGAAGGATCTCGTGCTTAGTTTCGCGTTTTTCATCTTTTTGGTGAGCCGGCTAGATTTACAAAGGAGCATGTCACCCAAAAACTCGTTCAGCTTGATTCCGTGAGGAAGCGGCAAGAGTCCTTGATCGAACTTGGTCACAAGGAACTCCACAAGCGCACTTTCTTCGTTCGTCCAACGTCCCGTTCGTTGCTGACCTCTCGAAAGACCGCTACACGAAATAGAAGAATTGCTGTTCGATAGTAAAAGATAAGGACTTTCCGCCTGGATCTCAATGTCCTCTTCGCGGGCGTGCTTTCTGCCCTGTTGCTTTTGAAAGCGATTTGTACCCAGCGAAGGAAGCTCGTTCTTTTTCAACGAAATGGCTCGCTCGACATCGTTGAAACACAAGGGTTCAATCATGATACCACCAATTGCACGTTGGCATAGTGGGCATGGTATGTGTGCTGAAGAGTTGGCAGCAGGAAGTATGGAATCATGTTGTTCGTTGGCATCTTGCAGATCCAAGATAAGGTTCATAGGGATACATCTCTGTTGTTGTTATCGTTGTTGCAAAAGTGCGGTCCAAAAGTTGAGAAAAAGGCAAGTTGAGAATGATAAGTGGAAATAAGTGCGGTAAAAGAACCCGCTATTTGTGTTTTTCTGATTTTGGATATTTGGTCGCGAAAATGGAAATCCACCGTGACGCGCTACGTGATTTGTACCGGTACCGAAAAAAATTCGGGGATCGGAACGCCAGATGCGAATTTTGAGATCAACCACGGGCTCTTGCAGCGTTGTAGTCGTTAGCGGATGCCGATCCTTGACGTGAATGGGTGCAACGAGGTAACTTACGGCGTTGATAGAGCAGCCGCAACCGAGAAAACGGAGGTCTGAGCCAGGATATTTGCATATCCCGCAAGTGCTTTTTGATGTATTCATTTTCGCGTTACGACGATGGAATTATGCAGTCGTTCGTGTTTCAATTAATGTTTGTCCCCCATCATGACGAATTCTGAACCTGATTGTGATGCTGATCTAAAGCTTGTGAATTTTGATGTCGGTCCGATGCAAAAAAGATTGGGAGAATAAGATGATGATAGATGGTTGTCAGCGGTCTCCAGAACTCTCGAATGTTGGTGTTTTGGACATTGCCGTCCTTCGATACTGAAACGAAGGCTCAAAAAGAGAAGAATTCTGAAAACGTGAGAAGAGTTTCATGTTTTTAAGATTGGTTACTTCAAAGAAACAGGGAAGTTTGATATTTTGAGGAAGAGGTATTGCGATTGGTTCAAGATGTTTTTAATTGCTGAATCGATTGGTTCACAGTGCTTCACAGTGTCTATTTTCCCGTGGTCCTCCCCACATTTAAAATTCTTCCAGGACTCCTAAGCAGCAAATACGCGAATTAATTTTTTTCTATCAATCAATTTTAGTGCGAACTTGGTGCTTAGGGGTTCTATTCCCTTGCAGAATTTGCAAGAAGAACACCAACGCAGCCGGTCGAATCACAGATGAAAAATTCTTAGACTCTGGTCCCAAGGTTTCATTCGATCTGCGAAGTTCTGTGTTAAAAGCCTGCGTCACCTAGCCCTTCTGGCTAAAGTTCCACTCAATTTACAGTAATTTCTGAACGGAGCGCAATACTGCTGTTGTGTTGAAGTCACAGAGAATTAATTCTCTTTCATTCTCTGCAAGTTCATACATAGCACATTTGCATTTGCATCGTGTCCTTAATCAGAAAAAGAAAAATGAACGAATGGATGATACTTAATAATGCGAGACGATGCTTAATGTGCACTGGCAGAGAACTAAAACTCCGAAATGATAATTTACGTACGTGTTTCCATTACATTACTATTACACTACGATGAATATAGTCCCAAATTACGTACGATCAGGGACGATGATGAAGAACGGAAGAGAACTAAGTCCGATCGTAATCACGGATGGATTCAGATCACGAATCGGTATTTCGATGGCATCAATCAACAACAACTTTTTTCATCATTCATCCTCTTCACAAACACACCTTGCCCCAGCTGATCGAATACGAGATAGACGCACCCAGAAGATACCACATCAAAAATCATTATTTGTACCATGACCGACGAATCGGTGGTTGCTGCCATATCTGTTGCAGCCACAGCGGCGGATTCCTCTTCCTTCGATGACAACGCTAGTTTTTCGATTACCGAATCCATGGTATCCTTTCTTCGAATGGAGGCAAATCACGCGGACGAGAGGGCCAAGCGCTTACGGAAACAAGCGGCCGAAATAGCCGAACAGTTTGGAATCACTGAAGAATCCCAGCAATCCTACGGTGCGTATTAGGATCTCTTGTGAGACACAGTCTGGATGAAGAAAATAGTGTTAGTGTGACATCGAATACTCACGCTAGAAATCTAATCCTATGAAATCTGACGTTTTGCGCTGGATGCCCTTTTTCCATCGTGTGATACTTTTTACCAAGATCTCGATCCGACCGAACTACCACCCCTGGACGAAAAGGGTTTGCCCAAGTACAAGGGCAAAAAGCGTGGGCGCAAGCCCAAGGAAAAGAAGCGCAAAATGAATCCCGATCGTCCGAAACGAAAGCTCACTGGATACACACTCTTTATGCAGGAGATGTACCCTTCTGCCAAATCGGAATGCCCAGATCTTCCTTCCAAAGATCTCATTAGTTTGGTTGCGAAGCGATGGAAGGACCTGGGCACGGACGGGAAAACTGCTTGGAAGGATCGTGCCCAACAAGCCTCCGATGAAACAAGAGAAACAACAAGTGCAAACAGTAGCGAAGAACAGATAGACACCGAAGCATCTTTCGTGGAAACAGGGGCTGCTTCCAATTCGCATCTGGAAGGAAACGGGGACGAAGAGGATGACGAAGGCATTCCTAACGATTTGACAGAAGATTGATGTTCACACACGGACTCATTCTGGCAGAAAAAATGACTCTTTAGAAAGCAATAGATCATAGACCTTTTACAATTATTCACCCGACTTTAATTTCAAACCCGAAAGAATCCTATATCAGTCGTTTTTGGTTTTTAAAATCAGTTACGCGCAAATTTCCTTCTGTCGCAGACGGTTGGACGACCTGCGAATATTCGACTTTCGTTGCAGCTCAGCCACTTGCTGAACCAAGAGAGGGAGCGTTTCTTCCGCCTAATCCCTTTCACATTGTATGCATCCAATATTGGTGTTGGTAACAACAAATCATGCGCGTTGAAATTGTAACTGCGTCGAAGAGAAAGAATAATGCAACGTGAGGAAAAATCCAAAGAATTTCAATATTGACAGCAGCCAAGATCATTCGTAGTTTAGCATGATTTTCAATTGTAACTACTTACACTGGAATTTTCCTTGCCCTAGCGTGTTCTAAAGTTACTTCCGGAAGGCGTACAGCAAATGAAGTGCCAATGAAGACAATCACTTCCGCTTCGGCAAGCCATTCTTCCATTTTCTGGAATTCATAAAAATCGTGGGAATGATACCCTTCGTCAAACAAGAGAGCCTGTGGTGCTAACGTGTTGCTGCAGTGAGGACATTTTGGTGCTTCGGACAATGGGCCTTTTCCCTTCTTCAAATTTTCAGTGAATTGTCGATGGTTCGATTTGATCAATGGTCACCGATTTTTCGCTTTGATACGGACAATGATGGCTGCAAGAATGGGAACGTCGTCGACGTTTGTCTTTTTTGTTCCGCCGTCGCCATTTTCTTCGATGCCCCAAGTGGACGAGACGATCGTCGTCTTCGTCACTTTCGCTATCCGTGTCCGAGTCTTCGTCCGGAATGCACTTGTAAAGACCCAGCCGTCCGTGTGCTTCGATCGTGTGCATGGGATTCGGTGGGAGCAGGCCGTCCACGTTCTGCGTAATCATTCGTATCTTGAGAGCTTCCGGCTCCACCCGTGGACGATTGTTCCAGTAGCCAGTGTACCGCGCGGTGCGCCGCATTCGGTCGAACCGTGGGAGGAAGTGAGAGGCAGGGAAGCCAAAAGTCGTTGTACCATCCTAGGGGATCCTTCCGAAATGTTTCCCGGGTTGCGTTCGTCCAAATGTGCTTGGGTCCACAGCGCCTCGCTCTTGAGGTTACTCTTTCCCCGAAAGGGTCGGATTCCACTCGCAACGCTCAATCCCGCCCCTGTGATCAATACGACGCGCTTTCGGTTGGTGACAATCTCTTTTGCAAGCCCCATTATGCTGGAATTTCCTCGGGCAGAACGCCGCCGTCTACATCTGCGAGAAGATGGCGAGGATGATTCCTCGCCCTTGGTTTCTTCTTCTTCGTCCCCCGTGCGAGTATCGTCGTTCGTAGCATCATTTTCGGCTGGCGATTCGTTATCTTCTTGACGAAGCACCCTATTGCTTCGGCGTCTTGTTCTTTTCTGACCGTTTGGCGGCATTGTGCCCACTTCCGACAAATTTTTCAAAATATGGCACAAACAGGGATTCAATTATGATAACTTCGCTTCTTAGCTCCGTTGTATTACGGGTAATCCCTTGGAAGAAAGGAGCTCAAAAGGATAGTAATCAGTGCTTCTTATGTTGTTGTTTTGTGATGTTTTGTACTCTGTCAGCGAATGAAATTTGAAATACGTGAAGAAAAAACGAACAAAATTTTGAAAAGGGACTGTAAAGCGATGTTTCAAAAATTGGGCTCGGCAAAAGTGATAAGTCTCTCTCAAGAAGTCGGAGTCTTTCACAAATCGGTGGTAACTGTCATTGTCATGCGGCACGCGTCATTTGCGAATCCCACAGACGTAGTAGTACGATTCTTTGCATGACATCATAAGTACGTACGTATTTACGTACGACGTACGAACGCAACACGTAGACCTACCCTTTTCGAGAGATCTTTCCCACAAAACGTAGATCAAGCAACCAACCCTTTCTCACAACAAACAAGCATCTCCGTCAACAAGGAATGGACGTTTGTTTCGAGACAGTCAGACCAAACAGTTCAGCACCCATTTGTGGCAATCTTCGCACACTATTCTTCAAGTGACAATGAGAGGTGCAATCAGAAGCCAGAGCAAACAATTGCTCCAACGGAAGCATCTTGCGAGGTGGGTGTCGACAACAACCCCACGATGCGTTTCGTCCCTTTCGAATTTCTCTCGGACAACATGCCACGAGAAGCCCCGACTGCGAACGAGGGAATTTAGCACCACCACCAACGAGGATACTATGCGACCGGACATTGCCTTTATTTTGGAACACTACCGAATCCATCGTCGCGAAAAGGAGGGAAGCCAGGGATCCTCCCGGGAATACCTCTTGCTGCCACCGGACGTGTACGTACCCCAGGTCCTCCAGGACCCGAGCCTCCCGGCAGCCGCCCTCTTTGCCCATCGCAACGTCCTGTTTGGCGCCAGGTCCTTTCACGGATACGATATGGAAGATGTCTGCCTGCCGCTGGTGAGAGCTGCCATTGAGGAGGCGGAAGCCATCGAACAGGGACAGCAGCCACAGGCCGTTGCCAGTTTAAAGGGCCTGTCAAAGTGGGTCGCAAGTTGCTTGGATAATAATTCGAGCGAGGTACTTCAGAATCTGGACGAGGCCTCTTTGGAGGCGGTTCGCGCGATTGCCACGGGAATCCCACGTCCCGGGCATTCGGTCGTCGGCCAGGGTACCTTTCGGGACGGACAAGCCGCCTGGGAAAAACTCGGCAAAGAATATGTCTCATTGGGTCTATCGAAAGAAGCAAATCTCTACGAAAAGGAGGGCGGAAAGCTGGTCAATATCGAGCACCTGGCAGACCAGAGCCCCGACAATATGCAGAGCGCGGGGGGTGCCATGGCTAGGTTGTTTTTCTTGTAACGACGAAATGATCCAATACAAAAATTGTTTTGCTAGCTGATGTGGAAACGAAGTATTCGAAGCGTTCCATGTGCTCTGCACGGAAAAGAGCATTCTGAATCCGAAGGATGACCAAAACTTGCGCATTTTGAAAAATCATCAATCGACCCTTATAAACATCAAACGTTCAACAACGGATTGGAAGAAAGGTATTCAATCCTTCGACATGCTCCTTCTCTCTTTATTAACATTGAGACACTGATGGACAACGTTCGGTAATAACAAACACGCTAGTCACAATGTTTGATAAAGTCTGAAATTAGAATATCATTATTTCCTCGCGGAATTTTTTGTTTTCGTTCTTTTTGAGATAAAACTCTCTTCTGAGCACTGGAATAGATAACCTACTTCTATCAAAGCTATAAGCTATTGTCAACTAAAAAAATAAGAACCCTCTGGATTTGAATCGTTTGAATTCGAATCATTTTTCGATTTCCAGCAGCAGTCGAAGACAATAACAATGGCGTTTTTCGGTCCTCAAGATCACCGCTGCTGCTGCTGCTGCTCGTGCTGCTGAACGGACGATAATACTGAGATACTACAGATTGACCTGCTAGATATTTAAATTTCTCAAGCAGAGAAGCTGTTCGTAGAATCAATCATCGCATCACGTATCTCGAGTTCTTGTCTCATCTACGATTCGATTGATCGATAAACCATCAACTTGCCGATTATTATTATTTCATTCTCGTTCTTTTTTGAATAAGGAACATACCCACAAGACACGACTGAATTGAGTTCGGTCGCGGTTTTGACCGTCTGGCTGTTGTATTGAGTCATTTTTCTTAGGTGATGTGGGCAGGTCGTCCAAAAGCATCTGTTTTGTCCACCGATCCGTGTCTTATGTCTTCTCCAATAAAATAATAAAAGGAATTCTCAGAACTTTTTCGAAAGTTCTCGACCCTTCAAGCTGCAATTCTGACGCAATCACTACAGCCCCATAACTGTCGAAATTCTATACTCCATTTTGATTGGTTGAAACCATTCTTCTTCGCTTCAAAGTATTAATGACTCAACCAATAATCCGCGATTGAAAGCGTGACAAGTACCAGACACAAGGCCGTTGGTTTGGAAATACTTGACACCCCATCGGTGGAATCGGGGCATGCCATCATCTCAGACCAATGAGGCGAAAGAACAATTTTCCGGTGATGCGCCGAATGAAATCGCAATGCATCGCTTTGCATCGCATCGGCACGACAGACAATCAAAAGAGCGAAAGAAAATAAGTGTTCATTCACAACCAGTCGTCGGCACTTTTAAATCGACCACCCACCCACCATCCATAGATCTCATAGTTCGGTGAACACTTGACTGTAGCATCCATCGCGACGCTACTGGCAACTCCCGGCTTTCAATCAAGAAAAAGGCATCCGATATTTGGAAGGCCTCTTAATTTTCGCACCTTTTTTCTATACTCACTGGCACCGATCCATCAATCGCATCGGTTCGTCGCGCACATTGAGTCAGCATGGGAAAGCTATTCATCTTGCAAGTATTGGTGCTAGCATTGGCGGCAATTGTGGTGCCAACCGCCGCATTTCTGGCTCCCAGCGCATCGTCATTTGTTTCACGATCGATTCTTGACACATCCCTGTCGCTATCGAGTGACAAGAACAATCGCCGGGATGTTTTTCAAAAATCACGAACCGACATTCGCAATTTCTTGACACAGCGATCGATACAATCCTTTGTCTTTTTATTGAATCAGTGTCGGGAGGATCACACGGTTCGTTGGCTCGAGGTAAGAACAAATGAACGAACGAACGAAGCGAAATGCAGTACTGCAATCACGATTCACTTGATTCGGATTGGGGAATGATGGATGAATTCTCACTGTGTTTCTCACATGTTTTTACTCTTTTTTATTTTTTTCAAACAATCATTTCAGAAAACTTTGGATTTCACGAGCATTGACAATTTCCACGGAACCGGAGCCTTTAACCAAACCAAGTTTCCGGAATGGGATTCCGTCTTTTTGGAGTGCGTCGATCGGCCGGAGGAAGTCATGGTGATTCAGATGCGCCAGCGCCGCCGCCAGAGCAAGTTGTCGGGGCACAATGCGTACTTTGAGAGTCTTAAAACGAGTACGAGTACTAGTACTAATTCGCCAGTGGACAACAAAAAGGACGAAGCAAAGACAGAGGAATCTCCCAAACCAACAGCCTTTTCGACATCGAACTATCTGGATGCCATGAAAGCCGATACAAACCTTACGGCATCTGCTGCTGCTACTCCTACGGCTCCGGAGAAACCCAAAATCACTAGCAAAAAGCTCTCGAGTGCTAGCAGCTATTTGGACAATTTGTCGAAACCAGTAAAGGCAAAGAAACCATGGTCACCGAACGCTTCCAAAAAGAAGGATAATGATGACGATGATAATGAAAAGAAAGACGTGGTGGCAAAGAAGAAGGAGGAAACCAAACCCCCGCGCAGAGCCTTTTCGAGTTCCAGCTTTTTGGACAACCTTTCCGCGGCAACACCCGCGTTTGATGATTCGGAAAAGTCCAAACAGAGCACCGAGACAACCAAAAATCCCTATCTAGAGGAGGTACGTTCATTTACCATTTTCTTATGATTCTGTTGTGCATGTATTTACTTTGTTATTCACAGAAATTGTGCTTGATTCATCGACTCTACAGAAAACAAAAGAGTACGAACTCTCGATTGATCCTCCTGCTTTGGTCCGTAGAATGCTTTCCGTACGGGAACAAATTTCGCAAGAATGGGAAGAAGATCTGGACATGTTGATCAAACTCAACGATGAAATCACGGAATCGATCGAGGAATACAACAGCCAAAACGCAGCCAAAAACGATAATGACGAGGATGACGATAGCGACGAGGAGAATCTGAAAATCGACAGCAAGAAAGACGATAAGAGCAAGGATGAAAAGGAAAGTGACCTTGATGCCTTGCTCAAAGCTCTCCTAAAGGATTCCAAAATCGACTCTCCACCTCAAAGTTCCTCGAATGAAGCTTCCGAAAGCAATGCAAAGGACACTGCGAAGGACGGCCCAAAAGTCTTTGATCGCAACATTTTGAATTTGTGGAGCCAAACGCTGTGGAGTCCCAAGCGGAGTTCCTCCCCCTATCGCAAGGCCAATTTCGATTTGCTTCTGTTGCTGGCGACCCAGGAAAGCATCCACCGTGTCTTGAATTCCTACAAGAACGACAAATCCGTTCGAGCAGAAACGCACGAATGGTTTTTGGATTTCTACATTGACAACGTCAACGAGTATTTCGATGGCCACCAGACGTATGCTCGCAGCGAGGATTTCTTGAAGGAAATGATCCAGTCTCCCCGCACTCTGATCGAAACCAACAATGACATTTTAGCGTGGATCGATCCAGCTGCCATTGCAGAAGGTGAGTTCATACATACATACATACATACATACATACATACATACATTCTTTTGACACGTGTCACTTTTGGAATGTCGAATTCGAAAGTCTAACTTGTGCCCTTTCTTCTTTCAATCACAGATATCATCCGAGAACGCTCCGAAGTAATATTGAACTGGATGGAGGTAGCAAAAACTATTTCCGAAGAGCACACCGATCTTAGGCGTCTGCTGTTCACGAACATGGTATCCAAGTCCTTTCCCGAAGATGAGTCGCAGTCGCCATTGCCCGATGACACCATTATTACTGCCGTGGACGTTTCCGAAATCCAAAAAGACGAGGAAGATTCTGCGAGCAGCCCCACCGAAGTTTTTGGCGCATTCGAGTAGAATGCCCGATGACTTTCTTCCCACACACGAGATACAAATCACAGCACAACCAGTGGCACCCGGCCCGAAATCTGGGCCAGATTATCAAATCGAACCAATATGCAGCCTCACCGAGGTGGATTCTTGGCAAGAAATATCAAATGCACTCCAGAGCAAACCTCAAAGTCTAGATTTGCTTGGTTCCTAGCCAAGTCGGTATTGCACACGACCCTTCGCCCCAATCAACAATGATATCCACCGCATACAATTTTTCCCACACTCTCGCATCCTTGGCGTGTGATATCGTCATAACCTCCCTCCACCATACACTATTCACCATGGAATTTTCAGGACGACTTTTTTCTTTCGAAACAATAGATTCCTGTTTTTGCGTTCGAAGTCGATCGAATGCAGAAAATTCACCGAAAGCAACCCAAAAACATAAGCAGTTGTTGTTAACCACGAATACTAAAATTCCAAGTCATGCAATCTTTAATCTTTTTCATTATTGATTATATGTAATGTGTATAGGTTATCCTCGAACAAAGTACTTTCCACTTTCTGCTATAATCGGAGATTATCGCGACTCGAAGAGGAAGGCCTTGAGTCATAATAGTCCTTTGCACTATTCTAGTCGTCGGAGGAGCCATCATCGTAGGAGGTTTACCATTTCCATTTGTTGTTGTTCTTGTCGTTGCCGCCGCCACCTCCACCAGTGTCAGCTTCCTCGTTACTCTCAACTTCCCAGGTGGGTTTTTTAGTCACATCGCACTTTGCACAAGATCCATCTTCCTTGTAGCTGGTATCACCAGCATAGCACACACGGTGGCTCAGACCAATTCCTTGGACATCATTGATACCATATTGTGGAAGCAAGACACATGAATCGTCGATTTTTTTGGACTTCATGGCATCACACTGATCTTGAGTGATCTTGTAGTACTTGGAACCGCTTTGTCCGTTGTTTTCACAGATATATTCATGCCCTGGGCAGACATAAACATGGTTACCACACTTCCAGCTTCCAATGTTGTCTTGGCCAGCTTCACACTCACACCCGTCGTTGTTGTTGTTGTTGTTCGTGTCGTTGCCGCCGCCTCCACCAGTGTCAGCTTCCTCGTCACCTCCACCAGTGTCAGCTTCCTCGTCACCTCCACCAGTGTCAGCTTCCTCGTTACTCTCAACTTCCCAGGTGGGTTTTTTAGTCACATCGCACTTTGCACAAGATCCATCTTCCTTGTAGCTAGTACCACCAGCATAGCACACACGGTGGCTCAGACCAATTCCTTGGACATCGTTGATACCATATTGTGGAAGCAAGACACATGAATCGTCGATTTTTTTGGACTTCATGGCATCACACTGATCTTGAGTGATCTTGTAGTACTTGGAACCGCTTTGTCCGTTGTTTTCACAGATATATTCATGCCCTGGGCAGACATAAACATGGTTACCACACTTCCAGCTTCCAATGTTGTCTTGGCCAGCTTCACACTCACATCCGCCGGTCTCAGGTTCTTCTCCTACGGTTGGCGTTACGGTTGGCACATCAGTTGGAAATTCAGTAGGCGATTCAGTGGGCGATTCAGTAGGCGATTCAGTAGGCGATTCGCTTGGGTTTGAACTTGGCTTTGCAGTTGGGTTAATCGTGGGAGATTCCGATGGGCTCCCGGTTGGAGGAGTGGTATCAAGTCTAAGGTCTGGTTCGTTTTTGCAAATTGGCACTGCAAAATGGTACAAATGGAAAGAAGAATCGTCAAGAAGATGGTCAGTGGTGTTTTACGAGGGATCTTCCCGCAAAAGTGATTGGAAAGCAGTAACTTACAGCACTCCCCGGAAAGCTGACGGGAGTTGTAAAGAACCAAGCGCCGTTCCTCGTGCAAGATTTGATGGATCGACTTGGAGTTCACACCGTCAACAAGCGACGAGTTGGAAAGGGACGCAGACGCAAATGCGGCGGTAGAGAAGACGAGAAAAATGCTAAAGAGCTTCATCATGGTAAAGAGAGTACAGTTTACTTTGCAATATTGGCAACCCTATTTGATCCGATGATACCTGAGGTATTGTGAGAGGAGAGGAGAGGAGAGGAGTGGTTTATTTTCGTCTTCGTTGTGCATAACGAGTTGGTATTCGTTTGAAAATAGGGTGGTGGTCTTTTTCCATAAATGTTGTAACCGTGTTTTTGGGATAAGCTTTTCGGTCTTACTCTTGTCTTCTTCATTAACAAATGCGGGTGTGAAATATCTTAAGGGTGATCGTGGAAATTGAGAGCACTGTACTGCTGGACACCCGCCAAATTTTAGTTGTATATGTAATGAATAAAAGACTCAAATTCAATCTTGTATCCCCAAAACGGTATTGGTTACTAAATCAAATACACGTGCACCACCTCGATTCTCTTTTTGGTCTTGCCGAGTATTTAAGCTACGTTTCTCGATGAAAGGACTTTAAGTATTATGCATTAGGACTGGAATTCTCAACATCAATTCTACGAAATTAGTTAATTCACAGATACTTCTTTCTGTTTTATATACCATAAATCATATTCCCATGGCGTTTTTGATTCTGTTCTTCATTAAATTCCTTAAGAGCAAAAAGCATTCTTCCATTGAACCTTTCGAAATACTTCAACACAAGTCGTTCGTGACCCATAATGCCCTTCGCGTTTCGAGAGCAAAATACTGTATTTCAAATGGAACACAAAATGAATTTTATCACCTGATTCAATATCGATCTAAATAAAATAATAATGTTGGGAAGAATGAGGACCAAAAAGCATGAGAGGTTGAAAAAACCGAACCAAGTCGATGAATACCGTATTTGTGAGTTCAACACAGTATTTCCTTGTTGAATCAATCACCAACTTACATCGGATCCGCTCCCAAAAGTCGCACGTGCAATCCCGTTCTACCAGACGGCCTTCGGGAGGCCATTGCAGCTCGAGAAATTGTGGAAAAAAGTCATCATCCCAGTACTGATGACTGCTACCTCCGCTGTTGCTTCCACCAAACCCTCCACCAAGAAGGCGATCGTATTCTCCGCTCAATCCCCTTCCCAAGACACCCATGTCTTGTGCCATGCGTTGGATTTGTTCAATCATGATGCTGTTTCCTCCGGTAGAAGTACCAATTGTGTTGTTCCATCGTGATAGGTATTGTCGTAACGCTCCCAATGGGTTGTCTCCACTCGTGCTGCCAGATAGTTGTTTGTTTCGCTTGAGTTCTGTTCGCAAAGAATCTTCATCGACTACTTCCATGTTCAAGACTTCCAATGCTCTCCGTCGGAATGCCTTTTCTACGCTCGACTCGAGCTCCTCCCCTTCGTGACTTAGTCCGTCGTTTTCCTCCAGATCTTCCAATACCTTGTCTTCGACATCTCGCCAGATGTTGAACAACTTTCTCCCATCCATTTCCGGAAGGTATTCCTCAGAATCCCTCTGCGTAGGATGAGGAACAAATCGCCACGGGATCCATTCAATGTTGCTTTCGTCGTGATTTGGATTTCCGGTTTTTGCAAAGGCAACCCAACGTCGAGCCATGTCGTGTGCGGTTTCTTCGTCGGAATCTTCTAAAAAGTAGTCGTCAAAAAAGTGCCGTAAAATCTTTTGAAAATACGACGTATGTTCTTGGCTGGATAAGGGTGAAGAGGATGTCTTTGTGTCTTCGTCGTCGGGCTTGCTATCCACATTCGAATTTTCTTCCTGATCGGCACTCTCTTCTTCAAAGTTGCCCTTATAGGCCGACATAAGATCCGTGTATGGATATTCGGGTGGCGATGGTGCTTCGTCTTGAGCTACTTCGCTCAATGTGCTGTAGTCACTCCGTATGATTTCCATCGACTCGAATACGTATGGAAGCTCTGCTGTGTGGCACGATTTGCCCCAACATTCTTTGTAGCCGGGGACATGAGTAGGTTGAGAAAAGCGATATACATAGACGTTGTTTCGATCCTCTTTACCATTCTTTCGTGGATAGAAATCCTGGTTCTTGCTCTTGTTCACGCGTTGTAGACTCAGTAAATGAGCGTAATGCCAGCTAGGACATCGAAACAAATAATCATTGATAATGCGACTCATGACGGGTCGATAATCCAGTGAGACTTTCGCTGCCCCCTTGAGGGCTTTTTCTTTTGCCTTTTTCTTTTGATGGGCCAGTCGTAGCTGCCTGCGTTGTTCCACCTCTGCTGGATCTCTGGACGCGAACATTCGTTGCATCCAGTTTGTATTGGCTTCTTCCGCGCTTGTTTGATTTCCAAAACCTCCCCCGCGTGTCAATGTTGTTGTTTTCAATAACGCCTGATATTCTTCCTCGAGCTGCTGTTGATTTTCGATCCAATATATTTTGTTCTCTTCTTCTGACACTTGATTTTCGGCTAGAGTAGCAGCTTCGGCTTCGATTTGTGCCACATAGGGTCGATAATGCTTGAGGACTCGAGGAGCCGAATCTTTGAACAGGGCACCTACAAACATCCAATACACTGCCTTGCTCATGGTCAACGGAAAGGCACCATGAACAAACATTTCTCCCTCGTGTTTGTTGGTTCCGATGATAATGGGAATGTGGTCGGGAACCAATTCCAAATTATGCAGGGGCTGTGTGACATTCACGGTAAACTTTGTGGTTGATTCACGGCGGTAATTGAATCGACTGGAATCAGAAAAGAGTGATCGCCCCTTTTCCCATTCTACCTGCCTGGAAAAGGAAGTCGACGTCGTTGTAGTGGTGGAGGAGGCAGTGGTCAGGGTGGGTCCCCACGTAAAAAAGTCACCAACGCTTCTGGGAATGCCCATCAAACTCGATTGTGCCCGCATGATTTCTTCCACAGCCTCGGTTCTCATGCATTCCAGATCACGACAATCCACTGTCCTGCGCAAAGCATCGCCCAAAAAGTCTGCAACCACCACGCTTCGAAACTGATATCCCATGGGATTGGATTGCAGAATTGCCTTGTGAAACAAGCCATCGTTTTGCATCTGCAGATGCAAACCAATCATGACGGCTCCCGCCGATTCTCCAAAGAGCGTAATGTTGTTGGGATCACCCCCAAAGCTTTCAATATGTCTCTTTACAAAATGCAATGCCGCACGCTGATCCATCAATCCGTAATTCCCGTACAAGCCCAGCTCGCTGCTTACTAGGAATCCCAATGCTCCCAATCGATAGTTGACCGTGACCACGACGACTCGCTCTTCCTGTGCCAATCGACGGGCGTTGTATTCCGGCCTCGCCGCTCCTCCCTGCTGAAAGGCTCCCCCGTGCAACCACACCATGACGGGAAGGCGCTGTTGGGAAAAGGAAGAATCCGAATTCGCCGAGGCTGCCGTTGCTGCGGCACCCGCGGGTGTAAAAACATTCAGATACAAACAATCTTCCGACATGCGATCGGGATTGGCCAATGGATTTAATATTGGATCCACAACCTGGTAGCAGTCTGTTCCGTATTCGGAAGCGTCCAAGATTTGCGGCGACCATTTGGGGGGTTCCTGGGGTGGTGCCCACCGGCGATTCCCAACGGGAGGAGCCGCAAACGGAAGGCCACCAAAAAAGTCCACACCCAAATTGTGGCTTCGAACGCCCTGGACTACGCCCAGCCCCGATAGATTGACGCGGACGGGAATGGAGGAATCCGAAATGTCAAAGGGGACATACTTAAAAGAAGGTTCCTGATCGGATTGTTGGTACTTTCTGTATGTCGATTGTTCGTGCTGATTGTTTTGCTGCTCTTGCGCCGAGACTTTTGTGGAAATTGTCATCAGAAATAGCATTAGCGATAATAGGAGTGTAGTGGACGAGAGCTTTGTTGCACTCGGTGAAAGCCCCCTGGCCTTTAATTTGGTTTGGAGCTTGGCCCGTTTCTTTTCTTGTCGTTTTTGTTTCACGTCTTGGGCAATTTCCATGAGTTCTTTATCGGATCGTCCCGGGTTCACCAGCTGGTTGATTCGCTCCATTTGGGAGCGTTTTTCGAGATACGTCAAGTGCTTGACCTCGATTCCTCGTTTCTGGCACGTTTCGCGAATAATGGGAGGGGATGCCTGCCGCGTCACGATTCGTTTGATGCCAAAGGTCACCAAGGCAGCAAAACACCGCTTGCACGGCGGGATGGTAATGTAGGCCGTGCAGTCTTGCGTGGACAACCGAGACTTGCAGGCCTCTGCCAATGCATTGATTTCGGCGTGAATGTCGCTCGTGCACTCGTGGTTGTCAAAGAGGGGTGTGTTGGTGCCTGCGCCAAGAATGTTGTGGAAAAATTTGGCTTCGTCAAAATTTGTTGTTGATGATGAGTCTTTTTCATTGTTGTCTTTTGGGGATTCCTTTGCACATTCGATACAAGTGGCGGATTCAATATTATTGGACTTTAAAAGAGTATTATTGTTTTCGTCTTCTCGAACGATGAGTGCTCCCATGTGCCCCTGCCTTCCATCGTCTTGGACGCTTCGGGTAATGAGAAAGACGATATCCAGATACAGTTCATCCCTCGTCAACTGTGGATCAGGCTTCCAACCATACAATTCAAATTTATGTGCTGGTGACCTTGGCTGAGAATTAGTATCTGAATTTCGGTTGCTCCAACGCGTTGGAAGAAGAAGCGGCAGCAGTATTGTCGTTGCAAATTTCATCGTTATCGGATAGCCCTTGTTCATCAGCGCTTTGATCCATCGACTGCATCCTTCTTGAGCACCAACGAAGATATGACGAATTTCTATCTTGTTCTCCTTGTTATCAGGTTAAACTTGCCATTGGCATGTAATATTGTTGGGAATGAAAAGAATAATACTTGGCGGTAGTGTTGTCAATGCATTCGAATTGTTGAAGGCCTTTTTTCAAACATCATCCATTTTCTTGAAACTGGAAGATGATTGGAAGAAGGCGAGAAAAACGTGAAAATGAATGATGGGAACAACGAACGAAAAATCGACAACCACCAAGAAACTGAAATAAATTCAACAAAATCTTTTGGATCGAACAAATCGAATGAATACTGCAAAAAATGGAATGATTCGTTTTGGATCCGTGATCCGATCGTCCGTCCTTTGCACGTCAAAAAAATTCCGCGACTGCGCTCGCGCAAAACCGTCCACAAACCGGGCAAAAGAGGCGCGGAGGCAATTTTTGGAGAGAATTGAAAAAACATTACACGTACCATATTTGTACGCGTGAATCCGAGAGGTCCCGTCTTTTTCATGCGGAGAGTGTCACGGTTTTAGAGCCAAAAGAAGAAGCGCGAATAGGAGTGATGACGACACCTCTTTCCTCCTATGCATCAATGGTTGTCTCCCACAAAACTGCAAAAAATCCTATTCTTCGAGAAGTTTTTGATAGAGAAAGACGAAGAAAGTGCACACAATGCAACAATAGAACGCTTTTATTTCCGTTAGGCTTCTATACAACTACCAAAAAGACGGGAATTGATTTAGGAAACACGATTCACCATTAGCATTTCCCATTCTTTTGAAAGAAAGAAGGGAAGGGGAGGCCCCGTTCCTCTGCCGTCGACGATTATTGGATAGATAGAATAAGTCGAGAAAGAAGCAAGGACAACTTTAACCATGGAGAAGAGCAACTCGTTCGACTCGGCGGCCTCCGACCAAGAGAACAATATGCAATACATCCGACAAGATTCGCTCCAAAACAGAAACTACGACGAAAACGATGACGACAGCAGCAAGCTTTTCTTTGTCAGCGAACCGTCCACGAGCGAGGCCGATTCGTCGGAGAATCTCATGCGGCTGGCAGCGGTGCTGGACGACAATGACAATTTGCTCTATACGGATCCCTCGGGAGAAGAGGAGGATGGTTTGTTGTTTCATTCGGAAAGCAACTACACTCATGAGAAACGAATCCAACGATTCCGGAAAGATTGTTTCGATGCAACCTCCTTCCACCCCGCCACTCCCTCCCACCGGAAGCCCGCCGCGGGATGCTCGTCTCAAACTTCGAGCGGCATATTCACCCGACAACATGAGTCTATCGTCTCACGAAACGGCTGCGTCGGACGGAAAGGTGGAATTGGATTTTGTTCCGGTGGAAGACATGGCCAAGACGGGCAAAACCAAAGAGGCGTCCGCTGGCAAACGCGCCACACGCAAAACCACCCAACCCAAACCACCGGCACCCCCACAAGATACCTTGTCGAATTCTTCCTCCGAGGCATCCGAAGCCCAGGTGAAGCAACTGGGAGAGTTTTTGGACGATTTGAGAATCAACAGCCAGGGACAAGTGAGAGAGGCCTCGGTGCCCGGGTCCAACACGAGCTTTGAATCTTCTATTTTGGTCAGCCGGGAAACGGAGGTCGAGGATGTTTTGACGGCGAAACAACAGCCGGCGTGCTGGTCGATTGCCACCGGATAGAGAGTCACCCCGCTTGAGCTATGGATTACACCAAGGATTCCTTTTCGAACGCTCTGGTGGGAGACACGATCGAAATCGTGGCCTCGTCACCCGCGCCACCACTTCCACTTCCGCCTACTCTATGCGCCTGGTTCCACGGGTGGAAGGAAGCAAGCCCACGACAGGCAGCAGCGTCGTTGGAGCACGGATGAAAAGGCACCTCAAGATCCACAACAGCAACAGCAACAACAACAACACGCAGTATACCATCAATACGACAATGCAAAACAAACCATCGGAAGTACCGACGAATGGAGTAAGCAAGCAGCAAAAAGAAATTGGATTGTTTTCACAGTTTGCACTGGGTACAATAGATACAAACGAGGCGCCTCGAGGAGGCCGTCGTCAAAATCCAAGGAGCTATGGGAATCGCAGAAGGCATCGCCGACAAGAATCGGGAGAAGATTCGTCCTCACAAGCCTCATCAGACCAATCGTACGTCAATTTTTTTCACTCTCCCTCCCAAGCCATCCCCGGATGGGAGCTACCAACCGGTACCCTCTCCCTCGCATACTCCCTCAACACGGAAGGACTCCCTCTTCGGGAGGTGGCTCCTTTGGCATGGTTTCGCCGCGCAGCAGGCCGATGCAAAAGGCAGGTTCCCTCAATTTGATGGATGCCAATTCGGTTCCCGCGCCAGTGGTATTTAGTTCGTACGATGGCACCCATATTCCTGCAAGGCAAGCTCCACCGCCACTGCAATTGGATTCCCAAAAGAATCAGCAGCAAGTATGGGGAAATCCCATTTATCAGTCCTCTCCGACGTACTATTTTCCGGGACAACAACACAAACGCGTCAACAGCGAAATGCCCCGACCTCAATTCGAATACAACAACCAGCAATATCAACATTACCGGAGTCATTCTGCAGCCTTATGATAGTTCTCCCAATAGTAGCAGCAGCTACCACTTTCCCTATTCGCCACAAGCATTTCCCACCAACTCCAGCAGCACCAACGCAGGCCAACCAATTTTTTGCGGAAGAAGTCAATCGCAACCGAAACCAAAGCTATGATTCCGTGCACAGAACTGGAAGCATGGAACACGATTTACAGCAATTTCAAATGGAGCAGCAGCGGAGAGATTCCTATGTCTTTGACGACGATACCTCGTATTCCGTGTCGGATCATTCGAGTGACGCGTCGATCGAAAAGGAACGAGGCATTCATCTGTTGCACGACAGAGCACACCACGACAATCGCGTTCTTCGGCATCATCATTTCGACGATGCCGTACCCAAGTTTGACAGGCGCCAGTTTCTTCCTCAGACTTCTGCCGTCAGTGACAAGAGCGATTACCCAACCTTTGTCTGTCCCAATTGCGGCATGCGCCAGAGAGAATTCTTTACCGTTTCGAGTGCCCCAAGACAATACGAGAGCGAGGGGACGATGATTTCTCTGCTGTTTGCGGTTTACGTGGTGGCATCCCTCTATATTTTTGGGTTGCAGGAAGGATGGGGAAAGCTGGATTGTTTTTATTTTGCAGTGATCACGTTGACCACAGCCGGGCTGGGTGATCTCGTTCCAACCACAGACGGAGCAAAGATTATTTGCAGCATGTTCATTTACTTTGGAGTCGCATGCATTGGTTTGTTGCTCTGGTTCGTACATTGCTGGTATGTTGGACGAACGATCCTATCGAGAGGCAGTCGTGAATCCAAATCAACGCTTGTCCGAATTGTGCGAGAATCAAGAATATTGCGGAGCAACGGAGGGCGGCTTTTCGCAGAGGCGAATGACAAATTCAGTATGGAACACATTGCCGAAAAGCAAGCTGCGGACATTGCACAGGAAAAATCCGACGGAAAGAGCCTCGAAAAAGATTCGACGAACCGACGAGTCGGAAGTTCTAAATGCCTCCCAATCGATGGAGATGGATAAGACGGAGCTTTCCACTACCCCGAATACACCCTCGTCATTCGATTCACCAACCTTCCAGAAGAAAATGCTAGGATCTCCAATGACATCACAGATTCTCCGTCGCCAAGCCCACACTAGACACGTTTCAATGGATCTTCGAAAAAGTGATATTGCAAGCACCAGCAAGAAAAATCGCATTTCAAAAACACCAGAATTCGATCTCAATGGGCGTTTTCCGAAATAATTCAGCTGATATGCCAACTGTGAAAGAAGGGGCACAATCCATGTATCCCACTAAATATTCGACAGCAGTCAAAAATGATAGTAAAACATGAAAAACAGAATACAAATGGGTCCTCAATGCCTGGTGTTGCGCCTCCCATGTCCGACACGCAAAAAGACTCGGTCAGCGATGATTTAACAAGCGACGAGAGTGATTCTTACGCTGACAGTCTTGAATCGGAAGTAGGATGAAATCGAGGGTAAAAATAGCGGTGTGAGGAATGCAAAATACGTGATTTTTACATTGCGAGAAGCCCTTGCCAATTCCCTGCTGATTATTGCCTTTGGCTGCCTTGGATTTTATTTGATCGAGGGCTTTTTCCTTCGTTGATAGCTTGTACTTCACGACGGTCTTGCTAACATCCACTGGTTATGGTGACATTGTCCCAAAATCGGATGGAGGTAAACTTTTTGCTACAGTGTACCTCCTTGTTGGTGGAACCATTCTATTGAACAACATGTCCATGATCAGTATGATTCCGTTGGAATTGAGAAGACGACGAACCGAAATTTCAGTTCTGAACCAATTCGGAGATTCTTTGGATGACGATGCGCTTCGTGAGCTGGCCACCGGGCCGTTGATTCAAAGGATCAATCTAGGCGGCAAAGATGCCCGTGGTTTGGATGAATGTACGCGTGAAATGTTTGCTCTTGCAATGCTGATACGATTGGGCAAAGTTACTGAACACGATATCAAGATGACCTTTGCTGCCTTCCGCAAGCTTGATGTGCACAACGAAGGTATCCTGAACAGTAAAACGATCATTGGAGGTATGATCCAGAAGCGCCGTCAATTCAATTTCAAAAACAGAAACAACGGAAGTTCAGTGCAACAACGATACTCTGGTAACGCACAAGGACAAGGTAGCTGGATCAACTATCCTGCACCTTCGGTTTTCGACGGCAATCGCAATAGAAGCAGCAGCACAAATAGGTGCGTTTGTTCCAGATCACGGGCAAACCGTTGGTCATTCGGATCACGCTCCTCTTCTTTCAATGTCTGAAAGAGCATTTCCTCAGTATGGGATGGCTCAACAGTATCCCGTTTGTGCCACCATTCAACGAATAAATGTCAAGTTGGAACTTCAGTGTCGCTTTGATTGTGAGAATCATTCGCCTGTTCGTTCTGTACAATTTAAAAGGTAGAATATACTAGTCAATCTAGTTTAATCTCATACACTTATTGTACAAGACTTTCGTGCATATTTTTTCGAATTTTTGGAGTATTACCGAATAGTTTAGTCAAATATTTTTTGCGTTGGAAAATTCATCAGAAACAAACTTTTTACATCGATTGAACGGTGACCTTGTAGGAGAGCTTCGAGTTGTCGTCTGGGAGGTTGATTACAAGATCTCCAGTCAAAGTACCACCAGCTCCATCGGGTATGCAAGTGATTTCCAGAGCCGTGGGATCTCCCTGTCGTCGATCCATTCGGCCGGCAGAAGGCGAGACCGACAACGAGGGGTGAGATCCCGGGGAAAAGGCGGCATAATAATCCTCAAAGGTCATGCAAGGGGACTGGACCGATATTTGGAGGGAGCCTCCGCCTCCGGTCGAAGCAACCTGGAAGTTGAATTCTCCATCGGGAACCGACGCAGGGACGAATTCCATTCCGGCAGGGATGTTGGGATCCATGGTGATTCCTCCGGCCACAACGGCATCCGCTCCGAGATTTTCCAATCCTGGAAGCTTGGGGACCATCCCGGTTTCCACCCTGTCCAGCTTGGGAACCCATCATTCCACTGGAAAAGGCAATCTCAGCCTCAGGGTCATATCCCTCGGGGAAGTAATCTCCGGTATCCGTAGACTAGTTATTAGGTTGTCGACAAAATTACAATAAAGATTCACCACAGTCAGCAAAAACGCGCGAAGAATGAGAAAAAAGAGGTCAGACATATGACTGAGCACTCGATCAAAGAGATAAGGAATAGCATACACCCTTGGAAGAAGATATCTCGATTCAATGTGATCAAGGAAAACGACAAGTCGGTCGTATTTTTTCACGACAATGTCTATTCTCCTTAACCGCCACAAATACGAAGTTTCCCCCATCCCGTTGACACCAAACAACCCATACGTTTTTGCGATGCTTCTCAGAATGGTTGATTATTTTTGTTTGATCGAGCCTACTCACACCCATCTTTTCAGAGTCCGGTTTCCACGAGTTTCCGCTCAAATCCATGCCGGGGGTTCCCATCTGAAGGGCAGACACCGGACTGCGCATTGTTAGCGAGAGGCGCAAACGCCGAAGAAGGGGATGCCAGGGCGGCAATGGTAAGGATGCTGCATGCGTTAGAGAGATTCATGGTTGTTAGTCTTTTTGTTGTTATGGCAGAGGGCTTCCTATTCAATGATTCTTTTCCTTCCAAGGGTTGTTCTTTATTATGTCGTGGATTCTCATGCTAGCACAGACCAAATCGCATTGACGCCAGCAAACGGGGGACAAGATATGTGCAGTAAGGGCGCGTAGCGAGAAAAAATCTTTGGAATTGTGGGAGTGACGTCAGGAAAATTTTCCCACTTTGATGCCTGGGCCAAAAGTGTGCCGGTGTCACACAGTAAAGAACAATCTCTTTGGGGGACTATCGATTATCGTTTTGCGTAAGAGGAGTCAGATCCCCCGATTCACTCGCCGTCTCACATCCACATCGTCTTCATCTACTCAAATTGGTCTAGGACCATTATGATTGAGGTTTACCGACGACCAATGTGCGTGTCTGTGTATCACTGTGGGAATTCCGTGTTTAAGAAATAGGAATTATATTCGTACGTACTACGTCCGTTACACACATGTCGTCATCTTTACCTTGGGTCGCGCGCTAGTAAAATGAGAAGTACATTAAGTATGTCGACATTTTCTGCTTCTGTTTTTAGATCCAACTGCGCGTCACAGCAACGTCAGTTGTAGGCAATATATATTGTTGATGCCCCAAGTCTTCGCCATTCTACGCCTCCAGAAAAAGTAGGGAACATGTCCAAGGAACTTTTCTTCGCTATTCTTCTCATTTTCTATTTTTTGAATACAATTGGCGAATACATTCTATTGAATATTCTATATTGTTCCGCGAGACCACCACGTTACAAAAAAAAGATGGGAACATCAGGAAACGAAGGCTTCTCTGCATTCTTCTTATGCCTAAAACAAAATAAATTACCAAAAAGCTCCCGACTTTCCAAAACCTCCCAGAAAATCTGCATACGTTTCACTAAAGTTGAGAAGGAAAGGACACATGTCAAGCATAAATTTTCGCTACGAAAATGCATTACATATGCCCTGTTTCTCCCAACTGTGTAATAACGTTGAATGTCGGCAGTTATTTCCTGATGGCTCCGATGTCAACTTTGACAAAGTGACCTTTCTCAGATGGGAAGTAATCGTGTTGCGAAAAAACAGAAGGTTTCAAACAAGACGACAGCCCTAGGATCTGAAACAATGCTCCGTAACAGTTCAACCAAACCGGAAGCCCAAGTGTTCTTTTGTACATTGAAAAAAGGAACATGGGAAGTAAAGTACTTGCGAAATCACCCCGCTTTATTCATAATTTTTTGAAATTTGTTTGAACAACACGAAATTACAAAACAATCTTTGACACCATGCCAGAAATCGTAATTGAGGAGGATTATGACGATGAGATAAGCCGGCTGTTATCTGGCATCCCGGCTACAGAATCGAGCCCTCCCTTATCGGCCCGAACCCCTCCACAAGAAGAAAAGAATGATCACGGTGATAAATTGAGCGAGTTGCACAGCAGCTTGAACGACTTGCAAAGGAGCTTGAGTAATTTACAACTCAGCCTTGGTTCGCTTTCGAACCCCGATCAGCTCAATCGATCACTCGGTGCCAGCACCTCGTCATCGAGTCGGAGGGATAACTCCCAGAATGCTCCAGTATCCTTTGATCAGAAAAATCTTATTTCAACTAAGCATCGCTCCAGTCATACGGCTTGATAAGCTCGAGGATCGACTGAGCAAGATCGAGGCTGGAATGAAAGACGAAGAGGCTAGTTATGGCAGCACCTTTGAGCTGTGCAGTTTACCCTCCTATGTTGATCCTTTGAATGTGTCCATGAATAGATCGAGAAGATCACTCGATAGATCCAGAGGATCAGCACTCGATAGGTCCAGAGGGGGACAAAGCTTATCGTCTTCACGCCATCGATACGGAAATCCCAGGATAGGTATTGATCAGTCGCAGCATTCCATTGGTTCGAAGAGGCTCGCTGAGGTGGTTGTTGTTCCCAAGAAAGAGAACATTGAGAGCAAATACTTTGTGGATCATTCCCGTGAAATCGGACGGGGAACCAACACCATTGTACGAAAGTGCATCTGTCGCGCCACCGGGAATCGATACGCTGTCAAGTCGGTTAGAAGATCCGACACGGAGGAGTACGAAAACATGCGAAAAGAAGCGAATCTTCTCACCGCACTGGACCATCCCGGCATCATCAAGATCTACGATACATTCGAAGATGACAAGCATCTCCACATGGTTGTAGAGATCTGCAAGGGTGGAGAACTCTTCGATCACGTCGTAAAACCATCCAAAAACAAGAAGGGCGTAGAACTCAACTGCCCAGAAGAGAAGGTAGCAGCAGTGATCGTTCGCCAAGTAGTTGATGCGGTTGCGTATCTACACGAACACAATATCGTCCACCGTGACTTGAAGGTAAGCCCCTGTTAAGGATTATGTGTATTGCGATTCACTCTTTTTCAATATTATGCTCATGCTGTCTTCTTCTTCATCCCTACAGCTCGAAAATCTTCTCTTCAAACAGAAACCCGATGATAGGAAGCTTTCAAGCCTGACGGATGTCCGAGTCATTGACTTTGGTCTCTCCCGAAGGTACAATACCCACCACCGATTCGCTTCCCTTCCAAAGCTGACATCGTTTGTGGGCACCAAGTTGTACGTGGCACCAGAGGTCCTCAACAAATCTTACACACACGCTGTTGATCTCTGGTCCGTTGGGGTGCTTGCCTATGCCTTGTTGAGTGCCAAGGCTCCCTTCATGGGACGCAACGACCAAGAACTCTTTGACAAGATCCAACACTGTGGAGACGAATTGAAATTCCCAAGCCCCGATTTTGACAATGTTTCGGAAACGGCCAAGGATTTCATCCGTCTCTTATTGGTCAAGGACGAGGAACGCCGACCACTGGCTTCCGACTTGCTGAGTCACCCGTGGATGATGCAAGCAATTCGATGGAAAGAAGAGATCGACTCTGCCGCCTCGACTTCCAGGCCGTCGCCCTTCAAAAAGCTATTTGGGCGATTTGGCAAAAAGAATAAGCAGAAAAACGATTTGGATGGAGTCACGCACAAGAATGTGATATCCGCGAAGTGATGATATGTATCGAACGGTTTTTTGACGTTTTTGAAACCGCATGTTGTTTTGATGTAATATGAGAGCAATCATTGGATTGCAAATTTAGAACTGTTAAATATCCAACTCTTTTTGAAAGAGTTGGAGTTTTTGGCCACTTGAGAATTTTGAAGGCTAGCTAGCTACCAAAACTACATAATTTCTATACTCTAAAGAACAATCAAATTTATAATAATATCCATAGTAACATCATCTTCTTCAAACACAAGCTTGGAATTTGGAATTTCGGAATATCTTTAAGAATGCGAGTTGTTGTTTTTTGTTTTGAAATTCCCCGCTTTCGCAAAACCTAGCACTTTAATCCAGAACTCATTCCACCGTCGACGACCAGATTCGTGCCCGTCGTGTAACTCGCTTCGGAACTCAACAAAAAGGCCACGGATTGGATCACTTCTTCGATTGTCCCTAGGCGTTTCATGGGAACACTGTTGACCTTGTTTTTGGCGACGGTTTCGGGATCTGTGGCAAAATACGGACTTCCCGATTTGGCGTGCAGCTCATTCTGTCTGTCCCACATAAAGCCGGGGCCAATGAGGGCCGGGCTAATGGCATTGACTCGAATTCCATACGGTGCCAAGTCTTTTGAAGTGGATACCGTCATGGCCAGGACTGCTGCCTTGCTGGAGGCGTAGGCAACCATGGCAGGAGTCCCCCTCAATCCTGCAACGCTGGACGTGTTGACAATCGAATAACTCGTGTCGCTTTCCTGGGCAACCATTTGTTTAGCCACTGTCTGCAAGACGACAAACATGCCCGTGACGTTGACGTTCATGACGAGCGCAAAATCCTTTGGATCGTACTCCAGAGTGGGAGTAATGTGTCCCTGGTATCCGGCATTGTTCCACAGCAGATCGATTCGGGAAAATTTTGCGACGGCCGAATCTACTGCGGTTTTTACGCTGGCCACATCCGTCACGTCGCAGGGTGACACAAAGATTTCTGCGTCTGGGACTTCTTGCTTGACATACGAAGCAGTTTCTTCCAACGTCGTTAAATTCATGTCCATGGCCACGATTTTGGCTCCACGCTTGGCAAAATATAAGCATCCTTCTCGACCGAAATTTCCGCCGGCACCGGTGATGACAATGACCTTGTTTTCGAATGATGACGACATGGTGGATTTCGCTTGATTTTTTCTTGTTATTGTATGATGTGTTTCTTGTTTATGAGCCAAGGGTATTTGCAATGTAGTGATTGTTTGTTGACTTGTCGTTTGATTATTTTATTCCTTTTTGTAATTGCAGAATGACATCGACAATGAAGATTTTTTGCTTCCCTTCCTTCGTTGGCATGATTCCCAATTTTCTCGAAACAAAAAAGGAGAGGTGTCAACAAAATCAAGGCGTCACGGGAACAAGGATCTTTCACGAATGAATGAATGAATCAATCACGCATACAAGCGTGATTGATGGTGATTCACTCGTTCCATGGTGAACCAAACTGTTTTGGTCATCCCCCAAAGTAATATTTGAGTGTGACGCCCTAACAAAAATCTAACCGTTCAAGGTGGGGCTTATCAGGATTCTCGTTATAACCATCTGTCTCATTCTACAGAAAACGAAATTCCTTCGATCTTTCTTGACGCGAGATAAATTAGCTTTCTCTTGACACCGATTTTTTCTTTTCCGTGACATCAATTCAATCGTTTTCGTGTCTTCGAGTTTCCCATGAGAACTTCCGCACCAATTTCAATAGTGAACCCGTGAAATTCTTCGGAACTTGCACAGGGACCGACCAATAAATTATCCAATCGACTGGTACACTTCTACGAACTCTACTCCGACTTTCTCGTTTGAAAAGCAAGAGAAGGAGTGATGGAATTTTTTAACGAGACGACAACACGCTTCTCATGGGAAAAAAGTTTACTTCACGTCCGCGATATCGAAGCAACACAAAACCCTTGACAACATATCCATCAAAGGATCATCGACGCGTAACATCAATCGATTTCGAACAATCTCATCATAAAGCAAAACATCAAGAACAATCACAACCGTCATAAAATTTTGAAGAAGCAATCAACGAAAGCAAGTCTCTACCAAGCAATACCCAAACTCCTGTAACCAATATCAACATTGCGTTAAATATTGTAATTCATATTACTACTCGAAAAACATCTATAAACAACTGTATCCAAGAAAAACCTGTAAATCAACCATGACATACATCGACGAAAGCGAAGATGGTGATCACCAACTCTTCTTTGTGACATCCTATTCCGATTTTGAAAAGCTAGGTAAGATTTGAATCACACGGTGACACCAACCAACAATGAGCATTCAGAGGAATGAGAATTTGCCTTTCTAAATCTCTTTGTTTCCTTTCTCACTTTACATCACGTCTCATCTGCTTCTTTCTTCGTCTTCTTTTTCCAGCCCATGGCCCTCGAGGTACTGAAGCCAAAAAGTGTGTATATGTCTACCGCTTCCACCCATCCGATGGTTCTTTGGTCCTCCTGAACGTGCAGGGAGATGCGGAAACCGTCGTCAACCCAGCGTTTTCTCGCCATCACCCCCGCCTGAACGTTGTCTACACCTGCACCGAAGACTGCCACGAGAATGGAAAAATCATTGCCTACAAGCTCAAGGCCGACGGTACATTGGAACAGTTTGGAGAAGCCGTCGATGCCGGTGGAACATCCACCTGTTATTTGACGATTGACAAGGCGCAGCGGAATTTGCTGGCGGTAAACTACTGGAATTCCACCTTGGTGGTGATTCCCATGGACCCAAACACAGGAGCGCTCCTCGGTGGTGTCAAGAACACGTACGATCCCAAGGATGGAAAGGAAATGGTCGCCTGTGCCAAGAAAGACGGTGGGGTCAACCATTCGTGCAACGATGCTTCCACCATTTCGGCACGCCAGGCGGATCCCCACTCTCATGCTCTGGTCTTGGATCCCTTTGTGGGGCAGGTGGCATATGTACCCGACCTCGGGAAGGATTTGGTGCGAGAGTTTTATTACGATTCCAACAATGGAAACATTGCCATTGAACTCAACGTCATGCCCTCGGGCCTCTGTACAGGAAAACCGGATGGCCCTCGCTACTTTGAGTTTCATCCGCAATACAACATTGCCTATGTCGTCAACGAACTAAGTTCTACCGTAAGTTGTCTTCTTGCATCAAAAATGTGTTCTTCCCTTTTGTTTGGTCATGACACTCATTGGTTCGTTGCATTCTTTTTCTCTTTATCTATTTCACTTAGGTTGCTGTCTTTGAGGTCGACCGCGAACTCTTGAACGAAATTCATGCTGCGTCCAAAAATGGAGAAGACATGAACCGATTCAAAGGCCGCTCGACACTTCGATTGGTTCAATCTATCAGCACTATCCCCAACGCCTTTCCAACTACCATGAACACCTGTGGCCGCATGTGTGTGCACAAATCGGGACGCTTTGTGATTGTCTCCAACCGAGGACACCAATCGATTGCCGTCTTCCGTGTCAAGACCAAGGGCTCCAAGCGCGGAGAACTCCAAAAGATTGGATGCATCCACACCCGCGGAGAAACCCCACGACACTTTCAATTCGACAATTCGGGACAATACTTGTTGGTGGCCAACCAAGACACAGACTCGATCGCAATTTTCAACTTTAACCTTAGCAACGGTGAGCTCAAGTATTCTGGTAACGAGTATCGAGTGCCATCGCCTAACTTTGTCTGCTGCTGCCCAACCCATTCCGATGAGGACGACGAAGTCGAAGCTCCCCACGAGTATGTTCCTTCTACGGAATCTCTGGGTGACTCGAGCTCCGACAGCGAGGACAGCACCGTGCCTGCCTGGACGGGACGTTCCTCGGAGGAAAACGTCAAAGCAGAGCTTGCCAAAGCTCGAGCCGAAATCGAAAACCTCAAAAAGCTATTAGCAGAACGAGCCAAGTGATAGCGCAAATGTGCATGTGGAGTAAGTCTTTTTTCCGCTTGAAGAGTATGGAGAACGAAGTCTTCGTTACATCCTCATCTGTTATCACCTTTCTACTATGGTTCGAAACACGCTACTTTGCGTGATGTGGAACAACATTCCCAAGAGGATGTGTATTCACTGAATGCGAAACAATTTTACCATGTTGTTGCAATATTACAATGACTTTTTTTCTAGAAGTCAATACAATACATAGATAAAATAATAATACTATAAAGAAATAATTTTATGCATAAAAGCTTTTGAAAATCATATATTGAAATGAGTATTCCAACAATAGAATTCGACTTATTGAATTCTACACAACTCCCGCTTCGTTCAGTACGCCAAGCAGCTCATCGTGAATCTTTCCGTTGCTGGCCACAATTTTCCTCGTTGTCAGCCCAAAGGGAACTCCGGCCAGGTCTGTAAAGGTTCCCCCCGCCTCGTCAATGATCAATGCCCCGGCCGCAATATCCCAGGAACTCAGATCATACTCCCAGTAGGCCGTCAGCCGTCCATTGGCGATCCATGCCAGCATGATGGCCTGCCGATCCGAGCATGCGAATCGTTCGGACCTTGGGCATGAGGGCCTGGACGCCCACTAAACTCATGGCCAGGCTCTCTTCTCCCGGGGGCGATCCCATGGCCACAACTGCGTCACCAAGCTGACTCTGTTCTCCCACTTTTATTGGTTCACCATTCAAAAAGGATCCACCACCCTTGGTAGCTGTAAAGAGCTCATCACGGTGGGGATCGTAAATGACGGCGGCCACCACTTGTCCCTTGTAGGCCGCAGCGATGGACGGCATGTTCAGAGGCATCCCGTGGACAAAATTCGTCGTCCCGTCAATCGGATCGACGATCCAGAGCCAATCGCTTCCCGAGGCCAGTTTTTGTTGAATTGCGGCAGCGCTGGCCTCCTTTCCGGGGGGAACATCCTCCTCACCCAAGAAATCGTGGTCCGGAAACTTGCCCAAAATAGTCTCGCGTATTGTTTTCTCGCAGAGAGGATCGATCAACGTCAGCAAATCGCGGCTGTTGGCTTTGAGTTCCGTGACGGCTGCGCCTCCGGCATTTCCCAATATAATTTCACCAGCCTGTTTGGCCGCCTCGGTAGCCACATCGAGGACCTGTGTCAGTAAGTCGGCGTCCACGAGATTTTCTGTTTCGGAAACCGATGCCGATAACTGCGACAGTGATGGTATCTTTGGTGTCTTGGCAACAAAAGCAGATGTTGGTATCAGGAGCGCCAACACAATACCGGAGAGGAACATCATCGTCCTAGAAGAAGGAACTCTTGTGCTCGTTATCATTGTTATTTGATATCAACTTTTAGGTTTGGCAGGTTGTGTGCATTGAACATGGATTCAAACGATTGTAGATCAGATTCTCATAATGATCAAAATAATCATCTTCTTCAATCATCTTCTGCTGAACTGAAAAACGCACGAATACGAAGTTGAGAAAATTTGCTTCCATTGTAGATTTTCCCGTGTTCGCTACACAAGTACGACTGCTTTGGGAAATTTTGTGATGTTATGTTTCTTCATCCGACTTCCTCGAGAAAGCCAATCAGAAATTGGCGCGCAAAACTGTGCGTCACGAACCGACGTCATTAATCCGTACCATGCAAGACGGCGTGAAGGGAAAGAATCATAATAAAGGCAAACCTTCCAGCGGGCAAGGCGTTAAGGCTTTTTCCCTCCGACCGGGAGAAGGTAGTTGGAATGGGAAGGTGATCATTATTTCAGAGAAGTCTTGTCATTCCAAGACTATCCTTGTAATAATACTGTTATTATACAACCCAACACCATGACGTCGTTGACCAACTATATCGTTGCTACGATTGCGTTGATCGTGATTTCCTCCTCGGCTGCCTTTACGGCCATGCCGACGAAAACGGTTCGATCGACCAACTTGTACATGGCCGATGGGGAAGTCAAGGCTGCTCCGTCGGTATCTGGAGAAGAACTGGAAGTTATGTTCCAAGATTGGGACACCCCCATGGTTATTGATGCCTACGCTACGTGGTACGTGCGGAAAAAAATCTCGCGAGAATGGATGCGAAATTTGCCGTGATGCGCACTATAACATCACTCACCAAATTGTTCTTGTTCTTATTTGTCAATTCACTTTTGCGTTTGCCAGGTGCGGACCGTGCCTCCTCATGAGCCCAGAATTCGAGGCTGCTGCCAAGGAGCTTGAGGGAAAGGTCCGATTTGTCAAGCTGGACACGGATCAGAACGAAATCATGGCCAACAAATTGGCAATCAACGGCCTGCCGACGCTTTTGTTTTTGGACAAATTTGTCCCCGAGGGAAAAGACGAGGAAGAAATCGAGGCCAAGGGCGTCCTCAAGGGACGGATCGAGGGTGCGATTCAGAAACAAAACATTGTCGACTTTTGCGATCACTACTTTTTCGATGGTCCCGAGCCCAAGATCGGTTAGGTGGAATTTGTTTATCAGCTAAAAGAAATTTTTGCTTATCGGATATTGCTACTACAGAATTGATAATATATGGAAAGTGAACGCAAGCCAGTGGGAAATGATTGTATCCAAAGCCCAACTTCAGAGAATGCGTTGAATGCACGATTTTCCACTATATTGCTTCGTATTTGCTTCGTTAGTTCTCGTTTCCAACTCGGTTGTCTTGCGCTTGTTGGTGAGAGGATGATATGCCAGAGTGCCAATCCACGTCCGGATAACAACTTTCGCCATCGCAGCAGTTCTCGATACAGCACGGGCAGGTTGCGTCGCCGCAATCCGTGGTCAGTGATTCCAAAGATTCCTCCTCCGTCTGCCAGCAAATGAGATTCGCCGCGTCGGTTCCTACCGTCATGTTTGTGTGATGAATCGTAATCGTAGCTGCAAAGTGTATGCAATACAAGTCGTTGAGCAAAACATCTGCATGATATTATGTATACAGGTGATTCCAAAATACGAATGAAAAACTTACTCAAAGACGACATATATCCAATGGATTCCGGCAAGGTTCCCGTCAATGGATTGTCGTGCAGCAAAAGGAATTCCAGATTCTGTAGGGGCTTAGCGGGAAACTCCCCGCTGATGCTCCCGGTCAATTGGTTCTGCGATACGTCCAGCATTTGTAACTTTGGTAATTCGTAAAAGAGCCATGCTGGAATTCTGCCTCCAATATTGGAGTTGTCGAGGTACAATTCCTCGAGGTTGGTGAAAAGTCGGAGTTCGTCCGGGATTGCAACATATTCGCTGATGTTGTTTGGGACATTGCCACCGAGTGACAGTGTTTGGAGACGAGTCTCTCCTCTGATCTGTCTTCGGCTGTGTGTAGTGTTCTGACCGCCCAAGTTCAATTGATTGTCGGAGAGATCAAGAATCTCCAAATGATTCAATGTTTCGCCCACCCAAGAATACAACGGAATTAATTCTCCCGCCAAGCGATTGCCGCTCAAATCCAATCGAGTCAGGTGCACAAGATTTTGAACTTCTTCCGGGATGGTTCCTTCGATGGAGTTGTTCTTTAAGTTCAAGGAACGTAACGAGCTCAAGTATTGGATCTCACTGGGATGCTTCCTTTGAGATTATTCGAAGCTAAATTGCGCGGAAGAGTTTGAGAAAAATTGTGTGAGAAAAAGAATTTTAATTTTCCCAAATCGATTCATATGCAAATCAACTTACGCAGAAATATGCTTTCGACTTTCAAGTCACGATTGCAGGACACTCCCATTGCTAAATAGTGAACATTCTTGCTGTTCTCGTTGCTATTGGACAACTCGAACTTCTCGCTGTCGCTGTTGTTCGATGTTGGAGAAAATCCGTCTTCTCCGTGATTCGTAGACATCTTGTCCGATTCCATCATACGTTCAAACCAGGAGCATTCGTGTCGATCTTCTGATGCAAAATGATAATCCTTCGTCCAACTGTTAGCATCGCCACCCAAGGCAAAGTAGAACACCAACAAAACGTAGCGTTGGACGAAATCAAAGGGCGAAGCAATATTGTTGGAAATTTCCCATCGTGTCTCGATGGTTGGCACGTCAAGCTTCTCGGAATCTTCGTAGGCCAACCACGAGGCAGCCATGGATTGTGGAGAAAAAGCATCTTGAAAATCTTCCTGCGACGAGATTCCCGTAGGTTTCACTGAGATAGTGAACGATTTCGTCGAGGCGGTGATCGCTCGAGTGAGCAACACTATCGCTTCCCTCCGAGACAGAGGCTTGCGATCGTCCCGCTGCCATTCCAAAGATCGAAAGGACAATTATCGCGATGATCAAACCAATCACGGAACAAACCTAACTTTTTCCAAAGGAGATTGGTTTTGGACAATTTGGTGGTTGGCACATTGTCGTCCACCAACCAAATATTGAACTCCTTCTCTTGGCTCTTGTTCGAGGACATGCTGCGATTGCTATTGCTATTGCTGTTGCTAGTCCAGGGGAATGCTGTGATGGGAGGAACCCTTGCCAAGACTTCGAACGGAAGTCGAACGTGCGCTTTTCATGGCAGTCATTCGAAAGGACGAGGCACGATGCATCATTTGGCGCAAGAGGATTGGCTTCTCTGCGAATTCCCAAATCTCTTGTGCTTCGTCGGTTGGATTCGTTCAGCATGGCTGCGGCAAAGAGTCGAGCCTGGGCAATCCCGTTTTCGTCTTCGTCGTCGTCGTCGTCGTCATCATCTTGGAGGAATCGTTTCATCGATTGCTTGGTATCGTACTGAAAGTCGGTGTGGTTTTCGTCAAAATAGGGCATGTCTCCTCTTCTGAAAGACAATCTCCTGTTCGTCCGAAAAGCTGTCTTCGTCCGAAAATGTATCATCACTGAGAACGAAACGAAGCGGAATACCCTTTGAGAGAGCACCCTTGTTTCCGTTGCGAGTATAGAGGCTGTGCTTGTTATCGTGCCTCTTCAAGCCGGATCCTCGAAGTATTCCATCGCTGCTTTCCTCGGAACTTTCGTCGTTGTGTTTCCGTCCCGGATAGGAGGGAGGACAATCACCGGGGTCAATCACGTTGGGTGTTTCGGTTTCGAAACGATCTTGCGCCAGCATGGTGAAATGATTTATTTGAGAACAATGGAAGATTGAAAATATAAATTGCGAAGCAAAAAACGAGGATGGATTTTTCGTTTTATGTGACAATCTATTGCTGCTTTGTGAAATGAGTTTGCTCGATGATATAGTGTCTTTCGATAGACAGTTCTTGGATTATTTGTTCTAGCCTTTTCTTTTCATGCATCGAAGCCACTCTGGTTGGAATATGTCTGCATTGGTTGTCAAACTATTGTTTGCTGTATGGATCGTTTTTGGTTTTCGTCATATTATTGTTGTTGATCTTGTTTTGCGCATTGTTATGGTCGGCCATGGTTTTTCCGCGTAGAGCACAGTAGTCGTAAGAACCATCTCTCGGTTTCTGAAAGCTGGCAAGCAATGAAAGAACATGACAATGGTTGTTCGATTGTGTTTTTCGTAGAGTCCTCTCTACGACTTTCTCCAAACAGGTTTTCGTGTGGGCAATACGAAGCAAAAAAGCCGGATAACTAATGAGAAACGCGGCGGCAGTCGTGGTTCAATGAAAACCAACCATTCGCAAAATAATAATTAAAGTTGTGTGACTGAGAAAAAGGAAAACCCTTGAACATCAAAGAACCACTAAATTAGTTCCCTCCGATCTGTTTTGGTTACAGTTTCAGCAGCTGCTCTCATCTTCGCAAATTGATAGCGATAGCAGCTGTTCCTTTCAATGCTGCTTTCGAATTTCTTTGGGAGATGTCATGATTGACAACTTTTTTCCCGCCCAATTGACATTTTCTGTACGCTCAACATTGACTCATCGTTTTGAAATCAAGGATTCCGTAGATACTGTATTTCATGAGTTTGGTTCCAGTGACTTCCACTTGAACCAAATCGATGCCCTTGGCGCGCAAAGAAATGCACCAAAAATTCTATGCTTACAGGAAGCACTAATTTGTTTTGAGTAAAGAATAATTGTTATTCGAATTATGTATGTAGAGTGGCAGCAGTAGCAATGGTGGGGTATCTATTGGATATAGTAGTCTTCGTCACGCAGCTTGGGCGCATTGTGTGTCTCCCAGTATCAGAGAGGCTGTATTGGTCAAGAATCCTTCTATTTCCATTGCACGCGGGTCGTTCCAAGTATTTGTGGAATTGTCGTCGTTGTCTGTTTTCACACGGGTCTTGTAATCCAGAACCACCATGACACTCGATAGCAAGTGTTGTCGGCATCGATCGTACTTGCTTTGGTCGTCGACCAAACGATGCAATTGAGAAATGTTGTTTTGAAGGATCATGTTGAACCGAAAACTCGCCACCGAAGAGCAGGATACCAAGGATGATATGGAAGACACTTCTGATGCCTCCTTGTTGTCGTTTCCAAGAAGCTTGAGGTAGCATTCGTGTGTGAGTTGATACAATTGTAGAGTCTTTTGGACAATCGTGTCTCGTTTTCTTGTCTTTGCCAGAGCCTGGAGATGATACTTTCCCAGAGCTTGGAGATGATGCGCAAGCGCCAGATTGAAAATGATAATGAGAAAGAGTGTTCCTCCCATGTCTCCGGCTTCTAAATCCACTCGTATCGGCTGGCCGTAGATGTAATCGTCGTCTAAATCTTCTCGTGTTGTCATTGTTGTTGTAGTTATGCTTTCACTTGGTGGCCTCCAAAATATGTTTCTCTTTCCATTTGTTTCTTCGAGTCTTCTTTTCTTCGTAGTTGGTTCCTCGTCATTGGACGAGGAGCAATTAATAGCGGAACGATTCTTTTCGGAGTAGGCAATGCATCCATCCAAGGTACATGGATAGCAAGTGGAGATCTTTTCATAGTGATACATTGCCTTCTTGCTCTTCTTGTTGATTTCCAGCGCTTTCTTGAGCGAGGCCATGGCTCTTCCGTAGTGCCCGATTTCTATGCATCGTGCGGCACTATTGTTGAGTTGTTGGGCAAGGAGGTAGGTGCAGGAAGGAAAGAGATGAGAATCCATGGTTTCGTGTTTTGGAATTCGAACACTATTGCCAAGTGGAATGGAAAGACTCATTTCAACAATTGCCGTCTCCTAGAGGGAGGAATGCAACAGATGATGATGGCGCAGTATTCAATGTAGAAACAGAAGCGCTTATGACCGTGAAAAAGTACCGATCAACAGCCTTGGCATCACAGCCAGCAATGATTTTTTAATGGTGATTTTTTGTTGGAATCACTTTACATACGATTGATAAATTTTATTTGACACCAATGCAATAGCCTCGCCGGAGTCGGAGACAATACATATTTGATGGGTCTTGCAGATGTTGTAAGCAACGTGTAAACTTGTACTACTACCCGTTTTGATGGAGAAGCTTCTCTCGGAGAAATTTATGACCCCGGATTTTTTTCAGTCTTGTTTGTGTCCGTTGAGTCGACTGTTTTCAATTTCCGGCACCGCGCCCAAAATTGGATTGACAAAAATATGAATCCGTCCAATCATACGTCATTTTATGCTTTTGGATATTCCCATTCGTTCAGGGCGTGCGGGGCGAACCAAACTTCCAATCCCGGAGAAATTAAAGAGAATGGTTTCGACAAATGCCGAGCGGAGAACCGCACTTATATCTCTTCTGCCGATTAATGGCATCTGCCGGACCGGCTGTCAAGAAGAGAGAACCTTCGCACGTTCTTCTTTCTGACGTTCTATTCTTCTCTCAGCATGTTTACGCCATTTTTCCATCTGCCTCGAAGGAAGACATTCATCGCTCTTGTTCCCTCCAATTTTAAATGGATTGATACGGTAAAAAGCATTTCTTGAGTTAAGAGATGGGACTGGTATCGTCGGCGTTAAAGTCCTATGGAATTACGTTTGTTTTGTCCCTTCAACACAACGAGAATACGCCTCCTCGCATTTCTATTCGCCGAGAGGAGTACAGTGCGCACCACTACTCCTGTAGACGAGAAGGAGCAAGAAGAAGTGGCGGTGACGTTGGTGGTGCCGCCGGCATTTCCTTGTTCTGTTCGGACCTAATACATCGTTGTAGTCACCATCTGTCATCTTCGCCTTGTCCTATTTAAATCATCTCTAGTGCCGAGAGGACTAGATATCAGTCCACAATGAGTTCGACTAGTTCTAGTTGTACAGTACTAGTATGATATATACAGTAATAACTTTCTTAGTATTCGTCGTCCTCATCAACTATCATTCCATCCTTGCGATTGGAATGAAAATGGAAGTCGCAACGACTACATTAATGACGAGGGTACATCCCGAGGACGTTAGTTGTCAGCACCTGTTCGATCGTCTTTTGTTTCTTCTTGTTTGCAGTAGTACTTAAGCTGTTGGGGAGTGGAGATGTTCGGTGTCACCAAACGTTCTGATCTTATCGTTTCTTTAACCTGAAGTAGCAGACGGCTCTCAACACTTGGAAGGCCAACGTGAGGCGATGGTGTCACCTAGAGATGATTTTTCAGTGCTTAACAAAAGGCCGGAGAACCATGTGATGCCGACTATTCCATCACCACGCGTCAAGAAATGTTTGTTGTTTCCGGCAGTTGGGTTTGTTCTTTTTGTTTCTACTGTTAGTCCGCATAAGAAGCTTCTCTAGAGCGAAAAACACACTCCGTACAAACAAGAACGAGGCTTCTCGTTTGTGTTGCTTTTTCCGGCATTTCGCTTGCCAAAATTCTCGACATTGACGTGTTGTGACTAAATGCGGGAATAAAAATGTAAATCCAATAAAATAATTCCACGTGTAAGATATTTTTGCATTGTGATGGAAATTGTTCTGACGTTCTTCCAAGGAATCAAAGTGCTGCCTTAAGTTTCCAAGGAAGGGCGGAGAAAACTTAATGTGATCAATTGAAATGAGAGAATTGAAAGAATGTTACCAGAGAAGTAATGGTGCGACGGGTTTCTCTCTGCCAGTCTACAGATTTTCATCGGGAAAGATACAAGTATGCGCAAAAACTCGTACTCATGTCATAGTTTTTGATTTTGCTCAAAAAAATCATTTCGACTTGACCGTGATAACAATCGGTAAGAAAAATGTCAAACTAAAGATATAATTCACATGTCAATCAATTGCAATGACACTCATCTCTTCGTCTCGTTGCACTTTTCCTAAATTCGTACAGCGATAGAAAGTTTTCAAACATGTCTGAAGCCGAAGAAAAGACGACCGGAATCATCGGTCGTGGTGAGTCCATCATCACCAAGAAGCACCCTGATGCCGATGTTGAAGCCGAGAACAGCGCCGAACTCGCCAAGAGAGAGGAGTCTGAGATCGAAGGCATCAAGGAATCCCAGGGATGGATGTTCCCCAAGGTCAAGCTCAGTGCTTGGGTAAGTGACAAATGGTCGAACCGACATTCGTCGTCGACTTTCAAACATTTTGACACTGCGTCAATTTTATCTCGACTGAATTGAAATCTAACCGTGTCTTTTTATTTATTATTACAGGATCCCGAGAACGAGAAGCAATGGGAAGCCACCGGCAAGTTCATTGCCCGACGCAACCTTCTTTCCTCCATTCCTAACTTGACTTGCGGATTCGGTGTCTGGCTTGTCTGGTCCGGTAAGTTGTCGCTTAATTGAATTTCAGAGGTTGTCTTTTATTTCGATTCTTTTCCAATTAACTTATCCATTTTTTTCACTTCGACATCCAAACTTGAATACAGTCATTGCCACCAAGATCCAAAACATGCACGATCAAGATCCTAATGTTTACGCATTTGCTGATTGGGGATCTCCCCAGGGCAGAGCGGTAAGTCTATTAATGAATTGACTCGAAATAAACGAGTTCAAGTTCTTCTTTGCAATTGAGATGTTTCGAAATAAATTATTTTGATCTCCTCTTTGTAATTGAGATGTTCCGAATTTTTTATTGCAATATCCGAAATATTTTCTCACTTTTTGTCGTTTGCTAAATCTCTTTTAATTATTTAGTACCGCTCCGTCCTCTTCCTCCTCCCCGGTGTTGCCGGTCTTTCTGGAGGTACTCTTCGTATCCCAAACAGTTTCCTCACCCAAGTTTCGGGCGGAAGAAACGTCGTCTACTCCACATCTCTCCTACTCTGCGTTCCCATGATTATTGCCGGAATCGCTCTTTCCGACCCTAACTGCAACTTCAACACCCTTTTGGCTGCTGCTCTTCTCTCCGGCGTTGGAGGAGGAGCATTCGCATCCTCCATGAGTAACATCAGTTTCTACTACCCCAAGCGTCTCCAAGGTATGGCCCTTGGATACAACGGTGGAATCGGTAACTTGGGTGTGTCCATCACCCAGTTGCTTGCTCCCATCTTCATGTCGAACGGTTTCGGTTCCTCCCCTATCGCCCCATCCGGAATTGCCGGATGGCCCGACAACGCTGGATGGCTCTGGTTCCCTCTTTGTGCCTTCTCTGCCATCCTTGCCTTCTTCTTCATGTCCAACCAGCCCCACCACGGTGAAGCCAACAACCTCCACAGTCTCTTCAACTTCTACTGGATGGAATGTGTCGGATTTGTTGCCAGTTTCATTGGTGTTATCACTCTCGTCATGACCCGTGACTCTGGTCTCGTCAAGTCTTCGGGTGGTCAGGTCGCCCACAAGTTCCTCCTTGTCCTTCTTGCCATGTCCGCCGAACACTTGTTCATGTTGGCGTCTCCCAAGAAGGCCCGTGACAGAGTCATCAAGCAAGCTGTTATTTTCAAGCGAAAGCACAATTACGTCATGACTTGGTTGTACATCATGTGTTTCGGTTCCTTCATCGGATACAGTGGATCTTTCCCCAAGTTGATTGTCGATATCTTCGGTTACCTTGAGGGAGATGGTTGCGTCATCGATCAGGCCTTCACACTCGGTATGGATGAAGACGAATGCGCCGCCGCTGGTGGAGCTTACAAAATCGGTTACGAATACCCCAACCCTAACGCCCCTAAGGGATCCAGAGTTGCTTGGCTCGGTGCCTTTGTCGGATCTATGATCCGCCCTGTCGGAGGAACCATGGCCGACAAGTACGGTGGAGCCAAGATGACCATGATCGCCATTGTCTGGTGTACCATTGCCGCCTTTGCCCAGGGAGCCTTGGTCCAGAAGTGCCAAGGAATGGCTGACCCCAACAAGTTCTACGGATGGTTCATCTTCTTGTTCCTCAACCTCTTCCTCTGTACTGGATTCATGAACGGAACCACCTTCCGTACCATTGGTGTCCTCTTCCCTCCTGAGGAAGCCGGAACTGTTCTTGGATGGTCTTCTGCCATTGCTTCTTACGGTGCTTTCATCATCCCCACCATGTTCGGTATCGCTCTCCAGGCCGGAGCTCCCCAGGTCACCTTCTATGGACTCGGTGCTTACTACGTCACTTGCGGTCTTCTCAACTTCTGGTACTACCTCCGCCCTGGATGCGAGAAGCCTGGTGTCTAAACATCGGAAGTCTTTTGTGTTTTGAAAAATTTTCATGTTTTTACCTACTTATGTGAAGAAAACTGAACTCATTGTAGACGATTTAATTTATTAAAAATACGCAATCATGTTCTTTATCATTCGCTTATTACAACATATCAATTCTATTCTACTGCTCATTCCATCATATTGTGTTTCAAATGCATACAAGCTCTTTCGACGACATTCCATGCATGAAAGTCCATCGACACACGTAATTTTGGTCTGAAATTAGTCACTTTTACAGGTTATGAAATCTAAAATGCTCGAGTCTGCCGTCCAAAGCAACTCTCAAACACCATCATCGCCTTACAGATCGGCGACGATGGCAAATCTGCCTCATCCCAACGTTATTAACGACGAAATCGACGAAATGCTCACCATCGATGCCTTTCGTAACCACCACATGCTTCGCGTGCGAATGCAGGCCAAGTCCCCTTCCGACCATCGACGAACGATCACAATCATCGCAGACGCTACCACGACAAACCCACTCGATGCCAATGTTTTCTTTGGGAGCTGCGTCTGGGTATATGCAGGATTCCTCGAAACGTTACGGATTATCAATTCGTTCGTGTACGATACTCACAATTGACATTTGTCGTCAAATGGATCCCTTCGTTTGTACCAGAATGCAATCGTATTTTTCCCTTCAACGAAAGCATACTGTATTTCGTGGATTAAGTGACCGCATGTTTCCCATTTGAACAGAATACGAGGCATTCGACAAACTTGCTCTTTCGGTTTTCTTCCCCGACGCGATTTTTCAAATTTGAAATGCCTTTTCTTCGAACAACGACGAATTTTTACTTTTCGAGAGAAATTTCATTGGCAATGAAAAGACTGAGATCCTTCTCCAACCAGTAACACGAATGTGCTGCAAGGGCCGCTAGATATTCATTCGCACGATCGATCTCCGTTTCTTGGAGCATGTAATCAATGCGTCGTCCACCATTGAGAGATCCTGTCACCAACGAATGTTCTTGATCGTTGGGGTCAAAATCGTTATAATATTCGCGCGAATTATTCGGATTTTCTTTGCGTTTCGAATCTACAAGTCCCAGAGCCTCGATGCCCGATTCGAGGCTGTGAATGACATTCTCTTCTGCACGCAAGGTCTGGTCCACAATCTTATCCCATATTCGCTTTGTCTGGTACTGAAAGCGAAAGCCACCATTCCAGTGGATCATGATTTCGGGATCAATTTCCGAATTCCTTGGATGTATGAGTGGTTCGATACGGTAACTCACGGGATCATATGGGTGGAAAATATTAAAGACTTTAGTGCAGCCGTTCAGTGTGAATGCCGTACTGAGTGGTTTTTCTTGGTTTCGAATCATCAAAAATACCGGAATTGGTGAGCCAAGCGCAAACATGGTCTCAACCTTGAAATTGAGTTGTGGATATCGGTAGGAATCATCGGTTTTTGACAGCGTAAAAAATCCAGTATTTCCCTGATTTCCCTGATTGTCAAGAATATCCCATGCAATAACACTTCCGATAGAGTGACCAATGATTGAGATATCACCTTTGAACCCAGTCAGTTTTCGGAATCTCTTGGCGACAAAATTCAATTCGAAGGTTACAATGTCCACAATAATATCGTGATGAGCTGGGCTCATGAAGTAAAGAATGTCCATAAGTGTATCGTTGGCAAAGGATCGCAACGTTGGGATAGTCCGCAACGAAATATCGTCGACTCTGACTTTTTGCTTGCGATTTTTCGAGGGTGACGATACCGGTTCTGACACTGTCCGTCTTGCTTTTTGGGCAGAAAATGCCTCGTGCCACTCAATCGGTAGATATTCGACACGTCCCGACTTTGTTTTGTTGATTTGTTTGGCAATCTGAGATACTTTTGCGTCCGAAATTTCGGCATGGTTTGCTCGTAGGTAGCTACAGCAGTCTGCAATGTTGGGCACTTTTTTCAATCCAAACAAATCGTAGGCTTGCATCATTTCCCCAATTCCATGAACCACTAATATGAGATGGTCAACTTCGCGTTCGTCGTCATTATTGATTGGAAATTTTTCACGAGTATAAACCTTGTGCGATGCTAACGATTCCTCGTGTTGACTAGCTTCCGAACGAATAGAAGAAGATTCGTCACTCTTCTTGGTAGATAGACTTTCCATTGCCTCGTTGACTTCGTCATCTTCTTCTTCTACATCACTCAAATGCTTTGAAGGTTCTTCGTCGTCGATACTTATGACATTGCTATCGTCAAATTCTTTGCTTGCAACAGAGTCCTCAGAGAACGTGAGACTGAGCTTCTCCAATGCAACTTCGGTGGTTGTGTTCCATCGAGGATCGTCTTCCAATTGTTTTCCTGGCTTTCCTTCGCTGGTGGAAACATCGCTTTCATCCAGTGGTACAACATTTTGTGCCCCGCGATACACGCGTCGCTTGAAGAGGGCTATCGCACCTCCGAGGCCCTTGCCAATGGCCGTCGCTGTGGTCAGCGACGAAAATTGCACGAGCTGTTGTTCGCTGCTATCGGGACTGGGCACTTGCACCGTCAGCAGAACATTTAGATTTTCGGAGTCTTTGCCATTCTCGGAATCTTCGTCTGGAGGTTTTTCCACACTCTGCTGCTTCGAGCCAATGATCCATTTCAGAAATTGGTAGGCATCTTCCAAGACAGCCTGAGCATCTTCTCCGTAGGGTTGTGGTCCATTTCGTGGTGTATCCAGGAACCATACAGCTCTGCGAATTTCGTCCGGGCCGTAGGATCTCCACATTGTTGGCCTGTACAATCCCAAAAGAGGAGGCGGAAGCGCAAAGAGACGATCTGCTTCCCACGATAATTGAGATATTTCGTTCTTCTCTCCATCCGATCGAACAAAGGTCACCGCGTGCCGCTTCTGATCCAGCAGAACGTCTCGACTGAGATCGGGATTATACCATTTGGCCTCTGTTGTATATTTTGGTGACTCCCAAAATTGCTCACTATTTACTCCAGGGGATTCTGGATTTTCTCCCAGCGACTTTTTGTTGAGAATGGATCGATATTTTTCCTCCAACACTTGGCCTTCACTCTGATCAAAGAGAACCCAGGGAATGTCCTTTTTTGGTCGCTTTCCGTTTTCCGATGGTAGCCGGAACCAAAGGGCATTCGTGGAAGAGTTTTCTTCGTCTTCCACGTTGTTGTTCTTGTCCTCGTGAAGAAACAAGTCGGTGCTGAGCCTTCGATAGAGAGGTTTCTCCGACAGCCATTCGTCCTCGTTACTGGAAGCACCGCCTCGTTCTTTCAAAAATCCCGTCTCGACAAGATCTCTGTACAACGAACGATTGCAGGCACGAACGTTGGACATGAATTCGTATCGTGCAATCCACAGGGACGTGGAATCCTCGTTTTTGTCGTCGTTAGTTTCCTCATTCCTGCCAATCGATAGGATAGCGTTCGCACACGTGATCCATCACATCCCGGCGTCCCGCTTCGTCGAGCGTCTCGTAGGGTCCGCTTCCTAATACGGCCCACTGCGTCCGCCGCAATGTCCGTGAAATGTTGGCATCCGCCCTGCGGAAATACCAAAAGATTTCGCGGCCGGCAAGACTCAGATTCTGTTTGGAACCATTCAGCAAAAAATCTACCGTATCCCGGACCGTCTTTTCCGAGGGCACCGGATACCGGGCGACCTCCCAGGCTTTTTGGACGGTTCCCGAGCCCAGACGCACCGCCGGCAGCACCACAGTTTTCTCCCAGGCCAAAGGGGACGGCCCTGGCCACAAACTCGGAAGATCCTTCCAGCACGTTGCTTTGAATGCGCTTGGCTTCGGAACTCCTGATAAAGGACGAGGTGGTTCCCACCACGTGTTCGGCAATTCCCAAAGGTTCGGCAGAATGATATAATCCCGGACGGGCACCAACAGCCCCTTGTCCAATCCTCTGGCCCCCGCCTTGGAGGCGTCGTAAATCCCTGCCATGGTTTGGCTCGAGGCCACCACCACGTTTCGAAACCACACATAGACAGTCCTCCCATCGATCGACGGCGGTTTGTGCCACAATGATTCCGGGCTCGTTCGAGTCCCAGAATTGTTCCTTGGTGGCTCTCACGGCAGTTCTGGCAATCGAGGGAAGTCGATGGAATTTTGGCCCGTTTGTTTGTTGTTATTGTTGTTATTGTTGTATTGCTGCTGCTGTTGCGCGAGTTTGTCGACTTGTCGGACGAATTCGACATGGATGGTGAGATTTCTAAATCACCAATGTTGGTGGTCTCCTTTCAATGGTTTTACGGGATCGCCCTTTTCCAGCTCGGGTGGTTCCATGGCGGGAATGGGGGAAATCGAAATGGACAATCGGTCCTCCAAATAGGATGTTGTGTCTGTCATCTTTTAAGTAGTTTGAGGAGCTCTTGTGGATCGAACTAGGCGTTCTTAGTAACCAGCAGCCATTGTTTGGCGATTCTTGTTATCAATTCTTTCTTTTTCTGTTATATACACAGCCAACTCTTCTTGGCAACCCACGGGAGATACTTGTTAGTTTTTGATGAAGAAGAGAGAGAACGAGGGAAAAAGAATCAGAACGCAAATTTTCGACGACAGATCATCTCTCAAAGATAAAAAATCACCAATTTTTTTCGAGGGAGAAAATGACGCAGTGATTTTCCAATGTGAGTGAAGTTAAGTATGCGTAAAATGCTACGGGCATTAGTACTAACATGTTTTGTTGGAGGGAAGGAGAAAACTATTTCCGTAGGCATGTGTATGTACGGTACATATGTATCTTTCATAGGAACAATCTTCACCACGCACGTTTTGCACACAAGGCAAAAACTCACTCATCTTCGGTTTGATGGATGGGTTCTTGATTCTCCAAACGGTATCCAATTTTCAAATATGGCAGTTCAGACACCTCATCGTTGTCTCCTCAGTCAAAGAAGCAACTTCAGTTGTTGATTAAAAGAAGCATTGATTTTGCTCTTTTGGAACAGAGAAAGACACAATAGTCACAACAAGCAGAAACTGCATAGAAGTAAGAGCACGATTGATTGATTCAGATAGTATCATGATGGGATTTACGAAAACGAAAACAGCACTGATCTTGGCATCGGTCGTCTTGGCATGCCTTTGTATTGGAACGGAATCCTTTTCGACAAAGTCCATGGCAGCAAGAACAATCGTTTCCACAAAGTCGTCTCTGGTGATTTTGCGTTCCGAGGAGGAAGAAACTACCGAGCCGGCAGCCGAAAAAATGTCTCTGGAAGAAAAGATGAAGTCCTGGGAGGCCTCGGAAGAGGAAATCCGGGCCGCCTCGTTGGGAGGAGTCGTTCCCCAGCCGCGCGATGCCGAACGAACCGGTGCCTTTGACGTGGGCCTGTACATTGCCTTTCCGATCATGGTTCTGACGGGATTGGCCTTTGCCGTCTTTCCCTTTATTATGGGAAACATCGATGTCAGCGATATCGTGGTTCCAACAGAGTAAATCTATGCATTGCATTTTAATCCACTCTGGTTTTCTGTTCTTGCGACGACAACGACTATATTCTAAAATGAAGGCACACTTTTTGTAACAGCGCTATTGGGTAAAATCATATTTTAATTCCTTCCGTGAAAATTTTCATTCATTGTGGCTGATATTGTCAGTAGACTGCCTCCTTGTCCTCGAACACAAAATACTCGTCATCGCTATCATAAGTAGACATCACCATATTCTTCGAAATAGTATTTATCATCTTCGTCGTCATCGTCGTCATAGACATCCAGTTCGCTGCTTCCGGTTTCCCCATTTTCGGCTTCCCAGACACTCCGATGCTGATTCGACATTTTCAGATAACAATGATTCAGTTTGAGCTGTTCGGTAATGAGGAGTGCAGAATTGATGAATTCCATCGTTCGTTCCTTTCGTGCCAGGGCAGCTGCCATTTCGACGAGATTCCCCGGGGGAAACTTGTACTGGAGCCACATGAACAAATCGACGTCGGCATAAATGTTGCACAAATGAGACAAATCGTCAAACGATCTGGCCTTTTTGGGGACGGGCCGCGTGGGCAGGCCAAAGACTTCTCCCTGGGATACCTTGGTGGCAAAAGGTCTCTAGAAGCCGTAAAGAACCGTCCGTTGTGGGACTTAAACACATGGTATAGGCATCCGTAAGCTTGATGGGTAATTTTCTGGAGTCGTTTGGCAATGACGGCCATTTCGTTCTGTCGGCCCGAGGAAAAAATCTCCCTTGACCGTGGCCATGGCACTAAATTGTTTTAGAATTTCGTGCAGATCGGGTTCAACATCCCTAGAAGTGTAGGCGTGAATGGCACTGGCAAACAATTCAATGTGTGCCTCCGGTTGGAACCGAGGGCAGCCTTTCGAAGTGGTTCGATTTCGGTTTTGAGGCACTCGCGAATATATCCTAAATCGCGAGGGTCGAGGCAGGAGACTTCCCCGTTGGGATAGGGCGAATTCCGGCGTCCGGCACGCCCTGAGATTTGCTTGATGTCCGAGTGACTCAGGCGAATGATTTTTTCTCCATTGAACTTGAAGATGGAATTGAAGACGATTCGTTTGATGTTGAGGTTGAGGCCCATTCCAATGGCATCGCTGGCAACGAGAATGTCGTATCCCGAATTGGGGTCATTGAATCTTCTGGCTTGATCGGCACGGGTCTGTGGCGGAAGTTTTCCGTAAATGACACAGCATTTGTAGTCTGTTAGGGATTCGATTTCTCGCTTTGATTGCGAAGATAGTCGTTCCTGCTAAAGGCAACGATGCAATCACCGGGTTGAACCTTTCGGTAAGATCCCTTTTTCTTTGGGTTCCGCGCAAGGCTTCTTTTGGAGACAGGTGAGCTCGGAGAAACGTTCGTAGGAAATAGATTCAAAGTCGTCGCCACACGCATCTGCGAATTTTCTTGACAATATCCATGGCCTCGTTGCCTCCACAGACTGTGAATTTCCTTGCACCGTAAACCCATCAATGCTTTTGTCCAGGAAGCACCGCGAGATGGATCGGCAATCATTTGTATTTCATCAATGACCACAATGTCGTATTCTTCCGTGACATTGCACATTTCTACCGTCGCAGCAGTGTGTGTGCTAAAGCCAATTTCTCTTCGTTCCTGTCCCGTAAATAGATTTGTGTACAGACCCTCGGCGGTGAGGGTTTCGTAGACTTCGGCAGCCAACAATCGCAAGTGGACCCAGATACAAACCCTTTTTTGCTTCCTTGAGACGTTCCAATGCCGAATACGTTTTGCCAGAGTTGGTAGGTCCCCCGTGAAAGATGATTTTGCGTCGATCCAAGCGTGCGTAAGGGATACCACTCGTGGGGTTTTGTGAGATCTGTCTTTTCATCCAGCGTTTGGTATTGTTGGATGGATTGTTTGTGCCGTTCTTTGATGTACTTTGCAAATTCGTCGCAGATGCCTTGACGGGCTTCTTGCACCGCGATTTGGCCGCGTTCGTATTCCTCCAGTGGAATGGGTGGTTTGGAAGTTGCTTTCGATCGCTTGATCTGACCAAGCCTCGTCTTAAGAGCATCGATTCCTTGTTGGAGTTGGCGAGCTACGAGCTGTTTCTTCTCAATCCTTTTGTTCAGCCGGGACACGGTGTTTCTATCTCGTTTCTGGCCTTTGATGGATGTACGTTCAATGATACTATCGACAGAGGATGTATTGTGTTCATGCCTCGTGCTCTTCGATTCAACGTCAGTGTTTTGTTGCAATTTCGATTCTGAGCTTCCCAAAAGCGATGACGAGAGGAATGTCCATGCTCGTTCGAAAAAGGACTCTGTAGGGGGAACTCTCTCCGTGGATGATGATTCCATAAAAGTATTTGTCAAATCGTGTTTGTCTTGCGAATTCTGATTGGTATTATTTTCAATCCATCTTTTCGATTGTTGTTCTTTTGATCTCTTGTGTTGTCACTGACTATGACTAGCATCGCTTTCTTGTTGTGATGCCTGACAAAATCTTGTTGGCCAGATTTTCCTCCAGGCTTTTTTGGCTCTTGATGGTTCTGGCCAGGTCCTCTTGTTTTTCTATGATCCTTGCACTTTGTCGAGTAATGGTTTTTGCCAATTCCTCTTGGTTGAGTTTGTATCCCGGGTACCTTTCGGTATTGCTGGCTCCACTTGGCATCTCCAAATCCCACTTCTTGGAGCTCCACAAAAATATCTTACATTCTCTTGTGCGTTTCCTTGCTCCTTGACAAATTCGGGTATCGATTCAAAGTAGAGGTTTCGGTATTGATTCCATACGGCCTCAAGGGGGATGACCCTCTTTTTCGTTCTTCTTGGTATTGCCCAGCTGCTGGATTGAGATCGAGTGCCTCCATGGTACACGACAGAAAAAATGGATCTTTGGACAACCAGTGCTCGACTGCCCGTAGGATGGATCTGCGTTCTCGTTGCGAGATTTCAGGTGTAATTGTAGCTGTAGCTGTGGCTATTTCTCCCGATTTGGCTTTTGCCCTTCTGTTGTTGGGGAGGCTCTTGCTTCAAGCGTTCTAGCTTTGCGAGGATGCGAGATTGTGCGACAGCTACCCTATCATCGTGATCGTTCTTGGTTGCCCGAGACGAGGAAGATTGATGCCGGATATGCTGCGACGAAGCAAAAGCAGGAGCTGTATGTCTCGAATGCGGAAGGGCACCGGGAAAGAGTCTCTTCCTCCCATTCGCTTTTTCTATCGACGAGGTTTGAATTCTTCGAACTCCTAGTCTTCCCTCGAGTGCGATTCGAGGCTTCGTGCGTAGAGGCATTCGATGTGCCACCATCTCGCTGTTTCCCTCACTCACTAATCAATAGTGATGAACAATCATCGTCATCACCGAAACTGAAACTAAATACTCAATTGGAACGAATTTTGAATTTTCTTGCCGATGAATTTTGTTGATTCTGATGTTCTTGTTGTGGGTCTCCGTCATCATACGACTACTTCGACTAAATTACTCAATGACAAGAGAGGAATCTCTTTTTTGTACGCACAGGATCGTCGTACAAAAAGGTGCGCATGACGCACGAACGTTCGGGTTGTCGAAATGAGACAAATAATAATGACATGCATGTGAGTCGAAGGAAATTCCAGATTTTCTGATTTTCTGACGATGTTGTTGTTGTTTTGATTGTCTTCTGCTTTTTGTTTTTCAGTTTGCTGCCGATCACTCTTCTCGAACCATCAACATACATAACCTTCAAGACAAGATTGTCAATTGCTATGCTATTGAATACCCAATCGACTCTGGCTAGTAGATAAATTCAATACACTTGGCAGGCTAGAATGCTGATGAAAGATAACAGTGAAAATCGCAATCGATGAACACAAAATTCTCCTGAAAAAATACATCGATTGTTGTTTGGTTCTTCTTCTTTTTGGAGAATGGGACGAAAGTCATCCAGCCTTCATCGCGGTATTACTTTCAAAAAGATACCGTCGGTGGCCCTGTCTTTGTTGTTATTCTCGACTATTACCTACAGTCGATTCTTGAGGAACAACCATGGCGTGGAGAATGCACGGGTCCTTTCGCCGATGGCATTCGTCGTCCCTGGTGTTGCTCACCAAACCACAGCGAACTCTTAGTTTCTTTCGCGGAACAAATCAAAAGAGCTCTCGAAGCTGTCTCTTCGTCTTCCACCACGCGCTTGTACAGCTATCAAGACTTTATACAAGAAAACCAACACGACAATATTCTGGTATCCTATTTTACGGATATCGAGGGAGATAAGTTTTACCTGGATCGTTATGTCGACAATTCCAAGGTTTTGACCTGGATCGAATGAAAAACGAACCGAATTCGATGTCACCGCTGTCCTATGTATTCCTCCTCCACAGATTCCCCGTTCCCCTACGACCGCAAGATTGACTTTTTAGATTCCAAGAGCATTACTCGTCTTTGGGGGCGATTTATGGGACAAGGGAGGCTTTGATTTGTACGTGACAAGACAGCTGCTGGATCTGAAAAGGAGGTACCCGGATCGGGTGGTCTGGGTATTGGGCAACCGAGATATCAACAAGCTTCGCATGACCCAAGAACTGGGCCTTCCCGGGACCATACGGTGCCCTACCATCCCGGGTTGACCTGGTTTCGGGGCAGTGGACGAGGTCGGAGATCCCAACGGGCCTCTGCCCCTCCATGGATCCGGGAGAACGGCTGCGATGGATATTGGGAAATACCATGGGCAGCCCCGATGCCATGGAGCACCGGAGGCAAGAATTGTTGTGGGAGAGTCAGAGGCTGTTTGGAGGACGACAGCAAATGCATCTCCAACGCAGAAAACACAATCTCCGACAACGAGGTCGGTTCGTTCCTACCAAGAATCCTGTCACCCTCACGGAGAAATGGGACGCTTTCTCTCGGAGGGATTGCTAGCGGCCTAGGGTTGGGACCCATCTTGTTTGTGCACGGTTCTCTGCCACTTACAAAAGATACCATGGCGGATGCCAAAGACAACAAATCCAGCATCTGGGACGACCTGACCTTTTGCATGCCCTGGATCAACAAAACCCATCATGATTACGACGTAAATCACATTTTTTCGACCGCTTCCGACCTGGGAGTCAACACAATCGAGGATTGGCTGGGGGTGGTAAACGAATTTTGTGTCAAGAACGTCGAGGCGTGGAAGAAGCACACTTTGGAGATGGAAAGGGAGAGCACAGAAAACACCAAGAGGGGAAGAAATCTTTGACGAAAGGCAAAAGGAGGAATCGAAGGAAGCCATATGGGCGTATAGGGCTGGATATGGTAATGGACCTTCGTATTCCGGAACCTTTTATTCGGATCTGGTTCAGTATGGAATGGGCATGATACCGGGTGGCAAAAAGAATCCAACCGTTGTCTACAACAGCTTTACACCCGAGGGTATGCCAACATACTTTTTTGCCTCCCGAAGAAGCGAATGGTGTCGATAAGGATGGGAGTTTCACTCAGGGATCGGACGTCGCAGTCTGCTACACGGGAATTTTTCGAACGATCGCCGCTGCAGCTCATTCTCACGGGCCACAAACCACAGGGAGACATGCCCAGCCCCATCAAGGTGGACGGATCGTCATGGGTGATTTGTGCCGACACGAGTTATTCGGGCGACACCAAGTGGTTTCACGACCAACGAAATTCCACCAACCCAGAACAAATGGAAAAACGCAAGCAACTGGAGGAGGAACAACGGAGCAACCTGGGAAGGGGAAAGTCGATTAGTTTCCGGGGTGAAATCGCAGTTAGCGAGGTGCTTGTGGAGCTCTCCAAGGGGGCAACCTCCCTCGAGAGCATTCGATACCACGGTGTTCTCAGTGATGGGACGGAATACGAGAGTGTCGATCTATTGGGTGGCAAACAAAACGTGGAAACATCGATTGGACAAGTGGCACCAACGTCGCTGGTTCCCGATCCCTCGAACTCTCCACACGAAGGACGTTGGTGGACGAAGGGCGTCTGTCGGGATGGCTCGCGTCTTTATTATGCCGGAGAAGGTTACAATGTGTGGAACTATATAGTTTCTCCCGATACGATCGAAAGCGATGGTGGCGATGGTACCAAAAGCAGCTGACTTTTGATATGACAAAAACTTTAATATAATAGGCATGTTCTTTCATAATAGCCACTCTAAGTATAGAGATCTGACTTCCTCTTCGACTTGATGTTCAGACCAGTCGCTGTGTTAGATTTCTCATACTGAATGATTGTTTGGGACATGTCAAATGACGCTCTTTCAAAATGTTCATTTGCATGTTAAACATGAAAGATCTCAATGATGGCCTTGTTCGGTCGAAAGAATCCCGCATAATCAACGGGATGAACACCGGAAAGAATAAGACAATCGTTCAAATCAGCATCGTATTCCCGAAGGAGGCTTTGAAATGCTTCTACCTCACTTTGTTGACTGGACAAGAACCTTGGCTCGGATATCGAACTCATGAGTGGCTCAACAAGCATTATCTTCAGTGCTAATGGGGAAAAAATGGTATTGGCATTTCGGAATTTTCGGCATACTCGTACATGACAGTATTTTTTTCTCTTCAAAAATCGATTCAAGACATTCGTGACCCGATTTATTCAGTCACGCTGCGATCCTTCGTTACTGCGCTAACGACCGCATTAGATTTTAGTTTTGTACTTCTAATAATCATCAATCTCGCGTAAGTCTTCATTGGAATACCTAGCTCCAGATGAATGGTTTCATCAATTGCCATTGTTGCTGTTTTGTTCCTGCATCATTTGCATCATTATTTGTATCATAGATTGTACCGCGGCTTGCTGTTCCATAATGATGGCCTGTTGCGTTTCCAATAGTTGATGCTGTTTGGAAACGACTGGTGCTCCTGGAGTCCTATCCTTGTCGATAGTAGAGAGAGAAGGGATGATCGTTTTGTTCGTTTGCTTTGGTTGCAGGGAGGGTGAAGAGTCCCGGGACATATTCGCTGGTTGATCCATGTTAGATATGTCCAGGCGATGGATAGGCTTCTGAGAATAGCAAGCTGACTTTCTCGCCGACTTGATGTTCAGACCAGTCGCTGTATTAGACTTCTCATAACGAATGATTATTTGAGACATTTCAAATGACGCTCTTTCCCGATGATAATTTTGCATGTTGAACATGAACGGTATCAAAGATGGCTTTGTTTGGTCAAAGCTTTCCAGATAATCAATGGGGTAAACATCGGAAAGTGTAAGCTCGTCTTTTAAATCTTCATCGCTTTCCTTCAGAAGGCGCTCAAAGCCATTCACCTCGCTCTGTTGACTAGACAAAAATCTTAGTTCAGATGCTGAATTCATAAGGGGTTCTGTGATTGCTCGATAAACTACAGCAAGAGGGATTTCTTCGAAAATTGACTCGATTGTAGGAACCGACGATTTATCCCCAACATGAATCTCATGAAGTCTTCGAACCAATTCATTCCACTGCGCCTCATCTTCCATCGACAGAGTCTTTCCCCTTGATATGATCTCTAGGCTCTTCTCTGCACTGTATGCGTGTTCTGCAACCTGCAAGATCCATGCCGTTTTTTGTGGCCAGATTTCTGCGAGAACTATGGCTTTCATCATCTTTCGTCGGAACCTCCTATCGTCATTACCTTTCAAATTCAAACTTTTCTTTTCAAAGATGTACCGTGCAACATTGTAAACATTGAAAATCCGCTTTATTTTTCTTGCCTTTCCTGGGAAATATTTCGACATACCTTTTATCCAGTACCACTCCTCTGTACTCAAAATGAGCTTGTTTTCGATTTGAAATACACCGGCACTCTCGTCCTTTACTGCTCCGCTCGAAGCGACAGAATCGACACTGAAATTATCTGACGTATGCTTGTCCTTGTTGATGTCTGAGAGCAAAGCGAGGGGATCGAAATGGAAACTGTCTGACGTATCCTGTCCTGTAACCTTGTCGATTTCTGACAGCAAAGTGGGAGGATTGACACTGAAACTATCTGGCTTGTGCTCTCCTGTACCCTTGTCCTTGTCGATGTCTGAGAGCAAAGTGAGAGGATCGGTATGGAAACTATCTGACGTATACTCTCTTGTAACCTTACTGATGTCCGAAAGTAAAGTGAGAGGATCGATACCGAAATTATCAGACGTGTGATCTCCTGCAATATTTGAGTCAGCTTTACCCTCTTTGCTTGAGAGAGTCACCGTATGTCCTCCGGCAACAATCTTATCATGAACATCTTTGTTGACTTTGTCGGCCGAGTCTCCGACAACTCCATCATTTCCCTGAGCAGTGATCTCATTGACAGTTACATTGTCTGAGCCTCCTTCGGTATCACTTTTATCGCCAATGTTATATGAAACACCTTGTATGAACGAATTCTTATTGCCGACGCTGGAGTTTTCACCTTTGTCATCGGCTTTCTCGTTTCCTTCATTTAAATCGTCATCACTGACCTCTGTATCTGAATTTCCATCGGTATTATTGTGATCACCGGTATCGTCGACTGTGGTTTCTGCAGCTGAACTTTCAACATGTTCGTCATCAGAACTGATATCAGCCATTTGACTCGCGATGGACGTTACGCTACCAGTATCCTTAACTGTGTTCGGACCAGATGTCTGAACAGAATCACTAGCGCTGTCATCCGCATTGAAGTCTGGATCACTTTCGTTGGATTCGTTGCTCCTTTCATCCCAACCCTTGTCTTGTTTACCAGCCTTGTCGCTAGACTGACATTCGATTGCTACCGAGAATTTGGCGTGAATAGATCCCAAGTGCTGAATGTACTCCATCGCTATAGAGAGCAGTTCATTTTCATCTTCAGCATCTAGATTCAGATTCTTTGCCCAATCGCTTTGTTTCAAGAACCCTTGCAGGTCATATTTTGATGGAAAACGGTTTTTCCATTCAGAAAACATGTACTGGGCTCTTTCCAGATCCTGCAGCTCACTGTTGATCTTCAAGACACTCGCAGCTTTTTCCATATTCACATTATCAATTTGGCGACGGAACTTTTGATACATGGTCTCAACATCTTTCAAAGTCGGTGAATCGGGGATTATCATTCTTGCCATTAGCGCATCTTTCTTTTGTTTGTTCATCTGGGGTATACAGAATGGCAATTGTATGATCTTTTCAAGAAAATCAACCCCATCAACTCCTGCATTCCTCAGGAATTCGCCACAACTTTCATCAATAGCAGCTTCAACAATTTGCGGATCAATAGCCAACCAGAAGGTTATCTCACCTTGCCCCTCAAGTAGAAGAGTAACCGCGCGCAGAACTTGTACCACGGTCTTCGAATCGCACCGATCAAGATCATCGACAGATATTGACAGATGCGGCTTTCGCAAAAAGCCATTGTGTTTGATTGGCTCTATCTGCAAAAATTCAGATAATGATTCCATCTCTGCTTTAACTTTTCCCATGAAGCCTGCATTTATTGAAAAATCATGACTTTCGGTTCCACTGGCATGGATTGCTTTTTTCAAAAGCTTCTCTGTTGGATCCACACAGAGGCCTGGTAGGACAGTGAAGGCGAACATGGACACGACTTTAGAGAGTGTAAGCAAACCTGTCAGCAATGCTATCGTCGACTTCGCGAAAGGTATATTATCAGTCTCACTTGATAACAAGAAGTTGATTCCGATTGCTATGGTGCCAAATGAAATAACGGTGAACAAAAGCAATCTGATCCAGTACTTGACAAAAGCACGTTCAAATTTTTCTTTCTTTTTTCTTGCATCATCATCAGAATTGATAGAATTCTGTGCAAGTTTTCTTTTCAACTTGTACAGTGGATATTTATATTTCGGGTACTCTGCTTTAACAGCCGTCAACATCTTCAGCATCAGAGAGGCCCAAAGAACATCACTCCCGTCATACACCCATGCATTAAAGTCAATAAATATATGTTTCTTGTGTTTGGGTGCTTCGTCAGGAGTTCTGGAGCGCTTAGGTGACCAATGCCCAAAGCAGATACCTGTTAGGGTCAACAGTAACTTCCCTAACAAAGGTACTATCTGAGCGATCATCCAGTATGTTGTCAGAATCAATATTCGTAGGAGAGCTGGTAAAGAAACGGATGACGTTCTTGCCATTACCTTGTTTGGGCTCAAGATATGACCACCATTCAGACGACTCCAGATGTTCCTTACTCGACTCAAATTGTTTAAGACTTCGGAGTATATTTTGGGTCTCCTGATTCCGGAATCCTGTGCTTCATCGAGTGCTTCATTTTGATAGAGTCGCTTATAAAAAACGTATACTCGTAAACCGAAGAAAGGGACCACCAAATTCACTACAAAAGCAATAGCCAAAATCACTACCCAGATTGAGGCCAAGATAAGGAATACCGCGTAACGAAACGCTTTATATCTGTCACCAAAAATCCGCCCCCATTGTGCCTTCCATCCAACCTTAAGCTCATCGACCAGCGGAAGATTCCGGAAAAATTTGCGGAGGCTCCGGTTTCCCCCTTCAACGTTATTACTATTGAAATGGTATCCATAATTCAAGTAATATTCGTGTGCATACAAGAATGGGAAGAGAACAACGATCATGGCCGCCATCGCGTCGTATTTCTCCTCGCAATCGACTTGATTTTCCTCGTCGTCTTTGAAGCACTGCCACCTAGCCACTCGCACACAAAACTTCCCGAAGCTCATTGGCACGTACATGGCAATTTCATCTTCACGGGGTTCATCATCGTCCTTCTTGATTTTTTCCTTTATCAGATACCACAGTTTCGTCTTTCCGACGCCCCAGGATGCCATGCTACAGGGGATTACAATGTTGGGAAAAATCATGAACAAAAAGACAAATTGTTAGATTTCATTTGGATGTTCCAACAGGGCAAAAATATACTAAATCCGCTCAACTCGACTTACAGCCCAACAGCAAAGTTTGCTCCCCCAGAATTTTCGATGGTTTGAACAACTTTCACAAGTGCATCTGCGTACATGTTGTATTCAAGTTGGTCATTGGAGTCTTTGGTTTTGTCACTGCGCCCAGCGGTAGCGTTGGGTTGGAATTTCCTTTGTCTGAAAACAATATGGGTGCCAGAAAAGATTTGTGAGGGGATCGTTCTTGCATGCAAGAAGCAATTCCGGGTATGACGGCGACTACAACGTACGGTTGAAGATGTCCAAACTTGATGATATCCCCAAAATGTCGATTATATTTCGCCCGTTTCCACAATCCTCCGACGACAACGATTTCCTTTGAATCGCTCAAGAATCCAGCAGTCCCAAACGATCGTCTCATATTCCTTTGATTCTCTACTAGAACGCAATCATTCAGATTGGTATCCAGTACTTCAATCGTGTCTCTTACGTCAAAACTATTACCACTAATGGCAACAACAAATTCATCTACCGCCACAACAGACGAACCTACTCTTGGCCTCTTCGTGTGGCAAACGGCAGCTCCGTCGTCTACCCATTCTTGTCTGAACGCATCGTAAGCAATAATGCTGAGCAGTGCCGAATCATTCTCGTCACTCCCACCAACAACATATATTGTGTCGTCTACCACAGCTGCCCCACAATCTGCTCGAGCGCTGGGCATATTTGGTAGTTGTGTCCATTCGAAGGTTATGGTATTGAATTTTTCGATCGTGTTTGTTGGACCTTTGATAGTTCTGCCACCAAATACATAAATGTCGTTTCTCCAGGAGACACAAGCAAACCTTCAATCGATTTCGGTACATTTTTCCAACGGTGAGCCACCGCTGATTCTGAAGACAAATTATATCGGATCTCAATTTTCCGCTGGAATCAATTCCTCCCACCACGTATACGTTCCCGGCGACAAAGGCAGCCCGGCAACCACTGACAGCAAATGGCAGATCGGGAAGAGACGTCCATGTTTCGGTTTTTGCGTCGTAGTATCCGCAGCACGAGGTATCTGTTGAGCCAAGAAATCGAAACCTCCGGCCACAAAGAACCGATGACCGTCCATGGGCGTTCCACCCGCATCACTACCGTAGATGGGCCGATTCGGGATTCACGGTTCTCCATTGGTCGGACATTTGCGATGGTATCTTTCAAAATAATGCTGCAGCAATAAAGAACTGAGAAAAGTAGTTGTCATCCATCCATCGATGCGAACTGCCAGAACAGTCTTGTCGATCCTACAGATCTTGTGTGGCTGGTGAGTGATCGTTGCTTCACATTTTTCATCAAAAAGATACCGCCGCATGCTGATTTATGAACACCCCATCACCCATTTGAAATCACATTCATCAATCATGCTTCATTATTTTTCTTTTTCTAAAAAACAGATTCCTGAGTAAATATGAGGGTATATCCCTAACCCTAGCTACCCTTACGGTCATTGAGTCTAAAGGTCATTTTGGATCTTTCTTCATCAAGTCCTGTGGTACTTGAATAGCTTTAGTTTAATTCCAACTCCTGAGAAGCTTCTCAAGCTCCGTCAGTTTGGAATATTGTTTAGATCATAATTTTCAACTCAGCGTAATTCATTCCTTATTTCGTGATCAATCCGTTTTTTTCAGTCACGCCGCGACCGAGGCTCGCTCGTTTCGAACGTCAAATGTTTTGGCGAAAAACGGCGGTACGATTCATTCGATCGGTGTCTTTTTCCGGCCCAATCAACGACTCAAACCGTCGTTGACGTCGTCTTTAGAGGCTAAAAAATCTGAACATCCACAACAACGATAACAACAACAATAAGCCAACCAATCCAGAGCAATCGAGAGCAATCGAGCAATCGAGTACCACTGCATATCCAAGGATTCGTTAATTGCAGGGAATAATAGGCAAATTCCAATCATTGGAAAGACGAACGCGGTGGACACAACAACAACAACAAGAAACAACAATTTCCATAAACCTGTAAAGAATGTACGATTCCATTGGCGACGACGAATCGAATGCCCTGCTTACGGGAAGCAGCGGCAGGAGGATAGATACCAGATCGTTACGCCTCCAAAAAGGGCCTCATGTGGAATCGCTTCTTTGTCATTCTTTTGCTGGCGGGATTGGTGGCGGTTTCCATCTGGCTGGAATCCTTTCAAACAGAGCTCAACGATAAGCTTGGCAGAGACGAACGCAAAATCAAAACACTCGAGGAAACCGTCGAGGCCCAGGGAAAGATTATTGCCCGCTTCAACGAGTCCGTGACCAACGCGGACGTCGTAGATAAGCTGAATGCGATGGAACTCCAGTGGGACAACGACTCGAAGGAGCTTTTCAACGAGCTTTCCCAGACCAAGACGTACGTCGAAGCGGAGCTCAACTCGACCATGGTCGAGCTCGACGAGACGGTCAAAAAGGCCGAGACGGAAATCCACGAGCAGGTGGATTCTGTCAAAAAGAATTTCGAGCAGTACGTCATCAAGACGGAGAACCAGTTCAGCATGGAGAACGATTTTATGAAATACCAGGTGGCGGGGACTTTTACGATACTGAGTTGTCTCATTAGCATGTGGCACATGGGAAGCCACACCCGAAATATGGAACAACCGGCGATTCAGAGAAAAATTCTGGCTATTTTGTGGATGTGTCCGATCTATGTAAGTGTTGGTTGAAAGTAAGCGGAATGGTTTTTGGGAGTTGAGAGAGATCAGTGTCTCACACTTTTTCTGCCGAATTTCGTTGTTCAATAAATATTGACTGTAATAGGCTGTTACGTCGTGCCTATCATTGGTTTTTCCGGCGTATTCACAATATCTGGGCATCCTCAAAGATTTCTATGAGGCGTACATTATTTACCAATTTCTTTCCTTTTGCATTTCCGCCATTGGAGGAGGAGACAGAAACAAGGTTATTGGTTTGTTGGCAAAGAATATTGATCACCTGTCGCCCCCCTTTCGAATTTTCTTTTGTTGTTGCAAACCGCATTACGAGAATGACCAGGCGTTGGCAAACGCCATTTTGATTCAATGCCAGTTTTTTGCGATGCAATTCGTCTTTTGGAAACCCGTGACATCGATTTCCATGCTGGTTCTCAAAAAGTACGATTACTACGGACCATATGCCGACAATGCCCTGGATTGGAAGTCCTTTCAATCCTGGATTGTCATTATTGAGAATATTAGTACATTTGTGGCGTTTGCGGGTCTTTTGAAATTTTACCACGCCGTGGATAAGGAACTGGCATGGTGCCGTCCCTTTGCCAAGTTTCTGTGCATCAAGGGTGTTGTCTTTATGACCTTTTGGCAGGGATCCGCACTCAAAATCTTGGCCGAAACGACTGATGTGGGTGGAGATTCGACGGACGACTGGTCGGAAGCAGATTCAAAACTTTTTGATTTGTCTGGAAATGCTCTTGTTCTCGATTGCCCACTTTTACTGTTTCCCCGTGGAAGAGTGGCAACCGGGATACAAGGTGAATTTCCGAAAAGGCCAAGTTTGGAGAGTCTCTGGCGCTGAGTGACTTTTTTGCCGATTTGAAAATCATCATGACTGATGGGGGTTCCTCCAAAAAGAAGAAGAAGAAAAAGAAAAAACATTCCCCGTCGGAAGACACCATTCCCGAAGAAGACGAAGAGGCTACCCTGGACGATTCGGAAAGTGCCATGGACGACGAAGAGGACTGCAGCAAAGGATGCATTTGTTCGAAAATTGGAATCTGGCATGAGGGCATACGAAGATGACGACGATACGACGATGGAGGTGAAAGCGAAAGCGCAAGCCAGAATATTTCCGTTGACGAAGAGCAATTGCACGACTGCCCAAGAACGTCTCGGAAACTTTCTCGGAGAAATGCTCTTTTTCCCAGAGGATTCCACTCGAAGCCGACCGAGCCTCACTCCCAATCGCGTGAGCGCTCTAACTGTCGAGAATGGAAATGTCGGTGGCGAGGACGACAAGGACGAAGAGCAAAACGGTAGCGTCGACGAAGAGAGTGGAATGCTTGATACTAGCGAAATCGTGGAAGAGTTGTCCGAAGTCGAAGAAGACCCGCAAGAAACGACGGGGCTGCTGACGGGAGAGCACGCGACATCACTACGCAACAATCTGAGGCCGAGTATATTCACCACCGTTTCGGAGCACCAGACACCCGATCCAAACGGACTCTGGGGAACGAATGAGGAAAGAAGAAGAAAAGGCAAAGGACGAATAATTATACGCATGCTGAAGAGTTGCCCATTTGCAACCTCCCTACAACATGAAGAGGAGCGGTGGTAAGCGCCAGAGGTTTGGATCCTCTGTTTTGCTTTGCTTTCGATCGAATCGATTCGTTCCACATCTGTTTCATAGAATCAATGACTAGTAAAGCGGATCCTGCTGCTGTGATGACGACGACAAAATGAAATACCAGCAACCAGCAAAGCATCCTCAATTGCTCTCCTGATGACTCACAAATTCCTACTTTTGGTAGTAGGTTTCATTCATGCAAGTGTTTTGATATGATAAGTGTACAACCTTTTTGACGTGTTAAGATCAATAGTGGTGCCATAGTAATTCATAACAACCTCAATAAGAAAAACGAATAATTTTGTTGGCAAAAATTTGCTTCCGTCGCTCTCAAGCATTCGGGTTGGGGTTATAAAATGCGCCCCCAAATCAAAACACGACTCTCTCAGCCCCACAACTGAACAACACTCTGTTTTCATTCTGAATTCTATTGCCACTACTTTTTCAATCTTTGCTAGATAACAACAACAGCAGCAAAAGCAACAACAACAAGACGTGACTTTTTCTTCTCTTCGTTGTTGACACACTATCTGATAAGAGCATGGAGGGACGCGGCGTCACGAATTTTCTCCGTGGACAAACCCTCCCACGGGTTTACTACCAAGACGACCGAATTCGACGATGCCCTCATTCAGCGCGGAATCGTCACGACGGAACAGGCCATGATGGCCAAGGGCGCTTCGGCGGAAGAAGCACATCGATTGGCAAACGAAAAGCGAAACAAACCAAAAGCGGAAGCAGTGCACTGGCATCAGCCAGACAAGGCAGCTGCAGCTAATAATAATAACAGCGATAACGACGAGAGCGATGACGATTCCTTCGAGGACGATTTCGACGACGACGAATTTTTTGCAGGAATATCGAAGCAAGAGGCTGGGCCAAATGAAGGAGGAACTCCAGATGAAACAATCATCTCACTATAGCGTCCTGCACATTCCCCGCGAACTGTGGAAAACCCACGTCAACGAGGCCTCGGCCGAACACTGGGTGGTGGTGACCATGGTCGAGGTTTCGGGAGATCGCAAGGATCGGGTGGTGCAAGAACTGGAGCGATTCAGCAAGGAATTTTCTCATGATAGCGCGAAGGATATATCTCTGTTGACCATCAATGCGCCCGATGCCATTCCCAACTGGCCGCAGGAGCGTGTCCCGGCCATGTTTGCCTATAAGGACGGGGTCAAGCAGCACGAATGGATTGCGGAAAAACGGGGAGAATTTCCGCCGAGCAATCTTCTGGAACGGCTCTTTCGAACGTGGAAGGTAATATGAAACTACATACACAATCTATAATAGAATGCAATGCTATTTTTTTCGACTTTTTTGGTGTTATAGCAAAATTTTCATCGTTACTGTGTTTTAACTTTTACTTCCAGTAGTCGTCATCGCGGTTGGAATTGAATTCTTCTTCATTCATGTTGAAAAACGACCGTTTGTAGTCCGACTCCCAGACGGGATCGTGGCTCCGAATGAGCAAATTGTCGTGACAGGCGCTTCCGTCGTTGCAACAGCTGCAGCAGCCCTCGAGGCAGGCGACCTCTCCGCAATCCACGTAGACGCTCGTCAGAAAATTTAGGGTGCAAATGGGATTCAAGTCTCCAAAGATGTGGTTGTTGTCCAGCAACAAAAAGCGCAAACTGGAGAGTTTGGCCAGCTCATTTCCCGGAACTTCTAACGAGAGCTGGTTCCGTTGCAACAGGAGAAACTGGAGGTTCGTCAGCATTCCGATTTCGTTGGGTATCGAACCCGTCAAAGCATTGTCGTTGAGATCCAAGACCAGCAAGTGCTCCAGTGCTCCAATCACTCCCGAAATCGTCCCCAACCGCTTCGAAGATTTCAGGGACAACTCCCGCAAATTCGTCATGGCATAGACAAAACTCGGAATGGGTCCCCAGTTGTAATCATTCCATCCCAAAAAGAGATACGTCATGGAATTGCTCAAAAGTCCTAGTTCGTTCGGAATCGTTCCGGTCAAATAGTTCCTAGTCACATCCAAATGAGACAAAGCTTTCAGATTGCCAAGCGTCGAAGGGATTTGTCCATTCAGCAAGTTTTTGTGAAGGGCTATGAATTTCAAGCTGTAGTTATCTTCCGGGATGTCGCCTGGTATCGCCAACTGGAATCGATTGTCGTGCAAATCGAGAATCTGCAAGTTCTTCAAATGAAACAAATCCTGGGGAAGAAATCCCATAAACCGATTCGAGGAAATATCCAAGGCAATAACGTTGGGAATTGCCTCCGAAATATTTCTGGGCAAATTTCCCGTAAAGTCATTGTCTTCGAGGTAGATATATTCGAGCGCCTTCATGTTATCCCACACCACATCCGTATGTCCAGTCAAAATGTTGTCGTCAAGGGCCAAGACAGACAGTTTTTCAAAGGCAAAAAACTGTGGGGGGATAGTACCGCTCAACAAATTGTTGCTCAGATACATAAATTCCATATCCGGCCACGACTGTGGCATCCATGGCGGAAGTGTTCCTGTCAACTGGTTAAAGGCCATGACCAACGTCCGAAGATTTGTTAGCTCTTGCCACTCCAAGGGTATTGGCCCAGCCAACTCATTCTCAATGGATTCGATGTATTCCAAGGAAGTTACCTGAGACAATTCACTCGGAATTGTTCCGACGAGTTTGTTACTGACTATAGGTTTTAAAAAGACGCAGGTAATAAAGAAGTATTGTGAGCCCGTTGTAAACTGGCATGAGCTTAAACCGCTCCCGAATCACCACTTTTGAAATGCCACTACTTACTCAATGAAAGACCAATAATTCGCCGTGTCGTTTGGTTGCACAACACCCCGACTTCTCCCTTTGGTGGCGGAAAGACCGTGAACCAGTCGCAGGTATGCTTGTCCGGATCCATGAAATTCAAACTGTTCTCCCAGTTTTTCCCATTAGTCGCAAAATATAAGACAGCCATGGCATAACGAGAAACAAGCGAATACCCTTCGCTAGTTTTTGGATCTTTGTCGGGTGTTGGAAATGTTGGAAACTGGTTGTCTTCGTATGCCATCCACCGGGCGGCTTGGGATTGCGGTGTGTTGATCGTGCTGGATGCTTCGTCACGGAACTGTTCCAGCGTTGAAACGCCGTGTTGGACCATGTAATCCTGCAAATAACGCAATCGATCTTCCACAATTAGTCCGTCGGAAGCTGCGATGATGCCATCATCATCTGGAATGCTGGGCTGTGTGACTTTTTGATTTGTTGCAATTTGGTTTGTTGTATCGTCGACCGCACTCATGATAAAGAACACGACGACGACGACGGCTAGAATCAACAAAAGAACGGGATAGATTATCCTCTTTCTGTTCGATCTCGACACTAACGAAGACAACCGTCGCCGTCCTCCTCCCTGCAGCTGCGGCAACAGAGAGCTTGAGATCTTCGACGTCGGGAAGAGAGTGCTGACTTTCGCGACGGCTGGCAGAACGTCCGTGATCGCTGCTGCTGATTTCTTCGTCTTCGTGGGTGTCGTCGGGAACTCCCAGGGGTAATTTGCGTACAGGAAAGTCGTTTTCGATGTCATCGTCGTAGTCGGTATCGAGGAGGATCCGTCGTGCCATGGGGCTTATCGCGGAATGAGGTGTCGAATTGTCAATGGTGTCAACATCTGGAATACAGCTGGCATCTTGAACGGAGGTACTAGCGCGAAAATCGCCGCTGTCCCCTTCACTTTCTTCGTCATAGCAGACGGGAGAAAAGGCAGCAGACGAAGGCGATGGCGGTGCTGTTGTCATCGTTGCTGGTATTCTTTGGATTGATTCTATTGGAGGTAGTTGAAATGTCAATGAACAGTTCGTAGGTGTCAAAAAGCGTGACAAAGAGGGTACTTGGGAGGGAAAGACTTTGAATACCTTTCGTCAGGAGGACAAAAGTTCCTTTGTTTTCAAACGGATCAAACGTAAGGGATTTTGTTCGCAAAAGAAAATAGTATCAGATGGTAAGGTTGTTGTTTCACGTATCGTGCATAAATTTTACTGGTACAAAATCTAAATGCGTATGCCGCTACCAAAAAATCGAAACTTTGTTAAAACTTTGAAAGTTTGACCGTTATTTGTTCTTCAACTGCCCGCGCGAGGAAGTCTCCGATTCGAGGCCATTAGAACGTACAAACTACAGGCGCCTTGAGGACTAGTGAACTGTACAACTCAATCGTGGACGAATTTTTTCATGTGCATTTTACGATTACATACCTTCATTCATTTCACATTTTAACTCTAACCCAATACCAAAATATCCATACCTACGACCCATTTCTGTCAGGTTTTTCATAATGGTAATTATGTTCTTCATAATTATATTGCAATACTAGTATTAGCATCCCCTGTTATAATTATAATACCACATACGAAGATATATATGGTTCGAGAGACTTGGTGGTTGGTGGAGAAGCTTTTGAGGCACGATCGACGAGGACTGTGACGAATGATTCTCTGCCTTCCACAAGAAGCCGATAGATGGCATCTGGCTTGGACAAAACCTCTTTCTTTTCAAAGTGCTGACGGGATCGTGATGCTTGTGGTGATTCGTTTGACCCATCTTTGGTAAATTCCAACGGATCATTCTCACGGAAAACACGCCTTGCATGTTGCAGAATCAGTGGCCACAGGTTTGGTGTATCGAATCTCGTTCGCCCCCTAGCTCTGTTGCATGCTGCTTTGTATACGACTTTCTCCGTTTCTTCTTCTGCTGCTGGATCCAGCTCGGTGCTGGAGAGATAGACATCTCTTATATTTTTCAGCTGCCCAATACAGGGTGGAAGGGAGCTAATTCGCGTGCCCAATAGATTCAAATGGATCAAGCTTGAACATTCTCCAATGTCTTCTGGTAAATATTGTACTTCCGTGTTGGCCAGACGAAGAACTTTGAGATTCTTCAATCGTCCGATGGAAGGTGGAAGCCAGCAGATATCGGTTGTGGATATATTCAATTGGATCAAACTCGTAAGGTTTCCAATGGCGTGTGGCAGACCTACCGGTCCTTCGTCGAAATATCCATCTGTGGAGGAAAGATCCAGATACTTGAGATTCGTCAGTTGGCAAATGATGGAGGGAAATGAACCACTCTCAAAACATGCGTCGGATAGGTTCAAGGATTCCAATTGTGTCAGGTTGGTAATGGCATCTGGTAAATCCGCTAACCCGTTATTGGAAAGATTCAGATGTTTGAGGTTCTTCAATTTTCCAATGGAAGGAGGAAGTTGCAAGGATCCCAACAGAGACGACGTGTCGGATAGATTCAGATTCGTCAAACTTGTCAGGTTTCCAATCCCATCGGGTAGAACCTTGAGTTTTGTGTTGGCAAGATTGAGATCTTGTAGATTCTTCAATTGCCAGATGGAAGGAGGGAGCGAGCTAATATTCGTGGACGACAGGTTCAATTTCGTCAAGCTTGTCAGGTTTCCAATGACTTGTGGTAATTTTCCGATTGGGAATTTGCGTTCGATTTCGTCGTTGCTTTTGTCGAGAGCTTTGTCAAAACTCAGATCCAAATGAGCGAGGTCTTTCAACTTTCCAGCATCCAAAAGATGTAGAAAGTTTTCGATGTCTTCCGGATGTCTCAGTCGAATTTTCCTTATCTGTAATTTGCCATCGTCCTCCTTGAGTTCAACCAAATTGTTTGCGAGCAAAAGGACGTCATTCATGACGTTTGTATCATCTTTGTCGTGTTCTGGGCCGGTCACATGCGGATTACTAGACCGGTTGATTTTCAACGATTCCAGTATCTCGTTGGTGGAATCTGTTGTCTCGGCTGGCGACGAAAAGAGCTCCTTGACAGTCGATTCCAATTTTGCGAGTCGCGCTCGTAGCGCTTCGTTGGTGGATTTGTACGTTGCGGCTTCCGTCTGGGATATCTTCAATTGGTTTCGTAATTCCGCGTTAGCCGAAGTAAGAACTCTTACGCATTGTTGAATTGATTCCTCGGATGGGTCAGGATCGTGCTTGCGTTTCTTGTGAGCTGGAAGGTCATCTTCTCGGTTGTCAATGTATTCTGTGCTTCTTTGCGTCTGTGTGCTTTGCAAGGGAACAGCAGCGGAAACACAGAGTTCTTCCTTCTCGAGACTGCGTTTGGGAGATCCCGTCTCTCTCTGATTTTCCTTCGATTCGTCTTCGCCGGGAATTTTCTGCTCGTTCATGCTTTTCTTGCAGTGGATGAGCGATGACGTTATTTATTAACTGTGTCGCATTCAATGATAATCCCTCTCCACTTCTACTTTTGAATTCAGCGAAGACAAGACATTGACAACAGGTATGAAAGAAGATCAAAACGGATGTCTGCTCACTACTTTTTTGGAGTGATTCTTGTTGTGATTGTGATCTGTCTCATATACGTAAACTTATGTATAATAAATATGTTAATAGCATATACTACGAGCCTTCACAGGTCGGCGTCAAAAAATGAAACTTCTTCTTGTGACGACTGAATTGAGAATTCACGTACTTTCAATGACAACGGCACATTTTCGCGTTTTCGTTTTGTTCTGTTTTCCGTAATTTTCTTGGAGATTCAGAATTGTGCTTCTACTTGCGAAACCAGAAACCATCGGAATCAGATCATATTCATTGACCATTCTGGCTTGCGGGCATATCACACATCTTGGCTTACCGACAATGACTGTTTGTCTTGATTCTAGAATGCTGACAAACAAAAGTGAGGAAACAACTCATTCCGACGACAGCGACGAAGAAGGATGGGATTTCCTTCTCGGGGGGCTTTCGACAGAGGCAATGTCATCCGACGGATTGGGCAACAAACTAACAAAATCCGAAACCGTAGATCAGAAAGAAAATCACACAAATGATGGTTTTCGGGGGAGGTCCGATAAGATCGATCGCACGAAGAATGCCGTCGATAGAAAAACAAAAGATGACGTTGTCCCATACCAGTTGCAGCAGCAGCACCAAACAATGTCCGAGCGTGCCTTTTCTATATCGCCTGTTGGACAGATCCTCAAGCCTCCCGTTCGAGTCCTGGATCGTTCTTCCCAAGACAAGGGAAATGTCTTGGTCGCTACCCAAGACATTCCAAAAGGATCGGTGATTTTTACGGAAAAAGCTTTAGAGGCAATCCAAGTTCCATCCTCCAAGAGCAATGATTTGTATGAGGTTCGAGGATGCCAAAATTGCTTCCAGTCGTTGGAATCGGCCTCTTGCATGTCTTCGGAAACCATTCCGTTTTCGGAATTGTGGCCCGTGCCAGAATACGATGCTTCAATATCGCAAGAGTGTTTTTTGTCAGCAACAGACTCGGAGCCAATTCGCATGCTACTCCATGCCAAAAGCAGACGGGTCACCTGTCCGGAGTGCGGTGTCATATTTTGCAATCGCTATTGTGCAACGAATCATTTGGAACGATTCGGGGATTGTTGTAAATGCCGGCGCGCTATCGAGGGATTGGTCGGTGTCATACATCAATCCGAATCCAAGAGGCTTTTTGCAGGTGACGACGACAAAGACGACGATGAGGATTGTTCATCCTTTGTGGAAATCGATCCCGTCTTGGTATTGGCAACGAGAATGTTCCTTGCTCAAGTTCAACAACATCGCGCAGAGAGCACAACTGCATCCAATAATATCTTTGACGGTTTATGTGGAGAGGCAGGCGATATGCGAGCCCTCGGTTACGAAGCATCCCCGGAATCGATCATTGATGACACCGAGAACTCGGTTAACACTCTGCAACCGCTTCAACACGAATACGAAGCAATCAGCAAAAGCCATTGAATTGACAGAGTCGGAGCGCGACAACGATTGGCGATTTTCCTTGCAACAATTCCACAAGCTTGTGGCTGTGGCACAACGGAATTCCATAGCGCTGACCACGGGATCACCCTTTCGAACCTATTATCAAGCAATGCTGAGAAAGACGGGTGGAAGGGGTTCGAGTCGACAACAAAAGGTCGTTTCGGATGTTGCAAGGCTCTTGGGGTCCAAAGATGGGAAACTGACGCGAGACATGGATCGACTAGTAGAGGATAAGTGCGTTGTCAAAATGGGAGGCATATTCACGCTTACCGCCTTTATGAATCATTCGTGTGATCCAAATGCCGAAATCAGGGGTCAAGAATACGTCGATTGCAACATCGACATTGTTGCCAAGGAAGAAATTCGAACGGGAGAAGAGATTTGTATTAGCTATCTTGAACTTGGGCACAAATCCGAGTTACAGTGTTGGTGCTAGGAATCGACGCCAGAGAGAACTGAGATCGAGGTATTTGTTTCACTGCCAGTGCTCCCGATGCACTGAACGTGCACCCTAATTTTCCGCGGAAGACTGATTTCCGACTTTTTCAAGAATGGATGTTTCGATTTTTTCTGCGAGGTTTTTGCAACGTGTCATGACGTGTACGAGACGTGCGGAGTTCTCATTCCCGCGCATCATTTTTTAATCGTGTGCTCGAAGAAAATCTGAATTCTGTCAATCAATCAATAATCAATCAGAAATCTCTTGTTCCCTCTCTGTTTCCAATGACATCAAAAGTGACACCTCTTGCAGTACAACACGACTCGTTTGCAACAACCGTTTAAAAGCTCCATACAATGACCATTCTATATTCCGGTTCCAAAATCAGAATTATATTGTGACTTAGTCGAAAGAAGATTGGCATTGGTTTGTTGTCTCAGCGTTGTTACCACGAATCATGATTCAACGAAGACGAAAGTGGGGGCCACCACCCCTCGATTTTCATGTACTCAACCTTGACCGCGATATAGAGCGATGGAAGTCTGTTGTAAATGAGCTCACCTCCAAGGGGGTTCCTCGCGAGCGTATACAGCGCATCGAGGCCGTCTACGGCAAAAACCTCACTGCCGACGAAATTGCCTTCCAACACGACCTTTGTGGCCCGATGCTTTTCCACCCCCGGGATGATTGGATGCTATTTGTCCCATCGAAATTTCTGGGAATCTACCGCAAAGGGTGACAGGCCATTTCAGATAATTTTGGAGGACGACGTGATTGTCGCGGAGAATTTTCCGCAGGAGGTTGCCACCATTCTTTGCGAAATCGACGAGGACTGCCCCGACACCCGCGACGGGCAACTGGGACGTCATTCTTCTTGGCGCAATCGGTTTGGTTCCATCCCAGTGGCAAGCATGGCCTCAATTGGATCGGTGCGTGCATGTACGGTGGTCTGCGCAAACCCCAACCGATTCTCGAAGGAGCCCCACACTGCCACGTGCCACGGCGGCCGATGGGCACCCACGCTTATATTCTGTCCAAGAAGGGGGCTAGAAAACTCCTAGAGCATTGCTGGAGGGTCTCGGGACACGTCGATTTGGTTGCCTGGGGACTACCTTCTCTAAAAGTCGTGTTGGCCCGTCCGATGTTAGCTCATCAGAACATGGGGTCCGTCTCAACGATCGGGGCCGTCACCAAGGGGTTAGAAACCAAGCTGCCAAGCATGGTGCTCGATGATTACACGGGAATCGATCTACAATGGATTTATAACGCTCCCGTATTGCAGCTCGGTCCATTCTTACTCACCATGGGACGATTTGTGATCCCCATCCTGGTTGGATACATTGTGGCAGCGCTCTTCTACAATAAGCACCCAAGGATCTTGGTCGTTCACACGATAATCTTTGCCATTTTCATTTGTCTCACGAGGGCAACAACGATGCGGGTTGGAAAATAGAAGGGACGAACTTTTAATGAGGAGAGACAAGCATGTAATAAATAATAGCTAGGTTATGTATACTAGTGGTAAAAATGTACACTTTGCAGAGATTGGCATCATTTCGTGCAGAAACAAATAGAATAGACTCTTTCAAAAATCAATCGATTTTGATTTCGACGACTGCGGTCTTGAATGTTTTCCAGAAACCATCTTGTTCGTTCTCTCTTCGAAGCTTCAAGTATCTAGGACGGATGTAGATCAAGAAATTGAAAAATCCTTGCAGAGGGATCAAAAAAGTGTCGAGAAACTGGATGGGGAAGTAATTTTTCTTGGCAACAAGTTCCGTGATGCGGGACATTGTTGGGAAGAACCAAGTAATATAGAAAGCTCCGACGTACAAGAGTCCCTGGACAGCAATTTTCTTGCTTTTCGCGACTTCTCTTGCTCGACGATTTCTGCTCTGTCGATTGTTTGGCTCGTTGGAATCCAAGTTGCCTCTTCTCGAGGAAAGCCATGAAATCAATGAACGTCCCGTGCTTTCTCTCTGTTGAGTTGGAGCAACGAATGACTCCGAACTGAATTTAACGCTTTGATCTCGGTTGGTGAATCCTTCGGATCTATCCTTCAGTTCGACTGTGCCTTCTTGAGGGTTGATATTCTCGTCGTCATCTCCACTGGGAGATCGCGATCTTGGATTACTCTCTTCACTGTCGTGGTCGTCGGTATCTTGGCTTTGCTCTTCGTCTTGGGTTGTGTTTCCTGCCTCGATATCAGAGTCGTGTGGTGCAAGCTCTGGCACGGTCTTTTCTGTGACACCGAATTTGCCGCTAAAATCCCCCTTGCTGCTAAAATCTCCCTTGCTGCTAAAATCTCCCTTGCTACTGCCATTTCGTCCTTTGAAAGAAGTCGTAGAAGCTCCCGAAGGAGATACGGTTGTGCTGCTGTAGGAGTATCGAGACATTACTTTTTCCAGAGACTTCATTTTGCGATACAGAACAATGAAGATAACAGTCACGACAACAATGCATGACCACACGGCACCAAAAAGGAAAATCCATTGAATCCATTGGAATTTGCTCTGAATGGGTGAGAGCTCCTGTGTATCGTCGAACAATTCACCGGGTAAGATCCAGCAAGTCCATTCCACGTGTCCATAGAGGTCGGCCGCGACCGCAAACACCGAGGTGATGATGGCATATCCAATTGGGATGGTGTGGAAGACCCACTCAATCTTTGCGATGCGACTATCTCTCCAGCCATAGTTGACAACAAGCAGATAGTAGACCGCCAGAGTGGAATTGTAAAGAGGTGTTGCAACAGCAAACTGATTGAAAAAGCCAGCGAACGAGCAGCTGACCCCTTCCGCATCACCGGCAGACCAGAAGATTCGTTCTGTTTCACCGTCTCCAAACCAACTCAATGTCCCAGCAGGTATAGCCCAGGTACCCGTGAAGTACCAGATGCTGGCAAGGATGTCACAAATGGACATGCCCAGCACGATGCGGTGCATCGTTTTCTTGCGACGATTTTCATTGAAGAGAACCTTGAGAACAATGCCCAAACTCCCGAAAATCGAGAGCAATGCGGTGAACTTGGGTGCAATGGCAAGGGCTTTGCTGTATGTGGGAGACTCGTCCATGATGGAAAGTTACTATCGTTCGTACCAACTTTTAAAAGTAGAGCTTGATTCGACGGGCCATAAGAGAGGCAAGAATTATGGCACCAGTATGACTATGTGAGGCAGGTGAAGATACACTTTTTTCACTGTTCCAGTGGCAGAACGCTTCTCCTCAGTTAGTTTTTAAAATCTTATTTGTCGATCAGGTGTTCATGCAATGGCATCTTGCGAAGGGTGAAACACTTTCAAGACTACATGCGGGATTAGGCCCGGGTTCGGAACAACCGATGCAAGATCTGGTTCGTTAATGAAGATGGTTAATTTTATTGTCAAACGTGCCCGAAGGTGTCAAAAAATCGTGAAATATACTATCAAGATAAAAGGCATGGGAAGATTCCGCATAATTCTCTAGTTTTGGCATAAGTGTTTGCCAGCAAGTGGATCACTGCGCGCGTTGACGACAACAAGGATGGGGAAGAAAGTTGGCTTAAAAATAAGAAAACACTGCATGAGGAATTCCATTTCCCACATGGCTTAGAACGGTCATAAATCTGTCAAAAAAAGAGAACCGGTTCTGCGCGTGTCGTTCTAACGTATGTTGGTGAGTTCTGTCTATTCACTACATTGATTGATGATGTCATGTTGGTGAGTTCTGTCTAATCATTACATTGATTGAAACTTCACACTATTGCTGAATTTTTAAAGGAGTATACAGTACGTGTATAAGAAACTCGGTTCGAAGAATTCTGTCATACCACCGAAAATGACTTTTATGGGGTCTTTCGATATATATTAGTGTGTATATATGGTGTTGAAACCCGGCTTCGTATTTATCAATTGTTCAACATAACAAAATCCAGAATTAAAAGAATCAGAGTTGTATATATAAAAATGACTATTTATGGGGTCGTTCGATATATATTTTGTAATTATGCTGTTGAAGCTAATGGTGAAACTCGGCCCGGTATTTTTCAATTGTTCAACAGAACAAATTCCAGAATTAACAGAATCAGCTTCAATTCAATAGGGGGCATAAAAAATAAACTAGATGGTGAAACAGCAATAGTCGAGAGCGAATTCCTGTGACTTCGGCTAACGGAGGTTCATAAAAGGAAGAGAATTGAGGAATCCGAACTGGGATGGTCGATGGGGATACTAACGAACAAATGAACCAAGAAGAGCTTAGATCAGAGCTGCAAACAAGAATAACTTCAACCCCCAAACATAAGTAGAATATAATCGAGAATTCTAGTCTTGAAAGAAACCGGCTTTCGTCTGCGTCAGGAGGACGAAGCAGCAATACAACGCCATCAACAAGAAAAAAAAAAACCGCTTTTTCACAAAACAAGCAAAGACTAGATTGGGGAAAGCTACGATCAAGAGTGCCATAAAGCCCAAACCGATAACAATATCACAACCATCAATACAATCAATTATACAATCAAAACCATGAGAGATTTTCGCCTTCGTCCCCAATTGTTGGAAACCACCTTCTCTAGCGATCACATCACAAAACGATACGATACTCCTTCCGCGGAGCTCCGCTGCAGCATGACGAGCATCTGCACTCTCGAAACTACTGAGACCCTCTCGAGTTGCTTCCGAACGACCGATGTCCGAAAAAGCGCTGGACGTGTGTCCTTTTCCCAAGATATGGAATCGGTTCGTACCATCGAAAACTGCCGGTGCAGTCTCTCCAGAAGCGAAAAGCAAACGCGTTCGAAGAAGCTTGACAAAGACTCTTTCCTCGAACAAGCCCTGTTCTACTGCTTTTGCGAGCCCGACAAAAAGAGCAAGAATGATGACAGAAGCAAGAGACGGCGATCAACGTCCCGTCGAACATCAGAACAAAAGAAGAAACAGAAGCAAAAGCAAAAAGAGCAACTTCTCTTTGAGCAAATGCTCTCCTCCCCGTCGCAAAAGCCAAGATCCTCGAGCGAGCTCAAGAAGTCTTCCAAGTTAGAGAGCCGCAGCAGCAGCAAGTCGCCACTCAGAGGCATCAAAGCCAAGTTTGGACTTCTAGTATCCAGCAAGCGCTTTCAGAGACAGCGATGAAATTTTTCACTATCATCGTGAACTACTCCGGCGGACAGCAACAGGAAGAGTCTTCACCAAATACCACCATACCCGGCCCCTGGCTACAATTTTTCCACAATTTTCCACAATTTTCCATACATATACACACCACCATTTTGTCAATTTTACAGTTAAATTTTTAAATTTTGAAAACCTTTTTGATTAAACCACTCTGATCTTAGTAGCAGTAACAATATATTGGCGTCGTAATAGTACTTCTTATTCTGTTAGCCATAGTAACGACAAAACGATGATAAGGGACGAAAAACGGTGGACGAAAATGGCAAGTCGGTTATCGTAAAAAATTGCCACGCTTGAAATAAAAGCTAATTGAGTACTATTTTTTTCGCTTACAGTCCTCGGCCGGCATACCGCTTGTACGAGAGATCCCGCAAACTCGGAATCAAAAAATGGTACGTGTATGACGTGTGTCCGTGTATACCTAGTAGTTTCCTGTACTGCTAGTCTCAATTCGCGCGCGAATGCACATTGAACTTATGCGATTTACTTGAATTTGCATACCTTCTCTAATTTCAATAGGCCAACGTGCGGCCTAAGCGAATGCTGGAAATTCTCAACGAGAAAATAGGACACGGCTTGTGCCCTCACGTGCCAACAACGGAATCTTTTTTTGCAAGGTAACCGTAATTGTTTGTTTTTCTCTGATTCGAAAATTTTCGTTTTGGAAGTGCGCCTAAACTCTCTGACACCAATCAGCGTTTCTTTTCGTCTGCATTAGGAAACAGTTGTTGTGTCGAGATTCGTTTGGTGCTGAACTCTTCTATCCTTTTATATCTGCAGCAACCAACAAAACAATCTTATGGAAAGAAGTTCTCGAGCAACTAGATTGCGATCGAGACTTCCTCTTCCATTCAAAAAAAGAAAAAAAACATGAGCGGCCGGATTGAGGTAATCGAAGATGATTTGTCGGTAAATTACGGGTGCTCTTCGGTGGCAACCACACCCAACTCTGGAGGAGGCATCGAAGACAAAGCGACAAACGACAAACCTGATATTCTCCTGGAGGGTTGGATGCTCAAGCGCAATCGCAATAATTATTGGCAAGATCGATACTTTATATTTCAGTCCGACCAAACCTTGTCGTACTGGCGCAAGCAAACCAAAAAAGACAAGAGCAGTATCACCAACAGCCAGCACGGGGGCGATGCGGCATTCGACAGCAAGTTTCCGACCACAACCTTCAAGGTGTCTCGACAGGCTGGATGCGAAATCTCAGATCTGTACGTCGAACAACGAAGCCCCTCGTCTCTGACGACGTCTTCGGGACCTGTCTCTCCGACTTCGGGAGGGAAAGTATCGCTCTATTGCATCGATATTTCGTGGACAGAAGATGCCGAACCGGAAATAAGTGCAGTGTCGAAATACCAAAACAATAATGTCGGTCTCGATGAAGTTCTCTCCCCTCCACCGCTAGAAGAAGAACAGAACAACCAAACCAACTGGGACGAATCTTCTCTGAATTCTTCCAATTCGGCAGCACGGCGGCGAAGGCCATCCTTCCTTCGACGACGAAAATCAAAGCGTGGTGGGAAGTCGGCGGAAATTACTTTTGATTTGGACGACAAGGTCATGGATCTTTACTCAAACCAACCTGATTCACCATCACCACTGCGGCGGCATTCGAGTGCACCAATGGCAAAATCCTTTTTGAACGAATTGTCGCAACCCGACAATTCCAACAAGAGCTTTGAGTTCAACGCCATTGGAAAGACCAAGAGTGGCGAGGAAAAAGATATGTTTGACGACTCACGCGAACAAGAAAAACTCCACAACCAATTTGTCAACAAGCAACGAAAGCGACGATCCGTCAAGGCAAAACGAATGGTCGACGGCGCCAAGTTGGCCGTGGCAGCCGGTGCCGCTGTCGGAGTTGGGGTGGTTACCGCAGGAGTTGGCCTCGCCGCAGGTTTGGTCGTCCTGGGCGGAGCTGCGGCCATTGGTGGAACCGCTGGTGTTGCGGAAACCAGGCTCAAACGAACCCTAAAAAAGAAGGATAGCCTGACGATCGCCTCGACGGATTACGCTCTGGCCAGGTTTTGGAAATCAAAATTGGATGCCTGCTTGGAGCAGGAATACATCAAGCAATCCACGTGGGCACAGCGATTCGCCGAACTCGGAGGGAGGACCACCAGTGCTCTCATTCCGCAAGATGTCTTCACTCTCAAAAGAGCGTCGAGCGAAGAAGAGTACGAAAAAAGCCGGGCAAAACCTTGTCCCTCTCCCGGCAGCACTAATTTGGAATCGTCGCCTTCTAGAAACAACTTCTTTTTCAGAGATCCGAACATTTTGGCGCAGGAGACAACCAAATGGACACCCCTGGATGGCGGATGGGGAAGCGGTGCGCAGGGCCTTCGCATTTTCAAGGAGGAAAAAATTCGAGACGACGAGCTGTCAATGAAGGTTTCTCAATCCGCTGGGGGTGACGACTCGGCTTGTACGCCATTGAAGACACAATTGGTTCTGAATGCGCATCCCGCTGAGGCCTTCATGTGCATCATGTCCTACGCTCGAATGCCTCCGTCGCCATTTTATAGCAAAAACAACTCAAAACCATTGACTCCGAACTCTGGCCAGGCTGCGTCCTATCGGCTGCTGGAAAAGATCGATGATCACAGGGACGTCTTGCACTTGGTTTGCAGGCCCTTGTATTTTTTCGCAGCATCGTCCACAGCGAGAGATTTCGTTCTTCTTCGCTACTGGCGATACGAGCCCGATGGATCTTACATTATTTGCTACGAGTCGACCGAACACGCTAGCTGCCCACCACAACCTGGCTTTGTGCGTGGAACAATGCACCAAGTGTACACAATAGCTCCGCCAAAAAGCAACGTATATCAGCGAAAGAACCCACATACAAACGAATGTATGTTAACGGCTGTTGTCCAAGTAAACCCGAGAGGATGGATCCCAACTCGACCCGTAGTGTGTCAAAATTCACACACAACATATGCAGATTCCTTTGGAGTATCGACATTGCTTCAGACATTGGATATCCGAGATGCAATCGAAAACGACAGATTCCGAAACTTGTCACCCGAACTTCTTCAACATGCGGAAGATTCTCTCCCAATGGCTCAGAAGAATGTTGGCATTATAACAGCGAGTACTGCAGAAGAACCAGCTGCCTTTGACCTGAGATTTGTCGACAGGGAACGATGCTGATAGCTTCACATCAGAAAAATTCCCTTACATTGGAAGATATCCAGCACCACTTACACACGAAATGTGGGCAGAACCAGATCCAAATTCGTTCATAGTGCGTGGTCCAAACTATCTTGAGGATGGGGTAAAGATGAACGCAGGAAATAGTATTGGACAACTCATTGCAATGGATGTCGTCGCTGTGGACTCTCCAATTCTCACCGGGATGGCAACGCATCCAACAGAACGTATCCAGCTAGGCCTAAAGAGAGAAAAGGAGATGAAGGAAAAAGGCCTTAAATGTGATACTCCGGCTTTCACCTTTGTCATCAATATTGTCGTGCCTGCTGCACAATGCTACCATATGGTGTTTTACTACGCAGTCGACGATGTGAGCACCATCAATGGAAGTAATGGCACACCATCGTCGAAGCTGTGTCAACAGTTCATCTTTGGTGACGACGATGAGTTCAGAGACCAAACATTCAAACTTATTCCACGAATTGTTGAGGGCAACTTTCTGGTCAGAAAGGCTGTTGGAAGTACTCCGGCTATTATGGGGACAAGGCTCAAGCAATACTATATCCGAACCGAGCGTTTCATGGAATTAGTCCTTGACTGTTCGAGTAGTCAAGTAGCAGAAGGAGTTCTCAAGCTGTGTCTCGGATATGCAAAAACATTGGTCTGTGACATGGCATTTCTTCTCGAGGCGAGAGAGCAAGATCATCTGCCCGAACAAATATTTGGCGTCGCTCGAGTAAAATATCCTTCGTTTGGAAGCGACATCAGAAAAGTAGAGCCGCCGCCGTTGTGATAAAGAAAATTCGCTTTGCGCTCGAGGGATTATGAAAATATATTACTAGATGTAAATAATTATATTATCATACATAACTACACGTACATAGAATTGATCTTAATCACTGCACACAAGTTGTGGCTATCTACAAAGAACAAGTCTTACATTCCTTCGAGGGGCTTGATCTTTTCGGCAAGGACTTCCAGCATTCGCAGATCGTTGTCATTCAATCCGATTGATTTTCCCCTTTCTAGAAGTACCCTTACTCGTTCGCATACTTCGGCTTTAATGCCAGGAATGCTCAAAAACGACAAGCGATTATTTTTCATCCATTTAAGTGGCACCAGTGGATCACGATCGAGAATCGAAAATAGTACGATTTCCACAATCGTTGCTTGATGCAAATTATCAAGGGTAAGTGGCTTAATGAGTACTCTCAATAAATCATCGTCCGTAAAGTCGTCTACTTGTGCTTTCTCTTCCCCCAAAGCTAGGGCAAGGCGTTTCATGAAATCTGTGTCCAGTGTTCCCTTCACCCGTGCGGCTTCGGTTTTTGCTAAACACGACATTGAAAATGTTACTGGAGGCACAAAAATAACGTCCAGTGACATCCTTTTGGAACTCTTGAACATGGGTTCGCTCCTCCTATCGTTGTGAATGGGGTCATTAAACGGGCCAGGACTGGTCGCATGGATAAAGACGCAATTTTCGATAGGAGCAAATGCTTCCCAGGGGGAATGATCGCCACCAAACTCGACCGTCACATCGGAATTGTATTTGCGGCGAATTGCAGTGGCTCTTCCACGCCTAATAACTGTCTTGACCTTTCGCAGCAGTGCTAGTTCGTATGGTTGAATCACTGGGAAACGAAGTACGGAGGGGACGATGTTCTTATCCAGGCGAACCAAAGCCCCTTTCTTCTCGAGGGCCAAAGCAGCCGCGGACTCGTCGTTTTCCGTATCGGTCAAACTATTTGGCCAAATAGAAGGGCCCTGGCCCCCATCATTATAACGAGCGTCGAACATCCATACATCTTGCGAGATCACCCAGGCGATGTTGGCGAGATCCACTTTCATTACTTTTTGAAGATAAACGACTGAATCCATTCCGGTCTTTCCGGCACCGAGAACAACGTATTTGTCCTTGAGCATCGAGCGTCGCTTGTCCTTTTCTTGGAAGTTGTCGAACAGTTGATTTGGAGTCAGGACACGAACACCCTTGTCTACGGGGAATTGCAACGGAGAGTCTGAAATGAAAGCAGAAAATGATGTCAGATTGGGAATTTCGATCAAAAATTCAAAAAGTCTCAAATCCTGTATCTTACCATGCGGGATGATGCATTCTCCGCGGGTTCCGTCAACAAACTTGGAATTGACTTTTACTTCATAGGATACCGATCCATCGACACTGGAGAAGTAATGGATCCCGTCCTCTTTGCCGCTCTCCTTTTCAAAGTCGTAGACCGTGCTTGGGAAGAAATCGAGTTGCTTGGCTGCAACCTTTTCGTTGACAAATTCGTCATAGTAATTCAATATTTCTTTCTTGCTGGCCCTGTGATTCCACGGCAAGGTGAACTTTGTGAGCATCAATTTCATCCAGTTGCCTTCGAGTTGTCTCGAGGATATTCCATAGATGATACTAGGCTGGTGAAGACGAACAAAGCCGTATGCATCGACCCAGTGCCCTCCCGGGGCCGCCTTTTTGTCAATTAGGATAACCTTTGCTTCGGGAAGCTCGGTCAAAAGCGTGTCAATGAAGGCCAGCGGAGCCGATCCGGCGCCCACGACCAAATAGTCGCATTCGAGCTTTGTTGTTGCAGCCATGGTCGAAAATAATCTTTTTTTACTTGTTGGTTTGTCGTTTTAAGAGGCATCCATGATTTGTTTCTTTTTTCTGAAAAGACGCGTACTTTTGATGCAATAAAATACGTAGATCGTAGTGTAGTACCATACTTAAGAAGTTGATGCTTGATACGGTCAATTTTGGGGTGATGATTTTCTTGCATACAAGTACGACTAAAACAAAATCCAACTTTTTTCAATTGCCGACGGTTCGCGCTCAAGGTCGCTCAAGGTCGCTCAAGGTTTTCATGCACTCCACGAATGAAAAATTGATCCTTGGGTTCTCCCAGATAGGGAAAATGCCGTGGCAGTTCAATGAGTCTTCCGGAGAAATCATTTTCTACCGTACCGTACGACTTAATCGTTGTGACACCATTTCAAGTCATCTTTCATAAATTCAGATTCGAACAAGAATCAAAAGCAAAAGACACAGAAACCACAAATCATTTCACCATGGCTGACATCGAGAACAAAGAAGAAACCACCACTACCTGTGTTGACACTTGCAAGTTCAGCCAAGACGGCTGGACTCAGTGGAGAGAAGGCGATTCTTGGGCTTGGTTTTACAATTACAAGGCAACGAAGTCTATCAATGGTTTCTATTCCATCCGCTCTGTGAATGCATTGTGTTCTTACATGGGTGTCAATACCATGTTTGCGTTCTTCACAGTCAACGGATTTTTTGCCATTATGGCATGCAATTGCTTCTTTAGCATTTTGAGTATTGTAAGTAAAATCGATCGAAACAAGGAATGTTTGAGGTTCTTGTATTTCATCGATTGATGTATCTCGCGTTTGCTATCAACCCGATAAAACACCGCACGAATCTGACCGATTTTCCGTCTTTTCAGAATTCTTGCTTTTCTATTTTGAGTCAGAATTCGTTCATGTCCATTGGATGCTCTAACGGTTATTTCGAGAATTGCTTCGTTTAGACACCCGACGGATGAGCGAGTCGAACGCAATGTTGTGGTAGTTCGAAGCAACGTCTACGGAAAGAAAATTGAGTGACGAATTTTTACCAGGAGATATGTATGATGTTGTGATTGATTCTGTGGATCAAATTTAAATTGGGAAAGTTCAGTTGTTGATCGGTACTTGTGTTTCCATTGAATTAAGCTTTGAAAATTATTACCATAAGAATTACATGTTACATGTCGTGAATCTGTCAATCATTAGCACTCTAACGTCTTTACGAAGTAAATGTTTGTTGTTGTTGTTACTGTTGTTGTTAATAGCGTTTGCAATTGTTTTATATATTTTACTATTTAAATATTCTACGTTTATATATTGTTTTCTCGTTTTATTATGCGACCCGTCTGAGCGATATTGCTTCGGTTTCCTCTAGTCGCACACATGACGTTTTGAGAACCAAGCAGCTCCTGTTCCTGGATCCCATGATGTATTGTTATTCTTGTTATCGTCTTCATTCTTATCTTCATAAATTTCGTCCCTGTTATTGTATCGTCTATCATAGTTTGTAGGTAAATTAGTCTGTCCCGCCCTCTTCAGACGCTCCGGACGTCTGAGCATAGCCCTCGTACTCGCTCACTGGAGCGATGATTGGTGTTCCATAATCCATCACCAATGGTGCGGGCGCGGGAGCAGTCGGACAAGTTGCCGATGTATTTTTGTCCAACTGCTGCATCCAAATTCGAGTCTTATAGATGCTGAACAAGTCCCGAACAAGCTCTCGAAAATCAATCCTTGTATCAGCTTCGAAGAAAAAGGTGAGTTTGTGTCGGTCGAACTGATATTCTGCATCTACTACGTGCATCGGCATTCCTCGCTGTCGAACCTTCAGGCGACAAACCTTGAGGAGTTCTTCTTCCTCTTCACGCTTCATCACTAGCAATCCAACCTCGTCGTGCGTTGCGAGACGGATGATCTTCTTCAGATCACCACCTCCACCCGCTCCAGCGGTTGGCATTTCTCCCATCCCTCCTCCAAAACTCGCAGAGCGAGCAAGAGGGTTCTTGACCTTTCCAATCACAATGCCAAGATCTTCCCCGCGATCGGCTTCCACCTTCACGTACGTCCCAACTTTCAGGTCCCGATTCAAACGCGGACCAATTTCGAAGGTCCTTTGTGTGCGCTTGAATTTAACATTGTATACGATTTTCGGTGCCTGCATCGTTGCGCCCGCTGTTGGAAGATGGTGAGACTCTGCACCATATGTGGGTGCGTGTCCCATAGAAGCAGAGCGCTGGTACGCTGCAGGATGGCCCATTCCTTCGTTGTAATATTGGTCCTCTCCCGGAACTTCGATATTTTCCCCAGCCAATGGGTGAGAAAGATCTTCGTCCGAGTTCGCAAGACGGTGGCGACCATAAAGTGGCTGTAGCATTTAATAAGAGAGGTTATTTCGACAATGTGAGAGACAATTCGACAATTTTTTGGACAAAAAATATTTGCACTGCAATACTTACGGCACTACCAACCGACATCGACGGAGAAGCGGTAGAGGCACCACTGATATCACTAGGATGTCTGTTATGGCTTCCGTAACTGGAGTGCATAGGGCTGTGTGCAGGACTTACCAGGCGATCCTGGCGGTGATAGTTGTTTCCGCCACGTTCGTAAATGGTGTTTTCGCCTACGCTTCCTCCAACTCCAAAGTCCGATTTGCGGCGTTGCATTGGACCATCATGACGCCCTAGCGAGCTTTGGCGCTGGTGCATTCCGTACATTCCTTGGCTGCTATCGCTATCACTGTATGGGGAGTTGTGTTGCATGCTCATGCTTCTTCTATGTGGTCCCCGCGATTGATATTGCTGCTGGTGTCCGTGATGATATCCAAGATCATGCGGTTGTTGCATTGAGTACTCAGATTCTGGACCTGAATTTGCACGATGAGGCATAAAACCGGCCTCAAAGTTCGCCTCGTGGTAGTAGTCTGTTTGTCCTCCTGATAAAGAGCGTAGACTTGGTTGAGATTGTGGATTGTGGTGATTTTGGTAAAGGCCGCCTTGCCCGTGAAGTCCGGGAATTCGCTGGTTGTTCAACCCAGACGGAGCGAAGGTACTATTGAGATTATCGCTTTGGCCGCCTTGACGATGCCCACCGTAGCTGCTGTATGCTCCAACTGCATCGCTGCTCAGTGCCCTGTGAAGAGATGATTCGAAGCTATCATTGCTATTTCCAATTCCATACCCCGAAAATTGCGAGTCCGGACGCGAGATGACACCAGCATTTGGTGGGGGGCTCGCATCTCGACTTCTATTTCCAGACGACTGGAATCCCATGCCATCTATCGCGTTCGCTGGTCCACCAGCAAGAGGTGGCCTGCTGCTTCCACTTACACTGCGAGCACCGTCTTTCGATACCAGCCGTGGGCGTCCCTGCTGTTGAGATTGTGGAACGAATCCCCTTGCATTTGCGGAAAACTCGCGAGGCGAAGAAGCATAACCAGCATTGGCCAAACTATTATTGTTCGAAGTTGGTCCCGGAGAGGATTGTGATCGTTCTCGCAGAGCTGACAATCCCATTAAACCATCGTGGGCACCTTCGTCCTTGTCGAAACTACCACCTAGAGTGTGTATTCCAGGGATGTGGTCCGTAGATGATGGAGAGCTTTGTCCTCGTCCACCAATGCCTGCGTATAAATCGTTCGCTCCTCCGTCTACTGATGATGTTGGTGTGAGTGTTGTGGTGTGTGCAGTGGATGCATTAGACGCGCTCTTCGCATGACCCGGCTTACCAATCGGCGGGACAGACAATCCGGCGAGTCCTGGCGGTCTATTCATGTTCGCGCCGCTAGCAAAACTATCGTTAATGGATCCTGCCGTTCCGGTTGAAAGAATGCTTTGTACGCTATCTCCCGAATTCGGTACTGGGCTCCTGCTTTTAATTTTGCTGTTTTGGTTACTGCTGCTGGATGATAGCAAGCTCATACCCGCCATGCCTAATTCTAATCCGCTAGTTGTTGAGTTTGGATTTGAATCCACCGCACTGTCATCGTACATTTAGAAGGTAAACGTAAGAAGTTTTCGTATTTATTGCGGTACGTAATTGCGGATGTGTTGTTTGATTTGGTTCGAGAGCCAAAGACGCAAAACCGTGCCAGGAAAGGAGAATTTTTGTCGTAGATGGGAAGCAAGTGTAACAAAGTGCGGCATTACACGGCAAGATGACCGAGAAAAAAAGGGAAGCAAAATAGGTCATGAGTCAAAATGGAACGGAAATATAACTGTAATTGAAGGTATTCGGCATGAAGTTGTGTCTTATGCGCTATCAAATGGCATAACAAAAACGCATCCGCGATCAAGAAAAATTGCTCCAAGCAACTATTCTAGTCTTAAGTGCACTTCAGGCGCGGTGGATCAACAGAGTCGTGTCCATTATGGCGACACACGAGAAATTTTTCGTGCTGAAAGTTCACTAAGGATACGGCTTTTAGCTTCGACTGTCCGCAGCAGCGTTGCTGTTCACCAGCCTCACCATGGTGAACAATCTGCTCGTTATTAAATCCTCTGGAGACTCTAAAGCGCCCGAACCGAGAGTGTATTGTATGTCGATCTCGAATGCATCCAAAGGGAAACGGGATCTAATGCGATTTTCCGGTTTTCAAGGGCAAAACCAAAGATGAAATACCGACGGAGACATCTGCTCTGTTTTGGGACAGAAGTCGTTGCAGTTTCAATATCTTGCTCGTACCTTTGTGGGTCGTCATTCCAACCAGATGGCAGATCCTGCCTTGGGACACTAGCAGCCATGATCCCAACCATATAGAGAGGGTTGCGATCTGCTTTCCGCAACCGGCTGTGTGCTGAAGCTGTGGTGTTCTTTTGATTGTTCGTGCGGAGGTCGGAGATATTGTTTTCAAGCCTGTTTCGGCTGCGAGAGCTACCCTCGCGTGATCTCGCGCTTGGTACTGTAATGCACTGCATCCATGTGCAAGGAACTTTTTGTTCATTCCTACGCGCGTAGACAGTACGAACTGCCAGATATGTAGGAACGAGCACAAGAGTAGTGGAACGAATAGGAACAAATTCCAGCAGTACATAAATACGATTCGATACTATTTTGTTGAGAAGTAGGACTTACTCGACGCAAGTCAGTTCCATTTTTGGTAATTAGATATAAACAGCTAAATATTTCGTCTTGCGGACTTAAAGTATTGAAAAATTTGGGATCGTCTTGATGGGACACTTTTGCGAGCATGAACGGCTGTTCAAGCATGCGTCAGAAGAATACTTCTTCGTATTGTTGAGGAATTACATATCCCCACCCCATCATTATTGGTTCATTATTGTATCTCTCGCTGCTTTCTCAACCGGTTGTAGTAGCTACATACAGGGAAGTATCGTACGTGATATCTTGTGTCCCTAAAAACAAATATTGTTTGTATATACTATTAGTGACTATAAAGCGTACCATAGTACTACCCTACATTTTACGACAATAGAGAATCTTGCGAGCGACATAGGGCTATTCACCTCTGCACGACTGAAGAAGAAACAACGCGCACCCCGAATTCCAGATTTTGAAGTCTCATTTCGATGAAAAAGTGAACGGGAAATTTTGGTTCTTTACTACCGTTAGACACCATCATCATGCCGTATACCTTTCTTTCAGCTCCGACGCACTCAGCTCAAGTGGGAATAAGATTTACAGGTAGCCAAAGAAGCAATTTGATTGCTGCCTACTGAATATTGACCATGGCGAGCCACTTGATTTGGCAGACGTTTCTCTTTGCGGTAACCCTATCTTACTGCAGCGCAGGAGGACAGAGGAATGGAGTGTTGACCTCAAGCAGGATCGAGATCTTGGTAAGTTCAAAGTTGCGAACCGTATCGATTTCTGTGTGAAATTATAACTCGGACTTCTAACAAGCCCTGTCCATTTGTTCTGTCTTTCAATCAAACAGGAGCCAGCAGGAGTATCGGGAGAACTAACGCATCATGGAGCTCTTTTTGGTAAGAATCATCTCTTTGGTGAAACCATTGAGAACCAATTATATTATACCAAGCGACCCCTTTGCAACGGTCAAATTCCAGACACCCCGGATTACATAAAAGAACAGGGGTACTTTCTTTTGGTGGATAGGGGAGAGTGTAGTTTCGTAGAAAAGGTCCGAAATGCTCAAAAAGATGGTGCTGCGGCCGTGTTTATAGCGGATGACAGATGCCTCTGCTCCGAAGACGGATTGTGCGAAGAAAATCTGGATCAGAATTGTGAGAGGGTTGAGCCCCTCATGGAAGATGATGGTTCAGGATCGGATATTATAATTCCTTCGATGCTTCTTGTCAAATCTGACGCTGATCGATTGCGAGATGAAATTGTGTCGGGTTCCGTTATCGAAACGAGCATTTCCTTTCCGGTTCCAAAGGCCACCAATGGTCGTACCGAGTACATGCTATTTATGACCCCTGATGATCCCGTCAGTCATCAATTTCTGGATTCCTTTATGGAAGCAGCACTTGCCTTTGGCACAAAAGCAGTCTTCCAGCCACGGATGCTACTTTCCGATGGAACTCAAAAGGGATGTCGGCAATACGACGACTCTCACGTGCCTTGCAAAGGGCACTGCACAAATTATGGACGATATTGCGAATCACCCGCAACGTATGATAAATCCCATTATGAGAATAAGGGTACTAAGGCAATTGTGGAGAGCATGAGGAGGACTTGCATTTGGAATATTTACGGAAAGGTAGATGGAGTCGGTAAAGAATGGTGGGCATACGTCGAGATATGGTCAATGCAATGCTCATACAGCCAATATAGCACGTCCTGTGCCGAAAGCATTTATGATGTAGCGGGTATCGATAAGGAGGAGGTTGAGATGTGCATGGAGAATTCTGGTAGCTTTCGAGAAGATTCTCGAAACACGCTGATGGAAACCTCTCTTTCTGATATTGAAAAATACCAGGTCAAGTTCGCACCGACCTTAGTCGTGAATGGTGCCATTGTAAACGGTGCTCTAACCTTCGGGAATGCTATGAAAGCGATATGTTCAACGTTTGAGGATTCGGAGCGACCAGAGATATGTGGTAAATGGGATGTCTGCTCAGATGAATGCAGCGATGACAAAACCTGTTTTCTTTGGGGAGAGAAGCAAGAATGCTCCATATATGTTGCCCCGATTATTCAGAACAAAGGAAAAGTATTTGACGATGATTATCTGAATCCAGCAGTCGATGATACAGAAATCAGCACACTGGAACCTTCGACTTATTCGGAGACAGGGACCTACTTTCCAGCGGAGAGTGATGCGAATGATATCAGAGATCAAGCCAAACCTGTGTTTGATATCAAGAGTGACAGCATTCCCATGGCACAAAAGGTAGATGTTATTAATCCTCCAAAAGAGTCTAGCCCACAGAATGTCCCTCAAACGAACGATTCGAAGAATTCAAATACCGCTGTCTCGCATGAGTTCAAGGATGGACAGTTTGAATTTCTGGAAACAATTGAAATTCATGAGGGTTCGGGCTCGGATCTTACAATTGGGCTAGGAGTTGGGTTTGGATGTGCCTTTCTTCTGCTGTTCATATGGTTCATGACCTCGAAGCAGCGGGAAGATGATTTGTATGCTTCGGGTAGAATGGCGAGAAGAGGCCGACACTCTCGCCTATTCAGACGCTCCCGTAGATACAAGAAATCTAGACGCCGACGCTACTATGATGATTACTCGGATGAATCTAGTGGATCTTCGCGAGAGACGGACTACTTTTCGGATGACGATCAACTTTCGGATGAAGAAGATCATTACTATGGCGACAGGGGAAAAGTCAGAAGTCATCGCGACTCGCATTACTATTATTCAGAACGCCGAGAACGTGATCGGCTGGTTTCAAAAAAATCGAAACGAAAACCAAGAAGACCGAGGCTGCTACAAAAACTGAAGTTGAGCAAACAGGAAAGCAAAGTTCGGAGAAAGCTTAATGTCGACGAATTTCCTAGTGATTATGACGACGACAGCGATCATACTCCTAGAACTTCCGTGGGGACGAACATTGACGACGAGGGGCAGCGAGAGCAGGATGGCAATCACGAACAACAATCATAACGCATTTAGTTTTGATAACTTAAAAAAGATAGATAATAATATATATTCCTAGCATTGTGTGATGTGGTGGTAATTCGGACATTTTTTCTATTTTGGAGTTTCTTCGAGGTAATAATATCCATGGTGATTATTGACTTCCGCCCGTGGGAATCATCTTGAAATGATTCCCGGATGTGGCAGTCATTCTCTCTCTACGCGAATCCTACGTATTTTGTGTACTGCATTGACCGCTCTCTCATCATCCAGGGCTGCAACAGACATGGACAAACTTCTCTCATCGATTTCTAAACATGTGTTTACTGCAAAATCCCATGTTGTGGCGGACGTTTCGCAGGTTCGACACGTTGTTTTTTCTTCCAACGGACTGACATATATGTCCATCATTCCTAGAGTTCGAGTTAATTAACTCATCATGGATATTATTCGTGTTGACGGCCAGTCCTTCTGTCGTGCACGACTGAGTCACAAAATCCACGCGTGAATGAAACTGAAAACCAAGGCGAAGATGATGTCATTTGGCCGACGTCAGATTCCCAGATCAGATACCTTTTTACGTATGATACGGAGAAACGCAGTACACGAATAAAAATACTGGTAGTTTTGTTCTTCTTTTGGAATCGGCAACTTCTTGTACAGTTGCCATCCGCGTTTCTCAGCCAAAGAAGGAAACTTCACATCATCTTTCTCGATTGCAGCTGAAAACAACACAAACAACATTAGTTTCCGTCGAAGACAAAGAACTTCAACAGGACATCATTTCCTCTTTCACTGAGCAACAACATTCACAATAATCACAATGAACTCTTCCTTGCGCCTCGTTCAATTTTTGATCCCCCTCTTGTGCATCATCCATGCTGCGAATGCATTTGCACCGGGAGCACGTCCCCTAGCCGTTCAGCAACGACAAGGTCGTTCCCTTTTCAAAAATCCTTATCTTGAAACTCTTGGGGCAACAACAGAGACCGAAGAAGCAAAAACCGAAGCAAAAACCGAAGAAGCAGCCCCTGCAAAGGTTGAAGAAGAAGAGGAAGAATTGTCGGAGACTCAAAAGCTAATGAAACAAGTGAAAGAAGCCGGTACGGCCGGAGTTATTTCGTACGCTCTGTGGGAACTGGGTTTTTGGGCCCTTTCGGTACGTTTGAACTCGTTATAAGTCGAATGTCAATGATAATTTTTGTTTGCAACGATAAATTCACTGACATTATTTGTGCATTTTTCTTCAAAAGGTTCCCGTTTGTGCCGTGGGATACTACCAGGTTACGGGACACTGGCCTGACTTGTCCGACGCGGAAGATCAGAAAAAGCTTGGTGCCGAAGCATTCGCCTTTGTCAATTTTGCCCGATTCGCCGTCCCACTTCGTATCGGTCTTGCTCTGAGTACCACGCCATGGATCGATGAGAACATAGTGAAGAAGTTTCTGAAGAAGGACGAGGAAGAGTAAACGCAGTCTTTCATCAAAAGATGCGAGAGCGGAAGTGCCTTTCTTAAGACAATGGCATGGATTATCACTAGATGATCTCGCGGGTGTGTCGGTGCATGGATAAAAAGTTTGAAACATATTCAGGATGTTAGTGGGTGACCACTCCCTCTGACAAAGATCCCCTTTGTTCAGGCATTCAAACCACATCTCGAGGTTGATGTGGATTGAGAACACTGAGCTTCCTATCGAACCACCATTGAAGTTTTGTAGGACTCCTTCCATATAAGCTTAATAGATTTATTTGAAAAAGAAAGCTCTTGTTGCAACAATCGGCAGTGGTGTACCTGGTGCTTTGCTGTTGACGCGAGATTGTCCTATTACTGCATTTTTAAACAAAAATTCGATTATGTATGATGTGTGTATATTTATCTTCTACTTTGTAAAATTGGACTTTCTCCCAAAAATTCCCTTAGTGCAAGCTTAGCACGTTTCCCCGTGCTTCTCTTGCAAGCGTTCGATCATCTCAGCAACAATGGCATGGCCACGTTGTTCCCATTCTTTGCGGTTTCGTAGAGCGTAATTCAAATATTCGTCGCTGGAAACCCCAAACACACCACAATCGCTCAATTTCTTCGAGAGTGGAATGATGTAATGATCGAAGAAACCAAGTTCCCCTTTGTACCAAAAAGTGCTAGGATCGGCATCCGCTCTACCGATTTTGTAAGCATGGTACATTTCTTCGAACAAGCGTTCGTTCCATTTGCGATAGACGTGCCAGTGTTGCATGGTATGGCAGACGTCACTCGCTTGAATCAAATGCTCCAAGACAATCGTTGCCTTTCGATTGATTTTGTCTTGGTTCGTTTCGTTATAATCCGACGAAAAAGCCTTTTCCCATCGCTGATTGCGTAGCATTTTCAGATCCTTGTCCATGATGTCGGTTGCAAGAACTGTGTTTACGACCAATTGGCGCAAGCGATTAAGTTCCTTGTCCGTGGGGCAGACAGTACCCCGCAACTCACTGAATTGTGGTTCCAGGAACAAAGCCCACGCAACATCTACCGAGTTTTGTTCGGCAACAGATCTTCCCTTGTACTTGAGAGAGAGATTGTCCTCTTCTTCCACGAGACGAGTGTTCGGGACACCTTGGTGGTCGACATCGTGAATCAGAGCGGCGAGGATACAAGCGAACTGCGTCAATGGATCGCTAGTGATGCCATAAGTGTGATCGTGGAGGGTCGATCGGCAATTCGTGGAAGTGATCTCCAAGTCTGGGGCAACAATGCGTGAGAGCAGTTTTGCTACCGACATGGTGACGTGAGAGGCGTGCTCAAAGTTATGAAAAGCTGAGCGGAACAAAAAGGGCATAGTTAGAAACTCGTGATCAAAATAGTCAATATTTCATTCCAGCGGATTTACCGGGCTTACCATTTCTTTGGTATTTTTGGGAAATTGTGCAAATGTAATCTCTCAGTTCTACCATTACCTCGACACCAAGATTGATGGAATGAGGATCTTCCTGCAAGGCAACCACTTTGGGATCGAACTTTGGCAATTCGATAATCTCGACAACTTCGTCCAATACCATGCCACGAAGATCGCTAGACTTGATACTGATTTCGTCTCCGATTTGGACGAACTGTTTCCTCGACGACTGGATGCTGCTTCGAATTTGAGCTTGACGCCGTGATACAATCTTTCGAATCATGCCAGCAAACAAATCAACATTCCAATCGATGAGTCGGCCTCGTCTGTCGTTCATAAAGGTTTTTGTAATCGCAGTGGCAGCTGGGTGCATCGTCGAAGTAAGCGACTCCCCAAAGGATGCATCCGAAGCGATGGTGGATGCGCAAGTAGCGCTGCTTCGTTTGTTGGTGGCCTTGTCAAAGAGCCAGTACGTTGTGAGTTCCCCCTTGCCCTTGGCTTGGATTTTATCCTGTCGAGGCGTAAGCCAGCCGGATTTTCCTGCCTCGGAGAGCAACCGCGCAGTCTCCTCGGAAATGTGAATCCGGTTGGAGAAACCAGTGCTTTCCATACGAGAAGCCGTGTTGACGGTATCCCCAAACAACTGAAATCGAGATTTCTGACCTCTCAGAACACCCGCAGTGACAGGTCCGGAGTGCAAACCAAATCGCATCGTCAGATCGGAAGTTTCGGGACCCAGAGAAACCTCGAGAGATCGTGTCAGCGTGTTCAACTGATCTCTGCAATCACGGGCAAACTTTGCCATGATCAGGGCATGGTCCTTTTTGGGATTGGGAAGGCCGGTAACCGCCATGTAGCAATCCCCGATGGTTTCGACCTTGAAGACACCCCGACGATCGGCAATGCGATCAAAAGCCCCATAGATGTTTTCCAGCAAGACAAATACCTGACCGGGCGATCGTTCCGAAGACCAACTGGTGAAACCCGAAATGTCGGCAAAGAGGACGGTACAGTTGGAAAACAAATCCGCAATGGGCGAATCGGCTTCGTTCTCGGTAGGGCTGGTTTGGTTGTCGTCGTGGATCATGGACTTGATGCGAGTCTTGGCGGGTTGAAATGGCTTTGGTTGGGTGACGTTTTCCTTGTAGAGACGATCTCTGACATTTTTGGGAAAGAGACTGGATACAATTGCGTTGTTCTTGACGGCAGAAGAATACACCTTTCTCTGACGTCGTTCGACTAGACAGTCATAAAAGATAAAGACCATGGAGGTAAAGATGAAGATAGTGATGGCAATCGCAGCAAATGTACCGGGGCTGGGAATAGGAATAAGAAAATGAATTTGGTGAAAAATCAAAAAAGGTGGGTTGCGCAAGAAAACAATAACATAGTTTTGTTGTTCTTACTTTGGTTCGGAACGCTTGAAAAAGTCCAGCATGGCGGAGGAAGGATACGCGTGGATGGTGTATTTGCAATCGTCGGCACTCAAATGTTTCTCCGAATAGATTCCGCTTTCAAGGGGAATGGACAGACCGCCAGAGCCCAAAACGTCCTCGTGGAGATCCCCTTCTCCCAGATAGACGAGTTCGGACTTGGACCACGTATACGTAAACGTCTGGTTGCACGTGTTTTCAATGACAACGTGCATCCCATCCACCTTTTCGGGATTGGAATTTTCCAGAATATCCCTCCAGTAAATGGTGGCGGAGACGACTCCTGCCACTGTTTCGCTTCCTTCCAGGCCAAAATTGGTAATGGGATAAAAGAAATCGACAAAGGGCTCGGTGTAATGTCGATGTGTGCTGTTTCCGACAAAGGCTTTCATGGCATTGTTGGCTTGGTCAATGTCCAGGTTTGGATCCTTGCTCGTCGGAATGTTGTGAATGTAGCCAACTACCACCCGGCTTTCGTTCTGAAAAATATCCCAGGCACTGGAAAGTGCGTTGTACTCAAAGCCGTCCGACCCATACGGTGAAGCTTGGTTGACCGGGGATTGTTGCCATTGGGGCTGTTCCAGTAGAAAGTATGTCAATGGTGAGTCGTGTTAAGTTCAATGAGTCATTGCACACGTCGATGGAAACCAAAAATTGCAAAATTGCAAATTGCAAATTGCAAAAATACTACTTACCAATATTGAAGAGTTTCGGTTGTTGATTTCGATAGCAGCATTGGCCTTTCCGAGAAGTACGTTTTTCGAAATGACGGAATTCGTTTGTGGATTCAAGATGGCCTCTTCGACCCAATAATCGTTGGAAAACGTGTAGGCATTCCAGTCCTCGATTTGATCTTGTTCCACCAAGTGATAGTTGGTGACCACAACGGCATTGGAAAGGTTCTGCAGTCGTTCGGCCTGGATTTCAAAATTGGGAACCGTCACAAAGGGCCAGTCCGAAAACTGCGCCGACAATTGCAACGCAAAGGAATCAATGGCACCAAAGGCCACCATGATTTTGCTCACCGTCTCGTCAAACAATTCAGTGGCCTCGTCCTCAAAGTGTTCTTCAAAGCCCTGTTCGATGCTTTCCGTAAAGTAAATCCAAACGGCCAGACCGACGCCAATGGTGGTCCAGAACAAAATCGTGACCAGAAACAATCGAAATCGGATCAAATCTTTGGATTCTTGCGTCGCCAGGGACTCGTCGTCAATGGCTTGTTGTTGCTTCATGGTCAATCTGCTTATATTGGTGGAAGTCGTTTGTGATGAAATCACGGATCTATAAGAGCCACTCTCAAAGGAGTGTCCCGATACCGACTCGAGTTCCTCGTCGACCGAAAACAAGGATTCCGAAAGCGACATGGCAATTGATATTATTTATTGTTGAGAAAATTATGAAGTGTTGAAGAAAAAGTGCGAAGTCGTTCTCAATCGAAGTCTTGGTTGTTGTTGTAGGGCTGAACTCCAAAAAGTGCGAAGTCGTTCTCTGAAGAATGAGTTGTGTAATGGAGTCCCCAGACTTTTAAGTTATTGTCGATGGAATTCTTGGGAATAGAATATGTCAAGAAAGGCCGATTGGGTCTGTAAAAGAGCAACAGGTACAAGTTACAAACAGGTATGTGTGGATTTGATTTTCACAAATCACAAACTCTCTGAGCATGATTATTTCCTAACGCATCGCTTGATTCCTGCAGTCATGCTGTGGAAACAGTAAGAAAAATGGAGGTCATCAGCGACCGATTTCAATTTCTCTTTTCAACTTGACTTAAGTCAATGATACAGTATATAATGTCTTGTTCAATTGGATTTTCATAAGTAAAATTAGGCCCAAAGCGTAATGGTTCGCAACTTCAAAACCGGATGGAATTCCAATTCCTTCGAAATGGGATGCCAGCGACCGATTGTACCACCACTTGGATATTGAAGTCGTTCTTTCTCTTTTTTACGACTCCATTCTTTCATCGATCGATGAACCTCTTGGAACACTCCATCGTCCCCAATTAGATTTCGCAACGGTGTCAATACGCTGGTACTAGTCGTATTTCGAGGCCATTTATCAGTATATACTTGCGCATGTCATACCCGCAACCATCTCAATTTTGAGACGCAAGAAGAACAAACAAAAGACCAAGCTCATAAAAAATCATAGTCTCAAGATTTGGTACCGCGACGAGAGGTAGTATTGTAGAACGAAAAACAAGAGGTCGGCACTTTGATACAACCAAAGAATACAACTCCATCCCCATCGATCTTCTGGGTTTATTCAATCATTACAATCATAATACACAAGAATGGCGAACACTCGATCATCGTCGAAACCCGAAAAGCTCCCGCCTCCCCGTGAATTTTGGAGTTCCCGGGTTGCCTTTTACTTTGCGGCAGCAGGGGCAGCGATTGGATTTGGAAATGTCTGGCGATTCCCCGGGCTTTCGGTCCAATACGGAGGGGGAGCCTTTTTCATTCCCTATTTGATTGCCCTGTTTATCATCGGTCTGCCGCTTTCCGTCTTGGAAATTGGGTTTGGCCAGTACTTTCAGACGGGGGATATTGGAGTATTTGGTAAGTAAAAACAAGTTGAGTGGAAGCGAAACTGATATTCATGCTGATGGAAACTAATCGGAAATTTGTACTTTTGTCTCGACTTTTAGGTGGATTCCACCCTCGGCTAAGGGGAGTCGGGGTGTCGAGTCTGGCATGTGCCTTTATTGTGGGCTCGTATTATATTGTTCTGATCGCATGGGTGATCAAGGCCTTTATTTCTTCGTTTGATCCGAATGCACCCTGGGGCAAGGAGGGATTGACGGGAGAAGAAGCCGTCAGTTATTTCATGGACGAAATTATTGGAATGGAAACAATTACCAGCAGTGAACTGAGACCGTCCCGAATTGTCTGGTCCAATGTTGGATACACGGCGCTGACATGGTTCATCATTTACGGAGTGACGGCCTTTGGCTTGCGAGTCACCGGGCGCATCACCTACGTGACCATGGGATTGCCCTTTGTGATTTTGTTTATTTTCTTGGGAAGAGCGGCAAGCCTTCCGGGCGCTGGGGAAGGTGTCAACGCCTTTATTGGTGTCTGGGATCTTTCCGTTCTGCGAGAAGACAAAAAAGTGTGGTCCGAAGCCTGTTCGCAGGTTTTCTTTTCCAACTCGTTGACCTTTGGGCTCTTGACGTCGTACGGATCGCATTGTAAGAGAGACGAACCCGTCTTTCGGAATTCCTGCGTCGTCGTCGCCCTCAACTCTGTCTATAGTGTCATTACGGGGTTTGCGGTTTTTTCGGCGTTGGGACACTTGGCCTTTTTGGAAGGAGTTTCGGTGACAGATCTTCCCTACAATGGGTTTGCCTTGGTTTTTGGTACATGGCCCGTAGTGTTGGGAACCTTGCCCGGTGGCATTCATTGGGTTCGACTGCTCTTTATCAATTTATTCCTTCTCGGTATTGATTCTGCCTTTGCCTTTGTCGAATCCGGTGTCACTGTCCTCCAAGATACCGTGATTTTTCGAAAGACCTCGAGACGAAAACTGATCCTTGGATATATCTTTCCGAGCTTTTGCTGTGGCATGCTTTACTGCACAGACTCTGGGTTGATATTTTTGGATGTCATTGACTTTTACATCAACTTTGTCATGCTTCTGGTGGGTTTCTTGGAAGCCTTCGGGGCTGCATGGGCATATGGCATCATGGAACAATACACAACGATTGGGCCAAAAGCAACTCTTACCTACATGATGTCCAACTTTGTTCCAGTTGCGGTCGCCATTGCATTCTGGACGGGTCAAGGACGTTTTCTTAATTGGGTTGGACTGTTAGCAGCTATCCTTTCTTGGCTTTTGGGTCTCATGATGACTCATTATTTCCTCATGAAGCGCATGAAACGCCAGCCGGGACGATGGACTGTGAGCTCTATTTGGTTCGAGGTTGCCTTTGGAAACATTAGCCGTCTACGTGACCAGATCCAGCCAGTGATTGGTCACATTCCATTCCTTTGGGTGATTTTGATGAAGAACCTTGTTCCGCACACCTGTATCCTCTTGTTTTTCAATCTCCTCACATCACCGGGAGGTGCAGGAACATATTCGGGATACGCAATTCGACCTTATCAGTTGTTGGGTCTGTTGTGCTTTATTTTTGCCATATTTTTGTTTTTCGTTGGCCTCTTGGTTCCAGAAGTTTATGAACCTTTGGCGCTGCCTCAAACAAAAGTGGTACTCTCGGGAATTGGGGAACACATCTCAGCAGAGAGAGAAACGGACGACATCGAATCCAGCGCACAGGATTCCCTGTCCTCCGGAAGGGATCCAAATGGGGACGAACAATAGATATTTTGCAGCAATTTCCATGTATAATAGCTAGACTCAATTTTTCAACAAAAACATCTGGAAAACGCACTGCCACTGTTTAGAAATACATTGATAAAATTTAGGACTATTTTAATTAAAACTGCGCCATTGAACCTCCAGTTGTTCTGCCCTCTCTATTCGCCGCACGTGAGTCATCTTGCCTATTGCTTGCACCTGCAGCCTTTGCTATGCGAACCACGTCGACCGCACTTGGCTCCAAAACGTGTTTGTAAATTTGGGAACTCAACTTTTCCCATCTTCCAAACCATTCGTAAAGAACCTTCACGAGGGCTTTCCATGCAACAGGTAGTAGTCCTCCTTCTTCGGAGAGGTGCTTCTCCATCCTTGAGTAGATGACAGCAATCTTTTCCTTCATGGTTTCTCTGTTTGATTCTTTTGTCAATGTTCTAATAAACGTAGCCTTTGGCACATGCATTGGAACATCTCTGTCACCAACTTCTCTTCGAATCTTTGATATATTGGAAAACAACGCGTGGAGGCTCTTGAATTCTCGTTTAATCATCCACCCAAGGTATGCATCTGTGCTAGCCTTGCAAACAGCATTGGCTTTCGTGATCTGTTTCTGAAAGAGAGCAGTGATCTCACCACCGCGATTTTTGATGGATTGAGTGAAGAAGTAACTGTTCTCCATTTGCATGACACTCGAGGCGTACTGCTGATCTGTCGTCTCTTGCTCCGAACATATTCTGAGACTCTCCAAAAGCGCTGTTGCAATCTTCTGTAGATAATAACTGACCACCTTGATGCTGGCCAAATCTGGGGTAAAGGTATCGCTTCTCCCTTCTCGACAGCAAAGCAGAATGTGATCAATATAACAAGGAAATCGGGCAAAAGCAGGAAAGATTCCAGCTCGCTTTCCATTTGCGGGAACCCCAGGGTTACCACGAATCCATTCGATTTGCTGTTCTACCCAGGCTACCCACTGTTTATCGACTTTTTTGCGCAGGTCCAAGATTGTCGCTCTGACGTAAGCCAAAGAGAGCGAATGATCGCCTCCTTTTTTCTCACGGTCGATATAGTTTTCCATCGCTTCGTTTAGATGAATGGATGCAACTAGCGACAACATAGGATCTGCTCTATCCTTTGCATTTGGGTCCTTCTCGTTCTCTTCGACAATACCACAGGTTCGCTGGATGTAATATCGGAAATATTGCGTCGAGTGGTCGACACTCTTTTTCGCCGCCTCAAAGTTGCGTTTCTTTTCACGTCCATCTTTGGCCTTACTGGACAGCCCGAAAAGAGCAGCCGTAAAATATGCCTCTCTTGCCACCACAGGAAGAAGTTCACTAAGGGCATACTTGATATCTTCGGCGTTGACAGTCATCTCGTTGCTCCCGGGTTCGTAAGGAGAGTAATTCCTCAGATCTTTCGCTGCATTGTTCAAATACGCGGTATTTCTTCCAGGAAGTGCTTGGAAATAACCCTTCATTCGTTTCTTCATGAGGATACCCTCGGCCACCATCTCTGAGTAAGCATCTCGAATTGCAGGTAGGAGTTTTGGACTCAGCAGAGCCATCACTTCGATAAGCTTGATGTATCCAAGAAGAGAGCTCTGGAATTTTCGCTGGGTGTCTCGAATCTTCTTTGCAATCATCGAATGGGTATCCTGTTTCGAAACCTTACCGTGATCACTCGCAGCTACTACCTCTGTCTTGAATTGCTCCATGATGGTTACGATAATCTGCGCCAAAGACGTACAAAAGTGCTCCGAAGCCTGGGTAAGACCTTCGACTCGCTCACTCACTGCGCGAAGGTGCAAACCTCCTGCCTTTTCAGCGTGTTCTGTCGCCTCTTGTAGCGCCTTTCCGGCGTCATAAACGCGATCAACACCCTCTTCGCTCTCTTCTACCTGAATGTTTCCTGCATCGTCATATACCAACGCAGAGGCGGGATTTCCGAGGATAGACTCCAATTCTTCGTCGATCACGAGTCCCTTCAACAAGCGTCGCATTTCCGAACCTAACAAGTCGTAGGATTTCCATTGTTGTTCCAACTGACGGTTCTCTTCTTCAATGTCTCGACAGTCATCCGTGAGTGGTTTGATAGCCAAAACCTTGTCCTCTAGCCAATCCTCCATTTCGATCAGCTCTCTATCCAAAGATTCTAGAGTGGTAAAAAGATGCGCCAAGGACAATGCGTCAACGGTATCTCGATTCGCACTCTGGGCAAACAAACCCGCTTGCCCAGTGACCGAGAAGTGCTTTTCGTCTTCCCAGGCAATCAGTCGGCGACAGGTTTCTGCCTCTAAATCACGCATTCTTCTCTGAAGGACAAGAGAGAGTCTCTCCGCGGCAGTCGCAGCTGCGCCTTCGTCGCTGCTGAGAGACAAGGTCCATTCGGTCGAGTTCAAAATCTCTTCGGCTTCCGCCCGTTCATCGGCGGAATGGAAGATGGCAACCCGGGTTGCAAAGTTGCCCATCATCAGATCGTAGGTCATCCCGTCACGAATATCGCCGGTTTTTTCTTCCGATTCTTCACCTCCTCCGCTGCCCTTGTCTCGGCCAAGAACTCGCTGGCGGTCCAGCAAGGCACAAAGTAATTTGTCGCTTGTGAGAAAGTTGTTGACGGTTGCAACGTATTGCAGTTCGGCACGATCCAAGTTTCGAATGTTGAGAGGCGGAAGCAACCCCCGAACTTTGCTTCCGGAATTAGTGTTGGCAAGGGAGTTTCGCTCCGCCACCGAAACACACAACATGGCGTGGACCTGTAATAGAGACCAGATGAAGCGCTCTTTCACGAGGCCCGCTTCAACCACTTTGGCTTCGTCGTCTTCGCTGAAATCCAAACGAACCGTGTCACCATTCTGAAAGGCAAGCTGGACAACAGTTGCCGTTACGTCTTGAACGGTCGTCAGCTGATCCAATTCGATGAGCTTTCGAATATCGGGGTTCGTTCCATCACTGTTGAGCGATACACAGACCAGTGCAGGAAAGGAGGATATTTCGTTGCCTCCGTATTCCCCCACTCTGTCCACTTGTGGGTCATCCACGTTTTCATCGTCGAATTCTTCGCCGCCGCCTTCTCCATCCATCAGGTCGTCTTTGGTTTCATCGATGATGCCTAGATCATCGTCGTCATCTCCCGGAGAAAACATTTTGTCATATCCAGCGTCCACCGCGCTCTGTCGAGTGTTAGCCTTTCGTCCATTGGTTCGATTGGATCTTAGAAGAGGCCGATTGGTCGACCGGGCTAGAATGACATAATGCAGCTTGTTTCTCCCCTTGCTTCCCTTGGCAAAAAGACCCAGTGACCGTTTGTGTTTTGCATATGTCGTTGGATTTTCCAGGCATGTCACCGAAATGTGATCCGTCCCGGTCAGCTCGAATGATTTGCACCGAATGCAAAGGAGTGACTCTTGCATCATGGCCTCCGGATACTCTCCCGGAATGGCAAGATTTCCACCAATGGATCGATGGTCGACGCGAAGGGAAGGCAGCACAACGCTCGCAACAAAGTTCGAGACCTCCTTTTCATTTCGTGGATCTTCGAGTTTTTGGATCTTTAGAGCTCCTTCTTCCGTTCCGGTGAAGGAAGGGTTGAATTCCTCGTCTTCGTTGTTGGCCTTTCGCAAAATTCGGTTGAGTCGGTGAGTTCCCTTGGACGTCAAGATATGGTTGGCTTTGGTAACTTCTTCGTCATTATAATTTTCGTACATATCCTCTTGCTCGTTGTAGTATTGTTCCTCCTCCTCTTCGTCCAAATAATCATCTTCGTCAATGTCCTTGTCTTTCTTATTGCTCTTTGGAATGAGACCAGTCATCTTTCCTGTCTTCCTCACTGTTTTCGTGGCCACCTTTTTTGCTCCCTTCAAACCCTTCTTGGTGGCGCCCTTGACGCCCTTTCCCAATGCCTCCATCTTGAATAATAACCAGTATCTACACGATCAATGAATAACTCTCTAGGAATGGATGGAATCGCGGTGGCGATTTGAATTTTTAATCCTTCGCTTTTTCTCTCTCGCCTACACCTTCGTTTGCGGACGTTGAAACTGTAAAGAAACAAGCTCAATTGTCTTTTAACGTTGAAGTTTCAAAATGCAGTGCCCTGGCGTTTGAGTATTCAACGAAAGAGAACGTTTGTCCTCTTTTGGCAATGGATGATGCGACAATGATAATTTATTTGCTTCGTAAAATTACTGCTATGCGTTGCGACGGGTGTCATTTTGATTTGGGAACAATATCCTACGATGCGTTTCCACTGCAAAAAAGCTGGTGCGCAGTATCATTGTCTGGCGGCATTTTAACGCCTGTCAAACCGGTCCATCGCGGCAACCCACAAAAGAGACTAATGAAGCTCCCTCCAACTGCCAGTAACGGTCATTGATGAAAATTATGATTTTTTTAATGAAAAATTAAAATTGGTTATTACCATACATACTACTATCTCTATCTTCATCCTTCCTCTTCTTACTTTGAGTCAATCGATCATTCCTTCATTAGTTCACCCTTAACTTACACGTATCCCCTTGAAGTTGGTGGGAACATGAAATAGTCTGGTAGGATGTCGGAGTAATAGCAAAATTCAAAACTTTTTCCGACCACGAACAGAGGATCCCACCGTGCTGGTGGGATCGACGAGACCACAACTCGTTTTCATTGTTACGTCATCGAGACGAGGCAGGAAGCGAAAGCATTCCTCTTCTCACGGAAGTAAAGCCGTCTGCCCTTTCAGGGGGAGCGTCATTGGCGTCATAATGAGACAGTTTTTGTTCTTCCGCGATGATATTATTTTTATTTAGTCTTTGCCAGTTCGCACAAGACACTAACTTCTCAATGCCTGCTTTCTTGAGAGAGACAGAAGCGTGAAAGTGCAGCTAGATTTGGTTGGTTCATGATGAACTAGTCCTAAACTACGTGAGTATACTAGAAAGAATATATTGATGGAAGTTATAAGTATGTTTAAACTTATATCCCAAGTATAGCTTTTAGTAGAAGTACAGAAATTTGAAACCCATTGTACAGTATAGTGTTTATAATATCTAGATGCAGCACCTGCGCATATTGTTGTGCAGGCATTTCCGTGACGATCACCCGTTGTTCGAATAGAAATGCAGTATTGGCAACTGTGAGATGATGCGGATTGAGTTCAATCCACACCCTCTATTCTTATTTTGTGTGATTGAACGGGCAAGCGTCGCCTTTTCTGCAACCCGTTTCCGATAAGAAGAACCGACAGGGACGATTTGTATCCACAGATGGCTTTATTCGACGTTTTGAGCGCCTCTTTTCTAATCTGGCAGGTCTGCATTGAAACTGTGATTGTGAACTTCTGTATGAATTCATCGTCATGACCGAGATATCGTCCGAAACAAGACCGGTGACACCCGGAAGGCCTCCATTCACAAAACCGTTGACACCCGGAGGACCTCCGGTGATACACATGCAAACTCCTTCGTTCGTAGGACCACAATTACATCCAAACTTGAAGCCTTGGCAACAGCTGCAATCCTTGCACTCTGGAAACCAACTTCCCGCAAGGTGGGACGGTATCTTTCCGCCGCTTTTAGAAGAGATGGAAGGATCCCTGGCATGGTCTTGTTTGTCCAATTCGGGACGTATTGATCCATTCATCTTATCCACTATACTTGTGTACTCATCGAATGATATCTGTGATGAGTGATGGGAAGACTCCCCAGTTTGTTGTTGTTTTTGTGCCTCGATATTTATCCTTTGATTGAAGTCGTCAAGCATTTCTTTGTACTCATCGAAGGAGACCCGTGATGTTTCCGACATGACCTCTGTCTCGCGAGTTTCTGTGCTTTCGTCGGAGTGATCCATATCCTTGGCTTGATTCAATTTGCAAGTTGTCGTCACTGTGCTGGAGATCATTGTTGTTTGAACTTCCGCTGCTAGTCCAAGGTCGAATGTGAAAATGATTGGGATGTCTGTACGATGGAAACAAAACGAGAATACCGTGAGATTTATCATGGACATGACATTTCTTTATAGATAAACGAATAACCTAAACTTCTAATTTTGCTCTCTTGCTCTGGGGTTTCCTCTGACCACCAACTTCCACCGATTTCGGCCGATGCCGAAATGGAGCATGTTCTGTCGTGATCGCGAGCTCCTGAACACATGGATTTCCCCCGTCATCGGCCTTCACATTCGCGAGTACAAGTGTCTTGTGCAAGTCCGGCATGGAACGAACAAGAGTTTGCATTTCTCTCCAGTCAATCGACTCATCTAAAAGACAGAGCGAAAACAAAAGTAGCAAAGTTCGTGAGGACAATGTTCGCTTTGTCAAATCGTAAACAACAGCATCAACCGCAACTAAGTTCTATTTGAAAGTGTACTTACCATCTCGAATAACGTGGATGCAAAAGTCGGAATGCACAAGCTCGGGGCGATCGGCGTACAAGACAAGTTCCACCCCAAACTGCAAGCCAGAGTGAACGCGATATCCCTTTTCTTCGTAATGCTTTTTCACAAACTCGATTTTCTCCTCAACCGTCAAGAACATTGTCGTCTCCTTTCTCTCTTTTCTTTACTGACCTACCGTACAACTCTATTGTTTTATGGCGAGAGGAACTTATCGAACGAAGTCAATTCTCCGTGCAAATGAAGTCCGCAAGTATCGGCTTCACACTCTCGGAACAATGTCGAAATAATTGTGCTGACTTTTTCGTGTTTTTGCCAACGCCGTTTCTACCGGAACATTAATTGACAAAGTTGGAAGCGTGTCCGGTAGAACGGTCTTAAATTCTCGTGTTTCCCGTTATTGATATTGAAATTCAATTATCTCGATATTTGTTTTCGGGTTGAACAGATGCATAATTGTATTTTGAGGTTCTCAGTTTCTTTTGTTTTTGGTGCGTGATATCAATCCTACTGCGCTATAAAACTGAAGTCCGAAAACCAAGTGGGCAATAAGTACGTCAAAAGAAGAATGACTGGGGATCATTCATTCCGTATAGATGCATTTTAACGTTAATAGATGCAGAACGCCTCATTCGCATTTCAAAGCGATCCCCCGCTTTATTTTAACCTTAAGAAAAAATTTCGTTTGGCGATCACACTCGAATAACCTTAAGTCGGCTAAAATTCCTGGTTTCTATGAATAGCATTTCGTGAATTTTTGGAGTATTTATTGGTAGTCGTAGATTAGTCTAATGAGAACGTGTTTCTTGATGAGAATCCGAAGGAATGAAATGGCTACTCATTTGTACTAGCAAAGAGATTCTTCTGAATGCTAGTGATACTATGAAGAGAACGCGATGGTGGCGCGTCTGTCATCATTCTTACGTGGTGTTCACGACGACGATCAAGAAATCGGTCGAAAACAAAAACTACGAATAAGGAAAATACACTGTATTGTGCCGATGTTCAAAACCGACGGGAAATTTGTTCCACCAGCAGGACGATCACAGCTTGTTCAGCAACCCGGGAGCGCTTACTTATTGACGAGAAAGAAAGGCTGGAATCCTCCTTCTCATCGTTGCCATTGCTGTGCCCTTTCGTCCTGGTGCTTAGTTGAGCGTATGTTCTTCCTCTAGCGAAAAAATACTGGAACAAAAATTGGTGCGGTACTATAACTCCTTCTTCTTACTATTTGCTACGTAGTTGTAACTATCTTTGCTGCTGCTCTCGAGAGAGATCATAGCCGCGTGGTGGGTTTCTTTCTTGACACCACAAACCTTTTCAATGTCCCTGGATATTATACTTATTATGCATATGTTGCATATGCAATACTATTATATATTATAGTAGGTTGTGTGCTTTCAAAGTTTTGTTGCGTACGAAGACAGACCACCAATAAATTATGGTCGATCTTTTTGGTCAAAAGTTGTTAAAAACCTGAATTTTGATGATGTGATTTTTTGTTCTCGAAAGAGGATGGCGACAACAGGAATTATCCGAACATTGCAGGACGGGCAGATTGCCAACCAACATCAGACACGGCATCAAAACTTACCTGTCCATCCAACCAAAGCACAGGATCAATTTTCCTGGTAACGGATACAAGTACGGAAGTATATCCCCGTCCAACAAACCCGCGAGTTTTCATTCCGATACAATCGACGATTGAAAGATGGATAATCGACATGTCAAGACGATCAACACGGACTCGAGGTCCAAAAAGCGCATCCGGTTTGCCTCCTCGAAGGAACGATCGAAGAAGGCTTCGGCAGATGTTTATCGCTCGTACAAGAACAGAATAGGAGCAGGAGCTACCAGCGCGGCCACACGGGAATCATTTGTACACAATCCTCGGGAGCAAGTTCGAAAAAAGAAACGCCACAAAGTGAACCATGCCCAGAGTTCTGCCGGTGGAAAACAAAATGATAGAACCGCATTTGTTCAAATTTCTAAAGAAGCCGAGAAAGAAGATGAAAAGCCATTGAACTTGGCTTCGGAGAAAGATTACGACGAGCTTCAATTGGAAATATCGACGAGTTTTTCGAGTGAGGTAGATGTAACGATCGATCGCAACGCATCTGAGATATTTGCGAAATTTCATCGGGAAATATGGCTACTGATTCGATCCCTTCCAGAAATTTTGCACAACTTGGACAAAATTATTGATATCTTGATGTCCTATATGCTATCACCCATATCGAAGCCCGAAAGCCCTACATTACTTGATAAATCACCGTCTCAAAATGATAGGAAAGAATTTGTCATCAATCACGCAACAACCGATATTCTGCATTTGCTCTCTGTGTTGGCGAGAGATCTTAGACATGAAATTCATCCCTATTTGCATACGAAAATCCTCCCTCGCATTTTGAACGACTTGCTGAACCCTCCGCCTCCACCTCCTGAATCAAAGAAACAACCCATCCCATTGGACGTCACCATCGTTGAGACTGCCTTTCGGACTTTGTCATATATCTTTCGATACGATTCAAATTTGATTGTCAACGACATGGAATCGATGAGGAAATACTACGGGGTCACTCTCGGACATCGCCGGGAACTTATTCGCCGTTTGTCGGCAGAGACCTTTGCTCCGCATATTCGAAAAATCAAGAGTCAAAGTGCACGCGAAAAACACATTCGTCGTGTGCTCCGAGCTTTAGCTTCTACCACGTCGCAGACAGTCACTAAAGTTCTTCAACGCACTCAGATGGATGCTGTCGATGGTATATCCAATCTGCTATTTCAGCTAGTAAAGGGGGTGCCTGGTAAACTACACTCACAAGGTGGTCGCAGTCTAAAGTTTATTCTCGAATACGCATGTCGAGAAAATACTTCGAAAAAAGGAATCGATGCGGATATCGAAGAAGATTTGGTATACAGTGTTACTTCTGGTTTATTGAAGAAACTCTTTTATCATTTGAATACATCGGGATTTGACGCAGTCTGTCTTGAACTGTTTGCATTACTTTCTACCTCCATCAAGAAATATATGAAGGCTATGGAAGATGACAAATCAGATGCGTCCTTCCATCCTATCAAAGCGAGCCTTAACATGATTGTACAAGTTGCTACTGCGCGAGAAGGGAAGTTTCTTAGGGAACGTTCAGATGACGACCTGGAAGGGCTGTGCGATTCCATCTCCAAATTGTGCTCTGGCGTATTCTTAGACTCAGTGCAACAAAAAAGTCGTTGTAACTTGCTTTCCTTACTTTGTCAGATTTGGATACCTCTACAGAATAAAGAATTCATCAGCATTGATAGAAAGCGTTGAAAGAGTTTTGGAATCACAATCCGCGGACGTTGAATCCGTCCTCCCACTCTCTTTGATCGTTGCCAAGGATCTTCTTCCTCTTTTAGAAGATACAACTGCGCGAACAGCGATAATGTCACGATTGATCGCTTCTTCGGCACGAGTGACGAAATCAAATCCTGCTGCTTCTCTCGAAATTATTTTCGCAGTTGCCTCAGCAAAGCGTCCATTGTCCGAGGATGCGAATTCATACGGAATCGGAAAATCCTTTGAACTCTTCGATTCGGGGGATGCCAGTGATCTGGGAATATCTCAGGAGGATCAGAATCTATTGCTCGATGCATGTCTTGTGAAATTCGGAAAGAAAGAAAGTGTATCTTCGTACACTCATCTCAGCTTCAGTTTGAGATGCGCCTCCTTCCTGGCAACGTTGAGCGGAGAGATCGAAGTTAAAGCGTACAAGAGACTTGTTGAGTGGCTGTCGGATATCTTGACCAAGTCGTCGAGTGGAAATTCATCAAACACAAATATTGTGAAAGGCCTGGCATTTGAAGCCTTCTCATCTCTCGCACTCAAAGCTGCAGAATTATCAAGTCATGCCTCTTTTACTAAAAAGAGCATTTTGCGGTTCAAGAAGTTTGCTGGAGATCTAATCAAGGAATCTTGTGGTTCGCTCTGGGCCATACGAGGTCTAGCATCTTTCATTCCAGTTTTGGAAAGATTCGAGCTCGGACAAATATCAGAGGATACCGATGAGGCATTTGATTTGCTTATGCCCAACCTGCGTACTGCAAACCACTTTCTTCGGCTTTATACTCTTCAGGATTCTCGCGAGTTTTCCGGAGAAAATTTTTGTTGTTGATCATGCAGACCTTGATCTTACTGACGATTTGGACGAGGAGAAAGGTTACCAACCGTCAAATGAAGAAAATAAGGGTGGTCCCGTAGGACCTTGTGACATTATTAAAGTTCTACTGAAGCCTCGAATCGTCACCAATCAGACTTGACAATGAACGCCAAATAAGTGGCTTAATCGGGAAAGTAGAGGTGCTTGCAAGAACACGCAGACTTCCTGTGGTATACGCCGAAGTAGCTGCGAATCACATGCTTGGTGTTTTCAATATGAAGTTTGCTCCAATATGGCGGTCTGCAGAAAAAGCTCTTCACTCGCTTCTCGTTGCCCATGAAGAAATTGTTTGGCCATCTTTCGAAACGAAGCTTGTCAGTGTCATGAAAGGAAAGGGCACAACACCTCCATTGCCAACAGAATCGGAAGGATTCGATAATCTCATATCACAAGATAGACATTTTGAAGCATGTCTAAGGTGGGAAGAATCTGGCGGACGAGATGTTTCTCTTTTCGAGAGATCCTTGTTGGCCGTCGATGGAGAAGTCCCATGTTATCACATTACTGATGCAGAGACTGTCATGGAATCTGTGTGGAATGTTGCAGAGCAAGGCCACCGAGTCGTTGCAAAGCATTCTCGCGGCATCGTCCCACTGTTTTTGAGCTTTCTACACAACCAATATTTTGCTTTTCACTCGAATGATCAAGGTGCTCGGGAGCTTCATCTCAGCGAATTCGTCGAACAAATTTCGGAGACAGAGAAAATCCAGGGCTATATTTTGCAAAAACGTCTGAAGTGCTTCCTCCGTACTTTCTCCGCAATCGAAGGGCCGAAACAACTTATCAAGTACCAATTGCTGGAAAAGATTTTCCGGTCCTTTTTAAGTCATCAGGATGTAACTATTGCTGGATATTCAGTGTCATGCTTACTGAAATTCAAATTTGATTACATGACACCATACCAAAAGCACCTAAAAGAAATGATGCAAAAGGGAAAACTTCGGAATTCCCTTCTGAATCTGAGTGAAGTGGTTGCGGAAGGGAAGATGAACAACAAAGATCGCAAGATGATGTTGCCAATTTTAGCTAGAATACTGTTCGGCAGAGTTTCAGCAAAATCCGGGAAGTCTTCAAGCGATTCTCCAGCAGCGCGTAGGGCGACAGTCCTTTCCTTTATGTCTGTGATATGCAAAGAAGAAGAAGATTTTTTCCCGTTTCTGTACCTGATGACAAGATGTTTCATTCCTCAAACTGAAGAGTTGAATATTTTGGAATCATATGAATCAGATGATCGATCCCGTATTTTGGACACATTGATGCGGGCTAGTTCAAATGACATGGCCTTACTACCAGGCCCTGTAATTGAAGGATTTCTGCACTTGCTGCAAAGTGTTTTATCTCAATTTGGTCACCATGTCATTTCTTGGATTCCGCAGCTGACAGCAATCACTGTCGAGCTCTGTAACTTCGTTAAGGTCGGAAACGAGACGCAAGTGAGCAATTCATCCAGCACAAATTCTGACGAAGAAGAAAGGAAGGGCAGCGTGGATAGTATTCGTCGAAGTTCTATCAGAACGCTGTGCTTTCAAAGGCTTTGCGACCTTTTTACTCTTTTTGGGTCGTCTCTTGACTTTTCATCTTTCGCGGATACGATGTGGTCCGCGCTACAACCCTCTTTGGTCCTCCTTCCAGAAATGGTGATAAGAAATGACGGATGCCCTGCCATCCTAACTCTTCTACAAACAATATCAGGCGATGCGAATCTGATCAAACTCTTATACTCGCATGATGAAGCAGTTCACGCCGTTGTCAAATGCATCTCGGTGACAACTAGGATTTCTGTGATACAGGTATCTTTGACATTCATCGAGAATTTACTCAGTGTGACAGACAAAGATTCTGTACTAGTTGGGAAAGAACTAGTTTGTAAATTCGCTCCTCTACTGTTGGAGCAATTTACGATGAGATTGGAGGGAAAGGAAGAGATTGAAGCCACAGCTTCCGAGGGCAAGTTTCGTTCTAAGTTGTCACTCAAGAATTCCCCTACATGGAGGAGGGAGCTTCAGATTTTGTTTCGCATCTGTGGATTGTTTTCTTTTGAAGAATGGGAATCAGAAACAGAAGATATTTCTTTTGTTGAAACTCTGTGTAATCTCCTCGTACCATTTCTGGAGCCCAATAATGGAACTCTGAACGATGACAAAATGAACGTTGTTGGGATTTTGAATGAAATCGTGGCAAAGCTTCAGCCTGAGGTAGCTCTTTCCGTATTCTGGAGATTATCATCTATTCTTGCACCGCATAAATCCAGGGTCGGGATCGAAATGCTACCACTCAGATCCAGTATCGCTGCTTTGATTGATAAAGCAGCAGCCAGGAGCGCTGGTTTTAAGGTGATATCAAACATCGTGGTAAAGCTTTCAGCAGTGCACAAAACTCGCGTCGACGAAATAGATTTTGAAATTGTGATCCCAGAACTACTCTCTTTGGCCAAGGTAGAGAAGAGCAAAGGTACCTGGGGCTCCATTTATGCTAATTCTGGTTCCAATCCAAGTTTATTGGCTCCAATCATCAACACTTGTTTCCATTTCCTTCACAACGAAGATGGTGTGATCTCAAGGGCGTCTTTCAACGCACTGAAGGCGCTAGTAGTTGAAGCTAGCTCGCACATTCATCATGCGAATGAAAACACAGACGCATGGATCAAGATGGTTGAGTCGTCTTTGATTCCTGTGTCAAGGTCAGGTTTGCAGAGTAAGGATTCGAAAGTTCGACGATATTACATTCTTCTCATTAGAGAAGTTTCAAGAGAATTCAGTGATGTTCCATCTGCAAATCTCTGTGGGGATTTAAGCACGTTATGTGACGACGAGAACCACGATTTAGATTTTTTCCTTGGTATAACTCACGTGCAGATTCATCGCCGTGCGAGAGCTTTCCAGAGATTGAGGAAAGCCCTTTCTCAGATCGAATCTGACGAATCGAAGAGCAAAATCTCTTCCCAATCCTTATCATCTGTTTTGTTACCAATTGCTCTTCATCCAATATATGAGTGCAAGATGAGATCAGAGGAGGGCTTTGTCCTAGACGCAATTGCAACTCTTGGTGCTATAGCGAGACATCTTCCATGGAACAAGTATAATAACATGCTATGGCTGATTTTGAGTCAGTTCGATCGGTTTGCAGAGCAAGAGCGCTATTCAGTTGGTGCTTTGTGCGCTATCATAGATGGATTCAACTTCGAACTAACGAAAGAGAACGACAAGGAAGATGGTCCTTCTCAAATAAAAACATCGGTATGGACTTCGTTGGAAAACCGAATCATACCAAAAATCGAGGGTCTTCTTTCCAAAGAAACAACCAATAAGAATGGAGATCGAGGGAAGACTATTCGACCTGCAATTATATTGGCTTTGGTAAAACTTTTCCAGAAATTTCCAGAAGAGTTTTTTGATAGGAAACTTCCTAGTATTCTTGCTGTCATCTGTGATGCATTAAGAAACAAAGACTCCTCTGCGCGTGACGTAGCGAGAAATACATTGGCAAAGGTGGTTTGCTCCATTGATTTGAAATATCTGGGTGATGTGATTCGCGAAGTTGCTATCACGCTAAACGAAGGATACAAATTGCACGTCAGAGCGGCGACAATTCACACCATATTATTGAAGTTGATGACTATTTATGAGCCTTCTTCATCAGAAAATGGGGAAGCAGTTCCATTTGATGACTGTACTGCTGCCATCATGGATTTGTTACAAGACGACCTTTTCGGCGTTGCAAATGAAAGACGCGAATCTCAAGATACAAATGTCAGATTTGTCAAAGAAGCTGGAGGAAACAAAAGTGTTCATTCTATTGAAATGCTATGTAGAATGATAACATTTGCGCCTTCTAAAGCAAGCTCTGGGAATAAATCAAGATCAGCTGTCCATTGTGTTATTTCACCGCTTCTTGAGAGATTGAGACTCCCAGATATTGACGCCAAAATGATAAGAAAAGTCAAAGAGGTTCTGTCTCGAATTGCTATTGGGATTTCAAATAATAAGAGCTTGAAGGGCAGCGAACTGTTTCCTTTTGTTTATGCAACCATTCATCCCTTCATTGGCAGTGCAGCTATCGCTACAATTCAACAAGACGAAGCAGAAGAAGACGACGGCGATGGTATCAATATTAAAATCAGTGGAGGAAAGAAACCGGCAAACTCGAATAAGTCAACGCCTGTTCAATCAGCAGCCAGTGTTGTGGCATGGCAGCCGTCGACTATGGATTCATCTGGATCAAGAAAGTCGGCAGTAGCTGCGAAGAAAAACGAATCCCACGCGCTCAAGAAGGTACAAGATGGTGCCAGTGCACCGAAACTAACTGGTAGCTCCCGACACAACTTGCTTGATACTTTCGACATCCGAACAATCAATGAGCCTGCTACCATTACTGCAATTATCTTCGGATTGAACCTCATGAATGCGAGTTTGAAGAAAATCGACATTCGAGATGAGAAGTCACTCATCATGTTAGATCCGTTTGTGCCCATGCTGACAGCCTGTGTCTGTCACTGCCGAGACACGGAAGTGGCCTTGATCGCACTAAAGTGCCTCTTATCACTACTTCGATCTAATCTTCCTTCGATACCGTCATGCTCAAAGTCGATTGGATCAAAGACTTTGACACTATTGACTTCCGCAGGATCTTCGTTGAGTACAAACCACGATCTCACACAAGCTTGTTTCAAGACTTTGACGCATTTGATTGGTACGAAGGTTAAAGCAAAGGTTACTACGGACGTAGATGAAGAACATGGCATCGAAGGAGAGTTACCCTTGTCTCCGGATCAAATGAAAGTTCTTATCTCGCTCATTAAGGCGTCAATTACGGACACTGACCAGCACAACCCGGCACTGAATCTTATCAAGGTCATCTTGATGCGTCGTTTCTTGTCTCCGGAGCTTTACGATCTTATGGAATCTTTGATGAAACTCGTCGTTCGGAGCCCAAAGGCGTTGCTCCGCCAGGAATGCGCAAGACTTTTTGTTCGGTATCTTTTGGATTATCCCATGGGAGAAGGACGATTTGAACAACATTTGAAACAGATTGTAGCCAACATTAGCTATGAATATCAAGAAGGGAGACTCTCGGGAATGGTTTTGCTTACTCTGGTCGTAGAAAAGTTGCCGCAAGAGCTTTTGCAGGGCAATGCTCAACACATTTTCCTCCCGCTCGTATTGCAGCTTGTCAACGACGACTCGAAGGATTGTAGAGCCGAAGTGTCGAAATGCATCATGCTCCTGCTGAAACGATCCTCTACAGAATTGCTGCAAACCTTTCAGGACTATTGCCAACGTTGGTCGAAACAAACTGGCCCTCTTCGTCTGGCATCGCTTCAGGTGTTTGGTATTTTGATCGACGCTCGTGCTGATTTTATAAAATCAAGTTCTCTCGATCTCCCATGGATCCAGCATCTGGAAGAAAGTCTGCACGGGCGCGAAGAATTGGATTGGGAAACAACCTACTTTTCGCTGGTCTGCGTCGAGAAATTGATTCCTGATTTCCAGTCAATTTTGATTCAGCAGTCCAAATTAATGACAGCTGTCACCGAATGCTTGATTGATCCTCACCCATGGATCAAACTGTCATCATCGAGGGTAATGAATACCTTCCTCACGTCCAATTCGGTCATAGAACTTTTGTCGACGAACAAGGGCATTTTATTCCAGATTGTTCGCAACACTCTGTTCCAATTCAATGTTCCGGAAGACGAACACAGCCAAGACCTTGCCGACCTCGGTGCCAAGACGCTTGCGTTTTCCCTCCCAATCATGGCGAAGCATCCTGACTTTTGCTATGCGGAGAATGACGATTCGGAAGACGACGACGAAGACAACAACCGCGATCCTGTCTTTTGGTTGTTGCGACGCTTGTCCCAGATTGCCAAAACCAAGGGAAGAAAACGCCGAATGACCATTTTCAAATGCTATGCTGCATTTTGCTCCAGCAACTTCCAGACTATTGCTCCGCATTTGGAATTGATCCTGGAAGGTCTTCATCGATCCATCACGGAGGCCAAGAACGAAGCGGAAAACAGGGAATTCTCTTCCAAACGTTCCTACTCCAAGTTTAAAGAAAGCGACGACGTTACCGACACGGAGCACGGGTTTGCCCAGGAGGTTTTGGGACTCTACGAAGAAGCTTGTGGAGATTCGAGCGACTTTTTGAATGCGTACGCCGAGGTCAAGAAGCGTGCCTATACCAAAAAGCAAAAGCGCAAAACGGACGAAAAGATCGAGGCAGCTCAGAACCCCCAGCTTGCTGCCGAACGCAGAATGGCAAAGCAACAAAACAACAAGCGGCGCAAGAAACGTCGATCCGAAGAACGGCGAGTGGACCGCGGAAGAGGCGAAAAGAGATACAGAAATAAATACTAGACAATGCTACTACTAATAACATTAAAAAGAATAAATTCAACCTCAAAAATAGTTTGTGTCATGCGTTTATAAAGGAATTCTTCAACGTATTTTTTCACGATTTCTTTTGTCGAAAGTAATCGTCCATGTCCGGAATTCCGCAGCTGTCCTGGAGGTACCCCGAGACCATCAATTGACCCCAGGCCTGCGACAATGCGGGTCCTCCACGATTCTGACACAATTTGATTTTCTTTTGGAGCTCGTTGAACCGCCGGGCACTTCGTCCGTATTCCTTCGCCTGGTTGGGTCCAGCGGGAGGAATGGGCGTCAGCTCGTCCAGACCAACCGCCTTGTTCAACAAGACAAAGAATTCGTTTAGTGCTATTCGTCCCTCGTCCCATCCGGCCTTGGCGTCATTGATAGAACTGACGGGAATGTCAACGGGCAAATCTCTGCGGTATCCGGCAGTCGCCTTGGAAATCTTGTTGGCGGCCTTTTCGAATTTGAATTGGGCGTCCCGCATGTCTTCGGAAACGTCCGGAGGAAAGGAGAGCAACAAAACTCTCATGGGATTGACAAAATCGCGTTCTAGAAAAATGCAAAAATAGTGATGAGAAAACACACGAGATAAGCCAAAAGAAGATCACCAAAAAAAGTCTGCATAACAACAATTACTATTATACATACCAATCTTGGAGGGCTGTCCCTGTCCTCGGTTGTTGTTGACCCGAAACAATTGTCCAATCTCTCCCCACTCGTCAATGTCTCCGACCTTGTCCTGCAAGGAAAACACGTACGAGTCGGCAGAGATTTGGAGCTGAACTCTGTATTGAAGGTATGCCCTCACGGCTTCACTGGGCAAATCCGGAAGGTTTCCGTCCGAGGCCGTGGCAACGCCAACGGCACTGGCCGAAGGGGACATGCCCGTCAGCAATGCCATGGCGGCACCGGTGGCCACGAAATCTCTTCGCTGTAGTTGGAGCTCCGTGTTGGCAGTTCGGCAGCTGCTGCTGCTCTGTGAGTTTTGAAACCCAAAGGGCGGTTCCCTGCCACGAGGGAAAGGCACAAGAAGGAACGAAAGGTGTTCATGGTAAGTAGTATAATGTTGTGTTGGTGTGTTGGTGATTGTTCTTTTTTCGATTCAACCAAGACTTTATGTGTCAATCGGATGAGCAAGATGCCTTGATTCTCTATGATCATCATCTGTTTCAGATCGATTGAATCATAAAGATCGGCTGTTCCATGTAGATGACGGTGGAAACTTGTTCCCTAGTTTCAAAAAAAACAGTCGTCACTCAAGTCAACACTCGTGATTAATACTAGCGGGACTCTAAATAATGGAGATGGATTCAAGATCCATAGTTGAATCCTTCGACTCAAAATGGGATTTGCCACGATGCAATTTTCTCGTGCCATGTTGTCTTGAGAGACGATCTTTCTGATCAACTGAGTTGCTTCCTTTCTTTTTCTTTTTGTTGTCTGATGGATGATGATGTCTCATCGTATCATAATATTTTTTCTCGCTTCCTCTTCCAAAGAAAGTTGTCGTTGTACCAAACAAACCATCACAGCCTCGACTCAAGCTTCGGAAGATGAGGGCCTTTCTCCTCCTAATTTATATATTGCTCTCGTCTATGTCCTGGGCTTTGGCGGGCATACCCCCAAAGGAGAAAAACGCCGATGTATCGAAATTGACGTTAGAAGCCGTTGGCGGTGCCATTGACGACTACGATAGCGATGATGACGATAGCTTCTTTATTGAGGAGAATCCAGATTTTGTTCCTCCAGAAGAAGACGATACCGATGACGATGGTGATGACGATGGTGATGACGATGTTTCAGACAGCGACTCGGAGGATGACGATGCCAAGAGCAAATTGTCCAAGAAATTAAAAAAGAAGAAAAAAGGCCCCGTACAGCTCCTCAAAAACAACAAGGCCAAGATTACCATTGCGCTGGCGGTTTTTGCCTTTCGAAACGAACTATTCAAGTTGTTGTGGACGCTCATTGGATATACTTTCAGCGAGGGTGGTTTCACCGGCATTTTGAAATTATTGTTGTTTGTCAACTTTATGCGAAAGATGCAGCAAGGTGGATCTGGAGCCGGCGAGGAGAGACCCAGTCTGTTCCATACGGTCGGAAGCATGATCATCAAGGATAATCCCGCCTATCTTCCTCCCGTTCAGCAGCATTTTTGTTTCGAAAGGTGAGTAATTGAAAATTGATTGATACGACAAGTCGTTCGTTTGGGAATGCCAAAAAATCAACCACACTCTAACATTTTTTTCTTCTTCTAAATTTTCAGTCTCAACGAATATTACGTCAGGGACTGGAATGGCACTTCAAAAGGCGATGCGAAACAAGCACGAGGGATTAAAATGGTCATCCTCCTCTTCCTCGACGCTTGTCCCTGAGTTCACCCTTTAAGAAAAGTGCAAAAGTCACCAATACCACGACAACACCCGACAATGGCCGAACAGTGGTGGTTCTGGATTGGACCTAACCTGGACACACAAATCACGTCCATGCAACTATTGCGCCAAGAGATTTCCTTCTTGTTGAGTGAATATCGAACCATGGTCATGGAAGGAGAAGCAACAAATGCTACGAATAATTCGACAACTACACCGCCTCTGGAAGTGGTATTGCTGTTGGAGTCCCCGGGCGGAAGCGTGCCGGAATACGGCCTGGCGGGACAGCACTTGATTGAGATTGCGCAATGAGCCCGGGATTACGCTAACGATTTGCGTCGACAAGGTAGCAGCCTCGGGAGGATACATGCTGTGCTGCACGGCAAGCCCTGGAAAGCTCTATGCTTCCCCTTTTGCCTTTTTGGGGAGCATTGGAGTGATTTCCCAAACGGTCAATGCCCGCAAGCTGCTGACCAACTGGGGCATCGAGCCACTGGAGTATCGGGGAGGAAAATACAAGGCGCCGATTGGATTGACGGGAAAGATTACCAAGGACGGGAAAAAAGTGACGCAAAAAATGGTGGACGAGATTCACGTGGCCTTTAAGCAGCACATTGCAAACGCTAGACCCGTATTGAAGGACACAATTGACGAGATTGGCAACGGAAGCGTGTGGCTCGGAACCAATGCCCTCGAACTGGGATTGGTGGATGCCCTCGTGACATCGGACGAATACATTGAACAACTCATCAAGGATGGGAGCCGTGTCTTCAAAATGTTGCAGGCACCACGATCGATGTTTCTCTTTGGGCCACCCAGGCCTCCCGGCTCTTCGATCGACTCCAAGCAGTCGACGGAAGTGGAGGACATGGTCCAAGAATCATCCACAGCATTTCTGCGCCTACCAGCGCAGGCCAAGTCCCTGCTCAAGAATTCACTGCAATCCTTTCGTGCCACTACTTTCTAAGTAAACAGCAGTCGATTGACAAAAAGCTAAAATATCCTAGTTCAGTAGATAGATTGATTCGGCATATTCGTAGACACAGCTGTCTACTTTTTGCTGAATCTAGAGAATTCTTTTTGAATACTGTACTACGTGTATCCATAAAATCATTCTTAATCGAAGCATTCACTGGTTTGCTTCGGTTTACCCCAAAACGTGTTTATATTAGTTGGCATGTAGTAGTATCGTGAGTGTTGTTCGTTTCATTCCGCAATTCTAATAATTATGACGCGAACTATTTAGTCTTCGCTGCACAGGGCAGGATCTTTGTTCCGATAAAAGCACTCCCACGAATCCCAAAATTTGGCAAGGCCCATCTCTTTGGTTTTGTGATCCGGAATCTCCCCGAGAGCATGGATCCAAACTCCAATCTCATTGATTCCAAAGGCGTTTGTCCCTCTTCCATAGTCGCTCCGCATCCAAACGTTTGCACAGGGCATACCGCCGATCACACCCTTGAGGACGTGTTTGGCTTGAACCAAATACTCGAAAATGCTGTTGGCTCCCAATTCGGCTTCTGCGATATCAATATCCGTCCAAAAGGATGAATCTTCCCATTTGGAATCGCATACTTCGTCCCGTGGCCGGCTCCACAATGTAAAGTCGGCTGGAATTCGACGAGAAAATGGCCCCATCCCCTTGGGTTGGTCGAGAAGCAGCATTCCATCGGTGCGACCATCCTTGTCTGCGTCAACGGCATAATCGGGTCCTTCCGATACGGGGCTGACATGCACTCCTGAGGGGTATGGGCCAGGGAACTTGACATCGGAATATTGCCGGCTATGCGAAAAGGTTTGACAAAAGATTTGAAGGACATTCTTATCTTCATCGTAGTGAAAGGTGGCATACCCAGCGGCAAGCCCGAGGTAATAAATGGGACTGTTGACCATTTCTCCCGAAAAAACAGTAATTGGTCGGCCCAAGGGATACGTGACGGTAGTATCGGTGTGTTCCATTACGCCTTGCATATCCTCAAAATGTTTGCAGTGTTGTTCCGATTTGTTGAATTCTCGGACGAAATTCGGATCTTTGGCATTCTTAATGGCCTCTTGGGCTTGTTCGGAATGACTGGCCCAACTGGAAGAAGTCTTGGGAGACACTTTGCCAATGTCGGTTTGGGGATACGAGTTGACGTAGCGGCGAACCTGCCAGGCAATGGCGTGATCAATGCCGGCTTCGAGTTGCGAATAGACATCTACCAACAACAAGTACGTCACCTGAAAGAAGGATCGCTGGAACCACTTCTTTCGATTGAATGGTTTCTTCATTCCCTCATCACTCTTGGTTTTCATGTAATCCCCCCTCGATGTATCTTTGATGCCACTGTAGGTCAAGGTGTGATACTTTTCCACAAAGGCGGCTCTGGGGTAGTCGGCCACGATCGAGTAGGTATTATCCCCGGAAATCAAGGTCACGATTCCCGTCTCGTGCTCGTCAAAGTGATTGTAGGAGCGAGAGTATCCGGCATGAATCGCTTCATAGGATGGAATCTCAAGGTGAGTTCCATTGTATTTGATCTTTTCTTTTTCGAACGAAGAGTCCTGATCGTTGAAATCAAAGTACCAAACCTGTTCCATGATTGGCTTTGGATCGACTTGCGAATACACCTCGCGGGGCAAGACGATTTTGTGGAATTCATGGGATTGATCCAAGGTTTCACTGGGGATCCACAATGGATATCCTTCTTCCGGAATTTGGCTGAATTCTCCATTCGCAAAGGCCTGGCATTTGTTGTCGATGCACAATGGGTTACCAAATTCCCCAGCGGGTGGCTGGTGTCGATTCTGGGAAAGACACTGGGGATCAGCGCAACAGGCTCCGCAATTACCAATCGTTCCAAAGAACAACCACGGACAACAATACTCGTCAGATCCACAGCCTCCTCCAAAAAAGCACATCTATCCATTTCGATCGAAGAACAAGAATCAGAAGCAGAGAAAGAAAAAACAACAGCATAGTATTAGCAGCACATCATATCTGTCAATGAGAAAACTCCTGTGCAATACGATAGAGAAAATACACCATTTACCTTGGAATTATAGGCCAGAAGGAAGGCGATAACCAGAATCCCAGTGATAAAATAGCATCGTCTGCGCGATGGAGGTGGATCCAAAACGACTTCGACATTGCCTGAATCAGTTTGCGAAATGCTTTGATAGTTCTCCATAATTACACTTTAAAGTTTGTGGTGTAGGAATTACAATTATGAGCAAAGAAAGCTATCCAAAAATAGATTATGGATGATACGCGACGAGGCTATGCCTGAGATGCATTATTTGTGTGAGCAAAAAAAAGCGACGTGCTTTCACGCATACCAGTACGCTGCAAGAACAAGAACTTGTACACATGAAAAGCGATATGAAAGATATCTTTCACATCCGAATCTGTCGGAGGAACTTGGCATCGGAACTTAACATGTTGACATGCCAGCAACAGATTCAAGATGGCTTTCTTTTTTAACCGAGAAGCGTACAAATTCTGTGACCTTCATGCCGGCATTTTGCGCGACTTTGTTTTTGCGCACGCAAAATGGGAATTGATTGATTGATTCATTCGATTCATTGGAACCGTTTTGAATTTGAATTCTCGAGTCCCGCTGCTTTTGCGTTTTTCAAAATAGGAATAGGAAGGAAAACGGACGGCATCCAAAACAAGTCAAACGTATTTTGGAGGCACAAAAGAAGACGAAGACGAAGAAGAAGAAGCGACAGCACATTAGCTTCAATACAGTTACCACCGACGATTCTTGCCTCCTTTAGAAGCACAACATATCATTGATTGATACCATTTGGATCCCAGACATTGTGTAAAAGCACAAGATTCGAGAATTGCAATACCGACAAACGCTTGGCAGCATGTCGCTTCTTTCCTCGGATATTCTTCATCAAGTCTTCAAGTTTTTCGTTTCGGACCACCAAATAGTCGACGGGGAGTCTCTTCGAGTTGCCAGCCTGGTTTGTAAACAATGGCGGGGAATCGTGAATTCAAAATCATTGTGGGCGGGGGTCATTGAGTGTAATTCTGGCAGGAGTTCGGTCCATCGATCGCTTCAAATCAAAGAACAAACGGTGGTTTCCGATGGAGCTTGGTTCCACCCAAGCTTGATTGGTTTCACCCATTTGAAATGCAAACACAAATCTAGGCTTCCAAAGTCGGAATTGTATTTCTTTGTCAGGGAACGTGCTACGGGGTTCAAATTTCTGCTGTCCATAGCTGTAAACGAAAAAAAGAATCGATCCATGTTGCGGACTTTATATGCCAACCATTTCGAATTAAAGGAAGAATTTCTCGTTCGGGACAACAATCACACAGCCAAATTTTATCCGCCACAGCCCTATCCTTTGGGAATCACAGTGTGGAAGGGGAGAGTTGTTCGCTGGTATCGATCCGAAAACGAAAGCGAGGCAAACAAGACGACAGAGCAAATTTCATCACGAGAAATTCAACTATACAATGACATTCGCGAACGCGACGAACTCGTTGCATTTGTCCGCCATCTCATGGATCTGGAGAAAACGTCGCTGACAGATCCCAAGAATGATATTACCTTGTACGCTCAAGGGAGGCAACACATGGTAGACTGGATGGTCGAGATCGTCGAGTGCTTCGGTTTGGGGGATCTTACGATATTTCAAGCGATGCGACTTTTTGATAGATTTTTGACGTCACACGATCGGGTAGTAAACACAAGCAGTTTGCAACTCTTCGCGGGGGCATGTCTTTTGATCGCCTCGAAGCTCAACAATGTCATTGTTACCGAAAAGGACATTTGTTTTTGCTGCGACAATATTTTTTCGGTTGCAAATGTCATTGCTACAGAGGAATTGGTTCTGAAACATTTGGAATGGAAACTGGCATGCCCATCTTCCATTGAATTCCTTTTTACATTTTTGAAAATACTGGGCATCGACAAGGATTACTCAATAACATCCCTTTGTTCCTATATTTTAGAGCTATCGCTCATGTTTCCTACGACCCTCAAATACCCACCATCGATTACTGCGGCATCGTCCATGGTGCTGGCATTTTATTGTTACAAGAATGACACCCTGTGGCCGGAAAAGCTTGCGAATGCTACAGGCCTGGAACTCAAGGATTTGGTTGAGTCTTGTGTTTCGCTGTCCCAAGAAATCGAGGGCGCCCGCCTTCCTGCGACAAACCGACTCGATATGATTCACAGGCGGTACAACAAGCCCTCTCGTCACAACGCAGCACAAGCACCGATACCCATACTGACGTCCAAGACTACTCTGATGGATCACGAAGAACGTTTGCGTTCTAGGCAAGTGAATTCATGACCTCTACTGTAGTTTAAAATAAATACAAAAAGCAATTATTTTCTTATCTCTAATTCTTGAGAGTGTAGAACTTTCCTCACAATATAAATTTTGAGATTCATATCTGTCATATCAGTAAAGGGTATGCATAATATATATAAGACATAAGTCTATATCTGTGTAAAAGGGCCTTCTTCAGTTCGCCTCGAAAATTTTATCCGTTATGTTTTCTCGAGTAATGAGAACCCTACACGCGTGCATACCTTTTCTACAGCACGAGGAACTGCAGCCGGCTAATTTTTTAAAACGTCATCATTGTTTCAAAAGACATGGACTTGACAGATTCACGAGCCTCTCAAATCTTATTGGTAGATTCATTCGATTACCTCCTTCTTTCTTCCTGGAAAACGTCAAGTTGACCTTTGATCCGTAAATTCCACGTTGAAGGCCGAGAGCCTAATTTTACAATTCCCATTTTCCATGGAACGTGATTCTCATGCTTCAACCATCTCCAGTTGTGAAAGTCTTGCATCCTCAACTGATTGCCAATCCAGACGCGGTTTTACGATAGTTGTCAGCTTCCTCTTGCAACACCTTTCTTACAAGTATTGAGAGTGGCAAAGGATCTGTTGTAAAACAACATACCAAAATTGTCGTCTCTTTTTGTCGTCGACAAAAAGCATTCGAATCTACACTCATCATCATCATCATCATCATCATCATCATCCACAACGAATCGCATATCCTTTCGTTGATTCGTCTCACTCTATCAACTATTTTCTAAGCTTAAGAGTCAATCCCGAGGCGAGGAAATCCATAAAATGAATTCCGCGGGGCTGTTATGTTTCCTGACTCTGTTCGCCCCAACCTGGTTGGGATCGGAAACCAATGATGGATTTTCGGTAGTGCATGGATTCACGTCGCAATCTATGATATCGTCCCTTCCGACACTGTCCAAGTCGTTGGGATCCGAAAATTCACGAAATCGCCGACCGTACGGATATTATGCCACGACGGACGAGGAACAAAAATCAGTGGAAACAGCACTCGACACGGTCAACGGAGATGTCGAGCCATCGCACATCCTCACAAACGGCGATGCTGCCGTAGGTGAGATTGTGGCAAAAGAGAACTCCACCGAGACGATCGATCTGGTGTCTATTGCCTCGGACATGAATGCCTCAATGGTAGAACTCCTGGACGAAATTAGCAACCGCATCAACGAAGGCTCTACCGAAATCATGAACGATGTCACCAAAACACTGGACGAGCAACTGAACCAGTTGCCGGACGCCAGAGCCCAAGAACTGACAGAGTACATGTCAGACCTGGCAGCCAAAATCCAAAAGGCCCAGCAGGACGAGATCGAACGACAACTCGATGAAATCGAAAAATTGTTCATGTCGCCAATCGAAAAAGTCGCATTTTCGGATGCACCTCTCTTTGACCTGGAACCAAAGAAGGAATCTCTCAGCTCGAACGTGACGGCAGAAGTGGAAATGCAACTGATTCTAGCAGGGCAAAAACTCGACTCTGAGAAAGACTGCCCGCGAGGGAACCACCAAAGACTTGATCCAGAATTTCAATGTGGCACCATTTTACTATTCGGTTGCCCTCTTTTACCGATGGGCCAGCAAGTCAAAGAAGACAATTACCCTGCCGTCACTGTATCTGCTTTCGGCATACAAGGGTATTGCGAGTCTTATCAAGACGAGCGGAGGACCCAGACGAAGAAAGAAAAAGGAAGACACCTACGAAGAATACCTGAAAGAAGCCGAAGCCTTTCAGTCGGGTTGGAAACGCACCGGAGCGATTGCCGCAAAGGGACAATGGGCAAAGAAGTGGGCTGTCCTCCGACGATCGGCCGAAGTCTGGGCGTACTTTTCTTCTTTTTATCTGAAAGACCGAAGGATATGCAAGAAATTCGAAACGGGAAAATGGTCCGAAGAAAAGTTTTCGGAAGAGCGATCCAAGTTGGGTGCCGAAGTGACGCAAAATTTGCTACGACTGGGACCCACATTTATCAAGGTAAGTCGACAAATGCCATTTTTCTTGCAAACTATGTTCAAAACTCAGACAACAATCTTACATGATCCTTTTTTCGTTCTTTTAGGTTGGCCAATTGTTTTCTACTAGAATTGATATTGTTCCAAAAGAGTATATCGAACAGTTGAAATTGCTACAAGATAATGTTCCACCCTTTTCTGGAGACACAGCGGTTCGTATCATTGAGGAGACATTGGGCAAACCCATCGACGAGATTTACGACACGTTCGACAAGAAGGCTCTTGCCGGAGCTTCCCTTGGTCAGGTGCACAAGGCAACAAAGGGCGACAAGACATTTGCAGTCAAAGTCCAACGTCAGTATCTGAAGGAACTTTTCGAAGTCGATTTGGGTCAACTTCGACAACTCGCAGTCTTTGCCGATGCAATTGATGTGACGTCCGAGGGTGGTTTGTTTGACAAAAACACGCAGCGTGACTGGGTCAGTGTTTACGAGGAGAACAAGCGCTTGTTGTACGAGGAGATTGATTACAACAGAGAATTGCAAAACGGAGAAAAGTTTCGGTAAGTCTTTTGAGTCGGAATCGTTTGTCTTTGTTGCCAACGTTTGCAGCTCATTTCTGTTTTTACATTATATTTTCTCTAGCAAAAATTTCGACAAGGCAAAGTTCAGACACATTCGTGTCCCAATGACATACCCAGAATACTCTGGCGATAAAGTTTTGACCATGGAGTACGTACCCGGTGTGAAAATTACCGACATGGAAGCTCTCGCAGAAATGGGGCTCGATGCCGTGGATATTGCTACAAAATCTGCCGAAGCCTTTTTGGAACAGCTCTGTCGACACGGATTCTTCCATTGCGATCCTCACCCCGGTAACATTTCGGTCGAAAAGGGTGCCGACGGAAAGGCGAGATTGATCTTTTACGATTTCGGAATGATGGATTCCTTTGGTCCGGTTGAGCGAAAGGGTTTTGTGGATTTTATGTTTGCTGTGTATTACGACGTAAATGTGAAGGATGCCTGCGACGCCTTGGAACGGATGGGAATGCTTCGAACGGGACCTGATCTCGACCGAGTTGCGATTGAACGCTGTGGGACAAGACTTTATTGATCGATTCCAGAGCACTCTGAAGAGAGATGCCACGTGGGAAAACGATTTGTCGGACGAAGAACAAAAGAAAATCATCCGTGCTCGTCGATCTCAGCTGGGAGAAGAGTTCCTGTCGTTGAACAGAGATTCTCCCTTTATCTTCCCTCCCACTTGGACATTTGTTCTGAGAGCCTTTTTCACTCTGGACGGAATTGGTAAAACCTTGAATCCCAAGTATGATTTAACGAGAATTATGGTGCCCTATTTGAAGGAATTGATCGACTTGAAGGATGGAAATGCTCTGAAAACAACATTGTTGCGTATTGGTAAGCGTGTCGGTCTGCGACCAGAGGACATCAACCAGTTTGTCACACAACCGAGACGAACTGCAAGCGTGGAAGACACGATTACTCGCCTCGAAAAGGGCGACTTCAAGCTTCGGGTGAGAGCCCTCGAAGTCGAACGACAAAACGAACGTAGCAGTCTGGTCTTACGGAATTCCTACGAAGTCATATTCCTGGGCGTCCTTTTGCAAACCGGAATCAGCATGCTGACAGTCGGAAGTGGTGTCAAGGGAGCCAAGCCGATAGCGAAATTGCTCTTGGGGGCTGCCGGCATTCTGGCAGCGAGGATCCCCTTTAATCTTCTAAAGGTTCGGGCTCTGGACAAATACTACGAAAGGATATAACGCGAAATAAAAAAATAAAGAAATATTGCTTCATAAAAAGACTTGCTTACTAGCATTGTACATTTCTTTCAAAATTAGTTGTAATACTACTTTCTGAACTAAACTACAACATCTTCGTATTTCCAAAAATGTTCAAGACGATGAATTGTCATTTTGATCGAACTAGTCGATTCAATTCCCCTCGGGACGAACAGTTTTTTCGAGAATCTCCCAGCTAAAAAGCGTTGAAGACATTCAAAACGCGACCACACAAGCCTGCGCATTCGAAATTGCTGAATTGCGTTGGAAGTCAAGGAACAACGGAAATAAAAAAAATTGATGATGGAACAAAGACGACAAACACAACAAATGCCATTGTTTCCAATCACACAAGAAGGAAGAAACCAGCTGAGAGATTGAATATAGCATCACACAGCAACGGCTTTTCGAACAGAGAAGGAAGATACACGCACTAGAGCGAGAAGGAATCGAGAGCAACAAATCATTGGACACCATTCGGAGTAGCAATCAGTTGAAAGACAGACAAAAACAAAAAGAGAATACACAAATAATACAATACATCCGCCATGTCGACTCCCGGAAGCAGCAGCATTACCAACCGATTCACTTCGTACCAGCAATCATACTCTGGCAAGACCCTTGCCGAGGAACAAACGTCGACACTCCAGGACACGGTCGCCACACAAGTACCAGGCAGAAGAAACCGCCAATGCCGTTCTGAACCAGCTGCACTCGCAGCGCCAGCAGATCCAGAGCGCAAACGACGACGTCTGGGAAACACGGCAATTAACGGAAGAAACCAAGCGGGAGCTTGGCGCACTCCAGGCCAAGTACCGCGAAAAGAAGAACAAGCTCAAGCTCATGATTGCCCTCTTGGGACTCTTGGATTTTTGGATGTTTTATAGGCTGTTAAAATGCAGAGGATCCTTCTTCTGCTTGATCATCGGGTGGTTACAATCGATTTCAACGATATCCGACATTTTGTATTCAGTAGCAGTCAACGGAAGAGCTACAAGAATCGCCTACCTCCTATACCCATCATCAACACGGAATGCTGGTGGCTCGCAGCTGCTGTAAATGTCTGGCAGAAATACAATTTCTAAACATTAAACTCACAACTTATACAACCTAGAAAACATTGTTGTTTGCACCGTAGATAACCTTCGCTATTAGATTTCAAGAACACTATTACATCATACTTCGTTGGCTGCGTCGTAGAAGGAAGAAAAGAAGGAATGTGGGCTATCACCATTATCGTCCTCCTTCTTGCCGTGACGAACGCGAGAAACGAAAATTGTTAATTCATATGCTGCTGGGTATTTGCTTCGATGTTGTGTTATATACTTTGCTTCCATCACTTGCAAAGAGCAAAGTAGAAGAAGGAGGACACTTGCAAACATTTCCCTCCACCAAGCTTCTCTCTCCGCTTTTGGTTGGAACATTCAACTCGATTCATTCGATTAAAACAAAGACGAAAAACCCGACTCAGAATTCACAAAACACATCATTCATCTACCGGCTGTCGACGCAACTGAGAAATTACTTTCTTTCTTAGAAAGTCAGTCGACAATGAAGAATAGCTCCAAACGAAAACAACAACAAACGATTCTCGGTTTGGTAAACACGTTGCGAACAAACGAAAGAAAAGCATATCAGATTTGAGAAACACAAGGCTCCCGATTGATTTAAAAGAAAGAAAGTTTCCGACTTTTTTGTTCGCTGTCAGACGTGCAATATGGTTTTTTCGAAAGGTTTATTTGCGCTGCTGCTGTGGCTGATCGATTGGAGTTCTTCGGTTCGATTTGTTGACGGTTTCGATCTGTCCACGACGCAAACCCGAACAAAACACAGCTTTGTTGACAGAAATGGCAGAGCGAGTAGCAGGCTGCAGTTATCCAGAGACGACAACAATGTTGCAACTTTGGAAAGGACGCAATCCACCGACACGCGCATCGATGAGAATCTCCTCCGCCAGCTGGACGGCTTGCACGACGGGAACATCGGCCTTTCGACTCTTGGAAAAGGCTCTGTTGGAACAAGACGATGAAAATGCCAAAAAGCCCCTGTTTGGATCCATCCAGATTACCCCCGGAATTTCCGACAAGACGATATCGGACGGAGATTTGGCCATCCAAACCAAGGTTCGAAACAAAAAGTACGGAATCTTTGAGCTGATTGATACCAACGGAGATCGGGACGCGGATCGTATCGCCGCTGCTGTCTTTGGTGTCTTTGTGGGGTCGAGTCTTTCGGCGATTGCCGTCAATGAGAATTTGCCGGGGCCGGAAATTCTGCGCTTTACGATTGTTTGGTTGCTTTCCTTTGCGCCACTGTAAGTTTAATTCGGAAATGGTTATTTGGAATAGTGTTTTTGCTGCATTATTGTTTCTCATTGTATTGCGTATGTGTATCTTTCAGTGGATTGGTGGGATTTGGTATTGGCAACACGGACAAGTTCCAGACATTTTTGGTGACGGTTCAACGCCAAATCTTTCCCGTCTATCGCAAGCGCATGATTCAGCACGAGGCGGGTCACTTTCTCATGGCCCACCTATTGGGCTATCCCATTGCCGGATATTCGACCAACGCGGTGAAAAATGCGGTCGAATTTTATCCGCTGAACGATGCGGACGCGGGAAAAGACAAGGCGCGATCGCTGGGATTCGACAAACAGATGTCGTCACGTTTAAACGAGGAGGTAGAACCAAGAAGGATCAAGACAAACGACGCACCATTCTTTAGCCCAGAGGGAAGCGGAGCGGTGGATCTACAGACGCAATCCGTCTTTCGAAACGCAAAGAACTACACGGACAATCCTTTTTTGAAAATTGCCACGGAAAACCAGCCGCGGAATTCCTGGCCCTACCGGGGCTTTACCCATCAGACAATCGACAAGCTGGCCGTAGTGAGCGTTGCCGGTGTGTGTAGCGAAATTATGGCGTTTGGCTACGCGGAGGGAGGTCTGGCGGACATTAACCAGCTCCAGCAGTTTTTTGACAATGCGGAACCCGAGCTGACAGCCCGCGAAAAGGAAAACAGGATACGTTTTGCCATGGGCTATACCATGACGCAGCTCCGGCTGCACCTGGGCTGTCTGGACGAACTCGCAGAGGTCATGAATCGAGGCGGGAGTGTTGCGGAATGCGTGTCGACCATTGAGCGCTGCAAAAACGTCAGCGGGAACAACGGAGTCATGGGAGACGACTACGAGCTCCGGCGGCGAAAGGAAATGAAATCGTCGGCATTGACAATTTTTGAGCAGTTGTTTTTGAGCCCGAGGGACGTGGATGCCGAAGAAGATCGGCTGGTACAGGGAGCGGGCGGTGGTTACAAGCAGGAAAAGAAAAAGCTCATCAACATCAGTGGCGACGATCCCCTCTATCTTGCGGGTGCTGTCGCCTGCCTGTTTGTGGCCTATGCCACGAGCGGAGGAATATCCTTGCACTAGTAGTTTTGAAGTTAGATTGTTATAGATCGTAAGATTCATTTTTTAATAGTTACAACTGTGCTATATATCGTTACAAATATTTTCCGTGTGCACATTTATTCTTTGATTCTTCCCCGTCATACTACTTTACTGCTGAACAATGTTCAAAACCTTTTGCGATCGTGACGCGTTGATGAAATGGTCTACCACTGCGTCCCATTCCGCATTGCCATCGTTCTGGAGCATGAGGCTTTTCCAGCAGCGCTCGCTCTGGCGCAAATACGAATCCTTTGGTTTTGGTCCCTGTCTCTTGTTCTTGCTGTTGGTAATGTGCGGGAGAGAGCGATTGCCTAGGTTCAAAGCATTTCCACGAGCCAGTTTTTCAAAGACGTCAAGACGACCGGAATTTGCCTTTTTGGGACGAAAATCTCCCATCAAATAAGAGGCTTCGTTGGAAGTGTCGGTGACAGCGCTTTCGTCGACATCATCGTTCTCGAGACTCTCGAGTGTCGAGAGAAAGGATTTCCACAGTTTTCGACCTTCGTGAAAGCTGGTTTCCGTTGCTTCTCCGGGATTGTACTTGGCATCGGCGGGAGGAACGGGTGTGTTTTCGTCAATGGGTGGACGTCCTTCCGCGATGGGATATGCCCAGGCTTGCCAGTGACGCTTGAGATTTTGGAAGCATTCGCCCAGCAACAAATACTCTTTCTCCAATTCCTCGAGGGCTAATTTGCGCTCACGAATGGAGGGAAAACGTTCCGCTCGAAGGACGTCATAGCGGTGTTTGAGGGCATCCTTGACCAGAAAAAAGGCATCCCTGTCAATGGGACGAATCATGACAAACGATTCACAAGATTCAAAGGGAGAAGGTTTTGCCATCTGAAAACCATCCGCAGCGGCTCTGGCTTGATTCTGTTTGTGTTTCTGCCAGCGAAAAAGCTTTTGCTTTTGAACGGTGCATTCGATCACCTTATCGCCGGGAATATCAAACCAAAGCGCAACCTGTGGAATCAAATCGATGATGAACGAAAAGATAAAAAGATAAAAGGGATGAGTAAGAATTAGATTCCGAGTTGTTCTTTCGATTCGTGACTGTTGATTTTATTACTTACCGGCCGAACCGATGGATCTCCATCCGGGCCAAAGGCGATTTCCCGAACGAGGCAATGGTTGGGATTTCCGGGACGATATTGCGCAATCGATATGGAAGTTGCCTTGTCGCCATGGATTTGAAAGGCACGCTTGTCCAACACCATGCAGAGCTCGTTGAAAATCGTATGACTGGGTCTGTATTTGTACATCCACTTGTGGGTTCCCCCCAGCATTTGTTTGGCAATCGAAAGCTTGTGAACCTCCTTTAGGTTCTTGCGCTTGCGTCGATTGCGACTCTTGTGTGAAATGTTGGACAAGGTGTTGTAGAGATCCTTCCAGTCGTAGCTTTCATTTTGATTGTCGTGCTGAGCATCCACCAGAGCGGGCGAGTTGGCCACATTCACAAAGGGATCTCCGTAAAGAATTCCAAAACGACGCTTCTGGTGAAGTCCTTCGACGTTGATATCGGTCATCATGTTGTTTCCCTGGGTTTCGGTGACGGGAAGCCAGGATTGAACCGTTCCTGTGACGCGGGGATCGTGCATGCAGGCACAACGCTTTCCAAAGGAACTGTAAAGCGAAATTCAAGAAAAGAATAATCATTGTTTTGTGAGAAGGAAGCATAGAAAAAACGAAAATAGAATGCATTCAATCAAATTCAATTTCTTACCAACATCCCATTGCCACGTGCGAGAAGCAGGGTTTGATGCGATACGTGTTGGCATCCTCAATGTGTCCAAGCTTCTGGAGGTCCAGCAAACTGTTGGTTTGGAGCTCGTGTTCTCCGTGTGCGTAATGACAGCTTGCCCCATAGGGACAAGTCTCGTTGGACATGTAGTACAGACAGAGCTCCGTCTTGACCTTTTGCAATCGACTCTTTTTGGTCGAGTGATGATCGTTCGAATCCACGGTGCTTCGTGAATGGTTGCTAATGCTGTTTCGTGAATGATTGCTATCGTTGTAAGAATGCGGTGAAAACGCTTTGGGCTTCTTCTTCTTTGAGTTTGTCGGAAAGGGTTTCGGCGGTGTTAGATATCCCGAGCGATAGTTGTTGCTGCTCTTGTTGTTGTTGGGGGAAGAAGAAGAAGAATTCGAAGAATTATGAATCGGATAGCAGCCCTGATAAGAGGAAGAAGCGTATCCTGAGATTCTTGGTTGTCTCACAGTAAGTAGTAGTAGTAGTTGTGCGAAAGCTGGGAGAAGAACGGGGAGTCGTCGTTCTGCTGGTATTAGGAGTGCTGTTGCACGACGAAAAGGAAGCAATGCTCTCCGTGTCGATCGTGGAAGTTGGTGTCGCACGATGATACAGCTTGGAACCAAACGGAGATGGAGGTGGAGTGAGACGAACCGGTGATGGCGACACAAGATCACACGGAGATCCCTTCGCACCGGGATACTGATCGACGGTGTTGTCCAAAGAGCGAAAGAGTTGGCGAAAGAGAGGTTTTTGAGGTTCCGAAATTGACGTCGTCGTCGTAGGATTTAGAGACGTTCGTTGTCTCGCTGGCATGGACGGGGCAACCTTCATTGTGGTTGTCGGAAAAGGAAGGAAGTGTTTTGTGTATGCTTGATCAACAGAAATAGTGTCGAAGAATAAATTGTGAAATCGATCGATTGCCAAACAAAAAGCAATAGAAGAAGCAATGACAACGGATCACGACATTACGATGCTTGCGAACCGGAAAAATCAACACTAAAGAGAATTGATCGAAAGCAATGACAATCATCTATCTGCACTACGACGAACGACAGGGCCTTCCAATCTTGCAAAGAGCAAGACACCTGATGTTCGAGGCTTAAAGTCTGGATCGAATCGTGCCCTGACATCGTTATGGCTCTTTTCCGGCCTTGCAAAAATGTCGGAATTCCAAGAAAGTGTGACTGAGAACGATCCCTGAAAGAGGGCAAGAACAACGGAAGTCAGACATTCCCCTTGCGACGGATAGAAGTTTGTAACAGGATTAATATGATCGTGATTGAAATAAAGGCACCCGGTTTTGTAGGAATACTATTTTTTAGCCCAATGAAAATCCGAGGTCGATATGAGTTTCGAGACAAAATTCCAATTTTGACTCGGGAATTTTACAACTGTGAATCGATGTCACATCAATTCTTTCCAAAAATCGGATAAAAAGCATTCGTTTCAATTTTGACAGATAATCATGCGAATTTGCAGTATGTATCATAAAATCGATCGAACACCCACCATCAAGAAGATTCAAACTTTAGCGTCATGAAACAACCAATTGACAACTTGAACGAAGAGGAAATCGTCCAGAAGCAAGAACTCATTAACTTTTTCGACGAGGAAATCGACGAGGACATCGTCCCTACCGATATTCTTCGTACTACGGATATCTTGATGCGACAAGGCCAAACAGCTTGGATGAGGGAACATCCGGGAACCAAGTCGTTCCGAACACTGATTGCCTACTACTTTGACAAACATAACTCTCTTGGCAAAACAGAAAAAACCAACCTGTCGATGAGCATTGTCTCGTATGTTCATCGAGAACGACGACGATTCCTGAAAGAGTCACAAGTCTAGTAGGCGGAACTGTGACGCACTGGAAACGCTTAACAAACGACGAGGCGTACCACAAGGTAGCCTCGGCCTTTCGACAATACCGGAGGCAGCTGAAAAGAAGAAATCCGAAAACAAGCGGCGAGGAAGACAAAGAGAACCACGTGCCAAAAAGATCATTGAAAGTTGAGTACATAAACAACGGTCGATTTTGAGTCCTTTTTGTTACAACCAAAGAGTTAGAACTCAAGATAATTGATACCTGTTAATTTCGTGATTCACAATGGTGTCGAAACTCATTCTACTAGTAGCGCGATGGCATCTTGTCGATGCATGCACCAACTGATGATCAAATACTAGTTAATTGTAATTGTTCTCTCTAATTAGTACGGAAGTTACTCAAGTGAAAATGTTGGCTATGTGTGTGCTCCATCTATATCCATCGATGACTAGAAGTTGCTACGATGCAAGAATTCCAACGACCAAGGTTGGAACGAATCACTTCGGAGTGGTAGCAAACAGATAACCAAATCCAGTTGTCTGTGTCGATGAGCTAGATGTTCCACCACAAGATTCATGCACTGTGGGCTCAGCTTCGATTTTCGATCTGGTGTGACACGGATATCTTTTCAGAGAAGGCTTTCTGTTCTTTCTCTTTTTCTCGTCTCATTTCTTCGTTCATCATTTCGTGAATAACACAACGAGAAATTGACCGAATTTGGATTATTAGCCCTGCTTTCTTTGCACAATGGACTTTTTGATTCATTATGATTCTCCTTTTTTTCACTGACGCATGTTATTGGGGCAGGTTGGACAGACTCGACAGATATTGGATCAGTTGTTGAAGAACCTCCACATCTTCGTCGTCGTCTTCGATATCTTCGTCCTGCATCATCTCGTCGAGTTCCTCTTTCTTGGCCTGGAGAGCTGTTTTTCCCTCGTTGTTGACCTTGTTGGGATCGATCCTTCCATCCTCGATGAGCATCCGTGCCGCATCGGCGCTCCCGGCATAGTGCAATGCCGTGTCGCCCTCGTTGTCTCCCGCGTTGACATACGCGGCAAACGCGGGGTTGTTTCGGTCGAGGTTGTCCAAAAGAAACTTTTGGACGCCCATCTGGCTGTACGAGGATGCTGCATGCAACAATGTGTATCCGTTCTCGTCCGACGAAGTTGGCGAAAAGTTCAGCTGGGCCATTGCCGCTTGGAGCACGGGTAAATCTCCCGACGAGGCTGCGGAAAAGATGGTCGACACGTCCATGGGACTGTTTCCCGGAACAACCGCTTGGGCTGGTGCTGACAATCCGAACGAAGCCATTGTAGAAAATATAAACTGACTGTTGGTCACTGGATTTGATAGATTGCTGGATTTGCGCAAGTCGTCACGACTTGAAGAAAGACGATTGGTATAATGGAATTGTAGGTTTCAAAAATGGTATTTTTTCTGTCACAGAAGCGATGCGCAACGACCTGCCTTAAACTTCGAAACTGTGCAAGATTATTTTTGGAGGAAACTGAGATTTTAATGGCGTCTTTTGCACTCATAAAGGATGCAAGACAGACCGCTGTTTGTAAGAAATAATTTTGGAGGACACTTTCCGACCCGCCCACTGTGGTCTGCTGCGCACACTATCCGGATTATTTGCGCTGCCCGGCAAAAAGTGTCCTCCGAATTAGAAGTAATCCAATGAGTCAAAGAGTGCAGGCTGGGATTACAAAAAGTGGCCAAAGCAAATTCTAGAAATACCTCTTGAAATCTAGAAGTAGTATGTTACAGTTTTTACAGTCTTATGGAATAAATGAACAAATTTCATCGTCTTCAATCTTCATCGTCGTGACTGAAAATATCGGTTTCGAAGTCTTCACTGGCATTGAGGAAATGAAGAGATGCTTGAAGAGTTACGAGAGCATAGCCTTCGCGTCCTCTCAACAGTTGTTCGTCTCGTGCAAATTCTTCCAAAAAGGCTATTTGAGAATTGATCCCCATGACCTTGGCTACCAAGATGTGCTGGCAGACCATTTTCAGCAAAGAGTCGGCACCCATTGCCGATTTCACTTTGGATTTCGAAAACTTGTCCGAGATTTGCTCCAGAAAGACAACGCAATACCGAAGTTTATCGACCGCCGAATGTGCCTGGGGCAGGCAATGAAGAGCTTCCAGTGCGGCTTCCGATATGAACAACTTGTAATCATCATCGATGGGATCCTCTCGTTGGCTCTGCTTTTTATCAAAATCTGCAATCTTGTCCAAGAGTAGGTTATCCTTGGCTTCGTGCTCCAGTTCTATTTCTTCCATGACCAAATCGTAAATCTCTCCAAACACAAGGCTTTCCACCGCAGTAGCAGTTTTCTCGGTGAGCGAAGACGAATGTCCAAAACCAGGCCGCGTGAGCAAGAGACTTGTCGTTACGTATTTGATAACGGCATGGGCATCTCGTCGCCGCTGGTATGTCTTTGCTAATCGTTCGTCTTCTATTTCATCCTCGTCGTTGTTCGTGCTCGAAGTCGTGGAATTTCCTGTAGACTGATCAGCACTCGATGATTCACTAGTTTTTTGCTTTTTGGGCTCGTGCAGCGATAAATCTTGAAGACTGAGTTCATCGCATCGAGTTCGGAAGGCTTCGATCAATTTTCGATACACATGACCGGGCAAACTTTCTTTGTTGCTCAAAATGCGACTCGCCAGCAACAGCACCTTGTCGGCAATGGCAAGTTCATCGTCTCCGGTTTCGACAATATCCACTTCGCGTTCGTAACGTTCCCTTTTTGCTGCCCGTGACTCGTTGGGAATGAGCATGTTGACAATCCCGTGATTGTTTCCGGAGTGGCTTCGTCTAGCTTGTTGGTATATTTCATCCCATATTGGCTCGGGAGCTTGGATACTTGGACGAACCATGAGCAACACACGCTGTTTGGTTCCTTCCCCCAGAGCGAGGACTCGCGTCTCGTGCTCGTCTTGAATGTGCTGACCAGCCGCAATGCCCACTCCAATGCCCGACGCTACAACCGAAGCAGTGACCGACCCCTCCAACAGCAACCCAAGCATTCCTGCCGTCTGTCCACATTTCACACCAATCACGCCTCCGACGGGTCCAGCTAGCCCAACACCCACTACTCCACCAACGATCGTTCCGGCAACGGTTGCAAGACCAATCTTCTTTCGATCCATTCCCTTCTCCTTCTCTGGTTCCGATGTCTCCAAGAGGGCTTTGGTATCAACTTTTTCGTCTTTTTCTTCTTCCTCTGCAGGTTTCTTAAGTTCTATGGCTTCAGCCTCAGCAATAGACGAACAATCGTCTCTCTCTAAATCTGGTATATTGCCACCATCATCTGGTGTTTCGGGATTCTCTGTGTCTTTTGATTCGTCTTTCGGAATCAGTCGTGCAAAGTTGTCGATAATGTTCTCCTGTAGGGCTTGAGCAAAAACTTGGAATCCGTGGGTTGCAAAATGAAGCGGAGCAGTTGTACCATTTTCAGCATCGGTTGTGTCCTCATTGGAGTCAGGCTCCATGTTTTCGTCGTCGTCATCCTCTGCTTTCTCTGTTTCTTCTATTATAGGATCATTGTTGTATTCTTCTGCTACAGCATCATCTTTGCTATCCAAATGGAAAGGTGACGATGGTGTTTCGACAACTCCATTCCAAGTTTGGCATTGTCGAATGGCGGGAATGGAATCATTTCCGCTAGCGCTGTGGGAGGGAAGGAGTTTGGCTGACGACAAAAAGGGAAAATTCGCTTTGGTGTTTTGACCATGGTCGCGAGTTTTCCTCTCGTCATAGTCCACGGAGGCTGCTATTTTGATGGAAGGAAAATTTCGACGGTCGGGAGATTCTTTTGCTCCCGTGGGACTTCGACGAAAGATCGAGTTGAAGGAAATGTAGCCATTGTCGTCTTCTGCTGGAGTTGTTGTCGTCAAATTGGTTTCCATAGCATCCAAGGATTCGTTTGGATTTTTGCAATCGGCAATCATAGGTTGGATAGAACCCATGCTTTTGATTTTGGCATCCTCGATAGAAGCAGAACTTTCGGCATTCTCGGAAAGTACACCAGCATCGTCAATAGTTAACTTTTTGTCGTCGTTTGCTGCAGTACATTTTGTTTCCCATTCGATATGTTTCGAAAAGGCACACCTCCGATGCGCATATACCCCACAAGCTATGCATTCCACTGCGGCATTCGGCGAAGTGGTTCCACCCAGGACGTTGGGTTGAAGGACGTAAGGCTGAATTCGAGCTCCACAGCCTGAACAACTGTAGCGGGGCAACATAATGAATGGAACACTGCGGAAGGAATGATAGTGGCGGGGATCACGACAGAGGCCACCTTCCCCGCTATCGTTTGCGGTTTCTGCCATGGCATCTATGGTGTGTGCCAAATCATCTTTTTCCATGCCTGGATCCTCACTCGTCACGGGCTCGACCGACGCCATTGTACTCGTCGTTCTTCAGATCTCTTGTCTTTGGGAAAATTATTGATGTTGTTCGTTGATCATTGTCGCTATCGAATCATAGATGTGGTATGTGATTTTCCCCAACCTGAAACCGTCTGAGACTCTTTGATCCGGAATCTTGGTCTCGGTTCTTGATATCTCTGACACACAAATCAACGGAGTGATCCGGAGCAAAGTTTCGGTTGAGATGATCAAGTAGGAATTGGTATTCTATCGCAAACTCTCTTGACTTTTTGAAACACGACCAATTTTGGCAGAAGAAAAATTCCTTCACATCCGAAAAAGAACAACCATGAAGAGCATCACCGACTTGTCACGTAGTCCTAGCCTATGCTACGTGATACCATATTACGTAGCAATGGGTACTGCAGAGGTTCGTACCAAAACATCCCGTTTTTTCCTTTTTCGAAAAGAGGACCCGGAAAGCTGAAGATGATCCAGGATTGATTTATTATTGAGTCGTGGATATTGGAGAATAAACTCAAAAAAGTTTGAAACGAAAAAAAGTAAATTTAATTTCCCTCTCACTCCATCAAAAAAATTGATCGACAAAATGAGAAGCGGATTCTTTGAAAATACAGCTTTTCGTGCGTGACGAGAATCTTTCAACTGACGTACGCGCCCTGCCAGTCGTTTGTGATGTTAGTATTATCAAAGCTGACCACTGCCACTGCTATTTTCCCCGCGCCGACGACAGCGTGTCTTTATGTTCCATGCGGCTTGTCCCAGCAACGTAAGCTTCACTCAAACGTCATCAGCAACACTTTCTCAGTGTAGATCCATCTTGACGGCTCTTTGGGAACCCACCCCCTTGATATCTTCGTTGTCACCATAAATTTTAACTTGTGTTGTAAAACGAATTAAAAGAAGCAACCATGAAATTCTCCACCTTCGCCGTAGCTGCCGTCGCTATTGCCGCTTCCAGCGTCCAAGGTTTCAGCGCCCCCAAGATTGCTGGTGCCCGCATTGCTCAGGTGTGTAACGGCATTGTTTTGTGTCGAAAATTGTTCGACGAAAGAAAAATAATGAGAAAGCTGTGATTATGTTTGTGGAAATGGTCTACACAATTGTGTGGACCATGGAAGCTTATAGAAATAACCATGGCAACCATATTTTGTGTATTGGTTCTCTGTCGTCTGATTTTATGGTCCTTGACATCCTAATATCTAACTCTGAATGTTTCTCACTGTTCTCAACTTCTTGACCTTTGCAGCCCACTTTCTTGAAGAGCACTGCTGTCGATGCCGACACCAAGACCGCTCTTGCTACCGCCGCCAATGAAGCCCGTGGACTTGCCATGGACTCCATTGCCGCCGCCCACTCTGGACACATGGGTCTTCCTCTTGGAGCCGCCGAAATTGGAGCTTCCCTTTACGGATCCCAGATGCAGTACCACGCTGCTGACCCTCAATGGGTTAACCGTGACCGATTCATCCTTTCTGCCGGACACGGATCCATGTTCCTTTACTCCTGGTTGAACCTTGCCGGATTTGACCTTCCTATGGAAGAAGTCAAGAACTTCCGTCAACACCACTCCATGACCCCTGGTCACCCTGAATTCCCTTCTTCCGAGCACAACACCCCCGGAATTGAGTGCACCACCGGTCCTCTTGGACAGGGTGTCTCCAACGCTGTTGGTATGGCCGCCTCCGAAAAGATGGCTGCTGCCATCTACAACACTGAGGAACACAAGATCTTCGACCACCACATCTACGCTCTTGCCGGAGATGGTTGCTTCCAAGAGGGTGTCTCCGCCGAAGCCGCTGCCTTCGCCGCCCACGAGAAGCTTGACAACCTTATTGTCTTGTACGATGCCAACGAAGTCACTCTTGACAAGATGGCCGAATACACTCAATCCGAAGACATCTTGAAGCGATACGAAGCTTACGGATGGGAAACCTTCGAGATTGACGGACACGACCTCGATGCCGTTGAGGAAGCTATCTCCACCGCCAAGGCCAACAACAACGGAAAGCCTAAGTTCATCAAGTGCAACACCATCATCGGAAAGGGTATGGAAGAGACTGAGGGAACCAACGCTGCCCACGGAGAAGCCGGTGTCCCATACGTTGCTAACGCCAAGAAGAACATTGGCCTCCCTGAGGGAGAGGACTGGTACGTCTCTGAAGGAACTCGTGACTTCTTCAAGGATGTCCAAGCCAAGAACAAGGGTGTCTACGATGAATGGCAAGAGACCTACAAGGCCTGGTCCGCCGCCAACCCTGAGCTCGCCAAGCAATTGGAGGACTCCGTTGCCGACAACACCATGCCTGCTGAGGACATGATCAAGGAAATTGATGCCATGGGAACTGAAGCCGAAGCCACCCGTGTCTCCGGAAACAAGGTCATCCAGGAAATCTCCCGCCTTGTCCCTAACTACGTCTCTGGATCTGCCGATCTTCACGGATCTACCCGAAACTACATCAACGAAGGAGGAAACTTCGGATCTGGTTTCGACAAGACCTACGCCGGAAAGAACTTGTACTTCGGTATCCGTGAACACGCCATGGGATCCATCATGAACGGATTCGCCTTCCACGGACTTTTCAAGATCTCTGGATCTACCTTCCTTGTCTTCGTTGACTACTTCCGACCTACCGTCCGTGTTGCCTCCCTCTCCGAGTTGGGAGCCGTCTCTTACATTCTTACCCACGATTCTATCGGAGTTGGTGAGGATGGACCTACCCATCAGCCTGTCGAGACCGTCTCCGGTCTTCGTGTCATCCCCAACTTGGATGTCTACCGACCTGCCGATGCTGAAGAAACTGTCGCCGCCATGGCTCACTCTGCCACCCGCAAGGAAGGACCTACCGCCCTTATCTTCTCTCGTCAAAACATTGACCAGAACAACGATATGGACTACATGGCCCGACGTGAGGGAGCCCTCAAGGGAGCCTACGTTGCCAAGGCTGAGACCGCTGACCTTGACTTGATCATCATCGCCACCGGATCTGAAGTCCAACACGCCCTTAAGGCCGCCGCCGACCTTCCTGGAGCTCGTGTTGTCTCCATGCCTTGCATGGAAGTCTACGAACGTCAGTCTGCCGAATACAAGGAATCTGTCCTTCCTTCCTCGTGCACCAAGCGAGTTGCCATGGAAGCCGGTGTCTCTGATCCTTGGTACAAGTACGCCAGCAAGGTCGTTGGTGTCGATAAATTCGGATTCTCCGCCCCTGGTGACATTGTCATGACCGAATACGGAATGACCCCTGAGAACTTGTCCGCCGAAATTGCCTCCATGTAAATACAGAAATTACAGGAATAAAAAGACTTACAGCACTACATCCATATTTTGAGTAAAACAAACAGTTTCCAACATCATACTTTCTATCCTAGTCTATTATAATGAAATAGCTAAAATTGTTTGACCAACAAAATATTTTTCTATTATCATCAAACGTATTTTGATCTGTACACAAGTTGTCTCCAGTAGCTTTGATGGCTGTTCCGTTTTTCAGATAGTTGTTGTAAGAATGGATATCTTGTTGGTCAACTATCTTAAAAGTATTTGTCCAAAAACTCTTCAAAGTGGAGCTCTTGAATCTTATAATAGGTAGCGCACTTTTAAAACTACTTCTTCTACTTCAGAAATTCGATTTTTGGAATTCTCGAAAATCGAAATCTGCCTCATCTTCGATCTTTTTTTTTTCAATCGACGGTTTTTCAATTTTTCCCATTTTTTAACGACAGCACATCACCTTCAACCTCTCAAAGTACCACTTCTCTTTATGATCTTATGAGTCTTTTACTGGCAAAAACCCCAAAGGGTTGCTTTTATACAGCTCTGCTTTCCCGGAGAGTATTCGCAGCACCGTCTGCTGCGAGAATTCGACAGAGGACAATGAGCAGAGCTGCAAGATTTTCGTCGCGTGCCAATAACAAAACGCTATCGCGAAAAGAACGTCGTTTGCTCGAACGAAAAGAACGAAACCGAGCCAAGCGCGAGTCCAAAACGACATCCAAGAGCAGCGAAAGCAACGCGGAGAATTTGTCGTCGGCAGAAAAATGGGAAAATCTTTTGAATCGCTTTGAATTTTTGGTTCCAAAAGTCCCGGGACGAAACGTATCCTTTACACATAGTTCTCTCTGGATGGCCCTGGGGCTTCGTCTGCCACTTGCTTTGGCACTAGGATATTTGGTGACCAACGAAAATACGTCTCCGTACGTCATGCAGGGAAGTTTGGGTCCCAGCATGCTACCCACCATTCAATTTGTCGGAGATTTGTGGGTGGTCGAAACCAAGGCCTGGCAAAAAGGTTGGAGGTGGTTATTGGAAAAGCTGCAATCGGAGAAAAACGAAGATTCGCCCATGGACTATCAAGTGGGCGATCTAGTGATTTGGGAAGACAACAACGGAAAGCGGAGCTGCAAACGAATCGTGGGGCTGGAAGGAGACACTGTCCATCGACTAGGAGAATACAGCAATCTATATCAAGATCGGGCCGATAGAGGGGTAGTCTTTCCCAAGAAAGTTGAACACGCGTTTGGTGCCTTTTCCAACAGCGAGGAGGAATTGGAAGGTGACAAAATTGTTGTGCCGAAAGGGTGTGTCTGGTTGGAAGGGGATTGTCCGCTCTTTTCCATGGATTCCAGGCAATACGGGCCCATACACAGTTCTCACATCCGCGGCAAGCTGGTCTTTCGTCTGTGGCCTTGGAATCGAGACGATTTGGTAAACGACGAATCTAACAAGTATCTATCCTCTTGTTACGTCAGCGAGAAACGACCCATTCCGTATTCCTCCATGGATGCATACCTCGGCAAGCGTTTCGGGTTGTATAGAGTAGAAGCAAGTCCAAACGATAGCTGACTTAAAACGGTTTCGGATATTCTTTCTCACAAAACAGTCTACCTAAGCGCTGAAAAATTACATCGTCTGAAAACATGTGAATTAATTGTACACTAGTGAACATTTGTCCCTTTTTAATATTTCTTGACGGGGCTGCGAGGGCTGCGCAAGTCCTCCGCTGCCGTCTTTTTGGCAAATGCTCGTGTCGATGTTTTCGTAAGCCTTTCAAAGACGTCCTGCCCTCTTGTGTATTCTTTCACCTTTTCCAAGTGAGGATCAAACTTGGGGCTGTCCAAATCGTCCTCGGAAAGAAGATCATCCAACAATGTTTCGGCAATGTTGGTGTTCACCTTTTCTTTGTAGGCTCGAGTTGTTTCCTTGCTCAGTCTCTCAAAGACATTGAGATTCGAATAATCTTCGCTCTTGGTTTGACGATGGACTTCCTTCTTCGCCTCACTCGCATCGCCGCTTTTGCTTGGACGATGCAGTGCATCCTTCTTCACCTCATTCACATTGTTCTCTTTGCTCTGTACACAAAATTCACCATCGAGGACATCATCTAGTAATTTTTCGGCAATGTTTGTGTTTACCTTCTCTTTGTATGCTTGAGTTGTTTCCTTGTTGAGTCTCTCAAAGATGTTGAGGTTAGAATAATCCTCAGTCTTAGGCACTTCCTTCCTCACAACCTCAATCTCATCGGTTTCGTCGTCCTGTAAAAGAAAGTCCAGGTCATCGTCGGCTTCATCAAAGTCAAACTCTTTGCCTCGTGATTGTCCTCGGACAGAGACGAACTGTTTTTCTATTGCCTTGTCGATTGTTTTGCCTTTTTTGTTTTGAATCTGATTAAAGCGTTGCTTTTGTGTCCCCGTAATGTTGGAAGGGCTCAACAGACGATCAAATACATTGCGTTTTTCGACATCCTTCGTCTCTCCAGCCTTCTCTTTCGACTTTTTCTTCTTCGTTTGTTCCTTTTTCTTTTCTTTTTTGTCCTCGCTCTGGAACGAATCAGATGTATTGATTTTCGGAATCGGACGCCTCGTCTTTGAATTCCTTTTAGTTTGTACATCAGAAAAGCTCTGTTTCTGTACTCCAGTATAACTCTTGGGATTTGATAACCGATCAAAAACGTTTCCTTCGTCCTGGCTTTCTGCCTCGAAACTCTTTTCTGCCTCGAGGACTTCTTCTGATTCCAATAATATAGACGGCATCTTTCCTTCCGCAATGATCGCTAAATCTGCCATAATTTCCTCCGCCCAATCGGGAACTGTCTCGCTATCACTCGAGTGCAATTCAGTCTCTATCGTCAATTTTTTGAACGGTGGGGAACGGCCCCTCCGAGATTTACCGCCTCCTCGTGAACGCTTGCTCTTGCCTCCAGATGTCGAATGCAAGGCACCTGTGACAATATCCTGAATCACTTCTGTTGGATTATCTTGCTTTTTATCTTGATCGATTATATCTTGATCAACTAAGGAGCGAGCGCTATCGAATGCGACTTCCGCCCGGATATGGTGAAGAGCAGCACGCAAATCATCTACATCCTCCATAAGGTCTTCGCACTCTTTCGTCTTTTCTTCGAGTTTTTCAAGTGCTATATTTTCTCGCTCTTGGTGTTGTTGAACCGAATCCCGAGCGAGCTGAGTTTCTGTTAACTGACGTTCAAGTACGTCTATTCGTTCGTTTGCCAAAACAAGTAACCTTGAGTTCCCATCCTCGACAAACGAAGACACTTTTGATCGCGTTCGTGACGCTATGGATTGGTTCGATTCCTCTGTGTGACCTTCTTTCACCATTTCCATTAATGACAGAATGTGTTGTTGCTGGTCTTGAGCTTGTGCAGCTGAATCCAACCTATGCTCTCCGACATAGGCATTGAAGGCTGCCTCTTTGTCAGCGAGAGCAGATTCTGTCTCCTGAACTTTCTCGTCCAAAGAGGATGCGGTTCGAGCCAATGACGCGATTCTTCTCCTTTCTCTAACCACCATACCAAAAAGTACCTTTGCGACAATATCAGCTCCATTTTCCAAGGCCTTTGTACCGACTATTCCATCGAATTCTTCGTTGAAAATGAGAGTTTCGTAGGCTTTAGGCATTTTCCTTGCTCCTCTTTTCGCGTTTTCCTAACTTTGACGCTAGTTGCCGGATGCGTTCTTCGCGGTACTTGATAGCTGATTCCAAGGCGCGCAGTGACTCCTCTTCTGCATCGCCTTTTCAGAGACTCCTCTCTTTGAATGGTAAGTTCAAGGTGTTCTTCCCATTCTTGCGCTAATTTTTCTGCGAGGTTTTCCCGTCTGCTCACGTCTGCAACTCTCTGATCAAAGAAATCGCGCAATTTATCCACGTCAGGACCCTTTTGCCCGCACTTTTTCTTGCGTTTGACGTTTTTATCTTCGAATTGACGTCTTCCAAAGATTATAGGATCCAGTCCAGCTTTCTTCAATACCCCCTGTTTGACTGTCTTCATTCGAAGGCGCTTTTCCGAATCCTTATATTTTACCTTCAATTGATTCATTTGTTCGAGCCTTGCTTTGGCAATCTTTTGAGCTTTCGAAGCTTCCTGTGACTTTTTGTTCACTTCCCTCTTGGCTTTGCTCAATTCTTTGTCTTTTTGCATGGATTCCTTCTTCATCTTCTTTACCTCTGTCATGTGACATTTTCGTTCGGACGTTATTTGTTTTTGTAGATCGATTTTCTTCAATTTCATTTCCTGTACGTCGAGTTTCAATCGAGCAATTTGCGATTCATTTCGAGATGCCACGTTGGTAAGGCGGGACAATTCGGATTGCTTTCTTCGAAGTTCCGCTACTTGAGCCTTCTTCTCTTTCAATCGTTCGGCAATTTCTTGTCCCTTGATGTGGCCCGTGCCAAGTTTCTTCAATTCCTCGCTCAATTTTTCCGTCTCGGCTTCCTTGATCGCCACAACCCCCTCCATTTCTTTCAGCTTTTCTTCGTAAAATTCTCTCATGGTTTCGAATTTCTCTTGCGTAGCCTGGAGCTGATGGATCAATTCTTCCTTTGCCGAGATGGTGTTCGAAAGTTCAAACAAATCGGCATCAAGAGATCCAGACTTCTCAATAGCTGTTGGTGTCTCTGGTTGCTTAAATTCGCCGCTAACGTCTTCCGTGAAATCCACATCTTGCTTCAAATATTTATCGGATAAATTTCTGGCCGCCTCCTCTTCCGCCTTTACTTCAGCTTCCACTGTGATAGACTTGGACATGCTTCCGAACATTTGCGATTTCAGACGACTTAGTTCCGGTGATTCGGATCGGGTTCTCGCTCTTCCCCTTCGAGGATTTGATAGCTCTTCGTCCTTTACTTTGATTTCGTTTTTCAAAATTGCGATTTCTCGTTCATAGTCGGCCACTTTGGTAGTGTAGGCCTCTTGAAGGGCATTCGAAGGATCTTTTCCTTCGTTCAAAGACTGTAGTTGAATGCGATATGATTCGTTTTCTGCTCGAAGTTTTTTCGCTTCCACTTCGGCTTCTATCGCCGCTGTTGCACTCAGGCCAGTGGAACAATGAGCCTGTGTGCTTGTCGCTGCAACCTCACCCGCGTCACCGCCTTCGGCCAATACCTCAATCACACTCATGGGAAACTGGCACTCGTCATCTTTTCCCGATTTTACCTTGATCAAATCCATTGCTAATTGCTGAATCTTCGCCTTGAGTTCGGCCACCATTGCGGAGGTGGAGTCCAAATTAACGATTGCGTGATTCTGGATGTTCTTGGCTCTGTTGGCATATCGCAAACAGTTGAGAGTTTCGTCAATGTTGCTGGAAGACGGCGACACACAGGCGATCATGAGAGTTTTGTGGTTTCCACCCAAACTCCCCTTTAAAAGGCGCGTCAACTTTGAGTCTCGATACGGAACAAAACTTCCTCGCTTTTTCACATCACCCAGGGCCGATATTACATTTCCCAATACCAACAATCCCTGATTGATATTGATACCTTCCCTGAGTCTCTGTCCGGTGGCTTGTGTTCGTTTCTGGCGTTCGGATCCTGCCAAATCCACGAAATTGAATCGGGATGTTTTCGATTGTACGTGTTCTTTGGGATTCTCTATTGACTCGTTCATTGTGGTCGATTGTGTGACTACCAACGATAAAATTGCGTGAGATCGACTGCTTCCCTCGTTCATGGCCGTGGAAGCAGTCACTCTTCGAACCATCCCAGAAGTCAGACACAAAAGAGCTTCTTCCGCAGAATCAGCCTTGTGCATGGTCGCTCCGACAACTTCTGGCTCTTCGTTGCCAACGTCTCGAATCGAAAGTTTCGTCCCCAATTTATGAGGGTTCAATAAATCTCGAATCTCTTCTCCGTAAATCTCTAGAAATTGCACACGCACATCGTATTCATACGTCCTGCTTTTGCCAGCCGCAGCTTCTTGTTGCTGCTTTTGCAGTCGCTTAAATATGTTACATATCGCTCGCGGAAGCGCACCTTGGTGTGCTTCCTCCAGCATGGCAGTTGCGCTTCCCCCTCCCATGATGGTATGGGTTTTCCCGCTACCTGTTTGTCCACTATCCATTTCGAATGCAAGAATGTTCAAACACCAAGAGTTCAAATTTGAGAACGAGGAAAGAGGCAAAACCATACGATTTCGGAAGACAAAATATGCATACGGCAGTTTTCTGCAACATTGTACTTACTATGCCAAGACGGTTGCATTGTATCCTTCCAAACAATTTTCCACGAGAGGTGCCACCCGATCGCTGTAGACCTGACTCTGTTCGGTACCGGAACCAAAGACCTGATCAAAGGTAAATTTTGGCCCCGAGCCTCCACCCAGCTGAAGGACGTTTTGTACAGCAGCATCATTGGAACGAAGAACATCGACACATTCCGTAGTCCCCGCCTCTTTTGGGAGCATCGGACGTACACGGACGGCAACTTGCACACATCCATCGGGATCGTGGTTCGCGCTATTGGTTCCACATCCCGTAAGAGAGCTCATCTCCGAGCTAGTCTCTCCGGAAGTCGTTACTGTAGAATCCGTCATCGTCGTCTGAGGCTTGGAAGTTATTTGATCGTCTGCAGCAACAGAAATGACAATCAAGCTCGGGTTCTCGGAATCTGCTGCTGTTTCTTCGAGTCTATGAATTCGTCAATAGGAAGGATATTCCTGGGTGTTTATCCTTGTAGGCCTGGTGTTTTTGCTTCTTTTATGGGGAGTGTAGGGGCCTCGAGAAACGTTCTCGAGCCATGGTCACTATGGGATGTTATTGTTGTTTTTCTATCTTGGTTTTTATCCATCCTGGGATGACAGGTTGAATCGAACGATTCAAAACTGTTTTAAACCGCTCGAATTTACCGGTAAATAATTGGCGCGCGCGCGGCATCCGCATACTCGATAGTGTGACTACTTCGATTACAAAAATTATGTGCAAAGCTCCCCCCACTAGTTTTTCTACTCCTTCTGGTAGTCTTTTTACCAACACGTGGCCACTACGGTTCTGAATTATACGCGATACAAAGCAGAGCAGAAAAATGGGATATCCTGTGTTGACCGTTGCATGACAGGCGTTAATAAAAAAATGCGGTCCAGAAACAACAAGGATGACTCGTGCGATCGTAATGCTAGCAAGAAGAAAAAAGATCGAAACCAATTTTAACTCGAGACATCGATGAAAGACCATCACATTCACTCTACCAAGAAAACACTAACCAAATCTAAAAGAATGAGTGCTGCTGCTGCCCGTCGTCGCAAACAACTACTTGCTCGCAAGAAGCAAGCAGAGGAAGCAGCCGCTGCCGGCAACGATGCCCTCGACCCCGTCTCGGCCCAACTGGCAAAGCTCATGGAAACCCCCGAAGCTCTTGCCGAAGAAGCAATTGCCTATGAAGCTTTGCAATTGGCGCAGTCGATTGTTCGAAAAAAGGTCAAATCCGGAAGTTATGCCGAGGCTGTCGATCTGGCTTGCTCCGCGAGTCTTACCATTTTGGAACAGGGCCGTGTTTCGGTAGCATCCCAACTGACTACGGTGTTGGCCAATGTCTTGCGTGAAACCCACACCGCAGAAACCCCCGAGTTGTTGGAAAAGCTCAAGGGATTGCACGAGGCCCAAGAAAAGGCAATGGACGGAAAGACCGGACCCGAAGCCACGCGTTTGAACCGCCTCGAGCGCGATTGGCTTCGCAAGTGCGTCCAGTGGAGTTCCGAATTGGGTACCACCCGCTTTGGTGACTTGATGCTCCAGAAGCTCCTGGCGCAGCAGTCTTGGAAACTCTCCCAACAACTCGCAGCCGAAGGCTATGTCCCCGAAGACGAGGAAAAGGACGAGGTCATGGAACTCAAGACGGACGCGGTCACCCACATGGCCCTGGCCGAAGACCCGCAGGCGATTGTCGAGTGGCTCAAAACGTTACCCAAACCCACGGCGGCAGAAACCAAATCCGGGCACTCGTGCCCTCCAGCGGACCGAGACGCTCTGTTGACGCGCGCGGTCTTGTGCTTTTGCGCCATTGAAAACCTGAGAGATGCTTCCAAGCTTGCCCGTGGCTTCTTGGAGGAGGTCGAAGACCGAACTGCCGATGCTCTGAGTGCTTCCTATGTGAGCAAGTCGGACGGAAAGGCTCCCTCGCACATTATCTTTTGCTGCATGCTGATTCGCATCTGCGAGAAGGATCCCCGAACCGGACCCCTCTTTTCATGGCTTCTCCGTTCCTTCAAGCGGGAGCTCGATGGATTGTACAAAGTCCAGATTGTCCAGTCGTACACTTCCAAGATTGGAAAGATCTATTTCAACATCCAGCCTCCTCCGAGCATGATGAACATGTTAGAAAGCATGATGGGATCGATGGGAGGAGCCGGTGGCATGCCGGGAATGAATCCTGCCATGATGCAAGCCATGATGCAAAATATGCAGATGTAAATAAAGTTCGTTCATTTTGAATGCTTACTCTTTGGAGAGCAATGTGAAAAATTTAACATCTAATTTAAAAAGTAAATATCCCCAACTATCGCACATCATCAGTTGTAATTTGTGATCTACCTTTCTACTTTACGTAGAACTGATCTAGCAACTCAAAAAAGACGCATCGAAAATAAAACAACGAAAACAAGCCAACAACGAAAATCAACACTCTCTAATCTGACCTACATTCGCTCCAGAAAAATTGGAAGACAATCATTCTCCTTGTCGCAAATTTGACGTCTTGGTGCAACGTTTCCGACATCCTGTACCTGCTAGTTTTGGATGGCACACTAGTTCGGATGAACAACTTTTCAGCAACGCTGCTGCCACTGTCGTCAACCAAGATAAGCAGAGAGAGGAGGGTTTCTTTATAAAATTGATTTTTCTACACATTAAAAATTTTAAAAATTGACTTACTGGTTTTCTTTGCGCTGGAATTCGAATCGCTTTGACCTGTCTATTCCAGTGATTCAATATGAATCGATGTCATCTTTGTTTTTTCCCCACAGTTGCACAGCATGCCCTCGTTGTGTGCACGCATTATCAATATACAGTTAAAAAGTTTCAGGCAACAAGTTTCAAGTTTATGTTATAATGCCAAGAACGTCTTGTATCATTCCTTTTTCTCACCGCACCTTTTTGTCATCGCGATCCACATACCCTTTGATTATAGTATCTCCTTTTGTTCTTCTTGCACCAAGGATCCAAACACAAACATTTGTACATACCTTGGCAGCACTCCTTCGAGCTGCTGCCATTCGTGTCGTGATCTTATTTACATGGAAGCGTTGCGGACAGAAGAGGCTCGCGATAGGATCTTTTGGTACCGAGGCAAAGCCGCACGCAAGTTCTTCCATGGACAGTTCATTCGCCCCTTCCCCATCTGCATCATACACCAACGTCAGGCCACCCTTTAGTTTCTTCTTTCTCGTTTTTCTTTGCAACATCCGGAGCCTGAAGATTCAACGACATGGAAACGCTCGTCACTGCGGGATTCGCATTGAGGCTGCTGCCACCCGTGTGTGCTACGGAAGGTGCTGCATGAATACTAGGTGCCCCCAGAGCAGACGACAAACTCGAGGCAGTGGGAGTGACGTTGGGAACCATTTTCGCTTGGGGTATCAGGTCGGCCGATGGCAAAGGAGGAGGTAGCTGATGACCCGGGGGTGGTGGAGGAAGCCCGGGCGGAGGCAGGCCGTGGGGAAGTGGTGGAAGGCCATTGGGTAGCGGTGGCATGTGATGCTGTGGTGGCATGCCAGGGGGCATACCGTGAGGCGGAAGTCCCGGTGGAAGTGGTGGATGCATAGGATTCATGGGAGGCGGCGGAGGAGGTGGCAGGGGATCCATGGGAGCTTCCATCAGACAGTCGTCGTCCAGAGGAAAATTATTGTACCCGTGAGCGGCGACCAGCGCAAAGGCTGCTCGGCACGCGCAGTCCATTGCGGCCTCTCGTGTTTTGCCCCGTCCCCAACCCAGGTCGACACCTCCAACTCTCGTGGAAAAGACAAACGGTTTCTCCGGTGTCACTCCGGTTTTCCATCGAATATATGAGGCATCCAGCATGCGATGTGATTTCGTGTATTTGACAAAGGCCTCCATCGCTGCGTATATCTTGGTAGCACGATATTTCTTGACAAGATAGCTCTCCCCCGTTTCGTTGCTTGACCTCGCCTTCTTTGGATCGTTGTGGCCGCCCTGCTGCTGGCCATTCTGCTTGCGGGTCCTTTCTCTTCTTTCGTCCCATTTTCCCCAATTGTAACTATATATTTTGTAATGAAATCTATTTGTTCGCTTTCACACACGATTGGTGCCTTCTTCTAGATCAATGATTGCTTCTATATCGCGGTAATCAAAGTTGTGCCTAACTTCGCCCATGTGTCATGACGTAACTTCGATATGCGTTGTGATCCAAAAAGGAGAGTGAAAAGGAACGGCCTTTCGCACAAGAATATTTCGCGCACCTGACACCCCGGCGAAGGTTGGTCGTCTATTTTAGAGTTAGGGATTAAGTCATGAAAGTTTGGCATTCAAGTTAGTCTTACGGGTCGTTTAGGTCGCGTACCATTGGTTTTTTTATTTTTTAGAACACCAACACTATTATGTGCAAATCGCTAAACACTCAATATGATGCACATGACTCGGTCTGTGCTTATCGGCGAGTGGAAAGAGTATGGCCTTCCCCATGCCGAGGAAAAAATCCCCGGAATGATGGCATGCGCACGCAGAACCAATGTCTCCCCGATTTGACGACCGTTACGCGCGGCTGTCCTTGGCAGATGAATCGGAAACTCACCTCCTGATTCGCCCAGAATGCAAAAGCATTTTTTTGAAGCAACACGCTAAAACGTCAATTCCACACTCCCATCGACAGAAACGCCGCAAAATTCATTGTTTGCGTAATTCATACCCTGTTCGAAGCAAAACAAGCATCCACCATGTCGTCCAAACATAGATTGACCAGATCCTTCCGCACGCTTTCGGCTTTGTTGTATATTGTGAGTTACCGACACATCCATTGAACAGCGCGCTCATCGCTGGGTCCGTCGACTGCCCTTTTCGATTGCGGTATTTTTCCTACCGTTGACCATTGTTCTCGCGGTTCTCGGATACCCTTCGGAAATTTTCCGTTAGCGCGCGATGTAACCCAAATTGGGCATATAATTCGCGCGAATATAATTATTCATACACGAAAATTATATTTCACCATACATCGAAGTAAATTCGCAAGGAATCGAAAAAACTTGTGATTTTTCTACCTGACCATGGCGAGGGTTGATCCAGACGGAAACAAGCGATGAGTTGCAATCAAGCAAAGAACTGCAAAGAATTCAAACTCTTTGTGGTGTTGAAAAAGCTCTTTTCTTCGGTTTTTCTCACGATGCGTTTTTGTTGTTGTTGTGAAATTCTACTTTTGACGATGACGACGACGACGATTCTTTAGCTCAACATTGCCGTGGCCATCAATTTCACAACAAGGGGGATTTACCTTGACCTCGTTTGCGGAACCTTCATTGCCCTCATATGTTTGGTTATGTTGTGCGTGGCCATCGAGGCCCCCAACCCGGTTGTTACCAGATTGGAAAACTCTAAGATTTTCGAGACCCTCTTTACCTTCCGTGGACGCTACATTGTCGATCTTCTCATCGCTTTGTTCCTTTACGGATTCGGTGTATGGGGTATCGTTATGGGAACCTTCACTCTTGCCTTGATCTTTGGTATTCGTTTCCTCGGAGTCAAGCAACCCGATGCTTTCAACGAAATTTTCCGACAATCCGACATTGAGTCTCACTCCATGGCCGATTCGTACACTTTGGAAGGTACATACGACACGGAGGGAACGGAGCGATAAGTCGACAATATATGAATGAACCTATCGGATGTTTTCAGTGATGGTGCATCCGCCCGGTTCAGTTCGAATGTTATTTTTATTGTCGCCTCACGAGGAGCACTCGAATCTTTGACGAGTGCTCCTCGATATAATATCTTTCTTGAAAGATGTGTGGAATAGTTGAATCAAAAGAGAGAAAATCATTTGTAAATGGAATCCCTGTTTACTACATACTTATTTATTGTTTCATAATCGATGTTAGTTTTGACGGAAACATACTCCACAAAACTTAGAAAATTGTTAAAATCTGAGTCATCGGAAAACGCCAAATTACTAGCATCGACTTGAACACCTCTTTAATGAATCGTAGACGATAGGAATGCTTTATAGAAGAAGAGTATCATGTCAACTTTATCTATATACACTGTTATAACCTGGCATCTTTTATGAATCTGAAATGCTTGTCGGGAACCTTGTGCTCGTGAAAGTCGTAACTCCATTCGTCAAAGTCCCCTGACTGGCTGGTGACGTGCCGATCGATAACCAGCTCACTAAATTTTCCGTGCGCCGACTCTGGCAAAATGGAGATTTCGAATTTGACGTGCTGCCATTGCTGTTTGGCAATGACGGTACAGTTGTACTTTTGAACCTGGAACCAACCGCTAACGATCGAGATGTCGTGTTCTTCCTTGTTTAGAATAACATTTCGGATGCGTGGAAACATGGCTTTGGGAGGCGAATTACTTAGAGCATATAAGCATCGCCCGTCTTCGTGAAAATACAAGTATCGATAATACACCGTCTCCAATACAGCCCCGAAGGGAATCTCACACCACATGTCCCGCTGAATCGGTTTGAATTTGCTGTATTTTAGGACGTAACAACCCCCAGCGGCCCGGACGCGAGGCCTCGTCTCGAGCATTTTTCTGTATGAGCCTCCAAATCGCGAAACGTGCAGCTGTCGTCGCTTGCTTTGATTCAAATACAATCGTTCGCAGAGCTTTTTGTAGACGGCTTCGGTTCTCGTAAAGAACTTCCAGTGGGGGCTCACCAGTGCCAAAGTTCCATAGGAATCGACGGGAAGCCAGGCAAAGATTTGGTGCAGAATTTCCGATGGCAATAACAAAATTTGACCTCCCACCTGCATGAGCTTCCTCCGCCGAGAGCTGTTCGGGATTTTCAGAAGTTTCCAAGACAAGATTGTCGTCTTCGTCCTCCTCTTCTTCCTCCTCCTCGTCGTCTTTCTTTAGATTGGCAATCACTTCTGCAGTCGATGGAGGATTGCTGGGAGCAGTCCTCGTTGATGTCACAGCTTCTGCTTCCACCATGCTGTATTCCGAGTCGTCGACGGCCTGCTGCAACGAAACAAATTCTTCGAATTCTCCAATCGATTTGAGACCGTGCTGGAGGGCAATCTTTTTTTGTTCCTCTCGTGGAAGACGGTGCCAAATTCCCCAGGTCAGCTGCCATCCCTTGTTGCTTCCACTCCACAGAGGTGACAGCTCGATGCTGAAATTGTCTGGGCGTATTTCATTCTTGTCGTCGAGGCTCAGAGACGCCACGTCCGGAAGAGCTTCCGACTCGGAAATCTGGGGAAGTTGCGGCTCTTTCGAGTCTCCTCCTTTTCGCTTTTGTCTCGGAGACATGTTTTTGCCAACAATTGCGAGTCTTGATCACTGTACTATACTGTGTTGTGCCAGCAGTAGAGCAGCGATTCAAAGTAATTCTTCGTGAATATTCGATTGGCATCAAGCTTCGAGAAAAAGGAAAATTCGTTCGCCCATGATTTCGCCGAGGTCAAACTTGTGATGACGACGACGACTGTGGTGCGATGCGTTGGTGGGACGGAAGAAGTCTCTTTCACAAAAATAGACGAAGAAAAAGCTGTAAACAGTAAAACGGGACTCACTCGAATCTTATCTCGAAGAAATCGAAAGGGAAAGAAAAAAGAAAATAGCATCTGGTAACTTTTCTACGGTGAGGATTACGTGTAAACTGCGAAAATCAATGAAAACCGCCAATTTCAAAATGCCTAAAATCTGCCAAGTAGCAGGCAATGCTCACATTCGGATTTAGTGGAGGTAATTGCATGAAACGGTATCTGTGTCGACAACAAGACCAACCAACACAAATCCTATACAATACTATTGCTATTCTATCTCTCACCGAGAAGGACATATAATAGCTTTCTTGACGATAAGAAAAAGGGAGGCGACAAACGAATAGCGGAGCAACCTCAAATCTTTCTGAGAAATTTCGTCGAGTGTGACGACGACTTGCAGAGAATATAAAAATGCAGTTTGCCAAGGATACCAGCTCCAAGCGGATCGTCCAAGTCTCGACGTATAAACCAAAGTTCAGCACGGGCAGTCGTCGGCATCGCATCCGGCTGTACAATGTTTTCTTTCTGGTTCTGTACGTCTACCAACTTCTGTGGGTGACCTCGACCATTGGAGAGCCCTACCGCAAGTTTTTGGAAAAGGCCGACCGCGAGGGCTTTGAGGTCATGGAGGGATCCACGAAACTCAGAGCAGAACTGGAACACTCCTTTGCGGATATCAACGACCCAAATCGACGCACAAAAAAGCTTCGGATGGTTCGACTGGATGGACATGGACATTGAAGAGCTGGCCGCCGAAAAGAAAAAGGACAAGGAACGATCCGTCTTGGATTCCTTACCAAAGAACATGCGGGTGCCCTCGAAATACGCGAACCGAGTTTACACCCACCTTGATTCTGGGAATTTTGGTAGTTCTGCACGCCTTGGTGTTATTGATGCAGCACTGGTCGGTGGCCTTTTTGGTGTGGATCAATTACCGCGAAATCGACGCGGATTCCTTTGAACTTGCCCGAAAGCATGGTGGAGCTAGGATTTGGAGGAGGACGAGATGCGCTTGCAGGCCTGGAAGAAGAATCCCAAAAACAAGGACAAGGACATGATGGATCGAGCCATTACCAACGTATCGCCGGAATTGCCCACCCACGCGCGAATCGTTCCGGCCAAGGGAAGGCACGTCTTGGTTCCGCTGGAATACTATCCGACGCTGGGCATGACCTTTGAATACCACCGAAGAAGATATGTTTACGATCATGACAGTCAGGTGTGGTCCAAGATTCGGCTGCGGGACAGGACTTTCGGAAAGGAGTTTTTAGAATCCTGGTCGGGATTCGATTCGGAAATGCATTTAGGTGTCGGGGCAGATTCGATACGGGCCGAATGCCTTTTCGGTGAAACAACCCACATTTATGGAACTCTACAAGGCACAGTTGTTATCACCATTTACGGTGTTTCAGGTGAGTATCATATGAAGTTGATTTGGCACTGTAGAAGACTGAAAGCAAAGCTCATTTCTCACGATATCTTTTTCCGTTGCTCTCCAGATCTTTTGTGTCATTTTGTGGATGTTGGACGATTACTGGCAATACAGTTTGTTTACGCTAATGATGGTGCTCACCTTTGAAGGTACCGTTGTCTTTTCTCGCATCAAGAGTTTGGGTGCTTTACGAGGAATGGGCAACCAGGCGCGTTCCGTTTGGGTCTATCGTCTGCGCGAGTGGACAAGTGTCGAAACGACAGAGCTTTTGCCGGGTGATATCATGAGTTTGACTCGCACTAAGCCTCACTTTGCTACGGGTGGAAATTTCAAAAAGCCAGTTGCTCGAAAGGTCGAAGACGAGGGAGGCGACGTCATTCCTGCCGATTTGCTTTTGCTTCGGGGTTCTACTGTTGTGAACGAGGCCAGTCTCACGGGAGAATCAGTACCCCAGATGAAAGAAGGTTTGTCGGAGATGGAAGACGGTGACCATTTGAGCATGAAGGGAAAGAACAAAATGAACGTTGCATACGCTGGTACCAAGATGCTTCAGTGCAAGGGCGCGGCAGAAGTCGAGGCACAACAGATGGGCGAATTCAAATCGCTGACACCTGCCATTCCCAATCCTCCCGACAATGGTTGTGTTTGCTTTGTCCTTCGAACCGGATTTTCGTCCGCTCAGGGAAAACTCGTTCGAATGATTGAAGGATCGCAAGAAAAGGTCAAGGGACACGAGAAGGAAACTGGACTCTTGCTGCTCTTGCTCTTTTTCTTTGCCATTGGTAGCTCTTCCTATGTTTTGTATCACGGTCTCCAGAGTGACAAGAGAAGCAAATTCGAGCTCTTGTTGCATTGTATTCTCATTGTCACGAGTGTCATTCCTCCCGAACTTCCGATGCAGATGGCTCTTGCTGTCAACAATAGTTTGAATGACATTGATGAAGCTTCATATTTTTTGCACGGAACCCTTATCGAGTTCCAATTGCTGGAAAACTAGACGCTTGTCTGTTCGACAAGACAGGAACACTGACAACAGACGAGTTGGTCGCCGTTGGTGTTATGCAAGCCCATGAAGCTGAATATTGCGAAAGGGAAAGGAAGAGGAAGATGCTAAATTCTTGACTCCTATGATTCAGGTTCACGACGAAGCCGCAATGGTATTGTCCGGATGTCACTCTCTTGTTTACATCGAAGGGGAAACCACTGGTGATCCTCTCGAAAGCGCTCCGCTGAAATCGATGAGATGGGAACTTTCCAAGGACTAGCGGAAACCCTATTCCTTCTGAAGCGACGAAGAAACGACCGGAGGGCAAACCAATCGTCGTCTCTTCTGAAAAGAGTATCACAGAGATAGAGGTGTTGACCAGGCATCACTTTAGTTCGAAAGTTGCAAAGAATGAGCTGTGTTCGTCAAGTCCGTTACGAAGTGGAAAAGCATTATTCGGTCTTGAAGGGATCCCCAGAGGCTGTTGGAAAATTGCTTGCTGCGAAACCCGAGGGATACGACGAAAAAGCTGCTTATTTGTCGAAAGAAGGATATCGTGTTATTTCCTTGGCCCTTAAGCCTCTGGGATCATCTGACGAAGTTAAGTCTGCGCAAGAGTCCCGTGCAAGTTGTGAGAAGGATATGAAATTTGCAGGATTTATCGCGTTTACCTGCCGCGTTCGTAAGGATACTTCTGCTGTACTATTGAGACTCAAGGAAGGTGGTATGAGTATCGCTATGGTGACGGGAGATGCTTTGTTGACGGCAATTCACGTGGCCAAGGAAGTCAACATTATCGAACCAATTGGTCAACGAGATGAGTCCGATTATCTTCTGAACGAAAAAAATGAAGACATCAAGAAATTGATCCAAAAGAAGCGCGGTATAGTAACGGATGACAAGAAGAAGAAAAAGAAAGAGTTCAAACCAATCCTTCTCTTGGAGGAATCCAAGGGTTCACTTTATTGGGAAAATTATGAAACGGGAGAAAACGTGGAAGCGTTTGATGCGTCCAAAATCCCAGAATTGTCGAAAAATAACGATCTTGCAACCACTGGAAAAAGTCTTGCTCTTGCGCTTGAAAGTGATGATGAGATGAAAAGCGTTCTTGGATACATTAAGGTTTTCTCACGAATGACACCTGATGCAAAAGAAACAGTAATCGAGTGCTTGCATTCTATTGGTTCAACGTGTCTCATGTGCGGTGATGGTGCAAATGACGTCGGTGCATTGAAGGGCGCGGATGTTGGTGTGGCACTTCTTACAGGATTTGGAGATATTAATGTCGATAAGACAGACGAGAAATCGGAAAAAGCTTTGGAGAAGAAGAAGGAGGAGGAACCCCAAGAAGTTGTTGCTAGCATTAGTCCAGACAAGCTTGCTGCACTTCGTCAAATGCCTGTGATGCTCTTGAAGCTGCAGCTCAAATCGATCGGTGTAGATCCTACTAAGTATCCCGAACTTACCACCAAGGAGGATTTGGTTGAACTCTATCAAATCAAAGTGAAGGAAGGGGCAATGAAGCGATACCAGACGCAGAACGCGAAGAAAAAGAAGAACATGTCTGCATTCGAAAAGAGCCAGGAAGCAAAGCGCACGAACGCGGAAAGGCAAGAGAAGTTGATGAAAAGAATCCAAGAATTGGAAGCAAAAGGAGTGTCTTGGGCTTCATTTAAGGCCATGCAGGAGATTTATCAGGAGGAGGCGGCACTCCAAAGACAAAAGAAGGGTATTGTAAAAGGTGGTGTTGAAGGACAGGCTGGAGCTCTTGCTCAACAGTTTGATGATATGGAAACTGGCGAATTGCCTATGGTGAAGCTTGGCGATGCTAGTATTGCCGCACCGTTTACAAGCAAGATGCCAAGTATCAAGAGCTGTGTCGATATCGTTCGCCAAGGAAGATGCACTCTCGTTTCTAGTATTCAAATGGTACGTATTTTCTCGTGGCTGTCCACTTACGATTTCACTCATCCTTTTTTGAAAGTATTCAATTGCTCAACATTTTTTTTCACTTCTGATAAACACAGTATCAAATCATGGCCCTCCAATGCCTTATCAGTTCGTATTCTTTGTCGGTCCTCTACCTCGATGGCGTCAAATACGGCGATACACAAATGACGGCGATGGGCATGCTTGGCTCTATCTCTTTCATGTCTGTTTCTCGATCAAAGCCTCTCGATAGGCTGTCGAGCGTTCGTCCTCTGACATCTATTTTCCATCCAGCTCTTTTCATCAGTCTTTTGGGGCAATTTGCCATCCATTTGACTACAATGATGGTTGCTGTGTACTATGCGAAACAGAATTTACCACCAGACTACGAACCCGATCTCGATGGCCAATTCCAGCCTGGAATCTTGAATACGGTGGTTTTCCTTGTTAGCAATGTGCAGCAAGTCACTGTTTTCGTTGTGAACCTACAAGGACGACCTTTCATGACAGGACTTACGGAGAACCGTCCGCTTCTATGGAGTTTGATCTGCACATTCATTTTGACATTCATGTTTGCATCCGAGAGTGTCCCTAGTCTCAACAAGTACTTCCAGTTGGTACCTTTCCCCGAAGAGTCCTTCCGTGATTTTATTATTGTTATCCTCATGTTCGACGTTGTGGGATCCTTTTTATTCGACCGTCTGATGAAGTTCATTTTCGCTCCTCAAATTTTGTTTGCCAGCTTGAAGGGCACAACTTTCAGAGATGTGTTTGGCCTTCTAAGAACATTTGGTGTTATACTGTGGATCATGTATAGCATGCTTGGCAACGGTGAATTGTGGGACGAAATGATGTTACAAGAAGGAAGGTTGGAAGAACTTGGCCTGAACGGAACGAATATTACGAATGCCACGGAGAGCCTCCTGGAAAACGCCACAGAAGCAGTGGAAAAATTGGTGGAAGCTCATGATGAATTCTGAGGAACCATCGCTTGCTAAGAAAGAACAAATTTTCCAACCCGCTTCATACGTAAAATTAGTAAAAATCCTTTTGACGAAAAAATAGCTGCAATGACTTGCAACGAAGATTCTCAGTATGCTTGATTTTCGAACATAAAGTTTGCAAAAACGCAATTGTGTACACTAGTGAATATAATTCAACTTTAACGATCAGGCTTCATATCTATTGCAACGTCGTGTAATTATATTTTAGCGTTTTAGAAAATCTAGAGATCTAAAAATTGATTTATTTTTTGTCCTCACCCCAACTGAATTCGTCTTTCGACCACATGATTTCCTCTTCCCCTTTTTTCAACATGGTAGGGCTACTCAATCCCGAGTATACACCGGATTTTCCTCCATGCTTTTGCACGTCTTCGATTCGCTGCTGAAAGGGTTTCGGGATGCTTCGAACAACTTCGTCATTGATTTCACTTTGCGCCAAGAAGTTTCCTCCCACACGCTCTCCTTTCGTCAATCGATTCCATTTGGGCGGGATTGTGATTCGTCCATTTTCGTTCAAGTGATCTCCAATCAGCTCAAAGAGCATTTCTGGAGAGGCTGCCGTGTAAAGCTTTTCCAAAACAATTTGAGCCACCTGCCCGGCGTCGATGCAATCCTGAAAGACTTTCTTTGTCTCGGCATCTCTCTCGGGACCGACTTCCATCGTTGTTGCACACACCGCCAAATATGCCGCGTACGACAAAAAGTTTGGCTTTCCGTAGGTTCCTACCGACAACTCAGCCATGGCGAGCTTTGCAATGGCAAAGGCGTCCTCTTTTTCGGAAGTCCTCTATGGGCCGTGCGCAGGCATTGAGGACCGCCGTAAATGTTTTCACGTTGGGCTTCAAAAGCTTGTAACGGTGTTTGTTTTTCTTTGTGGGGTTGCTCTTGTACTCGTTTCTCGCGTCATTGTATCGGCGGGTCATGATATTCAATAGCTGGTACGCTTGTCGCGCCCGATTCCTTTCGGAAGAACGAGCCCAGCTGTGAATGACAGCTACAGGAGGGAAAAAATTATGTTGAGCTGCAAGTAGCACAATAACATACGAACAACAAAAGTTTTATCCACTCGAAACTTACTGGTAAAGCAATACGTATTGGGAGCCATCAGATGGCTATTTTTCTCTCCGGTGGAAGCCTCGTCGTCCATGAATCCGAGAATGCGTTCCGCTTCTTGCGGGGATCCCGGCATTTGTGTTCTTGACCACGCCTGGATGAGTGACTGGTAAGTGTAAACATCTGGTTTGCAGTCTTCACCCTTTTCCTCGTGACGGAGTTTCATTCTCTGAACCATATCTTCCGCTCTGAGTGCCCTGTCGCACTGATTTCCCACAGCAATTGCGTGTAAAACCGAATTGTACGTGATGGTGTTGGCAATCAATCCGTTCAAATCCATGTATTGGATAATCGCTTCGGCCTTTTGTGCGGCTTCTTCCGAGTGGCTCTTGGCCCATGCGGTTGCCAGGGTGCTCATGGAAAACTCGTCGGGATGTAGTTCGGCAAAATCTTGGACTCCGGACGTTCGCAGGCTCTCCATCCGCCGTAATATTCTCTGAACGCCTCCGGGATTTCCGATTTTTCCGTAGGCGTCCATTGCCGCATTGAAATGCGTCACCGAGAGCATCGCGGTAGGCACAGCGTCTCCAGAAGTCTTGTTCGTCCTCATGTGGGGATTTCCCGCCATTGCTTCCTGGATGAGTCGTTCCAGCAACTCTTCGGCATTCCCAGCAGCCTGCTCGGACTTTCGTTTCGGACCATCTGGGAATGGCTGCAAACATTTGTTTGATGATGTTCTCGTCGGTGAGATCACCGGGAGAAGTATCCTTCCACTGATTCCATACCCAGTGGAGCCACTGGAATTGATCTTCTGCGGGACCTCGCTTTTGTTTCCATCTTCTTCTGTTTTGATTGTTCTTTTGTTTGGTTATTGTTTGACTTTCTGGCCTCTTGCGTTTGTTCTTTTGGGTGCCGTTGGCAGCATGGTTTTTGTATTTTCCTACCGTGTATTTGCGTTTTATGATTTTCTTTCCGTTATTATCGAGTGGAGCAACAATTGTTGTTGGCACCGACAGCGTAGAATTCGTGGCCGTGGAGAATACCGCCGACTGTATCCTTGGATTCGTCCTTGTCCTCGATGGAGACTAACTGCACAAAACAGGAAACCATGTGGATAGCAACAGCTATCAGTAGGGGCGATATTATCCGCGGGGATCCTGCCATTTTGGTTTTCATTGTGAATGCTTGTTATTACGACGTTGTAGGAATTATTGTGATTCACTTTACTACAGTATTCTCAGCTAGTGTCCTTTGTTATTCTTGTACAACAAGTCTCCTCGATTCCGAAAAGCACAGTATTTTTTGATGGCCATGTGAACCAACAAGAGAAATCGTCACTCGCATCCAATTAAGTTCGCGTTCGCACCAATCAAAGATGGCCGAATTCATGATTTAATTCTGGAATTGCACACGAGTTGTGCAGTTTCCTATGTTAGCGAACGACTTCCGAAAAACTCGTGTCATAGTGGTGGTTGCTGGTGACGATACAGTGACGTGTGCCACGTACTGGTATGGGTCGTACGTTGATGTAGTACCAGTAGTACTGTAGAGAAGGGGCTTCGCATTTCGTACGCACGTCTGACCACATGATCCACGACCAGATTTTTCATTCACGAATCCCGTCCAAGAAGCGAATAGAGATTCTTTGCCACTTCCCAAGCTTTCAGTTTTTAAGCGATTATCCGGTAAAGAACTGGTATGCGAAGTACAGTACGGCAATCCAGCAGCTTTCGTTTCATGTCTTTCTTCTTCGTGAAAAAAAAATGATGGGAACTTTTGAATGATGGGAAGTTTGAAAACAAGATTGCCTTATCTCTATTAAGACGTGAGCATCCATCCATCACAGCACAAGTGTGCTCAACTTCTTCTTCGTATTCGTCAAAGGAAGCAGGTGCCATGGTAGAAACCAATTGGTGTGATCTCTGCCAAGAGACATGCCATGATCACCCAACCATGTGCTCAATTTGTGGCACCGCGTTGACGGAACGAACAGCAGAAGCACCCGCAGCAGAAGAACCACCCCGCGAGGAACAGCTCCTTCGACGCCATGCGGCAGGCCAGCCGGGATTTGAGCAATATTCTGGGAAACCTGAGGGGACAGGTCCAGGATTTGGACGATTTGACACGAAACATTATCGATGCCGGCCACGAGGTTCCCGCAGAATTGTTGGACCCCTCGAATGTCAGCAACAAGGCACGTCCCACCAGCGAGGAGGCTTTGAAGAAAATGGATCGCTTTGTATTGCACTGAACACAGCACACTCTTTCGACAGGCGACTCTGACTGTCAACACGGACACAACAATTGGTAGTTTCGTCGACGGCTGCCGCCATGGAACAACAACAAATACTTCCGACAGTCGTCGCTAGAGATTCCACCCTCTTCCTCGGACATTTCCAGCGTCAAGCAACAAATCAAACGAATGGATTGCACGCTGGGTGAATTCGGTTCCGCCGAAGAGTACGTGTTCGAAATGGGAACCTGCCTCGTCATGGCATCGCCCCTGACCGGAAAGGGAGGCCTTTCTACAGAAACCTTGGCAAGGATATCCCATCTGAAATCAAAAGCCAACAATGTTGTGCTATTCATGAAGCGCGGAGCCGGACTCACCTTTGTGCAAAAGGCGCGCATGGCCCAAGACGCCGGTGCTTCTGCCGTCGTCATTGCCAACAGCATGGCCAACCCATGGCCGTATGTCATGAAAGATTCAAAGGGAGAATCCAAAAAGGCCGGAAAGTCCGTTTCGATTCCCGTCGCCATGATCAAGGAAGAGGACGGAAATCAAATACTGCAAAAATTCGAAACCAAGATGGAGCTCGCGAAGAAACGCCAAGAGTCTCTGCCGCCCATTCCCACACAAATCGTTCTCGGCAAGCAAGCAAATGCGTCAGCAATACCCACAATGAATGCTTCCTACCAATTAATTTTGGACGATATCAATCTATCGTGCGAGCTGCTGATCAAGGCACAGTCCAGTGATTGCCCCGTCTGCTGCGAAGACATGAAGCACGGCGAAACGGTGATCCAGCTGCCAGGATGCGGCCACATTTTCCACGAAGCCTGTGCTTTGACCTGGCTGAAAGCCCACAACACGTGTCCGTATTGCCGCAAGGAGCTGCCCACGGACGATCCCGCATACGAAGAGGCACGCCGGCGGCGGCAGCAGCAACAAGAAGAAGAACAGGCGGGCACTACTGGAAGCGGAGCCTTTTATGGATAATGAGAGCGAAAAAGCAACAACTTTTCACTAGCGTTGCTATATCAACATTTTTCCTTCCGCAAAGAATGCAACGCACTGAACCACACAACATTGCACAATTGCAATATAAAGTCAGCAAAATTAAAGCGCAATTTAGATTTACCGAAATCACGAAACGAAAACTGTACTGTAGTAGTTGTAGATTACTTTTCTCTATTGTTTGGATCTAGAATAATTGCAAGACAAATTTTTGTTCTTGAGAGAACCGAAAAAGTCGATCGAGGTAATTTTGGAGCATGATCTTTTTATTCGAACGAGTCGAACAATGGTTTTCACCCATCTCGCCAATTGAAGCCGACGCCCATTTGCGCGCGCGTCCGCCGGCCCTTCGCCACTACGCAACGGCTCTATCTCGAGAGGATATGTCTTTTTCACCAAAGCCTTCACTATCGATCGATCCAAGGTTTTTTTCCCCTATCCGTTCGCCATCGTCATCGCGGGCTTGTTATCAACAAAAAGGAGTGTATACGAACCCTTGTTCAACTCAATAACTTAACAACAATCACCATGAGCTACTTCGTTGTCTCGATATCGAACGATGGGGGTGCTCCCGAACAAGCCTACCGAAAAATGCAGTCGGCCGGTGCCTGTCCGGAGGCACCCTTTGCGGAAATGTTCAAGTTCGAGGTTCCATCCTTGACGGTTGGGACTTTGGATACTCTCATGACACTGAGCGACGATCTCGTGAAAACAGACAGTGTTGTAGAACAAACAGTGCGAAAGATTGAGAGAACTACTGCGGAATTGTTTGGAGGAAAGTCTACCGATTTGACGGTAGGAGGTGAGTCACTTTATTTGTGTTTGTTGGTGTCTTTTTTCATTCATTCATTCATCCTTCTTCTTCTCACCTCGTGAACAACCACCAATCCATACATAATTAGGAGTCCCTGCTCAGAGATACATTCAGCAGTTTGCTTGGGATTCGGCCAAGTACCCAAACCGACGACCCCTGAAAGAATTGGTCGCTATGATTGCCGGTGGAGCGACGGGCATTGAGGAGGAACTGAAACAACTCACCACTTCCTTCGCGGACAAGCAGGCCGCCTTGCAGGAGGCCCGACGAAAGTCCGGAGGCAATTTGATGAAGGCCGATTTGAACGATGTCTTGGACGCCGATGTCATGAACAAAATCAACGTGGTGGACACGGAATATTTAAAGACGGTCTTTATTGCCATCCCTAAGTCGGCAAAGGAAAACTTCGAGAGCTCGATCGAAAGCATTGCCAACGACGTGGTGGGATACGGAGGACCCGATTGGAGCCGAGATGCTAGCAAACTTGGTGGACCAATTTCCTTTGGCAACCAGGTGGATCGCCACAAGGTTCGTGGATCTCCTGTTGTTCCGGGATCCATCCAGCTCGTCAAGGCGGACGACGAATCGATTTTGTATGCCGTTACCATCCTCAAGGGAGAATACGAGGCGGGATACTACGAGGGCAATGAGTTCCACGCCGGAACCTACAAAGAGTTTGAACCCGAGCTAGCCAAGGCCTGCCGCGAAAAGCGTTTTGTCCTTCGGGAATTCACGTGGGATCCCTCACAGGCAACCAAGTCACAAATGGCGCGGGAACAGCTCCAGGTTGAGGTTGACGGCATGAAGTCCGCTCTCATGAGATGGTGCAAGACCCACTTTGGTGATGCCTTTGTGGCCTGGATGCACATCAAGGCGATTCGTGTCTTTGTCGAATCCGTCTTGCGATATGGTTTGCCGGTCGACTTTACCAGCGTGTTGTACAAGGTTCACACCGGAAAGGACCACCAGCTCACCCAAAAGCTTGACAAGTCGTTGGGAAGTGGCGCCGACGATATCGAGGACGAGGGTGCCGAGGAATACCACGATTTTGTCCTGCTCAAGTTTGAACCATAGGGTGAATCTGCACAACCTACGAAATCAACAATACCAATTACTACTTGCACTTAAGACGAAATTGTATTTTACTCTTTTCTATTGTTTGTAGTGGAATGTTAGATTGATAGCTAGTTATTATTGTATGCGGTACTTAGTAATTAAAGTCTTCTTCGTATCGGACGGGCTTTCTGCGCCTCTTCTTCTTGGGGGCGGGCGGAATCACCCTGCCCTCCATTCCAATGCGATAGGAACCCCATACGGGTCGATGGTCGGAAGATTGGGCATCGGGGACGCTCTGGTAATCTAAAACCCGAATTCCTTGCGAGGGCTGGAACAAGATTCGATCCGTCCAGGCGGGTATCCGTTGTTTGTGCGAGGTATCAAACTGCGAAGATTCCTTGTCGTACTTGAAGGTCGGCATGAAGGTGATTTTCCCTTCTCCGAATTTGGGAAAGGCCCTCCCTTCCGCCATGGAATGGATCAGCTGGTCGTGCTGCAGGAGGTTTTCGACAGATTCCGAATCTTCGTGAAGAATCGCGTGCTCGGTCAATTCGCGGGGGAGATCCAATCGATAGTTCAAATCGCCACAGAAAAAGACGCGATCGCAATTGTCAAATAAAAATGACGATCCGCTAGGAAGTTGATCTGGTTTGCGCGGGAGAAAGCCCTCGGGTGCTTGGGCTTCGAGTTCCGAAGAAATCCGCCAAAAGTCGGCATCCCTGTTTTCGTATTTTTTCACGTGGGCAGCCAGGTGGGCGGCGACAAAGACCATGCGCAACGTCTTGGATCGTTTCTGGTCGTCTTGGTTCCGGGCCTTGATTTTCAAGAAGGCGGCAATGGCACCCTTGTTGTGCAAAACATTTCCAATACCGCAGGTCACGTCGGCGACGGAACATTCCTCGATTTCTTTCAAAAAGGAGCGTTTGCAAAAGAGGCCAAATTGGATTCCACCCAAAAGGTGAAGAGCCAATGGGACGTATCCCCTGCCCAGCATCTTGATCATCAGACGTCGGTATTCTCTCGATCGCCGGCCTTCGCTCCTTCGGGGTTTGATGTTTTCGCATTCCTGTCCGGAAATGAGAACCAGATCACTTCCTTCGTCGGGCAATACCCCGTTCTTTCGGAAGTTGCGAATGAATGAAGCGTCTTCCTCCTCCGGAGAATCTTCGGCGAGATTCCAAGTGACAACAGAGACGACCGCGTCGGTATCTTTGTCCCCTACTCTTTCGAGTGATTCTCGATCCAGGATTTTGGGTTTCGAAGCTGGTTCCTCTGTGGATTCTTCTACGTTGGTTACTTCAACGTCTTCTTCGACAATCTCGGGTGTTTCTGAAACCTCGGTGGTTGTTTCTGTTTTATCTTCGACCTCGGATTCTGGGGAAATAGTATCGATGTGACCTCCTCGAGTCTTATCAACAACGGACTTAGCATGAGAATCAGACTCTTCAATCCAAGAACGCACATCTTCGTGTAGAACCTCTTCGATAAAACTCACCACGTCTTGGTCTGGATCGATGTCATTGTCACTGTCTTCGTCACTGCTCGATACATCGAGGTCATTCTTCTCCGAGACCCCACGATGGGCCTCGGCTTCCTTGGTTTCGACTGCTTCCGAGTTCTGGTTGTCGTTTTCTTCTTCCGCAATTGGTTCCTCCTCCTCTGCATTTTCTTCCTCTTTCAACACTTCTTCTGAAACAGGCTCTTCTATGGCGACATTTCCTTCATCGGCATCTTCTTCTTCTACAACAGATTCCTCATCGACCGCAACGTCTACAGCATCTGCTTTTGTAGCTTCCTCTTCAACCGTTTCGGTTATTTCTTCCGCTTGTTCGACAATCTCATTGGTTTCTTCGTCCTCGTCTACTTCCTCTTCTATTGTTTCCTCAACGACTTCCTCCTCGTCGACATGCGCTAATTCCTCTTCAACAATTTCAGCCTCCCCTTGTTCTTCAACAGCTTCCTGTTCGTCAACCTGTGGCGATTCCTCTGGAACAATTTCAGCCTCCTCTTCTTCGTCGGCAACTCCCTCCTCGTCAACGGGTAGAGATTCCTCCGGAGCGATTTCAGCCTCTTCTTCAACAATCTCCTCCTTTTCTGCGATGGGTGCTGTTTCTTCGACATCCACCTCGGGAATGGCATCGTCGTCCTTTGCGTCGCCAACCTCTTCCTCTCTGGGAGGTGTTTCAACAAGATCATCCTCCGCCTCAATAGCTTCCTCAACCTCTTCTTCTACCACTACCTCCTCCACGTCATCTAAAGGACTTGTCGGTTCGGGCTTTGCTTCTTCGTCGGGTTGTCCAGCCTCGATTACGGTTTCGGCGGAATCATCGACAACGTCTTCCGCAGGTTCGGCCTCGTCGACTTTAGCATCTGCAACATCTGAAATTGCTTCGGCAGGCTTCGAAGAATGTCTTTTCCGGCGTTTCTTTTTCTTTCTGGGTTTGGCGTCGGCCTCCGTTATCGACGGAACAATCTCATCTTTCGGGACGCTCGTCTCCATGTTATCTTCCGTAGAAGTTACAACTTCTTCGACGGTACTCTTTGTTTTCCTTCGCTTTCGTTTTGTGCCCTTTTCTTTTGGTACAGTAGGTTCCTCGACTTTGATAGGCACTGCCGCCTCTTTTGTGCTGTGTTTCTTGGTTCGGTGTTTGGTCTTTTTGTGCGATTTTTCTTGCTTGGCATCGCTGGGTATCCTTGTTTCAGTGGCTGGAGTTGCGTTCAACACCCTCGATTTGGAGGTCTTATGTTTGGGTGACTTGTGGTGTTTCCTTTGTTTGCTTTCGACCGAATCATTATGCTTGTTGTCTATTTTTGAATGCTGTTTCCTCCCCTTGTGCCCTTTGTGGCCTTTTGATCGAACGGGGGCATCACGGACAAACGCTGTCTGTGATTTCGTCGTTTCGTCAAGTACTCGGGACTTATGCGCTTTCCGCCTCCGATCTTTGGATTCGATAAAGGCGGGTGGTGTTTCACTACTCGATTTTGATTTCCTATGCTTTTTCCCATGTTTCGAGGAGCGATTGTGTGTTGGGGATGCTGAGGGAGCAAATGATGTAGGCGCAAAAGCAGGAACCAATCCAGCAGTATTCGAATAGGAGATTCCCTCTGCCACCATTAGGTTTGAAACCAGAAGGACCGATACAACCAGGATGGACGTCTTAGCGAACATCTTGGCGGACGGCGGATGCCTCCGCAAAGCTCCATTGGATGCTTCCGTCATTGTTCCTTGTGTCTTTCGATTCTCGTGTTCGAAGGGCCGAGGAGCTGCCAAAAGTTTGTGTAATGTTGTATCGATGAAATTATTTTATGGGAGATTACGAATACGTCAAGATGCAAGATTTTCGTCTCACTGATGTGAAAAACCCAACACCACAAGTTCCAGGTGGTAAAATTTTCAAAAACATCACGACAACTTCCAATCAAATTTTAGATTTGGGGGAATCAATCAATCCGATTCAAATTCAAAAATGTTTGACATTGCATTTCCTCGATCCCCTTTTTCCATTACCACCAATCATGTTTGTTTCACAAAATTCTATGGTGGATCTTCTTTTTTGACGCGTCTTCCATTTCACATCTTGACGCAAACATCTGCTAGAGAGCCCTCAAAGCTAAACAAATTGCAAGCTTTGAAATCATACTACCATTCAAAGTTGACACGCCCTATTCTACGAACGATCACGCACCATGTCGTCGCCAGTGGAGAAGGCTAACACCGAACCTTCTGCTCCTTCCGAAGGACCTCCCGCCGCGCCAAAAGTCGAGAGCAGTGCCTCTGCTACTCCCACCAATGGACCTCCTTCTGAAGCCGCAAAAACCGAGACAAAAATGGACGACCGTGACAAACAATGCTCGGGAGGCCACGGAATCGGTCTGGATGATTTGAAGGTCAAGCCCGAGTTTGTCCTCGAGGCACGTGCCAAGAGCCTTGGGCCCATTCCGGAAGTTCCCGAGGGACAACAACAACAACAACAAGAAAGTAGAGGCGACGATCGTGACAATCCCGACAACGACAAGCGCAACAAGCGTAGAAAGAAGAGGCGAGGACAAAACAAAAAGCGTCCGAGGGATGTCCGGGAGGCGGACGATCACAAGGTTTGCATGGCCGTCTTGCGGGGAGCTTCCTGTCCCTTTGGGGAGTCCTGCCGCTTTTCGCACGATTTAGAGGGATACATGAAATCGAGGCCGACGGATATTTGTGAGCTCAGTGGATGCTTTTGATGGGTGTCCGACCTTTCGAACCACTGGATATTGCTTTTATGGGGCCATCTGCCGGGTTGGCTCCTGCCACATCACCAAGACGGGAGAAAATGTTCGCAACGAAACTGTCATGGCCGAATATCGAAAAAACCAAGAGGAATTATACGGAAGCCGGGGTGCTTTGGCAGAGGGTGAAGACGAACCTTCCATCAACAGCGGGAACTTGTTGCCACGGGATGTGGTCACGCAGCTCCGAAAAAAGACCTATCCCTTTGAGTGCAAGCGGTATTTCGAAAAGAATGAAAAACCAAAAGCTGCGGCAATGGATCCTCCCAAAGATATAAATTCGCCAACCATTGTGGAACCAGAAAGCAAACCTGTCCGTCGCCAACGAAGCGTCCTCGGATCCCACGCCCATCGATGAGCTCAAAACGAAAAAAATCGTCGACTTTTCCAACAAGGTCTACGTCGCTCCCCTCACCACGGTGGGGAACCTCCCCTTTCGCCGCATCATGAAAAAGTTTGGGGCCGACATTACCTGCGGAGAAATGGCTGTTGCCACCAACTTGTTGGAGGGAAAGCCCTCCGAGTGGGCCCTTCTCAAGCGACATCCCAGCGAGGACGTCTTTGGAATCCAGTTGGCGGCTGCCCATCCCGATCAATTTACTCGAATCTCCGAGGTTATCGAAAAATACACGGACGTAGACTTTGTCGACATGAACCTGGGATGTCCACTCGATCTCTTGTGCAACAAGGGAGCCGGAGCTGCCCTCATGATGCGCGAAAAGAAACTCAAGGGAGCTCTCGAGGGCATGTCCAAGAATTTATCATGCTCCATTACCGTCAAGATGAGGACTGGATGGAACATTCACCGCCCTTTTGCCCACGAGCTTGTCCCGAAGATCCAGTCCTGGAAGATTGGTGGCCTAGCAGCTATAATGGTTCACGGAAGATCCCGCCTCCAGCGATACAAGCTGGATGCAAACTGGGACTACATCAGCCAGGTTGCCAACAGTCAATCCACAGATATTCCGACCATTCCGCTGATTGGAAACGGAGACGTCTTTTCGTTTACCGAATACAAGGAAAAGGTATTGGCACACGACAATCTCTCGCAAACGGCAATGCTTGGTAGGGGAGCCCTCATCAAGCCGTGGCTCCCTACCGAAATCAAAGAGAAGCGCGACTGGGATATTTCTTCCTCGGAACGTTTGGACATTCTCAAGGACTTTGTCAAGTTTGGCCTGGAGCACTGGGGGAGCGATCAGCAGGGCCTCAACAACACCAGACGCTTTCTGCTCGAGTGGCTATCCTTTTTGTACCGCTACGTGCCGGTGGGCCTGCTAGAAGTCCTCCCGCAAAAGATGAACCAGCGTCCGCCCTTGTACATGCAGGGACGAAACGATCTGGAAACACTCTTTTTGTCTCCTCACTCCTCGGATTGGGTCAAAATCTCGGAAATGCTGCTGGGTCCAGTGCCCGAGGGTTTTGCTTTTCAACCAAAGCACAAATCTAACGCCTATGAAACCAACGGATAAAATAATAATAACACGCAATATCGAATCGAGAGGCGTTATTTTGCGCTCAAGATGGATGAAAATTATCATTCATTGGTAACAGACTTTTTATATAGTTGTTACAGTATTCTAGCGTTTATGTTCCTAAACGCACATCGTGCAACAATCACACGATACTTCGGGGGTGTCTCCGAGACAACTCACCGTAAGAACCTGTAGTTGCATGAATCCTTCCCCTCGGCGATTGCACAACTCTTCGGGCACCGAACCAATCAGATTGTTGCCATGGAGTTCCAGGTGTTCTGAAAGACAAAAGAGGTAACCAAACAAGAAACGAATCAGTATACAAATGAGAACACATATGTGGTCAAGGATAAAATGAATTCATCCCAAATCTTCAGTAACTTACCAAGAAACGGGAGGTTTTCAAGGCCAGGAGGAATCGTCCCTGTAAATTGGTTGTCGTTCAGTTTGGCAAAATCGAGGTCGGCGAGATTCGAGAAGGATTCCGATAATGTGCCATCAAATGTTCCATTACTCAGATCGAGTGTTCGAAGCTGGGTCAAGGAGAATAATTCTTTGGGAAGAGTCCCGCTCATGTCTGTGTTTCCGGCATGGAACTCCATCAGCTTGGAAACGGCACCAACCTTTGTGGAAATTTCTCCGCTAACCCTCGTATCGCTGACATTCAAGTTAATGAGGTTGGTCAGCGAATACAATTCTTCGGGCAGGGTGCCCGAAATCCCATTTGAACCAATATCCAAATGTCTCAATAAGGAAAGTTTGCCGATTTGTGACGTGATTGGGCCGGAAAAATCGTTGCCATTCACGCTGATGTCTTCCACCGCTATTGGATATTCGGACTCCAGGTCGCCAAGAAAGGCTCCTTCAAAATTGTTGTTATTGAATTGAATGGTCCCGAGCAGTGGGTTTTTCGATAAAAGATAGGTCGGAAACTTTCCCTCAAATTCGTTCTGGTTCAGCAGCACTTGTTGCAGTTTGGACATTCTGGACCAATTTGGGAATGGTCCCGAGAGGGGACCCCTCGCTATTATAAATACGGAAAGTTTGGACAACATATATAGTTCATTTGGGAGCGGCCCTCGTATGTTATTGGAGGATTCCCCATTGGGTGCTGCAAATGGAAAAAGAATTGTGAGTGATACAACAAAACTATTTTCTTTCTGTGGATCCGCGAATCCGTGTCGATGTTTCGTGGACAAAAACGAACTTACGGAAATTTATTTCGATAACGTCACCCTCTTCGTCGCACTCAATGGCGTACCAGTCGCATTCGTCCGCTCCCGTCAACCACTCTTGAGTCTCATCACAGTTCGTGGATTCTCTCCCACACCGGACCCATGCGTCGCCATTCGTGCTGAAGTAAAATAACGCCAGGACGAATCGTTGTATCATCCGATAGCTCATCGGGTCGATTCCTTCTTCGAGTGCCGAGCTCCATGCCCACATACTGGCGTCGTGCAGCTGTGTTATGTTGTTAATGTTCATTTTGTCGTAATCGTCTTTGTACACGGTTTTTTTGAGGAACATTGAAAATTGACGAAAAGAGGTTAGCCTTTGATGATTTCTCGTCCCCCTTCACATCGACCTTATATGGATTCCCGTCCTTTGATGATTTCTCGTCCTCCTTCACATCGACCTTATATGCATTCCCGTCCAAATCGACTTTCGAGGTTCCCCTTCTGGTCACAGAGAGCACCACGACCAATGTCAATACTATCCCCATGAGGACTCCAAAGATACAAATTCCTATCAGCGTGAACCTCCACTTCTTTTTCGTGCTCTCTTCGTGGATCTGATCTTCTGGAGTAACATTCACCGCTTCGACAATGTTAAGTCGCGGTTCATCATCAGGCACAACGTACGACTGATGTGGCGCAAGATGAGAACACAAGCGTTTATAAAGTTTAACAGCTCTTTTTTCACTCTTTCATCGCAAGAAACGAGAAAGAAAATACTTACGACAATGCCCCCCGTATCGAATCCATACGTGTGATTGTTCTCCTCTGAGTGCCTTGGCGTGCTTTCGGCACTCTCGGTACTCAAATTCTCCTCTTCGAAATTCATTTTTGGTTGCCTCTGTGTCTTTCTGTGAACAAGATAGTTTGTGCATTGAAAGAGTGCATCTTGTCATCAATCAAGAATTGTACGAGTATGCATGGTACACGTACTACGAACAAATAAATGCCTAAAAACATAAGAAGAGAGAGGGAAAATTAGAGCAATACTAAACCCGTATTAAAAACAACTATGCACTTGCTCGTCACTCGTACCACCATCGCAGAAACTAACACCAGTTGGATTGGACATGGCTGCCAGAAGAGGAGACCAAGGTCCGACATGATAAAATAGCTGGACGCTACATCTGGACAGACAGAATGCTACACCAAGCAAAAAGAAATCCCTCATGAAAATTCGGAGAAGCCCAAAAGTCATTCCCGTAACAATAAAAACTAACTCTGTTCTTTCAATCGTGGGATTCCCCATGCGCGCGCGGCGAGCCGCAACTGTGGAATCATCGCCAATTTTATACTTCGCGACTTGGCGATAGTCGACAAAAATGCAGCATCCAAAAACATGCCTCCAAGGGAAATTCCTGCCCCCGAGACAATACCCAAAGAGTGAACGGAAGTTCCGCGGTATTCAAATCGACCATCATTTTTGTTGGCATTCATCATCGTCACGGAGTTGTATTAAAGTCGATAGTACTTCACAACACGATAGCGACAAAAAGTAGGGTTGGTTCTGTTTTGGTTGGCATTGACAATACTATTAACTAATTGCACAAGACAGACGAGTAAGCATGACGAAGCTACAAACCTACGACGAACTAGAAGTCGGTGAGGGCACCAAGGTGTGCGGAGGCGCTGTCTTTTTGAAGCTCATGAAAAAGGCCAAATGCACCTCCTCCTCCCAAAAGCAAGATAGTCCGATGCTGACGTCCTCCTCGTCCTTTTCGTCGTCTCAGGCGTCGTCCATCATCGAATACGACCCCAGCAAGGCGCATTTTTGCATGCCCAAACAGATGGATGGGGAGGAGGGATACAAGCTGGATTTCAAGCTGCACGCCGAGGAACATTCCGACTTTTTGGACCTCAGCAATCCAATCAATCGAAACAGTCTGTTCTTTGGTGGTGAGCCCTCCGACTTTTCTCATGGAATCGTCCACTTGAATCCGCAGGCCGTCAACCAACTGAAAACAATGCACCTCCAATCTAGAACGGGAGATTGGGGAAAGGAATCGGGGTTTGAGCCTCGAAACAATAACTCTACTGACGAAAGGAAATCGAACGATGATAGCGAGGTTATTGATGCTGCCTTTGCCGAGATGCAAGTTTCGAAAGAAACGCCTTCGAGAGCGTCAGCAATCCGAAAAGAAATGTCGTCCTTTCGCAAAGAGCTCAAAGCTGTCAAGAGATCCTTGCCAAATCAATTCCAGAACAACGTTTTCGAAGACGATGACAGTGCCGAAAATCGGTCGACGGAAAGTCCCCAGAGAGATCCCGAGGGTTCCAAGTCTCCACGACACGACGCCGAAGCGAAATACTTCAAGAAGGATTGGAACTTGAGTTTTCACGACCGACAGACCGTTCCTAATCCGGAAAATATGGATCAAAAGACTACTACTACTACTACTACTACAACGAAGCACATTGAAACCTCGAGGGCTGCCTTGGAACCAAAGGAAAGCTTCCCCGAGTGTCCAGAAATGCCCTTCGACCAAAGTGACATTGCCTTGCAAACCAGTTCACTAACGGGCGAGGAAGATTCTGCAAAAGGGAAAAGCACCGAGGTGGATCGTGCATCCTACCAACGTGATATGGATCTGGTACGAATGCTGTTGAAAAAGTACGGTGAGAAGATCGATGACGAAGACAAGGTGAAAATCGAAAGAGCCAGACGCCTTCATGCGATTGTAGATCAACCCACCGATGCATGGTTTCATCGCCATGCTTCTGGCGTCTACAAAAAGCCCGAGAAACTGTCCATATCAGTTGGTGATGTCGTCGCACCCAGTCCACCGCAGAGTACTAGTAGAGGAGATGTGGATGTGGTTCAAGTCACAACACCACAGAGTACTACTACTAGTAGAGTGCCATGGCCTACCACTCCCGAGAGATCAAGACAGTCGTATCTAACGCCGAAGCCACCAATTACACCCAAGTCGAAACCACCAGTTGCACCCAAAAAGACTGTGCATTTTAATACTATTGCCACGTATGTAGAGGCAGAAGACTTGTCGGTGCCGACGCCGTCGCCAAAGCACTTGAAATATGCACCCGGATTGAAAACCAGAAGTCCACCCAGAGTGCCACCTAGACTCGAAACAAGCTACGAAGATGATCGTCAGCCATGCTGTGGAGAGAAGCACTATCCCCACTACGCCTGATTATTCACGCAGGTCACCCGGGAGACTTTCTGACAAAATCAAATATTGGGAACAAAAGAAGATATGAATCAACAAGGACTTGGAGAGTTTCTTGTTGAAGCAAACGGATGAACAATTATAATATTATTGAACACTCAAAATTGGGATTGAGAATACATAAAATTAATAACGATGATTAAATTATTTGAAACTTATTTTCATATTGCGTGTTCATAGTTTACAGAATTCTGAAATATTATTTACAAGTGCCAATGTATTATTCAAGACATTAGAATTGTGTTCGAAGATGTCTTGTTCACCAAGATTTCAGTAATGGGAGGATATACTAGCGATGGGGTTGGTTGTATCAAGATCATATCACCATTTTTCACAGTCTGCTCTGGTCCAGCAATACTTCCGTTACACCAAACATTCACTTCGTGATCTTCAAAGTCAAATTCTTCATTCGTCTCTCGAAGAGTTTCTAGAACATCAATGATGAGAGAGCCCGCGGAAAGCGTTATCAATTGACCATCTTCTAAAGTAGAAGATGCTCCTCCAGCCAGAAATACATACACCTGGGATTGCATCAACGTTTGTCGTGATTTTTCGAGGGCGTGAATATATGGCCCAGCGTTTCCAGAGCCACTCACTTCGATCACTGGCGCATCGCCATTTTCATCATGCGGCAAAAACGTCAATGTAGATGCTTGATTTGAAGCATCGGACTTTTTTGTCATATCAGTAGACTTATCCGCAGATGACTTTAAAGATAGCGGGTAAACGTTGGGACTGATGTTGCTGCCACCCAGTTTGTATGCGGAATGTGCAGCCACTCCAAACTCCGCAAGACGGTGCATTTCCTCGCTGCGAACCTGAATTTCAAATTGAAAGTCTTGCTTATTCCTCGTAATCTTTGACGTGTGGTGAAGACTCTGGTAGCCATTGGGTTTTGGATATCGGACATAATCTTTTACCTTAGATTGGTCTGTCTCTGGCCACTTGGATCTCACCATATGATGGATGTAATAACACAAAATTCGCTCTCGTTCTCGCGTCGTTTCGGGAGGCTCATCGACGTGCAATTTTCGCGCCTTGAAAATCACTCGTAGAGCAACTCCATCGTTTACTTCCAAAATAGATAATTCTGGGGAAGAACGCACCATCTGGCGCTGTGGGACGTTTGGCTCTTCCGATCTAACAAGAGAAAGCTTGCCGTCATTGCTATCAACATAGTCTTTATCATTGTTTGCCGACAGTGCCATACCATTAACCCGCGTCTTTAGGAGTTTCTTCCAAAATGAGTAGGGCTCCTTGACTCGTGAAACAACTTCCAGATTTTCTAGCTCGTACATGAGAGAAAGGTCTTCACACAACATTGATTGAGTTGATTCGACAAAAACCCTGCAATGGCATCCATAGCTGCTCCATGTTCCTGGAACAATGCGGACGAGGCCGAATATTGTCGCGGATACAGAATCCGAAAGGCTTTCGACTCGAGTTGAGAATGCAGACGGTGGAGACCCATTTGCTGCGACAAATTGGCAAACATCTTGAGGGAATCCTTGGCCACTAGAGTCGTTTCGGCATTTCTCCTCGTAAAATCGGAAGAGTGCTTTAAAATGCCGTCGAGGCGATACAAGGACGCAGCACAACGAATGGCGAGGGCTCTCCAATCGTCCGACATGCTCACCATTAAATTCCGGGCGGCCGCATATTCCGACGCTGTGAGCGGGCGTCGCCGGAGTTCCTGGTCGCTGAGTGTAACGCTCGTCAGAATTTCGATGCGTTTCAACCGAGTGGCAGCACTAGCTAATTTCAAGGATTCCCGCGAGAAAATTCTGTCAAACAAATCGTCTTTGTCCCCTACACCTCGTCGAATGACGATTGAAGCATCTTGTATTTTTCCATCTGAATTTGCATCCCTCGGCAAAACAAGCTGGGTTTCAACCGAAGCATTTTCATTGATTGTTGAATCAAGTAAATGGGCTCCAACTTCCTCGTCATCACCAATGTTGTCCAGAAAGGAGTTTTCGTATAGAGCTCTTTGTACTTCTTCATACATCCCATTGTATCTGAGATCGACACATTCCGAGTAGTGGAGGATGCTTGCAAGCAAGACATCCTTGGATATCAGATAGCCCTTTTTGTTGTTTTTGTTTTTGTCGCCATTGTTGTAGTGGTATTTTTTCTTCCCATCGAAGGAATCGTCCTCCAGTTGCAATAGTAACCGGCAAAAGGACACACAGCCCATTAGTTTCGATATTTTCTCGCTCGTGTTAATGTCTTTGTTTTTGATCGAAGCACACCAGTAGATAGCTCGGATGATATCTCGAACGTCCTCCTTTGACAAATTTAATTCTTGTAATGAAGCTTCCAAAAGTTCGATTTCTCTCCTAACTCGTTTCGATGCTGCACGAGAGGACAAGCCGGCGAGTTCGTCTTGCGAAATGGCCAACCAGGGAGGCAAGGAAGAAGAAGGAACTGTGGAAACAATAAGGGAACTACCACCGTATTTCCTGCTTCCATCAACACATTCCAACGTTCCGTCCAGTTTGTCTCGCAGAGATACGCCTTTCAAATTCCTGGTTGTCAAAGGTGCGGGATGGAAAAAGGCAGAAGCATTCGGGGAGCACAGCGCCGCGATTCCGGCTATCGTTAACGGTAAAACGGAAAACCGTTTCATCGTGATATCGTTTCGAGGCCGCTTTCTGCCCCTCTTCTCTTCTCCGAGACTCTTTTGTTTCGAGTCAACAGCGATTGGAGTATTCATCGTTATTCAGTATTCTTATTAGATGGATTCGATCATAAGCATTACACAGTACTGTCTTTGAAGAAAGAATGTCTCTTCTGTCAAGAGATTCGGGGTTCCTGCAATAACGGTAGTTAGAATACAACGAAATTGGTCAGAGAGAATGTTGGGAGAAAGAGGGGCAGTTCCCAACGCTGTTTTCAGGTCGTCACACAGTTCAAGAACAGATTTTTCACGTTCTTTATCGTTTTCGAGAGAAAGACCATGCCACGTCTGGGTGTTCCGAACACGTCAGTCACGCTTTCCAGTCATGAATGAGAATTCCGATCGGTGGATGTTTTGAATTTCGGATTCTTCATTTGAGATTCTATTGTAATATTATGTTCTGTTATTCATTCCTATTTTACATATTCTCTAATATTTCAGTGGGGAGGAGAAACCATCACTATCGTATCTACTAGGACCTATGGTATCTTGAGCATCGTGGAAGTGACATCGGATTCCTGATACAGGGCTTCCCGCAAACTCTCGCTTGCCCCCACTTTCACAGTCTGCATCTGATAATCTCTGCGTCGATAGTCACCCAAGAGCCATATTTTTGCCGACAAGGGATGTTCCTCTGGGCTTTGGCACTGGTTGTCTTGTGATGTAAATGCTTGCGACCATTTGCTGTGTTTATTGCACTCGTGAGGACCTTCTTCGAATTCCATGTCTTCTTGTCCCTCGTCAATGGGCAGGCCCAGCGGAGGTTCGTTCCAGGTGTTGAACAAAACGACGGATCGTCCCCATTCCTCCTCGGGTTCAAAGGTCGGTGATCCCCGGACCATTTTCAAGAGCCATAGGTCCGTTGGTCTGGGAACAGCGTGCAGATAATCTCCCCGAAATCGCAACAATCGTCCCGGAACTGCCGGAACCGTGACCAATTCGATGTCCTCATCATTGCTTTCGCTATCGTTTTCGTCACCAGTTTTCGAGTTTCCGCAACAAGTCGCCACCCGACCGTCGATTTGGAAATACGCAGGTGGGTCCCCGGACCTCGCTCCCAACCTGCAGATACAACACGTGCCCGTTGTTAGGATACCGAAATTCACCAACCTCGCAACCGGTTTTCTGTTCTTCCTTCGCTCGATACTCGTCGACGTCCGCATGCGCATGTATGGATCGCCATTCCTGCCGCGTCCAGTATTCCACGTAGTTTGGAATCGTCCTGTAACTCTGCCAGAATCGAATCCAGAGCCTGCTCAATGGGATTTTTGCTGGAGGTGGGCCTCGAAAATATCCTGTGCCCCAGTCCGCTGCGACTTGCTTCGGTGTGAAGCAAGGGCGCAAGATGATCGGCGTCGATCACGTTGTTCCAGACTTCGACCTTCGAACCTCTTTGGTTGACATTATTCACGAGGCCGAGAGCTTTTCGGAAACTCAGCAAACTGTACACGGCCAAAATATATACCGATCGGAAGATGGTAGACCTGCTCATTGAATAATTTGGTATCCCTCCGAAAAATTAACCCGTGTGTGATCTATCTTTGGTTCAGCGTCAATATGTCGCGGTGGTTTGTTTGTCAATCAAACATGAAATAGGAAGATGAAGAGAGAAGATGAATGTCAGAGTGTTTTGATGTGATGCGTTTGATTGTTTTTGATGTTTTCGTGTGAAAATGTGTGTAAAAAACTATCCTAGTACGCGTCCGTGCTAATGTACGTACAAGATGTAGAATGCAAAAAATAATCTTTCAAGATGTATGACTCATACGACTAATTCATTCAGGTGGGATGCACAGACTTTCACACGACAATACCGATTTACCGACCTTTACTAAAAAAATTCAACCACGAAAAACACCAAGCCGAAAGAGGGACCAAATTTGCGCAGAAAAATCCCTTGAGTTTTGCTCCTTGCGGCATCAAACGACCCAACACGGCTCCTCCATACCCCGATTGATTATCATATCATTCTTGCCCTCGCTAACTGGCCAGCCACACGCGTTACTAAGTAACTTTATAAGAATAAATATTTCACCATGAAGATCTTGAACGCATCCCGTACTGTCGAAATCCCTGAAGGAGGTACGTCTATCGATCTGGTTTCGTTGTAGGTTGTGATCGGTGTTTCCTCGGCGTCGACGCTATGCATGGCAATACTAGTTTCCTCACAGTCGTATTTGTTCCTGTGGCTATTTCTTTGATTTTACAGTCGAGGTCACTATCGCTTCCCGAGCCATCACTGTCAAGGGACCTCTCGGAGAACTCAACCGTGAATTCAAGCACATTCCTATGGAATTGCGCAAGATCACGAAGGCCGTCGAGGAAGATGGAGAGGAAGTCGAGAAGTCTTTTGTCCAGGTTGACTTGTGGTTCGCCACCCGCAAGCAACTTGCCTGCGTCCGAACCGTCTGCTCTCACGTCGAGAACATGATCATCGGTGTTACCCGAGGATACCTTTACCAGATGCGATTCGTATACTCGCATTTCCCCATCAATGTTACCCAGACCGGGGACAATATTGAAATCCGTAACTTTTTGGGAGAACGCCGTGTCCGAAAGGTCCCTCTTCCTGCCGGAGTCGAATACACCCGATCGGAAGATGTCAAGGATCAAATCGAACTTTCCGGAATTGATATCGTTGCCGTTTCTCTCACTGCCGCCAAAATCCAACAAGCGACCAATGTGCGAAACAAGGATTTACGTAAATTCTTGGACGGAATTTACGTTTCCGAAAAGGGACCCAAGCCCTGAGGAGTAAACAGTAACGTAAAATGCTAGATCTTCATGAAAACCCCATAGTAAAACTCTGACCCTGTAATATTACAAATTGTTCATCAATTTTCATCTCCGTACTTTCATTTGGGTTCAAGTTGGAAGATTGCCACCTTACTGAATGAGGATATAAGAAGCGTTGATTTCTTTGTCCAACGAAGTCACCAGCCTCATTCTATTATTTCATCGAACCTTTCAACCCAAAATAGTACACCTAGAAATCTTAGAACCATGACGAAACACGAGTTCTCTAGAAGAGCGAGCAACAGCTCGACGCTGCAGGTTATCTACATCTCTAGCACCATCAAGCTAGTAATTCCCTCCCTTTCTTGACAAGAAAATAAGTATTTATTTTATCTGATTCCGCAAAAAGGACCATAAGAAATACTATACACTTCCTTGTCGTCGTTGTTCACGAGACCTAACAAACACTGCTGCTAGTTTTTGGAACTTCCATTTTCTTTCTACAGGCATTCATTCGTTGTTCGCATTCTGGAAGTTCTTCATTTGCGGGTGGGGCATCTCTCGTTCGTCAAATAATTGTCTGGGCTAGCGCGAGTTGTTTGGCCCTTTGCAAGCAGAAAGTTGCCGGCTATGGTGGAGCCAAACTCGCCGTAATTCTCGTTACAGGACTGCTTCATGGAGGATTTGGCGGAGGTGCAACGCCCCCGGTGATGCCAACATAATACAGGTATATCGTAAACGCCGTGCTAGCGATGAACACCAATGCAGACGTAAAGGGAGGGACGGGCAACTGGCTGTAGTCGACATTGTCCGCGTTGTACTCGAGAGAAAACATTGGAAGATCTTCGATATCTTCGGGGTTTGCAACCGTTTCCAACTTTTTTTCGGCTTCTTCTTCTTCTTTTTTGTCACCAAATCCTTCCGCGAAGAGAACCGTGCTCTTCTGTCCTTCAATGGTAGGCAAGCCAATCGTCGTCGTTTGCCTTGGTGACGAAAAGGCTTCGGTGAACGAACATCCAGCGTGGGCGACGCAGAGAATCGAAATGAGGAAATTGGATCTCATTCTTCTTTGTTCTGAAATGTATTGCTATCAATGCCAGACTTTTTATTTGTTCAACCGTATTGAACACAATCACTTTTCCTTGTATTGTTTGTTGCTATCTAACGTTGCTGCCTTTTGCAATGATGCAGTATCAATGATTATGATGTTGTGTCTACCGATTTTTTGTTGATGGATTGGGGTTCGGGACATCATTATTTACGCGCAAGCCTGTACATACCTCATGACACCGTTTTGCGCGTATTAGCTACCCCTACATTGAAAATCCAAGTTTCAGCATTTTGGTCATGAACAACATGATAACTTCTCTAGCTAATAGTGGAGACAAAACTACGCAAATACTACTACTATGATCAGTTGCCACTACATTGGTGATCTCATGGTATTTGTAGAGCATACGTTCGTAATTTATATCTATTGAACCTTAAGTCGTAATTAGACTAAGTTCTTGTTCTTGTTCCTCATCGTCGTTGGGGGTTGAGCCGCGAGAATTCTCCTCCCGCGGTGTTCCTTGCTGGAGCTGTTGTCGCCTCGATCTATTGGCATTGTCATATTTATCATATTCGGAAGAATCTCTATTTATAGGTTATGGTGCTTATCATTACAACTCTTCGTCAGAAATCAATCCGTCTATGAAGTATCCAATTGTGTATGCAACTGTTGCACAGAGACCACCCAATAGCAATGTTTCTAAGCCACTCGTAAACCAATTCGTCCGTCTGTTAAGAATCACATGGCCGACCACAAGGTATAAGTTGAAAGATGTAAGAGACGAGACGCGATACACAAGATTTTCGATTCAACACAAATCATAATCTCAGTGGAGAAACTTACGAAAATTTGCTCTTGATGGAACCAAGGAAGAACAAAACCAATCCCGTGACGGCACACGCCGATTTGAACAACGCTCCCGGTTCGAGGTGCGGAAAGAGCCACGGAATGACCGTGTATCCAAGAAGCGGCATGGCTCCAAAAAAGGCAAAGGAACAAAACATGACAAAACCCTCCTTCATGCTTTCCTCGACGTGGTTGTCCTCCGGAACCTGCAATTCCAATTCTTGCTGCATCATGATATCCACAAAGAAATCCTCGTACTTGGCCATGGTTTCTATCACCACTTTCGCGTCCTCGTGGCTCAAGCCCTTGCTTTTGTAAATGTCAATCATTTCCTTGATTTCGCCCTCTCGGTAGTTTTCCATTTCCCATTCCTCTCGTTTCTTTTCGCTCAGAATCCATTCGTTGTTGGCTTTGGAAGACAAAAATTCTCCGACGCCCATGCTACAAACAAGAACAAATATTCCGTATAAGACGACCATGGTACGTATCACGGAACAATCATTTCAACATTTTGGCACCCCACTGCAAAAATCCAATCCACAAATAATCGTCACTCACCTCAGTGCATCCGCAAAGATATTCGAAAAGCCCAGCACCAAGACTGCCGATATCGACAAACCACCACCGGCGGCTCCGGCCACAATGGCAAAACTCGTAAGAATTCCGTCCAAACCTCCAAAGATTACCGGTTGCAACAATCCACCCGCGCTCTGGTGCCAGTGCTCGTCTCCATCCTCTATTTGTCGAGTCTCGTGGTATTGCCGGGAGGCATCCCCGTTGCCCGTCTCAAAGGCCTGCCGGGCAATCGAAGTTTCCGGATCGCTGGATTCCAACAGCGTAGACTTTTCGTTGGGCGCCATGCTGATAATTGATGCGAAGTAGTTCTTTCTGTTATTGTTGTTGCGTTTGCTCTTTCGATCGTTCGAGATTCCTCCGCGAATTTTTTGTGCTTTTACGATTGATTCAATTCTGACTCGGTTGGTGGCTTGAAAAGTTTGGTTTCAAAATGAAGAGAACCTTTTTTTCCTTCGAACGATTGGTCTCTTATTTGGGACGATGTATTGTATGATGTGATTAACTTTCGGTTTGGCTTGGACTAAACTTCTTTTATTCAATTGAAATCAAAAGCCCTGACCTGGTCGAACGAACAAGAAGATGGGTAGTTGCGAAAGCCGACCCAAAAATGTGGAAGCCGACGATTCACACACGTTCGTACCCATTTTGAATGATTTTTCCGTCAGAACTGAAGTAGTTTTTTCCACGCGGAACCCCGATTCATGATTCATGTGATTTTGGAATCCCGCTTAAATGCCGCAACGAAGATACCGAAAGAATTCCTCATTCCGAAAGCGAAACAAAACAACTGGCTGTTCAACCGACAGGTGTTTTGTGAAAAAGAAAAAAGAAAATTATTGTTTGTCTGTTGTCGGAAGCAAAAACAACAATCAACTTGCTTTGTTTGCAAACTGTCATTGAAAGCTTTCAATACGTGCCAACTGTTGTACACTACGGAATGGGGACTGGAGACAAACAACCCGTTCCGTCGGTCGCGGTAAAATGGCTCGTCTACAACAGCAGCTGCAATGCCGATCTTGCCGTCCTTTCCAACGTCTCGAGAACTTGGAGAGACGTTGTTGCGGAGTGCGTTGTCGATTCCTGCAATGGCGACGATTCACAATCAAAGTTTGAAAACTTGCTTTTGCCATCGTGGATTAAGCATCGATCGCGATCCAATCGATCGTTGCTGGACAACGAAACTAATAACGACAACGACGATGAGACTTATTGTCTGGCCTGGTTTCATCCCGGGGGTTTACAGTTCAAGTCGCTGATGCCCAAGAATGCCAAAGAAGCCTTACAAAGTGCCAAGGTTCTGTGCCGGTGGCAGGGTTACAGCGAGGCTGCCGATGTGTTCAAGCCTTTTGGTTATAGCCACTATTTGCTGCAGGTAAATAAGAGAGTGTCGTGGAGGAAATCGTGAAAATTGTCTTTGAGAAGGTTGTATGTTGTGTTCATTCCTAAACCGAGACTCACAAAAACTGTTTTTTTGTTTGGGATCAATAATCAACAAAAAGAAGCATAATCGAAAAGACAGAGAGCAGATTTGGGTCTAACCCGGCAAGCTCTGACGACAGCAGCAATGGGAATGGATTTGGAAAAGCCGTCACGACGGCAGCTGTTCGTGGAGCAGTGGAGGCCTTGCCGGAAGGATATTTCGAATACCTGGATGAAAAACAATACAGATAACGACAAAAAGAAAATTCTCAATACCGAAAAGCCTTTGAGTAAATCCGAATTAGAGAGATTGGTTCTCCCAAAAGTAATGTGGAAAAAAGACGACGACGACGACGACGACGACGAGGTTCGACGAACGGCAGATGAACGAGTGGGAAGGGGATTTGGAATCCCCTTGCCCTTTGCCCAGTTTCTCAATTTCGAATCCAGTCACGCGGTGCGACTCCAAACTCCTCCATTTGCAAAGCCGGTGCTGACACCCATTACCGTCTTTTGCGTGGCCATTGCCACCGAAGATGGTTGTTTTTTCTCTGGAATAAAGGAAGAACTCGAAATGGGCCACATGTACCCCAGTACCACCAACGAAGAAATTTGTGACGACCGGAGTCCCATTTGTCTCAATGCTGGATATAGGAATCGTTCAATTCCTCGCTCCCCTCGCAAAGAGTCCGAAAGCAAGGAGCAAGAACAGAGCTTTCTCGATCGAATGAAGGGAGCCTGCTACGAACCTTGTGACAGTGGCTCTGAATCATCTTCCGAGGAGGAAGTCGACGAGAGTGAAAAAGAAAGCGTTGCCAATGCCATTAGTGGCCAACTCGGTCCCGGAAGGTGGCACTGCTACTCGGCAGTCTTTGATGGCAACAAAAGCATCATTCGCATCGACGGAGAAGAAGAAATCACAACGTGCGCTTCCAAAATTCCAGAATCCTTTCGAGCCTGTCTCGACGGTATTACCATTGGTTCCGACCACTCCTTTGCCATGTCTCTGTGTTTCGGTCAGGGTTCCGACGGGGAAGGAGAGGGAGCGATTGCGGAATTGGCCTTTTTCAAGGGCCATCTGCCAAAAAGCGATATGCGCTCGGTCGAATCGCAGTTGATGAAAAAAGCACAAGATTCCAGTTCCCTCGACCTCCCGAATGGAACGAATCACGGACGATTACTTGTCGCGTGTCGCACACAAGATGATGGACCAATCGGCAGCTCGGGCAGATCCCAACAAACCAAAGACAAAGACCGTTTCGGTGCCTCTACGATGCTTGACCCAGCTGCGACATGTGGCCTGGAAACAAAAAGACGAGGTCACGGGCCAGCGTCGCATGATACAACGCATTGGGTGCAAGATACGGAAGGGTTCCGGCAGTGATTGGTGATTTTCCAAAGACCAAAATAAACTTTAGTGCTAATGAGTGAGTCAATGAGCAAATTAAAGATAATGCCATGCCCACATAGTAATTACTTTTCAGATCGTGAATGCAAATGCAATCGAAAATCTTTCACGGTGATTGAATTTCCAATGCTACAAACTATGCTAGAAAAAGATTAATAATATATTCAAATTGTCAACAATACATTATTCCTTTACCACAACTAGCCTACAATTCGCAAACAAAATAAATTGCTTAGTGGGGGTCGTTGGGGTTGACGAAGTGGAACTTGGAGGCTCCCAATGCTCCCATGACGGTATCGTAGATACCGAATTGTCCTGCTGTCAGTGAACCAATCATGACGCAACGAGGCAAAAGTCCGACGGTACAGAGGTTCTTGAATCCGACTTCTCGGGCAATATTGGAAAGACGCTGCATCAAAGGACCGTCACCACCGGCACCGGCCTTGTTGACCTTCGGAAAGAAGGGTATCGGCAGGGTGGGAGATAATGGCGGAGGCAACTCCGGCAATAACACCAGATGTCAAGGAGATTCCGAGTGCGGTGGATTTGGAAACCTCAGGGGGAGTCTTTCCGAGGGAGGTGTAGATGGCATCGGAGGCGTTACCCTGGACGACAAACTTGGCGCAGGTGTAAGGAATTTGCTTGGCCAAGATGGGGAGGAAACCGCTGTAGAATCCACCAACACCTTCGGTGCGGAACATCTTTGCGAATCCGGAAGCGAGCGAGTCGGCGAATTCGGGATCGGAGACCTGTCGGATACGGACGGCCTCGAGAGGGCAGAGGAAGACATCGGCGATGAATTCGGCGCAGGCGGCGGCACCAATGTAAATCATGGACTTGTTGGCGTAGGCCTTTTCTTCTCCCAAGTATTTGACGGATTGGATCTTGAAGAACTCAACTCCACCGAATTTGAACCATCCCTGGACAAAGTAACCAAAGGCAGTAGCTCCAAGACCAGTGGTCAAAGCTCCGGCTCCCTCTTCGGCGACAATTGTTCGCATACCGCTGATCAAACCATTGTACTGTTGTCGCATGGGTCACAAACAAGTTCATACAATACAATTTAATACAAATTGGGTTGATTTCAAGCAAGAAAATCGGGAGAAAAAGTGAAAATATAGGCCGAGTTAGCATGGGAAGTTGAAGCGAAACAAAAAATGACTGACCGGATCTACGACCAGAAGATTCCTGGTTCGACAAGTTGGCCATTGCTGTCGAAGGTGGAATACTAGGTCGAAAGGTAGTACCTCAAGACTTATATCCACCACCATCAGCCGTGTAGTACAACATACCTTGGTAGGTTCGAGCTGAACACGAGTCTTGACGACATCGACGGGGGTAAGAGCACCGTGTGTGATAGAGCAGCAGATTCCTCCAGCGGCAGCTCCCTTGAGGAAGTACATGAAATCATACTTGTCAAAGTTGTAGAGCGAGGGCGCCAAAAGGGCGGCACCTTTGGGTTGGGAAACAGCAGACATGTTGGTACAGTAGTATGTTGTGGTTAGGATAAGTTGTTGGAATATGACTGTTGGGAGAATATTCACAAATTCGACTCGACAAATTCGACAATATTCGTATGGCGGCGAAGCACACGCAGAAATGAGCAATGCAAAAATTGAAAATACGCCAACGACCCGATGGATAAAATCTGATGGTCAATTTCCGGTCACCGTCTTTCCGAATTCTATTTTTTTCTCGTCATCAATGACGATTGGCTGCCTTGGGACCGCACGCATACGTGGATTTTGTATCCAACGAGCGTGCCGCGCATTCATCCGTTGCTTCCAAGTTCATTCGTGAAGTATGGTACTCGTTTCTCAGTTGGCGAGTGTAGAGCGAAGGGGTTTGCGTCCTTCCCCTTTTTTTTTTGCGCGCCGCGAAGATTCTCTACGACGTTCTTAGAAGGGGGACTCGATTCGATTCGATTCGTGATTCATTATTTATTCACGTATGTTTGGGTTGCCGGGACTCCTACGCTCTTCCGAGATTCGATTGCCCAAACGGCATGACGTGACGAGGATAGAATCTTTCATTTCTTTAGAACTACAAGAGGTAATACAATGCCTCTAGATGTATCAGCAGATTGCGTTTCAACAACCTGTTATCTAGTTTAGGGAGTGTGCTTCGTCTGAAGTAGTATACAGTTTGGAACTGTGTAGCTACTAATGCTATTCAAATATAGTTTTGTGTTTTTTGAGAGTTTTTCTTTTTGGTTATAGTGGTATTTATTCAAATGGCAATTCAATTTTTCAATATACTCTATCGTCGTGTCGTTTACATCATGGTGGCAGCCTTTTCCTTGACTTCTTCAATGCCTCCAACCATGTAAAAGGAACCCTCGGGAAGGTGGTCATAGTCTCCGTTGATGATTTCCTTGAATCCCTTGATGGATTCCTCGAGGGAAACAAACTTTCCGGCGGTTCCGGTAAAGACCTCGGCAACGTGGAAAGGCTGGGACATGAACTTTTGTACCTTTCGGGCACGGGAGACGGTCAGTTTGTCGTCTTCCGAAAGTTCGTCCATACCCAGAATGGCAATAATATCCTGGAGACCCTTGTAATCCTGCAAAAGCTTTTGGGTGGCACGGGCAACCTCGTAGTGCTCGTCTCCAATCACACGGGGGTCAAGCATACGGGAGGTGGAATCCAAAGGATCGACAGCGGGGTAGATTCCAAGTTCGGCAATCGAACGGGAAAGCACAGTGGTGGCATCCAAGTGGGCAAAGGTTGTGGCGGGAGCAGGATCGGTAAGATCATCGGCAGGGACGTAGACGGCCTGGACGGAGGTAATGGATCCCTTTCCGGTGGATGTAATACGTTCTTGCAGGGCACCCATATCGGTGGCAAGAGTAGGTTGGTAACCGACAGCAGAAGGAATACGTCCAAGAAGGGCGGACACCTCGGAACCGGCCTGGGTGAATCGGAAAATGTTGTCAACGAACAAAAGCACATCCTGTCCTTCTTCGTCACGGAAGTACTCGGCAATGGCGAGTCCGGTAAGGGCGACACGGGCACGGGCACCTGGGGGCTCGTTCATTTGTCCGTACACCAAGGCAGCCTTGGAGCCCTCGGTGGATCCGGTGGCCTCGTCAATCTTAATGACACCACCCTCAATCATTTCGTGGTACAAATCATTTCCCTCACGGGTACGTTCACCGACTCCGGCAAAGACAGAGTATCCTCCGTGGTTCATGGCAATGTTGTTAATCAATTCCATGATAACGACGGTCTTACCGACACCGGCTCCACCGAAAAGACCAATCTTTCCTCCCTTGGCGTAAGGAGCCAAAAGATCAACGACCTTGATACCGGTGACAAGAATATCCTGTGTACGTCCCTGCTCGGTGAAAGTAGGAGCGGATCTGTGAAGAGGAGCAGTACTTTGCGGTCTTTTCGTCGGTGAAGATGGGTCCCTTCTCGTCGACGGGTTCTCCGATAACATTGATAATACGTCCGAGGGTCAAGGGTCCGACAGGAACCTGGATAGGGGCTCCGGTGTCGACGCACTTCTGTCCACGGACAAGACCATCGGTAGATTCCATAGCAATCGTTCGGACGGTGTTTTCTCCCAACTAATGAATATCAATAGTAATAGTAAGCAACAAGTATGATTTGAGTTAGTAAAAGGATCCGACAAACAACTAGAGGTTGAAGTGTTGCAATGGAATGCCAATACACATCCAATCTACAGTTATATATAATTCAACTTACGTGCTGGGCGACCTCCAAGACAAGACGCTCGCTTCCATCGGGAACTTCGACCTCGAGGGCATTCAGAATCTTGGGAAGCTTTTCATCGAATTGAACATCCACGACGGCACCAATAACGGTGGTAACCTTACCGGCGCTGGCGGCAGCAGGTGGAGCTGTAGGCACGGACACCCGCTGTTTCAAATTAAAAGCAAGAAAAAGACCCGTGTGAGCAACCCAATTAGAGTATTGATTCGTGTTTTGTTAATACTTCGAATGGAGAACTGCTACTATGATAGGGATTGTCTCTAGTGATGCCTCTCCATTCCCTTCCTTCGCCTCCGATCGACCCGTTGGCGAATTTCGGGTCTGTACCGCGTGCATCCACGCATTTCTACGTAGAGAAAGTGCCAATACCCCAAGATATATTTGTCGGCGAACTTGGACCGCCAATGACTACTGTGGTGGAGCTTCGCCATGGACGCCATCGCTATCGAGTGTCCTCGTCAATTCTCAATGATAGTATTGTCTAATTCAAGATGGTTCTTACCTTGTTGAGCGATACGACGAGCAGCAATCATCTTGATAGTTTAGTTGTTGCGGGAACGATAATAACGATTGTGCTTGTTGCGGTTGTTGCGTAGCGTGTAGCCGTCTGCGTTTTGCCTTGCACAGTACTGATTGACGGCCGTGCAATTGCATGGGAAGACTTTTCGTGGTTTGTCTTCGTCGGGAGTCGCTGGAATGAATTTCCACACACTGCAAACCGCGCATTGCCGATTCTTCGTGGAACACTCGCGTAGTGCTTCGAACGGTCGTCGCACCGTACGTGTTTGTAGTGCAATATCTTACGTTGCGCGCGTGCCCTCCAAAATCACGCGTTGCACTGCAAGATACCAGTAGGGAGTGGAATTCTCAATACCGGCGAGTGCTATTGGAGAAGGATGAGATCGACGAAGGAATGACGCTCCGGGATTGCAACGCCCTGGAATGTAACCCGTACGATGGCCAATCGGCTAAATGCCAATCAGCAGCAACAACAACGAGGTCTCTCTCTCTCCCTCTCCCCCTTTTACACCACCCTAGCTAGCTGCTAGTACCGAACAATACTTGTATCCACTACACTTGTATTTATTAAACATTTAAAAGATGCTCTCTCGATCGTCTTCTGTCGCCAAGACACTCCTCACCAAATCCCGGGGAGCCGCCCTCCGAAGTTTCGCCAGCGAGGCGACGGAGGCCGCCGATGCCGTCTCCCTGAATCTGAGTGTCCCGTACGAATCCATCTACAAGGACTGCCAAGGTCGAATCCGTCATTATACCCGGAACGGAGGGAGAATACGGTGTTTCCGCCAATCACGTTCCGTATGTTGCGCAGATGAAGCCCGGAGTCTTGACGGTCATGTTTGATTCCACCGAATCCGAGAAGTATTTTGTGGCCGGTGGATACGCTGTGACCCACGCCAATTCCGTCACTGTAAGTAGTGAAAGAACGAATGAAAGATATATGCATATCTGGTATGAATTGGAACTTCCGAGATTTCAAGCATAGAAAGAGATTCGGGACAACAAATATGAAAATTCAAAACAAAAAAAGACTCACCAAATCCATTATTTTTCTTCTCATATTTTCTTTTTAGGACGTTGTTTGTGTCGAAGCCGTCAAGGTCGACGACCTCGATGCCAGCGCTGTCAGCTCAAACTACGATGCCGCAAAGAGTGCTGCCGCATCGGCCACCCCCGGATCCGTCGAAGAGGCGGAAGCAATGATTGACATGGAGGTCAACAAGACCATGGGAACCGCCCTCGGACTTTCTCTCTCGTAATTTTAGAGATAAGAGGCGATACTGAAAGAAAAAAACCTAGTTTTGCACTGGCTACTCTAGAAAGGCTTGCGCAAAAATATACAACTACTATATTACAATAGCTGAAAACTATTTACAAAATCCAAAACTGTGGGAGTATTGGAATTGCTACTGTATATCGTCGTTTTGTTCTGCGAAAAGAAGATTCTTGGATGCATCCATGTGTTTTACATTACCAACAAAGTTGTGCTTCCGTACGAAATCGCAATACCATCACGAAATATCAGCATTGAACTAGTGTAGTAGTTTATAGAGTGCTCAAACTAAACATTTCGTGATTTTTTACCCCCAAAGTATCAATTTTCCTGCCTTGTCGGTAGTGGCAACCTGGTGTCCCGAATCTCCCCCTCTGCCCCAGGCAATCCCACAAACACCGGCATTCTTGTGGCCCTTGTCTAGCACTCGTACCAATTGGCCGTTCTTGGCGTTCCAAACAAAAACAAAACCGTTGGAAGAAGATCCAGAAGCTACATAGGCGCCTAGAATAAATGCAGGAGAGAAAGAGCAAAAGGATTAGCTAGGCGAAATGCAACTTTCAAAAATAATGCCACACATATTTGGCTTACCATCGGGACTAAAGACGCTCGTGGACCAGCTGTATGAGGTTTGAAAGTCAACGTGTCGGAATTCGTGCACGGCTTTACCGGTTCGAACGTCCACAATCTTGACCACCGAACCCATGCCGTTGGTCAACACCTTGGAATCGTCCAGAGGGTGGAATTGCACGGACGTAATGGCGCTTTTGTACAAGCCTATAGCAATTGAGAATACAGTGAAAACAAAAACGAAAATACCACGAGTGAGTGTTTTTGTAAGGCAAGTGAAACATTGTGCAATAGTGTTCGTTTCCAAAAATAAATTGTACGCACTCGCAATCTCTCCATTTCTTTCTCCCGTTCGTAATGTCCCAGAACCGAAGACTTCCAATCGTGTGACCCGATACCTAGAGTGAAGGAATCACTGGCCACATCGACCGGAATTGGCCGTCGAATCCAAAACAATGTTGGTTTTCTGTCGATAGGTTTGTTTGGAAATGTCCCAAACTTTTATTTGTCGATCTTTTGCTGCCGTCACGACGCCCTGGCCATTGGCCAAAAAGCGCACGCAGGTAATCTTTTGGGTGTGTCCCACCAGCTGGTGGAGCATCCGCTGCGTCGCAATATCCCACACTCTACAAGTCTTGTCGTTCCCGCCGCCAACCACCAATTTGCTAGTAATATCGACCGTCGGTGATGGAATTGTTGTAGCCTCCCCGGAGTGTGGCGAGTATCGAGCCATCGGCCACGTTCCACACCTGGACGGTTCCAGTCGAAGCTTCCGCCCGTGGCAATTCGGTCCGTCGTACACCGGACGCAAGCTGCCTCTTGGCGATGGGCCTGGATGATTTGCTTGGGTTGGGAGGGCACAACGGCTTTTACGGGTGGATTCTTTTTAGCATCGTTACGCTGGGTTTCTTTTCCAACACTAGTTAGTATTGGGAACATATTGTCTTGCATCGGGTGATTTCATGGCAGCTGCCGTCGTTGTAGTCTTTGCCGTGGTGTCTTCTGTCGAAAAGCCAAACCAGCTCTTTCGTTTTTCCTCCTGTTTCTTGACGATATGCAGCTCTGCCGATTCTTTTCGGAGTTGCTCCAGCATTTCGTTCAAAGTAGTTGACTTCTGTCGACAGGCGCTGCTTCTCTTCGATGAAACGCGTGGTCAATTGTTCGTTCTCCTTTCTCAAAGTAGAGCTTTCCTCCGACATCATTCGAATCGCGTCCTTGAGGCCGACGCATTGTTGCTCGGCCAGATTGGCCCGCTGTTCGCTGTCGCTCACCTGTGTGGAAAGGTGTTGCAAAGCCTTGTCCTGTTTTTCATTTGCTTCGGTAAGGCTCGAAAGATTTTGTTCGTGTTTCTTGCACAAATCTTTCAGCTCTGCCAGATGTTGATTGGCATCTCGGAGATCTTCTGAATCTTTTTGGTGCCGCTCCTCGTGGGTCTTCAACTGGGCCTTCAATCGATCCAGTTCCTCCCTCATCTTTCGCTCGTTCTTGAGTGCTGTCGATTCAGCATATTGAATGCTGGTAGTTGTCTGCCGTTTCATCGTTGACTCGAGATTCCTGCTGCGCCACAATTTTTTGTTCTAATTCCTGGCATTTTGTCTGCCAGGCATCGGCTTGCTTCCACAAAATTGCGTTTGCATCGTGAATCCCCACAAAGGGAAGAGTTTCGCGGGCGTTTCGCTCCTGCACCAACAACGAGAGGGTCTCCATCGTGTACTGTACAACTCGATGATTTGTCACAACGTGGCTGTTGATGGCTACTCCTTCTTCACATCCATTCGACACGATTATTAGTTCATGAAAGAATAATAATTATTGATCGAGACGCAGATGCGACAAGAATTTCTTCGTGATCCAATTTCCACGAGTCAATTATTTTTTTCTTGATGTCGACTTTCTCCAAACAGAATTTCCCAACTGGTTTTTGAGGGAATTTCTTTTTTTGAAATTTTTTTTTTTTTGGCGAGGTTAAATGTCACGCTAGGTTGCTGGCTCAGTATTTCCCGCGTGTCAAATCAACTGTGCTGTAAGCGAATGACAAAGTTCCAACTCAACCTCACTCACTACAATCTTGCTGAAATCAAACAGGAGGTGAAAGAACAAGCACACATCTGCAACGATCAAACTAACGGCAAGTTTGTGCAGTTGCGAGAAAAAAGCTCCGACACCTATTTTTTGTGTGTCTGATCGTGCCTTTTTCTTCATCCAAAAGGAGACGCTACCAAGATACTATTTCCGTCACTATTCTTTGTATTATTGTCCCTACCAAGACAAACGACACGTTGCAGACACGTTGCAATTGACAAGAGAGGAGAGATACGATAAAAATTGTCGTCGTTGTCGGGAATTGTGTGAACAGAAACGGTTAGGTTGACCCATCAAACGAGGCGAAGGAACCGGTTTCATAAATTTTATATTCATCCAAACAACAGCAATAAAGAACAAATCATGGCTTTCTCGAGGTTACGCCGACAATCTGCTTTGGCAACCTTGCTTTTCATTCTATATGGTCCTTCTGCGGAAGCTCTGGTTCCCCCATCGCTGAACCAAAAACATCGGCAATTTACTTCTTTGCCAGTTGTCGTCGAAAGTACTCTGAGATCGACTTCCTACCGATCCAGCACTTCTCTGCTTGCCGTCTCGCTCGACAAGACACCATTGTCTACAGACAGACGAGAAGGACGACGAAAATTCCAAAGAATCCAAATTGACCGATTTGCCCGTGTCGAAATTCCGACAGCTCAAGGACGTCATGTGGATTCGGGAGGCTCTGGAGGACTGGACGGCCGCCGAGTTTGCACTGTCGGTGGAAAAACAGGAGGACGGCGATTCCAAGAAAACCAAAAAAGCGTGCCGTCGATTACGAAAAACTCATGACGCAGCTCACCAAGCGCATCGAAGACATGACGTGCCAATCCTTTGTGGATTACACACCGTTGGTGGACGACGAGGGAATATTGAAGCTGGACGAAAACCTCGGAATGGGGCGGTATGCGTACACAAGCGAAGAACGAATGATGCTCATGGAGTACGTAGCAAATTTGAAGGGTTTTGGTGTTGTGTTTATTCATTAGTGTTTTAATTTTGTTTGTGATGTGAAAAACACATTTGACTCATTGTTTCTTTTTTCGCAATGCAGGAGGATTCTAAAAACTCGGGTGAATCTCTCCGAAGTCATTCAAAAGAATGAATTGGAAAATGCCGAATCAGAGGAAGGCGGGGAAATGCTTGCACCCTCCGCCTTGTTGGAAAAAGTGAAGGTGCCCGAATTCTTGAATTTGAGGGCCACACTCCGAAGAATCGGAAGGAGGAAATTCGACGGCGGTGGGCAGCAGCGGGCCAAAACTCTATGTCCGAGATGATGGGAACGGTTCGACTGGGAAGGGGGCATTGCAGGATCGAGCCGCTCTGCGAAAATTCGGAGGTGCGGTATGGGCACGCATCAATGGGCAAACCCCCGACGATCTGCCCGAGGACGACAGCGACGAAAAGAAGGGATTTTCCCATGAGAGCAAACCTGCCGTCACGGCCAAGATCGAGGACACACCGGCGATTCAAGAGGCCCGAAAGAAGCTGAACGAATTGAAGGACGAGCTGAAAGCAAAGGAAAAGGCGCACACGGCACTCGTGGAATCCGGTACGTTTCAAGTTGTGTAGTTTTTGGATTTTTTTCTGCGAATGCTTTCTATTTTTTGTAAGGAACGATTTCTGACACCAAATTTCTTCCCCATTCCAAATTTCGACGTTTAGGAATCAGCGCTGGCCAAGCCGTGGCCAACGTCAAACTAGCATCCGTCAACCCCGCATTGCGCAATGAAATCCGTGCATCGGCAGAGGGCTTGCAGGTCCTCGAACAACGAATCTCCTACCAGAATTTGGTGTACGAACTCGAGCGAATTTATACCTACCTGATTACCGAATTGGAAAATCCCACCACAAAGGGCTACATTCCCTTGCAGGATCGACTGAACGTTGCCGAATATGGATTGCTCGAGAGCCAGGTCGAGAGTTGCAGCAGAGATTTGAATGCCAAGGGGGTTTTGGATGCCGACATTCTTGCGGTGATTGCGGAACAAATGATTGACTTTAAGCGACGACTCGGCATAGACTATTATGTGGCGGGTTTGACGTACGACCGAGAAGCAATCTCGCGATGGCTGAACGATTTGTATTTGAGTTCCAAGGTCGGAATCATGTTTTATGTCAAGGGATGCCGTCTCTTCTGGAACGATATCCTTTACTGTGCCAGTTTAATAGGCCGCGCCGTCCAGGGCGTCACCCTCAAGCCTCGCGAAGTACGAACGATACGGTACGTAATATTCTTGCGTTATATTTGGCAATTGAGAAACCATGATTTTTTTGTGATTTGACTTCTTCTAACGCATTTTGTTTGTCTTATGTTCAACAACACAGTCGTACTTTCAAAGACGTCATCACGTTTCATCCCTGTGATTATCATTCTAATCATTCCACTTTCACCCGTGGGACACGTTCTTGTGTTTGGTGCTATCCAGCGATTCTTCCCCGACTTTTTTCCGAGTTGTTTCACAGAGCAACGACAAAACTTACTACAGCTATACGAAACAACGGAATTTTCCGAGGTGACAATCAAAGAAAACTTGCAAGAGAGACTCAATCGCTTCCTCGAAGCCCTGGCCTTTTTCGTTGCCAGCAAATCTCGGGAGGCATACCAAAGGCTAACCAACTCTTACTCCGAGGAGGCAGATGACAGCGTTGATGAGACACCGCCACCCAAAAAGGTCGAGCCCTGAATAAAAGGAAGAGATTGACTGTGCTATGCTTTTGGATTTTAACTTGTATCATTTTCTTAAGACTTTATATAAATACTTTTATATCATTCATTCGTTCATTGACTTTACTCTACTTTGTGTCTAATTCGAGAATATCAATGACGGTTTTCAAACTATCTCTGGATGTCACGACATTCTTCTTGGCGCGTTCGATAAAGAGCTCTACACGATCCTTTCCACCGCCTGAAAAATGACAACAACGATGAAAAAGTCAAAATGAGTCACACAAAAAGCATCGAATTCAACAGCAACAATATCCCAATCTCAAGTAAATATACTACTCACCCGGATTCGCTTCGCCCCAACTCGAAATAAAGGCCATGCCCGATGCCTCGTCGGCGTTTTCGGCAAAAGGCCTCGACAGGCCTCGACGAATTCGGAATCCCGCTTGGCGGGAGCATTCTCGTACAGACGCCGTAAAGTCTTTTCCGCCTTATACAGGGGATCCGTGGTGGACTTGTATCCCATGTACTCCATCACCTTGAGGGGCGAACGATCGCAGCTGACTTCCAGCTTGTCGCCTCCCATGCCGCAAATGGTGGTTTCCTTGTCCCAATTGTCTAGCAGATATTGGAGCCTCTTGTATCCCTTGACGACGTTTTGCTTGTCGATATCTTCCTGGCTCATTTTGGCGGCAAAAGCCGGCGTGTTGAACGATAAGATTCCGGTGGAAACTCCGATAAAGGCGGTGCTTAGGAATCCACGTCGATCATTCTCCGTGTTGCCATTGACCTGCAATTCCAAGCGTTGCGCTGCACCATTGTTGCTACTCTGAGGAACAAAGGAGTACCCGGCCTTTAATAGGGTCAATGTTACGAGTGCCAAAGATCTCTTCATCGTGCTTTATCCGCTTCTTTCAATCAATTTATAGGATATTGTGTCAATTGTGAGCTGTGATGAATCAGGAAACTAAATCGGCAGAGAACAAAATTCAACACCCAAACAAAAATCTCGACATTCTCGATGACGTCCTTGCCATTTTTTACATCCATATTTTTTAAAATCTCATACCTTTAGTACATACAAACCATAGTCTATGAACCTACCGCGCGATATGAAAAATAGCAAATCGTAGTCAATCGCGACGAAGGCCACTTTTTTCAACACATCAAAAAAATCAACGATGGTGAGCGATCCATCTTGATGAACCATCACAACAACATATAGCAACTCTTCTCAAAGTGTCAACGCATAGTACTGGAGTAAGATATTCATTCGGAATGAGTGCTGTATCTATGGCTCCCATCACTGGTGCTCGAAAGCATTACCAAAATGGTTCGGCTACGAAACACAAATTTGGCTCTTTCATCCACCACCCGATGCAGGAAACAAACCTTGACGAGATCCATGTCGAGCATTCGAGGGCAAAGCCATGGAAGTTTGATCCATCAGACTGTACGAGCGCTTCCAAGTTCGTCCCGTCGTTGTTTTGCTTCCGAAAGCGCCACTTCCAATAAACCCACCCTGTCGACCAAGGACTTTCAAATACTGCGTCGATTTGGTGCAAAATCCGAGATCGAGAATCCTATTTGTGCGGGCTGCTGCATGCCAGCGGACGCCCGAAAATCCTACTTTGCCATTCGGGCCTGGAACGTCGAATTGGCCTAGCATCAAGGAAAGCAGCACACAAAAGAATAACTAATTCCGGAGAACCGAATGTTGCTTTACAGGTGCGATTTCAATGGTGGTGGGATGCCCTGAACCAAATCTACGAGAATCCACAAAAGGAAGAAAACGATATCGAACCAAAGGATTATGCCCCCTTTTCCGTATCGGACACCTTGGCGGCATCTTATTTCAAGAATCCCATTGTGAGGGTCTTGAAGTATGCGGTTCACGAAAAACAACTGACGCGGCGCTTTTTGGAACGTCTTTCGGAGGCACGAGAGGCAGATCTGAGCAGCGAACAACCAAATACGATGCAGGAATTGATTGAATATTCCGACAGCATCCATTCCAGCCTATTGTATCTGACACTCGAAACTACAGACGTAAGAGACGAATCGGTGGACATTGTGGCACAGCACGCGGGCATTGGCATCGGATTGGTGACGGCACTAAGGGGCATTCGCATGCGGCTGGTTCGGGGAGACTGTCCGATTCCCAAAGAATTGTTGCCAATCGATTTTCCATACGACAAGTTAGTTTTTACAAACAACAGCAGCTTTGCGGAAGACGAGGACGATCCGGCACTCGATCCAGCCAATCAGTTGACAGGAAGCACAACACCAAATTCTGAGAGATGCCGTGAAAGAAATTTGCGTGCTTGGATATTCGCATCTGTCGGAGGACCCAAAAACTCCAGAGCGGGGTTCCCAAACACGCCAAGACCTGTTTTCTTCCGGTGATACCGGCAATGCACTATCTGACCAAATTGGAAGCCGCAAAGTACGATATATTCGATGAGAAATTGCTGGAGCACGACAACATGACAATACTGGCAAGGCTGGGAAAGTCGTGGTTGACTGGTAATTTCTAGTTGAGAGTGTCGATAGCACTGCAAAATAAAATTAATAGTTACTATTGCTACGATAGCGGGAAATCGCCCTTCTCTCTTTTCTATAGAGATAATGTTAATCATACTACGTATACTATTCATCTTCTGCTATTCGTGCCCAGCACGTTAGAATTAAAACCAATCAGTGTAAACAAGCCATTGAGACGAATGGATTCGTTCGTGGCTGCTTTGAGTGCCCTTGTCTAGAAGTGTTTCAGTATTTTCCTCCTGGTTGCTTTGTGCCAAGGTGGACCTCTTTTCTCAGCTGTCGACAACAAACAATCTACGTATTTTTTTTGTGAAAATTTCGGATTTTGTCACAAACAGGTATTTTTACCGCGCCAAGTTTTTGCACGTGGCATCGAGTACTGTACCTACGACAGAGCACGAGTCTCATCCAATGACCAATTTGACGTGATCATGATATCTGCAACAAAATGACACAAAGAATTTCACGACGAGCTTTTCATAGAAAAAAGCTGTTGTCGGAACAAGAGTAGTTGTACCCATACTTTCAATACAGTAACCATAACGAGTTCGTTTTGTTACTCTTGCATATTTGGACTCTACTAATCTGCCAGCTGCCCCCGCTTAAGAACAATGGAGGAGGAACATCATTCGGACGACGATCATATGGACGTTGATCATTCGGACGAAGAGGATTCGGACGGAGAGGATTCGGAAGACGAAGAGGATTCCAGAGAGGCGGATTCGGACGAGGAGGATGGAGGAAATGGTTGGGTGATTCATCATATGTTTGAGGATGACGAGTCAGAGGAAGAATTTCATAGCTTTATTCACTACGATGATCCCGAACTGCAAATCGAAAGAATGAGTGTCGGCGACATTCACGAATTGGCAAACAAATCGTTTTCGGACCAGAAATCGTTGCTGAAAGCGCTTCGCAAGGTGAAGCCTGTCTACGGAGGCGAAACAGACGAGGAGGCCGAGCAGTTAATGGACCTGATTCTCAAGCACGCATCTTGGTTTCCATTGAAATTGCGCGCAGCGATTGCTGCTGCAAAAGCCGAATCAGAAGCCTTGGATGACACCAGCGAGAAAACTCCGGCCATGTACTTTTACCGCGAGGTCTGTGGCTTGCTTGCGCATTTTCTTTGCGGTGATCCTCTTGAAGCCAATTTTGGCGAGGGCGAAATCGAGAATATGACCGTCGACGATGGGGTTTGGCACGGCCCGGATATCAGGGTGGATACAAAAGACCAAATAGAGCTGGCGATTCGTTTGTGTCCGGACGTCTTCCGATTGCTACGAAAATTAGACGACGGTACCCCTCCACAAATGACATTTTTTATAGAGTCTGTTGAGTGGCTTCCTTTCATTATCGATCTGCATCCTCAGTATCCCGCCGGTTTTCATATACCCACCTTTTTTGTGACCTTGTTGAACAACTACGACTATCAGTCAGACCGACTCGATGAAGTAAGCTTTCGTGTCCTTCAACATCTGGTGGACAAGCACGACGTAACTTCCGCTGATCTCAAGCTCATCATTACACAGTTTCTCTACGAGACGGTCGATACAAGGAGTTTCGGTTTCATTGAACGAAGAATCCGATTCCTGATCGGATGTGACCCTACCCTGTTGGCATTGGGGAGCGCCAAATACTCTTATTCGTATTTGATCGCTGCGTTCTGCGACGTCAACGATAAAAGAAAAGATAAACAACCATTGGACATTCGATTGTACAAGCTGGCAATGGAACTGGGAATATTGTATTTTCCACACGAAGTGTTGGGATTTGTTCTTCAGGAAATGAATTTTGGTCATGCTTGCAATATGTTCGGGGTAAAACCCGTCAAACAAGCCATCAACGACAAAATTGCGGGCCTTCTGGCGCAACACGAAATCAAGAATAAGAACAAAAACCTTGTTGATAGGATTGGATACTCGAAGCAGCGAATGACTGGTCGATTGGACTTGACGGTTTCCACACACTTGTTCGTTTCGATCCCATTGTATTGGCAATGAATAGAGGTACAAAATGAATGGCCGCTACTCAATGGGATTTACTTCTTGATAACAAATAAAATTTAAAATTTACAAGTACTAAAGTTTAACTAATGGATCTTTCAATTCGAAACTTACTGCAAAGAGTTGTACAAGCTCACAAAACACAATTTGGTAAACATCACAAGAACATTTAGAACTCTCCTTTCTCCTAGCGGTGAAGAAGATTATCGCCAAATCACTTTGTACCTCTATTCGACATCCAATACACTGGGATCAAAACGAATAAGCGTGTGGAAACCGTCGAGTGCAATCAAATCATCACCCGCTGCTTTGAGTATCCAATCCATCAACAGGGATTTCTTCCTATTCTTGTTTTCTTGCTCCGCCTTCGTGCTCGCAATCTTGTCCTTTATTTCTCGGTTGACCGCTTCCATCCCGAACAATTCCCAAGATAATTTCAAATTCTTTTCCTCAAGCACAAATCCCAAAACTTCGTTCGGAAAATGCAAAACTCCTAGCTCCATTACCAACTTAAACAAACGAATGTCCAATGGTTTACTTTTTCTTTCTTCACGGATTCTTTGTTCATGAACCTCGCGGGAAGCTGCTTCTCGACCAGTTCTTCGTTCTTCTTGCATCACACGGATAGCTGAAAGGTGACGGATTCTTTGTTCATTGATCTTCTTGAAAGCCGCAATTAAAGAAGAAGAAGAGTCTGCGATTAAAGAAACACAAGAGTCTTCGTCTTCGTCTTCATCATCGCCTACTCTCAACATGGCCGGGTCACATGCGATCAGCAATCGGATTCTCTTTTCAATGAAACTGAAAGTCTTGCTTGTGAGGACCGTCTCTGAGAGAAATGTTACAAAGATTTTTCTAAGATCATCGGAAGGTACATCGTGTTTGTTCACTATGCGTTGAAGCGCATCAAAGCCTTTTTCATCGAGTTCGTCTGAATGACACTCAGTGTTATTCAACAAAGTGTTAAACAAGTTGAATACTCTGTCAGGAAACTGAGGATGCATATCGATAATGAGCGGAAGGAAGGAAACAGCCTCTACTCTCAATGCCATGCGTTCCAGGAATGAAACATTGTTTTCTTCCGTCGATCTTATCAATCGGTATACGTCTGGAACCAAACGAATAGCTAGCTCAATTTGATCTTCTGTATCCACCTTATTATCAGGTCCGTACCATTCCCCATCATCGCACGCGACCACGAATTTTCTTTTGCTCTTGAAATTGCCTCGGAGAGGAAAACCACTGAGAAAGTCTGCCAACTGGTCGCAGACGTGAGTGTAGAAGTGTTTTGACGGAGTTTCCTCGCTGTCCTCACCTAAGGCTTCTGCTTCGACTTTTCCAGCAGCGATTGAAGGGCGCATTTTCGGGGGGAACCCAGACGCGTGCTTGAGGATCAGATCCATCAACTTCTGGGTCTCCTCCTCTGTTTCGGGTTCGTAGGCATGCTTCACATTGCGAAGGGTCTCCAGCAAGGTCTCGTCCGAAAACGATTTCTTTGCCAATTCGCTAATGGTGCCGAGCTTTCTTCTTTTGATTGGCTGTGGAAGCTCAACCTCCTCCTCCACCTGCTCCCAAGGGTCCTCCCAATCAATTTGAAACGCCATTGTTCTAAAGTGCGGGCAGCTGTTAGATTAGTCGATTCCAAATGTGGAAGAATAACAAAACGAAATCGTTATTGTTACTGTATTGAAATTATGGGTACAACAACTCTTGTTCCGACATTTGTTTTTCCCATACAAAAGCTCGTCGTGAAATTACATGTCATTTGTTGAAGACATCAATCTATCACGTCAATTCAATGACAAAAGGGTTTCGTGTGGATACTTCTCGTATCTACGACAAAGCACGTACGCGCAGTACTCAATACAACACCGAAAAAACCCGGCGCGGGAAAAATTGAAGATACCTGTTCGTGACAAAATCCGAAATTTGCATAAAACACCTACGTAGAATTACTACCGTCATATTTGTTCTCAACAGCTGAGGAAAGGCCACCATGACAAAAAACAACCGAAAGGACAATAGTAAAAGCACGTCTAGACTGGGTACTCAAATCAGCAACGAACGAAATCCATTCATCTCAATGGCTTGTATGGACTGCTGATTCGTTGTCCTACCATTCGAAGAACGAATCTTCGACGAAGCAAAGAAATTACAACCGGTTACTATACACTCTATAGTAGCTGGTACTTTTGCTTCTGGCATGCCATGTATTTTGAGCATTGAGGTAATCCAGCTGGCGAGAGAATTCATCCGATGACGGTTACAAAACAAGAAAAGAAGAAATAGAAGAAGCTAATAATGTCGTATTATTTTACTAAATGGTGAACATGAATCGCGGAATCCATTCGAAGGCAAACAAGAATAGTGGAAGATTCTCCTTTCTCTCGTCGTCCCGTAGAGGAGAGCTGCGGTTTGCGGTGCGAGTCTTCATTTTTCCCAGCTGGAGTCCTACTTCATACTTTGCTGGTTATAGCTTGAAGTATGCTGGGATCGAAACGAACCAATGAATACAAACCGTCGAGACTTATCGATTCGTCCGTCGCTGCTTTGGATATCAAACGCTGCAGCGTTCCGTTCTTGTTGATACTTTGTGCCAAAGTGCTCGCAATTTTATCATTCATTACTTGTTTTGCCGGTTCTTTCCCAAATATATCACAAGCAACTTCGAGATTCCTTCCGTGAAAGCCAAACCCTAGCAATTCGTCTGGATGATAAAGCTGAATTCCATTTTCTAGCATCAAATCGTAAAATCGCAAGTCCGATCCGATCTTGTTCTTGTGCAGTTTATTGCAATCCTTGAAAACGCTGAGCAAAACACCGCAGTTTTCACCTTCTGCTCTCATCAGAGTGGCTGTTGTAAAGGCTTGCAGTCTTTCTTTCATGAAATCAAAGCTCCTCGACGAGGCGATCGTCGTATTGAGAAATCTTGAAACTATCCGCTTAAGTATACGTGTAGACCTTCTTTTGCAGAGCACGTACTGTGCCACCAGATTGACAAATGCACGAAAAGATTCTTCATCACGTTCAGGGGTGGCAGCATCAAATTCAAAAGGGTCAGTGATATCATTAAGGCAGATTGAACGCTTGGATACACCATCGTTGTTCAGCAAGAGAGCCGAAAGGTCGGCAATATCCACATGATCACCAATATCGGGATATATCTGGAAAATGAGTGGAATAAAGTGAACCGCTTCTGTGCAATTGGCCAATCGATCCATCCAACGCTCGTAATTGTGTCCTCCTATATCCCAGAGTGCGTCTGGACACAAACGAAGCACTAGCTCGAGTTGGTCTTCAGTGTCGACATAGATTTCGGGCCCGTGCCAAACCGAATCCTGCACACCTTGGATAGTTCGACCATAAAGAAAGTGTACAACCATTTCACTGAAACGATGATAGATGTGCTCGAATTTGCATCCGTTGGTGCGTTGTGGCACACGTTTTGCTGCAGCCATCGCAGGTCGGAGTTTCAATGGGATTTGAGAGGAATGGCGCTCGATCAAGTATATCAGCTGTTCATATTCCTCACTCAAATAGGGTTTGTTATCGAAAAGATATCTGAAATCTCCTTTTTCTTGAAATCCGAAATTTCCTTTTCGTCGAAATGTTTCAAGCACGTTTTTGCCACGTTCATAGCGTTTTCCCAATTCGCGGATAAAACTGAATTTTTGTCTCTTGTTCAACGTGTCATTATGATCTCTGTCGAGTTTAGAAAATATTGCGTCATAATCTGGTTCGTAATACGAAGAATCTGATTCCGTTGCTCTCACTTGCGAGCTGGTGGCTTTCAGGTCTCCAGAGTTGTTTGTTGATGTTGGTATTATGGCAGCAGTTGGATGCCGATTATGATGCTGTGTGATCGAAGTTAATGATGTTGTTCGTCACTGGCAGAAAACAATGCGCACTTTTTACGACACACACAACATGCATGTGGAAATTACGGAATTCTTTGGCGCGAATTCAATGATTCTTTCGACCGCACCGATTTTGTTCCTCCTGGTTTCGATGATTTTGATTGGCTGATTGATTCAACAATGAACGGGACAGAGATCGAGAAAGAATTGGATCTTTTCGAAGTTTTCACAACACAGTTGGCTTCGCATCGCCGACATGACCGACAAATAACCGAGACTCGAGTTCTGTCGAATTTACGCGTCTGTTCGTGAGTAACACAGTGACAAAAAGCTTGTTGTGAATCTCTCTCTCTTGTTACTTTTTTCGGTCGTGTGAACTGTGTAACATCACATCTTCTTCGTTCACATAAACTGTATCTTTCTTAAATCACAAACCAAATTGTAAACATGAGCGTTGCAGCAAAAGCTTATACTGCCACGGCATCCAGCCTCCACTGGTTGAGTGGAATCTCCATGGTGGGATGCATTGGATGCGTCTTGCAGGTAAATACGAATAAGAGATTCGAAGGAAATGCTTGGTTTGGCCCATCCATTGCTTCGTTATTTTTTTGAAACGCTTCTTTAACATCATTTTTTTCCCCATCATTTGCTTGCTTTTTTCTTTTGTTCAGGCACAAAACAGTCCAAAAGGCCAAAAGGGACCATGGATGCATCGCCATAAATCCTTGGGATTGTTGACGGGAATTCTTGTTGCGCCCCGTTTGGCCTATCGGGTTGTCAATAGATCGTCGGTACGTAGAAAAAGTCTTGATAGAAGAGGAATCGTATCAAAATCAACTTGCAGCGCAGAACTCACACAACAAACCATTTTTCTCTCACTTTGTTTTTTCAATGCAGTACAAGCTGGAAGAGCTTGCTGGTACAAATGGTGTGGAACAATTTCTCGCCAAAGTCAGTCACTTCAGTCTTTATGCTTTCATGACCATCATGCCTGCTTCCGGAATTGCCATGGGGTACTTTGGAGGAAAGGGATTGCCATTTTTCTCCACTACACTTCCGGGCATTGTCAAGACGGACGACAACAAGAAAAGCACGGGAATGATTGCCAAGAACAGTTTCTTTGTGCACAAGCAGCTCGGAGTGTACGGGAAATACCTGATTCCCCTCCATGCCGGAGCCGCCGTAGGACACGCTGCGAGAGGGCACACCATCTTTGCTCGAATCAATCCGTTTGCTCGGCCTTAGAACTTTCCTTGTTTACAGAATAGACAAATTAGAACACGTGTCTTTCCACCTTTTTCTTCCGTATCTAGCAACTTTTTGGTTCCTATAAAAATGAAGACCTTCTATTTTATTGTTACATTATCACTTTTTTCTTCACTGGGATGGATGACACGAATGTGACGATCGCTTGTGATTGTCACAACACTACCATCAGGATTTCCCGTCACAATGGAATAGTAGCCATCGTCTACCAAGTCGATGGAAATATGAAAGGGCCGGACAATGACATCGTCCATAAGATCTTGGAGTTCTTCGATCGAATCGGCATAGTTGTTGTTTTGGTTATTGTAGTGTTTTTGGGCGTAATATACGTTCATGGCAGCGAGTCGACCCGGCCACGAAGGATCTCTTGGCATCTTGTTTTCGCCATTCTCGTCTCCAAACACCATGTAACCCCAGGCATCCGGGAGGTGCATCTGTACAAATCCCGAATACTTGCGATTGGCTGGATCCCAAACAATCTGTGGTTGCCACGTCCAGTTGATCTCTCCCTGTTTTTCGACCCTCGAGAAATTGATGCGCATCGTGTCACCAATGTTCGGTGTGGTGAAATTGTGTTCATTGTCTTCTTGTGTGTGCGCCAGCAGATCCTTATAGGACAAAGCCACCTCAATGGACCACGTCGCCGATCCGTTCTCGTCATTGAGTTTCCCCCTTGTTATTTTGGTGGCCGTTTTTTGTTGGTATACCTCGTAGTACTTTTCGTCGCCGGGTTTGGCGATCCTCCCCGAGTATTCTTCTCCGCCGTCGTCGTAGGGCTTGTTGAGCATGAGATTCCATACCGTGTTGATGGCATTTCCTTCAAACTCTTTGTAATTCTTGCAGCTGCCGAAGGGATCGACGAATACCTCAAAGTCCGAGTCTTTTTGAAAAATCGGAGAATTGCGTTCGTGAAAATGCGCCTGCGTTTCAAAGTCCGATTCGAGAATCGCCCCAATGTAGAGATGCGTATCGTCCCAGACGGCCTTAAACCGGGTTTTGCAGGCCAGAGTTGGCCGAGAATCGCTGGGGGCATTCTCTCCACGAATGTCGTCAAAGAGATCCGAAAAAGGGACATTTGTCCATATGTTCTTTGAGAGATCACCGTCTAGATTGTCAATCAGTGGATACGATATCTTTGGAGCAACGTAGACCTTTGGATATAGATCCCAGTGGGGTTGAAATGGTGACACTTCACTCATCGTGTTCCCCCCACCCCGAATGCCGATGATGTTGTGGATCATGGTCGATTGTGTTATGATGTTCCGAAGTGCCAATCCAGAAAAGTATGATGTTGTTGATGACACGAGAATCTTTTTTCACCGTGGGGATGTAATTAGGGATCGTACGGTATGTAAGATTGATACGTACGTAGTCGTGTACGTGCTTGAACCCGAATTTTTTTTGGCGGATCTCATGTGATCTTGCACTATCACAAGTCATTAAAGATTATTTCGAAGCCTCAGAACGCATTATTTTCCAATGGAGGAAGAACAATGGACAAAGTTGTAAAACAGGAAAAGCGAAAGCTCTATACTATACTCCCATGACAACGTCACAAAAGAGCTCCCGGCTGCCGGACTCGGTCCGCCGTGTCCTGATAATTGGTGCCATAAATTATGTGATTTTGAACCTCATCATGGTCTCATTGAACATGGTGACGGGCGATCACATGGACGAGCTATTGATGCGTGCGGCTCGATCTCTGGCATTTATATCTGCTGTTTCGAGCAGCATTAACGAGGCAATACCAACGATTGTTCACACGGTCGACGATCTCAAACAAGTCAAGAGCGCACTCGACGATCTCAAGAATGGAGAGGGGAGTTTGAACGACGTGAAATCTACCATTTCCAATGCTCTAGAGGATCTGAACGATGTGGGAGCTACACTCCACGAAATCAAAGACGTTGGAAACAATATGAACGAGAATATTCCGGGCACGCTCGACGAAATGATGGAATCCATTTCCAACACACTCGACAGTATGGAAAGCATCGGAAACACCGTGGAGGATGTGATTCCGGAAACGGCACTCCCCGTGTCCATTGCGAATGTCATGGACCAGGCAAAAAATGCGGCAAGCACACTCGGCGATGTGAGTGCCTCCATAGCCGATACACTCGATACGGTGGAAGCCACTATTGAGGAGGTCCTCGACGAAATGCCGGAGGATACTCTAGTCCCAGAGTCCGTTTCGAATGCCATCCACGACGTGAAGAATGTGGCAAGCACGCTCGGCGATGTGAGCGCATCCATTGCCGATACGCTCCAAGATGAAACAACAACGAGCGATTTGTAATGAGCTTTCCAAAGCAGAAAGGGCTTCGTTTTTTTTTCTCCTAAAATAATAACAACAACACGATGACGACGACGACGACGAGTTGGTTCGTCTTTCGATCTGGTTTCTTGGTCGGTTGCTAGAATGGTTCATAAAAGTGGAATGGGATGAAGGCTGCCTGGAAGTTGTAATTTTAATATTGTTCTTTATTTTACGTGTACATCTGGTTGCCATAAAAAAACCAAGTAAAACACAAATGAACCAAAACAGTTGGGATAAATGTGTAGAGAACCATGACAGCGGTTCTGGTTGTTGGTGGTGGTGCTCCAAACATAATGAGAATCGTTCCCCAGGAGACAAAGATAGTTGCCACTATGTTAAAGAAGAAGATGACGAGACGACAATCGTCGGGCGATTCCGCGCACTCTTCCGTTAGTGGTAGTAGTCTTACTATTCGGCGCAGAACGTTGCTCGTCAGCAACTCGAAACACAAAATGTACGTGGCAGTAAACGCCCACACAAAGGCTATCACAATACGCAAACGGCGGAATCGTTGTGGGATGTGTGGCCAACTGGAATCGTCGATGTGCCTGTTGTTATCATCGTCGTCACTGCCCGCCGTAATGGTTAACAACGGCGACCTTGCATTGTCGTCGTCTTCGTCTTCGTCGTCCCGACGATGTCTCCTATTACGACTATGTCTGAGAATTCTCATCGTGTTGTTGTCGTCGTCGGGTGGCAAATACAGTATCCGAAAAGACGTCGTCCCGACGATGTCTCCTATTAGTACTGTCTGACAATTTCGTCGTGTTGTTGTCATCGTCGGGTGGAAAAGGGTTAGGTCTTTGATTCCCGTCGGCGGTTTATAATTTTCGCGTGTTAGGGTGTTTCCCAACCGCGGGAAGCGAGATTGTTATATCTGTTGAAAATGTAGAAAGCGAGTTTCATAAATTCATAAATATGTTGAGAGCAAGTTCGACTACAAAATTACATAAGGATTTCAATGGTCGGCTTTGTATAATTACAATTGTTCCTTCAAGTTCTGTCGTTTTGATCTTAAATCTGTGGGGACTGCCTTCTCGGATACTACGATTACATATCTGGATTCCGATCGTCGGCGTTGTATAATTACAATTGTTCCGTCAAGTTCTGTCCTTTTGATCTTAAATCTGTGGGGATTGCCTGACATTCTCCGAGACTACGATTGTAGAAAGCGAGTTTCATAAATTCATAAATATGTTGAGAGAACGTCAAGTTCGACTACAAAATTACATAAGGATTTCAATGGTCGGCTTTGTATAATTACAATTGTTCCTTCAAGTTCTGTCGTTTTGATCTTAAATCTGTGGGGATTGCCTTCTCCGAGACTACGATTACATATGCATTCCGATCGTGGGCGTTTTATGATTAATTTTTGATGCTGCGCGATGAATGTTGCTTCTTCTGTAAGATTTACCGGGTGCAAGGTATCGTTATATAAACGCGTGACAGGGATGGAGAAAAGATCATCAGAAGTTGAGGAGGGTGTTGCTACTCTAGCAGCGGATTAGTCCGTTGTGAATTGTCTCAGTGACAGGACAAATATCGAAGAACCAATTCTGGTCCGGAGGTACTAACATATTCCTAGTAAAATGGCTACCAATTGTATCTAGGGAAAGTGCATCTCCGTGAAGTGTTCTCTTGTCTAACTGGCTCCTGTGAGAAGGTGAAGATCGAGTGAAGTGCACCGGAGCCAATAATTGGAAGCTGTCAGATTGTTTTTCCTCTGACGCGCAGAGAGAGAGAGAGTTGAATTATTTGGTGCCGCACATGCCGATGAAGTGAGAAAGCATAAACCTTAAAAAAGAGGACACGGCTTTGGGTCAAGAATAGTAGTATCCGCAAGACTTTGTAATACTACAGTGCTTTTTGATCGTATCTGAACAAAGAAAGGAAAAAGTGACAGAATGTATTCTCTATTGTATTTATTAGTAAGTAGTCATACGGACTACTATATTCAATTTGTTGCAAAATCCCCCAACAGATTACTCGCTGGGCTTTCTGGCAAAATCCAGTTCCTTGTTTTCGTCGTTGTCATAATTTTCACGTTGCATCTCGTTGCTGTCATGGATTGCATCCCATTCGTCGGCACTATCCTCTTCTACTTCACTCAGCAGACCTTGATATTCTTCGTCCTCCTCGTCCCGGATTTGTGTGGGATACATGGACGAAATTCCGAGGCAGTCACCATCGTCTTCTTTCTGGTAGTTTGGATTATTAGTATTATACCGCCGCTTGAATTCTAGTTCGTGAATGTAATTGTCCATCTTGGCATCGCTGTTTGCGGGCAGTTGGTCCGCCAGGTGGTGGGCAATCAAGACAAAGATTCCGGCCAGCCAGTAGGGAGATCCTGGAAAGGCCGTGTGTTCCGAAAAGGTCATGAGCGTGCCAAAAATCAGCGGGCCAATCCCTTCCGTCAGAGCCTTGATTCCGTTGATCGCCCCCAGTGCTTCTCCGACGGTTTCGGGTTCGACAATACCGCTGACCAGGCTCGACAGGCTGGGATAGACCAGATTACCCAAGAGCGACAGGGCCACGCAGACGAAGAGCTGCCACGACTCGTTGGCCGCCCCCAGTACAAAGCACTGCAGGCCAAAGCTGATGAGTCCGATTCGAACGGCTCGTTTTTCTCCCACCAGGGGAACCAAAAATCGCACCAAGACGGCTTCAGCTACCATGGTCGACAATCCCAGCGCCGACATGAGTTCCCCCAGTGTTTGTCGATTCATCTTGAAATGCTGGACGGCATACAAGGACAGAGTGGAAATGACCGCCCACAAACCTGTGTAATAAAAAAAGGCGACCTGGCCGACCTTTCTCAAAAAGGGATCGTGCAACACCAATCGGATGGAATCCCAGGGATTCCAGGATATCGAATCGGCGATTTCCACCCACATTCTCTTTGTCGCAATCGATGCATCATCACTATTTTGTCGCTTTCTTCGAGAAGCTTTTTTGGAAAATAGAGAAACCCGGGGTGTTATCGATTCTGGCAATACTGCGTATATATAAAGTAAATCCAGGAGCGTCAGAGCCAGCGTGCTTCGAAAGACGTAATCCGTTTTGGATGTGGCCAGATATCCTCCCGCCATGGGACCAATCGTAAAGCTCAGGCCAAATGTGGCCAATGCCAATCCGTAGGCGGTGACCCGTTCGTTTCGTTCCTGTACCGAATCACTTATATACGCAAAGACCAACGGAAAGGTGCTGGAAAAGAGTCCCGAAACACTCAGGAGCAACACAAAGAGCGGAATGGCCAAAGGTGGCAATACTTCCACTGGTTCCGAAGAAATGGTTGTCGTTCCATTGACAAGGGTTGTTGTCTCGACCACCTCGGTCTGATCCCACGAAAAAAAGGCCAGTGAACAGACAGGTGCACAGCTCCCCAATACCGTCACAAAGAGACAAATTTTGCGTCCCAGAGCGTCCGACAGCTTGCCAAACAACGGGCAGGCAAAAAAGGCCAGTATTCCCCGTATGCAGTCGGCAATCCCCAAGACGACATAGACATTCGATCCCGTACTTCCTCGATCAATATGCTCGGCAAAACGGCCCGTGTCAGAGCAATGGCCAGAAATTCCAGCAACAGGACGGGAAGGACGTACAAGTGTCGAAACTGGTGGACAGCTTGTTCGTCGTCGTCGTCGTCGTCGTCGTCATGGTTGTCATGGGTCATAATTTGTGGTATTGTTGGTTCTTTGTCTGCGGTGTTTATCACTGCTTCTCCGTTTCGTTGATTCAATGATCCAATCTGATTCAATTGTCCCAGCATTGTCGTATTCAAAGGCGAAGCAAAGGCATGCTCGGACGGCGTATGAAATTCTTCCTCACAAGTGTCATTGTCGCCGCCATTCAATTCATGTTGTATTGGTGTTGTTGTTGTTGTTGTTGTTGTGTGAATCTGCAATCGTCCCCGTTTGACGGGAGACGAGGCAAAGGACAGAGACATGTTGAATCAATAAAGTGAACAGTCTCGTCCTGATAGATTGCCTCGCAGTGTTGTGTTTCGTCTGTGGTGTTTGTTATCGGGTCACGGGCATTTTCCATTGTCGGCATCCGAAATAATTTTATGCGTAATTTTGATCCATTCTCAATTCGTGAAACTCAACGTTGGGCTTTTGTGAAAAGACTGACTGACTCGACTCGTGAAAGGTACAGAACTAGTTCTTCACAAAACAATTCGTTTGTGCAGATCTTGTGATCTCTTTTTAGAGCGCGGCAAATAATTCAATAATAAAACTTCGTTCAAGAAGGAAAACTGAAACGCCATCTCATCCATGATTCATTCAATTGAAACACCACTTTCGGAAAGACACACTTCTCTCTCTCTCTCTCTCTCTGGGTGTCGTCTTCCGGCAAACGAAAACGGCACCACCTTCGTCATATTGCAGCATATAAAACATTCAAAACATACAACAACAAGCTGGAAAAAAAAAACGAGAAAGCAACAATCACCAAACGCAATGGTGGATGGAAGAGAAACAAACGGGAACTCATCTCCGTCGGAACCAATCCTGGGGGACACATCGCAAGAATTGTTTGCTGTCGACAACGACAACAATAACAATGACAACATCAACAACAATAATAATAGCAAACCAGAAGTGCTGAGTCTATCTCCCTCGTTTGAATATCCGTCCAAAGACGCCAAAAAGGCGATGGATGATGATCTTCCGGTGACAAAGAAATTCGAAACGAAAAAGATGGATGAGTCACCGGTGAACACGGACGAATTGTTGAACGTTGACGACAGCAACAACACAAAGCCGGAAATGGAAGTAACTTCCTCCTTCGAGTATCCATCCAAAGAGGCGAAACAAGTAGAAATTTCAACGACTACAACAACGTTCGAGTATCCGTCGCAAGAGACCAAAAAAGATGTTGCGCCCGAAAAAGCAGTAACAGATACCATTGACGACGACGATATGGACGACTTGTTTTGCGATGTTGATGATGACGACGACGACGAGAGGCCAAAAGCGGAACCGACTTCTGCAACATGCGAGGGCGCTTCGTTTCAATATCCGTCTAAGGAGGCCAAACAATCAAATGCTGCGAAAGAAACGATGGACATGGACGATTTGTTTTGTGACGTCGACGACGACGACGACGACAATGCCAAGAAAGATACAGAAACCCAACCAACGCCACAGAGCACAACATCTTTCAAATATCCGTCCAAGGACGCCAAAAAGCCGAATGTTGAGAAAATAACAGTGAACAAGATTGAGGACGACGACGACATGGATGATTTGTTTTGTGACGTCGACGACGACAATGCGGCAAAATCTCCGCTTCCACCCACAAGTGTCACAACAACCAAAAGCACCACCTTCGAGTATCCTTCTCAAGAGGCCAAAAAGACAGAAAAAGCACCAGTGAACAAGATTGAGGATGGCATGGACGATTTGTTTTGCGATGTCGATGATGACAATGCAAAACCAGAGGCAAAAAAGGCATTGCTTGAAAAAGCACCAATGAAGATTGATGATGACGATGATATGGACGATTTGTTTTGCGATGTGGATGACAATGGAGTGCCCAAACCCCTGCCTCCACCTTCGGCTGTTGCAACTGCCAAGAGCACAACGTTCGTGTATCGTTCCCGGGAAGCCAAAACAGCATATCCGTCACAACAGGCAAGATCGGACCTTCCTTCCACAGAATCGCCCGCATCTGCTGATCTAGATGCTCCCACTACCCATCGAATGAATCGAAGCAACCGAAACAGATATGAGAGTGATGACGATGGAGACGAAGACGATGACGAATTCGGCACGGATCACCGAGGCACTGCTGCTACTGCCAATAATTTGACCTATGACAATCTCAGCCATCGCGTAAAAGCCCAAATGACTCACCGACAAAGCCGGCATCACGATATTGACAGCGATGAGGACGACGAAGGCGATTCCGACAACGACGATGACCACCACACACGTCGCTCCAGCCAGGTCACCCTCGACAGCACTGTCTATAACAGCGTTGGAGCGGTGGCCGTCTATCGAACGGGTGTTGTCTCGCAACGGCCTGCCGTCTTGACGCAGGCCGAACTCCATGGACCAGAACCCCAATTATCTTCGAAAGAGTTTGAAAGGAGACTTCCCTTGGGCACCGATGATGCCATTGAGGAAGAGACCTGGATCGATGCCACGGTCACCAGCATGCCAGTTCAAAGAATGTCGGGTTCCGGAACGAAAAAGCCAAACACTGCCCTTTTGGACAACGAAAACGTCAACGGAAAATCTGTCGATTTGCCCTGGTATAAGAGTCGCTTCGTGTGGGTCATGATCGCTATTTTGGTTGTTGCGCTTGTGGTGATTATTACCGTGGCGGTGGTCGTTGGTGGCAAAAATGCTGTTCCCGAAACTTTGCCAGAGCCTACAATGGCTCCACTCGAACAACTCAGGGCCCAACTCAAGGTCCAAGCCTTTGAGAAACACATTGGAAGTATTCCCCGATAGTGGCAACTCGTGAAGACGCCTTTGAGGCCTACAAGTGGTTGACCCAAAACGACGAAATCACAATATTTTCCGACAACATGAGCGAGGACGATGTCGGAATCATGAAAACCAGATACACCCTGGCGGTCGTGTACTATTTCACTTCGGAGGAAAAACTTGGAATAGAATGAATGGATGGCTGGAAGGCAGCCTCGGGCATTGTGGCTGGGCATTCATCGATTGCCGACCTCTTGGGGTGGAGAACTTTGTCCCGACGTATTTCGATCCCGTGACGGGCCTCCAATTCCAACAAAACAATCTGCAAGGGACGCTCCCAGACGAACTGACCCTACTCTCAAAACTCGGTACGTCTGAACTGCTGACAACAAGATTCCAAAAGCGCTGTGCGTTCTTTCGATAACCTCATTTTTTTGTTTCTTTTTTCGTGCTTTTATCTCAATCATGTGCTTGAAAGATTATCTGGTGCTATACGAGAACCAGCTGGAAAGCGTCAAGGGCTTTGAAAATGGTTTCGATTCGTTGAGTAAGTATTCTTCCGCGAGAGTCAAGAAGCGCTATTTGGTTGTTTTCAATTTTGCTTTGGCTCACGTTTGATTGTTTCATCCTGTAGGGTACCTTTATCTGAACGACAACCCGTTGCAAGACCACGAATACCTTTTTCGTTTGACGAATTTGAAAATCTTGCAGCTGGTGAGAACCGACTTTTCTGGTACCCTTTCGACGGAAATTCGACAACTCTCCAACTTGGAATATTTGGATCTCGGGAATAACAATTTGAACGGCCCTATTGCCAATCGATTCGATACCATGTCGAAACTGCAAAAACTGAATTTGGACGACAACCAGTTCACGGGCACTCTCGATGAGATTTTGGATTGCGGAGGACTGCTACAAGCACGCTCCAGTTGTTGAGATCGTATGGCAACTTTATGAAAGGAAGTTTTCCGGAGCGCCTCTTTGAATTCACCGCGCTGACAACCCTCAGCCATTGCAAAATCCAGGATCACCGGAACCATCCCGTCGTCAATTGCATCACTCACAGCGCTTCTGCAGCTAGATCTCTACGAAAACTATTATTTCGCACAAGACAACATCTTGCCAACCGAACTGGGCCTGTTGACAAACTTGGAAACGCTGGACGTTTCGGATTCGGTCGTGGGCGGGAACTCTTCCCCAGGAGCTTGCTAATGTGTCCTCCCTCCAAAATCTCAAGATTGCCACAACATCTCTATCGGGATCAATTCCCGAAGGAATCTGCGGGCTTGCCAACATGATTGCCATAGAGCACACGTCGGGAGTGGATTGCACCTGTACTTCGTGCTTCTTGGTGTCCGAGAATCTGCTGGGGCATGGGGTGTAGTACTAAATTGCAATCATGTAGAACTAGAGATACTGTAGAACCAAGTCGTTACTACAGTATTATTTTACAAAAAGAATATTTGCGCAACAACGAATTTTTGATATTACTTGTATGGTCGTTTGGGATGAAAAAGTTCCCCCTAAAGAAAAGTAATCCCCTGATTTTTCGTCGTTGCTCCAAAAATTTAAAAATGATGAGTGACTCTTTCGATTTTGATTCAAAAACCCTTCCGAAATTCAAGGTCATTGTCGATCCGCAACTGAACACCACGCATAATAATATTATTTCATGAAACACGAACAAAGCTCTTTTGAATAAACATTGTTATTTCCATTGCTGTATTGAGAATACAACAAGGGTGCTGCTCTAAAGTAGTTCCTCAAGTCACTTGACAAACAAATCAATAAACAACGAACGAGAGAATGTCCAGCAGCAACAACAACTTTTACGGGAGTTCCGCTCCCACGAATCGGAAACCTGCTCCCAAACCTCCACCTCGCAAGCCAACGACCGCTCGTACGACAAACAGTAAGATGGCTTCGCGGTCGACGTATCAGAGCAACAGAGCGGTTCCTCCCCCAAAACCTTCGTCGGGAAATGTTCCTCCCGAAAAGCCTCTGTCGGGAAATGCTCCCAAGATTGGGAGTCGAAGCTCAGCAACTTCGAGAATGGGCAGCACTGCTGGCACAATGAGAGCTCGAAAGGCCCCAGCGGCCAGCCGTCCCGTGGGATCCTACTATAATTCCACAGCCGCAACCAACGAAAGCACAACTACTACTACGTCGTCGTTTGCTTCGAATCCATATGCTGCTCCGGCACCGGCATCCGCAACAACTACTTCGTCCGATGACGACACGTGGGACGACTGGGGAACTCCGACAAAAACAACTACGACTACTACTGCGTCAAATCCGGCTTCCAGCTGGGCAGCTCCCGCTCCTGCCGCCAGCAGTACAACAAACGACTGGGCGGCACCTGCTCCCGCTGCTGCTACAAGCAATCAATGGGCGGCGCCTGCTCCAGCAGCTGCTGCTGCTGCCAGTACAACCACCGACTGGTATGCTTCGTCTTCCACCACCAGTGCTGCTTCTGCGTACACGAGCTCGGGATTTGGGAACCAACCTCAGCAGCAGCAACAACAGCAACCTAGTGCAATGCAACCGGGAACTGGGTTTTTCCAGACCAACACTTCGTCACAACCACAACAACTATCGGGTGCCATGGACACTTCGGCTCCCATGATGAATTCGACGACAACCGCTGCTGCTCCTACAGCGAATGCCCCCGCTCAAGCTGCTGGAGCCTTTGACTTATCGTCCTTTTCGACCTTTATTCCATCGTCCATGATGACACCCCAACAGCCCCAGGGTCCCGTCGATTCCACGTATCCATCCATAGAAGACGAGGCGCCTCTGCTAGAAGAATTGGGGATCAACATTCAGCACATGATGCTGAAATCAAAAGCCGTCGTCTTTCCCTTTTCTAGATTTGGAGGCGACCAGATCGATCCGGCAGCCATTTGCCAGGACGGGGAATTGGTGGGACCCGTAGTGTCTGTTGTTGGCACTGGGTGGAGAAATGGTCCTCACGGGAAAGCTCCAGTTTGGCTACATTTACATTTATGGATTGTTTGGCTGCATCGCCATGACCTTTGTCGTCAATTTGATTTCCCCAACCGAAGTCGGTCAGCTTTTGGACGGTCACCAGCATCATGGGCTATGCCTTATTGCCGGTGAACATTTTGGCGTTGGTGAAAATTGTCGTTGTCAATTTGATTAACTTGCAGACGCTGGGGAATATTCTGGGCACGCTCACGGTGCTGTGGAGCACGTTGGCCAGCACTCGATTGCTCGAGCTGGGATGTCACTTTGCGGGACCAGCGCTACCTGATTCTGTATCCGCTCTTGTTGTTTTATTCGGCCTTTGTCATGATGACGATATTGTAATCAACAACACAATACTACAAACAATAGTAATGATGTGAATATCTAGCAAATAGTACTAGCACGACGATACAATACAACGACTGGAGATTATTCTAGATATGTAGCTTTAGTGTGTGTCAAAATGATCAAATACTACTGTCTTACATTTTACTGGTTCAAAAAAATGTACAATGTGCATATGCAAAAACGTATCGTGTCTCGATATCTTCCTTAGGCGACAAGAGAAGATGATTTTCAGGTAATCCTTGAGGGTCAATCGCATCCCCTCTTTGACTCCCACCTTTGGTTCCCATCCCAATACTTCTTTGAGTTGAGCGTCGTTGAGTTTTTGGCTCCCGTGTTGAATTCGGCAAAGCCGCCCTGGGGGTGTTTCAGAGCCAACAAAAAAGCAGACACGATATCGGAAATGTAAATCCACGTCCTGGTAGCGTCGCCTTTTCCAAACTTGCGAATGGGCTTGTCGTTGACAATGTTCTCAATGAGGATTCTTGGAATCATATCGGGACGTCCGCGGGGGCCGTAGGTGGCAAAGATCCTCACCAGGGTCAGGTTCATCTTGTGCAAATGGGAATAACAGTGCGCCATGGCATCCGCTCCCACCTTGGAAGCTCCGTAGGGATTGATGGGCCTTCGATCGGCCTGTTCGGTGAGTTTTGTGTTGTTGTCCACGCGCTGGCCAAAGACGCTTCTCGTGCTGGCCTGGACGACCATTTTGACGCCGGACTTTCCGAGGGCATCCAGGAGCATGGCCGTCCCACGAATGTTCACGTCAATGTATTCTTCTGGGTGTGTCACGGATCTTCGGTCGTCGACCATTCCACCGACGTGAATAGCACCGGTGACCCCGTGTTCTTGGATGGTTTGCAGAATTTTGTTTTGATCGCGAATGTCTCCATTCACGATAGTCACAGAGGCACCTTGCGATTCAAATTCCTGGGCTGTGGTTTGGAGAATCGCAACGTTTTCACGTTTCTCCTGGCTCGAGGTCGTTTCGGAATTGAAGATATCATAGACGACTACCTTTCGTCCCTCTCGCAGAAGAGCCTCGGCGATGTGGCTTCCCACAAATCCGACTCCGCCCGTTACAAGAACACACTTACAATATTCCTCGGTGTAGTTTGGCATATTTGGCATGATTCTTTTTCGTTTTCTTGTCTTTTTGCAACGATTTGGTTTTGCGAATTATGAGAAGAAAGACAACGAGCGACGCATCCATCGAGACTTCGGAAATCATCGTGCTCCTCTGCCTACGACTTCATTCTTCCAAATCGTTCGACTCGCGAAAGGTGTTCCAATTCATGGATGTTTGCGTGTTCGACTTGCCAGCCCTACCCGTTTGTCCGCAAGACGACGTCTAATAGACACATTGTGTCTCAAACATATTGTGTCGAACATTGTGTGTCGAACATCATCCCGAATAGGCATATGCCTTTTAAACTATTTCGCTTTCGAATAAAATGACATGGCAGAATCACTGTAATTGGCAAGAGACCATTAGGAATGTACAATACAAGTCGACTTGATTAAGAAAGAAGACCTTCTCTAAAAATACGTTTCCAATTTCCCGATTGCCACCTCACTCATCATTATGGATTGAAAACGGAATGAATTGTCCAATTCGTGGAATTCTTGAGTAGAGTACGATCTCCGATTGATAACGATAAGTCACACTTAACAGTCGTCCGACTTACTTAATGCAAGCTTTCGTTTGAAGAATGAAAGGGGGTAATTGGGTATTACACCATTTTCGACTCTCCCCCAAATATCTTCCACGAATGGCGAATCGATCAACAGGAATCACCTCGCGTCCCGTTCTTCTCTAATCCGAATGGATCGCTCAACGGTAAAACGGAAGGCCGTCTCGCCGAAGAAGACAAAGCGTAATAAGCATAATTGAATGCAGAGGCCGTGATACACACGATAATATGAGTCGCGCAAGGCGTAACACAGTGCAATGTCCCGAATGTTCGTAGAAAAGTCGTAACAGTTATTTACTGGCAGATTTGATTAGGTGTAGTGAAAGTACACTATAATTGTTTGGCGACGTTTTTGTGTGGAGGTACAACATCGTGATGCTGTAGAACAACTTCCCACCGAAAATTTTCCCAAGTTAGATTGAACTGGTTTGATACGACTCACCACCCACTGCTTCCTCTCCCTGGCCATCTCTGTAGATTCAGGGCAAAAAAGACCCGACATCTAACCCTAGCGTTCATCAACAACCTTCGATACGAATCTGTATTGCTGAGAAGAAGAAGAAGAAGAATACGACAACCTCGGAAAGGACAACCCCGCCAATATTTTATGCAGGTCTTGGCTTGCACGAATTAATAATCGGTTGGTTCATTCGCCGATCGAAAGGTGCAGCAACGACTGTGAACTATCTGTGTTCTCGGCACAGAGGGCATCAAACATTCGTCAGCGGGTTAAAACGCAACAACTAATTCGGAGCAAAGGATAGAAAGAAAGGTTGGAGAGACATCCCAAACATCACAATGTCTTCTATTTTCAAAAATTTCCAGAAAAGCCGGCGAAAGAGAAACAAACCCCGGAGCACGACTCCGGTGAATTTCAATGACAAACCATCGTCGTCGTCTTCAATTTACGCGACAAGGAAACAACAACCACAACAATTGCAATTTATCAACACACGTCAAGAGGAAACAATAATCACCGGCCGAGACTATGATCTCTATCCGAGTCGTCGGCGGAGCAAGAGTTTTGAAAACCAATTGGAACAAACATCGTCCAACGATTCTTCGTCTCATAACAACAAGCAGTATATGTTCAGATCGTTGAGGAGGAAATCCAAGCACAGCAGCAGCAGCACCGAGCAAGGTTCTATGACACCCGACACGGTATCGTCCGGAGGATTTGCTGTTACACCGACCACCGTTAGCGAACACGATCGAATGAAGTCTCTGCGAGAATCCTATCCCAGTCGGAGCAAGCTGGGTTTCGAGGAGCAAACTCCCAATACCACAACAAATAAGAATTTATTGAAAAGTTCCCATGACAGGCAGCAAAAAAAATCCAGCCAAGAAGACATACATTCCGACACGACTGACTATTCCAAGCCCGATAGCAAACGATTGCATCGGACGACCTCGTCTGGCGATGACAAGCCTCTTTCGAGAGCGCAAAAGCACAACCAAAAAATGGTAACCATGAACGGAGATATTGTTCTTTCGAGCTCGTATACATCCAAATCCTCGGGAGACACGGCCACCGTAACGTCTGCGTCTTCCAACAGCAAGGCCAAGGCCGTCCGCCGAAAGACGGAGCGAAACGCACGCGCGGCTTCGGCTCTGGACGAAAAGGCCAACGATTTGTTCGAACGGGGGTACTTTGACAAGGCCATGGCCTGTTATACTAAGGCTCTGAAATTAAAGAGACGAACCTTTGCCCATTTGTTGGAAGAGTCGGACGATTTCGAAAACGACGAATTGATGTTGAAAGACGACAAGGGCAACCCCGCAGATCCGGATGCGTTGGTGAGCATGGCAACCTCCATCAACAACATTGGGTATCTCCGACAGAGGTCCGGGGATGCCACCCCGGAAGAAACCATGGCGGCCTACAAGAAGAGTTTGCGCATCAAGCGGCGGATTTTGGGGAACGATTCGCTAAGCGTGGGAAAGACACTCAACAACATCGGGAGCGTCCATTATTTGAAACGGGACTTTGCCAAGGCTTTGTCGGCGTACGAGGAGGCTCTGGAAATCATGAAGGCCAATCTGGGAGACAAGCATCCGGACATTGCCACCGTCATGAGCAATATTGGGGACGTTTATCTGGCACAGGGCGACAAGGAAACCTCGGTCAAATACTATCGACTGGCTTTGGCTATACGGTGGGAGGCCTTTGGCGAACACAGCCCACGAACGGTTCGGTTGCTGGAAAAGATTTCCAATTTGGAGATTGGGGACATGCAAGAAATGGCCAACCAGCTGGCCAACAGAGAGGACGACAATGCCAGCGAATGCATGGCCGGATCCGATTACAAACCCATCAATGAAGCTTTAAGGTTGCTACAGGAACAGGTCCAAAAGGACATTGCCCAACTCGACAAGATGGAGCGGGACGCGACGATCGAAGCTTTGAAGGACAAGATTATCATTATCAAGGGAATGCGGGATTGCTGGAACGGTTCGGGCCCAGAGCTTTTGGACAACGATTCCGCCAGCGTACAGACGGCCATGTCGCGGCTGAGCAACAGATAACTGCAATATGAATCAATGAAAATTATAGACTCACGCAAACAACAATAGATCAAACCATAATATGCACACTTCACAAAACACAATTTGTTTGAATTTCTATTCTTATGCAAAATAATAATATTACTCATTTACTAGAGCGAGCGATAGCAGAACGTTGCGAAGGCTTTGATATTCCTTGGATAAAAGAGACTCGAGTGGAATTTCTTGCTCAAGCGATATCGTGCCATTCTTGGTTGCCTCTAAGAGCTCTTTCCATTCGCTAGCTTGGAGCAAGGGATTGTTTTCTCTGGATTCCTCCAAGATTTGCGTCACCAACGAAATGGCTTCGTTGTCAATCAAATCCCGAAGGCATCGTTTTTGTGCCCGCGACACAAAAATTTCGTCTTGTTTGGGCAGCACAACCTTGGAATTTGCACTCACCAGCCCACACAAATAGACATCCATGACACCCCCCGGCCAGGCATAAATTAAAACTGGCAAATCGATTCCGTCTACTACTAAATTTCCCGCCGTAAAGGCCTGGACGTAAACATCGGACAAATCCATTTCGATATCGTGCGGAAAGGGGATTGCCACAATCGATGAATTGTCATCGTTGTTGTTGCTAGACACTGGTATCAAATAACAGGTTCCTCCACGAAGGCAGACCGCCAAACAGCTGCTTTTGCTATTCTTGTTGTCGTCGTCATTGGCAAGCATAATATGCCCGCTGCCAATTGCGGGGTACGATAGCAGAATCTGGTGATCCGCCTTGGCTATTCCCAAATAATCCTTGTTTCTTGAAAACAATCCAATAGTTCCGTCGGAAAAGGCAAGGCTCGAAAATTGTTTGTCGCCCACCGAAAAGTTGCAGGCAGCATTCGACCGTTGGCCATCCAATACAGGAACCCGTTTGGGCAAACAGGGATCCTTCGACAAAGACACGGTCGAGGCATCCACCAATTCCATGCCACGGGATGGTGCTACCGAATAGTGTTCGAGAGACAATGATGTGTTGTCGCTAGCAGTAGTGATTGTGGATTCTTGCCTGCTTTTCTCTACAGCGATTTGTTTCACATCCAAAATCTTGAGCATACTGGACGTTGGTTGTTCCACTCCCTTTTCTATGGTAACGACGGAAACCACAACCATTAATAGTAATTCATCACTTTCGTCGTTTGGCAAGAATGAGAGAGTTCGAACGGAATCGTACAAAAATCCTCCCCACTCCAAAATGACGTCTTTTGATGTTTTTCGTGGCGGCATTCTCTTTCGTTTGGGATCCTCTTTGTATACCTGGGGTACCTTCCAGCCCTCAATGTGTCCCGATCGATATCCAACACAGATAATGTCAAATCCATTTTCTGGAGCATTGCTGTGTGTTGCCATGCACGTGGCACCGAGCTGGCGGGTGATCCAGGTGTGCATCATTTGAAAGGTTGGTGGTGTGTCTTTGTCATCAAGAACCACCTTGATTTGGTAGACAATGCTTTCCACGGTAACTGCATACACGATGCTTGTGTCCTCGTGAAATGATATTTGCAATATCTTATCGTCACCAAAGGATTCACCATCGTCTGTCGCGTCCAAGGAAAATTTTGTGAGCGGCGAAATGCTTTTGGTGCCCAGCTGTGGCTGGCTGTCGAACTTTCCATACAGCAAGAGCTGTGTGTCCGATGCCACCAAAATGTATTTCTTCGATATCACAATGGGAGCACAGAGAAGATTTCCCCACGCAAAATCCTTGGCAAGTTGCTGCGGATGCGGATCCAGAGCAAACAATCGCTGTGGAGTCCTCCAGTGGCAGGGTCTCGGAGTCCAGCTTTCGTCGATTGCGGGCGAGGCGACTGCTGGTGGTTGATCCCATCCTTCCGTCTTGGACGATTCTTTCCGGCGCCTGGTGGTCGCAGCAGATTCTATTGGCGGTCCCGTCATTTCCGTAACTATCTTATAGATGAGCAAAGCCCATTCTCGTTTTGATCCTTAGAGTGTGGCAGTGGAAAGGTAAAGTAATGATTGATCTATGTTGTTGTGTTTGTGAAATAAGTGAAAAAAGATTTTTGCTTCGAATTCCATCCAAAAAGGATTTTGCGTGATGTGAGAAAGACTATTCTAGTCCCAAACTACATTATCTACGTACACGTAGTGTACCAAATCTTCCAATCAAAATCTGATGGGTGTCAAAAAACTCATTGACCATGATGTCGTCATACTTATTTGAAACACAACAACAAACTAAACCAGTTGTGGAAGATTTATCGGTATTGGATGTTCCCACCGTCTAATGCAGAGGAATTGAGCCCTTTCGAACACAATGAAGAAAATTGCGGTACATCGGAACACAATAATAACGAGCTTTTTGGCGTTCGTTGTATTCCAAAATGGAAACGTTGGGGCTTTCCAAGATTCGCATCTTGCGACACGAAGAGGCGTGGGCAATGCCATTCGATCAGCAACATTTAAACAATCAAGTGCAAACCACGATCGATTCTCAAATTCCAATATACCGCTCAGGATGAAGGGCTGGGACGGAGATGACATTCGATTGACAAGCCGGCTAAAACGAAAATTTTCAAGGCGGAGGTTGCTACTGGACCTATCTGATAGGAGCCCCACCAAGACTTTGCTGATAGGCTTGCAGATTATCTTTTATATTTACCAAATACTCACTACTATAACAATGGTCAAAAGAAAATTCCCATCCTACTGGCCCGAACACGCCATGGAAATGATCGTTGATTCGATATGGGGATCTGCCGTCGTCAACGGCCCGCTCACCAATACCTTTGGCTTTTCGGCAGCCTTTGCCAAGGCCAAAAACTATCGATATCTAACTTCTGGATTCTTTCACAGCAGTCTCCCTCATTTGTTGGTAAATCTCGGTGTCATGATCAATCAGGCAAGCTGGCTGGCCACGGGGCTGGGAGGCCCTCTGTATGCAACCACCTTTTTGGGAAGCATTGTCGCGGGCAATATAGGGCATGCACTCAACAGCCCCGACAAATTGTTTGACGTGGGCATGGTTCTGGGATCGAGCGCCGGGATTGCGGGTTTATTTGGTCTCATGTTTGTTTGTGTGACGCGAATTGCCCGAATCAACCCAACCAACGGCGGGGCAAGTTCTGGACAAATATTTAGAGGAATGGCCATTTTGATAGCTTTGGGGCTGTGGATGGACAATGTCAGCGTGGCCATGACCATTGGTGGATTCTTTGGAGGCATTTTCATTGGCCTTTTGTGCGGGCCGCGGTACGATACGGACTATGCGATGCGACGAAAGAACAGCGCCGGGTACGATCCACAAAACATAGATTATCGTCGGGTCATGGGATTCGGAATCATGCCCACTCCGGGCAGAATTCCACTCAACATTCTATGGACAGCACTCTTGTGCGTTGCAATGTCGAATCCAGGAGTTCGCAGTGCCCCACTAACAATCGTTCGAGGATTGCAGAATGCAATATGAAAAAATCCATGCTGGTCAAATGCCGAAAAACTACGATTCTCTGGAAGAAGATGAAAATTGACAAATAATCATTCCCACTCTTGCTAAAAATATACAATGATAGATCCAACAATAAGAACTAAGAAGATAAACGCACCAATGCGAATGTAAATGAAGTGCACGAAGAAGACAGACATCAAAAGAAATATCCAATACTATAATGAGATTATGGTGTAATAACTATGATTTTCTCAGATACCTTTTGAAAAAGGCTTTCCTCTTGCGCGTGTGGCCTGTGAATCTCGGAGGGTGTGCGTGATTTGAATTGTTTACTTGAGCGGTGGGTGTTTTTCATTCCAGACGTAGTAGTAGTAGTAGTTCAAATTTGTCATCGTCGTCATCGTCGTATGCCATTTTTCAAAAAATACTGGTTTACCTGTTGATTGGATCGGAAGAAAGAGAAGGGTGCTGGTATGAATGAATGTGAACAATAGAAGGAGCATAAAATATCTCGAGCTCGTGACCACTTGGCGTTTTTACAATTTCTTGTTCTGTTTGGCTTGGGCAGTGGACTTGAAGGTAGGAATGGGCTTTCTCTTGACGCCTCGGAGCTCCATTTGTTCCTTGAATGCCTTGACGTCACAGATTCCGGGAAAGAAGTGGGGCTGTCCGTTTCCGTAGCTGTCAAAGGCGGCAAACCAGCGGTTCCACTTGTACTCGGGGGTTTCCGTCTCCTTGAAATAACAAATCACGGGAAAGTCTTCGGACGGAAAGAATCCATAGTTGATGATCGTGTCGTACTTCCAGCGGTTCTGGGTTCCCGAGACGTAATTGTCGGGCTTGCGAACGAGCTCGGCCATGCCGTGTTCGTAATCCAAGCGGGGGCCCTTGACGTTGTAAAACTCAAAGCCGTCCTTTTCAAAGACGCAGCGGACTCTAGAAGTCTGAACCCACAAAAGAGTCGCAAACAAAATGTGAAAGCCACCACCAAAGATTCCAATGAGCGAGGGAGTTCCATCGGCCATGTAGGCTGTGAAACAAAAAGTTGAGTGAATGATTGGAGGAGAGAAACAATAGTTGAGTGGGTCATTTGCGAGTATTCGACAATTCGTGATGCCAATCGTGAATATTACGTACAGGGATGGTAGGCCATGATGAGAGGTCCCAACAAAGCCAATGCCCAGGTCAGGGAATAGTCGGGAGGAAGGACGACGTCCTTCATCATCATGCGGCTGATTGGATTAAACTTGGGATCCCTGACGGGGGTAGTTTCTTCGTGTTGGTTCAACGGCTTGTTCGACCAAGAGTCGAGATCCTCTGGAGGAATCGAAGCGACATTCAACGAGGAAGTGCGAGCTTTCATCTGGCTGGGGGCGAAGGCACTGCTTGTGCCAATGCACAAGAGCATGGAGAGGATGGTGGCGATCTTCATTTTGATTTCTATGTACAATATTGTTCGAAAGAGATATATTCGTCTTGCAAAAAAGGTGTGAATGATGAGAAGCAAGAGCCGAGGTTTCAAAACTGATGGGTTCGAAGCGTGTGTATTGTACAGTGCTTCGAAGATCGTGATCGGCTATCCGAACTCTTTCTCGAGTACTAAAGAACAAGTGATCCATCAACATCACAAATAAAAGAGTTTTTTGTGATGGAATTTTGTGACCTACAAAATCACGGAGTGTCTGGACAGATGGACAAAACATGCGGCTTCGTCTTTGTTCTTCGACGTCATTTTTGATTTTTTAGAGTTCTCATCCGAGCATCTTGCGCAAAATGTTCAAGTCGCGTGGGAAAACGTGACTTGGTTTTCATGCCGACGAGCTCCGAAGAAGAAGAAGAACGATTGGTCCAGCAACTGTAGAATGAAAAATCACAAAACTCCACCCCATTCCTTCCGATGATTCATTTTCGTCTCAATGACGACACACATAACAACATCTTCTAAAACCCAACCAACAGTTATGGCCAGTGTTTGCCATGGGCTTCTCAAAAGCCGACTTTGACCAAGACGCAAAAGCGCTGCTTTCTGCCTTTGCTGCATCCAAAACAGAAGAATCCGTCGAGCCTTCGTTTGCTCTTTGCGACTGGAGGTTGATCGGTGGCGAGAATGATGGGTTTTACGATTCGTATCTTTTTCATCCTCCCGTGACCGTTTCAGGTGCCTCTGAACCTTTGGATGGAACGAATGAGGCAAGTGTTGTGTCAATATCTCGGCAGGAATCAGATGACAATTTACTAGAGGAAGAAGGAATAATCGAAGATGATCAATGTTACGTGGACGATACCAACACAAACGACGACGACAGGCTAGTTCAAAAGTTTGTTACTCAGTGGACGTTTAGCATTGTTTACAGCTCTACCTATCAAGCTCCTGTTCTATATTTCCACGTACAAGAAGAATCGAGTGGTAATCCGGTTGGACGGCAGCTTCTGCTCAAACTACTCGGGCACGAACACCAGCGGTCGGCCTATCAAGCCAGCAACGACTTTCCCACCGATGCCTGGGAGTTTGTTTCCCAAGAAGAACATCCCATTACGGGCATTGCTTCGTTTTTCTTACATCCATGCCAATCAGCACAGAGACTGCAATTATTATTGTTAACAAACGACAAAACTGTTGGTTTGGAAGAACAACCGAAGCGTAACGTTCTCTGGGCATGGATGTCTATGATCCTGCCCGCGGTGGGCCATTCTGTTCCTTCCGCGTACTTTACGCAGATTCAAAATTGCATGACACGACAAAATTGAATGTTCACGGCGAACCGGACACGAGGCTCGTGGTTTCGTCCAAGCTTTCGTCTTCCTTCAAGTGGTCCACAACAACATTTGTTGTAGCCTTGCTTTGTGATGTCGTGTGAACATAGCCAAGAACTCCTCCACAGACCGTCACCAGTGCCACGAATTTCGCCTCGGAAAAACACATTTCGGGCCCTCCCACTTTGTTGCAGTAGAAGAAATTCGTGCAAACGAATACCAAGACGGCCTGCAATCCCTTCATGACACCCGCACTGGTGGCACCCCCCGGATAGTGCTTGAGAGTGTGGAAATGCGTCAGCGAATGCACAATGCTAAGAGCACCAAAGCCACCCAGTAGAACGCAGGCATATAGTATGGACGTTTGGGCATCCTGCATGGGCTCCCAGACGGCATTGTCAAAATGCGGCAGCGTGTACAAGAGTTGCCACAGCAGCAATAAAAATCCATTGGTGCCCGACTGGACAAAATTGTTTTGGACGACCGACAGCTTTTCGTGGCCTACCGTCATGATTCCCTCGCTCAGTACGTACGTCATGCCGTGCATAGCGGATCCAAAAATCACCAGCAGGCTTCCCGTCAGCACTCTGGATCCCGTGTTCACCGAATTAGTGGCCGTTATCCCTAACCCAGAAAAGACCATGACCACACAAATCCACTGCCGAAAATTCATGGTTCTTTTCAGGAGAAGTTGCGAAAAGACCGCAGTCCATATTGTCACGGACGAATAAATAATGGCAAATATCGTAGGCCCCGCCATGGATGCTCCCGTGTAATTCAATATTTGAGAAAAAATGTCCCATCCCGCAATTCTGAAATAAAGGAAGAAAAACGGGAAAAGGCCATGATCACAAAACACAGTCGACGTTTAGAATCAAGGAAATCGAATGTTTGCAGTTTTCATTGTCTCCATTGAATTGCATCGACTTACCCGATACATTTCAGGACGGTGATTCGGCTGGGCCAGCTTGGCGCATGCTCCAGGAACAAAAAAGGCAGCAGGAAAAGTGCCGGGACGACGTAATAAAAGAACATCATCAATTGAACTTTTGGATTGGCAAGACCCGCCTGTTTCAGCAGTGTCACCACCAGGGGCTGGCTGGTTCCCGATAAGACATAGAAGACGAGACCGGCATATACTCGGAACTTGCTGGGTGGGAGCTCGTGCCGAGGGTGGTCTGTTGTGAAGCTCATGTGTCTCATTGTTTTTGCCTTGCTGTCAATGCGAGAAAAGAGAGTGAGAATAGAAGCATAACATATAATTGATTCAAGTTAAACCAAAGCATACTTACGAGAACTGTTGAGCGTTATTGGCCTTGTGATTCTTTCTATGAAACATTCCGATACACCATCATCTCTGCATTCTTTGTTGCCGGAGTTGGGTATGTGAATTGTAGCAAACCTCAACCGGGATGATGTCATGAAGACTGTTTATGCTGAAAAACGCACGCGGGTTATGAGGCCGTCTATCATGACTCATGTCACACATTCCAGCACACAGTATTTTTACATTCACTTTTGAATCATAAAATGCCGGTTGATCGTTCAGAATTTTGAAATCAGAGAGTAGTCGCGCGCGCCCATGAATCTCAGCATCATCTCTCGTTATGTGACACGATCTTTCAATGAGAAACGCGACAGCGAATCTATGATGTGAAGAAAGAAATTCTCCATCACTCAGCTGCTTCACTTCTACGCTGTTCACAATTCCATCACGTCAATTGAATAGAAATACACAATTGATTCAGATCCAAAGACTTCGCCGCTAATTGACGCACGGAAGCAAGTTGAGGAAAATTTTGCATTTCTTACAATAAATTTGCTATTACTATGGGCCCTGTAGAATCTGGAAACGACGCGATCAAGGAAACCTACTTGGCACGATGCCACTGCGGAAAAGTTCGGGGCAAATTCTTGGCCAACAGAGAACATGTTGTAGCCTGGGATTGCAATTGTTCCGATTGTTCGATGCGGGGAAACGTGCACCTTGTTGTTCCACAGGAGGATTTCAACCTCGACATGCCCCAAGACATTTTTGATTCTTCGACGATCGAGTATTTGTGGGGAACAAAAACCGCCAAACGACGATTTTGCAAAACGTGTGGAATTTTGCCATGGTACAGACCTCGATCGAATCCAGATGGGTACGGAATCACCCTCAAGTGCGTCGACTGGGGCGAGAATAAGCCGAAGATCGAAATCAAGTATTTTGATGGCCAAAACTGGGAAGAACAATTTGCCAAGTCCGATATTTCGAGCTACTCGAAGAATTAGAAGGATACAAAATTGATTTTATCCGAATATGCAAACGTCTTCGATTATAGTTTTTCTTTTTAGCTAAAGTATCGCTATTTCTATTTTCTTTAAACTTTTTAAAACTAAATCGTCAGAAAGCTTCGTGCCGCCACCCGGAAGGCAGTCAACTTTTGCGTGAATCTATCTCTGTTCGCGCTGTCTAGACTGCGGTTGACATCCGCAAGAAGTTTGTTCAAGATCTCGTTCAGTTTGGCCTGATTCTCGCTCGATTGCGTGCTCAGTAAATGGTTCTTGTACTCTTGGAAGCTCGACTCGCTCGCTAGCATGAGACTCAGCATGGGCCGCATGACAGCCCAGTGGTTAGAAGGTGGGCCAAACAAGAGCAGGTTGAACAACGTCGTTGTGAAACCAGAAAGAAGATTTGGTTGTGCCGCGAGATGCTATAAGGAAGGAAAGAAGGGAAAAAACGTTGTGAGAAATATTGTCGTATAATTTCGTCTGCCCAGAAAATTATCGATTTTTCGACTTACCTTGGTGAGATTGTGCATTTCCACCTTGTCCTTGCCTTGATTATTGAAAAAGTATGTTGTCAGATGATCAATTGCATTCGCACAGAATGAACTGATTGTTTGGTCGCTTGACTGAAGGCCCTCGTGAACCTGTAGTCATGATTTGCAAGAAGACGTTCGTATCCAACGCGAACACCCTCTTTTTGTGGCTACGGAACAGAATCTCGATAAAGCTATAGTACGCTTTGCTCAACTTGGGATAAGCATTGACATCATCCAATGGCACAGAAAGTGCCATGTTGAGCGCTACATCGAGCGCGTTTTGCAAGGCCATATCGTTGTAGAGTTCAAAGACTCCAAAACAGACATAGTTTCCTCCGAGGGCAGAGTTCAGAACATGCAGAGACAACGCAAGCCCCTTATATCGCTTTTTGTAAATCTGCGGGTCATCTTTTGATGGTGGAGGAGTTGCCATGAGTCTTCGCCCATAGGCACACACAACATCACTCGTGTATCGGAAGAGTAGAATACCGTTGGGGCTGCTCTGGTCAAAATTGACACGATTCGCCTTGTTGTGACAAAATTCGTGCAAAAATCGCAGCAAACTGATCATCACATCGGTTTGATCATACCACACATCCGCAACTTTGGAAAAGAGAGGAAGGTGTTGGGGATGAAGAATCTCGAAGAGAGAACTATACGTTTTTCGGTTGTGCAAACTGGCAGCAATACCGCGCAAGTCTCGGAAAACTCCAATCAACGGTGCCCGACAGTTTTCGCTTCTCAAATCTTGCGGTGAGAGCGTTCCCAGTTTCGCTAGAACACTCATGATCGGGTTCGAGAAATTGCTCAAATGTCAGTCCAAGCTTTTCCTCTCCGTTCGGCGACAAGAGCAGGCGAGTTAGAGTAGCATGGAACGTTAGTTCGCTGCCTGACGTTTCCCGGTTGGGACAAAAACGGAAAGTGATCGCTCGTGTGATTCTTGGCCAAAAAGCGAACTGTTTCCAGCGTTAGCAACAGCTTCGAACTACTGTATCCACCAGCCATATCGTGGAATAGATCCAAAGTTTTGCTCACAATCTCTTGATCCTCTGGCCAGTATTTCAGATTGTTTCCCATTTTTGTCACAATAATATTAGCTACGACCGTGTGATCACCCATGCCCAATTGCTCAAACATTCGCAAATACACTTTTTGCTTCGTCGAAGGCGCCGAATCCAACTTGGCGACAATCATTCCCACGGACAACGTATCTCCGCCCAACGAGCTCACACCAGAACTACTGTTTCCGGACATTTGATCCCACATAAACATGTACACCCGACGGAAGTTTCCAAAGTAAAACAAGAGAGCCTGCTCCAATTGCGAATCTGCCCTTCCTGCACCATTCGAAGACGTCAAACGATAATCCATTCCCTGGGCAAGCTGCAAGGCGCGGCGACTCAAGCTAGCATCGATAGCCTCCTCTCCCTCCCCCATATGAGCAGAGGACCACGAATGGCCACCAACTATCGCTCCAACCATGTAGGTCAGCCACGTCAATTGTCCCTCGATAATTGCCATCGATTGCTGAACGTCATTCGGGGCAGACGCGGTTGGTTGAGTCCCCAGGCGGCCTGTCAAGATCCCGGTATTGTGCTAGGAGGGGATCAAACTTGGCCAAAATCATTTGTGCAACTGGCCCGTATTGAAATCGACAAATGACGGGCAATCGGTCCATTTGTTCCCGAAGAGATCCATAATCATCCAATGGATTCTCGTATACCCCGTCGCTTCTCAACACAGCTTCCACCGATCCAAGCATACTCTCAATGTATGTTTCAACCACAAGCAACACCTGTTTCTCCAAGTGTTGTACGTGCCCTTGAGCTCCCGTCTCGGGTCGGACGTACGGCACAGCGGCAACCAGCCTGCCCCAAAGCGAAAGCAGGTAGTGTATCGAGTTGGTAGAGTATTGCCAGTTTCGAATCGATTGCACGGTGAACGAGGCAGCAAGTTCCAGCCATTCCATGTATCCATCCGTCTTGACTAACTCGGATAGCTGATAGTTTGCCTTCAGTCTGCCTAGGAGACGACAAAACTGATGGTAGTTGTCTTGGTGCTGCAATCCTGTTTGTTTGGACAGCATTTCCCGAATTCCCGTAATGAGACGGCCCAAAAAGGCAGCTCGATCTTTGTCTGTGGGAAATAGAGAACGTCGTACCTGACGCTAGCAAAATAACAGCCTCCATAGCCTTGCTGGATCGTGGAGGCGTTGTATTAGCATAAAAGTCAAAAAATAGTTCTGTTGTGGCCGAGTCTGACAAAAGCGCTCGCCAAGACGTGGGTGCTTGAATGGTTCCAACATCTTCCGTGGATTCGTCCGGGTTTGTCCCAATAAAATCAAACGATAGACATCGGACGGTAAGGGCGAGGGATTGTTCTCCAAGAATCTTTTCCTGTTGTGGATCAGCGGCTGTTGGAAATTTAGAGAAAAAAGATAAAATGTGGGATGTGAGAAGAAGCGAAATTGTTGAGAACAGATATTTCTTCCAAAGAAAGCGTAATCCTTTTTCGATTTGCCAACTGTATGTAACAAATGATAGACTTACAAATAGCTCTTGTTTGTAGTTGCTTGAGCGTTGTCAGGCCCAGTTGAAAGACCTTCAATAGACAAACATCCCGAAAGCTCACCGAAGTCTTTCGGTGTTGCGTCAGAGTTCGTCCGGTTGTGGGAATGTTCAGCTCGTCCACCAGCTGGTTCAGAATCTTTAGTCCGAGTATGCAGTGTTCTACCGTCGCCTGCAAAAATTTGGTAACGTCGTCGGCCAGTTCTCGATGGACGGGATCGTCGAACCATCCGAGTTTGGTGATTCGGCACACCAACTTGATCAGACTCACCACCACAAAACTCTCCAGCTGGGGGCCATTGTTGGCCAGATACGTGAGGACATAGTTCCGAATGTCAATGCGTTGCGGTATAGTAAAAGAATTCCAGTGTGTTGTGATGAGTTCGGTCAACGAGTTGGTGGCCACCAGTCGTGCGTATTGCGATTGGGTGTTTTCCAGAATGTACTGGCACTGCGGAATGAAATCGGCAGACGACTGTAAACTCATGAGACGCTGCTGGGCTTCTTGTCGATTGATCTGTTCCCCATTCTCGCCTGTAGATGGTGCTCCCGTGTACAGAGTCTCGCACAAACTTTCGACTTGTTTGAGTTGTGAGGAATCCATTGTGGCCTATTCGATTCTCGTTGCGGCCCTTCTTGTTCGTGTATTAATTTGTGGTGATCCGAATCGATTCAGAAAAAAGAATCAATATCGCCTCGGACGTTGGGTGGGTTTCTACTGTTTCTTCTATTCTTTAGCACTAGAAGAGCAGCCTCTGGTTTCCCTACTACTGAAATCCACGCTCCGATGGCACCACAAGCTAATTCAATCTGGTTGTTGGCTCTTGCTTCTCGTTTCTCGTCTCCTTCGGCAATAACAAAAATCCTTTACAGTATCCACTCAATCTGTGGACAAAAATGCGAAAGCAATGTGAAAAGATAAAAAGTATTGCTTTGGAGATTCACTGCCAACTAATCGAAGACCCCGACAAGCCAATGTTTCACGCTATTTAGTGTCATTAATATGCGTGCATCATGCATTGATTCATTTGCTTATTCAAAAGCACGATTCTGATGGAGGCGCAGCGAGGATCCTCAATCCTCTTTCGGAGTCTGACGGAAAAATCTCTTCGGCTCGAGTGATTTTCAGGCAAGCAACGTGATGACTCCCGCACCAATACGCGCCGTACTAAATCTTGTGACTCCTACTGGCATGAGTCGTAGATTGCCGGTGGCTTCGGTGTCATTCACCGCGTGAGAGGCCCACAAAAATCGACGTAAACGTGAGAAACAAAAAGAAGAAATGGGTAAAACTGACGTATGGACAGACGAAACTATGACTAAAATTTCTTTATAAACTATGTTTATACTGTATGAAACATATGATATAGGTCCTAACCATAGAGCTTCCCATATCCATCCATTTTTCAAAACTACCTCCACAGCAATCGTGAAACATCACGTATGGAAACGAATCGGCCTCGTCGGAACGAAACACACATCATCACAACTTCGCTTTCAGGATTCTATAATTTTGTTATGCGAAATATTTTGCTCTCAATACTCTTGCTAATCCATTTGCTCCCACACTGCCACTGCTGCAACAACAACCAACACTGTACTAATTTCGAATCCGAAACAGAAAGCACTACGATGAGTAACGCCGATAAATTCCTCGCCGCCGCGGCCGACTTTCCGGAAGATGCCCTTCCCGACTCCAAAAAGGTCTACGAACACCCTCTCGTCAAGCGATATGCCACCAAAGAAATGTCTTTTATTTGGTCGCCCGCCAAGAAATTCACGACATGGCGCAAATTATGGACGGCTCTTGCCACCGCCGAGCAGGAACTCGGAGTCGAAATAAACGACGAACAGCTGGAAGAAATGCGAACCAACCTCTTCAACATTGACTTTGAGCTGGCCGAGAAAAAGGAGGCCGAATTCCGTCACGATGTCATGGGACACGTCCACGCCTTTGGAGATGCGGCTCCCAAGGCCATGCCCATTATTCACTTGGGAGCAACCTCCTGTTATGTCGGGGACAACACGGATATTGTCCAGATCCGAGATGCCCTCTACCTCGTCAAGAGAAAGTTGGTGCAGACGCTTGCCATCCTCAAAGACTTTGCCGTCAAGTTCCGAGACTTGCCAACCCTTGGTTTCACCCACTACCAGCCCGCTCAGCTCACTACTGTTGGAAAGCGATGTTGTTTGTGGATGCAGGAGCTCATGATGGATTACGAACGCGTCTGTATCGAAATCGAAAATCTTCCCATGCGCGGGGTCAAGGGAACCACCGGAACCCAGGCAACCTTCTTGGAGCTCTTCGAGGGTGACCACGAAAAGGTCAAGGCCCTCAACAAGCGCGTCTGCGAGCTCATGGGCTTTGACAAGTCCATTCCCGTTTCGGGACAGACCTACACCCGTAAGATCGACTTTACCGTTCTTAGCGTCTTGAGTGGAATCGCCCAGTCGGCCAACAAGATGTGCGGTGATATTCGATTGTTGGCCAACCTCAAGGAGGTCGAGGAGCCCTTTGCCAAGACACAGATTGGTTCCTCCGCCATGGCCTACAAGCGCAACCCAATGCGCTCCGAGCGATGCTGCTCTCTGGCACGATATGTCATGGGACTCCCAGGAGGTGCTGCCAACACGGCCGCAAACCAGTGGTTTGAGCGCACGCTGGACGATTCCGCCATTCGACGAATTATTTTGCCAGAGGGATTTTTGGCCGGTTGATGTCATTCTGACGCTCTTGCAAAACATTGGTGACGGCCTCCACGTCTGGCCAGAGGTTGTCAAGAAGCACGTCATGGCAGAACTCCCCTTCATGTCGACGGAAGTCATTCTCATGGAATGTAAGTGTTGAAAAAGCGAAAAATGTATCGTCTTGTGCTAATTGATTGTTGTCTGTTGGAAAAAAAGTCTGCTGGTTGATTGTTGTCTCTGTCGTGAATGCGTGAATCTCATGCTGTTTAATTTCCAATTTTTGCGTTTCAGGTGTCAAGGCCGGTGGTGACCGCCAAGAACTCCACGAGTCCATTCGTGTTCATTCCATGGCTGCTGGAGCCGTGGTAAAGGGAGAGGGGAAACCAAATGATTTGATGGAACGCATTGCCAAGGATCCAATGTTTGCTGCCGTCCACGACAAGCTCGATCAGCTCATCGACCCCATTCTGTTTGTCGGACGTGCGCCCGAGCAAGTCGATGAATTCGTCGCAGAGGAGATTATGCCAATTCTGGAAGCGAATGCGGACTTGTTAGCTCAAGAAAGTGTAGACGCTGTCAACGTATAAGGCTTGTAATCGTTGTGACTTGCCTTTTGGTCATCAAACTGGCCACACAAAAATTTCATACTAGAATGCCATTATTTCTTCCATTCCATATAGCTATCGGGCGAATTACCCAATTACATGCTACATTGTTGTATTATGTTACTCTTCTTGCTCTTCATAATACGAGAATGGGCGCAATGTTTTATCTATGATACCTATGGTATGACATCGAATCGTTTTGTATATTTTCATTTTTGAGATAGGTTGAGATTATTTGGCGCGACTTCGTTTTCTCGGAATTTCGACATTCCACGTGGAAGCTGCGTGTCAACGAAAGATTTTTTGGATTGATTATTGTGTTTTGGGAAAACACCTTGAAAGCTGATGCCCATCCGATGAACGTGCTTCACAAGAATCCCCACCGGCATCAGCAATCAGAATCGCACTTTCATGTGGATCTCAACATCACCATAAAAATTGATGGCCACAACACCGAACGATACTTTCAACGCGTATCTAGCTAGGTTTTGCCCACAAAAATCATCATGAGCAAGGATGACGCGAAAAACGTGTTGGACCCGGGGACTGTGGAATCTCGTGGGTTTGACGGAGAACGTGACCAGGTTGCCGAAGAAATAGAAGGATTCTTGAAAGAGAACAAAATGGTGGTGAAGAGCGAGATTCGATCGTTTTTAAATATTTTTGTCTTTGTAACGGCTCTCCCGTGTCCGGCTCACTGGGCAGAAATCCACCCAGGCTACCTGATGAAGGGCATGTGCCATTTTCCAGTAGTGGGAGCCATTGTGGGAGTTCTGGTCAGCCAGATTTTCGATGTAGGGGTTGGTTTGTGGGAGCTCCCGGTCGTTGCTGCAGCGACATTGAGCACGGCGGTGAGCCTGAAAATCACGGGATGCTTGCACGAGGATGGATTGGCAGACACGGCCGATGGAATGGGAGGAGGCTGGACGCGACAACAAATCTTGCGAATCATGTCGGACAGTCGCCTCGGAACTTTTGGATCCGCAGCGTTGATGTTATACATTTTTGCGAAACTCCAGCTGTTGGCAGCCCTGGGAACATCCCAATGGGAACTGGGCAGTGTTTTTTCTTCTGGCAACTTCTCATCCACGGGTGCCGGGCCTGCTCTGGTAGTGGCGTAAGTTTCTCAAAATCAAATCCATACCATCCAATCGTATTTGCTACAGTTCCCTCACTTTTTTCTGTTGTAATTCTATTTTGTCAGTCACACCTTGGCTCGTTGGTTGGCCCCATATTTGATTTGGAGATGCGATTACATCGAAGAGGATGGTCCAAAGTCGAATTTTTATTCGTTCATGATTCGTGCAAAGTTTTTAGTCAGTGTTCCCCGTCTCCTCTTTTCGCTCTTGTTCAGCTATGGTGTAGCCGCTCTTCTCTACGGACCAGTGCTATCCATAAAATTGATCGTAGCCACCTGGGTGTTTGGCGAGGTTGCGGGCAGTTACGCACGTAGCAAGCTGGGAGGTGTCATGGGTGATTTTCTCGGAGGCACAATTTGCCTGGCAGAATTACTTGTTTACGCAATCCTGGCAGGGGGTTCTCCACTTGACAGTGTGGAAAGATTAGTGGGCATCTTGATGGATCCTTCAATGGCCTCGTTGGAGAAATTCGAATCCATCCGACAAGAAGAAAAACTCCATCTTCTAGTTCATTTTGCCATAATGTGCAATGTATATCAAGTATGGTGCTGGTTGGTGCAATCCGCCGAAAGAAAACAACAGAAGGAAGGATTGAATGGTAATTCAAACACAGCAAGCAACGATAAACCCAAGTCTCCTTCGCCACAAAAAGAAGAGGCACTAAATGTCATGAAATCTCCAACTTCGAGCTTTTTGGACAAATACAATGCGGTACAATCGTATTTGGATGTATTGGCCAAACCAGTGGGGTCACTCGGAACATTGGAAGAATGGGCAGCACGTCTTTCGGTTCTTCAAAATACGATGCAACCCAAGGCGGACAATGTAAACGCTATTATATTTGCGGGAGATCACGGAGTGACCGTGGCAAGAGAAGATGGAGGAGAGGGATGCTCTCTCTACCCGCAAGCCGTCACGAGAGCTATTTTGGAAGGTCTACAACAAAATGTTGCGGGTGCCTCTGTTTTGGCTCAGGGATTAGAAGTGCCACTATCGGTGATCGATGTTGGCGTTGTGGGTGACCCATACAGCGGAAAGTTTGTGAATTCGTCCAAAAACAAGCTAGCGAAAGGCACGCGCAATTTCTGCGTCGAACCGGCTATGACGGTAGAAGAAGTGGATCGCTGCCTTGCCATGGGCAAAGAGGCAATTGCAAACGCCGCAGCAACATCCAATTGCCAAGTTGTTGCACTCGGAGAAGTCGGAATTGGCAACACGACGACTGCGTCAGCATTGATTGCTGCACTGACGAAAAAGCCCGTGAAAGAACTTTGTGGTGGAGGAGCATTTGCCTCTCGCACAGCCGATGAAGATAAAATAACAATGAAGAGAGCAATCGTGGAAACAGCCCTACAGAAGCACAAAGGATCGCTTCAAGATGCATTTTCTATCCTCTCCAAGGTCGGAGGCTGCAGAGGTTGCAGCCTTGGTGGGAGCCATGATCGAGGCGTCCGAACGAAACATTGCTGTTCTCGTCGATGGATTCATCGTGACAGCAGCGGCACTGGTCGCTGTTCGAATGAAACCGAGCGTGTGCAATGTTTTATTTTTGACCACAAAATCAGCGGAAAAGGGACAAGTGGCAGCGATTGAACAAATACAGACTATTGCAAGGGATCACAATCTTCCCGTTCCTGCGTCCCCGGCACTTTCCATGGGATTGAGAATGGGAGAGTGTACTGGAGCTATCCTTGCTGTTCCGATACTTCAAAGCTCTGCCACGATGATTTCTAACATGGCAACCATACAAGATATCCTCGGCTAACAACAAGAAAATGTGTTTTTTGCTGATAAAAATTACAAAATATCATACTAAAGGAAAAATTATAATCAATCTACAAACTTGCATTTGAAAAACGTGGAACTAGATTAAATATGGTAATTCTCTTAGTTCGATTTGTTGATTGGAGGTTGTGTACGTAGTAGGAATATCGTAAAAGAATATGTCGGTCAACTCTTGCTCGAAATTGGTTCGTCGAATAGCACCTTATATTTGGGTGCGTCTCGCAGTGCAAAGCACTATCTCAGAACGAGATGTTATGCAAAAAAACGTGTAGGTATGTGGACAAGAATGGGTATAGGCAATATGTTCATGCGGTCAGGGAATGAAGTCCATGTGAAAACGACAAGAGGGCTTTGCAGCCAGCCAAGATATCGGGATCCTCTAAATAGGAGGAATTCCTGTGATTGGCCTGCTGTTGCATGCCATCGGTGGCCGCAAATTCTGTCGAATTCTCCGGTGTCAGCGTTCTTGGAATCTGCTGTGTCGGAACGGTGAGGTCCAGACTGACTTGAGGAGCTTCACTCGGTGAGGTGGAGGGCGTGTGGAGTGGGGATGTTATCGGAGACACAAGTGGAGGTCCCATCGAAGGAGCATCGATGCGCAATGCATTTTGTCTGACCTTTTGCAGTTGCAAGGAAGACTCGTAGAACTCTCGCTTCGTGGTCTTGGTATTTTTTGGAGACACAATGCTCAATCGTTTCGGTGACGAAAAGGACATTGCTTTTGTCACGACTGATTCCGCACCACTGCTAGCCCCACTGGACACGCTGGTGGTGGATCTGCGTCTAAGACGAAGAATGTCTTCAATGACAATGACCCCCTCATTGCAATAGGTTGCACCCTTTTGTCTTCCCTTGCCAATTCGAGTGAACGAAAAGTAGTTTAGCTGTCGACGCAGCGACGCAAAGGAAGAATGATTGAAGTATCTTGGTAGAATCTCGTTCTCGACCTTGATTCGATCGTGAACTACAATGCGGCCAAGAGTCACCTGACCATTCTTGACAGATCCCGGACAAAACGAGATTACGTTTTCATTTTCCGAGAGCATATCAACCAGACGTCTATAGTGCATGAATCATATCATTGACAGATTCGTAAAGTGTTGATAGTTCGAAGAAGAGAATGGAGAAATGATGTGAGAATTTGACAGAACAATTGGAAAACAGAATCTACTTCGTCGTCCCTCCTCTTCTAATGTCAAGGCTGCTACCACAAGAACACAGACTCTATTGTCTTGTGCAGGTGAAAGGTTGATGGCTTCTGCTTACTTCCTCCAGGATCCATCATCTTGATAGCGTGGGCTTTTCCAACAAGTGCCTTGCATTTCTACAGAAGTTTTGTGAGAAAGGATTCCCCATCCCCGTGGCGCGCTCTTTTTCTCGTGCATGATGGCCTGCTTCCGCGCATCGAGAAATTTGTCACGCGATCGGTTTCTGATTCTTTTTTGGTTGATGTTGTGATGGTCGCGAGATTCTCCGGTGCTTCGAATCGGAGAATGGTGGCAAGTTGTTTTCGTAAATGGAGGTTTTTGTGAATGTTATCATCGTCTTCCTCCAAAAGTAGTTACAGGATGTTGGTCTTTCAAGCCAAAGTCTCGAGATTCTTGTTTTCGCCTTGTAGGAATAGACTCTAGAAGAACGAGGTTTCCCATCATAGAATGCCAATGGACATCATCAACTTACCTGAGAAATGGGATCGTCTTTTCGGCTGGTTCGGATCCATGATACATTTCTTCCGAATAGGAAGGCGTGCGTTGGTGGCTGGCTTTCGAATACATCTTTCTCAGCAATGCATGGAAGTTTAGAGTTGATGTGTGAAGTGGAAAGTTTCTCAATTGAAGAAAGAAATGAAAGAAAAAATCGTGGAACTGTACGAACGATTGGTAGAGTAACAAGTGTAAACCGACTCAAAAGGCATTGAGAACGATATAAGAATTTCTCAGAACGGAAGTGAGATCTCTGATGTCTGATGGGCGAACCACATCAAAAATGATTCTCGAAAGCGTCTCGGATTTTTCTCGTAGAATTTGTGTAGAATGAGTAGACATGTCTTTGACCCTAAACAGCTGAATTAATGAACATGGTTAAATGTTTTATTTAAGAGCTTCTCAAACTGACGTACGGCATCATTTTCGGATTCATAAGTTAAAAAACTCAAGTGACTAATTCTTTCGCATTGCGGAACTCGCACTGGCTGCCATTGAAACCATTTGGGAGAGAAGAACGCGTATGAAAAAATTAGTCTCGAATTCGGACTCCTTTCTCCCGAAACCTCCTTTGGTCGAAAGAATTCACAATCTTCGGGTTTTGAGAAGCAAGATCCCGGATGTTCATCCCAGGTACCGCACAAAGGATGTAACGATTTGGCCTCCAAAGTACCAAGTCGGCGGTTACAGGAACCAGCAGGAGCACTGGTGCATGCTGACAACCACCACGAGAGGAGGAACGGAGCAGTGCTGAATAGCAATGCAGGTAGCATTGGTCGTCAGCTGCGAGGAGGATAAAAAACTAGCACTAATTCCTAACTATTTTGTTTACGACTACTTGCAACCTTTACTAATGGAACACTATGTTACTTAGACTCCTCGTCTGGTGCTTCGGATTCACTCCTCATTGCCGCAATCCTCTAGAGAGGGCAGCAAGAAAATGAGGGAAAAGAGAAGGATCCTCCTCGTCATCATCCGATCACCAGATGGTGAGTTGGGGAATCTCCTTCATTTGTTGAAGAATTTGTTCTTTCTTCAACACTGAGTACAATAGATCTGTTCTGTGAAAGCGTGGGTGGTGGCGTTTCTGAGGAATTCTTGTCGTCGTCGACCGAGAACTGTGAAACCAATGCTGAGCGAGATTCCGTGTCATCTTTCTCACTATTACGACCCGTTGCGTGTATTTGTACGTGTCGAAAATCGCATCACAATTACGCACCCATCCATCATTCTTCTTTCCAGTGCCCTCATCATTCTGATGGTTCGAATCTTTCTCGTTCGCGCGAGCAACGCGCGCTCGGAGGGCAACTTTTCTCAGTCGACTCCTCCGACTAAATCTTCATTGGGAATTTTCGGAGCCGGTCGTCTTCCGTTTATGGGAATATATTCATTTCAATATATTTTTTATCCACCGAGGATGGCCGCGAGCTCGCCAACTCGGAAGGCGAATGAGCACACCGTTGAGAAACAGACATCGGACCTCCCCTTCGATACTACTGCTCACTGCACCAACATCATCGTCTATCTTTCGATAAAGACTGTCCCGAAACAAATTGAGAAGCAACCTTTTAGCTGTAGCAACTACACTACCAGGATTCAAAACGACTTTCCAAAAGACAACAAATAAATAATAGAATAGAACAATGTGCAGTGACTTGGGAGAAACATCGCACTGCTGTGCAGGATACTCGATTGTCGGAGCCATCTTCACTGTGAGTTGAGAAAGAGAGAGATATCTCGGAGAAAACGACCGTTGCGTTGCTGGCCATTTGGGAATCCTCGGGGTTGGACATTGGGCATAGGGCGTCGACGAGCTGTTCATTTGGACCTAGAACGACGATTATATGCGGACTGTTATCGAACAATTGCAGGGGGGGGAATTGGAAAGGATAACGTTTCATTCGATGCCACACCCACGACTTGGTGGTACCGTGGGGTTGATATGCGTCATTTTCATCGTTGTGGACGATTCCCATCGGACGATTCCCATCCATAGGCTTGTTGAAATACGGCGGTCTTATAGTGTGATGATCATCAATGCAATCAAGGTGGACGTCCATCTTCGATTTGATCTTGATTTGATCTGGGAAAATGTACAGCAATCATATGTTGCTCGTTTACATCATCTGTTTTGTGACTCACATTTTTCTCGTTATTTTCTCATCGTTTTTTCTCATAGCTTTGGGTGGGTGTTATGCTGACAAAGCAACCTTTCTTCATTGGAGGAATTGAAGATGTTGAGGTTGCCGCTTCGTCTGCCTACGGTGCCTTCTTCATGTTCATGTTTGTCTTTGTCCTTTCTGCCGTTGGTATGTGGTACGATGCGAATTACGGAAAGAAAGCCTCATCAGTGGACGAGGACAACGAAATCGAATACCAACTCGCGGGAGGACAAGAATTCCCCAACTATGGAGCCTCGAGCTAAGGAATAGAATACGTTCATACAAAAAAAGAACGAACGCAATCTTATGGAGAAACTTTAAAACGCAACAACCATCATCTCGGTTCTTTCACGAATTTGAAGTACATTCAAAATAATTTTAGCCATCCTGTAAATTAAAAAAGAAACCGCAATAAAGAAACACTTTCTGCTTAATTTTGATGCGTTCAAACAGGCTAACAGCTATCGATTACAATGCCAATACAATCGGCGGCATGCCTCTAAACGGGTAAAATTTAGCCATCGATTTCTAATAATTCAAGGCTATCTATCTAGTCTTGCTGATAGGCTCTCCCGCTATACAATGCATCCTCCGCCTTTTGGGCTTCTCTCCCAATGTAACCACCGTGCCCAACGCTCAAAACCTTTGGTGCCATAGTCCATTCTTCCAGTATTTGCGTGGTCAGTTCCTTGGCCGTCCGGCATTCCCAGGTTTTCACGGGCTCAGGAGATTTCCCGTGGCAGGTCAGCTTGTTGCCCTCCAAATCGAAAAACTCTCCCTTGTCGTTCATGATACAGGAATGATACGAGGCAAACAACACTTTCTTTGTGGTATCGATTTTGAACTTGAAGTATCCCTTGGGGTCCATGGCCATGCTTCGTTTCGACAAATAGTGATCCAGCATGTCCGCTTTTTGGGCTTCTTCCAGAGAAATCAGAGACATTCCCCCGCTGGCACGAACCGCCGTCGACAAATCGGGCTTCCACTGGGGTCCCTTGACCATGTTTGGGACACCGCACACCATGTGAACGACGGCTCCCGCCTTTTTGGCGACGTATTGATTGAACCATCCCTGGGCATCGACAAATTTCCGTGTGGCGTGGTCGTGGGCATGCGTTCCGGATCCAATCTCGTTGGTGACAATCACAAAGGTGCAGTTCCACGGCTGCGTCAATTTGTCAAACTGCAAATATGGGCACATCAATCGACAAACGAATCGAGGGAAACAAAACGCATGAGAAATGTCATTCGTTTACAAAATGTGGAGTTTTGTTCGCGAATCATTACCAAATTTTCAACATACCTCTTCTTCGATTTTCTTCAATACCCGCTCTGCTGCGTCTTGGACGGTGCCAGTGTCCTGGCTTGTCGTCCTCGCTGCTTTTTTCCAGAGAAAAGAGGCCTTCCTTGCATCATGTAATTCGTCAACCACAGTGTGCAACAGTCGACCAAAACAACCTTGCCTTTCATCTTTTCGAGGTGCTTGCTGGGTTCCAGCGGTTCTTCGATCGTCGTCCACTGATCACCCCGATCTTGCTGGTGTTTCAAGACGCGCTTGGCAAAGTCGTCGTCGTTGTTGTAAACTTCCGAGGTCGCCAAATAGATTGGCTCCTTCGAGAGGTATTCGCACAAACTCTGGGCGTAACCCGATTTGCCGCTGCGAGCTCCACCGCTGACGAGATAAATTGTCGACATTTTCGCTTTTTCCGTATTGTTCTTGTTGGTAAGACTTCTTGTTTCTGGTTTCCCAATCTCGCTTTCCGCTAACGAGAATGTTGTGATAGATTCCGGATGTAAGGTGATGGATCTTTTTTTGGTGATTGCGAGAACCGTACAAAAATCCAAACATCAAAATCGATGGCGTGAAGAACGTGCAATCGCGCCAAAAAATTTGTCAACTATGATCGTAACTACGAAGTGTACGAACTCGCAAAGCACGTTCCAGAAAATGTGATGCACGGATGGAACGAGAACCATGCAAACTTGATTTGTGACACGAATCCCATTTTCGACGTAAAGATCGAAAATACTTTTGTGTTGATCATGATGTGCATCGGATATTGATACGTGGGTTCTTTCTTCAAAACAACACCAGATCTATTCGAGATGACCAGACAACGGATAAGACACTAGTAGAATTCATCTAATCTACATGACAGATACATAATATTATCATTTGGGATTCAAATCGGGATGCTGCAAGGGCGGGAATAGATTTTGAAATTACCTCATTCCATAGACCAGCAACATGTTACCGGCTTCTCTGAGGATCGTCTATGCCTTGGACAGTGCAACCTTTCAGGTTTCGAGCTTGGCGTTGTTGTCCATTGTGAACACCCGGGTGAGCATACCCGCAGAATATCTACCCGCCTATGGGGCGATTTCCTTTCTCCCCTACAGCCTCAGGCCAATCTTTGCATGGATCAGCTCGCTGCTTTTGAAATATTGCAAGACAACGAACAACAAGAGCAGACACGATACTCTATTGTTTCCTGCTTTTTTGCTGGCAAGCTTGTCCTTTGTGGGCACTACTTTCATTCCTTCGGATGGAATCTTGCTATGCTTTTTCTGGGGCTTTTTGCGGGGAATCGCTGGTGCCTGGACGGACTTTTTGATGGGCATGGCAGTCATTGAGTTTTCCAAACTCCAAGCAGACAAATACGAACACAGTGTTTCCATACATACGGCACAATCGTCAACGGCCAAAAACGTTGGATCCTTCGTGGCATCCATTACGACCTTTGCCTACTTTCAACACCACCAAACTCTGGAAATGGCCGTCGCGAACAAACTCTTGCTGGGAACTGCTTCGATTATTTCCTCTGCGGCTCTGGTATCGCTCAAGTTTCAATTTACCTGTTGGCAACCTAGCAGCAAATATACAGGTAGAAGGCTACTGAAATTGTAGAGGACGCCGACGAAGAAGAGCAGCAAGCAGATAACGACGCAAGCAATGCATTACTCTTCGTCTTCCTTCCAGCATTCCTCCTCTGCATCTGATCATAGTGGATCAGAAGCCTTTTCGGATGGTTTGGAGAGTATCTCTTCACCGGAACGTCGAAGAGGCAAATCGCCGTCAGATGTTTGAGGTTTCCACCTTGGTAGCCTTCCAAATACTGCTGGCTGTTTCTGCCCTGCAGAAACCAATCATTGCAATCATCCAGTCAAACCACATGGATATCCTTGTTGGTGACAATCGGCGCAATGGTACTGATTTCAGGTCATCTCTCTTGGGTATCGCTACGAACAAAAATCGAGGATAGGTTCGCATTCGTCGAGATCATGTGGATCGAATCCAAATTTCGAGGATGAAGAAAAAGAAGATTCCCAACCCCACAGATTGCCACACAATCGGCTCAATCTATACTTTTTATTGCGGTATTCGCTTCCTATTGCTGGCTTCTTGATGTATTCCTACCTCTACTCTGTTTTTGAAAAAGAGCCCAGCTTTTTGCAATTGCTTTCGGTGCTCAAAACAGCTATTGGGTCTCTGTCTACCTTTTGTTACGAAAAATTCTTGTCCCCGTATTGTCATTCGGGATGGCCCCTCATTGGTCTGATTGCCAGCCTGGACATTGTCATGGGATTTGTCGCTCTGACGGATGTTTGGGTCATTCGCGCTGTCAAAGAAAAAGAGGTGGACGGGGAATATGTGGTGGATACCCAATTGAAATACCTAGTAGCAGCAGTTGGCCTTGCCAAGTATTTCTTTGCCGAGCTGGATTACATGCCGGCTTTGGTCTTGTCCACGACGAACGTTTATAGTGGCGACGATGAAAAAGGAAACACCAATAACGATATTGGTGAACCATTGGTAGAAAGGTCAGAAAACGTAAGGTCAAATGTTATTTCTCCACTGAGCATAGATTCGATAACGGAAGAAGATGTTGACACAGAATTGCCGCCCAAAAGTTCACTACCCGTGCTCAGCGCTGGAATGCAGTATGCATCATTCCTCTCATGCATTGATTTTGGAGCTCAAATTGGAGATTGGATTACGATTCCAATTGTTGCTTCTCTGGGTATAACGCGGGACAATCACTGGGACAACCTCGATAAACTGGTCATAATTTGTAGCCTTTTCCGCATGGCTCGTGTCGTGTTCTTGTGGTTGATTTTCCCACCAGCAGAACCTAAACACAAGGTGACGAACACAGAACATGTAAACGATTCTAATGATTAATTTTTTTTAAATTGTTTCGTCGTTCTCTAGTCTGAGCTGTAGTTGATGAACTAGATTCGAAAAGATTGATAGTATTTGGCATTATTTTACAATATTGTTATTGACAAAGTTTGAAATTTTTGAAAGACATTAATGGCAATACTAATAGTTGCCAAAGAACGCGCCTTGTGACATGGATCGCCTTTTTTCGTTCGGACTTGGAGAAAAATTGCCAGCATAAACGCCCGTATTTCCAGTGCCAAACGCAGGCTGGGTAGAACCATAGTTGAAGTCGATTCCAGGAACGCTGAGTGTGCGATGTCTTCGTCGCGCTGGGTGTTTTCCCACCCATTCCAGCAATTTCTCTCGTTCTTCCTGCATTTCGCTCCAATTCATTGTAGGTTCGAATCCCAAAGCTCGAATTCGACGCGTACGCACATATCTCAGGGTACCATCCCTGGCACTTCTCGACAAAATCAAGGCACCCGTCTCATTGGCTTGCAGAATGGCTGGACTCACAAAGTTTTGTGTCAAACTGTCTCCGGCAGTCACCATGTGTTGTTGGGAAAGAAGCGTCTCGTATGGCGCTGGGGGTTCTTCTTCGTTGGACAAATCTAGCGACGTCCATTCGGGAAGCATGTATAGGAATTTACCGCAAATCCAAATTGTGGCAATGGTACCCCCAACTAATACAACAATCCAATATGCATCGAGTATAAACATTCTCCAAGAGCGAGGAGGGACTTGCGAAAAACTCATCACCGCTCCACGATACGACTAAAAGAGGAGAGAAAGAGAAAAAAATGGATGTTAGTAAAACCAAAAAAACAACGGTAGAAGTTTGTGGACAATAAGTAGCGATATCGTACCTGAATTGCATTAGCATGGCTCAAGGTTGGAAAGCAGAAGGCTGCATGGGCAGGAGAAAATTCCCTCCCTTTAAAATCTACCCATCGAACGTATAGACTTTGAAGGCTAGCCGCCATTCCAAGCAACGAAAGACCGCACATAACATGCATGCATGGAAGATATACCATACGATGAACACGTTGAAAATTTGTCACGTCGGGCTGCTCTTCTTCGAAGCTTGGTTGTGCCATAATCGTCAAAGCATACAAGCTCACAGCAGGAGCACTCATTTGCATCCATGCTACAGTGGCAGAGATTTTCTCGTTGACTACTACACGGATCAAACTGATAGGAAAGAAGAAGAAATTCAGAGAAAGTGATATTGCCATAAGCAAATGACCAGGCCTTGAATGTTCGAAAAAATATGAATATGAGGAGAAAATGGTAAGCTTCGCAATTCTTTGAAAATATGAAACATAGGATGCCTTAAAGCGAATCATCATTAACTTACATTGGATAATACAACCACGTCTTCACTGCGCTTAGTCCTATCCCAACGGTATTGGGGAACCAACTAGGCTCTGGCATGATGTTGTATGCAAGTGCCATGTATATGAACCAAATCGCCAGAGCTAAATGAACACATGCGGCAGTGGAAACAATCACTTGTCCCACCATTCCTCGACCCGCAAATACACAAACCGATGTCATGCACAACAAACCAGCAGGACTGGAGGTTGTTGGACTCGACATTTCGTCAATGACCACTCTGGTGGCCAATAAAATCTTTGCCACTAAAAGCATGGCCAACAAACCCGACATGATGGTGCAGGCATAGTGAAAGCCAACCGCAATTTTGTACCCAATCGCGCTCCTGTCGCAGTAAAAACATCCGGGAAATTCCGGAAAGGTACATTGCGAAGAATGAAAATGAACACGCTCGCAGGTCTCCAGATATTCCTCTGCAAATTTGAACCAAACCACTCCCAGAGTCACAATTGCCAAGGCCACAGCCCCAATAGTCAGCGGAAGATTACCAATGAATCGTTCCACAAGCGTCAAAAAGCGAAAGGTTTTGACTCCAAAGCCACGCATTTGTTCCGAAATCTTTCGAAAACACCGGCGATGCCATCGGTTGGCCTCTTCTTCCTTTCGCAAGAGCTCTGCCTCTTCCCTCGCCTCTGCCTTCCATTGTTCAATGAGTTTGGCGCGTTCTTTTTCCAGCATTCGCGATCGTTTCTTGGTCCACTTGCGATGATCAAAATCCGAATCGGAATCGTCCTTGGCTGCTGTCCGAGGAACTTCCAGTGCCGCTGGAGGAATACTTGTGGCTCTTGTGACGATATTTCTTTTTTCGTGATTTTCTGGACGACGTGTTGGAGGTTCGGTTGTCCCATCGAACGGTTGTTTCGGACATTCGTGCCCCGGGCTTGATCGCACTTCGATCACTGTCCCCCATGCTTCCCAGAATCTGGTTGAAATCGTTCGAATCGCTTCGTTTGTGTTCTCGTTTTCGTGAACTGCTGGCGGTAGCATCGTATTGTTGTTGACGCGAACGCGACTCTCGGCGACTCTTGCGATCGCTGTATTTTAAATTGTTCTTTCCCTCTTGTTCGTTGCTGCTGATTCCGCTGGGTGGCAACAGAGAGGTCATTTCGTTGGCTTGCCGATTGTATTCATCGTGCAATCCATCGTCGGATGTAAAACGATCTTCGTCCGTAAAGGTTCCCGAATCGCTCAACCCATCGCTTTCAAAAGATTTAAAGGCGCCGGAAATTGCCGAAGCTGCCTGTATCTCCAAGTCTGCCGGGTTGCCTGACTTTTTCGTAGTGTCCTTATCGGTGCTGTCCGAAGTTTCATCTTTATCGTTGTCCCCTTCTTCCCATTCGTCGTTGGAAATCGATTGCAACCTGCGATGGGTGCCTCTGCTGGCGGGAGGTCGATCTTCTGACCCCACCCGTCGATGCATCGGAGGAGTTCCCAGCGCGGTGGGCGACTTGGTCATGGGAGGGAGGGCATTGGCTCTGTTCAAAAATTCCTGGTTCTTGCGATGAAACTCACTGACATTGACGCGTTCTCTCTTGAGCAAAATGGGAGACGCCTGCGATTTGGGGGACCAATTGTTGCGGAGCATGTCCAAAAAGGAATTCTTGCGAACATGACCCGCCTTTGGTGTTTCGGGTGTGCCCACGGTAAGGGTGGTGTCCACAGTTGGCTTGGGGGTGGAGGGTTCTGTTTCCGTGGGCGGGACTTCGTCGTCTTCGTCCTTGCTGAAACTCCCACTCTGGCTGCCCAACGTGGACATGCTTCCGTATGAATCGGCACGGGAATGATAAAAGGAAGGATTTCCCATGGACGGTGGAGGTGGCAAAGGTGGTTGTGATGGCAGCGGTGGAATAGGGATAGTGCTAGTAGTTCCAACTTCTCGAGTGAGGCCACTATTGCTTCCGCTGCCTCTTCGTGTGGCAGTCGGTGGCAATAACGGTTTGTTGCTCTTTGCAGTCGAAGATTTAGTGGAGGACGATGGGGTGGAGCTAGTTTTGTTGTCTTCCTTCCGCGAGCGATCCGATGGAGGCTGTGGTGGCTTTTGTTCACTACGAATTTGTTTCTCTCGTTGTTGTGTAGCATCGGGACTGGACATGGGTGGTGGCGGTGGCGGTGGTGGTGGAGGAGGCTGATAGTATGCGTATTGGGGAGGCATCGAACCCGGAGGTCCTACCATCATGGGAGGAGGATAGGGCTGATAGCCAGAACCAGCAGACGTCTGGAATTGTTGCGGCGAACCAAACTGTTGTACCGATGGATGCAGCTGCGTATGCGTTGGGCTGCCGCTTGTCGGAGTGGGCATGGGATAATAGGGTTGGGGTGGTGGAAAATAGGGATAGCCGTGCGGCATGCCCGGCTGCTGTTGTTGGCCGGGTGGCATGGCATACATTCCGGGAGGAGGCATTCCGTACATTTGATAATAGCGTGGATCCATTTGATAGGGCGGAGGAGGATGGGATGGATGGCTCTGATGACCTGGTTGTGGTTGCTGTTGCTGCGACGCCTGATTGTGAACGTGCATCATGGCGGCATGATATTGTTGATATTGCTGGTGTTGTTCTTCGTATTGTCGTTGCTGAATCAGTTTCCTTCGCTCGTTATAGGGCAACAATTGTGGATTGATTGGTTCGGTGCTGGTTGGTTTGGCATCATTGTTCGAAGAAGGTTGTACCGGGGAAGGTCGGACGTATCGTATGCTTCCGTTGCTTGCCACACTGTCCACGCTGCTAAACCGGCCTCTTTGACTGGAAAAGGAATCGCTTCGTTTGCCAAAAGGCGGATCTTTTTTGATACTGCTGCTGCTATTGCTGTTGTTATTGTTGGTATTATTGTCGAGTGGTAGATTCGGCGTCTTGTGATCCTCCACGACGGATCCCGGCGAAAAGACGAGGGATCCATCCGACCCGTCCGAGTCGTAGGGATAGACGGGGTGCTGTCCAAAGAAATTGTGCACGGGCTTGATTTTGGAAAGGCTAATGTCGTCGGAATCTTTCCGCAAGGGCATTTTGGCAGAGCTCTCAATCGTGTTTCGTTCCTCCATGCTGTTGCCCGGCGTAATGGGGGAGAAATTTTTGCTCGAAGAGGCATTGGCCGGAGGAGACATGTTGGTAGACGATTGAGAAGATAGGGAAAAGTACGATGCCGACTGTTCGAGTGGAGGATGAAATTCCGGGTTCGGGCTCTCCTCGGAATAAGACTGCATAACACTTAGATCATTCGAGTTTCCAGCACCAGAGGCCTGTCCATTTATTGTGTTTGTCGCATTTCTGCCGGCATCAATGCTCTCGGCTGCCTCACTCATGGCTGTTGTCGTTGAATCTTTGCAGAGATCAAATAAGCCTTTCTTTTTGTACTATCAAAAGCTGGATGGCGATCTATCACAATACCAATACGGGAAAGAAAATAACAAGTCTAACCGGATGATATTGCGTTTCTCAGCCCACCGTTGTAGAGAAACAATAACAAGAAGATTGATAATGATGATGATGTTGTATTTCTCCTCACTTCAGGTCCCAAAAAAAGACAAGGTGGAAGATTGTTGTGGATTGTGATTGGATTCGATTTGAGGGGAAAAGCGTTGTCCAGAAAGTTGAAATTCATGAAAGCGCCCGCGCGCGTAGAAGCGTTCTGTATCTGGTATTGTCTACGCAAAAAAGTGTGTGTGGCGTCAAAATTTCCCTTGATTTGATTCATTTTTTCGGGTGAGAAAAATCCTTGTGTCGTGCAAGTGCCTCCACATCCCATTAGCATATGTTTCGTGTGTCCCGTTGGTACTCTGAAAATAAAAGTCTCTCAAGAAGTCCTCCTCTTTGTCGCTTTCCAACATCATCTTCGTTCACTCTCTCCATCTCTAGAACGATGACAACAAGATTTATATTTACGAAAACACTAGAACTACAACTCTTCCGAAAAATTTGATGAAGTTATTATTACTTCGTATGAATATTATGTTTGCCAAGATTAGGAGGCAGTGGAGCGTCGTGCGAAACAACCAGATGCAGAAACCACCCTCGTTAGTAGCTAGTATACAAGTATTCTTTCGAGGATGGCTTCGACCCGTAATTGATTGTGCATGAGACAAAGACGCTCCATGATGTCATTCACGTGAAATCCTTGTATTACAGATTTTCTGCCCAAGAAAATATATTTGGCAAGGTCTTGCCTTGCCTGTCTGAATTTTTTGTTTGCATCTATTTGTCGCTGCCCACAATTTCAATCGATCACATCGAGAACCACTTGTTGCATTATTTAATACCAATCTCCCCCACCCGTGCGCTTTTCCACAACAATAATGTGGTGACCAAAGTTGGTCAGAACGGGCCCCATCAGTTCTCCGATTTTCGTGTCGGGGTTGAAGATTGCCTTGTCGAATTCGGGAACCATGCGGCCCGGAGGAAAGCTGCCCAACGATCCACCCTGGTTGGCCGACGGACACGTCGAAAATTCGCGGGCGGCGTCCTCAAAACTCTTTTCGCCGCTGGAAATCATCTTCATCAAGACCTTGGCTTCTCCCTCGGATTCCACCAAAATGTGCCGTGCGGTGGCCTTGAGAGCTTCTGGCGGGGCTCCATACTCCTCGTTCGAAAAGGCCTTGGCAATGCCATCAAATAGGCCCATGCCAAGTTGTGAAGACGAAGATTGTGCAACGACGGTGTTGCGGACCTGGATTGTGTTCGCCGACGGGAGAAACGCCGACGTTGTCGTGGCCGTCAAGACGAGGCACGACAAGAGCACCAAAATGGCACGGCAGGAGGTTCGATCAAAGATGGACATGTTCGTTTGCTTAGAATGATTTATCTCAAGGTTGAGTTATGTTGTCAAAGTCTTGTCAAAACGTATCGTAGTTGCTTTTGTTTCGTTTTCCAAGACAAAACAACAACTTGTTGTTGTGAGAATTTTGTTGCTGTGATCTCGACTGACGATGAGACGATGACGATAGAGATGAGGATGAATTCAATATTATTTGACTCTGATTAAAGGGCGAGACCACTTTTGGGATAGAGACATTTTTCCACCCCGAGAACTGGAATTTCCATTCCCATTTCGAAGATTCTGGTGTCAAAATTCCTGCCCCAAATTCAAATCGGTTTCGTACTTATTGTTCGAATACTTGGACTCCGAAAAGAACGCCTCTTTGTAATGTAAAAATGGTATCTATCGGTGGGCTTTTTGAAAACGCATTGTTGTGCTTCGGGTTGCAACCTGTCCCAGTATCGGTTCGCAGGCTTCAGCACGACTCAAACATCCCCACGGTGTGTCAAACCAGACACAACAACCACAACAAGGATACCTTTTCGTGCTGTCCACGGTCTCACAAATCAAGAAAGCGTTCGAAGCAAATCAAGCACAGCAAGCACCCAACTCTTAATCCATCAAGTATCTATCAACTACCACTATGGACCCTTATCTTTTGACTGCCATTGGTCTCGGACTCTCGAGCTTGTTGACGGCCGTTGGTTCGGCCATGGCCTCGGGACACGGAGCAATCTACACCATGAAGGCTCCCAACCTCAAGGCTCTGGTTCCCGTCATTATGGGCGGCGTCTTGGCCATTTACGGATTGATCATCAGCTACTTCTTGTACAAGAAACTGGACACGGCTGACATGTCCGACAGCGATGGATGCAAGAACCTGGCCGCCGGCCTCTCGGTGGGAACCGCCGTGCTAGCATCGGGATGGGGCATGGCCATTTTCCTCAAGCAATTGAACGCGGGTGTCTGCGACGACATCCCGACTCCCGTTAGTGAAGCACCCGTCAGCGAAAACTCTCCGCTCTTGGGTGGCCCCGACGCTACGGAAGGCATCTACGCCAAGCCCAACTTTATCAAAACCATCTTGTCGCTCATTTATTTGGAGGCGATTGGATTGTATGGCCTCATTGTTGCCTTGTTTTTGGTCTACTAGATCAGGTGAGGATTTATATTAGTGAGTCGTCGAATGACGAATATATGAAAAAGTAATACATGTGATTCATTCGAGGAATAAATATTTCTATAAAATAAAGAACTTGATATTTGGAAATTCTTGTTCATAGCACTAGCTAGTGTGATTGTGCGTATATTGTTTGAATCTTTCCCATCTCGTTCATACACGCTGTCTTCTTGGTGTCGTATGCTGATTGATTGTCTCCGTTTGAATTCAATCCTTCTGATGGGATTCCAATGGAAAATTTCGTTCCTTCTCAACCAATCCTTTCGTTCGAAATCGTTGTAGTACAAGCCCCTTGTGACCTATGCATCAATCGTGATCGAGACCTTCTTCAAATCCGTCTTGGATATTGTTCATCAGGAGCAACGCGACGAAAGGGAATTGCGTCCGATAGTTCTTTGAGAGGTTGGCATGATATGCACTGTGGTTTGACCGTCTTTTGGAAAACCTCTGCGTTGTTCCGATACCTGCGTGATTCTCATCTACACTCGGAGCATTTTCGTGTTCGATGCAGTTGTTAGTTCCTCGATATTTTTTCTTGGAACCTGCCAAATTATAACTTGGATCGCATATTGTTGCCTTTGCTCTTTTGCAACGCTTGCCGCATTCGTTGCATACCCCGAAGCCAACGAGCGTGATCGTTTGCCTTGCGTTTCACGTATTCTTCGACACGCGGATGCGGGAGGATCCAAAAGTTTCTGGCAAGAATTGCCTTCAAAGTACAGTCGGCCACAAAGTCGGGGCTGACAATCCCGTCCGTCATGGCCGAATTCGATTTGAGGAGTTTGGGATCCACAAAGGGCGTATCCACCGCCTGCGGACACAAACAGTGCACCATAACACTAGAGTGTGCAATGGCAAGATGTTCGGCAAAGGATACGGCTGCCGCTTTGCTGACACCATAGCTGGCATCTCCAATCTGTGTCAAGAGACCTGCCGCCGATGCCGTCACGACAAAAATGCCATCTCCCTTGTTCAAATTCCAATCTTTGAGCAGCTCCCGGGAAGCAATCACGTGGCTCAGAACATTGACCTTTACTATTTTGGACCATTGTTCATCCGAGTGTCTTGCAACGCTGTCGTCGTTGTCATCGATGGGTGGTGGAAACATAATGCCGGCGTTGCTGCAATAGATATCGATTCTGCCATATCTTTGTTTCACCTCCCGGATCATGGTTTGAACTTGTTTCGCATCCGTCACATCGCAGACAAACGCCGAATGACCATACTGTGTTGTTTCTCTCGGAAGACTCCGAGCGACGTCATCGCACGGACGAAGATCGACCACCACAACCACCGCACCTTTCCCTGCAAAAGCTTGGGCAAGAGATTTTCCAATTCCGCTGCCCCCACCCGTGATGACCACGATTTTATCTCGAAACTGGTTGTTGTCTTGCAGCATCTTGTATCTTGTAACAATCTAGTGGCTCTTCCTCTTTTTCGTTTCTCTTCGACCTCGCTAGTACATCCTCCTCCTCCGTGTTGGTCTTGTCATGTCACGGGTTATCTCAATATCTTTCGATTGCAAATTGGAGTATTGATTGTAGGTCCTATTATTATTCTGATATAATACTATGAGTATCTAAAGTACTATGGTGTCATGGATAGTCCTTCTTCGGTTCCATTCTTGAAAACGCGAATGCAGAGTGGTATCATTTATCACTGCACGAATGGATTTATCGGATACATCCGACTGAAACGGAACCTATTCGACATCCCGCCAACTAACGGCTCGAGTCACACGACAGAACGGGAATAAAAAACGAGACGTTGAATCATGGGGTTGAATTAGGCCTTGTTCTATTAGGCCACAAGAGTGACTCACAAGTCCTTTATCACGAACGAACGCATTGTAACGAGCAAAAATAAGTGTTAGTACCTTTCAACGGGCAGTTCAACAGAATCGTATCGGAAGCAGGGAGTCTCCACCGGATATACGATGGTGGCGTGCGACCGAAAAGGTCACTTTTGCACAATCATTATCGCGCTATTTTTCGACGATATTGTCCACCACGCCTAAATACCAGGTGTGGCCGGCTCCGACGAATGTCAGTAGTAACACGAATTAAACAAGCGGGATTCCTTTCCAAACGCTTCAACACACACAACACCAGCGAACCCCCGTAGGTGCGCGCACTCGAAAAAGTCACACCGGGGTTGGGCTGGCTTTCACTCTATGAAATTCAATGAATTACAGAGGCGGCCGTCCGTTGAAGGAATGTCATGAAAAAAATAATTAGACGAAAAGCGCATCGAAAAAAGACTCGTTCAGTTTTGGTCCGTTTCGACTCTCGGTCCACGCTACAGCGCGCACTTCCAAGTGCCTCGTGAGTTTCGTGTTCGTTGACAAGCACACCACATGGCAGTGTAGCAATTCTACATTCCAAAAAGGCTACTCACTCCAACCGGCGTTGCGCAGCTCATCTCTATTCAGTTCAAATCTCAACCCCCCGGGATAGCGGTTACAGCAAGAAACCCAACTCACTACAAACCATCATCATTATAATTTATTTCTGTGAACGAAAATCACTTCGAAGCTACCGTGTTAGCTTCCGATATATTCGACAATGGCGCCCAGGGAAGCAACAGGGACCTTTCCTGATCAATATCTGACGTTCGATTACGATGCTGCGAACATGGGAATGCAAATGCCGCCGCACGATCCGTTTCCGGTAGCGGCCGCTCTGGACGTGGCTCAGAACGATTTGGAAACGGCCACTGGGGGAGGTGGTGTGCAGGAACAGAATACTAATAACAACAACAACGCTACGTTGACTGCTGCTTCCACAAACACGACCGAAACGGGATTACAGAACATTACGAATTCGCAACAACCACAAGCCTCGTCTCCACAAGAGGTTGTGGATCCCCTATCGATAGACCCTACGATGAACCAAGAACAACCGCAATGGGAAACCGACAATCTCAACATTTCGACTACCAGCACAATGTCAAGAGTTCCTCACATGCCTCAAATGAACCACACTTCTTCGGTGGCTTCGACTCTGACCGTGAGAGGAATCAGCGCGGGATATGCACAGCCGGTTCAGGCGGCACCCACGAGTACTTCACCTCTGAGTTTTTCTTCTGCCAGTGATGCAGCGAATGCGATGCAAATCGATACTGCTCCATCCACTGCCGGCGCGGTGAGTGCTTCTCTTTCCAGTCCTTCTTTGGGTTCTTCCGACAGCACGGGCGTTGTTCGTCCCGGACTTCCGCGACGAGTGTCCACGGGTGGATCACGACGGGTATCCCGGGGAAATTCTTCCTTTTCTGGAACCTCTGGTGCTCGAAGAGTTTCTTCGAATTCGATTGCTTCGCAAGCGCAAGCGGGTAGACCCATCATTCCTTCTCCCTCCAATCATTCCGAACCCAAGACGGAAGACGATAACGGAAAGTCTACGGAGGACGATGATGCCTCACCACCCGGTTTGGACATTACTTGTGACACGATGGGAACATCCTTCTACAGCACTGCGAGTGCATCACAAGATTGGGACGACGATAATGCCATGTCCAATCCCAGCAACAGCAACGTCGTAATAGAAGATGACCAAGACGAACATTCGTTTTCCGGTACATCGCCCATCACCATGCAAGCATCGGCCGCCGGTGCTCCCGTGGTGTCCAGCAACGCCAGTGCGGTTTCCTCGAGCTCCAGCTTTTCATCGATGCGCATCATTCAACAGACGCCTGCTTTTGATATGGAAGCACACGATAACGATAACACAAACAACAACGTGCCGGGATCTCCACAGGGACAATCTGCTCCCTCCAATTCGATACCGACTTCGCCCAATTCGATAATGCTTTCGTTTGGACCAAGCACATCGGTTGCGGACCTGAAATACTTTGCGGAACGAGGTTGTATTGTTGCTCTCTTGCAGGCTCTGACAACTCCCCGTCTTGTCACACTGGGAACTCGAATGCTAGCGGACTACGCCAAGATGTCCCACCGACGAGTTGCCGTGGCTTCCAACCGACGAATCCTCGAGTTTGTCCAACGCACCATGCTTCACGTTTCGGAACAAAACTCGGACTGGCTGGGCAGAGAATACGCTGTTGAGACGGTTCGAAGTCTTACCGCCACGGAAGAGAGCGATCGCTACCTCATGGGCACCTATGGGCTCTTGAACACTCTTGCTCTAGTGGCTCGTGGAGGCCCCTTTGTACAGACACATGCCGGAACTGCCACCACGATTCCGCTGGCGTCCGAAAAGGCCCGATTGCATGCCTGCATTGCCATTATGAATCTTTCCTGCGGCAAGGCCAACAAGATTGAGATTGCCAAAATCCCCGAAGTCTTGGAAGCCATGCGGGATGTCATGCTGAATTCGGGCGACGAAGCCCGCCTCAAGGCTACCACGTGCATCAAAAACTTGTCCAATGCCGACGCGAACGATGGAGCACTGTTGGGAACACCGGGTTTGGTCGAAGCCCTGGGCAAAATGGCAGCGGCGACGTGTTCTCCGGAAACGGGGGCGACTCCTTGCACTACCAATGCCTGTCTCGCTCTCATGAATCTCAGTATTTCCAAAGCCAACAAGCACCGTGTCTTTCGAACACCCGGTGTCATGACGGCTCTCATGACGGTCCTGGAACGAACCACTGCTCAGGGTTCTTCCACCGAAGCCCGCATCAAGGCCTGCTCGGCTCTGTCGAATCTGGCCATTGGCTACGACAACAAGATTCCCATGTTCAACTACCCTGGATTTGTCGATGCTATCCTCAATGTCATTCAAACAGACCGAGGAGAAGCTCGCACAAAGGCTTGCTCGATCCTTTGGAGTTTTGCTGCCGAAATGAAGAACCAGGTTCCTGTTGTTCAACGCGGAGACATTTTGCCCGTCCTCGTGCGAGTAGCGGAGGAAGACGGAACCACGGAAGCACGATTCAAGTGCGTAGCAGCTCTCACGCTGCTTGCAGAATCCTTGGAAAATTCGATTCCACTCTTGGAGTCTGGTGCCTTGTCACCGCTCATGGACATTTTGCACGAGGCAGGTCCCGATCCTACCCAGTGGAAGGGACAAACCGCCTCGTGGTGTGTCGGATTCCTAATGAACATTGCGCAGAGCGACGAAGCCGTTCCTACGCTTCGAGAGGCAGGGGTTGTCGAGCTTTTGGCTCCTCTTTTGACCCTGGATCACTACCAAAGCCTCAAGGCGGCAATGGCTGTCACGTTTGTCTGCCGATACGACGAAGGCGACGAATGCTACGATTTGCTCCGAAAGACAGAAAACGTGATCCCCAAGATTATCTCACTCCTGCACAACACTCTTTCCGGACGAGGCGGCAACGGATACAAGTACGGTGTTTTCACCCTGCGATCTTCCGTTGGATGCATATCTGCCCTCGCTCTTGGACCCGACTTTATGAAGGAGCGCATTGCGACTGGTCCTGTCTTTGAATCTCTTTTGAGAGTTTTGACAGACTTTTGTGTTGACGGAGGTACGCCCGGTGCCATTGTGGGTGGCGGTCGAGATGACGTGCTGAGTGCTACTCTGGCTGTGAGAGCACTCCAGTCACTAACGGCGCATTTGATCCCCATTGCTGGCTATTCGGCTCTGCCTTTTGGTCAATCCATGGAGGATCGCTTGTTGACAGCGCTGATCTCACTCGAGGAATCGACAAACGAAGAATTGAAGGAAGAGACGCGGCAGCTTGCCATTGATGCCAAGGTACGAATCCAGGGAAGCAAAAAGGCCGGACGCGCCGGTCATTTGCGCAACGGAAGTGTCGACATTGACATGACGGACGTGGCTTCGCTTGCAAGCAACTGCTGTGGATTGGATTCCATTCCAGGCTTTGGGGACAAGTTTCTTCACGCTCTCACTCTGCCATCGGAAGACGCCAAGATTTCGACCCCGGACATTGCTCCCAGCTCCTCTATGGTGGAAGACGAAACACCCGCGACTCCTCCGGAGCCCAAGCAGGTGAGAACCTTTTTGTTGGCCGATGCTACTACGGGTCGTCGATTCGCGGTTCCTACCAACCCCAGCGGAGGACGTGCCTTTAACGATTCCCGGGTGTGGTGCTACCGCCGGGGACGATTCTGTAAGTTTGGCGAAGAGCCCGATCCAAACTTTGTTTGGACGGAGGAACTTCAGCAGGCCTACGATGCCTACCTTGAACAAAACGAATCACCGAATTCTTCTGCTTCGACATCATCCGAAAAGACGGCTTCGGTATAGATTGCTACTGCGATTATTGGGAGGACGTAACAGTCCAAACGAGTTAAAAAAGATTTTTAGAGGATAAAATAAAGAAAGATTCTCTCTCTCATACACCACTACTCTTGTGATAGTTTCACGTGTTCGTCTTATGCATTAGCGCTGTTCTCTATTGCGTAAACCATTGGAACTTGGAACCTCCTGGAATACCCTAGTCAGTAGCATGATACTCAAAACTGCAAAATAGGGAACACCGTCTTGTACAAAAAGTATTGCACCAAAACCCGAAGGCATCGTTTGTCAAAAAATACGCGCGCAAACGAACGAAATGAGAACCACGAAATTTGTTGATGTAAAAAATCTCGACTTGTGAAATTCGAATGAATCGATAATTCATTCATTCATTCCATTCACATCTCACAATCAATGCAATGATCGACAATCACAGTTTCAAAAGGGCAAACCACATTTTGTTCACAAATGAACCAAATCGAACTACAAAATGCATATGAAAACGGTACTGATCCCGAAGAAATCGCGGAGGCTTGGCTCGATACAGCCATTGAATGCAAACAGGCCGGAAGAATAGGGGATTGCATCGAGGCACACATGCAACGAATGAAAGTATGTCCCTGCTACCAAACAACAGACGCTATTCGATTGCTTGGCATGGGAAAAGAAGATACCATCGAAGAAGTCTCTTGTGAAGGTGTCTTTGAAATTGAAAAACGTAGTGATTCTAAATTTGTTCCCAGCAAAAGGGCACAAAAACTCGGGCAGGACGTAAAAGAAATCTTTGGCAGTCGGGGATACAAGCTTCATGCTTGCCAATCGTTCTTGCTTCCTCACATACAAGACGGAAATTCTATTATAAACCAGAGGCGCATTTTCAGTTCGCAAAGTTTCTTGCAACATCGGCATGAAGTATTTGACGCAAGACGACAGAATGGAACAAAGAACAATAACGAACCTAGTATCGATTCTCCCTTGCTGGGAGAATTGGAGATTTTGGTATGGTTGTTTTTGTTTGGATTGGCTGTTTCAACAGAAGAAACCATGAAGGTTTTGGGAGAGGAAGATGTAGAGACATTGCTTCGGGCCAAACTTGTTCGAACAAGTCCCATTGATGCCGAAATGTTGGTGGCCGAGGTTCAAGTCTATCCCGTCGATCTGCGAGTCTTTGTTCATGATGCAATGGAAGCTTCTAGTCTGTTCTTGACGGATTGGAATCTAGAAAGCTTGCGTCCAACACACAATGCAATAATGCCAGTAGGCTATGATACGCTCGAATTAATGGCCGTCACTGCTGGGGAAATGATACGCCAAAAAGCCCTACAGAATCGTTCAATAATGAAAGAGAAACATGGACACTCTAATTCCTCTTTCGACAAGAATCGTATTTTAGATTTATGCTGTGGGTGTGGCATTCAAGGAATCTTTGCCTGGCTATGCTACAAAGCATTCGTGGCACCGGACGAAACTTGGTGCGAGTTAGTTCTGACGGATATCAACCAACGAGCTCTACATTTTGTCACAGCAAATTTGGCCATCAATGGTGTCTCCAACGATAGCGCATTTGGTGTTTGCGGAGATCTTTTTGGTTCATTGGCACCACAACCGTTTGATCTCATTCTGTGCAACCCCCCATTCGTGGCAATTCCATCTCCATCGGACGCCACACTTTTTGAGAAAACACCATTGTACGGTGTTGGTGGTGGACTCGACGGAATGATTTGCCTTCGTCGCATTTTGCAAAGCCTGTACAAGTTTTTGTCCGACAAAAATGCCGAAGCAGTGGCTCTCATGGTCACAGAAGTTCCAAACGTCGAAGAAAGCCCAGTCATGCTATCCTCCTTTTTGCCCGAATTCGACAGGGAAAAGGCCCGGGTTCGCATTGCATACGTCGAAGATGATGTGGAAACCATGGAAGCGTATGCAAGAGAGCGACAAGTCGAGGCAGGCATCGACGATGACCACAATGAATGGGTTTCCTCCGCCATCACATCTGGCATCTATAATCGAGCACTCGTCCTGATATCCTTTGCACGAAGCGGTGAAAAAGAACAGAGTTTTGGCTTGTTCAACTTTCAGCGTTCGGGACAGGATAAAAATGATTCCGAATATGGAAATGATTCGCACCAAGCAGATCCGGTAGATGAAGAAGACATGTTTTTGCATCCAGCAGGCATTTCTTTCTCATGGAAATCTTTGCTTTTCGAATAGAGTTCGAACAATTACGCAAGAATATCATTTGGATTCTGCGTGCGTGTCAACAATCTGCAACATGCAGCTCCCCATACGACTTTTCGTCCCATGCAAGTGCCTTTTCCCGTGCAACTGATGACAACCTGGTCCAAGAATCTTCGTTCGTTTGGGATTCTCGAAGAAAGTCGACAATAGTGGCCAGAGAGGATTCCGAAAACACACCGTCTTTTGCCTCCATGATCACGGGCAAACACCCGTCCTCTCCCAAGAGACGAAAGGCTCCCACCGATGGCCCCGCCTACGACGCTCGGTGCTCCAAAGGCAGCTGCTTCGACAATCGTCATTCCGTACGCATCGTAAAATGACGGATGGAAATTCAAAATGGTGTGCGCAAAGACGGCTCCAAGCTTGTGTGGAGAAAGGAATCGATCTATCACGACAGCGGAGGGAATTGCCTTGAGCAATCGTTCTCGTACGTCCTTGGCATACTTGACATCGGAGGCAGCTCCTGCTAATACCACCGTCAAGCTAAGTTCTTGCAAGATAGGGGCGGCCATTTCGCAAAACTTGACAAATCGCTGGATGCATTTCTCTGGAGATTGTCGCGCGACACACGTAATGATGGGTCGTTTCGAAAAGAGGTCATTGACACAGCCACTCTTTGTGATTCGAGATTGTATGGATGTTGGTAAATGTAGGAAACAGTCATTGTCCATCTTTGCAAAGCTTTCCATGTCTTGCCTGAGTGGAGGAACAACAATTTCGATGGGTATTCTAGGATTGCATGTTTTCTCTTCGTTGCTTCGTAAAATAGAAGAGAGTTGCTGGCTGTCTTGCGAAGACAACGAAACTATAGCATTTGCATTTTTCATCGCCTTGTACTCCATTTCGTTGTACCACTCACGTCCGTTTTGGATCGTCCACCCCAGAACTAAACACCCGGAAATTCAGGTACAAGAGGTACTTAGATGCAATTTCGGCATTCTGACGAGTTTGATGTTGGTAATCTAGAATGGATCTATAGGCCACAGCTCCGGACCAGTCAATAACGCAAACGAAATCCGCCTCGGAAATGGCTGTTTCCAGTCGACCTATTTCCGAAAGGTTGGCGACACAAAAGTCCCTCCAGCAGGATTGATCGTCCACCCGTCTCCATGCATGACTCGGAACAACATTGGAAACGACCATTAACCGTTCAATTGAATCTTGAGAGATTTCGGGCGAAGCCAAGTGATTGTCACTGTTATTTGAAGCATCAACACCGGATGGACGACAAGACCACACGGTGACAGTACATCCCAAGCCGAGAAAGGACTTGACCAGAGATCGGGCAAGGATTCCGTTGCCGCTGAAAGGACTCTAGGTAAACTCATACGTGAAGAGAACTATCTTTTTCATCCTGCGAATTTTTCACACGTCTCCGACCTATCAAGTTAGTTGGTTTGGGCTGATGAATAACAATTTAGATTCTATAGACAGATTGCGGGTGGCCTTCGCCAGCCATTGTCTTCCATCAATCCTACTCATTTCATGATTTTTCGAATCATTTTTTGTGATGGCATTTTTGGCATTTTTGTATGTAGGATCAAACATGCAAAACATACTCTTAGTATCTATTATGAGAAGCATAATTGCTCAGACGTGGGTTGAGAAGAAATTCTCACAAGATTGAGGCCTATCTTTGGTGAGAAAATTGCTCAACGTCATCGCCACGTACCCGTTGTGTTAGATGATCATCTTGCATTCTTTATCATTCGAGCACAGACGAAGCCTATGTAGGTTAAGAAAATCATTTATCACAACATTCGTAGTCTTTAAGCAATGGTCGTCCAGGAAACAGTCGAAGCAATCTTCGTTGCATCTCTTCGTTCTCCTTATAAAAAAGAAAAACGCGAAAACTAAACGACACATTACAATTCATACAAAACACGACAAAACAAAAATAATGGACAAAATTATCACATTCATCACATCCCTATCCATGCTCCAGGCAATTGGGCTCTCATTCTTCGGAAGTATCTTGCTTCTCGTGGTTTGGTCTAAGTATTCCTCACGCACGAGAGATTCCTTGAAGAAGGGCAAGTTCGGCGTCATGGAAATCGTCTCGGAGACGAGAGAAGGATACGGAGATCAATCCAAAATCCCGAGCATTGCCCGACGATTCAGCAGAGCCAGCATCACCGACATTCGGCGATCCTTTGTACAAATTGCCGGCGACGCCTGGGAGGGAAAACGGGGAAGCATCCGCATGAAGGGAGACACAGCTTTTCAGTATTCCGCCGACGGCAAAAAAGTGGCCATGTACGGTCGCCAGGAACCCACGAATCTATCCCTGCGGGAACTCGTGGCCGAAAAAACAACAATGATGGAAATCGAGGAAGACGTTTTCAAGAGAATGAACTGGCAAAACAAGATTGAGGAATGCTCACTGATCAAAGACCAAAAGGACGCGACAGTTGAGGGATCCTTCACGTTTTGCTATCGCGACTATGTCAATCACGAGGAACTCATGGGGATGATGTGGACGCGTGGAGGAATTGAAGGATTTCTCTTCAAGCCTTCGTGTGCGGATGTCCTCACGGTCGATAAGGATGCCAAGTGCACACTCAAGGCCTCCTCCAAGCTATTCCGAATCATTCCAATTTCCATCACATGGGAAGGAAAGCTTGAGGAGGGAACTATCAACTGGACTACGACGTCATTGACCATGGGATGGGAAAGTTTTGGAAAGTTCTTCGATAAACCTGCTGCCGCAGAAAAGCTGCGAAAGGACCCATGGATCATTTCGACACTCAAAGACGAGCGCGACATTTTGTGCTTTGACCGACAAGGAAAGGGGAACCTGGTCTTTGCCAGACCGGAATGCCTGAACAAGGGCCCCAAGTCCGAATAAACTTTAATCTTGTACCAATAATATGTAAAGCCAATTTTGAATCTTACTTTAGCTTTGACTTCTAGTATTATGATTCTTCTTCTTCTTCCGATAGTAACAGTAACAATCTTTTGATGATTATTTTCTTGAAAGAATTATGATGTTTGATGATTATTTTTTCCCCTTTTCATTTTTTCGGGATTCTCAATCCCCCATGAGTCACCACAAAAAGAATTTACTTAACTTCCACGTGGAAGCTTGATATTGCTCCACAACAACATCTTGGACACTACGTCATTTTTTTGTACACTTCTCTGGCATGTAGTTTTCACCATGTTGTTCAACCCTATCAAAATAAGAACAGTAAGCACGAGTACCGAATCTACGGCGTACGTACTACACTAGCGATAAATTTGGATAAGCATACCGAGGTGATTTGAAATCTCAGGGACCTGCTTCATCAAAGCTTCATGCGACTACCTTTGATGGCTGTAATCAATGTTGGCACGATAGCTCTCCTCTTGTAATACCAGAAAGCTTCGTATAATCAAATTGAGTGCAACAAAACGGTCTTCGAACAACGCAACACAAACCTAAAACCGATTTGCTACATGAGTGTCGAAGATCCGGTTCCAACGTAGATCTTCATTTTCAAATTCTGATACTGATCGATTTGATCACATCGAACCCATCGCGTATATTGGAGCGAGAATTCATACGAGATACGATAGAAACGTGGCACTGAAGGAAACATAAAATGGTGTCCTCAACATTACAGGCTGCTACGCCCAGGATTTCTCGAGGCAACAGCATGATCCTGCTATTCTTTTCGCTCTCCGTGATGCTGGTTTCTGGATTTGACATCAGCAGTATTTCTGGACAAACGCGACAACAATCACTGCAAAATTATGCCCAACCCACAAGCCAACGGACTAGTACAATGCTGTCCATGGCAGCGTTGAATCCCACCTATCCCATCCGAATAGCTGTCATGGGAGGAGGAAATTTCGGATTGGCAATGGGAACCATTTGCGCCCGGCAGGGTCTTCCCACGACTATTTTGGTACGAGATCAGGAAATTGCCGATAACATAAACCAAAACCACAGGCATCCCCGGTATATGTCAGACGTAGATCTTACCAATTCGCTTGAGAGCGACGGCAGATCCAAATGAATGCTTGCCCGATGCCACCTATATCATACACGCCTGTGCCTTGCCAATACTCACGCAAATTTCTAGAAAGCGTTGAGGAGTACATTCCAGTCCCAGACACCAATTCTGAGTGTCAGTAAGGGAATCGAAACGTCTAGCATGGGATTCATGGCGGATGTCATCAAGGACGTCTTGGGAGAGCATCGCCCCCTGGCGTTTTTGAGTGGGCCTTCCTTTGCCCGAGAGATTGTCGAGGGTGTGGGAGCGACGGTAGTTGTCATTGCTTCCGAAGACGTGGATCTGGCACGAGATCTTGCGGCTCTCATTAGCGATGGCCGCTTCAAGTGTTTTACCAGCACAGACGTGATTGGTGTGGAGATTGGAGGAGCCGTGAAAAACGTCATTGCTCTTGGCGCTGGCATGTGCGAAGGACTCGGGCTGGGAACCAACGCAATGAGTGGATTGGTAACACGGGGATGCAACGAAATGAGACGATTGGGTCCTGACAGTTTGGAGCAGAATCCAGCACGATAGCTGGATTGTCCGGTAAGTTTCGGTTGTGTTTTTCATATTCTTTTCCATCATTGTGGACAAAGTACTCATTTTGTTTCTTTTCTGTCGTGTAATTATCAATTTTTCTTCCAATGCGCAGGCGTTGGAGACACCTTTGGTACTTGTTTCGGACCTTTGTCCAGAAACCGAAAATTCGGATATCGACTCGGACAGGGAGAGACCATGGAGGAAATATTGGAATCCACTAGCGAAGTCGCAGAAGGGTGTGGATACCGCCCTGGCGGTCGTTCGATTGATCGAGAAAGAATGCAAAGGATATCGGTTGGATCTGAAATATCCCATTTTATTTGGAATTGCTAGAATTTTGGAAGGCAAGAGCACTCCGCTAGAAGGTTTAGGAGGGACTCATGAACATGCCGATGCAAATGGAAAACTTTGACGAGGGTAGGACACAATATACCGGAATTCGACGACGAAGAAGGATAAATCTAAGTGCAGACGACTGAATAAAGCTGCAAAACAAAAATGAAAAGATTTCATATTTCTTTTTGGCAAATGGAATTTGAAGCTATAAACGACCTTATAAGTAGAAAAATTTAAATGAATGAATGAATGCCTTCTGGTGTCTGATATTATGGTCTTTTGCCCAGCTCTTCACCCAGTGTCTCCTCTCAATACGACGAGTACGTGTACGAGACGGGAGGCCACTTGGGAGGATCGTATCCCTTTCCGCCAAAGGGACTGCATCTCAACAGACGCCATGACGTCAGTATTACTCCCTTTCCCGGGCCGTATTTTTCAATAGCCTGCACACCATACTGGGAACACGTGGGAACAAACCGACAGGCGGGTGGGAGCAATGGACTGATGAAATTTTTATAGACGCCAATGGTAGCGATCATGGCCTGGGATGTCGGAGCCATCTCTTCCTCCTCTTTTGTGGTTTCGTCCACGATGCCATCCTCCTCGTCGTCTTGGCCTTCCGCCGCTTGGTTTCTCCATACTCTCCCAGCCATGATTGGCATGTTGTGGTGACGAGCGATTGCAATCATTCCGCCCGTCACTATTGCTGCCGAAGCGAGGGCTTTGGGGTGTTGTAATGGCACCTTGCAAATGGATCGCTGCAACATTCGAAACTTTTGCTGGCAGACTTTTACAGCCTGACGTGCTGCTGTTGTAACAACGGCCATGGAATTGGTTCTCATATTCCCATACGGATGAAATGCGCGAGGAAATGTAGCTGTTGCCGCGATGGCACCATGATGGTGCTGATGAGCCTTGTGTTGATGAGAGAGGCTTGCTGCCGGGTGGAAACACGACATGCAGGACTCTGTCAGCACTGGAAGCAAGAACAGATGGTATACAACCAGTAGGGCAACCAATGGTTGCCGTAATAGCTTGATGGCCATCATGGTTATATGTAGATCGAAAAATGCAATGAGGGCTGCTTCTATAGAGTTATAGAAGATATGGTTGCTATAAGAAAATGTTCTTTCAGTTGAAGTGTCTGATGATGGATTGTTGTTATCGCTCTTTCACATCGTAATGATGGCAAGGTTGATGGATTTCAATCCATCCATCAAGATGGATAGGTCATTCAATTGACTCAATCGATTAAAAACTATGCTTGGAAGGAGTAGGACTGCCCACGACTGAGAAATTCTTTTGCTAGGCCATTATTTCGTCAAAAATCGAAAACTTTCCACAAATCAATTGTTGTTCAAGACTTTGGTTTTATCTAAACTTTTGTTCTAAATTTGATTCTACACTAGTGAAAATATGAAGTTCGACTGGTCGCATGTTGCTGGTTATTCGGTTTCGAATGACGCCGTCAGCGAGATCATTTCTTCGTCTTCGTCGAATCGATCCCTTGCAACAAGACTCTTTGCTGTTTTCTTTCTCTTTGGTGATCCACCATTCATGGTTCCCATTTCGTAATTTCCATTCCACGACGAAGAGGCCCCGTCTCTGTCGTAGTCATGGTTTCGTTGCTCCCTGTTTTCCGATAAATCACCGCCAAAATGAACTTTTAAAAAGTTTTCGTCGAATCGAAACCAGACACCCTTGATGCCCTCTTTGATGCGCTTTTTTCTGAAAATCCAGCCTCGTCTCGCTTTTTTGTGGAACGGGCGGTTTATATGTCAACGAATGTAAATCCATGTTATCATCGTCTTCCTGAAACAATTGCGGCGTTTGCTGTTCTCTCATTTCGAATTTCGTTAACACGCGTTCCGTAACTCCCCCGCAAAAGACGGTCGTGACGATGCAAATCGTCAGTGTGGCCGTCGCGTAGACGTCCTTGTGAGGCCCCGGCATGTTTTCCGACAGATGCGAAAGCAATTGCTCCTCGTAAACCGGCAAACCACAGAACGACCTGCCGCTTGGCCGTGATTTTGTTGCTTTGGTTCCGGCAAAAGTTGGCAATGAAACTCACGTGGAAAAATGTTCATGGCCCGTCCCACCAAACAGCTAATCAGTGCTACCACACTAAACGTCAAATCCCAATTTTGGAATCCACCTGTAAAGACTCCCATGCCCATGTACACAAAGACTATCGTTTCGGTTAGGCTAGTGTGTGGAAGAAAAACAAAGTAGTGTGTGAGACTTCTGCATCGACAGCATTCCAGAGTATTTCCAATAATGCATATGAATTACTTACGTTGCAAAGGTGGAAAAGATTTGTTCGCTGGCCACATGGGCCACCATGCTCAAATTGTATTTATTGTAGTGGCTCAGAACAACTCCCTGAAAAAAGAGTGCCATGATCCCGCTCAGTTCAATCGCCTCGGCCGCCGCATAACACAGATAACAAAAGCACAATAGTAATGAAGTCTCCAGGTTGGGATATCGTTTTAGATCCGTGTGCTTGAACAAGCCAGCTGGCCTGCCAGACCGAGTCCGACTCCCCACCTAGAATGCTGCACCCAGAGACAAACATGAAACTCAAAATAATTGCTGCATAGCTGGCATGCCGATCGGTGTTTTCGGGATTGTAAAAGCCAAAAAAGGTCTTAAACAAACTGATAGCAATCGCATCATTGAGCACGGATTCTCCAAATACCAATGAGTACAGGAGCGGATCCACGTTGAGTTCCTCGTTGCCCATGATCGATAAAGTGGCGACGGGATCGACGGCCGAAATCAAAGCTCCAAAAATCAGTGCCTCCATGGGATTTTCGCTGTCGATATTCACCAATCCAATCTTGGCGGCATAAAAGCACAGATACCCGACCGTAAAGGTGCTGAACAATCGTCCAAAAAAAGCATACAAAATGATGGCCCCGATATTCGCCACAAAGCCCTTGCGGTCCAGCGAATACCCCGCCTCGAACATGATGGGGGGCAACAAAAAGAAGAAAAAGACTTCGGGTTGAAACTCGAACAGATCCAAATTCTGGGCACCGACCGTCAATCGCGCCATTCCGCCCACCAACACGCCCACCAACAATGCTCCCGCCGATTCCGGTAACGAATACACCTTGAAGCGCTTGACGACATAGGCCAGCAGCAGACAGCCAATAATGGTCACATTCAACGTAAAGGCGGCCTGGGCATCGAATTCGTGTTCTTCTTCCGGCTTTTTCGGCCTCAATGAAGGATTCGGTAATGTTGACAATCGTGGAATTTGCCGACGGGAATTCCGTGGGAGCATCGACTGTCGACGTCATTTGCAGAATTGGTTCGATGACTTTTTTGTGTTGGCGCTAGTCTATTGCGACGGCAAAGGTATTTATCCTGGTTTCATTCGTCAAATCACTCTTGAATATTTCTTCGATTGACTTTACTTGCTCTGTTCCATAAGTGTTATTGTAAAAGGATACGGCCTTATTGTTTGCAATTGTTTGTTCAAGTCGTGTTGTCGATGTTGTATTCTGTCACTCGTCACAATTGCCGATGCTCGTGCTTCTCGAAAAAGAAATTTTATTTCTTCTGAACGAAGCGGAATTGAGCGGACTTTTTCTCTTTTCCCACCATCATCAACCGTTTGGCGTTGAGAGTGCACAATGGCGCGTACGTCGCAGTCGCAATGCGGTTTTGGTACACTTCTACTAATACACACTTTCGCGTGACTGGATCGATTTTACAATCTTGAATACAATTCGGGATTCAAGAGTCCCGCAATGACGGGAACTCCCCAACCTACAGTAGCAACAGTGCAACGATACCCATTGTGGGGAAGTTCCGGACCCCGGATTCGAATCAATCAATTTTATTCACCGGCACCACTTTTCATTTCTTCACATACACCTCTTGGTGTCAATCGATCGTACGTCATCGTACGGAATTACGACCATCTTCTCCCGATTGAGAGATAGATTCATGATGATGTTCGACATTGGCAAGAATCGACTCCTACCATTACTTCAAAAAGAAAAACTTTATCTCTGGTCTTGGTCCTCGGCTACTCTAGCGAGTGACCTACACTTTCAGTGCTGCAAGGCATTGACAAAAATTCTTCTGACTACTATATTGCAAAATGATGACAACGATTCGAAACAGCCTGCTGGTGATGGCTTGCCTGGGACTTTTCGCCATGACGACGACGACGACGACGAATGCCTTTTCCACCACAAGGATACGAACAAATCGACACACACAGTTAAATTCGCTCGCACAGCTCATTGACGAACCATTGGCCTGGAACACGGTCATTGGAGAGGCCGATCGGGCCTTTCGGAGGGGATCCCAGCTGGACAAGTCGGGACAACCCAGATTGGCCTCGGACGCCTTTCACGAGGCTGCTACCTTGTTTCAGTGCTTTTTGGAACTCCCGGAAAACTTTGGGCACGTGACCAATCTGAGGAACGAAGAATGCCAGGCTGTACTGGCGTATACTCTGGTGAGATTGGGATTCATCAGTGTCGAGGCACTGAGCGATGCGAACGCGGCGGTGCGATTGTACAGGTGAGTTAGTGGATAGACTGTGCTACAATGGAAAGAAGAGGACATGAAATTCGTTTGAATTTTTTTCTCTAATGCTTTTCTCACGCACTATACGTACTATTTGTGGATGCATTGCAGCATGGCTGCCGAAATCGATCCCTTTCCATCACCCGAATCTTTCAAGGGAATTGGAACAGCCCTCGAGGCGACCGGAGGAAACGGCAAGGATTTGGAGCACCTGAAAGAGGCCGTCAAGAATTATCGAGAGGCACTCTCACGGGCCAACAAGGCGTCGATTTTGTTTTACATGGGTGTAGCATTGGAGAGACTTGGGGAAACCGAGGAAGCGGAAGAACTCTTGGAAATAATACAGCGCTCCGAAGCACCCATCTCGTGTCTGAACGATTCGTGGGGATACGTCCGGTAAGTACTGTAGCTATACTTCGCAATAAACCATTGTGAGAAAATGCGTCCAATCTCACACAATTTGCAATTTTTCAGATGGCACACCCGCAACACAGATCCAGCACTCCTGAATTTGCACAGAGGCACCCGCGACATGTTGAAACTGGCACTCGATGCGGCCATGCCACTCATCGAGAATCAACGAGAAAACAGGGCCCACGGATTGGTTTGCGAGTTTGGAGTGGGATTCGGGAAAATCCATGAGGATGACCCAAGAAATTTTGCCCCTCGACATTGAGATGCACGGTTTCGATACATTGTACGTTGGTTGATTGTTGTTTTCGCTCACGATGCATCATTCCATTTCCTCAACTTTTTTGTTTGTTTCATTTTCCATTTCGTAGCACCGGACTGCCACAGGCATGGGGCTCCGAACCAGCAGGCGCATACTCCACGGGGGGTGTTGTTCCCTCGATCGCATCCAACGTTTATTTTCACAAGGGTCTGTTCAGCGACACGCTTTCTCCCTTTTTGGATAGTCTTGGTGACGAAGCGTATTTTGCCTATGCCAACATTGATTGCGATTTGTACACGAGCACCCTAGATATTCTGGAAGCCTTGCATGGGAGAATCGTGGAGGGAACCATTCTGGTCTTTGACGAGTACATCTGCCATCCGACGTGGCGACAGGATGAATTTCGGGCCTGGAGGGAGTCTTGCAAACGATTCGGATGGACATACGAGTACCTCGGGTTTTCCTTGTCATCGAAGCAGGCAGTAGTTAGAATCACAGGAGTGTAACATTGGAATCAAGTTTTTGAAAGTTCAGCTAATAGTAAAAGGACGAGATTTGGTTCATTGTTGGATCTCACATAGCAACAGAACCACTGCAATTGTCAAAGAACATGGCATTACATGTGATCGGCGAAGTAGTGGAGTGAGAGAAATTGGGATATTTAATCGCGCGTATCTATTGTTGTCCATAAATAGAGTGGACATCAAACGGCACGAATATTGTATGCGCTTGTGACTGAAGTCGTGGTTGTTTGATAAAGTGTGCAGGTAGCTGCAATGGTAGCTCAAAATGTATCGAATTTAGTGTTCGCATTCTCTTTTGGGGAGAAATTCTGCAACCGGGTTAATAACAAAAACGTTGAACATGAAATCAGAGTCTCTATAAGTATCTGTAGCAACTTCACATAAGTATTTTTTTTTCTTATAGATCATCAAAAAACAATTCAATCTAGGATTAAATACTACTTTTTCTGTCCAGAGCGATGAACTGTTATTTGTGATGAAAATATATAACTCATTATCCATGAGTCGCTCGCGTCAAGTCCATCACTCGAATCGAAGATTAGGTCGCTATTGTAATTGATATTTAAGGAAGGAGCGGCTCATTCCTACTTTTATTTATTGGTATTCGTGGTTCAGTTGTTGGTGGCGGAAACTAGCCAATACTAGTTTGCTATATTTCAATTCGCTTCAAAATGCAAACAAACTTCCGACAAAAATTCCCTTCGAAACCGTCACCAAGATAGTGGACGAAAACAATAATGGAACTTCCATTGTTCTCCGACGAGATCATCGTCAATATTTATACCAAGTCGAGAAGCTTCTGCACTAATTCCGCCGTCGAGGTGATTCAATCGAAAAGCTGCGTTTGCTCTCATAATCTTTGATTCCATAATTTCAAAAGGCAAACAACAAGAAAATCCACAAATCACACCAAAACATGATGATGTTCCGCTCAGCTCTCACCATTTTTCTCTTCCTCCCTTCTGCGTTGCCCACGTTTACTGCCGAGTCTTCGTCTCGCCCAACAACCAAGTCGTCCAAGGCATCTAAGTCCGATCATAAACGCGAAAGAAAGTTTGTTCCGGAGGATTTATTTCTCGCCAGAGAGAAACAAATCCTCCAAATCTAAATTTCTTTTCTGTTTGGAGGCCTTTTTGGCCTCGCCCGCCCTGGTTGTTGGGGAAGACGAAGGCTCGGTAGTGGATTTCCTCTATCTACCAAAGCAGGGCCAGCCATCTATGATTTCGAACAAATCCAATCGAAGCGCCGACGAGAACTAACGACTGCCTGCACTCTGAACCAAGCAGTCCGAACTGTCGAATTCGACCAAACTGAATCCACGCCTCCTCTTGGTGTCCCCTCTCTTGTCGAAATCGATCTTCCCTCGTTGCAACCAAGCGGTGCGCACTGGTAAATATGAATCCAAAATTCGTATCAAAACATCCGACAAACGCTTCGGATTGAGCACCTCGGGTTTCCCTTGTCATCGAAGCAGGCGGTAGCCAGAATATTGGAAATTTGTGTTTTCGAAACAGTTTTGCTAGCAAGATACGCAGCTATACTATAGAATTCGAAAAAAGAACTACAGGACCTTTTTTCGGATTCTATAATATGGCTGCGCACCACTGCTACGCATAGACGACAATCATTAATGATCACTAGTACAGTATAGTTCATTGTTGCAACAAGGAGAGCCCGCGGCAACTGCAGGAGGCGTGAAGAACCTGAAAACATTCATCGATTCAAAGCCGTCACCAAATTGTCGAGAATACCCCACAAAGTTGGCCACAAGGCGCGAAAGTCAATCGAGTTCGTTATCATTCTGTCGTCTTTATCCCATGCAACCTCTATCGTCACAACCTTTCTCTTCCATCTATTACAATGTCATGTCTTCGTTTCTCTTTCTTTTTTTGTTCATCGGAAGGTACTGTGCCATTCTTTGTCTCGTCCATTGGATTTCGGATGACCATCTTTCGAGAAAATCCATTGGATCTTGCACGAACCGTGATGATTTAGAAGCACTAAACATTATTTAATCTGTAGCATCTCGGAGCTTTCGTTGTCCTCATCAGATGAACCAAACAATTTGCTAATCAAAGTATTTTTTGTTCCTGTTCTCTCTATCTCCATACTGTACATTTAGTATGCACGTTAAGGACCTATGTGGTGTAGTTATACGTATTTTTTATCGTCATGAATGAGAAAAAGGCGCTCAACGATGTGAAATTGGAAAATGCAGTCTACGTAGTCAGAAAAGATCGAAGAGCTAACAATTACAAATCATCTTCGAACTCTGGTGAAACAAGAATGAATGAACATGGCACGCGGAGTCAAACAAGAAAGATGATATATACTTTCGCAATGATAATATATCGTTAAACCTGGACGTGGGGTTGTTTGGGCTTTTGGAGCAAATACCGATTGTCTGTGGTCCAAAATGAACTCTTCGGATATTTGCCACCAGGTAGCGAACTGCCCGGGTCTCTTTGTGGACGCCTTTCGAGGCCATTTTCTTCGAGAGCACACCAAAAATCCCGATGCTACCTTTGTTCTGTCCCACTATCACGGTGATCATTACACGCAGCTGCCAAGGGACTTCAAGTACCGAGGCCCGGCAAAAATCCATTGCACCCCCATCACCGCGCGACTGTTGATCGATGTTCATCTGGTTTCGAAAGATCTTGTGGTGGAACACGACTTACGGCGCGACATTTCGCCACCGCATTGTTCGAAAAACAGAGAAAGGTGGTTCTGGTGATGATGACAACAATCATGATTGCGCCAACATTACCTTTTACGATGCGAATCATTGCCCCGGCGCCTGCATTATTCTGATCGCGTTGCCCGACGGCAAGACGGTGCACCTCCACACGGGGGATATGCGCTACCACCCTCGATTTCAAGAGTATCCCCTGCTGACACAAGCTACACAAGCAGCGAAAGCTCGATTTGGTCTACCTCGATACGACCTATTGCCACCCCAAGCACTGATTTTCCTGACACAAGACGATGCCGTAGATTCGATCGCATCCCAGACACAAGCATTGCTCTCCGAATCCAAGACGCTCGTATTGCTTTCGTGTTATTCGATTGGAAAAGAAAAGGTTCTGTACGAAGCCTCCAAAAGGAGTGGCCAATCGATTTACGTGAGCGAGAAAAAATGGAAGATGCTCAATTGCATACAGGAGGACGAAAAGAATTCTGAATTTGTGGAAGAGCACCTACAGCACAAGACCATTCTGGAGCGTTGCACCCGCGATCCATCTGCAAGCGATTTGCACGTGATTCCGATGGGTCTGGCGGGAGAAATGTGGCCATATTTCCAGCCCAATTTTCAAAAGCTTGCCAAATACGTACAAGATCTGGAAAATACGGAAACTAGCAGATGACGAAAGCAGTACTACAGCACGCAAGAAGTATGACAAAGTGGTAGCTTTCATTCCCACCGGATGGGCAGATGCGTCCAATTGGAACAAGAAGAATGCCGTGAGCACCAAATTCGTCCAAGGCCTGCACGTGGAAGTCAGGCTCATTAGCTATTCGGAGCACTCGACCTTTCCCGAACTGGTTTCGTTTGTCAAATATTTGAAACCCCGCAAGGTGATCCCCACGGTGTATTCGGATGCGAGTCACAAGCGACAAATCGAAGGACGCTTCCGCAACATGTTGGACTCAAACCGAGCAAAGCAAGCCTTTTTCCGTTCCATGACCAAGAGCATCAGCTCTTCAAAGCCTGTAAAGGAAGATGCAAAAGAAAATATTTTGGCCAAAAGTTTCGACAGTAATGATACTATGGTGAAGAAGGAGCCTTTCAAAGAACCAACCAGGGACAATGATGACGAGGAGATCGAAGTTGTATGTGTTGTTCCATCCAAGAAATCACCAGCTTCCACGACGCAACACATCGAAAGCAAAGTCGACGTGATTGTCAGCATGGGTTTTGATCGGAAGCGGGCGGAGATTGTCCTCGAAGAATGCCACGGCAATATGGAACAGGCCATCCACAAAATCTTGTCCGAAACCACTACAAGTAGCAACGTTACTAGTTCGCCGACGAACGAAAATCGTGCTTTTGTTGCAAAAGACAAAGGCAGCAAGAACCAGCCAGCAGTTCCAACTGCTGATTCGAAAAAGAGAAAGAAGATTTCCGACTTTTTTGCTCAACGGAAAAAATAGACAGACTATTTTTTCAATGTTCAACAACTATAATCACCGCTGAATGTGACCATGTTGCCCTCTCATGCTAAAAGCGCCTTAACTAGAATCTAGATTTATTGATAGAAAATTATCACAACAAAATCGATTCAATATTTATCCATCACTGCTTTGACTAGTTCGAATACATTTTATGCTTCTGAAAGCAAATATCTGAACCCAACAGATCTGAGATGTTGTGAAAAAACTGAACAACTTCCACACAATTTGAATGACAACACGACTTGCTTCTTGTCTGTCTTTGACATTGTATCCCTTACTTCTTTTGTGAATTGGTTTCTTGCAATACGAAAAGGATAACAGCATTACCATTATGACGTCATGGAGTCTTTGTCTTCAATCGCGGCAGGGACGCAAGGTGATTTCTCTGGATTCGACAGCGTCGACAAAGGAATTGTACGAGAGCACGGCGAAAGAATTCGGTTGTGGAATCGAGCGCTTAAAGGCTGGCTTTCCGCCCAAACCAATCCCATCCGATTCAACTCCCTATTGGAAATTTTGTTTCCAACCAAGAACGAATTCAGGTCGAATTTTCAGTTGCAGCTTCTTCGGCCAAGAAGGGAAAGACGGCCAAGAAAAATACGACGACAACCAACACTACTAGCAGCAACGCTAGCAGCGACACGAGTCGCAGATCGAAACGTGCCGCCTCGAAAGCAGCAACCGAGTCTATGCCTGCGTTGATCAAAGCACAGGAAGAATACATGAAACAGAATGCGTCGCCTGCCGGAAAAAAGAGAGCTCGCAGCAGCACAAACAATGCAATCCATGGGATTTTTCCGTCCAACAGAACGAAAAGCGCTAAACCCAAAAAATTGCCAGCCTCGGCGGGAGCTGGCCGTCGATTAAATGACGGAGCTACAGTGGCTAATCCTAGCAGTAGACGGAAACGCCAATTGGATCCAAACAATGGGGGAGACATGTCCACGGCACTCATGGGAGCCATCCACGACAAGGGACAAATGGGAATCATTTTGAGAAGGGGAATGAAGAATGCCGTTTTATCGAGCTTACGAAACGACCAAATCCTTTTCGCGATTGGCGGCCATTCAGGCCAAGTCGTATACAATGACCAATACAGGGAGCCTTTTGCAGATTTCCTACAAAGGCAGCGTCGACAAAACAAAGGTGGAGGAACAAGTCGATTGCATTCCTCAAGACGTCTTGCAGGCTGTTTTAGAGGGTATTCACGCTTCCAACCAAGAGGCTCTAAGGCCCGAAAATCTCTCCAAACTGTCTCCGCGGGTATTGTGGAGTTGTGTGCACTACTTTCGAAATTTAGACAGTTTGGCAGCCATCTATCGAGCATTATTGCCCGGATTTGGACTTGGGGATTTTTGCGCCGAAGGGCAGAGCAGCTGTCCGAAAAGGCCTTGGAAAACAAGCGACAACAGTTGGAAGAGGACGACGACGACGATTTGGATCTGGAACGGGCTTCGAACGTGGTGGCGGCCGTGGAGCATGCCATGGAACACTTGCAGGATTTTGCTTCGGTGGAACGCAAGGCCAAGCAAGCGCAGGCGGCAGAAGCACGGTTGCGACGGCTACAAAACAGCAGCAACGCGACATGGAAACTAATTACGCCCTCGGAACCCGATCGAGACGAACTTCGCGAATGCATCGAGGCTTCTCTGCCACCTCAAATCAGTGCTTCCCAAATCACAAAATGGATTTCCCAGCTCATGGCTCTACAAATCCACAACTGGAGAGAGCTGGCCCTTGCCAGTAGCAAACTCGACAGTTTGGCAGACAAATTGACTGTTCCTACACAGAATATCAGATTGTGGATTGACAAGGCCCAGAGCGAATCCGTTGCGGAAATCATGGTGGAAGTTTGCGACAACAACGTCCAAGCAGTAGAACTATTGGCAGAGCACGCCAAGAGCGGAACCCCCAAAGATTTGGCGGGCTGGAGAAGTATTCCGGATATGCTGCTCGAGCAGCTTCCATCAACTCAAAGAATGGATTTGGGGACGCTTTCGACCTGGTGCGATCGGGCTCATGTATTATTGCAAGAGTACGAATGGCTGAATTGGTATGCAACTCCGGTGTGAAGAAGATGAACAAACGAATGAATCATTTCATCAGTTCTCGATGGGAGTCTTTTGAAAAGAAAGAGCTCTATCATACACCGTTATTATCACTACGGATATTGAATTAGAATGATCGTGGTTATGAGATAGTAACAACATTAAACACTTCACAATAGCTTTTACAGTATTTGTCGCAGTTGTTCGTCGTCCAGCTGCAGTTTGTAGGGGAATCGATTCCACTCCGGGCTTTGGCGTCTTTTTCGTTGTCTGCACAAAAAACAAGAACGAATCGAGGTTGTCGTACTTTTGCAAGGACCTCAACGACGCCCTGCAAATGGCTGAGATAGTCCAGCTCGGTAGCATGCCGGCAACGGCTCGAGCCAAAGGCGACGGGAAGGACGCTGCAGTAGACCGTCTTGCCGGAATTGCCCCTCGAAAAGTCGACATCCAGCGGGACGCCGAATTTGTCAACGAGCAAATCTCGGAGCTTGTAGCCGTCAAAATCGATATCTTGGTCGCTGCTGCCTGTTTTGGACTTTACTGCCGACTTGAAAGATCCCAGCGACAGTGATTCCTCGCTATTGATGTTGTCGTTCGTGGAATCTATGGATGCCGTTGATTTGTACTTTTGCTGGGCTTTTTGGAAAGAATCCATCGAGACAGTCGCCTCCTGCTTTAGCTGCAAGCTTCCAGCTTTGGCTTTTTCTCTTTTTTCCTTGAGCATTCGTCTTTCCGAGGGACCGTACGTGCTAAACTCGATCACTTCTTCCCATAACTCTCCCAACCAATTTTGGCATTTCGTTGTCGATTCTTGTGCAGAAACCCGAATTTGTAATCGCGAGTGGCAAAAGGCACCTGCTCCTGCCGCAAGAGTGCGGCAAGGAACGCGAGGCAAAGAATCTTGGATGGCATGGAATTCATCTTCTGGTGATCATCATCAACACTTATGCTATTACGTTACGAAATGAAGATACACTTCCAAGAGTTGAGAATGATGACAACAAACTTCCATCGTCATTACGTACGTCGTGACTAAAGTGATTTCAGTCACGTTCATTGCGATTTTTTCTACGGGAGAAAATTGAAAAAAAAAATGCACGAATTTTTATGGCGCGGATTTGAAAATGACGGAATGAATCTATGATCTGTGATTGTTTTCGGGGAGGAAAACTTGTGAAAGTATTTTCGACAAGAGGACCGTTGGATAGCTTGTTGTTGTAGTTGTTGTTGTGGATGAAGATTTTCGTTCCATCACACATGAATACTACCAAAGCTTCTTGAGTTATTGGACAAAGAATAGCACCTGTAACGACTTTCGGATAGAAAAGACACGATCATGTCATCGGATGATGATGCCCATACCTGCCCGATTTGTCTCGAACCCATCTTCCAGCCACCCGAGAATGAGAGCAACACGTACAACGTCGGTGCGACGGTTCCCTGTGGGCACTTGTACCATTACGAGTGTTTCGGTTCGTGGCAGGCTTCCAAGTCGTATGGTGCCGTGAAATGTCCCACGTGCAAGTGAGTAACATTTCTAATAATGTCTTTTGGTTGGTATGCAATCGAGTTGTTGTTCTTGTTATTCTTGGATTCATTCTGACCAGGTGTGTTGAAATTTCTTCATTTTCATTTCACAATCATTTGCAGCGTCAAAACAAAAGACTTTGTTCGTCTCTATCTAGACGTTGGGGCGTTGGGTGGGGAACAGTGTCACTTGGCGGACGACGACATTAGTCTTTCTTCGTCGATCGATGAAAGCAAGTGCGACGACGAGGACGAGAATAATAATGAGAATGAGAATGACGGCAATACAGACGACAACCAACAATCCAAAGATGCAATCAGTGACGAAGATAAGGACGAAAACGATGCTGGAGTTGTGGATCTGACGGATTCTCCCAAGCGCGCAAAGTCGCAACCTCTCCAAGCATCTTCCAACAAGGACGATGGTGGCGATGATCCGCAGCGTGAAACCAACAATATTCGACGACTCTCCCGCATTGCCAAGAAATTCAAGAAACAATATCTGCAAAAGAGCGCCCAATACAAGGAACAATATGCCGAAAAGAGAAAACTTTCCGAACTTATCCGACAGGACCGAAGGCTCACTCAAAATAGTCAAGGACCAAATGAGCACGTTTGAAAATGAAAAAAAACAGATGCGGCTTTCCATGAACGAAAGCAAGCTTGACTTGATTCGAATACGACAAGAACGAGACGTTCTGAGAGAACGGTGTCTTTCGATCCACGAGGACATGACCTCGTTCCAAAGCAGGCTCCAGGAGTGTCACTCGTACTACAAAAAAGAGCTGGAGGATGCCCGAACAAAAAACATGTCCGAAGTCCAAGAAATCATGGAGGAACACCCCAAGGTGGTGGAAGAAAACCGTATCCTCAAACAACGTCTTCAAAAACTAGAGCAAAGGAGTCTCTCTCGGAGTACCAGCAGCAGCAACAGCAAAAACAACGAAGCAAGCAGAACGGGCAGAAATAGCAGAAATATCCACAAGGCGCTTAAGGAAATGGACCAAAAAACTCGTTTCCCTCCACAAAAGTCGAACAAACCCGCAAAGAACCCTTTCGAAAGAGAACAGACCATAGCAGATGTCTTGGCACAGGCCGGTAGTGGCCTTCGAGAGAGCAAGGAAAACAAACGGCATACGGAGAGCAAAGCTCAACGCCCAAAGGTCAACGCGGGGCAGTATTCTAGTTTTGCTTCCCGCATGATGAAGGCGTCGGAAAAAGCCAGAAAACCGCCAGGCTCTGACAGCAAGAAGCGTTCGTCTCTTTCAGCTCTGAGTTTGTCTTCACAAAACAAACGAATGAAAAGCCATAGTGCGTCACGAAGAGATCTCTTTCTGAGAAAGCCCTAAATTGCATTGCTATTTTCTGTCGATTATCTAGATTACAACCGTGAAAGTATTTTGTAGATAATGACATCATGAAGGATTAATTATTTTAAGCATGTTTGCATGACAACTACACGTAGTGTAATACTTCAAAAGTAAATATTAATTCAGTTTTTCATTTTGTTATAGATCAATACTTTTTAAAAAGTGAATAATATACATCCATGCACACGAAAAACTCCACATAATTAAACACCTTTGACGCATTCGTTTTCACAAAGAAGACGAATTAACGTTTCTTGTTGTTGTATTCCTTAACGCAATCTTGTTGATTGATCTAATCACCGACATTTCTTCACACAAGGATCTATTTGAATTCCATTCGAATGACAGTTTCAACATCCGATCGGACAATTAGCTGTGGATCAAAGGCATCATCATCCTCCATCTGGGCTGTTCGCATTCTTTGTCGAACCTCCGTCCGGCAACCCGTCAGGAGCATTTCACTGATGCGACCATTGCGTCCCCCACGCCATTGCATCGAAGTTTCTTCTTCCAAGAGTCGCGCAATAGTGCTGGCCTTGAGGTCCTCTGCCAGATCGAAACCCTTGGCATTGGCCAAGTCCATAAAGATTTGTGCCAATTCCACACACGAATAATCAGGGAATTCAAAGGTAACGGGGAATCGCTTGCGCAAGTCTCCCTGGAAAACCAAAAAGGTATTCATTTCTACGGGGAATCCAGCCAAGATAATCAGAGGGAAAGTTTCGTCCCCACGCTTCTTCGCGGATTCGTCAATCGCCTTGATGATTTCGGCAATGGCATCCGCTCCAGTGTCCACCTTGTTGCGCTTCGAGGCAACTCCCAAATTGTAGGCTTCGTCAATGAACAAGATTCCACCGCGTGCCTCGTCGATAACTTCCTTTGTCTTCATAACAGTGGTAGCCTTATCACGTCCCACCAAATCCATTCGTTCGACTTCCAAAAACTTGGGCTTGCGCAAAATACCCAATTCGTGGTATGCCTTGGCCAAGAGACGGGCAACGGCAGGTCTTTCCACTTCCGGGATTTCCCATAAAGACCATGTGATCGGCTCTGGGACGACCAGTGTCCTCGGCCAATGCAGGAGGAATCATGTTAAGAGGATGAGTTCGTCCACGAGCTCCACCAGGAGGAATGAGGGATTCCTTCAAATCACAAATCTCAGCAGTACGACGGAGTCCACGAAGCTACAAGAGAGCAAAACAAGAAATATATCGTTAAGCAATGATGCATGCGTGGAATATCGAAAACAATCCAATAAGCATATGCTGATACGTACCTGACTCTTGATGTGATCAAGTCCAATAATGGAAGAAAGAAGCTCCTCAACTCTGTCACGGGGTCCGGTGGCAGGAACAGTCATACCGCGGGCGTCGCGGTGTGGCTTGGATCGCTTTCGGACGGCCTCCATCAAGATAGCCTCAGGCATCCAATGGCTTGGAGTCCTTGTTGTTTTCCAATTGATCCGAAAAGGCAATCTCGAGCTCGTTGGGGTCCATTCCCGCCGAATACAAGGCATGTGGGAAACGATCCGCGAGCTTGCGGACGGCCGCAAGGGCCAACTTCATCGAGTTGTTTCCCGCTCTGCTGCTGGGAGACATGGGCCCAGAGTTGCGCATGCCCACCATTTTGCGCTCGAGCATATCGGCCTGTTCGTTGAATTTGTCCGCCTTTTGCCGGCGAGTCATCTCCGGAGGCAAGGGGCGTCCCTCCAACATGGCAACAACCTGATCGTTGACCATGGCTTCGTCCGCCATGGCCAAATCCAATGGGGTCATACCGTCGTCGTTCTGCAAATGCAAAGGCATCCGGGTAGGCGTCAATGAGCAACTTGACAACCTCGGGAGTCGCACGGTTGGAGGCAGCCATGTGCAAAGGCAAACTTCCGTACTGGTTACGGACGGTAGCTCCCTCGGGATGGCGAACCAACAAGACCTCGACGGTCTCAACGGGAGCCTGCCACATACTGGCCTGGTGGATGGGAAGGTTTCCCACACCGTTGGGCTGAGAAGCACCTCCGGGGTAGGCACGCAACAAGACCTCGACGACATCGGCGGTGGCCTGGAAACTGCAAGCGGCGTGCAAGGGGAGGTTTCCGCGGTCGTTCAAGCGAGAGGCCTCCTCGGGAAAGGAGGATTGCTGTGTGTATATGTGAAGTAAACAAAAAAGGAAATAGCCAGTTAGGCAGTGTTCGCGAAAGAAATATTGGTAGTTTCAAATCACAGAGGCTTCAAATCCTAATCATCCACCAACTAAGGTTCGTCCGTTCCGCCGAATTGCCTTCGTACCTTGCTACGGCTCAAGAGAGCGCCAAAGCCCTTGCAAAAGTCATGTAATTTAGTGTCCGACATGTTGATTCACCAATGCCAATGCTATTGTAAACTACAAAAATGAATATATACCACAAGTCTTTCAAGGTATCCAAGATACAATCACGTGTGGGTATGTTACTATCACAACAAGAACTTGTTGTTGCTGAGAAACAAGATGGTATTGATGATGATGCTAAGGTAGCTCTCGGAAGTCGGTATACTGGCAAAAAAGCCGAAGGGGTATGTAGTCACAAGATTTGGTGGAAGCATTCGTGTTGCTACTCTGTCGTGTTAGTACACTTCTTTCAACGGTTTTCAACAGGTGTAGCTGGCTACCGCCTAAATTTTGAAAGAGTCACATAAGATGCTTTCCTACTCGGTAATTAGATTCTGGTGTGCGCGCAAATACCCCTCTTTTTCAAAAAATTCATGTGCTTGTATACAGAGATGCGTTAGACGAATCATTTGCGCGCGTGCCGATCATACCGCCATGCTTCCAATGCGTGGTGCAAGATCTCGATCTCCCGCGCGCATGCTAACAATTTTGTAATTTTTGGCCTTTGGGAAAAAAAAATGCCTGCCAAAAGGGACTCCTAATGCACAAACGGTCAACACCTACCTTCACTCCAGCCGAAGCCTTGTGTCTGTTATCCCACCTACCTTGCTTACATCATCACTGTAGAGTCTCAAGTTGGAAAGAAGTGTGTTTGAAGCGAACTTCAGCAAACAACAAAAGGATTTAGCATCTATCGGTTTCAAAACAGTTAGATCCAATTGTATTATCAAAAACAACAACCATGGCTTCCACCGGAGAATACATCGACTTGCACGAGTTGGCCAAGGGTTGGAAAGCCGCAATTAGCCGCTGCACGGACCCTGCCACCAAGCACGAGGCGCAGATTCGCAATGACAGAGGAAACTTGCCTCTGCATTCGGCTACTTCCTTCAGAGCTCCCATTGAGGTAGCAGGTCAGTGAAGTCATTGGAGTTGCAAAAAGGAGAAGCATTGTGTCCAATGCTGTTGGATTTGCTGAGTCGTTTTCGGATGGAGTGACAATACAATACTCTTTGGGGGTTTTCTTCCAAGTAGTGGACGTTTCATCTGTGTTCAGCTTCCGATTATCCATTATACAGTTATCCTGACACCGATTATTTTTCTCGTCTCTTTTTTTCACATTACAGAGGCTCTCTTGCAAGCCTACCCCGAAGCTGCATCCATCACCAACAACTACGGAAACTTGCCCCTTCCATTTCACCGCTTGGAAGAAGGGACCCCTCGAGGTTGAAAAGCTCTTGCTCAAGATTTACCCCGAGGGAGCTGCCCAAAAGAACAACCACGGAAACTTGCCCCTCCACTATGCTGCCCACTACAACGCACCTTTGGAGGTGGTCGAAGCCTTGTACAATGCCTACCCCCAGGGAGCCACCCAAAAGAACAACGATAACAACACGCCTTTGGATTTGGCCATTGCCGACGGAGCTTCCCCCAATGTCGTGAGTTTGTTGCAGGGAAAGACGGTCCCTCCCACCGAAGACGAAATCTTGGACAAGGCCAAGCGCCGATACGAGGCCGCTGAACGTGAGCTGGCCCGGCACATGAGCGAGGCCAATGGAACCTCGGAAGAAATGGAAGAGGTCTTGGCACTCTTGTTGGACATTTACGAGGGACACCCCCACGCCCTCTATTCCGCCGGAATCAACCCCGAAACTGCCGGAACGATGGATTCCATGTTGGAAGAAGTAAGTAGTAAATCAGCGAAATATGTGTGGAGTGTGATGTTTGTTGTTTTCGCTTCATCTCACAATTTTGAATCTTTGCTTTCACCCAATACAAAAATGTAGGTCCGAAAGGCAGCAGCTGCGGACACTGGTGGCATGGGCGGAATCGAAGACGGTTATGCCTCCCGCAACGAAAACGAGGAGGAAGCTCAGTTGATTGAAGATGCCCTCTGCCCTCCCGATGACACTGTTGAAATTGCCTTGTCGAAATTGGTTGGCCTCGAGGCTGTCAAGAACCAGATTCGCGGAATGCGTCGTACCATGGAATTGGTCAAAACCTCGCAGAATGGAAAGCTGGCTCACCCGAGTCACATTGTCCTCGAGGGAAACCCCGGCGTTGGAAAGACCTCTGTTGCCACTATTTTGGCAGAAGTCTTGTATGAAATTGGCGTTGTCAAGACACAAAACTTTATGAGCGTTGGCCGTGATGAATTGATCGATCGCAAGTCGGAGGCCCGAACAATCCAGAAAACCCGCAAGGTTTTGGCCCGCGCCAAGGGAGGTGTTCTTGTCTTGAACGAGGGATACACCTTGTTGCCCAGCACTGCCCGTCCACGGGGACGGGATCACGGTGGTGCCGCCCTTCGGGAGATTGCCCGCACTTTGCCATCGGGAAATCCTCTCATCATCTTGACTGGATCTGCCCTCGAGTTGCAGCGCATTTTGTCGAGTGAAATTGGTTTCAAGACCCATTTCTTGACCCGCATCGAGTTTGCCGACCCTACACCCAGCCAGGTTGCCCGCATTTTCATGGGCAAGATGGCCGACAAGGGTCTTGTTCCCGGAGACGGTGTCACGGTAGACTACCTTGCCGAGCTCATCTCCACAAACACGGACGAAGACTGGAGATTGGAGAGAAATGGACGCATTGCCGATTTATTGCTCAATGGAGTAAGGGCAGAACTCCGAAAGAGATTCCACTTCAATGACCAATCGAGCAAGGTTTCCTTCAGTCCAATCAAGATGATGAGTCCCGGTGCCACTTCGAGAATGCCCGCTGCTACTCCCGACGAGATTTTTGTGACTGTGGAAGATGTGCAAAATGCCATTGTGAATGGAATGTAATAGACTTACGAGTATATTTTAATAGTAGTATATGGAAAGCATGTTATTAATCAAAAATTGTGATGTATCTCTAAAAGTAGTGTTCTAATATGAACTAATTTGAACCATTATCTATCAAATCACTGTTTCTGCAACGTTGTAACGAATATTGCTATCTACAAATAGTCTATTTTCCTTACGCGCTTGTTTGGACAGTCGAAACAAAACTTGTCGGTGTTTTCGGGACGCGATGTTGACACTTATCTTGAATCAAAACTTTGTGTTTCGTTTCTTCCACCTGTAATATTTCTCCCTCAGTGGTCTTCCAGTCAATCTGCTTCATTGTCCGAAGAACAACTTGCTCGAGCCTTCTGCCAATCTCTTTTATTGTTTCTACGTCGATATCAATTACGGGTGTGACCATGAACCCACCCGCAGGTACAATATACGGCAGCACACCAAGCTCCTCACACGCTTTTCGCAAACAAGACGTTGCCAATTTTCTATAATCGTCCTGGGACAGCATTCCTTGTCTGCTGAATAGTGCTCCCCACATGAGGCCTTGCCCATGGGTGATTAGCATTCCATTGGAAATTTGTTGTAGATGCCCAAAAATGTTTCCCATTTCCTCGCCCGATTGGGCAATTGACGGAAACCATCGAGGAATTTCTTTCAGGACTTCTGTAGCGGTCATGAGCGCACGAACGGACGATCCTGCATAGGTATGTGACTGCATAACGGTGCCATTCAACTTATTCTTCAAAATGGCTCCCGCAATGGGATATACCCCGCCACCAATGGCCTTTCCAAAACAAATGGCATCCGGATCGAGATTCAGCGTCTTGGAAACAAACAAAGATCCCTTGCCGTGCCTTCCTAATCCACACATGATCTCATCGCACACCACGTAAATGCCTCGTGCCTTTGCCAATTGTATATAGGATTTCAACAAACTGCTGGGCCACGGATAGGCTGCCTGAGATGATCCCCATTGGGGTTCTATCAATATCACTCCCACTTCGTGTTCGTGTGCATACAAAAAGGAACGAAAATTTTCTATATACAATGCTTCGTCCAAAGGTTCTCCCGCGAGGGGCACGGGATATTTCACCTGATAAGGTTTGTCCCACAGCGGAATTCTGGAACCAAGGGAGGTGGACGGTGGACCATGATAGGATACTTGTCCCACCGCAACCTTTTTGCGAGGGTTGTTGGTCTGCTGAAGAAGCATGTCAATGGCCGCCCAGACAGCAGAAGCTCCTTCCAGCTGCAGGGAAACACACCAATCTTGAGAATTTTTCCATGGCAAATGTGGCTCGAGTTCCGCAATAAATTCGGAGAGTGCCTCGGAAACACCACCGGAAGTGTGAATGGACAATGGCGAAGCAAATCTGCCTTGCATGAGATCTTCCATGACTTTGTTTTCATAGTCAAACCCGGGCTGCAAGACTTTGGCCAATCGTTTCCCCGAAAAGCATTCTGAACAGGCAAGCCCGACACTCAGAATTTCCTCGGATTGTCCATTAAATCGTCTCCGAATGTGTTTGACGCCATCCTTCTTCAATACGATTGGTTGTTCGGTTCCGGCAGGAAACCTCCCGGCATAGTGAGAGTGAACAGGTGTGGAATGTTCGGTATCGTTCGTCATCATGGATTTTCCGATGTGCTATGCTCCAAATGCCATGAGAGATTCGTCGCGGCACCTTTCTGCGAGGAAATTGAATTACTCTTGATGTTGTTTCGAAGCTTGACAAAATACGTTAGACTTGACGCCACTTTTTGTGAAGAAAATTGGAAACAAGAGTTGGATGGGAATACCATTCGAAGAATTCTTACGCACCGAATGGGAATTTTGTTTTTCTTCCTTGAAAGATCGTGCAATTCGTGTGCTCCAAAACTTGGAATTTACGCACCGAATCGAAGAATCCTATTTTCTGGATATTCGAATTCCTCGAGTGACGTGTACGTAGAATTTCATTTTCCGATTTTCAAGTGTTGTCGTCGGAGTTGGAAGGTCTATTCTATCACTCGAGATTGAATAACCTTAATCATCTCAAATCTCACATTCAATCCATTAAGGCATATTGTACGAATAAAAAAAACAAAATGACTTTGGGTCACGGTTTTCGCTCGTCTTGTCACTTTTCCAAGCAGGCTTGAACGCTTACCGTTGAACAGGAAATAATTGAAACGTTTCCTCATCAACCCGAAGCATTTCATCGCGAAGAAAAAGAAGTGTGACAACTGTTGCTTCTACAATATCGTTCCAACAGTGTAATAACATTCAAATTATTATTGCATCATGATGAGATTTATCGTTGGGTGGATAGCAGTGTCTCTATTGGTGACTCTGGCCGCTGGAGAATCGGCGGCATCCACGTTAAAGTTCAAAAACGAAAGCAACGACTGGTTGTCGGTTCACTGGATAGACCCGAGGAACGGAAATCCCACTCTCATCAAGAACAGTATTTCACCCAAGGCAAAATTCAACCTAAACTCGTACGTCGGACATCATTTTGAGGTGTGGCAAGAGCTCGATCCGGAAACTGGAATGTGTGGGAGCGCTGACGGAACGTGCGATAAGATTGGTTACGTCACAGTCATGAAGAGTCCCGAAGAAGGTGAGCGTCGGTTGGTTTGTTCCAAACTCAAGAGAAGGAATCAAGCAACGAAACATTACAAATGCATTGTTCAATTTGAAGGGAAATAATCTCAATTACTTGTTTTCGCATTCCAATTGTTCTTTTCTTTTTCTTTTCAGCATTTGTCATTCGAGAGGGTGTCAAAGTCGAGCCGGAAGCGGTAACCGTAACCTCGTCACAATCTCCCAAGGTACAAAATCTCATTGAACACATTAACCTGGACGTGGTCGAAGATCCCATTGATACCTTGTATTTGTGTAAGGACGAAGCCTCGTATGCGATCAACAAGTTGAACTCTACGCAACCCGATTACGATTCCATGATGGCTCGGATCAACGAGAAGTTGCACGATTGCATCACGGTGGGATTGGCTCCTCGCATCAAAGCCTCGGAAGACGAAGTTGTCTTTGAACGAAACCTTCGATTGGAGGCCTCCAACATTGCCGAAAACTTTACCTGCGTCAATACCGATTTGGAAACGAGCCCCGATGTCGAGACGGAAGAATGGAAATCTTCCAAGGATGGTGTGACAAGGATTGTCCACCACAAGCTAGATCGCCCCGCCAGCAGAATTCACGTCGTCTCGGGGTTTGCCAGCCCAGAGGAATGCGATGCCATGACCGCCGAAGCCCAGGACAAATTGCACTTGGCCTCCACGGCCGATGGCAAGGGTGGAGCCAAGGTTACGGCCGCCCGCAAGGCCATGCAGGCGGGCATCGCCCCCAAATTCGCAGAAGACGGAGAACCACTGGACGGGAATTTGATTGCGACGCTGAGCCAGCGAGTCTACGAATACACGAACCACGTGTTGGATATGAACCTCACACACCACGGCCAAGAGCCCCTCATGTCGATTCAGTATTTTGGACGCGGACGACACGACATCGAACCCGATCGGTATACGCCCCACTGCGACGGAAAATGCGTCGGAGAGCCACACACGGAGGGAGGCCGCATGGCCACCATGGTCATTTACTGTGAGTTGCCCAAACAGGGTGGCTTTACCAACTTTCAGAATGCCAATGTCCACGTACGGCCACAGGCGGGAGACGCCGTCTTTTTTTCCTATTTCGATCCGCTGACCAACGTGACGGATTTTGGCCTCACGCAGCACTCGGGATGTCCCGTGTATGAGGGCGAAAAGAAAATCATTACCCAGTGGGTGAGGTATGGTGTGAGCAGGAAGAAACCGCACAATGCCTTTAACACACTGGGAAAACTCATGATCGAAGACGGGGAATAAAACAACAACAAAATTCGTCAGTCGCCAAGTGTTAAAATAGAAGCGTAGCATTAGGACAATCATTTAGGTAATAATTTTAGATAGCACTCTAACAATGAATTTCTATAGATGGAATTTTACAATTATTCGTATTGTCGAGTCGACATTCCCTCCTTGAGATTCTGCGTTTGTAGCAAAAACGTATTGAGGATATCATCGAGCTGTTCCTCGAGAGGTTTTGTATTAATTTTTTCCTCTTGTTTGGGTTGCGTTGTTGATTTTGGTTTGGTTTCCGTTTCGGCATTCTCTGCTGATTCGGGAGGCGATGTCAATAATGACGTATCGAAAGTAAATTGGTTGTTGTCTGGATTGCTGGCTGCCACTGTTTTGCTTTTCTCTGATGTAGGTGTTGCCTTTTTGCGTCGTGAAAAGGCAGATTTCTTTGGTGCTCTCGAGAATGCAGATTTTTTCGGTTTTTGTTGTGTAGGAGCATTATCGTTAGAGGAATGTTCTTCCTCTTGGGTTGTACCAAAGGCTTCTCCAAGACTGTGCATATTGTAGACGGAATTTTCCAAAACTTCCGTCTTGCTCGAATTTACTGCTTTTGTTTCGTCCTTGACCGGAGCTACATCGACGGTAAACAACGGCTTGTCCCATCGATTTCGCTCGTCGGGTGGTTCAAATCTTGAAATCAATTCTTGCAAGAGTTCTGGGCTATAATCTTTGTTCCACTCTTGGACAATTTGCAATCGATTCAATACCCACAAAATGCCGTGCTTTTCTCCCGACGCCTTTGGAAACACAATGCAGCTCGTATCGAAAACCTTTAATGTAGTTCATAGAATCCAAAATTACCAACCGTTTGGAACTCCCACTCGTCTTTTTGACGGCCCGATCAAAGGCGGCTTTCAGAGCTCCCCGGGTCTGTTTTTCGCGAAAGGACGTTTCGTACAATTCCTGTTTGGCTCTTGTCGCGCCTTCTTGGTAACCGTCGCATTCCGACTCTTCGTTCAAAATGACAACCTCGTCAATGGCATCGTGTTGAAGAGCCCTTTCTTTTAACTTTAGCGCAAGAGTCGTCTTTCCCGCCGAGGGATGGCCGGCTATAATGAGACAAGGCATGGTACGTAGAGCGATTCAAGAGTTTTTGAGAGAAAAAATGAAACCCATCGTTTGGGACGAATTTTCAATTTTTCGTGATTTTCGTGATTTTGCAGATTAGTGGCAGCAAGTTCATCTTCAGTTTGAAAACTTCTATTATAGAGTTAGGGTTATATTCGCGTAATTTTATTCGTGGCATACAAAGTGGGCATGTCTGGAATCGCCAGAATGCACGCGCATCGTCTTCTTTGAAAATTAAGGTCGTATTTATAACGACTAGAATGCGACAAGTCTTTTTTGAATTCGCGTATCAATGCCAACCTCTTCGGTTTTTGATGACCATCACTCGTCATCATCAACAAAAAAGAGAGCAATTCAACGGCATTACATCATTTATTATTCTTGTGAAGAATCTATCGTATGCATAAATTACATTTTATTTGATACAACAAACAAGAGATACAACAACAAACAACAATGATCCGAATTACCAATGCCCTTTGCCTTGTCGCATTGGCGCTCCTTTCTTTTGTCCTGGTTTCTGCGGGACCAACCACCAACAAGAGCACGGAGAGGGGGATCAAAATCATGAACTCTTCGGGTGCCCGTGTTGAAGTATACTGGGTGAATGTGAGTGCTGTAAATTGTTTGTTTGTTTTGGGGAAGTATTCGCGCAAATTCAACCTGGCTGATTTCTGACATTGTTTGTTTTGCTTTTACTCAGCCCGACACTAGAGCTACCATTTTAATGTCCAACCCCCACATTGCCAACGGCGGAGATTTTGCTTTGAATTCCTTTGTGGGCCACGAATTCGAGGTTCGGGAATTGCCCAGCGTGAAAACTGGATTGTGTGATTTGTCGGAAGACCAAACCTGTTTGAACGGTTACTTTGTCGTATCCCCAAACGACGACCAGATCGTTACCTGTCGACAAGGGATTTGCTGTGGAATTCTTGGACGACCAAATCCGTGCCCAACACGAGGCTACCGATATCGTAGGAGGCTGCCACGAACAGGCCAAGCTGAGCTTGGAGAAAGCGGGAACCAACGTGGACGAAATCCAAAAAAGCATGGACTTTTTGTTGACGTGTGTCGAGGGAAAGGTTGCCAACACTTTGTCGAAGGCCAACGAAGAAGTCATGTTCCAATCCAAGATTCGAACGGACATGGCCGCCATGATGGAGAATTATACGTGCGTCGATACCGAATTGAACACGACCGAGGCTATCCGAAAAGAACACTGGCGGGGTGCTAAGGATCGCCAAAAGCGCGAGGTTCAGGTCTTGTTGGATCGTCCCGCCTCGAAAATCATGTTTGTCGACAATTTCATTTCCGTCGAAGAATGCGATGCCATGGCGGCAGAGGCAAAACCACGCCTTGCAAAAGCGAGCGTTGCCGATGGAAAGGGAGGATCTCACTTTTCGGAACACCGCAAGGCTATGCAAGCGGGAATCGAGGTCGATTGGGAAGCCGAGGCAAGCGGAGACAAGATTGCCGCCTTGTCACGACGAGTCTACGACTTTACCAATCACGTCTTGGATCTCAATATTCAACACAATGGACAAGAAGATTTAATGTCGATCCAATACTTTGGACGAGGTCCTCGATGATAAGGAGCCAGATCGATACACACCGCACTGTGATGGAGATTGTACGGGAATTCCTCATAAGACTGGAACTCGAATGGCAACAATGGTCATGTATTGCGATATCCCGGAAGTCGGAGGCCATACCAACTTTCGAAATGCCGGCGTCCACGTGAAACCAACCACGGGCGGTGCTGTCTTCTTTTCGTACATAGATCCCCGATACCCGACTTACCGATAAGGGCTTTACGGAGCACTCTGGATGCCCCGTGTTGGTGGGAGAGAAGAAAATTGTCACGCAGTGGATTCGACTCGGGGTGGACGATGAAAATCCCTGGGATTCCTTCAATTCGCTGGGACTGAAAAAAGAGGAACAAGAAATGTAAGAATATCTTGTTCCTAGTAGCAAAAAATTTAGATTCCATTTGAGAACAGTGCACAGTAGTTAAAGGTGCTTCTGTAAATCAAAACTTTGAGCGTATACTAATTATTACGAAACCAAGAATTAGATTTTAAAAATTTCTCTACTATATAATATCATAAAAATCTTCCTAGTACAATCAGCACACGCTTGTATGAACACTCCATGGATTGCGAGCTGCGGTAGACACCAGGAAGGGTCGCAAAAGCTTTCATTTTTGTTGTTGTTTTTGGATACACGAAATTTATTTGTCGATTTTCCCCTTACCCCTTGTTTAATCCGAGTCGGAATCGTCCATCAAGAGGGCAAACTTGTTCTTTGGTCCCTTTTCTTTGGGTTTTGGGGGTTCCTCCGCCGGCTTGGCAGCGGGCTTTGGCGCGGGAGGCGCCTTTTCTTCCGCCGGTGGCTTTTTCTTTTCGGTTTGCGAATTGCGTTTCTTTTTGTGATCTCCACCGCGTCCACCTTTACCTCCCCGGTCCTTTCCACCGCGTCCGCCACGTCCTCCGCGTCCTCCCTTATCGTTGGGTTTGGCATTGTCTCCTTTCTTTTCGGCATCGGGCTTTTTCAAAATCTTCTTCTCTCCGCCCTGCTGCTGGCGACCCCGCTCCCAGGCCTGTTCGTCGCGGGCCTTGGCACCTCCAAAAATATCCGACGAGCCACTGGAACGATCCTCGATGGGTTTGCTGCGGGGTGCCAGTTTCAAACTTGGACGCTGGCGGGGTGGTCCCGCATCCGCAGGTTTACTTTCGTTATTGCTGTTGTTGTTGTTTTTGTTGTTGTTGTTATTGTTGCGATTGAAGTTTTGGTTGTTGAATTTGCCGCCTCGGAATTTGGATCCATCGATTTTTTCGTGGGGCTTTCTCTCGAAAGATCCTCGATCATTGTTGCGACCCCGTCCACCCCGATTGAAATTATTGTTGTTGTTGTTATTGTTTTGCCGATGGGGGCTGTGGTTGGCCGTGTCCACCTGGATCTTTCGTCCCGCCAGCATTGCTTGGTCGTCGTCGTTGAGTTTCATGACCGTTTTGAGCTGAACAGAAAAAACAAAAATGTTAGATAAACGGAGAAGTTGAAAAAAGAACTCAATGGGTGGACTCTTTCGTCTTTTTGAAACAGATATACCACTATCCGTCAACAATTTACAAAACGACAAAAAACCTACCTCTTCCAGGGTTTCCAGTTCGACATAGCCAAACCCACGATGCTTTTGGCTGTTTCTGTCAAAGGAAATTCTTCCACCCAACACGTTAACGCGTTCCCCCAATCGTTCAAAGACAACGTCCGCCAGGGCTTGTTGCAATTGACTAGCTTCCTGGATGTGAAAGGAAAGATTTCCCACAAAGGCCGTAAAGGGAGGCCGTGTTGGATAATCGTAGGTTCGTTCGGGAGGTGTCGATTCGATCTGTGCCTTTTCTTCAAAGGCCTCGTCCAAACTCTGGGGAACTTCCTCCAGGTTCTTGTCCTCCGACTCTGCCGACTCGACGGAATAGTTGTCGTCCGTGTCCTCGTCGGAGGAACAGTGATCGGCCCAGGATTTCATCATGGTTGCGGAATGCTATTTTTGTTCTTGAGAATGAATCAATCGGAAGAGTTCTCTCTTCTCTAGTCTTCCGATAAAGATGGTGTTGGTTGGAGGTTCTTGTCGTCGAGTAGATACTGCGAATAATAATTGTAGTAGCTGAGTAAGAAAGAATCTAGATCTTTTGTCTTGATTCCTTTTTTTGTGATTTTTTTTGTATTCTATCAACCCTTCACACCAAAAATGTACGGCGATAACTGCCGATAATAATCGTTGATGCATACCGTGGAACGGTTCAATATTCTTGTTTTCGGCAAGTTCGTGCAAACCTCTTTGCTTCACGTGTAGTTTCCGCATTGATGTCCTTTTTCATTTTTCTGTTGCGCTACAATATCGCCTCAAAAGGTTCTACGGCGATACGCGCTCGCAGTCTACCGGAACCCGTAAGAAACTTCCGTTCCATCGCGCGCATTTTGATTTTGATTTCGGGGGAAATTTATGGGGAAACGGAGCAAGTACGACGGTAGGAAGAAATCAATCAGGACCATTCATCCGCGCTATTTCAACTGCGACTCCCAAATGGGATTTTCGGCATCAAAAACTAATTCTTCGACACCAATCTTCAGAGCATCCAAACAACAAGAGACGAGGCTATACTCATTGATCCGATGAGAGATCACAAATACTCTAATACAGCATTCATAACAGAATGGTGTGATTAACTTTCCATTCACTGGTCTGTATGACCAGCAAGTCTCGGAGGGAATAGCGTATTCCTCTCTTGTCGATGGAGAATTTGTGGATTTCACATCCTTCATCGCAAGGTTTGCCAACCCAAGGAGCGACAGTCTCGATTAGAGAATCAACGATGATTCCAAAATCGAATATCACAGTAAGGTCAGTTTTGGAAAATAGTTACCATCCTTACACATATGGCATCTCTGTGTTTTCAATGATGAACTAGCACACTCCCACCAATTTATATCACGACGGTCTTCTGAGCTGGAAGCGAACGGCCTGTTTCCTCTTCCAAAATGGAAAAAGGTGGCAGTGTTGTCGTGGATAGCGTGATTTTAATGGAGTTTCTAACTAACCCTGAAAAAAACATACGAGATGGCCAAATACAAATACATCATGTATACTCGCATGTTCTTTTTCTCGAAATGGAATGGTCGATCTCACGGAATATAATTTTCTCGTTTTCCTTTTTCAATTCATCATTTTGCTTTAGTCCAACGAAATCTTCCATAGAAACCGATCAACAAACAAAACAAGGGCCACGCAATATCGAAAAGAGAGAGCTTTCAGATGAAGATTAAAAATTATTACACAAAAATTCTGACACCTCTAATGCTAGATCGAAAAATCGATCGATGATCTGAAAGTGTATCTGATGAAAGAAAGAAACGAGATGCCCACAAAAGTCTCTATACTCTCGGTGGCCCATTTGCACAAAAGCTCGAACAAACTTGCTAATTCGTTGCTGACATACAATGATGAATCTATTTTGCTTACACACATTGGTTTTTCTATCCAAATTTGTTTTATAGTGAGTTAGCTACACCGAAAGCTACGAGTTAGCAGTTCGACGTCGGCAATTTCCTCTCGATTATTGCTTTTCCTTTTCTTTCTTCTTGGCCTGGTAATACGCCAAAAAGATTCCAATAATGGACCCAAAGACGAATCCATAGGTTCCTCCCATGAAAATAGGAACCGGCCACCGCTGTCCCTGTTGCCCGTGGTCCAAGACGCTCAAAATCGAAAAGGGAATGCAAAAGGCCAGCGTGGTATACAAGCGGGCGAACGACAGGATATCGGATTTGTCGTAAAAGGGCAACTCCTCCAGAATTTTACTAGAGCGCTTGTCGGTCAGATTGGAGCACAGGAGCGTCGTCAGAAACAAGGCGGCGTTCAGCGAGTGCTGCCAGCTGTCCAAAATATCGACGCCGCACATGCCAAACATGACGTAAACTAGACCCGTGACTTTGATAAAACTCAGTAGTTTCCATCCAGTCTTTTTGCCCTCTGTGTAGGTCCAATAGGATAGCAACACCAACATTGGTCCGGTGGCGAAAATCGTCACATTCGTCAAAGGAAAGGGCGATCCAATAATTTCAGATGGATCCATGTGTTCCTGTAGTTTCGTAATAGTATAGTGTATTGTAGCGAGCGTACAAGTGGGAAAATTAGGAACCAATGAAAGAGTTGAGTTGGATTGCAACTAAGATGCATTTTGTGACTTTTGATTGTGTGGGAGGAATCTTCTTCTCTTGCGTCCATCCCCAGCAGCACATTGACAACACTCGTCACCAAAACCTTACCATTTCTTTTTCCATGTCGGCCGCGGGCCTCAGAATCACGATTTCGAACCAGCATAGCAAAAAGGCGAAGGCGAGAGAGGCACAAAAGGTTCGAACCAGGCGGTTGACCTTTTCGTCCGTGTAAACGTTTACGGGATGTTGTTTGTCTGCTGGTTTTGCCATGATACAGATTCTTGGAGTTCAACGACTAGCTAGTAAAGATGATTGGGATGGTTACTAATCCTTGGTGGGTATGAGAATGTGCTTGCTGTGGTAACAACAACTACTTCTATTCGAAACAATCCTTTCCATCCGATGATGACTTGATGACGACCACAAACAAACCTCGTTTCAATTTTGAAAAAACCCTCGCCAGAAATTTCGAAATATTGCACAAACATAAAAATGAATCGAACTAGTCGATCCTATCCGTTAAAACGTGATTCAAAGTATTGAATCCCACAAATCCGTTTGTTTTTAGCGATGAATGTACGCAAAAACCGCGACTCCTCGTCAAATCAGATATCTTTTCTCACCAATGCTTTCCAACCAGATGCCGGTGGGATTGCACCGAGTGAGTCCGAGATTCCAAACGGCCACCCCACCGATTGGATGATTATTTGATGTGTTTTTCCAATTAAAAACGTAAGCAAAAACTCCGGCATCATCGGGAAAGTCAGAATAGTTTTGTCACGCAGGGTTTCGGTTTAAGTTCTCTTTTTGGACAAGGTATCATTGCTTGCATTTTCGAAAACAACACTGGATCACAATATAGCTCTTGCTACTACAATTCTTTCTAATCTCTTTCAAACAACAACAATTAATTAATCACCATGGATGCCAGTGTCGGATTCGATGTCGTGACGGAGCCTATGAGCACCCTCTACCGGAGAACCAAGATCGTTTGTACGATCGGTCCTGCGAGTTGGTCGGAGGAAGGCCTCGGAAAGCTCATGGACGCCGGAATGAATGTTGCCAGATTTAATTTCAGTCATGGAGACCACGAGACCCACAAGGCTACTCTGGACAGACTTCGTGCCGTTGCCGCCTCCAAGGCGAGAACCTGTGCCGGTGAGTAAAATGAATATGACTATGAATATGAAGTTTACGTGTAATATGAAAATGGCTTGGGCGTTATTGGCTTTTGCTGTTTGTCAATCGTTGTTCTGTTTGTGTTGATGCATTTTGTTTTGCCAATTTACATTACTCACGCCTTTTCTGTGTCTTGGAACACACCAATCAAACAAACAAAATGCAGTTCTTTTGGATACCAAGGGTCCCGAGATTCGTTCCGGTTTCTTTGACACGAGCGTCATGAAGAAATTGGAACTCGTGAAGGGCCAACAGCTCATTTTGACGGGTGACTACAGCTACAAGGCCGTGGATGCCACCAAGCTGGCCTGCAGTTACGACCAAATGGCGGAGGATGTCAAGGAAGGGCAAGAAATTCTTGTGGCCGATGGTTCCCTTGTCCTCAAGGTTTTGTCGTGCGACGTTCCCACCAAGGAGGTCACCTGCGAAGTCTTGAACAATTGCTCTCTGGGAGAACGCAAAAACATGAACCTGCCCGGTGTCAAGGTCAGCCTTCCGACCTTTACCGAAAAGGATGTCGACGATATTGTCAACTTTGGAATCAAGAACGGAGTCGAATTTATCGCTGCCTCCTTTGTTCGAACCGGACAGGATGTCCGAAATCTTCGCAAGCTCTTGGTGGACAATGACGGAGCAGGCATCAAGATTGTCTCCAAGATTGAAAACCAAGAGGGTTTGGAAAATTACGATGAGATTTTGAAGGAAACCGATGGCGTCATGGTGGCCCGAGGAGATGTAAGTAGCAACAATAGAACAATGTCATCGACACAACAATATGTTTGGACGAATATGAATATCAATCAGTCCTATCGAGTTTTCGATTTCTCACACAAAATTTAATTTGAATATTTCCTTGTAATCGTTTGTTAATCTCAATCGATATTTACAACTTTGACTACTCGAAAACACGCACAGCTTGGTATGGAAATCCCACCTTCCAAGGTCTTTTTGGCCCAAAAGTTCATGATTCGCAAGGCTAACATTGCTGGAAAGCCTGTCATTACCGCCACGCAGATGCTCGAGAGCATGATCAACAATCCTCGTCCGACTCGTGCCGAATGTTCCGATGTTGCCAATGCTGTTTATGACGGAACCGATGCCGTCATGTTGTCGGGAGAATCTGCCAACAGTCCCTACTTTGAACAGGCCGTGCACATTATGAGCCGCACGGTCGTCAATGCCGAACAAACCCAAAACTACAACTTTTTGTACCAGGCTATCCGTAATTCGGTTGTCATTGAGAAAGGACCCTTGTCTACGGGAGAGTCTGTCGCTTCCAGTGCCGTCTCGACCGTCATTGATATCGATGCCAAACTCATTGTTATTTTGAGCGATACCGGAAAAATGGCCGGATATGTCAGCAAATTCCGTCCTTCCGTGAGCTCTCTCATTCTGACACCCAGCACCACCGTTGCCCGCCAATCTTCGGGTTTGATGCTCGGCATGCACTCCATTTTGGTCGATTCCTTGGAAAAGTCGGAAGAATTGATAGAGGAAACCATGTACGAACTCTCGCAGAACGGTATGATGAAGGCCGGAGACAAGATTATTTTCATGGCGGGCCGCGCTTCTTCCATCAAGGAGCGTCTCATCATCAAACCTTTGACCGAGGGAAAATCCAACGGTCGTTTTGTCAAGAACGGCGGCATGTTTTTCAACCGTGGTCTTCTCTTGAGCTACGGAACCTACGAAGGAATCTAAATTTTGAGTATTTCGTATAGTGTAGTAGGAGCAAATATTAATTTTATGTAAGACAAATTCTAATTTTGAACAAACAACACATGTAAACTTTAAGTTTCTTCTAGAGAGCGAAACCTAAAAAGCCGAGGAAAAATTCTATCCCGGCAGAAGAACCGTTTTCATTGAAATTGCTATCCTATAACAATTTTTCTCTGGCATCTTCGTCCAGGTCATAATCCGAAATATTGTCCTCCATGACTTGACGAGGAAATGCATCGGGGCTGCCATTGTATTCGGGCTCCTCCAAAATAAAAGAGTTGTGGTTTCCATCGCGATAAGTGTCCAGCATGTTGACAGCGCCCCCAACTCTACGGAATATTGCTCCTCGTTGCGATTTGTTTCTTTGAGACCAAGACAAGAAAGAGTTCATGCTATCCACTGTCGACGTTCGCGCTCGTCCTCCAGTCTTGGGAGAAGAATGGCTTGAGTGGTCACGAGATTCATTAGAACCCATGCCATCCATGAATGGCAATTGATTGTCCATTTCTTCCGGTGTAGGAATTACAACTGACGGTTCCGACGTGAGGTAATCGTCTTCGGCGTTTACACAAACAGGGACGTAGCTTGCCTTGTGACAATCCACAACCCATTTTCGGTAACGCTCCCTTTCCACGAATGACATTTCCTGGCCCACTTTCCATCCATCAAGCTCGCTTGTTTGCAACAATGCGGCGTCATTATAGCTCTGCTCAAATGTATCCTTGCAAACGGATTTGAATGACCAAGTAAAAATGATCGAAATCAAGGCAATGATGGCGAGAAGATACGCCTTTTTCAGCAAGAAGCTCAGTGAAAGGAGGAACTAAGCAAGTAGATTCAATAATGACAGATCAACAATCAAATAAGATTAGAAACGAAAAAGTAGGAAAGATTAGAAACGAAAAAGGAGAATAGTTGGACAAGGTCTGTTTTTTCCAAAAAGTTATGGCTCTTACCTGCGACACAATAACTGAATTCATCAAAATATTATGAAGGAGAGGCCATCGCATTCCCCCCGCATCAAAAGTAGGTCGGTATACGAAGATGTGCCCCCATTTGAGTAGAGGGTAGATAAACATAAAGTATAACGTCGAAAAGGGAGCCAACACTGGACAGAGCGGTGCTAGCGCGACCACACACAAAAAGATTACTCCAGAATTCACGTAAACTCTGTACGGTACGATACCTCCTGGGCCTCTGCGTTCGGCAATTTGTAGTTTGAGGGGATGGAAAAGAAGTTGATTAGGAAAAAATGATCGATTACTGCACAGCAAATAAACATTTCGAAACTTACCCGCCAGCAGTCGCACGTGCACAGCAATCCCAATTCAGTGATGTGAACATAAAGTTGTTGAACTGCAAGAAATACATGAATGGTAAAATAATACCCGTTTGTGTGATCATCCACGTCATCCAGTAAAACGATTGTGTCGTTGGCACAACTCTTGCCAGATCCAAAACAACATCTTGTGCCGTCGATAGATTCACTTCGTTGTTTCTGAATGCTAAATAGATGACGTATCCTAACGTTCTTCCACCAAAGACAAAGACCAACATGAACCACCAATAATATGTCAGAGCATGGCGCTCCGCCTCTTGGATACTAGTAGCTTCCGCCGAGAAATTGGCCAACATCTTAAAGATTTGTGGCAGAAGGGCAAAGAATCCAATCATAATAGCCGCGTTCAACCATGGCGACAGATACTTGGCGTATTCTTCGATCCCTGGAATGTCTGAGAATGTATTTGCAAGTTCTTCCGGAGAGGTCAAACCAGAAAGAATGAAAAATGGGTACGTCCAGCAAGTTGAAAATATAATCATCACAACCACGACTCTTTGTTGCAAAAAAAAAATGCAAGAAAAATACGAATCGTTAGCATCGAATCATCATCATCATCATTATCCGAAATCGAATTATTATCATTCAAAAGCACTTACATTTTAAATCGCCATCGCCTCTCTTGAGATGGCAACGTGAGAGTGACCGGTCGACAGCAGCCTCGGCAGTCAAATATATTCCATGGCACGGCATCCGCGAGTGGTGGAATGGGTATCCTATCGACTTCTCTCCATCCGTCCAGCCCAGATCCATCACTCAGACATTGTCGAGCGGCAATCGCTGCCTGTCGGGACGTAAATGTGACAACAGCATAGGATTCGTGTCGGGTAATTCTCGAGAAAATACCCGTCGGAACGACGTTCTCCACGGTCAAATCGGCCTTGTTTTGTTTCTTGTCAAAGGCAAAACTTCCCGTGTTCAATTTCCGTTTCATGACCTTTCCTCGCATTTGCACCATATATTGCTCCGACCCTACCAATCTTTCTGCCTCTTCCCAAAGATCCGATAAATGTTCCCGTGTTCCTCCGTTTTCGTTACCGCTATCCTCGTGTGGTGATCTGACGTCCGATAGTACGCTCAACATGTCGCTCATAATATCCGGAGTTTGAAAGTGCTCGTGCATAGGTTCCTCGGCGCGAATATCGTCCCGTGCTCGGTGAAGCTCATCGATCGCAATGCTGACTTCTTCTGCTGCTTCTTGCTCTAAATCCTCAAGCGTAATAATATCGGCATGCAATATCGCATATTCATCACAGCCATTGGGACCACAGGTTGCCGAGCTTCTGGCATATTCTCGATAGTATACACCCTCTTGTTCGATTTCATCGTCTTCCAAAAACATTTCCATGTTGGATTCTTGTTTCACGTCGAGCGCAGCAGCAGCGAGGACATCTCGCAAAGTGTCCTCCGTTGATGCCATTCTTTTATTTTCAGTGCCACTGCTCCTGCCACCATCGCTATCTCCAATGTCATTTCCGAAATTTTCTACAGCGTTATTCTCGATATCTCCATTTCCATATAAGTTTGGATCGACGTGGTTGGGTGGCTGTTCTAAAGCACCATTTTGTTCTTGGTAACCCTCCTCGTTGTTTTTCAATCTTTCGTTCGCTCGTAGTTCCTCAAGTCGTTTTCGAATAAATTTCAATCGCCTAACCTTGCTTGCACAACCAAACCATTTTTTCCATGCCATTGATAATCGTTGGACATCTGGTAGAATCGTCAAAGCTGCAATGGAACTCGAGAACCCCGGCTGGTTGGGAACTACTTTGTCAAAAAACTCGATGGCTAGCTGAAGCTGACGGTCAACGTCAGATTTTCTACCACCCGAGGTATCCATGTTCTCGCTGTTGAGAAAAGGGAGACGGAATAAAACGGAATACAGTCCAATATTGGGGACAGTGTCTCTGTATTCGGGATGCACAACAAAAACAGGTCGGTTTATTGTGTTTTCATCTTCCGGATGCTTTAGGTTTTCAATGTATTCTATTTCTGCCTTTCGACGTTCGTAATGATTGTATTCTAGATAATACACACGCCTCAAAGCCAAATTCTGAATCCATTCTTCCCAAATCAAGACTGAAAAATATGGAACGCAATAAAAAGTGTGTAAGCCCTGGTTTTTTACCGTTGCGTTCGATTCATTCGACGACGACGGCAACGTCTCGTTTCTACTCACCACATGTGTAGCCATAAATACAAAAGCACACCACCATTGTTGTCAGCATTCTCATTGTAATTCCGGTAGATTCTCCAAAGGCGTTTCGGAACAAATCGGGACTGTACCAGGTCGAGTTTGGACTCCTCGCAATCTCTGGTATGTTGGCCAGGGTCGTCTTTTCAAAGGTTGTCAACGCCGTAAAATTGGAACAAAACCCGTCGCCCTCGAGTTCTTTGTAATAATCGTCGTTGCAGTTTGCCGTAAAATTGACGGGCAAGATCAAACCTATGCACAAGATTGTCGCCAACACCGAAACTTTCAAACACAGATTCACGAATTTGATCAAAATAATTCCGTCCATGTTGCATTTGAGTTTGACGCCCGACCATCCGTTGTTTCGTGTGCCAGTTCCCTCAACGCCCTCGAGCATTTCCGAATAACTCAGCTTGAGTGCCCATGGAATCCATGACAAGCAATAGGGCTTGCTGATTTGGTTTTTGATAATCTGTGTGGCAAAAATAGAATTGCGATTGATGAGAAATTTTGCATTTTCGATCAACTTCAGAACAAAAATATTCGATCCAATTGTTATATCGCACTCACCGCTTTTGGTCGGGCCCATGATCGAGGAGCAAAGAGTCTGTTAATGTCACCCCGCTGCACCGATATCCCGAACCATGTCATACAAAGAATAAACATAAACGTCGACAATCCAATCACGGGCAGCAGAGTCTGAAACTCGATACCCTGAGGTTCGAAGGCTTGCACGTTCGAATCAAAGTCCGCAGAGCTCGCGTTCGATGCCATTGTTCTGTATCTCTTCACCAAGAATAGAGGTGGGAGAAGTGGGAATGGTAAAACCCACTCCAATAGAGCAAGGGTGGTGTTTCTTAACCACAAGAAGAGAGGAGTTTGTTTTGGATTGTTTTAATCTTGGTTGCGTGCATTCTAACCGAATCTACGATGGCAAGCGATGAGCCGTCACGCAATAAAAACCTACAAATTCACGGAAGTCGTTCGTTTCAAGAGTTTTTATATTCGTTACTCACCTCATTCTTCTTGGTTCAATTTTCAAAATCACACAAGTCGAACTTGTTGTCACTGTGTTCAGTTTTTCGAAAATCTCGATTGATTTTGATTGTCGCCCCGCCTGCGCGGAAGCTGTCTGTGCGATAACGTCAACGCGTCAAGAAAGAGAACCTTCTCTCGCGTTTTGCATTCGTTGATTCTCTTCGTATAAAGTGTACTGGAACCGTACGTACGAATGTAATGGTAGGAAATTCTACTATCCTCGTACGATTCATAAGATTATTGGAGTCAAATAATAATACAATCATAGCAACTCTATTTTCTTAATCACTACAGGTTGACATTCCTTCTCTAATGCATCTTCTTGCATCCAGATTTGGATCGAAGACATCACCGCAAAACTGGTGAAACAAGGCACTAGCTTGGAGGAGGATAATAGCAACAACAACAACAAGAGAGGAAAGGAGAATCTTACTATGCCGCCACCAGCGACAAGAAGAATAGCAAGATGTTTCAGTATTACACTTTCTTGCATCAACGAACTCGAATATACTAGTGTCACAAGATGACGCATTTGCTTATACTTTTTGTATATGATGGACAAGCCGAGAACAAATAACACAGTAGTATTGGTGGTTGTATTAAACAATACCAGCATGACGCAAAGTTGTTTCAGAAATCAGCTTCATTTTCTTAATCTCATCTTCTATTACACAAGACTGTCTTTTTGAAACAAAACGTGCTTCTCTGCACGACTACAACACAAAACCGTTGCCGTTTTCACATTCCTCCTCCATCGAACGTCGTCGTCGTCTCTTTGTGTGACCTTGTTGTCGTTTGTTTCCAACATTCCCCGTGTGCGAATCAATCGTTTTCTTCAAAATATTGCATTACGAATGAATAATTCCGAACGACCGATTGATTGATTCATGCACTCTTTTGTTGTCACAAACAATTTTTTCACCTTCCTACTATAGAATTGTCATTACGCCTTGTCCCCCGAATTGCTGCTAGCCCTCGACGCCTTGTCGGGTTTGTCTCCCCGAACCGCCTCCCGGTACTTGCTCAAATACAACTTCAGAGGTTCGACGTACTTGTCAAAACCGAGGGTCGACATGGCCCACAGGAGATCGTCTCCGTTTATTGTTTTTCGTTTTTCCTGGAGGCACTTGTCCGAGGCCTCCGACGTAATAAAGCTTATGAATTCCGAGACGCACTCCTGGACGGTTTCTTTGGAATCCTTGGCGATTTTCGCGTTTTCCGGCAGCGTGTTTTTCATTATTCGGGCAATGTTGGCTATTGGTAAATAACGGTCCTGTAATTGAAATGGATAACAAATAGAGTGTGAGAAGTTGGATATCATACTACGGTCCCATCAACCACCTTGCATGGAATTATCGATGCGCAAACTCCTCGATATCGAGACGCGAAAAAGGTCTTCCTGTGGAAGCATTCCACACTAATGAAATCTTTGTCGCATCCAAATCCTTCACTCCATCGAAACAGAACATTCCGAATCATGATTGTATCGAAAGCTTTTCAAATCGATTTCAATCCTGATCTTTCTCTGTCACCGAACACTACGCACCTGTTCTCTGATCTCTTCGTAATCATCCCCGGGAGAGATTTTGGCATCCGCAATTGCATCGGCATTTGTTGTCGCTGGCGCTGGTGCTGGTGGATGTTCCGACATTTTGATATTCAATTATTTGTTCTACCTTTAGAGAGAGGGTTTCCGAATGAACAAGAGTGGCTTTCGGTTGTTGTTTGTTGACGACAAGGGTGGGATCAGTGCTTCAATAGAAGTTGCTGTAATACAATACGGCTAGCAAGAATGCCCTCGAAACGGTTACGGGACAGTTTCATAAGTAGCGCGTGTGTGAATACCACTACGACGTTTCCGGTATGTAGTTGAGCTCTTGCTTTTTTGGATCATCGGAACTGACAACTTGCAGTGGGGGGAACCAAAGTTCGCTGGCCGAAAGTGTTCCGCGTGGAAGTTTCGAAAGAGGGGTTTCGCTATGTTTTTGTTGGAATTTTGCCCCTTCATTATCGAAAAATACCCCGAATTTTGAAAGAACAATTCTTGGAAAGATGGAAACATTGTAAAATATAATTCTTTCATAATTTTAGGCTAAAATGATGATCTAAATTGTCACAAGGAATCTAGATTGACACAGATGACCCGTGCCGAGAACATCGTTTTCCAATTTATTCTACCTTTTTCGTTTCCCCTTCGTTCTGTGAGTTATTTCGACGGGGATGGAATGGTCGTTGACGTGCCAACCAATCGTGCATGCCGTGATTCGAAATTCGCTCCCTTCTTGACGTTTCTCCACAGAAAAATCTTGTTGCTGATGGCTTCCTTGCGGTGCTTCCAGAGGGGTCCCCGTGCGACTACCTCGTTTTCGTTTTCGGTGCCCGGGAGGACTCCCTTTTTCAGAGTAATGACGTCTTTTCCTTCCATGTCTTTCAAAAACTGTTTGTCGGCCTCGTATTGGGCACGAATTTCCTTCCACGTTGCTGCTTTCTTGGCCACAGCATTGTCCTCTCTCTTTCCCCCCTGCATGGTTCCACGGCAGTTGGGTGCTCCGCAACGGCAAGAAAAATAGTCTCCCTGCTTGGTATCGAAATGATAGTCATAACACAAGAATTCTCCCGCTTTGATGTCCTGAATGCTGTAAATCCCGTTGCGAATGCGTCCCTTGACGTTGACGCTCATCACCTTGCAGTTGGGCGCACACGAGTGGTTGATGAATCGGCTCTGGTTGGCAAAGACTCGCGCGTCGACGTAATAACCTCCCGACAGAGCCATAATGTAAAAGTTTGGATCGTACGGGTGCTCCTTGCTCCAAAGCTTCAATCGATTTTCCTTTTCTTTTTCGTTAATAACCTCCCCCACGTATTCCTGGACGAGCTTGTGCTTAGGAATGTCCTGGAGGGTCACGAGGCCCCATCCCTTGCCTCGCTCTCGCTTGGGCTGGCACTTTACAAATTGACGCTTGCCCAAAGCTCGATTTCCACAATCCTTGCCGCCCAAATTGCAATTGGTGTTGCTGCATTCGGCCATTGTGATGCGATTGAAACAGTCGTCTCCGCAAAAGGTACCCTTGCACTTGCATTTTTCGTTCTCTTCTCGGGGAACCTTTTTGGGTCGATCGTTGGCATCTCCGAATTTGTTCGATTGTATGTGACTGTAGGATGGTGGTTTCGAGTAGACTTCGTCCTTAATGTCCGCTGGCAGACAAAAGGGCACGTTACCGTCCAACAACATGGACATTGTAGGAGCGATTGCTGGCGAATCATCTTCTAGTTGCTGCTGTTGTTCTTGTACAGCTGTTTCCTTGATATAGGATAATAAACTTCGTTCCGTTTCGTCAAACTTATCTCCTCGCAGGCCCGGCAAAAAGGGATTTCTCGAGAGTCCCCGTTTGCCATACATTTTTGTCCAGGCGTCCTGTTTGTCTTTTTTCGACCGATTTCGACTAAAGCCGTGCATTCGCATCAGTGCCTCGTCGATTTTCGATTCTACCTTGCTTTGCATCGAATCGTTCATATCCAATTCTGGAAGCTTGTGTGTCATGGAATGCTCATGGCACAATACCGCCAGTTCATGGAATCTCGCATTGGGCGGGATGCACGTAATGTGATAGGCTGTTGGGCAATACAGACATCTCTGTAAATGACACAAGTTTCGAAATTTATTGAAATGGAGTTGAGTATTTCATAAAAATTCATTCGCAAACAATAATCACATTCACTTTCCGTTTGCGGTAACTTACGTATAGACGTCCGGGCTTGCATTGAAAGATCGAAGTGTTCTTTTTTCGCTTTTTTCTTGCGGATTTTTTGTTGTTGCTCTTTTGCGCAAGTGCTCGTTCGTTCTTTTCCAGTTGAATCATATCCTTTTGCGTGCACGTCCAACACTGGTGGGCATGGCACGAAAAGATTGGAATCCTATTTTGTTCGTCGTCCTCGTCATCCTCGTCGTCATCACTGGAAATAGCAGCAGCATTCCCAGACTTTGCTGGAGCCGGTGCGTACTTGTAATCGACGTGATGGAGGCGCAGACAGGCCTCGTGGAAAAACAATCCACAATCGTTGTCCTTGCAGGGAAAGACATCCACGAAATCTGCTCCGTATTCGCTGCAATAGGCACAGGCGTGTTCCTTTCGACTGCAATCCTGACAGAACCAATCGTCATCGCCCGTAGGTGCCTGGCTCATCCCCGCACACGGAATGTGAAAGACCTTTTTACAGGGGCCATCGCAAATCAAAAACTTGTCGGAAGAGTCTCCCACCAAACCACACTCGGCCTCCTTGCACTCTCCACAAATCCAGGCCATGTCTTCCTTGTCGACTTCTAGTTTGTCATTATCATTTGTTGTTTTTTGTCGTTTGCTGTTATTCTCTTTTGCATCGCCACCATTGTCGGTGTGACAGGGAGTGCATTGGAGGTCTCCCGTAGAAATCATTGTCTGATACTATATTTGTTTTCGCAAGTGTAATCGTGGATCCCTCAATCACCCCAATGACAACAATTCTAGAACGGTGGGAAGAATCTTGCGCTGTAGAACTAATCAAACTTCAACTCAGAAGAATGCCTCGAGGATTGTACAACAAAAGTTATGGTTTAGTAACCTCTAGCCTCTTGTTGCTGACAAGCTATGCTGCTGATCAATATAAGAATAGGATCAACAGCAACAACAACATGGTAATGTGAAAGAAGATTTTCCGTAGTTTCATTGGCGCGCCAAAGCTAAAGTTTTCATTCATGATCCACTCGTGATTCGTCAATTTTCACGCTTGCCAGCAAAAACCTCTCTCAACAACTCCTCTTTCAAAACGTTTTCATGTTCATCTCAAATTATTTCATTGAAAGAACCCAAGTCGACAAACATTGTCTTTCGAATCGAAGCATTATTCAATAGTGACAAGAATATAATAGGAACAAGAAATCAACAACAGAACCAATCACAATGGGACGCTTTACTTCTGTCCAGGGCTTTGCCGACAACAATTCCAACAACCGGACCATCACCTACGATCAGGCCAAGGGAGGAAGCAGCGACGACAAGGACAACAAAAAACTCGTGACGGAAAAGGTCGTCAATCCCTATGGATCGACGAGCGGAGCCGGATCGGGAGAATTTCATGTCTATCGGCATGCCCGAGCCCGGGAACTGGCCCGGTGGAATGCTCTGGATGCAGAGGCCAAGGAACAAGAGGCCGAACAACAATTTCGGGCATCCCTGCAACAAGACCAAACCCAGCGAGAAACCAAGGCGGAGAAAAACCGAAGGAAACGACAGCGGGAAAAGGAGGCCAAGCGGCGCAAAAAGCACCTGAAAGCAGCCGGGATTGACACACAAAAGTCTGCTCCCCAACAAGACGAAGAGGAAGAGTTTACGTACATTCCCAAGGAGCAACAAGCACAAGAAGTAGGAAAAGAAGAAAAAGAAGAAAAGGACACCAAACCAGCAGCAGCGGAGCCATCCTCCGCCGCAATTCCATTTGCAAACGATGGGTCCTTTTTGGAAATGATGAAGCGAAAGCTAGAAGAAGAACAAAAAGCAATGTCAAACGAAAAGAAAGACGACACAATAGATGAAAAGGGAAAGGGGGATGAAACAGCAAAAGACAAAGTGGAAGACGAGGAGAGCGACGAAGAAGGACCTGCTCTGCCACCGCCCAAAAAGTGAAAATAACTTTTTGCACACTGAAATACTTTAACAACTTGGTAAAAATCTCTAAATTCTGTTAAATTTTGTTACAGCAGGCGTGTATGTATCACCCATGAAAAATATATAGCCCAAGGGCATTTTGTTGCCTTCCTTTAATTTGCGCATCATGCTTCGTCTTCGTCTATTGGTGCCTTCATTGGCGTGCTTTCCATGTCGTCGGCTCCGGCTAGCGTCAACGTCTTGATGCCCATGGAAGTTGCGTTGCTCATGGCCTGTTTCATCATCATCATGGCATTGGCACGCGGATCAATGACCTTGCAATAACGCTTCAACAAAGCAAAGAACCGCTCGTCGGCAACGACGGCACGGTGGGCAGCTCCGGGCAACTCGTCCACGGTCAAGACATCGACCTCATCCTTCCAGCTCAGTGCGTGCACCATGTTCCAGTAGGGAACCGTTCCATCTCCACAACAACGACGTTTTTCTTTTTGGCCGGGGACGTTCTGCAGGGTTCTAGGCGTCTCATAGACAATGCCACCATCGATCTTGTGCGTCAACAAGTTCAGTTGGCCAGCGTGCTCGTTCGTCAAAAGCCGAAAGCGCGCCGACGTGTCCAGCATGTATCGTCGATCGGCCTGGTTGTCTCCAATCGTCACTACGGGAACCTTGCGGTAGATGGCACCCGCCTCGGTGGGAATATTGATTCCGTAAATGCTTCGGACGCAATTCACCGGGGGAGCCCCCAGAGAGCTCTCCTTGGTGGGACCAATCGGATCTCCCTCGTACACATTCTCCACTAAATCAAACATGGGCCCCACAAAGCCGTCGGCTTTGAACACATCGGTTCCGTTCATGACATCGTATGGAATCTTGAGGGGAGACATGGCATTGCTGGCCTTGCGTTGGCACATGATGGGAGGCTTGGGAGTGTCTTCCCGAACCATGGCAATGGGAGTTTTCGAGATTGCAGTCCCGGTGGATTCAATGGGAGGGCTGTAACTCAGTTTGAGAGAAATGCTGCCAATCGATTTGGATTCTCCCATGACTTCGATCATTCCAACCTTCTTTTCCAAAATGTACTTGCCGCTTTCCAAACACTCACTGACATCGTTGGCATTTGCTTTAAAATCGGAAACCTTGAGTCGCAGCGGACGATCGTTTTCTGCCACCCTCAGGTTGGTTCCCAGCGTCTTGGCGGTTTTTCGAATAAAGGCCGAAACCTTTTTCTTGAAGCACCGCATAAATGCCGTTGCGTTTCGGAGGTACTTGCCAATCTTGGATCGATTTAGATTGATGCGGCCTCCGGGTTCTTCCAGGTAAAAATTCAATTCTCCCAACTCGCTTTTCTTGCCCAAAAAGGGAACAGCCAAGTAAAAGGTTTCATGGAAGGACACCGTCATGCTCTTTGGATTGGTTCCATCCTTGTTGATTTCTACGGGGCTGTAGTCGGTTGTTGCATAAAGGTCGCGGTAGACCACCGTCAATCTCAATTCTTTGGGTGGTTTCTCTCGTTTGGCAAACAACATGCCGACTTCGATTTCCGAGGTCAACGTCACACCCAACTCTCCTTCTCGTCGAACAATGCACGTCGGGAATACACCCTTGGGAAGCATTCGCGGCATGAGCCAATTTCCACAACTCCACCGACGGTACATTTGGAGGCCATCCGACACATTGCCCACCAGAGCGTCCACCATGTCATCGAGGCCCTTTCCGGTGATTCCGGTGCGCACCGCACATCCTACTCCTCCGTGGGGTGCTCCCACGGGCATGTAGGTGTGGACATACTTGTCCAGCCACTCTTGGCCCTTGTTGGCCTTGGCAAAATTCAAAAAATAATGCCCCATTTTGGCTCCCATGGAATGGCAGACCAAGACAATGGGCAATTTGTCGTTTTCCTCGTACATGCGTTCGATGCGGGCAATCATTCTGGTCAAATACTGGTCCCTCTTTTCGTTGATGCTGGGGGCAAGCCGCCAACTAATTTTTGTGTTGACGAAACGAAAAAGAGTTAGTGATTTTGATTTCGATTAAATACTGCAATATTATTTGTGCATTCCGCAACAACAACAAATTCGCAACTCACTCGTATGGCATAGCATCAATGCTTTTCTCTCGTTCATATCCCATTGTCCTGACACAATATTCTAGCAGTGGCGCCATCACCCATCCCGATTGTTTTGCTATTTCATTGTCGACGAGGTATTCGCAACCAAAAATCTAAAATTAAATATACGATTCACAAATTTTATTAGAGATACACTTGAGAAAAATCACTCTTTTAAATATCCAAGAAAAATCCGCCCATCCTCCATAAGCAACAATACTTACTCCGTCGTAGGGCCTCACTCGGTTTCCGGGTTTTTCGTCAATCATGTTCTTGTCCAATCCAATGTGGTGAATCCACGCATTTTTTATGGCCAATTCGTCTTCTGTCTTGGCAAAGGTGTTTTCGCTGTCACTGTCATCGTCCAGTTTCCGGTCCGCAAGTTTGTCCTCGTTGAAACACTTGTTTTGCAACCTCGATTTGGCCAGAAACCCCGGATTCATCCACAATCGCTGGCCTTCATACCGTTCGTCCAGGGACGATTTTTCGACGACCAACCCCGAACTGGCGACTCCCGGAATGATCAGAATGGGAAGGTAGACCTCTTCGGCTTTTCGTTCGACTTTGTCCTTTCGAAACAATCGTCGCTTGACCACTCCATCTTTTGCCTCATCTCGCAATGTGCCTTCTTCGAATTCTGTGAGTGTAGCCCGTTTGTGTTTTTGGATGAGATCGTCCGGTCTCACCATGGTTGCAGTTGTTGTCTTTCAAAGGAATTGGAAGAGCTGACAAGCGTTGGTGTCAATTGACAGCAAGGGTGCTATACTAACCCGACCTCTTTGTTTCGTACCAAGCGATGGAAATAGAATAGTATGAATGTTGCGGAAGCAAAAGAAACAATTTCGCTGCCAAAGATTCCAACTCACAGCTGCCCCTTCTTTCATTCGTGCACAAGATCGTTCAACAACAAAATCCCACAGTGAAACAATCGAGAGGCATTTTTCCATGCTTTCTCACCTCTATTGCGCAACAGCGCCACAGTAAATAATTCCGCGACCTTAACCGACACTTGCGAGGTAGGTAACTTTTTCTCGAAGACGATACACATGCCGCAGATTTATGTGGTCTCGCGCCGGTCGGCATCGGGGAATTGACCGCGAGTTCCGTTTGATTCCAGGTGGTCGGAGTTGCACATGTTTTTTGGAACGCTTTCCTACGATGGTACCATATGTCATTAATAACCCTAACTCTAAGTATACATGATACGATTGCAATTAATTTGTAGCCAATATGGACTAGCTTACTCTAAAATATCATATTCCATGGCAAGGCGCTATCGGTGTTCTCCCTCTCTCACTAGCATTATCTAAATTTGTGCCTGACCCTGCAGTTGCTTTGATCACGTGTCTTACTCGTCGGTTGCCAATACAGTTTCACGGAAGCACAGTTTGATTTTGTCGATAGGAGCACTGCTTACACCACTCGCACGCAGCCCAGTACTAGTTTTGGCTTTGCACGCCGCACTCTTGTTGGATCCCGTGTAGGTATCACAGACGTAGTCGAAGAGGCTGTCCGAAATCGATTCCTGGACGGCATCGTCGTGCGCTCCGTTCACAACGACGTACGGAACATATTCGTGGGGAGGATCCAAAGCTTCCGTTTTGGCAGCTGCCATGTGCTCCAGTTCATTTCCCTCGGCACCAACGGCACACTTTTCCATCGCATCGATGGTCTCGTCGTCGAGTCCCGTGAGCTTGCAGCAGGTCATGGCCACCTTGTAATAATCCTGTTTGGGATCCCTAGACTCGTCGCTTCGCTCGATGCAGTCAATGTATTTGAAGGCCATGATGGGGCATTGGATCTTCTCCAGAGCGCAGGCCTCGATCGTGTTATAGATACATTCGGAAGGCCCGTGCTGGCACTCAAACTCGTAGGTCCCGCTGGCAGTTTTCGTCTCCTGGGCATTTCCGTAGGGGACGAATTCTACGGTTGCCATGTCCAAAAATCCGTCTTTTTGAAAGGCCTCGTTGAAGGAAGTTGTGACCATTTCGCGGCATCCGGGACATTGGGACTCGTAGTACAATTCCACCACTACCTTTTCATCCTCGTTGTTTGCTGGCTGAGAAGCTTCTGCGGCGATGCCCATCAACGTTGTGGCAACAAGGATTGCTTGGATGGAAAGGAAAATGCGAGAGATCATTGTAAAAGTAATTGAAATTGTTCTTTGGTTTTGTTGCTGTTGTTGTTGAAGCAGTTTACTACTTTGCAGTTGAAGTCATCAATCCACAAGGTGTGTGAGTACTTGTTCTTATTCTGCTGACAAGCGATTCGGGTGTTCTCCTTCGGCTTCCGTACGATAAATAATGCGTTGATGCTGTAGTCTGTAGCGCCTATCCTCATAAGGTTTTTCGTAAGAAAAAACAATTTTTTGTCTCGGCGGGTGTGGGAACTGAAAAAGTGTCAAAAAAAGATCTTCGAACGATAAGAGGAATCGATTTGAATCGAATGAATCAATCCTTCAGATCTAGTTGTATGATCAATTTCACTTCTTCAACTTCTTCCTTCCTTGTTCTTTTCGTTAACGTATTTGTATTATCTTCAATACTCAAAAGATAAAGTTCATTTAGTATTACTACAGGAAGAAGAGTGACTTGTTCTTGTGGTGCTTCATCGTCCTCCTAGTTCACCAGCAAGGATTGAAATCGTGATGCTGTTCCCGAGGAGCAGGATCATAAACGAAGCTTCCACCATGCCTACTACTACTAATTCAGCGGAGAGAAAGAAGGTATAAATAGTAGTAAAAAACCAAGCTATTTAATTAATGATTCTACGGATAAACTCGATGATACAACTTCTTTGCTGCCGGGTGGAAAGGTAGCAACAATTATCGAGTCGCTCGAATACTTCTAAATTCTTGTGGTCTCTGCGCTTCGGTTACACAAACCAACATGAGGTACTCCCAGATAGTGACAGATCGTTCTTCAAACTCGCCATGACACATTCCTTCTTATTCACAATGGGTGTTTGTCCAGAGCCAACCTTCATCGACAGATTTTTTGCCACTGCAGCATTTATCACAGCCATCGAAGCTATTTCCGAAACGAGTCGAACCACAAAAGTTACCAGATGGAAAGCACTTGCAATAGTGATCGTCCCAAACGTAGCCTGGATGCTTAGCTACCGGACCTTCGCAGCATAGATTGCAATTGGCGTTGTCGTCGGTGATTGTACCATCGTAGCCACAATGAGACCCATTGAAATGACATTTCTTGGTGTGGCTATAGTCGTTGTTCATGGATTTATCCCTGTTTCCGTCTTTGTCGAAAGGACAGGTGGCAGTAGTCTTATCGTAGAAACCAGATAGAATACCGTGAATAACCTTTGCCTTTAAAAGGCAAGCGTCTTCGCCAATTCCTTGCAATTGTCCTCGAGTGGCATGGCACACCGATTTCATTCCTTGGTACATTTCGTTGTCACAAAATGCCTCAGCTTTAGCCGCATCACCGCCAAGAGCAAGGAAGATTTGACAATCGTAGTAGCACTTGTCGTGATGAGTGCACTGTTCCTTGAATCTTAATACCCAAGCAGCAGAGTCATTTCCCCAACCTTTGAACTTTTGAGGCCCGCAAGCATTATCATCTCCGTAATCGTTCATTCTGTCGCGGAACAGCGTGACAGTTTCAAATTTTGCCAGCTTGCTTGGGTCATGATGGTCGAGATCTGGAGGAACTGCGGTCACAAAGCCACCCTGGTCGACAGTACAGTAAATGTCCGGATTTCTTCCTAGCAAACCATCCCAGGACTTGTCTTCATAAGTCAAATAGGCGCAGCCATTTTCAGTGGTCAAGCCTTCCGCCATGAGATCATCTCCGCCGATATCTTTGTCCCAGCAACGGACAGTGGCGCCTACAGCGGGTCTTGGAGTGACCAAGATCATTTCATTGGCACAAACTTCGATCTGACGGGGTCCGCTGGGCCTGGCATACCCGAACAACCAGCGACCGAATGAATGAGTGGGTTGGGAAGCAGGTCCCCAAACAGCGAAAATAGCCACGTACACACCTCCACCTTTAAGTAGGTTAAGTAGGAGTTTTCGATATTTTTCCCACCATTTGCTGAGCCAATTTTTTTTTTCAGACATGATGGAGACTATCTGCTTCGATACGAGAACAGAACGAGAGAAAAACTTATGGTGAGCCTTGCGCAGGGGTGTCTGGAGCAGTGGAGAAATGAATGATACTGTCGGTATAAGTTATCTTACCTTTTAAAAAGGAGAAAGAAATATCCAATACCTTGTAGTTGTGAAATGTAGTTGACCTTTTCGAAGAAAGATATTTTATGATTATGAGACAGAATGAAAAGAGAACTCTGCTGATCTCTAAATTTCGAAACCGCACTATCTTTGGCGTTGAGTATTGCAGAACGCAATAACGCAATAGATTTCATCGTTCCGAACACGTGGTGTCGTTGCCTTCCCTCGTTGAGGCTTGATCTTGGCTATTGTTCCGTGTGGCTGCTCGTGAAAGAAAATTCTTTTCATTATTCTCCGTAATTGTTGAACATCGATGTCGGCATCCGCTATCATCACTGTTCTCGTTCTGTTCTCATTCCAATTTCGAGTATCGGCTGATCGCTTTCCTGCAATTCGATTGGTGACGGGAATATGAATTCGCACTTCCAAAGGCATCCAGATGGTCCCGATTGCGATAACATATGTCTTTGATCCAGCAACAAAATTCGATAAAGTCCCGATTGATATTTTTGAGGTTGCATGAAAATATGCGAGAAACGTTCTTTTGTGAGCTAACTAAAAACGGAATCTTCCCCGGGGATATCAGATTATCACTGATATTCGATGAAAAGCTAATTATACTAAGATTTATGCAGTGGGACACAAGATCGAGCGGTTCGGTTTTCTGCGGCAGCTGGGAAAAAAGGAATCATAAGTAATTCAGAATTAAGAGAGAACAAGAGTTATTCCGCTTTCTCCGAGAAGCACCGCGCAAGGCACTGATATATTTTTTCTTCCGACAAACAGTCGATTCGTTCCTCCAATGAATCCGGGATTTTGATAGGCTTTCTCGCAATTCCGTAGTGGGATAAGGCAGAAAATGATAAAGCGGGAGTTTCCGAATTATGAAATGAGACTTGAAGAGACAGCAAGTTCAAGCTACTCTAGAGAGCAATAAAATCCCGTCCAATCCAATATGGACAGACGTTAGTGGAAGTCGTACGAACGAGGAGGAGCAACAATAACATGGAATAGGAGGTTCGTACGAGGGACTAGAGTACTGCTGTGGTCGTTGTTTTAGATTATTGCTATCATTCTTCTTTCCGCCAACCAGAAGATTTCCACATGCAATAGATCTCTATTTTGTGAAGAAAGAATTCGGAGAGAGATCGCATATGCACTTGCAGTGCTTCCCCTCTCGGCATTTCAGCATCTGGAGAGATAACGAAACTCAATTGAATTGTTCGTCTATAGCAAGAATTGTGTATGATGCGCTGCTTTGATTTCTCGGAAAAGTTAGAGTCGCTCGCTCGTTTGATAATTGATGCTTCGAATCATTTGCCATATTCCCCTGAAAAGTTAAAAATGCCGCAAATTTGGAAACCATCCTTTGGTGTTTGATGTCGAATGAGTTGCAATCGTGTGGAAAGCAACATCAACCCTTCATGGCTTTCTCCCGTACGCAATATAAGCCGTCGAGTTCAGACCAATGCTCCCATCGTCCCTACCACCCCGTTCTTTGGCAACCTCCATAATGCGCTTTTTGAATTCCGAACTTTCAAAGGTTGTCATCTTGGCAATCGTCGCCGCCGTCGGGGGCGATGTCTTGGCAAAGCGATCGTAGTAGTCAGAAGCGCATTTTACGACGAGCGTCTTGACAACCTTGCGGACCCTCACGTCGACAAATCCCGAGTCTTGCAGTAGTTTTTGGAGGACTTTTGGTGACCCGGTGATCCGCTTGGGCCTGTTGGAATCGACCAATTCCGGATGATTCTCCAAAAGGACGTCGGGAAATACGCGAAAGGCGGGGGTTTCGGAGGCATCCCCCCACGCCGTCAGCCCAACCATGCCGGACGACATAAGGCAACGATGGATTTCCTTCAATCCTATCAGAGGTTGGGGAAAGAAAATGACGGAAAAATTGGCCACGGCAGCGTCAAAGGAATTCGACCATCGGGATGGGAGATCCATGCCATCCACGACCTCGCTGTCCATCACTTCTGCGCGCTCCAGGGTGCGTTGGACCATTGCATTGGACACATCCGTCACCGCCACATCCCATCCCTCCGATAAGAGTGTCACAGCGCCCGTCCCGCAGCCCACATCCAAGAGCTTGCCCTTTGCGTTTGTGTTTGGCAGCCCGGCAATCAATTCCTCTGCAAACTGGGACGTAAAGGGCTCGACTCTTTGTTCGTATTCTTGGCAGAAGGCATCCCAGGAAAGCCCCTCGCTGGGATTTGACATCATTCCGGGGCGCACAAGAAGAAAGTGAAGTAGCGACAGCAGTTCCATCGCATGGTGGTAGTGGATATTGTCTATTGTAACAATCTTGCACGATGCAAGAAAAAAAATCTTTGTGATAATTTGGTATGATTATTAACGTTAAGGTTTAGTACGGTAATATATTTTTGGGGATTATGATTTCTCGAAAATCTCCCCTTCCGTTTCGAGAATTTCTTCATGAACGTTTGGAAGTTCACGTATGTACATTATTGTACTAGGAGTACGATCATCGACGTTCAAATTGAAACATAAAATGCCCAACGGTCTGATGACTGAGGTGACACTTCTCTCACTCGAAATAATGAATTCCAAAAATCCAGTGATAGCGACCCTGACGGTAACATCTGCTACGGGTAATATTTTCTTCTGTTGATCCTTCAAGCCACCTACAAAACGAGGTATTTGGCTCATAGAGTCACTGCCAAATCAAAAGGATGGCGGGGAATGCTCAGCAAAATGTGAACACTCTTTGGTGTCTTCGATCGCTGTTCGTCTGCCTTACCGTGGGCTGTCTGATGCAGATCGCACACGATGCAGCCGAATTGATGCCCGGATGTACTCCCATCTATTATGTTTCCGATGGCGATGGGTCATCCCATCTGCGGCAGCAAGATCCCGATGCACCTATGATGGGCACGAAACGACAATCGCAAGAAGTTCCAGAAGCAAAACCCAAACGCCGCCTGCCGAAAATGGTGGTTGCCCCCCTCTACAAAGAAGAACAAGAAAGGATCGATAAGGGCATCAACGATACGGCGCGGTGTGCCCAATACGGCGTCCCGGAGTTATCGGAAGACGAAAAGCACACGAAACGCATCTTTTTCGGAAGCATGCTGGCCAATGAGAATCCCGAGGTCCTTGCGGCACACGCCATTGAGGTTCAGAACAAATACGATGTCATTGCTCTGGTTGAGTCCAACACGACGCACAGTGGAGATGCCCGAACCATGTTTTACGAACCAGGAGGTACTAGTGCCCGGCTTTTGACAGAATCCGAAATGTTTGGATCCAAAACCAAGGTTGTCATTGATTACTGGCTGGAGGACCTGCCCCACCTTTATGATATGTCGCGCGAGGTCGAACAACGGAACGTGATATGGAAGATCTGGCTCGAACAGGGCATGACTCAACGCGACATTGGAATCATGGCAGACCTGGATGAGATTGTGAGCCGGGATTTCTTGAATGCCCTCCAGGTTTGCGACTTTCCCAAGCTGCGATACAATCCCGAGGAACGACCCGATTGCCAGACTCCGAAAATGGTTCTCTCGGCGATACAATTCGATGGATCTCCGTTGTGCGTCAAGAAAAACGAATGGTTTCATCCGGATGTGATTTTGGGCAACTGTATCGCGGGCGTGGGTGATCCGTCGGGTCGGGCAACACCCAAGCGGGAATTCAGTCACCCCGGCAGCAGCGCAAGAACACTCGGACAACGCGTCCACGGATGGGGTTTGTATGACTACAATAAATACCCACAGGATGTCATTGACAACAAACGGTTTCCGCTCTGGGATGGACGGGATATACGAGAAATCAGCGGCTCCGCAGATGACCTGATGAATTTTGTCAAGAAGAAAAAAATGGGCCACGGCAAGAATGCCGTGTTTGGGGCCGCATACCACCTCCACAACTGGTTCAAAGACACAAAAGTTCTGCGACACAAGTTCTTGACGTACGGTCACTCCGATCGACACGCCATGGATATACCGTTGAGCAATTACACGGATGGAGACGTCAACATGATGGTCCGATGCGCACGCGGGCTGGGCAACCAAATCAAGGTCCAAGAAAAAAACGACCCCAACAAATACGAGTATTACGTGAACAACCATCTCATGCCACAAGACAAGGAGCAAATGTTTTCGCTGGGTGGTAATCGCCCAATTTTCTTTAAGAATTGGACGTATGTCAAGGAACGGCACGCCCATGTCCAACAAATGATCTTGGACGACGAAGCCCAGTACGGAACCATCTACAAAAAGACATTCCGATAGAAAATCTCAGCTGACAATTATCCTTCCGCTTTTATTTCTGTTTGTGACGCACGCATGACTATTCATAGAAAACCATTACGATGGCACCGCAAGTTGTAAACGGAGTTTTGTTTTGTAAATTATACGTACTAGAATTGTTTTATCGCTAGCTATCACCAAGAATGCCTGCATCCTCGTCAAAAGAAGCAAAACGAATGAGCAAAACTTCCTTGAAGCAATGATCGATCGATCGATTCCTTCAGTGCTCACAGCGCAAAATGCGCTCCTCCAGAGTTCCGGGAAGAACCAGGTCCTTCCCGATTCTGCTCTGGAGGGAACGAATGGCCAGATCGTGGAATCGCATCACCAAGGAGCTCCTTCGACCTTCCACTGTCTTTCTCGCAAGAGCGGTAGGTGTGTTGGCCGGGGTTTTGGTCAAAGTGATAGTGGGGCTTTTTGGTGTGGCACTGCCTTTGATGTTGACACTATAGATGCGGATGGAAATGCTGGCATCGCGTTGTTCCATGGCTCGAATGCTCTTGTAGGCCATCGAGGCTTTTTCGAGATCGCCCAGGAATTCTCCACATTCCGCAGCAATGGCCGTAAACAAACAGTAGTAGTAGATACCATCGGTTTCAATGCTCCTCCGAGCTTCATCCAAATTCTCCAAACCATCAAGCTTCTTCTTCATGCTGCTTCCTTCTTCCTTGAGGATCTTGCGCGCCAGATGTGAGGTCTTCTCGACGATTCGGTTGGCTTCTTCGGAATTGGAAGGAGCGATCGTGCCCACGAATCCCACGAGAAGAAGGGTCAAACGGCGATATATTTGCGAGCGAAAGGATGTAGAGGAAGAGAAGCTATCGTCGTCGCAATTCAGCTTGGCCAGGATGGCCAACCAACCTTGCACGATGTCGGGGACAGCTTTTTCGATTCCCTTGGCGTCCTTTGCAGCCTTGAAGGCTTTCTTCCAATCACAGAAGGGCAATCGAATGTCAATATTTTCGGATACAGAGGTGTTCTCCTTGTAGTGGTTGCCCGCGGTCTGTGTTTGCTTCTTATTTTTCACGCAGCTTTCGGTTTTCTCCTTCTCATTGATGTTCCTCGAATCGAAAGTGATACCCTTGTCGTCATCGATGGGAGCTGCTTTCTGTTTGAGATTCGATTTGTCGGCGAGGCTTTCGAGGCATTTCGATTCAAAAGCAATGCCGTAACGGATCCACTCGCGAAGTCCGTCTTGCGGCGAAGGTCCTTCGCAGGTTGAAGCTTCCGCCTTTTGTCCGCCCTTGTCATCGGAAAACCTGCTCCTTGTATGCTTGACGCCAACAATAGAAGGGGAAGAATGAACGGTGCCGAGTTTCATTTTTGGATTGGCTATGGTTGGCTTGAAACAGTGTTGTTGTTACTTTGGTTTCCAGATTTTCTGTTCGAATGAGAAAAAATGCAATGACGCGAGTTCTTGGTGTAGAGGATATCGATCCCAATCGAGCTGCATCGATGACGAAATTCTTCTCCAGAAGCACGACCCCTGGAGGCGTACGTGTCTTTATCGTTCTTCTCGGCCATTTGCAGTTTCCACCGTTGCTTCTCTCGACGCTATTCGTGAAGAAGGATGTGGGACACGAATTCCTCTGGCCGTCCGAAGTTAGGAATTCCTTTTTTCTGCGTGATATGGACATTCTTGGGTTTTCACGCGGCCTTGTATCTGTGTTTCAAGAAAACGGATTGTAGAAACAGTCGGACTTCTTTTTGTTTTTTCGATCTTGGTTGAGGTAAACAATATTCATATCCGATCTCGTCATTTTTTTTTCATTTCTCCACAAAACCTCATGTCGCAATATCGCACGACGGACAGAATCTGAATCAACTTCGGTTTCCGAATACACTACAAATACGGAAGAAAAACTTTTGTGAACAATAAAACGCGTCCTCAGGACGACCTGTTGACTTGCACAGGAAAAGTAGTTCCCTTCTTCATCATCCCTGTATCTTAGTCGTACTTTCCCTAAAAATGAATAAATAGAAGAATACAGCAGCTACTACAGTTTCAAGAAGTTGCGGCGTTTGTTGTATTTTTCTTCTTAGACTTCTTCTTGATGCTTGTTCTTGTTCTTGTGGCTTCTTCTTGTTCTGGTTCTTGAACAGTGCTGTTGCTGATGGTGTAGCACGACTATTGTACTTTGGAAGGTACGAGAACTAGAGCAGGAGAGATGATGCTACGAGTAGGAACAGGACTAGCTATTATGATTAGCTAGTGGAGGTTTTGCCGGTGCAGGCTGCAGTATTTTGGAACTTGAGAAAAAGTATCATTCGAGAGAAGGCCGCGTCATTCGGATTCCGGAAAGGCGAGATAGTATGCGCTGGACTGGTAGCGGAAAGAAATTCCGTCCCGAGGCAATATTCTTCTGCTGAATATGAAATGCCTTTATGGTAGGACGGCTTACCTTTTGTTCTTATGCTTCGATAGAGTCTTCCGATTTCATTACCGTTTTAACATGGTGTTCACTGGATTCGTTCAACGCCGGCCTTGTGGCGCATCCTTGCACGATTATTTTTGTTGCCCCATTCGGTTTGTATCGCTTGTCCACTGAACCCGACAACATGCCTGTTCACCAATTCCTCCATGTGCGAAATGCAAGCGGCACTTGATCGATCCTTTAAAAATGAATCTATCCAAGACGACGGATGCCAGCTACTTTCCACGCCACCGTGAAACGAAGAGACCTCCATAAAAGGCTGTTTGAATTATTTCTTCCATTCGATGGAAATGTCGAATGAAATCATTCCTCCAACAGTAGGAGAAAGAAGTCCTCGACAATCGATTCTGAATCCAAGATTCGTCGACAGACAAAACGATGAATCGTAAAATTCCACCTGCCGGAAATTGTGGTCTTGACCCCCTTTCTGGTTCAGGTAAACAGTAGATGATGTGACGCAGGCAAAGCAGGAGAACCGAAGAACGTGTGAATGAACACAAGGTGGAACCACGATAGTGTAGTTCTCTATTGGCGCGCGTGATTGATCGCATTTCTCAAATTCCCATGTTCCAGCATTATTTCTCACAGAACGTGAACATTACTACACTGCACGGAATGGATCGAAGACAAAATACTGTAACGAACAACAAAACTATACGGAGAAAAGCAATCGAGAAAAAAAATTTATTGAGACAAATTTTGGATGAATGTATCACCGTAATCGACCATATTATAACATTGCATTCTAGTATTCGTGCTTACCTTTTCTGGCTATTTCAGTACGTCACGAAGGAGGGTTGCTTGGAGGAGGCGGATTTCCGGGAGGCTGTGGTGCTGCTGACGACGATGAGTTAGGAGTCGATGACGGATGTTGCTGCCCGGCTTGCTGTGGATGGAAAGCCGCCGACAATGCCTGGTACTGCTGCAATATATGCTGTAGCTGTTGCTGTATTTGCGTTTGCTGCTGCTGAATCTGCTGCTGAATCTGCTGCTGAACCTGCTGCTGAACCTGTCCCTGTATTTGTGGGCCTTGACCGCCGAGCGACGGTACCATTTGCTGCGGGTTAGGTGCGATTGGATTGGGAGCGCCCTGTGACTGCTGCGCAGCGAGGATGCTCGATGTAGCCGAAAGAATATTTTGGGTGTTAACAGCAGGATTAACGCTACTGTTCCCGGCGGTTTGCTGAATCGCAGAGAGCATGGCATTGGCCAAGGTAATAAAGTTCGGATCCGTGACTGTACCGCTAGCAGTGGTGTTGGAAGCAACAGGATTCGCTGGGTTTTGATATGGTTGCTGCGGCGGTTGAGTTGTGGATTGCATCTGCTGTTGCTGTTGCTGCGACTGTTGAGGTTGAAGTTGGCTCTGCTGTAGAAGATATTGTAGCTGCTGGGGCTGCAGTTGTTGCCGTTGCAAAAGGTGTTGAGCCTGCTGTTGCTGCAACAAGAGCTGTAGTTGTTGCTGTTGTGGCAACAATTGCCCCGCTACTCCCGTACCTTGTCCAAAAGCAGCCGCTGTTCCTGGCGTACCTACTCCTACGTGTTGCTGTTGCATTAACTGTTGTATCAACTGGAGCTGCGCCATCTGCTGGGAGTTTTGATGCTGAATTTGCATAGCGGCTTGGTATTGTTGCAATTGCCATGCTGTAAGTATAGATTGCACCTGGCCGTCCGCCGCATTATACAGAGGTTGGGTGGTTGTACTCTCTGTCGTATTCGATGATATTGGTATTCTGGCAGGAGTGTTGACGTTGGTTGAAAACATTGAACCCGTAATGTTCGGTGTTTGACGTGCACTTTCTTCGCCTGATTCCACTCGTGCACCGGCGTTCCCTTCCACGACATTCGTGCCTGTAACGATGTCTGGGCCCGTCTCGTTGGTTGGAGGAGATGGTGGCCCCTTCCTTTTGGGAGTTCCACCAGTGTACGAGCTTTCGTAGTCCTTTGAATGTCGGCGACCACTCTGCCCTTTTTCACCCCCACTTCTGCTACCCTTGCTCCCGCCGGAGCCATCACTTCGATTGCTGGTTTCCGAGCGCGGACGTCCACGCAAGGCATGGCTTATTTTTTCAATAGCAACTTCTTGTGATACTTCCATCCAGTATACATCTTCTCCTTTAGCGTTGGAATCGCCAACTTTCTTCAAGAACCGCCCCGGCTCTCCCCCTGAAGATGGCGAATTCACCTCATCTCCCCCACCATCGCCGTCGCCATTAGTAGGCGATTTGTTGTTTTTGCTCTCAGGATTCTTGCTTGTTTTTATTTCATACATTACTTCCCTAGCAATGCCAGCTTTACCTTCCTTTCGCGAGTTTAAATAAGAGGCTCTCGCCCGATTGACAATCTTGTGAAACCGCAAGTTGCCAGGATGGTCCTGCAACGGCCTCCCGCGACCCAAGAGGACATCGTATATGCGTGGTTCATAAATTTTTCCCCCCTCGATACCATCTTGAACATCTTGATTATAACCTTGATCGTCGATGCTTTTAACTGAAGCAGTGTCTCCCAAATTTGCTTCGACTTCGCCCGATGCGGTTTGACTTTTATTATCATCATCGTTCGTGCTGTTGACGAGATGATGCGATGACGTTGAATTTGGGGAGTTGGTCTTATCCTTCGTAAAATGATTACCATCTTCATTACTGGAGTTTCCATTACCGCTTGCTTCCATCTTGAATCTTAACTATGCAATGACACAATAAAGATTGCTTCGGCAATCTCCTATTATCGTAATGTGCTGGTTTCGATCAAACGACACGAAAGCCTTGAACCTGCACAAACTATGGTTTACTAGTGTGTTGAGGACCCGCTCCTTGACAATCGAGGAGGCCCCTACAGTATTATTTTTGTTGAGTAAGCATTAAAGCGATATCACGATAGCTGTATCGCTCTTTATCCAGGTTGAATCAGTACGATGTATTGAGTGGCCGGTGTGTACCACGTTATTAATACGACGCCTGTAGTCGCCGCATCTTGCTGCAATGGGAGTTTTGAGAAGGAGAAGTCGCGTTTGAATGCCGATCCGAGCCACTTAGTCGAAATGAAGTCGCAGTGCATGAGGCCGAAATTTGTGGAAGCTTTGAAAATCATGACATCATTTTATAATTGCTTAATCAGCATCATGACATCATCTCTACCTATTTAAGTAAAAACAACGTGCGTTCGAGAAATTAGGGACGATGTTAATTAAAATTCAAATGATGTCATAGATGGTTACTTATGGACTGGTGTTCTCCTATTCACCGTCATAAGTTGTATTGATATCGGTTGGAGCGATTGAATTTTCGTACCTCCTCGTACTCGTCTTTGATTGGCTTCTTCGGCTTGGCTGTTAAACAACTGTTCATATCGTACAAGAGACTTCTGTAAGATTAATAGTTCTTCTCCGTTTATTTTTATTAGTTTTGCTTACATACTTCTTTGTCCGATCCACACACCTATCACCACCAGTACAGTACTACTACCGTAAGTACTACGAAGTGCTTCTTCTTACTAGCTAGCTACTCAAGAGAGAACCTCTTCGAGTAGGACTGGAGTACTATCACCAGTAGAGGAAAGGATCAAATGCTGGAAGTACGTGTTCTTGGGAGGATAAATATTGTTCTTGATACTGGGGTGGGGGCCACCAGCAGGAGCAATTCGTAACATTGACTAACAACAAGAAGAAAACTTTTGCTTCTAGAGTGCTGACAAGGATGAGACAGTAAGAACAAGGAGAAGAACGCTTTGTTGTCCCTCCTCTTGATGGAACAGGGAGACAATAATTATGACGAATGCACGACAGCATTCATGTTGTATACAGGAATTTTGAAGACTGCCACCGCAACACAGAGAGGAGGACAGAAGCCAGATTCCATTCGCGGAAGAATCTGATATTTCTGTTTGTTGTTCTGCTGTTCACGAAGCTCAAGAATATCGTTGCGGATGTCTTCGAGGATCATTTTCAGCAATTTGCGAGGACAAACAACAACTTCGTCATCTCTGAAAGCAGAGCAACTGGTAGCTGCTCCTGCGCGCCACACCTAGCACCCCTGGTGCTTAGCATTTTCGTATGGTTTGTTGATGCTTTTATACTTGTACAACAGATGGTTATAGGGACATTATTTGAATCGCAGCTATTTACATTATTGCGGTGGTTTTGATGATTTCTCGCTAGCTATCATGTGATGATGGCAATCGTTGGACCGACCCCTTCACTATGATGTATGTAAAATCCTCTTCCGCGTCGTCAATGGCAGTATCTTTTTCATCTCCTTCTCCATCATCGTTTTCGTCTTGCATCTCATCAAGATCAAAACTGGAGTCGCCTCCAGTGTTCGTTTCATCATGTGTGGTATTCTCACTTCCGGAATTGCCTTCCTCAATGTCACCGTTGCTCTCGGAGGAACTTGTAATTTCTTCGTCTGATTCTAATATGCTATTTTCATTCGTATCGGCAGTACTAGAAGAAGATGACACAATTGAATTCGATTCGAGATCGGCAATAAAGCAGGCTCGACAGGTGGGGCATTCGTTTTCGCGTTGTTCTAACAGCCACTGTAATAAACACTCTTCGTGAAAGACGTGCGCACACGAACCTTCATTGTGCCGCGAAAACATTACCGTATCTTCCACTTCGAAGTTGTCTAAGCAGATGGGACAGACATCTTCGTCATCTTCGAAATCATAAGATGGATAACTGTTTGTTGTAGCGCCATTATTGGTTGACGGTTGAGACAGTTCCGATGTTCCCTCTGTGCTTCCGAAATTATCCTCCGAATCCTCGCTGTCGGCAGACAGCAGGGGCTTTCGTTCGGTTCTTCCCGGTGATTCTGGGCAGCTAATGTTGCTGCTCTTAGAACCTGATGATGTGACAGCGGCAACAGGGCTAGCAATAGGTGCTGGCGGTGATGGAGCTTCGTTATCGGTTTCGTCTATGTTTTCATCGGCAGACTTTGTATCGTCGTCTAGCCGCTGTTGATGGCTCATTGTCGTCGTGTTTTGTTTCGTTCTGTTCGTCATCTTCTATCTCTCCCAGCACACAATGGCCAGTCTTAGAACACTTTGATACAATCTTCATCCTACGCAAACCCTCTTCGATTTGTTCCTTTCTGGTTTCGGTCGGTATGGCCTGCCGTTCGTCCTTCACGCGTTGGATTGCCCATACTCTCTCCGCTTGTCGGCGTATCATTTCACCTCTGTGATATTGGCTTGAAGGAACACTTGCTCGCTGGGCAAATATGCAAAAAACGACCAGGAACAAGGGTGCGAGAACAGTCCCCAGGACATCGCTGTCGCTGTAGGGATTGGCATCTGAGCCATCACCAAGAAGTGTGGCGTTGTTTGTGAAATTGTACGATGTATCTGTGGTATTGATGGACTGGATTGGCTCCGTTTGATTCAGAGACAATCCCGCATCTTCGAACGTGGTGGGCGTTGGTTTGCGGCGGTCACGCAAGTATTTGGTCTCCATCTCAACGCCGTCTGCAGATATCCGTCTATTGATATTAATTATGAAACCTTCAGATAGCAGAAGCAATCCACATATAATATTCTATTTTATGTATGCGTTGGATTACTTTCAGTATGTAGTTTATGCAAAACAATGTCTCGGCGAAGCATTACGCAATCGAAAGAAATTCTTCGCGGAACTTCCGATACCCGTTTTTGTTGTTGGAGTGAGAAAAGAACATGGTGTTAGTCTTGATACTGGACACAATGGTGTCTCACGGGAGTTGGATTCTAAAGAACTTCCATATCTTGATTTTTCGATGACTCCCTACGAGGTGCACGTTGAATGACGTTAAAAGTTTTAGGCGTGACATTTCAATACCCACCTGTCCACCCTATTGGATGAAACGTCTTCGTTGAAGATCAAAATTTAATGTTAGTCTTGCCAAAAGATGAGGAGGCGCGGGTTGGGATTTTCGGCGACCGGCTAAAGCCTGGGTCAGCCAGCATGCTTCCCGCCAAAAACACTTATGCCTGGAAGATGTTGAGTCATAAGAAGGCACACCAGACGCCGTTGAGGACCCGGTTCGAAGCTGGAGGTTATTTCTTCAACCCGAACTCTTTCGGGATTATAACATACCTTGGACCAATCATTCCAATTGTGCTCTTGATGCTGCCGGAAGTTCTCACATCATCATGTTCTGTCTTCCGTCCATCGAAATCCTGTTTTTCACAGTTTGTGCTTTTTAGGTTGTGATTCACATCGGAAAGGTACACATATTATACATTATACGTAGGACTAGTCCTATCTAATATGAATAGGACTACGCGTAACATTGGGTTATGGGCGCATCGACCGACGACAACCTGCCATTATTCTCACAATTTTGGTTTTTTCGATAGCCTGCCTTTAGATCAAGTCAATCAACCATCACATCTACCAAATAAAAATTACATGCATTGGCGGCTCCACGATATGCAAAATCTTTTCTCGGAGCATTCGAAAAGGAATTGTCGCCACTCTTATAACGCAAGCAACGTTGCTATTGTTGTATTTTGCCTTTATCAGACAATATACTAAATCAATCAAACGATCAAGGGAATTTCGAACTATTCGCTCGCTGAGGGTTTTGCGTTTGACAACAAAATGGGAAATGGACTAAAGAAATCATCCGAGGTCATCTCTCCTCCTTCGTCGCCGATATCGCAGAAGTCTTCCCCGAAGAAGCGGAAGCAATCACCAAAGAACGCATCTACGCCAAAAACGAAGAAAAGTCCAACGAAAAAAGTGAACAGCAACAAAAAGGCAACCCCAGAGAAGGGCAACAGATCTCGTTCCAAAACTCCCCCCTCGAAGAAGAGGCGGAGAGAAAAACGCACTGATAAGAATACTGTCGCGTCACCATCTCCAGAGGCGGCTGCAATCATAGTCGAAAACGAGGATATCGCCAAGGATGGAGCTGTACAGAAACCAATCAATACTGGTTTGACAAAGAAGAAAGCCCCGAAGAAAGAATATCCGACAACGCTGGATGCTCGCGTGCATCGACTCCGTCACATGGGTTACGTCCCTGGAAGCATTTCTGCATTTACTCCAACATCTACCGAGGACGGACAGGTTGTAGTAGCTAGGAACGATGGCAGCTATGAGCTCAAATCCATCACGTCTCCGACAACTAGTCATCACTACTCGAACATGACACTGGCCCCCAATCACCGACTTATCACCATTGCCGAAACGGCTCCAATTACAGGGCGAAAGCCTGTGTCGGAAAATGATGATGACAATTCGGATATGGATGAGGAAAGTGACAGTGGACTAACTGAAGCCTGCCCCAATGCTGCTTCATCCCTGTGTTGGGTTTATCCATCCTCGACTCCTATTTGCATTGGATCTGGTCCTAATGGTAATTTGTGGATTGTCGACTTTAAAAGTTCAAGACCAATCGATGTAGTGCCGAGCAATGGTGGTGGAATCTTCGATCTCGCAACGTGCAAATTTCATGGTGCTTCTGCCAGTGGCATAAAATCGCTTCCATTCGTGGCTGGTGCCTGCGAAGACGGATCTGTACGGATATGGAGGATCACAGTGGGATCTGCTGGCCAGGGTGAAATTCAAGATCCTCCCCTAGTCACTCTTCCCTCGGCTGGTGCACCTGTCCTATCCTTGACATGGAAGAATGTGACAGTCCTTAAACAAGGAAGGACAGCAACTTTTCAAACAGTCTTATTTGCCTCTGTTGCCGACGGTACAATCCGAAAATATGGACTTAATATCGAAGAACAAAGCAGTAGTGTTGACGACTTCAACGGAAGAAGTAGTGGAAAACCAACAGACAATCACTACACCATTCCGAATTCGCCCAAATCGATATTGCGAATGACCGTAGAAAATAAAGGCCGAAAAGATCCCACTAAGGTTTGGTCACTTCTATTGCTTCAAGACAATACGCTTGTGGCAGGAACGTCTTTGGGACAAGTTCAATTTTGGAACGGTGAAACGGGAACTTTGACCCAAACTGTCATACAATCTAATTCTCAAGCGGATGTACTCAAGATCGCTTCCAACTCGGATGAAACGAAGCTATTCTGTTCAGGTGTGGATTCTAGGGTAGTCTGCTTGGAAAGAAAAAGTGCTCCAATTGCTAATACTTCGACTCCTGCTCCCGAATCAGAATTGACTGCATTGGTTACCTCTCATCTCACTTCCTACCGACCCTGGAAGATGACTATAAGTCAAAGACCTCATACCCACGATGTGAAAGCTATGGCCATTGTGACTTCGTCATCAAAAACTCTGTCGTCGTCGATTGAAACACTACTAACGGGGGGAGTGGATACGAAGATCTGCTCCTACTCGGTCTCTTCGTTTGCCCAAATGCAACCCCAGACGTGGTATCCATGGCCGAGCGCTACATCCTTGTTTTCATCGACGACTTGTGTTCCAAAGAAGCATCCAAAGCTGATGTCAATGCAACGTCACGATCGAATTGAATTGTACCAACTTGAAAGTTTGAAGATTACGAAAAAGAAGGCAAGTCGATCCGATTATCTTAAGCAAGATATCGCACAATATCCCACAAGTATGCCTGTTGGGACGATTCAATTGGGTGGATCTGATTCTGGCGACGATGAAGACTTCGTTTCCTCCTCTTCGTCTCCAATGCAAGCCTCGGCCTTGAGCCCTGATGGCAAATATTTAGCTGTTTCGAATGCTTCTTCGACGTTCCTCTTCAGCCTCAAATTTGTTTCTGGTAACGACGAGGATTCCATTCAGCTCAAACCAGAAAAGGTTGAACTTCCAGAAGTGCTCCAAAATGTATCAGGTACAACATTTGCCTTTACCAGTGATGAATTATACGTCGGTGATTCTTCTGGTAATCAAAAAATCCATATCGTGCGCTTGCCATCGGATAAGAACGCAGAAGATAATGAGAACCAAATGGATGTGGAAGAAGACGATGATACAGAACTATCTATGCAAACCGTCTCCTTACCAGAATCCCAGAAATCCGGCATCGCTGCAGAAATTTTACTTCCGATTCAATCAATTCATGTGGGTGGCGAATATATGGTGACTTTGAGTCATTCACGAGAGAACAGCGTGCACGTTTTTCGACGAAGCACCAGCGAGTCACCTTATGAACACTTTTGGACTCTTCCAAGTCTGGGTGGTGGGGCAGATGCCCGTCCAGCAGCCATTGCTATGATAGACGGGGTAAAACTTGCTGTTGCGACGTATCGATCTCATTTGTATCTGCTCGATATCGAAACACGCAGTCTCAATGAATGGAGTGAACAATACGGATTTCCTATCAGGGAGAAAAAATGGACAGAAGATTCACTCTGCGGTCGAGGCTACCCTCTTCGCTTGATCCCTCGGCGGAATGGCAGTCTTGTTATGGTACGTACGAACTCGTCATTTGATTTCTGTTTTTGAATATGAAACGTTCATGAGCGCACGATGTTATTCCCCTTCGAACAGAGCTCTGCTCTTGATGTTTTTGGGGGCTTGTCAATCTTGCAAGAGAGAATTACGGTCTTGTTTCGCCCATTCCAGGCCAATTTTAGCTGGTAGTGGTATAGTAATTGTCCACATTTTTGTTCCTCACAACCGTTTTTACCTCGACTTTTTGCAATGTGTACTCAAGGCATCATTTGGTACCTTCTGCGTCATTGATTTGCAGAAACCTATCCCCCGTCGCTGCAGAACAGTTCCAAAGCGGCGTGTGTGGAAAAACAAACGCAAGTTTAAACCGATTGTTCACAACGAGGATGATGGTGAAGATGGAGATGAAAATGATGACCATTGGCTAGAACCTAGAGCCACCAAAGTCGTAGAAGACGAATATTCGCACAATGATCCAGACGCTGCCGAGGATGAAGCTAACGAGACCCACGTCATCCCATTGCCGGAAGAAAGTCGTGACGAGGAACTTATCTCGAGAAGCTGCACGATCTGCTCACACTATAAAAGCATGCTCTACACTGAATTTCTTGGTCCGAAAGAAATGATTGTAGTGGAGCAGCCGTGGGCTGAGATTGTGGAGACATTCCCAGCCGCCTTGCAACGCAGAATTTATGGTGCCGACTAAGTTCGAGATGTCCTCTCTTCTGATCGTCCATATCATACCGCCGAATGTTGCATTTGACGACTGAACTATTGCTATCATCAAAATCCGTCAGCAAAAAGCATTGACGTATGTAAAAGGTGTGTGTAAAAACTGAATTCGAGATACGCAAGATTGCAGCGATGCTTGGGCCTATCAATGCCCTCGACATCTCCTTTTTTTAACTCTTGCCAGATAAAACGGATATGGATTTATTCGCATCTCATGTTTGAACTGATTGAGTCGTTATTACAAGTCGCTTGACTGGTATAGATTGAGATGACACTTCTTTTGGTCTGGATCATGCATACTTTCTAACCCATTTTCTTCTTTTTGGAATATCTCGATACTCGTTTAGGAATCGATCCTTTTAAATGACAATACTACAACAACGCAAAGCTACCAAGAAATTCTGAACATAACATATAGTATAATGAATGCTAGAATTTTATTTATACTCTCTGGTGTTTGCTACTTCCTTTTTTATACAGATTGGGTTTTCCTTGAGATATTTGTGGTGAAAATATTCATCTAAGAGATTGCATTCATCCATCTGCTACACTTATGAAATCGAAAGCTGCAAAAGGATGTTTTCTGAATTGGATTCGATGCTTGGCATGTTTCTTCGATTGCTGCGATTGGCATTTGTTCTCGAGAACAAGCTCCTTCCACCTTTCTTTTTTTGGAATTCGAAATCCTCTGCATCTACGAATGACGTTGCTTCAGAATCAATTTCACTTTCCACATCTTTATCATGGTCTTGGAAGTCATTGCACGGAGTTGCCAAGTCTGTAGGTACCGAAAGTGTTTTGGATGGAATAGCTGAATCTATTCTTTTATTGTCTTGTTGAAACGAAGGAAACGATTCCGCTATTGCTGACGCTAATGACGTCTCTATTCCACCGAGATTGCTTTTTCTCGAAAAGTCCCCGTATTTCGTCCTTGCAAATAACGACGATGACTTGGTTTTTCTCGCCTTTCCATTGATACCGTTTCCCACTCTTGGTATTCTTCCCACTTGCAAGACGTTGATGGTGGAAAAGTTCCAGCTGCGATTTCGATCTCGACGCAGTTTTGCTAAAGCAGCAGCGTCCACTGGATCGTCTTCGGTCTTTTCTTCGCAATCGGGAACCAATCGAATGATTTCGTCGCAGTCAAAGTCCGATGTTGTCCCGGAGAAATCTGTTACCATAGTTGCGGTTGCACCAGTAGTCGTGCTGTGCTTTGCACTCGATACGGACGAAAAGCATTTGCCTTTGTCTCCGCTTCTCTGTTTCGAAAGTGGCAATCCAAATGACAAATCTTCCGGATTTGAGTCAAATTCGGGAACACAGGGAATAGTGCCTCTTTCGAATATTGGTGGAGGGAATTGAGGTTTCGAAAACGAGTCTACCTGCTGTAGATCGGAAAGCATCCCTCTCATGAACTGCCCGGGGTTTGTACGAACCGAAGACGTGCACGATTCTTTTCCTATCGTAGATGAATCAGCTTCTCTCAAATCCGATAGTACTCTTCTTATGAAAGAGCTGGGATCCGCCTTCACCGATGGTGTTGATGTAATTGCTGATGTATTGGTCGTCGACAAGGACGACTTTCGGAAAATCAAATGCATATCTTTCGGCACCGAATGCGTTCTGCCGAGCGAATATGTCGAATGTGTTTCATGCGATTCATGTGCCGAATTCATTTTGACCTCCATGATGAATACCAATTCAATTTGCAAACAAAGGTATTTTTTCCAAGGATTGAATTGCTTGCCTCGTGATTTTATGATGTTTCTTTCTTTGGGAGGAATCATTGCAACGCGGGTACAGTCTACTAGCCTGCCATCTCCGAGTTGACACCAAATTCCAAGAGAGACTTCGGAGTCGTACCAAAAATTCCAAAAGCAGTTAACGCTCGGCACACAAGAAACGGGAAAATAGAAATTTGTGTTAATTCTAAACTGGGTCTTGGTTCCTTCCGTCGATACAGTTATCAACATTTAAGGTTCACGACGATATTTAATCTTATTTCGACCGCGCGTCCGATTTACAATTAACGTGAATGGTCAAAGAAACGAGGATTTTTGTTTCACGAATCACCATCGTCGGACTCCAAGAATCTTCTTTTTCGTCATTTTGAGGTTCAAAGAAAAATTTGACGATAAGTCTTTCACAACTTTGGTAGAAGAACTCATTTTTAGAAAGCCAACGACAAAATCATACCATACAGAAATCAAAGTGAGAGAAAGCAACGAACAAGAATAGATGAGAATAAATGTTAGCAAATAGTGTACCACAGTAGAATACGGAGAAGAAAGAAAGTTCAACAATCACTACGTGGATGGAGGACGAAGCAACGGATTATTTGTGAAGAATAGTTTTGTTATTGGTTCAGGCTTTTGCAAGTCAGTTACTCAAATTTCGAAATGGAAAATAAGCACGATGGGATGAGTTACTTGGCCTTCGTAAGAGTTTGTGTGCAATGATGATGCGAGGGGGATATTCGATATCCTTCGAGATCTTCTTCGGAGTTAGCTGTAGTTCATAATCCTGTAGTTTTTGATGCTGGCCTTCAACAGCAGGGTAATAGGCACAGCTGCATTATGTAAATGTACTCTTTTTCATTGACTTGTGCGTTTTCGTCGATTTGCTGTCAGGTGGTGCTGGACCTAGGTGTCTTGCCTGCCTGAAACTACGTTTGGTTGTCTTCCAAGATCTGGAGTCCTCGTGACCGGGATGAGCTGTGTTTTGCTCCGTGACAATGAGAAGCAAAAAGGCCGTTACTTTAGACGATGAAAAGTTCATGATGACGATGAAAAGCAGATGTTTCTGCGAATCCATCCAGTATATCGTTGATTTATAATATGTAAATGGTGAAAAAGTGTGAAATTGAAAAACGTCAGAGAAGGAGCAAAAGAAATTTGTCTACCGATCAAAATGATGGAGGATTTTGGTCTGTTGGCCTTTTAGTCTTTTTCATTGACTTCGTTGATTTTCCGTTATAGTAGCCTGGCGCTGGCGGTCTTAGCTGTCTTTTCTGCCTGAAACTTCGTTTGGTTGTCTTCCGAGATTTAAGAGCGTATCCGGAATAGGCTAGGTTTTGCTCCGTGGCGACGAGAAGAAAAAGGACCACTGCTTTGGACGATAAAAAGTTCATTATGGCGATGGATGCGACTGCGAATAAATAGCAAGTGTCAATTTGAAAATGCTAGAGAAGGAGCAAAAGACGATGCAACAGTCCAGAATCTGATGTTCCTACCTGTCCATTTTATGCCAACATGTACATTGGAATGCAGGAGCGCTTTCGAATTAGTGAAGAGAGACACTCTTCTCGCAGAAATTGTGAAGCGAAGAACACTATCTACTACATAAATCTATAAATTCGAACCGAAAGGGATTCTCAAAGATGACACGCATACTATTGTTTTGTTCTTTTTGGTAGACCTATGGGGACCAGTTCGTAAATTCAGTACTCTAGATCCTATGGTACCACGTGTCTAATAGTGCCCTAGTTTTTTTATCCGACAAGGCACGCTCACGACGAAGGAGCAGCTCCCCCCACTTCGAGATAGGCTTTTGATAAGGAGATCGACGAGTTCGCATGCTTTTCGACCGTCACAAAAAAATTGTAACGAAGTCCCGCTTGGAGGGAGTTCCTGTAGATTGGACAGTCTATATGTCTGGACGTCGTACGAACTATTAGTCGGAGTAGCTCGTATTTTGAATTGCCCCTTCCGTTCCAGGAGAACGAAGGAATTTGATTTTATAGTTTCATGCCGCGCTGGTTTGATAGCGATCGATTCAAAAGTGTGAATGCCCAATCATATGCGTTAGAAGTGTGAATGCCCAATCATATTCGTTCATAGTACGGAACGTGCTTTATTTTTAGGCCTACTCCCAAGACCGTCATCCGCAGTCATGATGTGTTACGTAGAAAATTACTTATTCACGTAGACGTCAGCTCCTTTTTGATTTTTTGATCTTTTGCCCCACCAAAAAGAAATCTAAATAAATCGTTCCGGCGAGTAGCTTCGACTCGTGATAAGAAATGCACATGCCATAGTGTAGTGTACATAGACCGTATTCTTCCTACCTCTGTTTCTTCCAGCTGGATAATTCCAATAGATATTCGTTTGAAGAAGTTATCTTTGTAAATTGTTCTCTGAACTCGAACTTTCCTTCTACTCGATGTTCTTGTTCGATTAAAAAACAACGCCAACAACTCGAATAACCAATCTCAGAGCAGCATTCGATATCTCCACCATTGCACATTGCTCTCACTTCCGAATTGCAGTCAGGACGCTAGCGAAAGACGCACTAAATGATTGTAGATAAGACAAATACCGTTGTAGAAACGAAAAACAGCATGACTGGATCCCCCCGAAAATATTACACTATTCCTTCGGATGTAACAGTGGAATCCACTGCGACAGATCCAAGGGGAATCCCCGAGAGTCTTTTGGCAGCAGTGGGGCAAACAGAGAAATCTTTCGAAGATGAATTGAATCAGATACGAGCCTCCATGTATCTACCAACAAAGTATACCACTTCTAATCGTTCCAATCTCCACAAGCAATTGAGTGCCAAAATACCAGAAGAAACCGATAGACTCCTCGGAACTCTCACATCGCCAATCAACTATGTCGGACATAACGACGATATTAGCCTTACAACCGACGAACAATCACACTCGAGCAAGATTACTTTCGGATCCGAAACGCTGGATGTTCCTCTTGGCGGAGCCATGCCAGCGAAAACCATCGAGGTAGAGAATGCCGAGGCGAGAATAATAGTCGACAAACCCAAGCCGGAGGTACTTTTTCAACAAGACGACTCAACGGGCATGGAAAGCGAAATATCCATACCGATCGAGCATTCCAACTGCGAGAACTTGAAGATGGAGATTCACAAAAATCTCAAAATGCACAGGCTTGCCGCGGATTATTTCAAGTTTCGAAACTTTTTGTTCTTCCAGGCCCCTCAAGCTCTTTTGGCCATGGCTAGCGCCATGATGGCATTCATGGGTGCAGCGGAAGTCTTTGAATCAACGGCAGCAAAGCAAATTGTTACCCTCGCCGGTTGCTGTTCGGCACTCGTTGTGGTTCTCCAAACCCTGAGCGGATACTGTAGTTACGGCATGAGGGCATCGATGCACGATGGAACAACGATATATCTGCGAGATCTAGACGATGATCTCACGCTTCTCATGTCCAAGCTGAGGAAATCCGAAATAACGGAGAAGAACCGGGAGGAGAAGAAATCTCAGCCGTTGCAGCAAAACGTCCAAATAACAGAAGACACCTATGAATCGCTACAAAACAGGTATCGACATTCTCTCAAGGGATGCAAGTCCGACGTTCCAACACAAATCACGGAAGCCTTTTCCGAAATAGACTCCTTCATTCTGCTATCGAGAACAACCTCCAATCGCAAATATTTGGAGGAATGCGGAATGTTTGAATCACAAAAATTCCGGGGGATCACTTTAAAATCCTACGATCGGCTGGCCTCGAACATGGTTGGATATGTCTACTGGCCGCTCAAAATCCCCTGCCCCAAAACCTTGGTAAAGATGACCATTGACGAAACCCGATCCGATCTTCATCAGATGAGTTCCTTCTGGGAAACCCCTCCCCCGAGAGAAGAATCATCAATGAGGAAAGAACCATCAATGAGGAAGGAATCATCAATGCCGTGCCTCCCTTACGCAACGAGAAATGACGCTTTTTCAAAGTTTGTGGCACTCTGAAACAACTTTATTCGATTTTCATTGCATGTGGCAGCATACATAACCTGCTCAAATACTCAAATTGCCATTGCATCTTTCATATCGCTTCTTCGAAGTCGAGTTATTCTGAGATGAGCGCATTGTATGGAGATTCATCCGCTCGAATAACTTGTCCCCGACTGATTCATTTTTCTACCTCCAGCTAAAGGCACTTCAGTTGATTCGAAGCAAAACTCGTGTTCATACTAAATGTGACGATAAATAATACTATGTTCATAATTCTGTAATTTGCAAATTCTATTAGTTGACATTTCTTGTAGTATTCACGAGCTGGCATTCCGCATCGATAGTGAGCTGGCATTGCGCATCGATAGTACTGGTTATATCACTACATGCGCTTCCAACGTCAAATATTCGAGGCGCCATGGGAACTGTAACATCGTCTTCGTTAGGCTCTTCTCGAATTGTAGCGCGAGATGGGCTAAATCGAACACTGTTGTTGCTCCTAAAGGAAGATGCCGTGACGGAACTTCCAGTGCGTGAAAATGACAAATCGGATGGATTTGTGGCCAGTGTGCTCCCCGCCCTCGAACTTATTATTGCATCGGAGTCAGAGACGGTAAAAGACAGCGATTCCGTAAGATGCGAATATCTCTTGTTCTTGGATTTATCTTGGCTCCAAGCTAAGGATAATGTCGGAACATCCTTATCATCAACATATTTCGATGCATGTTCAAGGTTCCTTTTGTACTGCCCGCAGGCCTGAAGATAAAATACTGCTAGAAGAATCAAGAAGGATCCAATCGTGATAGCCAGATTCCCGGCTAGAGATGCCTGAATTCGATTGCATTGTGCCTCCGTTGGCTCGGTAATACCAATAGATACCAAAACATCAAAAATACCAGTCAATATATAGCAGTAGAGATGGATCAAATATGAAACGATCGACCCTAGCTGCCACACACCAATACATAGTGATATGAAAAATATTTCCATGTGGTTCCATTTGTAAAGGCGAAAATACGAAGGTAAGCCGCATCCTTCATGCCCATAGGAAGGCTTTTGATCCAGGTTCTGAAAACGTCGATTTCGTCGCTTTTGTATCTTCTTTCTGATGAAGTGATAGGCCTTGATGATGAAAATGAATCCAACCGAGAGGCCAGCAGCAATTAAGAGCAAGCCCAGACCAATGTAATCAGCCCTGGTATCCATCACGAATCTGGCCTTCACTAGAATACCACTGATGACCAAAAATACACCATATTCTGAAACAGCCTCGTCATATGTATATTCAGATTCCAATGCTATTCCACCAACAGAGGAAATATCCAAGGCTATAGCAGGGACAAATGCCAGTCCAATGACGAGAACAATTAAAATTGTGATTCCTCCTAAGATAGCTCCGAGTTGACCCCACCTATATGCCTTCCAGGACGTCATCTTCAATAGAGATAGGTCAGTTGGTATTTGTGACAGTTTACCTGCTGTTTCCAAATCAGTATTTTGACAGTTGCTGGAATCTGAATCTGTGATGTGTATCGTTTCGAACGAACTGTTTGCCCTAGATCGATCTTCCGCAAGAACGTGTGTTATGCTCATATCGCCTTCTCTTTCCCGTCGAATAAGGGTAGCTTTTTCGACAAGTTTTTCATGGTAATCTAGGAAAAATTGGGAGCTCACTCGTGACATCCGCTGTGCTGCTATTATACAATAGCAGCCAGCTTTTGGGACAATAATAGCCTTGAATGCATAGTACATCCCTTCTTCATTTATTGTTGTGTCTCGTCCACCAATGAACACGAGCAAAATGGCGAAAGCAAAGATCAATGTGAAAATATCAATAATACTCAGTCTCGCGAGCGCATCAATCCACAAAATCCAACTCCTCCTTCGCTTTACGCTAAGGTACTTTGGTGGAGCCATCCAAATCACCAGAGATAAAAGAATCTTTATGTAGGGCCAAATTCCTGAACAGATCCATAGCAGAATTATCATTTCTGCACCTCCATTTTTATATGTTTTTTGGGTTGATTCAAAAAACCGAAACTCCAAAAACTTTTCTATCGTGAAAGATTCTCCAGCAAAAGTGATATCAAAATTCATGACAGAGAGCAATCCAAAGTGGCCTCCAAGATAAAGCCCAGTATTGATAAGGAGCAAAACTGGAACTCCCCACCGGATTGACTTCGGGATGAATGGACTTTCATAAAGCGAAGTGGTGTTCTCGTCTAGCCATTGGTCAGTCCCACGTAGTTTTTCTTGCTGGAAGTGAAGTAAGACCCGTCCTTCATTTGTTAATGATCGAACCCATTTCTTGTTTCTGCGAGCAATAAAGAGTTTGGCAAACAGTCCAAGGACGATAAAACAGCCAGCGACAACTGAATTTGCAATGCTGAAGTACATTGGGTTTTTCTTGTTCTCTGAAGACCCGGTAATGAATCCAGTATACGAGAAGCTAGAAGAATCGGCAGTATTTTCGCCCTCAAATTTTGGGTCAAATTCAGGATGATGTGGGCATCGCTTTTTCGATTCTAGCAACGCATTATTGAGAAATATCTGTACAAAGTCAGAATCCATGAGGTTACCGGTCTGTTCTCGGACAACAGCCATGATGTCACTTGGTTCATAAAGTGACAAAAGGAATTTATCAAAATCGGGACTTGTGCATGATTTGCACGAAATTTCCATTTCGAAATCACCTGTTGAATATGCTTGGTCAAAAATTTGAAGTCCTTCGAGGACCATTTCCTCATTCGATGTCGGCAAAATCGTTGTAGCCCAGCAATTAAGATTCGAAAAGTCTTCAAGCGGAAATGAAGAAATTGAATTTTCCATCAGTTTTAAAAGAATTGATGCCTGTACTGTTACGTCTTTCACCGAAAACGAAAGGTCAACTTCGTTACGTATGTTCATATCGGCACCATCGTCAATAGAGAGTGCCAAAGTGCCTCGAAATTGAAGTGGTTTAGAGTCAACCGCAAACGATAATTTGTTATCAAGTACATGTGGCTTCTGGTCGACTGGCTGCAAGAAATAGAGGGGATCTCCAACACTATCGAGGTTTTGGATGAGGACATCCGAGACTTCAACCCGAAGGTAAGCTCGAAGACCGGCGATTTGAACTATAGACTGGGTGTCCAGAGCATTACCTGCAATATGGATCGTTCCTGTGGCATTCGACTGTTTCTCAGTTATCTTCTTTAGCAAGTCGTTCAGCACCGGCCTATTTGATGCACCAGTCTGCATCACCTCTTCATCCAATATTTCGTATAGCATCCGAAAGATATCGCCATAAGAAGAATAACCGTTTCCTCCAAGTTTTTCCGATTGCGTATCTGGTAGAAGCAATTCTCGAAAGTCAACTAGCCCATCAATTGAAAATTTTGGAGGGCTAAAGCAGTTTTTGGCTCTTGATTCGATCATGTTAGGTATCAGCGAGTTCATGAGATTCCGCATTGTAGATCCAGCAATCGAGGGCACAGCTAAAAGAATTTCGTTCTGATACTCATCGCGAAGAGAATTCAGAATATTACTCAATTCGACTTCGAGTCCCGACGAAAATGAACCTTCAAATTCTGTACTTTCAAGTTCGCCAAACATCAAATTTAGCTTTGAAATCTCGAAAGCTTGAATACCTCTCATCAAACAATTTCCAATGTTTGAAGAATCAAAAAGCGATCCAGCTTGAATCTGACCTATTTCCGTAGTATTGAGCGCAATTCTCGTATCGACATCCAACATCACATCTTTCGCCTTATATATCAATCCTACTCCATCAATCGCTTTGTCATCCGACGTTGTCACATTGCATTCGAAAGTCACAGTCAACTCCTCCAGTTGGAGAGCTGTCCGCATTTTATAGGGATCTAGAACAACCAAAGGTTCAATCGTAGTGATTGTATCCAGTCCTCCGATCCGTACTTTAGTGATAGAAATAGTGACACCTATTGTCGTGAACGAAATATCGTCGAGTTCGACCTCAAGGTTTCCGGAATCGTCCAAAATATAATCTTGTAACAAAACATTTGCCTTCGGTGTAGGTTTGACAGAAAGTTTCCGATCTTGATTTATACCATTCTCCCCCGACGAAAATTCATCTTGAGAAAGAGATTCACGAAATTCATCGAACAAAATGCTAACCCAACCTCCGAATTGACCAGAGAGGTTTGTCCAATCGATTATTTCATCACCTTCAGGAAAGAATTTCATTGCTAATGATTCTATAGACGATTGGTTGTTCGGAGTCGGCAGCTGTTGGTCAAGAAGAAGGTGATTCTTCGCCGACACAATTAGCACTGTCTGCACGCCAATAATCCCCAAGGCGAGAATGGTTTCCGACGAAGCCTTTGATAATCCCGAAAGGCTTGGAATTTTCAGTGGCGCTTTAATTTCGTCAAAGTGATAGGATTGTGAGTGTGGACAATGTTTCTTAGCATCCATAATTAGCTCTTCGACATCCAATGTGTCCCAAAGTGATACAGCCGAATCCTCGACTAGGCTGATGATAGAGTTTCGAAACGAGGTAGCGAAACCAGCATTTTCGAGATGGTCGATGACTTCCGAAATAGAGTCACAGCCAGGACTTGATGCGTAGACACAGAAAGTATCCAAATAGAACGTCGACAAAGAAAATGAAAGATTCGATATCGCCAACTCCTTGTCGTAGTCGTCGTTTGGGTCTGGGCTGCCCAATGCGGCAAGCCAGCAATATGGATTGGCGATATCCTTCAGCGGAAATTCGAGAAGGGATGTCTCTTCGAGGTCTGCCAAGATCTCAACGGAAAAGCTGGTGGAAGGAATTGATATGCTCAAGTCCACTTCGTTCGTCATTTGGAAGGGCGAATCTTCCCCATCAATCCCGAGAAACAATCGAAAGGTGGCATTCAGGTATCGAATATCATTACCTGTGGCATCTGTAACCGCATTCATCGCGAAGCGATTCTGAAGAATGTTGCCCTTATTTGTTGGTTGGAAAAATTCTAAGGGTCCTTCCACGGTATCAAGGTTGGAAAGAGTGATCTTTGATATTCGAAAGTCAAGGGTGTCATAGAGCGAAGATGCAGACGATTCGTCGAGGTATAGAAAAACATTGTTGAATTCTAAGACTCCTTCTTTTCCTGATTGTTCCTTGGTCATTCTGGGAATCAATTGTGCGTTCAGTGTATCGGCATCCAGTAATTCATCATTGATGTATGGCATGATCATTCCAGAAAGCACGTCGCCATAGATTTCTGATCCAGATCCTCCAAGTGCTATAGATTCCTCGGCAGGTAGGAGCAAATCTCTGAAATCAACAGTCTTGCTAGTAGTTTCTCCTCCCGAATGCGTTTCAGCTGCCGTCCATTTCAGACATTGTCTACCACTGTTTGTGTTCGAAGCACTACCACTGAGACTTTCTCCAATAATGTCTTCTTTTTGTAGTATGTATTCGTGCAACAATTTTTCCGTCAGCATCGGACGCAACTCGTTTTGAAAATAGGCAGGTGCTGCCTCCAAAAGAACTTCTTCGTATAGCAAAAAAGAAGCATCCATGCCTTGCGAGACGAGACGATCTAGTCCCGGCGACACCAGTCCTTCGATGACGGGGGTCAAAACGTCGTTTGTGACTTCTACCGATAGGGTGGAAAATTCAAGATCAAGAAGCGTCGACAAGAGGCAGTCGATTGCGGTTTTCCGAGAGTGTAGTAAGGAACCAAGTTCGATACTGTTTTCCAGAGCCGTTCGATTCAACGCCGTCATCAACGAGGCTCCTGCCTCCAATCCGTCAACTCCGAGTATGATCTTGACTTCTTCGACGATCGGTATCGCCGAAGAGCCTGCTGTCGATTCGATCATGGCATCTGGCCTTGTCGACGGTTTCACCGTCATGGTAACATCGAGCTCGAGAGCCAGATATCTCCAGGCTAAATTTGTTTCGAGGGTAAAGTCTCCGACTGCCTCGAGAGGCGAAAATGCGGTCAGTGTGTCCAATCCCAGAAGTTTGACGCGATCCAATACTATTTTTGTGTGTGTCACCAAGTCTTCGCCGTCATAGAGAACTCCGCCACCCGGAAATCCGTCGGAGGATGTCAAAACTAGGGCCCTATCTTGCTCCAAAACAAAATCTCGCAACCATTGATTGACTTTCAATTCGGTTCCAACAGGAGCTGGTATCCGTTCGTTGGAAGCTTCAACACCTTTGCGGATCAATTCATTGATCCATCGCCCTGTGGAAGTATTTTGTTCTCGGAGATTCAACAATTCGGTTTTGGACGAAGTTGCTACTGCTTCGGTGGCCGAGTCGCTTTCTTGGATAATGAGCTTTTGAAGAAACTTCTCCTCGTGCTGCGAGTATTCCAAAATGGCTGCTGACGTTGTGGACAAAAATGGTTGCAAGACGTTTTCTCCGGCAATGTATTCCAAGAGGTCTTTGGTGTTGACTTCCAGAAAGGTTTGCAACTCGTCGCAGATTTTTTCGCTGGCCATGTTCTCCACGGCGTCTCTCAATAGAGCCTCAATGGCATCCAGGATCCAACCAATAAAGCCCCCGTTTTCAAAATCAATATCGACGATCTGCACTTCCGTGGAACATGAATTCATGGTGACTTGTGTGGGAGGCTGTGGTTTCCCGCTGAGCGGAGAACTCACGGTAGCTGTGGCCACTGCGTTGTTGTCCCGGCTGTTGATGTATACATCTCCGGTATTGCCCATTCCAAACAATCCTGTAGCTTTGTATCGGGCATTACAGACAAAGGCCAATCCCTGAATTGACCACGAAAGCTGAACTCCGGAGGACGACTGCCCGAAGAGGCCAACGTTCTGACTCGTCAACACCGCATTCCGCATGTACAAATTCCGGCAGACGATTTCCGTCAGTTCGATCGAATAACCCATGCTTTCTACGGGCGGAAGGTTTGGCATCTTCACCACGACGTCACCGAGTATCGAATTCACTTCGGCAAAGTCGGCCAATGGCCTTGCCACTGCCGAAAGCTGCAGCAGCAAAAAGAGTCGAACGACTGCGAAGCCAAAGGAGAATTTATTTATCATTTTTTCAAAGTAGACTATGAAGTTGTTTGCTTGAATTGCTTTGATATTCTGTCGATTCAACCTATGTGAGTCTTTTTCTTTCTTGCCTGCTGTTCTTTCTTTCCTTCATACAAGCTTTCTTCCTCGGAGGTGCGTATCCTTTTGATGGAGATTGAGAAAGTTGTGATAGAGTCAAGTCAAGACGTTCTCATGCAATAGGACAAAGACGATCTCTAGTCTAGGAACAAGTAACAGGAATAGAGTGCTGTTTTCGATTGCGAAGAGAAATCAATGGAGGCAAGATCTTTCCGGAATTCTCTCAATTCGTGGGTGAGGTGTCACACCGTAACCCGCGGCGAATAGCGGATTGATAGAACCGCTCCTGCAGAGTCGTCTAAATTTACAAGATCGGCGATTCCGTTCATACCATGCATCCCAAAAATCTGAAAGGTTCGGCTCCCTTTCCAACAATAATATAGGAAGTAGCAAACACGAGTCAAACAAGCTCCGTTTGGGAGAGAAACTACCTCACAAGTGAGGTAGGTTGTTGACGGAATCTATTCACACTCGGAAGCTTTGCAACGGTAAAAACAAAAGTCCTCGGAAAACTTTCACCCTTCGACCAATTCGATAGTTTGACTAAGCACGACTGCATGACAAATTCGCCAAAAATGAGGAACTCTACTAGAGAGAAATTTCATAGGGACAGAGCTTCACTCGAACCTCGGTTCCAAAACTGCTTTCACATATTTTGCGTACGAATCGATTTGACTCATACGACCAACCCTTGCCTCGTATTCGGCGACAAGAAAAGTTTTCACCAGACATGGACGAAATTCAGTCAAGTCACGAGTGAGAAGTCGCGCCAGGCGATCTGACGTTCGTGCTTCGACAGCGAATATTTTTCTTCGGTTGATGCCGATCCTGCATCCGATCATTCAACGTATGCGTATTCTTCGTTTTTTCGAACAACGAAAAAACCAATCACCATCATGAGGAATACCATCCTCCGATAACTACCGCCAATTTTCTTTCCATTGTACCATGATACAGAACTACACGAGCGACCGATATCCATAGACCAAACCGTCAAATGAAGCAACGAAAAATTGTATTTTCAGTTCTGCTGCTGGCATGTTCATCCTCCTCAACATGTGCATTTCAACAACATCGAGGAGGTTTACTACCCAGACAAGGAGCAGCATCTATAGGGTTGGATGAAAAGCAGATTCATTTACGAAGAGGTTGCGAAATGAGGCCAAGCCCAACACCATTCGATTTGTCAACCTTCCCCATCCGCTCGACCACTGCTCTCGGGGCAACCTCTAGCGCGGCATTTGCCGTCGCATCCGCTACCTTCCAATCGTCCGCGGTACAAAAAATACTGGAACTTGCGGCCATTACCGGAATCGGATACACGCTGCGATCGAAATTGGACCCTAAGGGTATTACGGCACTCTTGTTGAATGCCCTGGTCCCCTCGATCATTGTTTCGTCCTTGTCAGGTCTCAGTGTGTCAGCCGAAAGCCTCGGATGCGTGGTAGCCTCGGGTGTGGGCCTGGCCATTGCCCAGCTGATTGGATCCGAGCTGGCAGCACGTTTTGTGATTCCCAAAGGAGATGACGAGACGGAAGTTTTGCGACGAACGGCATCCGTTCAGATGAGTTCAATGGCCCCGGGGTTGTCGGTTCTGTCCTTTACGAAAGAATTTGCCAGTCTGACTCTGGCAGGATTGTCGACTCTGGCCGATGTACCGTCCAAGGTCTATTCGTTGGTGCTCTTACCCTATTATCTTCGATTCCGTGGAATCCTTGACGCGGGAGACAAACCCAGCCGTGGCATCACTAACGGAGAACCAAGATCGAAAGTGTCAATACCAAAACGGATTGGAAACTTTGTCAAAGACCCCTTCAATCTTGCCATATCCTCGGGTTTGATCCTTGCAGCGATGGGACGGCCAGTTCACACACTAGGATTTGTCGGAAATGCCATCGGGAGCCTGGCCAAAAGTCAAACAGCAGTCCTCTTTTTGCTGATTGGTCTCAAGCTCAAATTCAGTGGGGACCGTCCGAAGCTGTGTCTCCGGCTCTTGCTGGCAAGGCATGGGTTCATGAGCCTCTTTTGCGCGGCCTTTTTGGCAGCCTTTCTGCCCAAGGCTTCCAATGCCACGAGGCTTGCCGCCGTCTTGAGCTCCCATGCTGCCTCGTCCATAATTGCCTACGGACAAATGAACAAGGTCATTGCGAACGAAAACGTTCGGGGTTACGATATCGAATTGGCCTTTGACATTGTTGCCCTGTCCTATCAGATGACCATGATCCTGAACACGATTGCCTGCCTCGCGGGATCGACTTACGTGAACAACCTCCCCGTAGCCGGAGCAACGATGCTCGTGTTGTCGGCTGCGATTGGAAAGCTCGATGGAAGGAAATAAATAGCTAGCTAAAAGAGAAAGAATGAAATTCTACAAACTTGTTCTGTATATGTCGGCCTTGTTTTTATATTGTCGATAACAACTTAAAACCTTTTATTTCTTCCAGTTCAGAATACGTAGGAAAGGGTATTTCAACTCTGTCGGACTCCTTCTGTGCGAAGTGATACACAACAAATGTCTCTTCTGCGTCAAAATTGCCCTCTCCAACACCAGGTCCCCAAAAGACAAGTTTCCATCCCGACGCAAGAACCTGGAGTTGTTCGATATTTGGGAGCACTTTCTCCTCATCAGGTTCTTCGCTATAAGGGGGTGCCTTTATTTTGAAAACTCATTTCGAACTCGACGACTAACAAACCTTTTCTGCGTAGCAGATATTTCGCCTTCTTCATGAAGGCTTCCTGATCCCAAAAGTAATGGGCGTTTGTCATAAATGTGATTACATCATAAGATGCTGCTGGTTCTTCAAGGTCGAGGAATAGTTTATTGTGGTAGGATACAATTTTGGTCGTACCCGTAATCATGGAGCTGTAGCACTGAGCATACTTGGTGTTCTCCTTCGAAATATCGATTCCATGAATGCTTTCGGGTGGCGGATCCATGAGGGCAAGATGATTTGCCAAATATCCAGAACCGATTCCAATATCAAGGATGCGTAATCCGCCAATATCTTTCAAATTCACACTGTCCAATCGTACTTCCGCCGTTGTTTTTTTCACATTTTTTGGATGACTGCAGTGTTGGTCAAGTTCTTTGTAGCAATGTAACAGTTTGTCCTTTTGAACATAATTCAAATGCTCTCCATAAATATGCTGGATATGAGTCATCGTATTATGGGCGGTCAAGTCGGCCGACGAACTCAACATACCCATCTGCTTCTCAGCAAAGTCCACGCTACGAACAGCAGGATATTGCATAGCGGCGTTCACAATGACTTTGCCGTTATGGTATACAGCCGCACGGTCGACGGTAATTTGGAGCATGTCAAGGTCAGGATCGATAAGACGATGGAGCTTGGTTTGCATCTCTGGGCTGAACATAGCAAAATCAATGATGATGACGTCGTCAATGTTTTGCTCAATTTCCTTTCTCACCAACTCAGCAAGATACTTGAAGAAACCCTCAAATTTCTGTTTCTGATTTCTCAATTTGAAGAACTGTCCCGCAACATTTCTCCGATTTCCTTTTCGGAAAAACTTTCCGTCTTTATACAACATATTGATATAGTCTACAAAAAGCTCATCACACACCATGGAACGGAATCTTGGGTTTCCTAGGGTTTTCAAAGATTGTGTCAAGGATCATCTTCCTCTTTCAAAACCCCACTTGCCGTCAGGCTCGATCACACACGACAATCAACCTTTTGGTACGCTTTCTATGGAGAGGGTGCTGCAAAGAAAGCAGCGTGTTGAATCGAATGACAACCCCTTGTCGCAATTATATTATTATTAGTACAATCGAAATTCTCTCTTCTTGTTAACGCGTTTCCATTTGGGCAATTTTGCAAATTCGTCCTTGGTCATCCCAAAGACCCTTTCGAATTCGTCCGGGCTCAGATATTGCTCCCGATTGTTTTTGTCGATACAAATCTCAATCATTCGTTGCTGAATCGTTTCTAAGCTGTAGTAGGTTCCATCGAAATTGCTGGGAATTAATGAATTGTTGGGCTCGCCCTCAAACTTCTTTTGCTGTCCCTGGTGTTTGATTTCGCCCACCACCTTCGGGAGAATGATCTTCGTTCTCGTGACGCGTCGTCCGGCCTTGCTGATCCCCGTAATGGTGACGTGTTTTTCGTTTCCGACCATGGCGATTTCCTCCTTCTCGATCGATTCAAACTCGTCTCCGAAACCAACCGCTGCGCCGGCCTCTACAATGGCCTGCTTTGGTTTTGGTGGTGATTCGGGTTGTTGTTTCTGAGCCAAAAAGGAGGGGAGTTCTTGCTTTGGCTTTTCGTACTTTGTCTTCAGATCATCTAGTGCCGGGACGACATCCGCCTCTCGATGGTCCTCCGACTTGCCCTTTTCCGAAAAGGCCTGGAGGTTTTCCTGGTATTGCTGCTTGGCTCTTTCCAGTGCCGACATTTGTATGGTGGTTGTCACCCCGTAGTTTTCGAGCTTTTTCTGCTTGTCTTCTTCGGTGGTTCCCTTACTCGACCAGAGCCTCTTGGCGTCGTCAATGTGGTGTTTGCGATCCCCGACACCCTCGGCCTGGTCGCCAATCAATTGTCTCATTTTGAGTTTTCGGCGCTGCTTCGTCGCTTCCATGATTTTCTGTTCCTCCAGCATTCGTCGCCGGACGAGTTCGTCGACATCATCGTCTTTGCTCATCTTGACTGTGATATATTGGAAAGATTGCTACTTCTTTTTTGCGAATGCTATTGCGATCAATGAGCTTCTCTGTTTTGTGTTTGCGATGGTGAGTTGCGCGGGGTGGTATGAACTATTGGATGAATTCTTATGCGTCGAAAACACAACGTTCCACAACGTGAAGATGATCGACAAAATTTGGCATCCAATTTTTGTCACAATCCTTCGTGCACAACCGGGAAGAAAGAGGTTTTCAAGAGAATCAATCTTGGTCTTGCAGTCATCCAGTCATCGATGACCTTGCTGAGTCGTGGCTGGATTCATTCGTTGGAGTCGACCAGAGGAGAACATAATAATTATTCCCCAATGTTTGAACATGAGAGAACATTATTCCCAAAATATTTTATCCCCTAAATTGATAAATGCCTTCCTCTTCTTGACACGATCGTGATTGATTCTCTTGATTCTTGTTTTGTACGATACGCGTCATGATGTTTCCTTTCTCTTGACATCATCTCAAGTGATGGGTTTGATATAAGAACCCAAGCGATGGATGTTGGCCATGTGAAATTCCAAAAACAAGATATCTCAACTCCACAATACAAACTTTGCCACAATTGATAATATATTTGGCTACGATTCATTTCATTTCGACACAGATACACATCATAGATCCGCGATAAACCAACAAGAAAAAGAAGCTTCAAATATTTACATACCCATCATCCATAGAACTCAATCTTGTCCCTTAGAGTCATTCACAATACGACAACCATAGAAAAAGTGAAATATGCTTCGAATATCTCGAATATGCTCTTCCATTGGGCAACCAACTCGTTTGCGAATAGCGAGGAGTGCGCGTTCAATGAGCAGCACGGCCTCCCAATACGATTACGGCAACGATTCCATCGAGGACAGGAATACTACCGGCAGCATTCTCCAAGAAACAAAACATCCGCTCTATCCAAATTTGTTTACACCTCTGGATCTGGGCCCAGAGCTGGGAATTTTGCCCAACCGTGTTCTTATGGGATCGATGCACACGGGCCTGGAAGGCCATTCGATGCCAAAATGGATGGAGCGTTTGCTGGATGTTGTGGATCCATCCGAACACAGCGCCGATCACTCGTCACTCGACCGTATGGCCACGTATTTTCAGCGCCGGGCTCTGGGGGGTGTTGGTCTAATGGTTACGGGCGGAATTTCCCCAAACATGCACGGGTGGGTGGGTCCCTTTGCGGCGCAGCTGACCAACGAACGTGAAATGGAGAAACACAAGGTTGTCACGGAAGCCGTGCACGAGGTCGATGTTCCCATTTACGGGAGCCAGCTTTCGGTCAAACCCAAAATTCTCATGCAGCTTCTACATACGGGACGCTACGCGTATCACCCATTTGCGGTGAGTGCCACAACCGGAAAATCCCCCATTTCCCCCTTTACGGCCCGTGCCCTGCCTACACACGGGGTGAAAAAAACGATTGATGAGTTTGTCTACAGTGCCGAATTGGCACGAGAGGCAGGATACGATGGAGTGGAAATCATGGGATCGGAGGGCTATCTGATCAGCCAGTTTCTAAGTCCCAGAACAAATTCCACCCGTCTGGATCAATACGGTGGAAAATCCTTTGAGAATCGATCGCGATTTCCCCTCGAGCTGGTGAGAGAGGTGCGGAAACATCTTGGTCAAGACTTTATAATTATTTTTCGAATATCCCTATGGGAGCTGGTGGAGGGTGGCATGTCGTGGGGCGAAACGGTAACTTTGGCCCACGCATTGCAAAATGCGGGAGTCACAATTTTGAATACGGGAATCGGATGGCACGAGTCTCGTGTGCCGACGATTGCCTCGAATGTTCCTCGAGGTGCATTCACGGCGCCCACCCAGAGGCTTCATCACGAGATGGCCTCGTCCATCACGGCTGCACAGCTTCACGGAGCTACGGGGGAGGATGGAAAACCGCTGTGGCAGGATGCCATTCCCATTCCTCCCTTAGTTTCTACCAATCGCATCAATGCTCCAGACACGGCCGAGGTTTTGCTGGGAGATCGCGTTTCGGAACTCGTCAGCATGGCAAGACCGCTTTTGGCGGATCCGGACTTTTTGAAAAAGGCCATGGAAGAAAAACCTCAGAGCATCAACACTTGCATCGCTTGCAACCAAGCCTGCCTAGATCACGCCTTTGTGGGAAAAACAGCCTCCTGTCTGGTCAATCCCATGGCCTGTCACGAAACCGAATTTGAAGAAGCCACAAAAGTTTTGCCCCACGAAGATAGATTGCGGTTGGGAGTCATTGGGGCTGGACCAGCGGGAATAGCCTTTGCGTGCTCCGCAGCGGAGCGCGGACACAGCGTCGTTTTGTACGAACAATCCCATAAGGTTGGAGGACAATTCCACATGGCCAAAAAGGTGCCTGGCAAAGAAGAATTCTACGAGGCGATTCGGTATTGGGAAGATCGATTGGAGGAACTTTCCCCCGATAAAGGACTACCAGGAAGCGTCGAGGTCAAACTCAACACTGAAATGACGGTACAAGACATGGCCAAGCTTTCTGCAAACAAAGAGGATGGAATCGACAGATGGATAGTATCAACTGGCGTCACACCCAGAGATCCGGGAATTCCAGGTTCCGAAAATTTTTCTGGAAGAGTATTGAGCTACATTGATGTCCTCAAGCACAATAAACCCGTGGGAGAGCGAGTTGCCATCATTGGCGCTGGTGGAATCGGATTCGATGTGTCGGAATTTCTCCTGTATGGCAAGGAACCCGAAATCGAACAAGATCTCGACGTTTTGGAAGGAAGCGACGATGATCCTTCCACTGCTACCAATTCTCCCGCTTCCAAGGTTTCCGTGGAAGATTTTTGGAAAGAATGGGGAGTGGATCCAGATCAAGAACAACGGGGAGGCCTCGCGAAGGAGGGACGCACATTTCCCCACGGACCACCCAAACGGACAATCTACCTCATGCAGCGCAAAAAGGGCAAGGTGGGCGCGGGGCTCGGAAAAACCACCGGGTGGATTCATCGAGCAAGCCTTCAAAACTCCAAAAAGGTTACAACGATATCGGGTGTGAAATCCTATGACGGAATCGACCCCGACGGAAACCTCGTGTACACACTCGATGACAAGCAACACACACTGGAAGTCGACACGATTGTCTTGTGCGCCGGCCAGGTAGAAAACAAGGCCCTCGAGAAGGCTTCCGAGGATGTCGATGTCCTTGCCAACAAAGTCTATCCGATCGGTGGTGCCTTCAAGGCGGGAGAACTCGATGCCAAGCGGGCCATTGATATGGGGACGAGGCTCGCGTATCAAATACACAAGGAGGAGGTCATGCCCGGAAAACACTTTTTTGAGTCTGCCATGGGACCGGAAGAAAAATTGTTTCGCTTCTTGAAAAAGTGGACGTAACTATTAATGAATGAGGTTTTGAACATCATAAACAACAGAGAATTCGAAAATCATTTTTTAACAGTTTTTCTATTCGAATAAATAATACAGCACGATGGAAATTCCCCCTTCTTCATGTCTTTTCGCGCAAACGATTACTTCACAGATACCTTGACTACTCGACTAGGTCTTTCAAAAAGTCGGGATGGTCTTCGGGCAATTCCCAAACCGACCCAAAGGTCACCAAGATTCCCCCGGTGGGTGCGCATTGCACGAGATCTTCGGCATTCTTGTCCATGCTGCTTTCACCAGCAGTCGTAGTGATAAATACCCGAAGAGCTTCTTCTCTGACAGAGGCAGCGTCTGCGACAATGGCGCGGAGATGTTCGAGTTCTTGTACATCTTCTTGCGTATTGGCAGGAACCGTACGAAGAAGAATCGTGAGTTTCGATCGTGGATAAACGACGTAATCTTCCGTGTGGACGAGAAAGTCCACCAGGAGATCGATTTCCCCGTCTTGAAAGTAATATTGCGATTTGCCGTTGATGGGATTTCGCAACTGGATCGTGGCAGTCTGGATATGACGACGACTCGCCTTTGAGGCGGGCACCCGGTGGATCCAAAAAAGAGCGAGAAGCATTCTTGTTGTGATTGCGTCGAACAGTATTCTTGTTGGAATTTGCATCAACGTCAACACGAGAGCCCTCGTCGGGGAGACTCATCCCATCGCAAGACGAAGCAAGGATAGTAGTGTGATCAAAGAAGTTGTCATGTGTTGGACACAGTTGTAGATCGAGAGGCAACAAAGGAGGAACGACGGCGTCCTCTTCTAGCGCTTCTTCGTTCACCGCTATTGCCATTGCGACGCTGGAATCTTCTTGCATTGGATGGTTGCGAAGCACGTCCTTGCTTTTCCCGACGTCTCCTATCGCTTCTCGAAACAGTAACGACGGATGGCACAGTCGAAGTTGTTTCGTTGTCCTTGAAGATTTCGCATCTTTCTTCTAGTGCTTCTTCAATATCACCCGAATATCGATGATCCTCATAAAATTCTGGATCACGATCGTCTGGATTGCTTCTCTGGCGACAGCAGCAACAGTAGCGGTTGAAAAACCAGGACAAAAGGCCAATCGCTAAGATTGACACTGTCGTAATGAGCAAGATTCCAGCAATCGTTACGACCGACATCGAATGATCGGTGTCAGTGGCAAGAAGCAGGGCGTTATTGGTGGACATCGTTGTGTTCATCGTGGCAGGGACAGATCGATCGATCGATTGATTCAATTGAGTGGTAGTGTACAAAACAATTGTGGAATAAAGTCACATCATATCAATTCGGTTCAAGTCATTTGAAATGAAATCCATGTATTACAGCAGAAAGAGTTGCTCCATTTACCAAAAACTCATTCGGCAAGGAGTTTGTTGAACTATGTTTGAAGTATGGTAGGAAATAACCGAAGTGCGAAGGCGTAAAGTATGCCTTGCAGCATGTGGCGAGAGAACAAAATAATTGTCATATAACAGGTGAAAGTATCATCAACATCAGCTACCCAGTATTGTACACTTCGAGATGAATTCGGATTGTTCGTGATAGTGGTCTTCTTTTCTTTTCTTTTCCAAAAAAAAAAAAGACGATAATGGTCACACTTTGCCTTTTTGGGATCTACAGTTCGGACGGAATAAAAATTGGTTGGTCGGAACAATATACAGTACTACAGTAGTCCTAATTGCCGAATCGCCATTAACGCGCCCCCCTGTTTCCCAAGCACGTTAGTTCTAGAGAGTAAAAATACAATCTTTCCGAAATTTAAGACTTCGGTCTCTTGTTTTCAGAAATAATGCTACGGCACCCCCTCTTTTTTCTACTTCCCCAAAAAAGATGGGAGTGGTCGAGATCACTTCAATTTTGAAAGTAACGCGATGGAATCAAACGAATGATGTGAAAGGAACAAAAGTTGGTAGGTCCTGGTTTGGTTGGTCGGAACAATAATTGCCGAATCATGCTTTGGTTCGTAAAAAACACTGCCGTACCATCCTTGACGTACACGTAGTGTAGCTGTTTCCTCAAGGCGTTTTCGATTCATTCAAGATTCTTCCAAACGATGTCGTTTTCAGTCACAGTATAATTAGAGTATAACCTACGTACTCGTAAACCCGTTTTTCCATAGATGAAAAACAACGTGATTGAACTACAACAAGAATCAAGAAGTTTGCATTAAACAACTTTTGCGGGTTCTATAAGTCCTATGGGATTGCATATAATGAGAATGGGAACAATTGAAGCAACGAAATAAGTAGCAACATTATTTATTAAAAACGCTCTGGCTTTTTGATTTTTATTCAACGATGAATCGTTGTACAAGAATTGGTACAGTGGTATGATTGAAAACAAAGGATCGCGTTAAGTAATTTACGTGAGTGGTTTCGAGGAGAATCCAAATAATACGAGGCATACAACGAAGACATCGATTCGGATTCCATTTATTTCCTTAAATCTTTTCTGATCTTTAATTGTTCGGCGATTCATTGATCAACCAGTTGGCACTTGAAAACGCTCATATATCAGTCAAAATTCAATGTTACTTAAGAGTCCGAAATTCACTTCCCGCGTCGCTCACAGAATGAAAGCTTCTCTTTCGATCGATCGAAGTTCGATGATCAAAATGCACACTTACGTGACTTGAATAAATTCTTAATTGTGCACTGCCCTACCAGGCATTTTTTGTGAATCAAGACAAGCTCCGCTGCCCTTCGAGCAGAATTCCTTGCAAAGAATTGCCGATATAGTTGTCTTTTCCTTCTTTCACCAAAAGAAAAACGAACCCCTCTCATTGTTCATCTCAACACTTTAGTCTCGAACCAATTGATTGACGGAACGACGTATATCTCGCAATCCAAGACCTCACAGTCCACTAACGAAACAACTTACAGCAAGACAAGCCTCGCAAAAAGCCAAGTAAATTCGGCCATTTATTCGTTTTGAATCGACCATACCATACTCGCAAAAACCGGACAATAAACAACACTACACAAGTCGAATCATCCTGAAGAACCATGTCTTGCATCACGGAAGACCTTACCAAAAGACAGCACCGGCAATACATGGAGTCAATATTTGTATCCAACAACAACAGCGCTCCTTCGTCGAATCTCGATCTCGTATATCCCATTCCAACGTTGTCGAGGAACTTGACGAACCAACAAGAACGACGATCCGTGGATTCCTGCGATTCCATCCTCTCGATCATCGATGCGGCCCTTTCCGTAGTCGAACTAGAAATTACGGATACTAGTGAAGACATCGTGAGCAGGACTTGACGGCAAGAAGAAAGACAATAGAATACAAGAAGAACTACAACAACAGAATCGAATACATTCTTTCGCTTAACCCTTCTATCGATACAACTGGAGGAGTCACATTTTGTGTGTGGCGGGACGAAGGAATAAATCGAATGGGGAAGCGGCGCTTCGAGAGCGAAAAAGACGGGAACAACCACTCATACACACACCACACATCATGTACACATATAAACATACACTCACACGCACGCACAATGATAATGATAGCACTACGTCATGCTAAGATGGGCAGTTGTTTTGATAGCACTGTCATCATAGATACAAGCCTAGTCCTGTAATACTTTTTAGAAAACCAATACAATACGTTATTGCTTCGCACTTTTTCGCTTGCTCGTAGCACTACTGGTCGCTATGGCTTTGCCCGTCTGTGTTCATTCTCGAAGCCCCGAATGGTGCATCTAGCATCGCATTGTACTCTATTGCGAGCGTAGTGCAGACGAAGAATCAGCGGTGGAAAAACAAGGACTGCTCTCTTCTTCTACCGTCCAAAGAATGATGAGGTAAGCATCCGCAGACGTCTCACCTGGCGCATCTATTGCGCTTCTACATAGCCGAATTCGAATTTTGGCATGCCCAAATAGGAATCTTGTTATTTTCTGTTTACACCTTTTATGAGAACAACAATGTTCGAAACTGGATTAGTATAATATCGGTTGAACTAAAACTCTACATTCTTCTTTTGGGGATCGAGTTCTGTAGCCAATGCTATTCAGACGCCAATCTACAAATCACCTTAATTTTTGTAGTCGTGAACAAGTCCCTAAGTTGAGATATAAGCGCTATCCCAAGAAGTGGTATTCGATTACCTCCGTATTTTCAAAAAGAAGCATCGTCATCGGTATATTGTATGTTTTAATTTTTCAAGGTGCAGAAAGATCGTGTTCGAGCAAGTCCGACTGACTTGAGCCTCGTGAATGAACGGACATGCTCCCAATTTTTTTTTCCCAATTCTCCCACAAATTCGATCAATCCCCAGGAAAAAGTTCCCTGCTTGCCCAAAATTTGTTCCCAGACGTTTGCAGACCTATCTATCCCATACAAAATTGATCTCGTTCAGCTTGACAATTCGTTCCTCTATGAGAAAAGGCACATACTTCTTACACGTGGCACCCTTCTCTATCTTCGTTCGTAGACTCATTTGATAGCGTTGTGTCGAGCTCCATTTCCACAATTCCAAATCCGCGTGTTTCGATGGGCACGTCCCCCCGTTGTTTCGTTTCGAATAGTCGCACAGACGTTCGTACATGCGATCCCAGGCATCGCTCTGAAGGTCCAAACAAAAGCCAATGTCCCTGAGTTTTTCCAGCCTCTGGGTTGTCATGAGGCACTTGATAACCCGCATTCCCGGCCTCCTGGGGTTAGAGTCCGTTACAACTGCGGGATTATCGGGACGATCCAGAAAGTGCTTCTTGAAGCTCTTGTAGTAGGAACGTTGCCTTTTGGCCCAATTCGCCAGATCGGGGTTCGAGGCGTATGTCGTGGGGATGCGACCGTGACCGTGTTTTGCGACGAATTCTTGGGCTTCGCTCAAGCGTTGGTTCCATCGATCTTCGTCCATGCTTGTAGGAAATGTAATGCACGTATCAACTTCCGGCGAAGTTGTTTTTTCTAGCTTCGCTTTAGCTTCGTTCTTCTTTCTCCTAGCTGGAGTCACCTTTGTTCTTTTCGTATCAGTTTTCGTAGAAGGAGGTGTAGCGGAAGAAGCACCAACGTCGTCGTTAGTTTTCTTCGGAAGAACTTCGCGAAGCTCATATGCACGTTTGTTCAAAGGTCCATTGCTGATCGCTTTCTTTCTCTGTTGTTGACTTTGAAGCGAGAGATCGGATACGGTTTTCGGATCGCTCCCCTTGTTGGGAATTTGCTCCCCAATGACGCGTCTCCGCAACGAAGAAACAGCATGGTTCAAAATCAAGTTCTGGTCGCCTTCTTCTTGAGGACCCGGAAAAGTTGGCGTTACTGCTCCAGGACGAGGATCACGATCACAAACATTATTGTACATGTCATCCCCACCATGAACTACCATATCCATCGCGGTAAGTCTCAAATGTTGGACTGCAGGATTGTAGTTTTGCTGGAAGAGAGACGCTGGGATTCGAAGAGGGCCGTAGGCTTGATTGTTTCCGCCTGTGTTACTCATCGCAACCTTCTTGGAACGATTGGTCTCACAACTTTCTTGGAGTACAGCAGAATTGTGACGGCTCCTTTCGTTCTCTGATACAAGATGGGCAAAAGGCGGGAGGATGGTTGCATGTTGCTTGGTTGTATCAATGTCACATCCTACACCGAAGAGATCTATCACCATTGATACTTCGTCGTTCGATAGATCGTACAGCAATCGATCCATGGCTTCTCCTTCGTCGATCTCATTCATCCTGATTGTTCTTGAAAAAGAATTCTTCTTGCCCGTCACTGTAGTATCATCACCGCCAGTTGAGACAGTATCGGTCATAGAGTCACTATCCGGGCATTCTTCAGCGTCTCGTTCTTCGTCTTGGTTGACCTTATTGTCATTGGAGTGCTTTGGTCCACCTAACGGGTATCTCGGAGTCCAGCTCATTGGTATCCGACACGACCATAGCATCCTGTTCGCGCACAGAAGTTTGGCTTTGGTTTCGTTGATTGCAGCGATCGGGCACGGCCAATGATGATTTGTTGAGCCGAGAATCTCGTGAGATAGTATCATCACGGCGTTTACCAAATGCAGACGAGACAGAGTGCTGGCTGTCTTCCCGTCGACGAGGCTGTTGGAAGGGATGCTGAACACGCAACATCATGGAAACATTTATTGCTTGGATGCTGAAACAAGAACAATGGAAAATGTTATTGTGGTAGATCCCATTGGGTTCTTGCCGAAAGTGAACCGAAACAAGACATCGAACAAAGAGCTAATACTTGTACCACCTCCGTTGTGTTTGCAAACGTATAAAACGACCGATTTTGTTGGGGACAAAGAAAGGATTACGAAAAATGCATGAGTTGTTCCATGTCTTGCTTCAAGAACAAGGATCTAATTAATTGTTAACATGTTGTTGGAAGACATTTACATTTTCATAAATGAAGGTTTTAGTTTTGTAGAGAACTTCAATTCGTTCCGGAAAAGTTAATTAATAGTCGAGACCTACCCCATCTACGTATTCGTACACTTCACTAGCTCTTCGCCTGCACCTTTGACCGGGAAAAAGCATACACTTCACTAGGGGAGATAAGTGGCCGTCCACCAACAAACATGTAGCCGCCCCGCGATACAACTCGAGCCAGATCTCCAAGCCCATAGAAAAACGGGGACAGTTCTTAATGATGTACAAAGTCGCGCCACGTCAACACTTTTCGTCTTAAAAAGCAACAAGTCGCGGTCCATGGGGAGAACATTATTTACAAATATCCTAATTCGGTTCATCGGTTCATTACACTAAATGATTATTTTCAATTATACAACTCAAAACTCTGCACTGAGTATCTTTTTTGTCGCGCGCAACATAAAGGACTTGGATAGTTGTTTTCCGGAATTCAAAAAATCGATGCCAGCTCGTTTTCTTTTCGTTTCCGTTCGATGGTCGCGATTGAAAACCGTGACACCCCGTTTCCATAGTGATCAAAGATGAGTCGTGAATTTGGGGGCGCTCAATTATCTCCATCCTGATTTTACGAGTACACGTACACAACACAGAACATGCCAAACAAGTAACTACTGTGCAATAACATGATATATGTGTGTAACGTAATTTGAATTCGGAAAGCGAACTGAGAAACATCCACATCCTCACTCCCACGAGCGAGATACAACGAAAACGAATCTTGTGTTCTATTCATTTTCTGTCTGGAGGATGGTTCCAAAAACCGACGAAATTCCTCAGGACGAGAAAAGTCGCTTGCTCACCCGGGGAAATAAGCAGGATGGAAATCCAAACCGCAATCGCGGTGCTGCCGCTAAATCGAGGCCCCAGAAGCGAAGAAATTCCGACGGGAGTTTAGACTTTGAACGGATTGTCAATGGGTATTCGATTCAGGGTGAGTTGCTGACGAAAATGTGCGCAAATTCGTGCCAAACCATTGAGTATGTAAGGCTTAACCATTTTGTTGATTCGATATTCTTCATTCCATACGTCAATCGACAGCCAAGCGAGAACAAGCTCTCATGGCGAATCAGAGATTCTCTCTCTATTCTACGACCACCATGAGATGGATATTGACGATTGCCGTCGCTCTGATATCGGGATTGACAACCGTTGTGATTGTAAGCGCCACCGAAAAACTCGTGGGGTGGAGAACCCGGACCCTGGCGGATTTGTTGACCACAAACACCAACGAGAACAACTCCTTTTCTTGGTACGTGTTTGGTGCCTACTGTCTGGTCTCTCTTCTTCTGGCAGATGCCGCATCGGCTCTGTGCTTGTATTGGCCGGGAATCCCAGAAGCCATTGGGAGCGGAATTCCGGAAGTCAAGGCCTATCTGAACGGAGTTCGGGTCAAGAAATTCAACAACCTTTCTCTTTTGGCGGTTAAAATGGTGGGATCCGTCCTCAGTGTTGGATCGTCTATGGCTGTCGGGATGGAAGGACCCCTGGTCATGATCGGAGCAATCGTGGGAGCGGCACTGGCCCATTGTGGAACAACGCTGAGTTTGCTAGTGCTGAAAATAAAAGGATGGAAAGATCGATGGCAGTTTGGAATCGTCGACAATCCCGATACCCGATTGAGTGTCAACATCCAAAGCATTGACCCACAATTGGAACCCATACTGAACTGGCTTTGGGTGTTGGCGACGAGTGACTTGGCCTATTTTGCAAACGATGCAGAACGACGAAAGTTGATTACGGTCGGAGCGGCATGTGGATTTGCAGCTTCCTTTGGTGCTCCTATTGGCGGGATGCTCTTTATCATGGACGATATTTCTTCCTTTTTCGAACAGGACATGTTTTTGCGCATCTTAGTGGCGAACAGTGTTGGTACCTTCTGTTTGGCATATTACCGTGGGAATTTGAGCGAGTACGGTGCTATCGAATTTGGAAGTTATAATGGTGACGATGACAATAGTATTGGCGAAAGGTTCAGAGAAATCCCTTTCTGGGTAATTATGGGAATCGGCGGTGGAGTGATGGGTAAGTCAAAACCACGAGAATGAAAATTGTGATAGACATGACGTGTTAAAATAGCGTCTTTGTCTTTCAAATCTCCTCTCAACCTCCATATCATATCTACCAAATGTCGAATCTATGCACAGGGGGTTGGTTTTGCAAGGCTTTCGGCGATTTGAAAAAGTCGAGCGGAAAAAAGTTCAACACAAAGGCATTGAGAATGTGGCGAATCTCATACGTCAGCTTAATCAATTCGGTTGTCATGTTTGTTTTGCCTATGATGAGCTGGGTTTGCCACGAGGATGATCTCGAGAACGCCACGGGTGCCGAACAACAATTCTTTTGTGAAGAAGGCAAGAAAAATCAAATGGCGACAATCTTTTTTGGTTCCCGTGCAAAAGCCATCGTGCGCATGCTCAGTAATCCTGGTCAGTTTTATGCATCAACGCTGGCGATTGTTGGCCTTGTCTTTTTTGTATTGATGTTGGTCACCAATACCACGGCTATCCCGAGTGGTCTTTTTACTCCGATCGTAGTGTCAGGTGCCAGTCTGGGAGGTGCATACGGGGTGTTCTTGAAACAATATTTCGATGAAAATATCGATCCATCGGCATTTGCATTGTTGGGAGTCGGTGCCATGATGGCCGGAATACAGGTGTGTAACAAAAAGCCATATATGATGCAAAGCGAAGCTTCGATATTGAAAATACTCACCCCGATTTTCTTCGATGAATGTGTGTGATACTTCTCGTTATTCACTTCTTCTCCTTCCGATTTCAATATCCACCGTGACTCGCAGAGATCCACTGTCAGCACTTGCGTTATTCTGGTGGAAGGAACAGGACAAATGAGAATTCTGCTACCTGTGATGATCGTAGTCGTCATTTCAAATTATGTTGCCCAGCTGATATACCACGACGGCATTTACGAAGTTTTGATGAAACTCAAGCGTTACCCATACCTCGACCATTCAAAAGATGATTGCTATGATGTCTTTTTGGTTCGCGATATCATGAGCTCACCGCCAGTCACCCTTCGTGAAAAAGAAAGGGCTCTTTATTTGGTCAATTTATTGCGGAGAACAAGTTTCAATGGATTCCCTATCGTTGACGAACATGGCCGATTCAAGGGCCTTGTTCGAAGGAAGCAAATAGTTGCCCTGATGGAATGTGGGATTTTTGAGAAAGTTTCGCCGGGAGAAGAGTCATTGAGCAAGAGCATTTTTGAAAGCGTCAGTAGTGTTCGAAGTAACTCGGGCAGGAACAACCAAGGATTGATGCACTACGCCTATCACATTAAAGACGATCGATACGACCATATTATACCAGAAGACACGGAAGTGGAAGAAGACGAAGAAATGCCACCACAAGAAGCAACATACACGAGGTCGAAATGGAACATAATAAAATCCGCTTTGAAAATAAAAATGGTGGTCAATGAAAGAAAACGGAGGCTCGCTGCAGATATCTGCATGCCGGCTGTCGATATTTCAAAATTGGATAAAAGCAACATTATCAGAGATGACCTCTCGGACGCTGGAATCAATGCGGGTGGCCACGATATCGATAGTGACGACGAGGATGACGATGACGATCTTTCGCAAATAACTTCCCATAGCAGGTCGAACAGCGAACTGAGTTTTGGTACAAGTAGGACTATGAACGAGGAGGATTCGATATTCTCGTCATCAAAATCGCCAATCACGGAAGCTCCAAAGGGATTTGCACGGGTCGCACGTCACCGAAAGAACAACGTGGTTGTGATTTCGTGGTTGAATCCTGAGTACTCAGACGATGTTCTCGATTTGGAAGCGGTCATGAATCGCGGAACCTACTCTGTCCCAGAACATTGTCCATTATCGAAAGCCTACAGCCTTTTTACTTTGCTGGGATTGCGTTGGATTGTGGTTGTCGGTGGAAAAGATGGAGGTACCGTCGTTGGTATGCTTACAAGAGAGTCATTCTTGGATTCATACCTTAAACTCAAGACAGGAATGGATACTAAGATCTTCCAATAACAGATATTGATTGGAGTGGTGGCGAAGGGGAAGATGAAAAGGACGAGGAGAAAGATCATTTTTCGTCATGGTGTTCTGAGGACATCATGTTTAGTAACATAAAGATGAACTCAGAAACTTTTTTTGTACTATAGAACTATGAATATACACACATTGAACAAAACCATCAATATCCTCTCATGCTTTCCTTTTAAGAGGTATAGCATAGACATGTGCTATTATTTCATTTTGTGGTGAGATTGAGGATAAAAATCGTAATGTTTTCTCTTACTACACTGTAGTCCTATGTCTAATACCATGAATGAATACATAGCCACGATACGTACACGTCTGCAAGCATCGCGTTTTTCTCACAAAAATTCAAAAAAATTAGTGCACATAACGCAACACGCAACATGCGTAATTCGTGCCATCCAATAATATTACGTGATACGTGGACGATGACACCATACCAATATTATTTTCATCGAAACAGATGGGAACACAAAAAATTGTTTTCGCAACTGAGTCAACATCGTCACATTAGAATGCACTACATCATCAAACAATAGTCTTTCGTCTGTGTGAAGTACGCTACATGACCGCACCGACTTCCAGACCTGTCAAGCATTTCTAAGAGCTGCTCTAAGGAGCTGATGGGCGTGCCCATGGATCATGCATCGAATGAAGACGTTGATCGGCAGTCGTTGAGATGCACGGAGAGAGCAAGTCTGCCGATGGAACGACGAATGAACCCTTCACGCATTCATTCTTTCTTTCGACGGATTCAACCCTTTCCGTTTGTCAAGTCTGTGATTTATTGTAAGCCTTATCGTTCAAGAAAGATTGGTGGTGCTTTGAAAGCAATACTGCTATGGTGGATTGTATTTCTCGTCAACACATCCCTACGAGAGGTGGTCAGTTTCCAATCGTTGCATACGAGATGTTCTTCTTCGTGGCAACAAAATCCACATCCCCCAAAGTATTCGAAATTCTACAGCATATCATCGAATGCTCCGTCATCAACGCGGCTTTCGACATCATCGAAAGCAACAATACCGGGCTTGGAGCATCTACAACAAAATGACAACTCGACAACCAATGCTTACTGCTTTCGCCAAGAGAACCTGTCCATTCAGTCTTTCAATATGGATCTACGTGGTATAGCATCCAGCGATCCTCGGCGAGCGAATATGATACTTGAAACAATGGAAAACCTCTACAAAAAGAACCCATCCAATGGAAGCCTTGTCGAGCCCAATTCTGTATCATATACGACGGTTATTGAAGGCTGGTATCTCCATAAAGGGCAAGAAAATGACGATCAAGACGACGAAAATAATTCATCGGAAGATAGGAGGACAAAAATCAACACCAGAGACATGGATGAGATATCCATAGAGAAGGAAACAGAGATTTGCAATGCCACGTTAGCGGCTGCTTCTGCCGCACAGGCTCTGTTGGATCGAATGGAAACTTCCGATCGCCTGGTGCCGAGTGCGTCAACATATCTCCTCGTTTGTCAAAAATGGGCCGAATTGAACTCGCCAATGGATGCGGCAGGTGAAAATATGAACAAGGCGCAAGCTGTTTTAGAGTCCTATGCTCGAAAGTTTTCTAACGGTTCGAACGGAGATGACAATCATCACCAAGAACGAACGTCGTCGAGTAGCAACATTCTAAGCAAACTATACACGATAGTAGTGGAAGGATGGTGCCGCCAAATCGGTAAGGCCCCTCAAGCCATGGAAAGAGTCGAAGCCTTGCTTGGAAAAATGGAGGAGTTGACCTACAAAGAACGCAGACGACAAGAGGAAAACTGGGACGAACACAGTGAAGTCAATGACGATGCCCACGACAAATCGTGGTTTCACCGTCGGAGGGGATTTATTGGGCCGAATTCTGTCACGTATTCAAGTGTTATAGTTGCTATTTCGCAAAGCCAAAGGCACAACATGGCTAGAAAGGCAGACGCAATGATTGACAGAATGAAAAAGATTGGTGTCGAACCCGATATGGTTGTCTACACATCGGTGTTAAATTGTTGGGCAAAAGCAAAAAGCCGCAAAGAACGGCAAATGGCTTCCAAGCGCGCATTAGAAATTCTCCGGGTAATGGAAGAGTCTTATATTACAGACAAAAATTATGCCATGAAGCCAAGTGTCATTACGTACACTACAGTCATCAAAGCCATCGGCTATTCATTGGATAACAGGGCTCCAGAACTCGCGGAACGTGTCTTGAGACGAATGTACAATTTCACAGAATCGGGCACACTCGATGTGCGTCCAAATGTGGCAACCTATAATGCTGTTATCACCGCTCTATCCACGAGCCAATTCCGAATAGGCCAGATTGGAGCCAACGCTCGCAAAGCGGAAGCTCTCTTGGTAGAGATGATTCGACGCTCAAGAGATGGTGAAAATTCCGTGGAACCCACTGTTGTCACCTGGGGAAGTGTTTTGCGAGCTTACTCACTGTCAGGGCTTCCAGATTCGGGAGAACAAGCCCAACGCATTGTGGATATGCTGGAAACTTGGTATGCAGAAGGAAAAACCCTTGTGCGTCCAAATGTTGTATGCTACACTACTGTCATGTCGGCATGGGCTCGAGGAAAAGCCCCAGCTCGAATTGCTTTGCAGAGAGTCAATGAAACATTGACAAAGCTTGAGAATCTTTACGAGGAGACGTTGGACGAGAGCCTTCGACCGAACAAAATCACATATATCACCGCAATGGATGTGTACTGTCGCAAATGCCCCGATATTGCTGGTTCCATGTCACAAAATCTTGTTGATCACATGATGGAGTTGTATTCCAAAGATATCGGATACGATCGACCGACTCGCATTGTATTCAATACATTGATCAACGCCTGGTCCAGAAGCCAGGAAGCCGAATCTGCAGAAATGGCCGAAAAAATCTTTTCCTGGTTGGAATCTCAATATTCCGCCGGTGACGAGTACGCTCGACCCGATGAGGTGACGCTCTGCGCAGTTTTGAATGCTTGGGCCAACAATGCGGTCGATGGTGGGGCCATGAGAGCGCAACAAATCATGGATCACACCGAGACATTGACCGTGGAGGAACGGGGCTTTGATCGGACGATTGTTCCTTGGAACATTTTGATCAAGGCATGGGGTAGGAGCAAAACCTCAGATTCCGTTCAACGAGCCGAAGATATACTCATTCATCTCGAAGAGGAATACAAAGGCGGAAAATCCAAGGTCAAGCCAGATATTACCACCTATTCCTCAGTGATCAATTGTTGCGCCTACTACACAGGTCCTACCAAGGGTGACGAAGCAGCCTTTGAAGTAGGCTGGAGGACTTTTCAAAAAATCAAAAAGTCGGACGACTTGGTGGTCAACAACATTGTGTACGGAACTCTGTTCAAGGCGATTGGAAAATTGACCTCGAGAGGTCCTGAGCAAGAGGCCATGATCCAAAACCTCTTTCTGGAATGCTGTCAAGCGGGACAGGTGTGCAATTTTGTGTTGAGTCAGGTTCGCTCGTCGAGCCCACCGGAACTCTTTCGAAGCCTCGTCCCAAAGTACATTCACGATCGGGATGCACGAAATATCGAAAAAATATTGAAGAAAATGCCAAGGAAATGGAGCAAAAATGTGGTTTGATAAAACTTCAATATAACAAGCAAATAATCAGAGTAGAGCACTGGTTGATTTTTTCTGCTTTCAAATATTGTTTTATATTTATTTGATTTACTCTATGTTGTTTTCGTCATTGCTCTGGAGCATTGACTGTAACCTCTGCTCGCAATCGCTCCTGTAATTCCTTCTTGTTGCCACTGACTTTCAAGCCCCTCGATCGCAAAACCTCTTTCAGTTTCGCAACTGTCAGGGTATCGATTGGATCCTTGGCGTCCTTTGGGATTTCCTTTGGTTCTGTTTTCGCTTCTGTTTTGACAGCCTCCTCAGTTTCCGTTTCTTCTTTTTCTTCTTCAACTTGATCCTTTACTTCTTTTGCGTTTTCGAGGGGCACAGACGTGTGCCACGGCGAGTTGGTATCCAAAAAGGGAATTGGAGTTTTTGGCGGCGCCTTGGCCGATTTTAATTCCTCGTTGGAGACGCCCTGTCCCATGCTACTAAATGGAACCTTTTCTCCCTGTTCGTCCACAATCCATTCGCTTCCGTCCGTTTGTTCCGTCACCTCGGTCATCAATCCTGCCTCCTGCAGGTTGTCGAATGTGCTCTTGGTAAGATTTAGTCCGGAAGTAAACATGCTTTTATCGACCAGATTCATGTCGATATTGTCGATATCAACTCCCATGCTCGCCGCGTATTCCCGAACGTCCAATTCTTCGGGCTCGTCATATTTTCGATACGTAACCTCCTCTTCGTCGTCCTCGTAAACTCCGTTCCAGTCGTATTCAATGACGTCGAAATCGTCCTTGGGCGTCCGAACCTGCTTTTCGATCGTAACCGTCACCAACCGGTGGGGTTCTTCGTCATTTTTTTCGGGATCCGCAATGATCCAATAGGTTCCATCCAGGACGACTCGTCCTCGTAGCTTTCGAGAGGGATCCAACAACAATTGCTCCGTGTCTTTGAGTTTGAGTTCGATCGAATCGGGTTTTGCCTTGAAAGCAATATCGCTGGCCCGTGTGTCCTCTGGTACTTTGACAGTGACCTCGATTTCGAAACATTCTTCCTGCCAGCTGTAGGTGGGTGCGATTCCCGTCCCGCTATAGAGAGACGATTGTTGTATCCGATGATTTCTTCCAACGGATGCAAAGTTAAAGGTTGGGCAAAAGGCCGATGCCCACAGCAGTACTGTGGGAAGAAGTGCTATTCGCAAGAGGCTAATAGTCATGATTTGATGAGCAGTTGACGATGTATTTCGTCTATGCTGAATGAGTGAATCAGTCTTTGTGCATGTAAGTTGTGTTGTTTTGTTGAGGATTTGACTTTCGGAAGTCGATCGAACGGAATGAATTCGACAACCCATCACAATCACAAACAAAATCACAAAAACATCAAACTCACAGACAGAACCATCATCGTCGCAAGCGTTGATTTTGAATCGTTGCACGACACATCATTTTACTGGCGGAGATATTAATCGTTCATCGTACGATGCAAGACGAACTTACGACCCAAAATCCACGGGATTGCCCATCATCTCCATCCAACAACAAAAAGTGAAAATTATTATTGATCATGACAATTTCCACATCACTCATCACACTTCTTACAACAACAACATTTTCTTTTTCGAAATCATCGTCCCATCCTTCTGTATTACACCAAAAGACACAACAACATTTCAAAATGGTCCGACACAAGAACCGGTGGCTCCTGGTCAAGATTGAACTCGCCGACGAGATTCGAAACAATGGAGGATCAAAGTCAAAGTCGAACTCCTTTCCTACAAAGAAGGAATTCACAAATCGCCTCCGCAAGACGATTTCGTGGTGCTTTGGGATTGCCGGAGAAGTCCCAGCATGCGACACACAAGTTCGGTTTGCCGACTCGGAATCAAAATTGGTGGTGATTCGTACCCCACGAGACTATTGTGGAAAAATTCGTGCTGCCCTGACGCTCTTGCTGACCCGCAAGCAGCTAGCTTCGATTGGAGAATTGTCCCAAGAAGAAACTTGTGAATACTTGGCGGCGGTGGTATCCGTCCATGGATCCGCACGGACAGCCAAGATTGCCGTATTTCGAAAGCTGAGAGAGATTTACAAGGCGAAAATCGAAGAATCTCGCAGGTTGTTTCCGGAGGATGAGAAGGCTTCGAAAAAACTGTGCAAGGCCCTCCAGGAGCGGTTGGCCTTGATCCAAAACAACCTGAACTAAAAGCGTAGCGTAGCGCTATTTCAAGTCGCACGTTTCAAAGAATGAGATGCTATTGGTTCCGCGTGAAAACGAAAGCATTCCAGAGGTGGATGCCATCCATCATCATCATCATCATCAGCAGCAGCAGCAGCTCCTGCGCGTGAACACTGAATTCCAAAGCTGTTGTCGTGGCCACCGAAGAGATGGAAATGCAAACGAGTACTACAGTACTCCGCAGAAATGCGTGGGAACAAGAACTCTTGACGCTCGTGCTTTGTACGAAAAAGAGAACAAAGTTTCTCAGCTGCCAAAAAGTCATGATTGCGAATTCAGTGCAAGAAAAATATTGATTGCGAAACGAAATGAAAAATAATGTATTATTTGGCAACCGACTTTTTCTCTTCTTTGTTGTTTCCGCTTCCTGTCATCCGAAACAAAATCTGGGAGAACGTGGATGATGAAGATGCACAGCGAAGTCAAGCTTAACTAAAATTATAACTGTAGTTCATTCATGGATTATTATAATTAAAATCTAATCGAAACACAAAAAGGCGCAGCAGATCGTACTAGCGTGGATTGTTTGCGTTGCGGTTTGAGTAGCGGGATCATTCAATTGTTCTTCTTGCTTGCTCTAGTACGATGGTACTGGTATCCAATTTTCATGTCAATTACATGAAACCCGGAAGGGCCTTGAAGGGAAGTGCCTCCCGGTTTCGTTCGTCGCCAATCAGCTTGTAGTCAATCGCCTGGGCCTTGTATTCTACCAACATCATTTGGAATTCTTCGGCACCAACAACCTCCGTCTCCATCAAGGCTTGCGTCAAAGCCTCAAAGAGCTCCTTGTTTTCCAACAAGATGGTCTTGGCAATAATGTACGAGTTGTTCACAAGGCGCTCGATTTCTTCTTCGACAACCTCGTTGATCTTGTCTCCCCAAATGGTACGTCCCTGAAGCATGCCCATTCCCATGAACTGAGGGCTTCCACCAGATTCATCGAGGCACACACTTCCAACCTTTTCGGACATGCCCCACTGCGAAACCATGCGCTTGGCAATGTTGGCAACCTGCTGAATATCGTTCGAGGCACCCGTGGTGACCTTGTCTTCTCCGTAAATAATCTCTTCGGCCAATCGTCCACCCAATGCTACCGCCAATTGCGACTCGAGGTATTGCTTGCTGTACATGCCAGTTTCCAGACGGCCCTCAGAGGGAGCGAAAAAGGTCAGACCTCCTGCACCATTCGAGCGGGGAACAATACTGATCTTCTGAACCTGATCGTAGTCAGGCACCAAGGCTCCCACGATGGCGTGTCCAGCCTCGTGGTAGGCAACCATGAGCTTGCTCTCCGATTCGGGGTTGCCACCCTTCTTTTCAAGACCAACCATCAAACGGTCGACAGCACCATCGATCTGATCCCATCCGATGGTCTTCTTGTTGGCACGGGCGGCAGAAATGGCAGCCTCGTTCATTAGGTTCTCCAACTGGGCTCCGGAATATCCGGGAGTTCTGCGGGCAATCGCTTCCAAATCGACATCCGGCTCGAGGGGCTTTCCGCGGGAATGAACGCCAAGGATGCGGGTTCGGCCCTTGAAATCGGGTAGGTCCACGGTGACCTTGCGATCGAAACGACCGGGTCGCAACAAGGCTTGATCCAAAATATCGATACGGTTAGTGGCAGCGATAGTGATGATACCAGGGTTTCCATCGAAACCGTCCATTTCTACCAAAATTTGATTGACCGTTTGTTCACGCTCATCGTTTCCTCCTGCAAATCCGGCACCTCTCTGACGACCGACGGCATCAATCTCATCAATGAAAATAATGCAGGGGGCATTCTTCTTGGCCTGTCCGAAAATATCACGGACACGGGAAGCTCCAACACCGACAAACATTTCCACAAACTCGGAACCACTAATACTAATAAAGGGGACACCCGCCTCACCGGCCACAGCCTTTGCCAACAAGGTCTTACCGGTACCGGGAGGACCATCCAAAATGACTCCACGAGGAATTCGGCAACCATTGTTGGTGTAAGCCTCGGGCTGCTTTAGGAAATCGACAACCTCACACAATTCCAGCTTGGCTCCGTCACATCCGGCAACATCGTCAAAGGTAACTCCGGTATCGGGAACCATTTGGATTTCCGCCTTGGACTTTCCAAAGCCCATGGGGCCACCTCCGGGACCTCCCATCGGACCACCGCCTCCGGCGCGTCGGCTCAAGAAGAAGAGTCCCGCAAAGAGGGCGGCGGGGAAGATGAGAGATTGGGCAAGTTCTCCAAGACCGCTGGCCTCCTGCTGGGGCAAGACGGTGACATCGACCTGTACAGAGAAAAAAGGAAGATAGAGTTAGAAAAGAATCTCATGAAAGAGAAACTGAATTGAGAACTAAAAATGCACTCAAATAATGACGCACCTTGTGGTCAGTCAATTGAGAAAGAAGAGCCGGGTCATTGGGAAGAGCCTCGATCTTGAGTCGAGTTCCGTCGACATCAACTCCCAACAATTGGGTTCCATCGGCACTGAAGGTGACCTTTTCGATCTTATCGGCATTCACCAACTTCAAAAAGTCCGAGTATCGCACATCGCTGGGGCCGTATTGGTTCTTTGTAATGACGGGAGCTGCTTCCTGTTGAATGGCAGGGGCAGGAGTCGAAGTGGCAACTTCGGGGACATCCACATCGACGGCATTCAATCTAGATCGAGTCTTGGTCACTGGGGAAAAGGGAGTAAAGGCCGTGGATGGATCGGCCAGGAGAAGGCCGACAATGGTGGCTGCTGCGAACTTCATGGTAATTGTTGTTTTGGTTTGTGTGATCTACAATCTATGATGAGTGAATCAAAAGCCTCTCTCTAGGTAATGAAGAATCTGTTGCTGCTGCTGTTCTCTATCGATGAATCAATTGAGAAGGGTAACAGAGTAGTATCCAATGGGTATACTAATAGGGTTTGGCACAATACCGAGTGTGTTTAAAGACGAACAAACGTTGGTCTTGACACGATGAATTATTGATGATGAGCCAGACAAATCAAGGGATGAATCAATCTTTCAAAAAAAAATCAACGAATGAATCAACGATCCTGTCGTAGTGCTGAGTGTGTGGGAATGAACAATGATGTTGCAGATGCCGGCCACAAGATCGACGCAGAACACACAGAGAAGCAGATGATTTTCCTCTTGCCGTAGATTGAAGGATTGATTGATTCATTCCGTTTTTACCATACGAATGAGAAAGCACCGCGTGAGGCCGCGCGATACTGAGTAGGTTGATCGAGTTGTTCGTTTTTTTAGTATTGTACAACAGTGAATGAATGAGTCGGACACGACCAATACGTATGCGGTGTCAAGATCCAGATATCAATCGACTCCTTCGATTGATTCATTTTGGATCCGTGTCGAAGGCGTGTTCCTCCATCACGCGCGCGATTTTAGTTCGCGCGAACTTTTTTTAGGGAAAGAATTGCTGATTGGATGCGATTGGATCATTGGGTTTTTTTGCCGCGTCAGCGTTGGGACTTTTCCATCTTGTGTGATGATTCATTGCATATCTCGTCATTATTCGATGGCGTCGACCGAACAAAAAACTGCAATTCTTGTCGTGTCTGTGTATCAGCAGTATGTCATGTGTGTGAAGTGTTCTCATGCTCTTGTCTCGTGGTTTGGAAATCGTGAACACCGGGTCAAACCCAACACAGCAGACGACAAAACAGGTGAGCAAGTTCTCGAAGACTTTACAATTATTCACACTCTTTCTTATTCTAGTAGCAATTGGATTTGACACTAACTTGTCATAATTCATCCAAAGACAACTTTAGAAACGCATTACTACATATTACATTATAGACAAAATGAAATTCGCCACAACAAGCGTTCTGGCTCTGCTCATGACAGAGCAGGCCCTCGCCTTCGCCCCATCCTCTCCTATCAACACATTCAAGAATAGCCACAAGCGATCCTCATCGACGCTGAACATGGCCCTCGACGTTGATGTCGACCAGGTTGCTGCTCCCCCAGCCAAGCCTGCCGTCGAAATGGTAGTCAAGAGCCCTGGCGGCGGACCCACCGACGTCCGATATTCCGAATTCCTTCGATTGGTCGACGCCGACAAGATCGAAAAGGTTACCTTCAGCAGTGACGGAACACAGCTCCTTGGAGTCGATGTCGACGGAACCCGCCTGAAGATCCAATCCCTTCCTAATGATCCCGACCTTCTCTCCCAGCTCACCACACACAAGGTAAGAATTATTTGTTAAAAGTTTTTGGTCAAATGATGACTTTCAAAAATTCAACACGTTTCTCACCACCATTATTCTCCTCTTCCAATTTTTTTCAGGTCGATGTTACCGTCCTTCCACAGCAAGAAGCTAGCGGACTTGGCGACCTCGCCCAGTCTTTGATTTTCCCCGCTGCTCTTTTCGCCGGTCTCTTCTTCCTCTCCCGAGGAAGCCAGGGACAGGGCGGCATGCCCGGTGGTCCCACCGGCATGGGAGGAATGGGAGGATTCGGAAAGTCCAAGGCCGAAATTCAGATGGTTCCCGACACCGGAGTCTCCTTCGATGACGTTGCCGGATGTGACGGTGCCAAGCTCGAACTCGCCGAAGTCGTCGATTTCTTGAAGCAACCCGAAGCCTACACCAAGAACGGATGCCGCATCCCTCGTGGTGTTATTTTGGATGGTCCTCCCGGTACCGGTAAGACTCTCCTTGCCAAGGCCTGTCGCCGGAGAAGCTGGAGTTCCTTTCATCTCCATCTCTGGTTCTGAATTCGTCGAGATGTTTGTCGGTGTGGGAGCTTCCCGTGTCCGTGACATTTTCGGACAAGCCAAGAAGAATGCCCCCTGCATCATCTTTATTGATGAGATTGATGCCGTTGGACGTCAACGTGGAGGTGGCCAGGGAGGTGGTAACGACGAGCGTGAACAGACCATTAACCAGATTTTGGTTGAGATGGACGGTTTCGATGGAAACCCTGGTATCATCACTATCGCTGCCACTAACCGTATCGATATTTTGGATCAAGCCCTCCTTCGTCCTGGACGATTCGATCGTAAGGTTACTGTCGATCTCCCCGATTTCAGGGGACGTCAACGAATCTTGGGTGTCCACGCTCGTGGAAAGCCTCTCGAACCTGATGTCGATCTTGAGGCCATCTCTCGTCCGAACCCCTGGTTACTCTGGAGCTCAGCTTGAGAACTTGATGAACGAAGCCGCTATCTCTGCCGCTCGCCAAAAGAAGACTTCCATTGGTTGGGACGAAATTGACAAGGCCGTCGATCGTTTGATGGTTGGACTCGAAAAGAAGGGAGGAAACCCCGAATCTAAATCCAAGGAAATGGTTGCCTACCACGAAGCCGGTCACGCTGTCGTTGGAGCTTTGGTTCCCGATTATGACCAGGTCCAAAAGGTTTCTATTGTTCCCCGCTCCAACGGAGCTGGTGGTTTGACCTTCTTTGCTCCTTCGGAGGGACGATTGGAATACGGTATGTACAGCAACCAATACCTTGAATCTCAGCTTGCCGTCGCCCTCGGAGGACGATTGGCCGAAGAAATTGTTTACGGAGAAGATGCCGTCACAACCGGTGCCTCCAATGATATCCAACAAGTTGCCAACATTGCCAACCAGATGGTCACTCAATTGGGAATGAGTTCCAAGGTTGGAACCGTTGCTATTGAAGAACCCGGTATGTCCCCCATGCAGCGAATGATGATGCCCAACGGATCTATGTGGGGTGGAAAGAAGCTCAAGGTTGTCGAAGAAGAAGTCGAGCGATTGGTTAACAACTCTTACATGATGGCCAAGAAGATTCTCCTCGAGAACTACGATCTTTTCGAAGAATTAACGCAGGCTCTCCTCGAGCGAGAGGTTGTCTCCGCCGAAGAATTCCAAATGATGTTGTACGAGAACAAGTCCAAGAGTGTCAGCTACGGCCTTATCGGAGACGAAACGAACCGAGACAAATTACCCTTCAAGGAAATGCCTTCCACCATCTAAACAAATAAACACCACTACATATGCACTGTAAAAAATAAATACAAAAATTAAAAATTTTGAACTTTCTCTTTCAATTTAATAGAATAATTATTATTATGCATTTCGTCAACGAACGTTTCTGTAGAATCATCACATCATGGCACTCGCCAAGGTTTCTTTGACTATTACAATCAATTCATGATCCTCGGAATAAAAAGGCGCAAGGGACGTCAAGATCCCTTGTAGCTCCTGAATCGATCGGCGCGGGTCGGCATCCAAAAACAGCAGGAGCTTTGCAGCCTTGTGCCGGAGGTGCTGGTGGTTCAAAAAGCCGCTCGGCGAATGCTTTAGAGGTGGAGATGAATCCAAAAGCTCTTGTGCGAGTTTCAGTGCTTGTCCTCGCTTTCTTCTGCTCGAAATGACCGGTAAGCTCAGGAAGCTCTGTCAAATGTCCCTCGAGCAGCCGATGTCCCGCCTCTTGAACGTACCACGAAGTGTTGTAGCAAACGTTTTGAAGTGATTGGTATGATGTTTGCAATTCGCTCAGAGACAAATCACCGCTTTTGGTTTTTTCAAAATCTTTGAGCTGTAAAAGTGCGGATTCAAAGTTCGTGTTGTGACAGATTGTACATTCGTAGACGGGCCTCCTAGGAGCCGATCCTCTATCCGCACGAATGACGGACGATGATGGGCAGTTTGGGCAGTTTCGGGCATCGAAGTGCCATGGTAATGGAATCATCTTGCTGGTCGCTGTTGGTGTCGCAGGCTTCACAGTTGCAGACAAAGTAATAATCCCTCTCCAAATGTTCCAATCGTTTGTGGGAGGGACACGAGGTGTCCATGTACGATATACATATTTCTTCACCTTGCTGTATGTCTCGAAATGCGATAATTTGCATCGATGGTGGCCTCGATTTTTGCAATCGATCGATTCGAAGGGCATTGGGTTGACACGAATGATTCATGAAACTCGGTGTCCCGTATAGCCCAACTCCACAGGTTTGGGTATCGTCGGCATAAATGCTAAAGCCATTGACCTTGATTCTGTGAACCATCTCGACCAGAAAGTCCTACCTGCGGGTTGTAGTGAGACATCGTTCCGGAAGATTGCAGCATTCCCATGGCGATGGTAAGTGTGCATCGCGTGTGAATTCCTTTTTCGTTGCTTAAATCGTTGGAATGGAACAAAAATTCGTCCATGTCCGTCGGCAGTTTCATTTCTCTTTGGCGTGCCTTGTAGTTCCAGGACCTTATGTCGGAGTTTTGCGTCGCCTCGGGCTTGGCGAACCAGAATTCGATAAATGATAACGGCAATGGGGTATATGTATTTTGGTCCCCCGCCCATCATGCTCCGATAAAAACCAAGACCATCCTTTGCTTCTTGTTCCAAACCATGTGTTTCTGCAACTCTTCTGCATTCTTTGGAGCAAAAGAACATTGGATACAATGGATTTTCCGGCAAATCAAAGGAACAAACATCGTCGCCTTGCAGTTCACAAAAGCAAAGAGCACACCGACTGGTTCGGTGATTCCTGTGAAGGGCGGGAAGCACCAAGGCTTCCCAACACTCTCCGCTGTCGTGATTTAGAATCCGTTCTCCCCTGCGAATCTTACAAGACGCCTCCAGGACATTTGCCCCTCCCCTCTCGTTCCTGCACCACGAATTGACCTTGTGGATCATTCTTGAGTTTGTTCTTGGTTTGCGCAACAGACCACTTTTTGCAATCCTTCTTGTGAACGGCAAAGTGCTCTTTCTGGCATTCGGCATTGCAATACCACGCCTTTTGACACCTCGAACACCTCTTGAGCTTTGCTAGCTGATGGTCACAGTAGCTACAACGTCGTGGTTGGGTCTGAACGTCTGTCATTTTTGTATTGTGTCGATAGGAACCTCTGGGTTGTTGTTTGGGATAATAGTACGTACTTGTATTCGATTGCTTTCACAACTTTTGAATCTTTGACGCCCAAAATGATCGAATGAAAAACAATCAACGAACACTACTTTTTGATTTTTTTTTGGATGGATCGAAATTGAAAGTTTTTCGAATCACGAATTTAGCTATTGACGGGAATGGAATCGAACTTTCTTCTTCGCAAGCCGTATGACGCATCAATGGCGAACATGTCTTGCGCGTAAAATTCGCCCGCAAGCCCCCAAACAGAAACAGCGTGCTTGTTGTTCATCATTGTTGCCGTTGTTGTTGCTGGTCCAACCTTGAACCGAATCAGCTTTTGTTGTTAATTTTTGCTTTCTAATTCTCGTTTTTCTTCACGATTCGAAAAACAACCTCGTTGTGAAAGGAGAAGATTGGTTTCTCTGCCAAGTTGTATCTCTTTCTTCAAGCTACTATTCCAACATGGCACCCTTGGAAAAGCAACACGAAACCATGTCGGCTGCTGGGCTAGCAAATCCGCTATCGGAAACTTCCTAATACGAAGAATTCGTTGGCTTCGAACGAAACGAAGAAAGCAGATGGCGATTCCGAAAAGGGTACGTCTTTTTGTTTGTTTGGGCAGAACATTACGGCTTTGTTGCATGTGTGCATTGTTGTACTATATACCATTTTGATTCTCATATTGTGCGTCTGTTCATCTCTATCTTTTCTTTTCGCGAATCAACCACTACTTCATTTACGACTGCTTTCCACAGCGCCCGAAACCTGGCCCGCCTGATGACAATCCGGCCTCCTTTCCCGTCCTTCCGTGGATGAGCGCAATCATGTGGCCATTGATGCTAACAGTTCCTCTGGTTTTGAACGATGACAAATGGCACTACAGCAAGGTGTTCCCTTCGAGCTGGTACACGATTGAGGAGTCGGGGCCAAAGCCATTGGGCCTGTGTCTGGGACTCTTGGCGGTGGCCGTGGGGCAGCTCTTGTGTTTGTTTGTCTTTTACTTTTTCAAATACGGATACATGTCGAACAACGGAGAGGAGCCATTGTCGATTCAGAAAAAGGGAGCCCGTCCCTACGAGTATTTTGAGGGAGTCACCACACACCTGTCGCAACCCGAGGGATTTGTCTTGCTGGGAGGATACTTGACCGGGACGTGGATGTTCTCGCTGATGCCAGATTCGTACTATCATTTCGAGGGCGGGATTGATTATCCCAAAGGTCTTCCTTTGTTTGGTGGTCCAAGACGGAATCCAGTTTGTCATGCATTTGTTGGAACACAACGTCTCACCGGCCTTTTACAAGCTCTCGCACAAACCCCACCATCGATTCACCAATCCCCGGCTCTTTGACGCCTTCAACGGAAGCATGCTGGACACGATTTGTATGATTCTGATACCCTTGTATGCGACGGCCAATCTAGTGCACGTCAATGTGTGGTCCTACATGGCCTTTGGCAGCCTCTATGCCAACTGGTTGACGCTGATTCATTCCGAGTATACCTTTCCCTGGGATCCGCTTTTTCACGTGCTGGGCTTTGGGACGCCGGCGGACCACCACGTTCACCACGCCTTTTTCAAGTACAACTTTGGGCACTTGTTTACGTGGTTTGATCGAATCTGGGGAAGCTACCGGCATCCGAGTGTTTTTGCGCCCAAGCAGTTCAATGAGGGGGTATAAGAAAGAAAGAAAATGCAAAAAGCGAAAGTCGACAAACAACGAATGTTTTCTGGAAACCGTTTCTAGAATTACGTAATCGATTGAATCTTGTCCTCGCTTCGTAAAACAATGTATGTGATATCTGTTTAAAGTCTCCGGAAAGGAGGATGCAATCATTGTAAGCATACCAAAACAACAATGCAAAACCGTAATGTTAAAATTAATGACAAGTGAATAAAAATTGCCGATTGTACGAAACCACATACAATGTTTCTCTAGAGTGATTTAGATAGTATTTTCCATTTTGGAATGGAGAAATGCTATGTCCTGCGTCTACGAAATATTCGAAGAGAGGAGAAATCAACTCACCCATCAGTAGTGTTTCTTGTTCAAAACAGCAACTGCCTCGACTTGTTGGCTTCAAAGCTCATGTTCTCAAGGAAAGTTATCGGTATTCCGTGAAAAGTATAGTGGTGTGCCTCATGGTCGAGTTATCTTATACAATAATTCTTCAAGTCTATACACAATAATTGATTATTTTTGGTTGGAAGAAATCCAACGTTTCCGAATGAAATCACGAGTTAGTCCCGCGTTAGGATTTTTCTTTCACTCACGGTTTTGGATTTGCAGTAGAGTTTGTACTATACTCTACGCGGATGTGAATTAACGAGAGAAAAAATCCTTTGTTCTTCGGAAGCCTCTTTTCAGCAATGGATTCATTCATTCACACACAAGATTTCAATTGTGGCATGTGCAGTTTTGATTCTTGCTTGATCATTGACATCTTGCACAAACACTTTGATTTCGACAACATCTGCAAGAATGCAATTCGGTACCAACAGACGACAACTGCTTCAACTTTTATCCCTCCTCCAGATTGACACAAATTCAGCATTTCAAGACAACAAGTACAGCTTTGTGGCAGCAAGCAGTATCAACGAAACCAATAACAAGAATACAAAACTCATGGTATCCTCCAAGTGGATCCAGAACGACGCCGACCAGGCAAAGCAAGCCAGAAAGGAATTGGGAATCTGGCCATTGGATGAATACAATGCCAAGCTCCTGAATGAGGTCCATCCCCGGAATTTTGTCAGCTCCTTCGAGCCCCACGAGGTTTATGATTTGATTGCCATTGGATCTGGCGCAGGTGGTTTGGTTTCCAGCAAACAGACGGCACGACGAGGAGGAAAATCCGCAATGATTTCGGAACTCCTGGCGGGAGGAGATTGTTTGAATGTAGGGTGCGTTCCCTCCAAAGCTTTGATTCGGAAGTGGCCGGGCGGTGGCGCAGATTCGCAAGGCGGAAGATCTGGGAATTTCGGTAGGAGGCAAGATCAAGGTCGACTTTCCCAAAATCATGGCGAGACTCCGCCAAAAGCGTTCGGATATTGCCCCAGCCGACGGACATCCCGGAACCGAGGCTGCGGGTGCCCACGTCTTTCAGGGGCGGGGCAGACTGACTGGGCCCAACACTCTGGAAGTGAATGGCCAAACTCTCAAGTTTAAAACTTGCGTTCTGGCGACGGGAGGAAGGCCAGCGATTCCCACCAACATCCCCGGCCTCTTGGAGGCGCCCTACACCACCAACGAGAGCTTGTTCAATCTCCAAGAGCTTCCACCGCGAATGGTCATTTTGGGAGCAGGTACGATAGCAAATATGAATGCAATGATATGAATCATTCTATGCTACTTTTTGCCGAATCAAAACTCACTCGTTCTTGTATTTCATTCATTTCGTGCTTTTTGTTCCAACAACAGGAGTCGTCGCCCTGGAAATGGCCCAATCCTTTTCCTTGTTGGGAAGCAAGGTCACGGTTGTGAATCGATCATCGCGGCTGTTTGAATCCAAGGGAGGAGACCCCGAGGCGGCATCGATACTCCAGGCGGAACTGGAAAAGGATGGGGTGACCTTTCTTTCCAACGCTAGCATTGAAAGCGTCAAAACCTTGAAAGACGATACTAAGGGACTCCCCCTTCTGAACGTCAGTGTCGGAGGAAAAGAAATTCCGTGCGAGTGTTTGCTGGTGGCCGCTGGCCGCCTGGCCAACGTCGAAGGTTGTGGATTGGAGGAGGGAAACGTGAAATACGAAAAGGGCAAGGGCGTTATAGTCGACGACTTCGCTCGATCGGTGAGCAACCCTAATGTCTTTGCCGTCGGGGATTGCTGCGCCGGAGTACCCCGTCCTGACGCACATGGCCGGAGAAATGGCCAAACTAGCCGTCCAAAACGGATTGGCAAAGGACAATTGGAAGCTCAGTAGCCTGGTTGTTCCGGCAGTGGCATACACAGAGCCAGAATTTGCAACTGTGGGACTTTCATCCGAACTTCAGGCGCAAGAAAAGGGGATTGACTGTGAGGTTTACCGTGCTGGATTGGAACACAACGACCGTGCCCTGTTGGAAAACAGCAACGTGGGTTTTTGCAAGATTGTCGTCCGCAAGGGAACCGATGAAATCTTGGGAGCGACCATTGTGGCCGAACGCGCCGGAGAAATGATCAACGAGGTCACTTTGGCCATGAAGAACAATCTAGGTTTGTATGCGATTGGTAGGAACATTCATTCGTACCCTACAACGGGAGAAGCAGTGATGGGGTGTGGATTGCAATACGTCAACAAGCACCTACCGCGATTCGACTAGATGGACAGAAAACAACTATGGCAATCGTATTTCATAGAGGATTAATGATAGAGAACCAGTCTTTCGTCAAACATCGATACTCGAAAACATTTCTTGCGGTAGAGTGATTCTTTATTCGTAGACAAAACCTTGGGAGATAACATGTAATACTATATTTATTGAATCGATTTTAGATCAACGCTGCAAGTTCTGGAATGCGAATGGTATGAAGTTCGAGCCTATCGACTTTCCAAAAGTTCAAGAATTCTATAGTTCTATCAGTAACAGTAATAGTAATAGTTGGTCTTATGCAAATAAAAGTAGCAGCAAATTTCTATTTTGAAATAATAATTAATATTATCCTTTTCGTCTCGAGAGACGCCAAGAATCCTTTGGATTGAATCGATCGTGGAGAGGCTCGATCTTTTCCTTGCGTTTTTGCTTTGTAATCTTGTTGGGATCTGCTGACTTGTAAAAATTGGGAGCAAGTTCCGTCAGCCACTTTGCGTCAATGACCATAATGTTTCTCATGTACTCTTTGGTGGTCAACACCAGCTCGTGATAGACCACATACTCGGGATTTTTGTTGAACAAGGCCGAGGATGGGTGAATATACACCTGGGTTCTGATCCACCAACGTCCTGTATCCCTCCTGCGGATCCTTCTTGGCGGCATTGGTGAAAAATCCAGCAGTAATGGCCTTGCAAATAAGCTTGTAGTTTTTCCGCGCGCTGATGAGTAAGAGTCGATATCGATCCATGATGGTCACCAGCTGTTTCCGGACGTCCTGTGCCCGCCTCATGCTTCGTGCCTGAACAAAGTTCTCAAAGCACCAGGGGCTGGAGAATTTGGCAGCCTTCCCAGCCCTGATAGACGGCAAGCAGCGTGAGGTGATCTCCTTCCGCCTGGTGAAACTTGGCTTTGCGCATGTCGGCCTGTGCTTGTTTGTCCTTTGGGCGATAAAAAGGGTTTTCCACGCTCAGCATGGCGGTAATGGTTAGAATTTCCTCGGAACACCCCAAATCGACGGAAAGAATGAGCATCTTAGAAAGGTTTGGCTCCAGGGGAAATTCGGCCATTTTTCGGCCAAGTCTGGAAAGCAACCCCTCTTCGTCTAGAGCACCCAATGCATACAGTGTTTCCAGGGCTCCAACGAGGGTGGCAACCGGAGGAGGATCCATAAAATCAAATCCCAACAAATCGTTGATTCCCATCGCCTTGAGCTGCAAAACAACATTTCCAAGATTTGTGCGCTGGATTTCCGGAATATTCGTGGGCAGCATTTCCGTCTTGAAGGCGTGTTCCGTGTACAATCGATAGCACTTTCCGGGTCCTGTTCGCCCGGCACGACCCGCCCGCTGCCGTGCAGATGCCTGGCTGATGGGTGTCACCACCAAGGAATCCATTCCGAGCTTTGCATTGAAAGCTTTTTGCTTGGAAAACCCCGGATCGACAACATAGTAAATTCCGTCAATGGTCAGGGATGCTTCGGCAATATTAGTGGCCACCACACACTTGCGGGAACCCTTTGGAGCAGGCTCAAAAATCCTCGATTGCATTTCGGAGGGCAGCGCCGAATATACGGGAAGAATAATGAGCTCTGGTGCCAAATCTCCCAAGGCTTGCATGCGCGTATACAACGTCTCACAGCACGTATCAATCTCTTCCTGACCCGTCAAAAACACCAATATATCGCCCGCAGGTTCCGAAAGATGAATCTGCATCACCGTGATCAACGAGGCATCCAGATAATCGCTCTCGGGTTCTTTGGTATACAGGATTTCTACGGGAAAGGTTCTGCCCGGAATGGTAAAGATGGGACATTGGAAAAAGTAGGTCGAGAATTTTTCGGCATCGAGGGTCGCCGAAGTCACAATAATTTTCAAATCGGGACGTCGTCGGCACAAATCTTTGAGCAAACCAAAGAGGACATCCGTGTGAATTGTCCGTTCATGGGCTTCGTCCAACATTAGCGCGGAATATCGTCGCAGATCGTTGTCCGCCAGGTATTCTCTCATTAGCATTCCGTCCGTCATGTACTTGATGACGGTATCAGAGGAAGTCACGTCCTCGAATCGAATCGAATATCCCACCTGCTCCCCCAGAGCGCAACCATATTCTTCCGCCACACGCTTGGAAACGGAAACCGCAGCAACACGACGTGGCTGGGTACACCCAATCATTCCCCTCTTGGTCAACCCCAGCTCGTCCAGGTATTGGGTCATTTGAGTCGTCTTTCCACTCCCCGTTTCTCCAATCACCACCAGGACCTGGTTGGTGCTAATGGCCGACATGAGCTCCTTTTTGAGGCGATAAATGGGAAGCGATTCGCGCTGTTCCTTGATGGATTTGTTGGAAATAATACCATAACTCAGCGTTTTGTTTTCCACCTTTTGTTTCCATTCGGGGGCTCCCTCGAGCTGGGACATGACGTTGATGCTTCGCAATTCCTGGGCAAAATGACGTTCTCCGGCTTCTGGTAAAGGATCTTCCCATGGTCGATTCAGATCCTTGGGAATGCTGTCGATCAATTGATTCGCTTGTGCCTGTCGGAGTTCTCGTCGTTCTTTTGCCAAAGTTGACTGCTGCAAGGCTGCCCGTTGCAAACTTCCATCCGGATTCTTGACAATCTTGATGGGCTCCAAATCCCTACGTCCGCTCCTTCTTGTCTGTCCGCGCAAAAAGTTTGGCTCCGCCTCGGCGAGTTCCACCTCGGTTTCCTCTTCCGTTTCTTCTACCGCCAGCATGCCGTGTTCGGGATCGTAGGTGGGATACTGTTCTACCGGCAGAACCCCACTCTTGATGAGCTGCTGTGCCTCAAAGAGTTCGTGTTCCGTCAATGCCTGTTTGGTCGGACGAAAGCCCCTTCCAGCAGAGTTGTGTTGTTGTTGGTCCCGTTTCAGTTTACCAACGTCCAATCCGGGATGGACAACTGCCGTAGAAGCTAAAGAAGACTTGGTGGCTGTCGCTGTCATCATATCGGAAGGTGTGGATGTTTCCATAGAAGCCGTCTTTCGAAAGGGCATGAGATCACGTCCCGTCTTTTGATCCACGTCCTTGATGGATAAGACTAACTTTTTGTCGTTTCCGCTCCCCATCATACTGATGAGTTTGACCCATACGGATTGTCCCTTTCGAAAATCACGTTTCTCGGAATTTCGGGGAAGTTGATTGTTGTAGCACAATCCGGAAGTGTTGTGAAAATCGTCCAGACTGATGCGAATCCCAAAATCCAATGCCTGTTCTACGCGCCCCGTGTAAATCTCGTGCACCTCCAATGTCGGAGACGAGCGGGGGCGTTTCTTGTCGTTGTTGCTGTTGTTATTGTCTTCCGATTTGGTCATCCACGCGGGAAGATTCGATATCCCCCTTCTCTGGCTCGACTCCACTTTTGGTGCTTTTATACTCGATTCCTTGTCGTGTTCGTAAAATCCGTCGTCCAGCGGAACAGATTTCTTCAAATTGGGCTTGGCCAATCCCGGAAAGTTGGTCGAAAGCGGATTGTTTGCCCCGTCCACTGTCGATTTGAATTTGTCGTTTTCCTTTTTGGAGGCCTTTTGCCGCTGCTTTTTGGCCCACCGTTTGATTCTGGGCGATTGGTCGTGAACCCATTCCAGAAGATTTTTGCATAGACTCAGAGGCAAATCCGGTGCCCCATTTTCGATCAAACGTCCCTTGAGCTGCTGCGATTCTTGCAATAAGTCTTGCTGTGTTCCCAGAGTGCCATCTTGCCAGGGCTTGCAGCTCTCCCTTTTTCAGCTGTGTTTCCGTCAAATGGACAACAAATTCCGTCAGCGTCTTGTCTGTTAATCCGTTCAAATGGGGACTCAAACTCTCGGTGACTCTAGAAGTCAACGCCATGTCCTCCATGCGCTCGATCGGCGTAAAGGGGAGAGACTTTTTGTCCTTCTTCTTCTTTTTGGACGCATCTTTATTGTTGTCCTTGGCCATGGTTGCAGTAATGAAGAGTGGTTTTCGCCAACCAATGCACTATTATTGAAATTAGATGTGTGGAATGAATGAATCTGAGGCGTTGTTTGTCCCTAGCCCTCCGTATCAGTGTGATTTTAACATAAACACTTTTGAACTTCTCTTTCGACCTCCGATCATGGTGAACACAAAAAGTTGAAATCAATAATTAATAATAATCGAGAGGCTGTTTGACATTCGTGGGTGGAAAAGCGTTTGCGGGTTTTGAATCCAATGAGTCGTATGTATTTCAAACCCGCACATTAGAAATTTTATTCGTGTCTCTTCCCGAAATCGGTGGATCATTATTTTGTTGCTAGCTTTCAAGTTTTACATGAAAATGGATTAAGTAGTAGTATGGTATTAGAGTAGTAATGTTATCATGCTCTTCGTTCTAAGTGTTGTCAACGGTGCATTCGGATTTTGGTTCTTGGTTCATGAGTTCTTGCACCCATTCGTCAATGCTGTCTACTTCACATAAATGATTGGTACCGTCGTCCTCCTCCTCCAAGGAGTGAAGCGTGGCATCATCGCGTTTCTCATTTTTCTCAATCTCAGCCTCTGCAACGTCTATATCGGGAGTATAGAAATCTAAAGATGCTGTTGTTGATGATGGAAGCTTATCTTCCCAACTTTCAGAAGGAGCAATCGAAGTATCATATTCCTGTGACCCATTGTCGTCCATCTCCGACTTCTCCGAGTGCGAAAATTCTTCATCGGAATCGCTCACGGTATGAATAATGTCGTTTCTAGATGATGAAACTACCTCTTGTTCCGCTTGCGTTGAAACTAGTATCAAGGTGTCGTTGCTTGAAGCGAGCTCTTCCGTTTCATGAGCAGCACGAGATGGTATCTCCTCGATTGCCGTGGAAAAGGAATCACTGTTGGAGGTATCATTGGGAAGCAAAGCATCGATGGCTACGGACACCAATGATTTCATTGTGCTCGTCTCCGAACAAAAGCTCGTTTCGTGGGAAACTGATTCTTCAAAGTCTGGCAGGGAAATCATCGTTGCATCGCTCATGGCCGTCTGGAAGGAATCACAATCGCTGCCATTTCGGGATAGCTTGAGTTCCAGAATGATGCTTTCCAGAGGGCTGTCCTGTGTTCCTTCCGACAAATCCTCCAGGTCGCCAAACAGTTCGTCCGTGTTTTCGGGAAGAATGGTAAAACAGGGATCAAGATCCGACAAATCCAGAACCTTATCCGAGTGCGTGTCGGCAGGGTTTTCTTCGTACTCCTCCTCCAAGTCATCGGGGCTCACAATGCCAGCTTCTTTCAGCGCATTGGAAATTATGGTCGAGTCTTCGGAATACGAAAAATTGCAACTCTTGTCATCGTCTTGCATTTCTTCGTCTTGAATATCTTCGTCTTCGTCTTCAATCTCTTCGTCAATCCTCTCCAACATGCTGGGTGTTCGAGATACTCCGGAACGAAGGGATGCCGAATCGGAGGTAATGTCGGACACATTCCAATTGATGGCAGGGTTGCAGTTGACCTCGGTATAGTATTCTTCTTCGTCGTCATAGTCTTGGAATTCCTCCTCTGGAATATGGTAGGGATATGTCCTCGGCGAAATGCTGCCTGAAAACGTTGGTGATGAAGACAGGTCTTCCAGTCGGACAAAGTGCCGACGCATGGGACGTCCTCCCACAATCAGTTTTGGATTCACCTTTGGGAGCGAACGATTTCGGTGTCTCACCGAGGGATCTCGCGAGTTTGGTCGTCTCATAAAGCCGTAGCAGAACATACTGGCCACTACAATCGTGACGGAAGCCGCCGCAACAGCAACGGTGGTGGTAACACCCGAACGATACGAGGCCTTGGTGTCCTCCAACATGGTATAAAGATCAGACGTCTCGACCAGAGACGCGTGTCCCTCCGAAAGCAACTCTGCGGAAACTACAGAGTTGGTAAATCCGTTCAAAAAGGAAACATCGGCCAGACCATGATAAATAGCAAGGAAAACCTTGTCTCGGACAAAGTTGGAATCCGAGCTCTCGTCGAGCAACACTGCGGTTTCACCGTTTACAACAATACAAGTATTGTCAGGGTCGATGGGATTGCAAGTTCCTGCAAAAGAGAGAGAAAGAAAAGTTGAGAACAAAAATTAGAATTTCGGTGTTCAACATAAAAATACGTAAACCATTTCGACAACACTCTCGTACGTACTTGAAGTCGAAAAAGAATGGGCAGTGCTGGTTCGGACCTTGTATACCGGTCGTCCTTGAACATCGCACATATCCAGTTCCATTATCACGGCATTGTCAATAGCGCGCTCCATGTCATAGAGAAGCAAATCGTCGTTGATTTCTACCGAGTAGGTGTAAAAGAGTTGAAGTTCGGCGGGGTAGTCTTCGGTGCGAATATTGTCACACTTGGGGGTTGTCAAGGTGTTTTGCAAGACACGTCCACCTCTCAACGATGTGTTGGTGAACGCAGAATTGTCGTCATTGAATGCCGCAATCTCTTGAATACCAGCAGTAATATCAATCCTCCATAGCAGTAAATAGACTGCGAAGATACCGATCATCCGTCGTAGTGTTATTGTATTCATAGCAAGGTTCATCCTTAAGAAACCCATTTTGCAGGTCTTTATCAATGGACGAAGAAATATGCGCAGCATTGTCGGCTCTTTTTGTGCAGTTGGATGATGATGGATGCGCTCCATTCTCAGCTTCGGTTCTTGGTGAGTTGTTGTGTCGATAGTGTTTGTTGTGTGCTTTTGACGCCAAAAATTTGAACCAGTATGGCATTTTTGTACGATTCACAGTGCCTTGCAGCAAAGCATAGCTTCGAAAATGAATCACTCTCATTATTTGGTTGCTTTTGAAAACGGAGAGTTTGTGTGCCGGTAGGTGCAAGAACGTTCTTCGGGTTTTGATGTGCCGTCGAACCTCTATTGCAGGGCGTGGAAAATTGTATTCAAACACATGTTCGTTAAGAGGCAGTCCGGGATAAAGGCATTCAAATTCAAACTTTTCGTTCCATTCAAATCACAACGAAGACTGTGATTCATTGCCAGTGGTTTGCCGCCTTGACTCGATTACATCGCACTCGACGGACTGTTTGGCTGACTGACTCTACTCAACTCAATCCCACGCTCGTGTTCCTGATTGATTCACATCTACTCGTTCGGAGTGCAGCAGCCACTTGGCTGTCGATTCCTACTATGCAGAAACGGGCTTGTTGTTGTCGTCGTCATCGGATTCCTCGTCAGTCTCTTTCGTTTCCTTGGTTGTATATGGTTCTCCGAAGGTGTCTTGAAAGACAATTTCGGAGAGATCCAATCGCGGTGTGGATTCTTGAGGTATCTCTTCCTCATATTCGTATCCCGTTGCCACCATTAACGGGACGGCGTATCGATCCGGAATCCGCAATACTTCCCGGGTTCTTCGGGGATCGAATCCCTCCATCATGGTTGTGGCGAGGCCGTGTGATTCCGCTGCATAAACAAAGGTTTGGGCCAGAAGTCCCGTGTTTTTGTACGACCATGCCTGGATGGGATCAATTTCCGGCATGGGAGATATAGAGCTCATGGCATGCATGGCAACTCCCTTGATCAGATTGGCCGCGTGGCCCTCGCCCAGCAAAAAGCTTGTGCTTAGAGGAAAGGAGGCCCGATAGTTGGGATGCCGGTGGTCTTTTTCGAGCTGGTGAATTCGGTTGATCCGCTTGCTGGGTTCGAGGTCCGACAAAAAGACGGCGACTGCACTGGATTGTTTGACGCGAAACTGGTTTCCCGGGCCCATCATGGCGTGTTCGCTCAGTGTGTCCTTCAAATCTTGGGACTCGACAAGAATGATCTGGGATGGCTGCAAGTTGAAACTGGAAGGGGACCTCTGAATTGAGATTGAAAAAGAAAAATGACATCAGGGCGAATGAATAGTGTGATTCCAAAACGACGAAGCAAATCAAATGGATTCATCTTCATTCTTTCAAAAAGCCACTCACCAGCGTAGAACGCAAGACGTCTTCTTTGACGCTCTTGGGAATCGTACGTCCCGGTTGGAAGCGCCTGCAGGTTTTCCTGCTTTGGATGATGGAGCGAAATATCGATGCCTTGGAACTCATTCTGTATGATAAAACAAGATTAAGTCAGATGCGGAACAATAGAGTCGAACTCTCAGATAGTTCGGATCCAGAAGAAGGTGATGCTGTTGCTATTGCTATTGCAACCGGTTTTGATGCAACGAAAATTGTAAATTGGGAAGCCGTCGAGAGAGAAAGTTCTGTTCATTGGAATGGGACAAACTTGTGCATTAGGAGGTCTACGTAATTTTACGTGGGACTTGTAAGGCGTGCTATGAGTCAGCTTTCAATCGCGAATCAAGTCAGTCACGTGTTTCATTTTCTCATCCGAAATCTAGCAAAAATTTGGGCAAAAGGTAAATAATAGTCAGTTCTACGTATGCTTATAACGCTCGTGTTCCATAGATATCATCTTATTTTGTCTGATGTGGGATAGTAGCCATGGCGGAACTAGTCCGGGAATCGAATCAAAGCATCAGTCGTCTTGCTGTTGTTGTAGCGGCAACGAGAGAAAGATTTCGTGGTCTTGTCGTTCCAGCAAATAAATCTTGCAATCCACGAGGTTGGCAACGCTTGCAATCACGATATTGGAATCATTGACAGCAAAGAGCGCTTCCTGTGGAAGCACGCGCTCGGCGAGGATATAATTCGCCTGGCTCGGTCGCAACAGCAAGGAGTCATCGTCGGGTACCTTGTCGTGATACCGCAAAAAGGTAGTGTGGATAATGTTGGGGATCCGGAGGTGCTTTTGCAAAAGACTATTGTCAAGTTCCATTGCTGCTTCTGCTATACAACGGCGCATGCAATCCAGTCCTCCCGTGTGTTCCTTCCACAAGAAAATCCCCGCGCGATTGCGAATCTCCGCCTTGTCCAATTCCAGTTCCAGCGGACGCCTTGGCCAGTCCGAATTCTGAGCAGCCCGCAACAGGATGGTTTTCCAAAAAGAGGCCACTTGTGTCCGCGACAACAATCCGCCAGCTAGGTTTAATTCGTTTAATCGGTGTGCTGGAAAGAGGCTCGCGATCGTAATATGAAGCGCGTGAAAGGGCAGCTGAAAGAGAAAGTCTCCGGTTCCGCCAAAGCATTCTTTCTCGACCGCGGTGAGAAACTGCTTGTAGTTGGATTCAGTGTAACTACTCGTAGCAGCAGAAACATCCCCCGGCCAGTTCACCACCAACCCGAGGGCAAAATAGTCGTCGTCCTGCTCAAAAAATGCGGACAGCAAAGGGTCACTGAGAAACCGATCATCGTCGTCGTCGTCGTTGACCACCGTAGTCATGGGTGGATTGCTTCGGTGTTCAGCGCTAGAGTTGCGGAGAAGAGTAGGAGCCTGTCATCGTCTTCTTTCTCTGATAGTCTTTGTTGGTCTAATGGATAGGCAGTTTCTGGTTTTCGAAACATCATAGGAAAACGAATGCCTTTTTTCTCACGATTAGAGTGCCTCGAAAAAAGGGGCCAATGCCGGCATAAAAGGAGTGTATTCAAATTTCAAAATCGAGGCCCCTCTTTCGGTTTTACATGATTTTTGGGTCTATGGTAGTACTAACCAATTTTACAGTACAATAGTCCTACTTCTTAACGATCAACGGGATTACTCTTGTTTCTTTTGATCGCGTTTTACGATCGAGCATTTAAGGTTTGAACGGGCGCTCATTAGTCCGATGACAATACAGTAGGACTACAGTAGGACTACGTGTACTGTAAGAGATTTTTTTTCTTCCTTGGATGGAAATCATGATCGTCGATGAAATGCATTACATCACAGTTCCTTTTTTTTCCCAGCATCTTACCAGTATACTTCTCACAATCTCACAACCAACAATCATAGCAGATATCAACCGAAACGAAAATGCCAAAGTCAAAACAACCATTGACAATCGTTCGTGTTATTGTTCTTCGCATACGGACGATGCCCACTATGCACAGAAATATTGCGTTTATCGCAACCTTCGCGTTGATCAACGTCATGCATATGTTGTTGTTGGTGCCACCGAACGCGCTGGAAGTGTTCGACTTGAATCCTCTGGAATCATTCGACGCAAATACCAATTCGAATCGTCGACTTCGCATTCCTGTAACTGACGATAGGTAAGCATCGTGCATGGGTTTTTGTAATGAATTATTTCTCAAAATGTCACAGTATATTTGTTCCTCATGACTCGAAGCATCGGTATTGACAGAAAATAAATTTACCAGTTGCCATTAATTCAGATCATCGGCGTTCAAAAGGGAGGGACCACTGCTTTGGCCGATTGGATGTTCACCGGAGGCTTTCGTCGGTCTCGCGTCTTTGACGGGGAAACCCGGATATTACAACAAGGAGACACACTTTTTCGATCGCGACGACGAATTCGCCAAGGGCATTGGATTTTATGCCAGTCGCTTTGAGAATGAGAAAAATAGTGGTGAACCAACCCTAGATGCCACGCCGAATACTTTTGAATATGCCGATCGTGTCCGAAGCACCTACGAATCCGCCGGAGGGAACCAGGTCAACGAAGTCAAACTCATTGCCATGCTTCGTGACCCTATCGAGCGGGAACTATCCATGTACAACCACATGGCCTATAACTGCCGCGAAAAGAAAAACAAGAATCCAGGATGGTGGGACACTGCACAAAAGTCTGATGGATTCATCATGTCCTTTGACGAATTCGTAACCACTGTCACAATGCCCAAGATCGAGGCTTCAGAAAATTTTGGTCTGTATGCAAAGGACCTGGAAAAGTGGTTTGCTCTGTTTCCTCGAAAGCAAATTTTGGTTTTGAGTTACGATGAGTTTAGAAATGACATCCAAAAAGTGAAAGAGCGGGTTCAAACCTTTCTCGGGCGAACCATTCCGGGCGAGATCGGGACGCACAACGAAAAAGACGACCCTTTCAAGGTCCGGGAAGTCTCGCCCAAGACAAGATTTTTATTGGAAGATGCCTTTCGACCGCACAACGAAAAGTTATATCAGCTTTTGAATGATTGGCCTGGCACCTCGATGGAAGAGAGTCCGTTCCCGAGATTCGAGCGGTAGGCGCTATCGATTCAACAATAAAATGAAATAAGCCCTACAGCTGAAATCGCTGCTGAATTTGTTGTTGCTTTTCGTCTAAAGTTATATATTTCTAAGTTTTTTGCCAAGCATTCATGGCAGCGTTAGCAAGCTTCAAAAGACAAATTTTATGATCTACATTCCGAATCAATTCATTCGAGATCTTCGACGCAATTCGCAATCATTCGTCGTTTAGTGGAACTTCGGTCAAAGGGACGGTCAAAAACGATAACATATCCTCTCGATCTTCTGTAAGATCAATCTCTTTTATGTGAGCAATGGCAGCTTCGAATGAAGCGAGAAAATAACCAATTTCTCCTATTCTGTTGATTCGATCGCAAAGAGTTTGAAGCAAAATACTCAGAGCGCATGGACGTTCCATCTCGGCTCGAACGACGCAGAAGATAAAAATCGGTAGAAATTCGTCCGCTCCCAAGAGCTCTCGTCCGTTGTGTTCTCGTTCGTGGAGCTGCGATATTTCTCGTGCCGCGTCTACAATCGCCCGCAGCTTTACGCACGGTAAAGTGCTCATTCCGACACCTTGTTTTAGTATGCGAGCTACCGACTGCCAGTGAGAAGGACTTATCTTGTCGATTCGAAACATTCCCTGCGGCCGTTTTCGAAGCTCTTGTATTTTGAAATGAACCTCCATGTCTTCGTGGCGCCATCCATTGACAAGAAGTCTCGAAACAACGCTACGCAGAGGAACATATACTTCAATTTCGACTTGTTCACGAACCGCTTCTCTTACTAATCTATCCCAATAAGTCTCGTCGGCCAAATTTTTGTGGATAGGAGAATATTCTCGTCGCTTCGCGATTGATTGAAGATCATCGTTACAGCCATCCAAGATTAAATCCACCAATTGATCCAAAAACTTTTGAATTTGCAATAGTTCTTTCATCGCGCGAGCTTTCAACGATCCTTTCGTATTGGCATCCATAGATTCAACCTCTTGTAGCTTTGGCCCACGAGCCCGTGCTGCATCCACGAAATCTTTGACGATTGCTTTCATTGTGTGCAATAAGAAAATTCGCCATGAATATCGTTGAATACTGCGTTTTAAAAGTTGTTGGGTCTCGTCTTCAAGGCGCTCCGAGGAGCTGTCGAATGTACGTATATCCAATTCACTGCGATCTTCCAAGCCGGCGTCCACACCCAAAAACGATTGTACATACAGAGCAATTTCTGCGGTGCTAGTGTGAAGAGGATTGCAAGTGTATATGATTCCCAGGAGCTCTCTGAGAAATTCTTCTAGCGATTGAGAAGTTTGTTGTCGTGCCTCATCGAACTCGTCATTCTTTCGCTTTCTCCGCCTTTGTTGCAACGTCGACATTGGAGATGACATAGACGGGCTACCAAACACCGCCACGCTCCACCCACTGTTGCTCTCGTTTGGAATCGCAGGATCTTTGGCAAGCTTCAGCATGGACAGTTCCCTGTGCATGTTCGAATTTGTTGGGAGCGAACTAAGAGCAGCCTCGCGCAAGTCAGAAAAATCGTTCCAATATCGAATAGGAGCGTACCATTCACGCCCTGATTCTATGTCATAAACCCATATTGTGTATGCAATGCGGGATCTTATGCTGCCATTCGTATTCGGATTGGAACCAGCGCTTTCGACAAAGCTATTGACGATTCGGGCACTGAGGCCTTTCCGAATCCCGTGCAAAGGAATCCATGCCATATCATCCGAATTTCTACTCGGTGAAAATTGGTTTTCCAAATCAAATCTTGTTGTTAAATTTGATTTCGAACGAATTTCTCTTGCTTGTCTATCACCATAAAATGCTTGTAAATATCCCATGGGAATCAAAGGCGAATCAAATGGCAGTGTAGGTGTTGATGGAGTGCACGTAGCTTTGCGCAAAATACTTTCTTCCGATTTTTGTTTATTCTCGCCATCATAATTGTTTGATATAGACGAATCCAGAATGTTTGACACACCTTCGATGTTGGTATTATCGTCTGGTGATTGTACTATCTTTTCGTTGTGTTCAGCTTCGTCTTTCTGATATATCATCAGGGCAGCCATATCGGGAGGCAGGATCAGTGGGATCAAAATGTGGAGCGAGAGACCCCTTTTCACTACCTCCTCTCCTCGTGAGGAAGATACGAAGTGAATTCGATGATTCGCATTGTCGAGCTCGTTCGGTAAATTGTTGTAATCGTCTAGTGATACGCCACTGATCTTCGCCGGGACGAATCAACTTGCGTTGCGCCAACGCAACCGAGAGAGGATGGGGTATGGGCGGTGATTTTTTGCGAGGAACTGCAGCAGGCTTGGTGTGATAAAATGCAGATGATGGAGAAGGTTGCAACGGTGATATAGAATCCGGTGGAACATTATGAGTTGCATGTTCGGCAAAGTTTTCGGTAAATGCTTCTTGAAGGTCTTCTTGCTCCATTGAAACATCGAGCAAAGAAGTAACATTGCGTTCGCTGAATGACTTTTCTATTGACGACCGCTCCCTTTTTCTGCGGATATGGAGCACCACTGGGGAAGGCGAGTTTTGTATGGAGCGGATTATTCTTTCCTTTTGTATTTTATAGTGATCAGAGCGTCGATCAACAGTGAACCGAGAGGATGAGGACAATGACACCTCTAACAAAAATGCGGCACCATTGATCCCAATGACTACGTCATCACACTGGATTCCGGCAGCTTCGGCTGGACTTTCTCTGTTTTGATTTTTCTTCGGGTCGGAAACAAATCCAATGACCTGCAAGCCATAACGTATGACCGTGTGAAAGTTCTCACCAGGATCCAGATATTGTTGCTCCGTTGAACCCAAAGGATTCCATTCTTCTAAGACTTCCTGCAGCGTCATCCCCAAACCGCGTTGATCGTCTTTGTCCACAACAAATGTATTATATTCAACGTATTTTTGGCCTGGCTGTATTTGTTGGTTCGCCCCTGCCAAGCGGTATTCTTCCAACGCCCGCATTTCTAGATCCCTGACAAATTCATACGTTTGGCTATTGTTTTCTTCATTTTCATTCTGATTCTGTCTTTTGCGAAGAACAGCCACCGATTTGGGAAGTCGTAAAAAGTCGTCGGGAAGATCTACAACAGGGATGTTCACGCGACGACTTGCCGAATTCTCTGTTCGTAGTATCTCATTCTCTTGATCATAATCTCCAGTTTCTCTTGAAGTTTCGTTACTGCTATCTGTCGCATTCTTTGTTGAAATTTCCCCGGATGATGCTTCAGGAGGCACTGGTAGTGATGTAGAAGGCGACGACGTTTTGTTGAGCATAATGTGCTTATAATGCATTTTTCTCAAGGAGGTGGTAGTCTCTTCTGGAAATATTTCTTTCAAAAGAGCAATTCCCGGAAGGTCTAGCTGGTCTACGGGAGAAGTTGGATTCAATTCGAGCGAACCTGACGACGCGGAAGAGGAAGTAGAAACGTTATCGTCGTCATCGTTGTCATCATCAATTTCATCCCCGTCTTCCTCCAATTTATACTCCTGGATCTTTGACGCAGAAGAGTGGTCCAAAGCCAGAGGGGGAGCAATTGGTGACAGTTGCTCGTCATTCCTATTCACTATAATACTCGATGGAAGATCTTCCTCATCGCTCGTATCTCCATCATCACCGTCGAAATCCATTTTTCTTCTTCGTCGTCGTCCTGATCTTCCTATATCATTGTCAACCGGTATTTTTCGAGTATCGAATCGATTTTCTTTATCCGCTTCGACGGTCGTTGATCCTTTTCTGCAAAGTCCAAAACTATCAAAACCAAACTTTATTGCTGTGCTCTCCAATTGGATTTGCTGGAAATGCTGTATGCACTCGACAGAAGATTACTCAAGTGACAAGGTCTCGAATAGGTATTTGTTGTATCATTCTGATCATTGCTTCTTCCCATATTATCTCACAACGGATTTATTTTGCTTTCCACGACGAGGTTTTGGATCAGTAGTTTTGTATGAAAGTGAATCTATGAATTTACGGTAGGTGGAGTAGGATCGTACTTCGATGCAGTTTGTCAAAAAGTACTGAATTAGGCTTGTTTAGATAACGGTCAGCTGCGGAATGAGAACATGCATTGAGCAGATGGTAAAGTGCAACAGTGCCGGAAATTTTTTTGAAGAATTTTGCGGGTCCTGTAAACGTCACACTTGTGCTGATCTTTCTACTTCCGAAACGTGGTAGAAATCTACGACCTCGAAATTGTGTGTTTTTGTGATTTCTCGTGGGATCAAGTGAATGGTCATCGAGAGAACAACAAATCCTGACGAGTTCTGATTGGACAAGAATTTAAAGGATTCCCGGACACGTATATTGTGACAAGTGTGTTCGCATGGTTATGTTTTCTTCGTTCCTTCCAATGCTATGCGACCCATCAAAAGCTCTTGGAAAAATGAGTACGTTTTTCTTTTTCTCGCTTCGTTTTCGTCATCGGCACCATACGACAAAAGCTGAATTACGAATTTCCCGCAAGGTTCAATCAACTTAGATACCATTGCAACATTCTTTTCTTCACTCTCCAAGTTGTCAACATATACCAAACGGCAAAGAAATTCTTCATCTCCAAGTCATAGAAATCGCAATATCACCAGAACAATGAAATTCCTTCCCGTTGCCCTTGTCGCTCTTGCCGTCGGTGCCGATGCACTGCTGACGAACCCTATGACGGATATTAAGAAAGTCCAGGTGTACGTTTTCTTCGTCGTCGTGTTGGCATCGTCCGTTTTCCTTTGCACGCCTCTGGGTCTCAAAATTCCTTAATTCACTTTTCTTTGCAGCACTCAAAGGGCCCGCGTCACAAATGACATCAAAACTCCTGATCCTATCCCTGTGGAAGGACAACAGGCAGCCCTGGAACTCATGCAGACAGGGCGTCTCTACAGATATAACGTTAGTCCCGGCGAAGAATCAACCGTATCCATGTGCGAAAGAGAAATCTGCGATTACACTGGCTTCAAATACTGCGTCGGACTCAACTCGTGCGGATCTGCCTTGATGTTGCTCCTCAAGACGACCGGATTAAAACCCGGCGGCAAAGTTTTGTCGAATGCTTTTACGTTCGGAGCCGTCCCGTCTGCCATTGAACACGCCAATGGAAAGGCTGTTTACGTCGAATCCGACCGTGACCATGTCATGGACATCGTCGATTTGGAAAAGAAATTGAAAGAAAATCCCGACTGCAACCACGTCTTGATTTCTCACATGCGCGGAAAATTGGCCGACATGGATGCCGTCAAAGACCTTTGCGACAAATACGACGCAATTCTGCTGGAAGATGCTGCGCATTCTTTAGGTGTTTTCTGGCAGGGCGAACACTCTGGACACAAGGGTATCGCTTGTGCCATCAGTAGTCAGAGTTACAAGATGATCAATTCCGGTGAGGGTGGATTTTTGTTGACGGATGATCCCGAAATTGCCGCTCAAACCGCCGTTATTGCAGGAGCCTATGAAGGCCTCAACAGCAAACACACAACGGTTCCAGGTCCTGAGTACTTTGAAGGAAAGTCTGTCAAGCATCCCAACTACTCGATCCGAATGAGCAACCTCGCAGCTGCCGTCATTCGTCCACAAATCAAGACCTTGGAAGAACGCATCGAAAAGTACAACAAACGTTACAACATGGTCGTCGAAAAACTCGAAGCGGCCGTCGGAGACCACCTTTACATCCCACAAGTCACACCGGGAGTCACCCGAATGGTTCACGATTCCATTCAATTCAATTTGGATACGAAATTCACACCGGAAATGTTGCAAGAATTTTTGGACGAATGCAGTTCTCATGGCCTTCCCGTCGAGCTCTTTGGACACAAGTCCAACGCACGAAATTTCGTCAACTGGGGATTCGCTCCTGCTGATGAACCACTGCCGCAAACCGCCGAAATGTTGTCGCGTGCCTGTGATTGCCGAATGCCATTGATGTGGGACGACGAAGATTTCGAAGACCTGGCCAATGTCATCATCGAAAGTCTCCAGACTGTCCTCGCCAGGAATAAACTCGACAAGTTATAAAGAACTTTGAAGGAACAATTTGGTTCCCGAAAGTGTTCGATGGAAATCGAGCACATCGTAACAACGCTAATGATTCATTGCGTGTACAAACAGAACAGAACAGAACATACCACAATTTTTGCTGTCTTGGAGACGACAAAAAGAGAAATAAATTTTCTCCATTCAAAATCCACACACAAGAAATTCACACGGAAGAATTTTGTTTTTCGTTTCACACTACGTAGATCTATAAACAATACATCATATACACATACTAGTACATACTGAATCAATCATAATGAATCTGTCTTCTTATTGAAACACTAATTATATCACTACGTGTCGTGGTCACACACGAAAGTACCACGAGAGGAAATTCATTCCATCAAGAGACTATGTTTCTTCATTAAAATCGAATCACAATTATCGATTTTGTCGCTGCAACGCCAAAACGTATTGCAGCCTCTTGGTAAAGGCCACGGCTGAAACTTGCTGCATTCATTTGCTATATCTTGTTCAGTTTTGGAGTTCCGCTAGTTTCAGACTTTTTGGCGCAGAGAGATTCTTCTATATGTCCTTCTTGCTATCCACGTATTCCTTTTGCCACGCTGCAAGGTTTTCTCGCATTCGTTTGTTGAGTTTGCAAACGGGGCGTTGCGGTTTGATTCCCTTCTCAAAGGCGTCCTTCCAGTTATCGTACAGACCTGCCTTTACCAGACACGCACACATGACCGTTGTGGAACGACCTCGCCCGTGCGCACAGTGCACCATGACATCTCCGGATTTTCGGGCCTCCACCGCAAAGGTTGCGGCCTTTTCCAGACCGGCAGGATCCAATGGAACTCCGTCCCACGTAGGAGCATTCAGGTAGGATTTGGTGCGTTTGATGCAGGATTCTGGAAATTCTACCGTCAGGTCGACGACTCCTCCCCAGTCCTTGTCGAGTTCGTGGCCGTAGCATCCTCCTACCCACCAACCAGGTTGGACTTCCGTGGCTACAGGAACGTTGTGGCCGTACAGATTCTTGCCAGCCCAGGTGTGAACATGCGTGTACAAGAGGGATGGGAAATGAAAGGGGAAATAGACGAGATAGCTCCACAGTGGAATATCGCCAGTAATTTTGTTTTTGCCCACTATAAACATTGCCGTCTCCGATTTGAATAATACCGCAATAACTCCATTCAGCACCGCAGAGTATCCCAAGATGATCCTGGGAAGCGCGTCCAACATCATGGCACGTTGTGCCGCTCTGTCTTCCGGAGCCGAGGTCGAACTATCTACCGAAGCTCCATCGGGGCTCAGCAAGCTGTATCCGGCAAGCGAGAGAGCCGAGATACCGACATATTTGAGATACACTCCATGGACTGCTCCCATTGTAGTAGTAGATTCTTTGGGTGTTGGAAAATAGTGTCTGGTTAACACCCTCTGCTGTTGGAAAAATTGTTATTCGGCGAACAAGCCATCAAAATGCAAAAGCAATGCGAGAAGATTCATTCATGACTACAATAGTAAATTCACATAACGTTCCTGTGACCGGCTTGAAGATGGTCGTGCGAATTTCCGAAGGCTTTTCGATGACGAAGATGAACGTTGGAAAAACGGTACGGAAAGTGAACGAGAGCTTGAACTGCGTGAGCGATAGAGCACAACTTCAACATACTTTAGTATGGTATAAAGGTATGGATATTACACTAAACCTTGGTGTGACGATTGCTCGCGCGTACCAGCTAATTTTTACGATCGCAGGCCGGGCCTATAAATGTTACAATTTGAATATATTCAGCGTCGAATACGATCATAAACGTCCGACGGTTTTACCAAGTTTGGCGACACATTTTCGCGGGAAAAACCATCTCTATCGCCACTTCTTCATATGATGTGATTTAGTCCTTTTCGCCTTCTTCAACACTACAGCGCGTGAAACATCGTGACAGGAGCCTATCTTGGAGAGATGATACGATACCATCACACTCGTCACAAAACATTTCGAAGAGAAATACAAGCGATAAAAAGCTTTTGATGCATTCCATCAGTAACGATCTCAAAGTAAACTTATAATCGATACAAAACGATACAAAATACGCAACCATGGACAAAGAAAACACTCGGTTTAACCAACCGGCAACAGCGGCACGCCCGTGGAACATGAACCATCACAAATCATCTCATTATGCTGCCCAACAAAGCTTCGAGAAACAATCTTCCTTTCGAAGCCGAACAGAAATGTCTGCCAAAGAAGAAATGGCCCAAAAGGCTCGTCAAGGAAAGCAATGGTCTCTGAATGATTTCGAGATTGGGAAAGCCCCTCGGACGAGGAAAGTTCGGAGCTGTCTACCTCGCAAGAGAGAAACAATCCAAGTACATTGTTGCCATCAAGGTCCTCCACAAGTCGCAGCTCCTCAAGGCCGGCGTGGAACACCAACTGCGGAGAGAAATCGAAATCCAGTCGCACCTGCGGCATCGCAATATCCTTCGAATGTACGGATATTTCTACGATTCGAAACGAATTTATTTGATTCTCGAATACTCCCCCGGCGGCGAGCTCTACAAGCGCCTGACACAAAAGGGACACTTTTCGGAAAAATTGTCGGCAAAGTACATTTCGGATCTGGCAACGGCTCTTGATTTTTGCCACTACGAAACACGTGATCCATCGTGACATCAAACCCGAAAATCTTTTGGTCGGAGCCCACGGCGAGATGAAGATTGCCGATTTTGGTTGGTCGGTGCATGCGCCTACGTCCCGAAGAAACACACTCTGTGGAACTCTCGATTACCTTCCTCCGGAAATGGTAGAAGGACGAGACCACGACAAATACGTCGATGTCTGGAGTCTGGGTGTCCTGCTCTTTGAATTTCTATATGGAACCCCTCCCTTTGAAGCCGAAGGACACAGCGCTACCTACCGGAGGATCTCCCGCGTCGACCTGCGGTTTCCAGCACGTCCGGAAGTTTCCGAGGATGCCAAAGATCTGATCACAAGATTCCTGGTCAAAGAACCCCACGCTCGAATTCCCCTGAAGGATGTTCCCAAACATCCCTGGGTTGTTCGAATGTTGGCTGAACAAAACTATTAAACGTTGGTACCAACCAAACAGCAAAAACAAATCATAACTGAGAGAAGCCGCCTCGCCATGTCTGAGCGCTCTCTCCAACCGCATAAGGGGAACGAAACGACACTGTTTCGAAAAAGTTAAATACATAGCAGTGGAAAGGCAAGCTTGGAGCTTGCCCTTTCGTCACTGCACAGCAAAATCTTGTAGAAGCTAAGACATTAAAATACGACTACAAATACACGATCTTGAAAAATAATAACTCTATTATTTACGAAAACTAAAAACTCTGTCAAAAAAAGGAAAATTCTCTATGTTTCTATACGTGTACACGTAGTAGCACAGAATGGTAAGAAATATCGCATCTGAAAAGGGCCAATCCTATATTAAGTGGTGTTCACTTCTCTTGCTCCTGCAATTCTTGTACATTCGGCAGTGTTGCTGCCGTCGCTGCAGCTGCGGCGCTCTTCAATCGCCGTTCCTGTCGTTTTTGAATCTTCACGTCGCGTTTGATTTCTTCTTGCGTCTTTTTTCGATACATACTTCGAAACAGTGCCGATTGGTTCTTTTGCAAAAAGCGCGACAAATCCTGGAGCTTGGCGAGAATCATGCTTCCAATTTCGACAAAGGCGTCTTCGTCTTGGTCATTTTCGTCGGAAGGTGTGAAATCTGCTTTCGAGCTTTTTTGTTTTCGTTCCAGTTTTCTCTTTCGGGAATCTTGCAGCTGCTGGTCAAGAATCCGTGGGATTGCGGCCAAAAGCCGCAGCAGGTGTTCGCAGCCATAAATATCCGCCTTCATTGGCTCCATCTTATCGTTGTTGTCATCATTCATGTCATCTTCCAGTACCAAAAGCTGAGAAATTTCGGACGGGTACAAGAGCCGCGTCATGAGTGCCTGCTCAAAATACAGAACAATTCCGTCTGCCATGTCTGTCCATTCCTTTACCAATTGGATCGAAACACCTTTTTCATTATCATTGTCACCATTGTTGTCCTCCTTTACGGGGATCAAATCTTCTTGCTTTACGGGTATTGTTTCCTTCGAGGGAGAGGCGTCGATCGGTGTGGTCGCCGTGTCCTTTGAAATACTGACATCAGGCTTCGTTTCTTCACTCTGCGTTGTTGGTGGTGATGGTGCTGGACCGCTTTCATTAGGTTCTTCTTTGGCTGCTTTTCCGTTGGAGTTATTTTCGGGCTTTGGTTTTCCGTCCCAGGAAATACCCTTTTCCTTTAGATAGAGAGTCAAAGCATCACGAATCGTGACCTTTGCCGGAAGGACATGGACCATGTCCCAATCCGTGTTTTCATCCCTGCTGTCCGTAGCAAAATTTTCGTTGTTGAGGTTTTCCCAGTCTTCTACTAAAATTCTCTTTAGACCGAAGGAAAGCGGTATGGCTTGAATGTGAGAGGGTTGCCGGGTTGTGAGACAGGATTCCAAAGCAAGTTTCGACCGATCCTTCAGAATTTCTTGCGGTGACTTAGTGTTGTTCTTTTTCTTGGCTACCTTGCGCTTATTGGTTGGAGTCGGTTGGATCTTTTTGTTTCCCTTTCCGTCATTTTCTGTTTCCCGTACTTTCTCATCCCAGCGACGATTCAGGGCATCCAACTTCTGTTTCCATTGCTGCAAAAAGAGCCCCCCGTTGCCAATCTTTTTCTTTTTGGTCTTTTCCTTGAATTCGAGCTGAAAGTCCCTGTGTGTCTTTGTAATTTCCTTCATTCTCTCGATATTGTCCGGCGTAATGTCCAATATATCATTTTCCGAAATCCAACGATCCCAGAGGGTTTTCCATCCCTCGTAATGCACAAAATAATGCCATTCGTTTTTGCCATCATCATTCTCGTCGTCATTTTCTTCGTCGTCTTTCTTTCCACTGATTTCTTCGGGCGCCAAATCAAAAATCCCCAGGCAAGAAATCGTCTTTTGGTGATTGATCCCGTACAGCTTTCGTCGAATGCTGCCATAGTAGAGAATTCCATCCTCGTCTCGGGCCAATACCCGTTGCCGAACCTCGTATTTGTTTTTGTGTTCCTCTGGTTCGTTTTCATCGCCTCCATTTTCTGCTGCATTTATGGTGTTCTCATGTTCATCATTAATGGATTCATCGTTGTCTTTTGTTTCAATTACAGTACGTGGGGAGCTCTTCTTCTTTTCTTTTGGTGTCTTGGGGCTTCTGCTCTTTGGTGATTTTTTCGGAGAGGGACTTCTGCTCTTTGGAGATTTTTTCGGAGAGGGACTCCTGCTCTTCCGTGGAGATTTTTTCGGAGATGGTTTGATGTGAACCGACAAGGGTTCTTCCTCCTCTGCTTTGGTGAAACCAAAATCCATGAGCGTTTTAGACTGTTTCACCTCATTGGTCTTTTTGGGTTTCGTCTTTCGGCCCGTTGTGCGCTTCCGTTCAATTTTTCGTTTGCCTGCCATAATGATGATGGTCACTCTCTGTCAAGCGTGTCCTTGTGCAGGATTCTATTATTCTATCCGAGAAAAAATGATAAATGTCAATAAGAGTGTTTATGCAATAGAGCTTGCCAGAATCTGTAACGATCAAGTGGGAATAATTGCGATGAAGAAGCCTCTTCAGATTTCAATCTATGTTTGTTGGTCGATTGCTTCTCACCAACAGCATTTTTTTACGAGCAAAATGAAAAAGTTTGGATCCGATGCTCCTTTGGTGGCGCCTTTTTTGACTAGTACGATTAAGTTTTCGCGCGCCCATTCAAAGCAAAGTTTTTGACGAATGCTTTCTGATTTGGATGATGGATCATCGAATGACATTAATGTGGCATCAACCACGATTGTAATAGGATGGGGGATACAATGAATGCTTTGGGTCACTTGAACCATCCCATCCATCCACAATTACACAACTCGTCAACGACTAACATTCCGAAGCACCAATCCATTCGATTTGTCCTTAGCGCCAACCCGGGAGTCCACAAAAGACCATAGCTATGCCTCGCCGTTTCCGAATCATGATGTTGACAGCACCCATCTTACTCCTGCTGACCACTCTAGTGTCCTATCGTGGACTGGAAGGTGTTTCGTTCGCAGGATCGATCGATCTCGATCATGGCGTTGGTGCTCGTTGGAAAGAAGAAAAGGATGACTTATTTGGGAATGCATCGACGCTGGAAGAAGTATGGAGCGATCTCAAATTCTTGGTTCCAAACAGGGGATCCAATAGATACACCCAACCCACATCGATTGTTGTCCGAGACTTTGAACGCATTGTTTTGGACATGTTGACAATTGGTCACAACGGGTGTTTTCGACGACCAGAAAGCGAGCAAAACGAAAAGAATACCCATGGCTGCCCCGAGGATTGTCCTCTTCATGATTCTGATCCACCATCTTCCTGTGACAGCATTGATCTTGGCAGCTTGAAAGGAAAGTATCGGATAGGGACCTTTGTGGATGGAGACAATGGGCGGAGTTACTGCATTTTAGCCACAATATCCATTCTATATCCCTGGGGTAATGTCATTGTCGACCTCAATGCTGCCTCCAGCAAGAACCTTTCGTTTGACTGCCCCCACCCAAAATTCGATGCCGAGACGGGAGAACAGGGAATACGCTTGTTGAAAGGCACGAGAGCACGATCGTGGATCGTTGCGGGTTCCCACCGAATGGCCAACAACTATGTAGAAGGAACCTGTCAGCCCCACCACTACTTTTCGGACGCGGCACATTCCGTCGACAACTGTTTTCTGGCAGCAGTGGCCGCCGTCAACTTCTATTACGAATCCGTTGTCCACCAGGACTACACGTCAGTGCAATTGCATGGAATGTCCCAGAGCACTTGTGGATCCATCGACACATTTTTCTCCCATGGCAGCTGCGACCGATCGAAACGAAAAGAAGGAGAAGAAAAGATCGATATCCTCCAAAGCATTGCAGAGGCACACCCACTCGACAATGGCAAGCACGCCGTTGCAGGCTCTGGGGAATGCAACCTTTGTGGGAGCACCAACATTCAGGGAAGGATGATCAATGGGGTTGATAGAAACCATCTCTGCGACACGGTTGCGGCATCCACCAACGGCAAATTCATTCAAATTGAACAGAAACGAGAGTATCGGCAAGAATCCGCTGCTGAGTTTTGGAACAATGTCTTCAACGAGGCGTATCCTCGATTTTCATCTCTAGCTAGCGCGTCGAATGCTGACGAAAAGAGTGACGATCGAAATGAAGAGAATTGCGCTGCTTCCTCATAATATACAAATGTTCCTTATGACTCCCGATTGATCTACGTCGCCTACCAAACAATAGAAATAGAACTCGAGCAGAATTCTTCGAATGAAAGAGTAGTAGCATTTTATAGTAAATTTTGTGTTCTAGGATAGCAAAAAGTAACGACCATACAAAAATCTTAAACCGGATGTGGACAATCCAACGTAGTAACAATTTCGCAAAACTTCCAACCAAGGGCTTCCATCGATGATAGCGTTTCCCAATCCGAAAACGATTCCGTTTCCAACGAGCAGCAGCACTCCAAAGACGGCCAGAGTCTGGACGTTTTTCTTGAGTATGATGGATGTATCACTTTCCTCCGAACTACTCTTGCTCAAAGCCTTCGTCTTGGCAAAGAAAATCACAGACGCAGAAGCCATTGCCCAAGTTACGCCAAACACCGAAATCCGTTGCACCAAATCGTCGAGGGTGGAAGGGACGGCCGGTATGGGCTGCAACCATCCCCCATTATAGATAAATTCGGGGCTGTTCAAAACATTCAACAACCCTATCAGCTGGGACGCGAGAATCAAGGCCAAGAAATCCGATGCCCACAACCCCGGATCCAGGAGCAAGGAAACCTCGGGCGACATAGTCGTTGTCGCCGTGGGCTTCTTGTCATCATCGCTATCGTCATTCAAGTTTTTGGAACGAAGCTGCGTCCTTCTACCCATATAATTCCATTTTTGTATTGTCAAATCCATACACGTCGTTGACGGAAAGTGATGTCGATTGACAAGACCAAAGCAAGTCGACGGCTGTATCTTCGTGACCAAGACGATGAGATACAGGGACGATATCAGTAATTCGCAAATTGACAACATCATGTTTGTAGATACTTATCGATCTGAGTAGATGACAAAGAGTATATCACTCCTTCTCAATATTGTCGTCATGTCTGTAATGGCAGCAGAGTTTTCATTTTTTCTCAAATTCAGGAAAAAGCACGTTTTCAACATCCCTCACATCTACGAAAATTTGACCAAGTCGACTAAACACTAAATTACATTTTATCAGGTGTTATTTTTGCCGTAGCCAGACAAGTCGGAATGCATCGGGCCATGGACGATGCAGAAGGAGGAAGGGAACTTCTAGCCCCACAACTACGTGTGCAAGATTCGGAACAATAATATTCCCATCGTGAGAACAAAAGCCCATTCCAATCATGGCGATAGTGGGACAAGGCAAGAAGTTTTTCGGCGTCGATTGCTATTGCGTTCCCATTCATGATCTTCAGGTTTTCAAAAGTCCAAACGAAGCGTTCGTTGTTGATTTTTTTGCACTTTTTGTAAGAGCAAGCAAGGAACTCAACAAGTTATAGCACCTCGGGAACGTCCAGTTGTTCCGGTCCTTCCTCCTCGTCCTCGTGCGAGTTTACGGGTTCCGTTTGGACCGTTTTGAGTTGCAAATCGTTCTCCAAACAATCCTCCGGTAGATCCTCGTCCACGTAGGCATCAAAATCGACGGGAACGCGTTTGCCTCGTCCCACGTGAAAGCCTCCCATGAAACAGACAAAGCTCAGCACCAAACTGGCCGCCACGATAATGACAATCGCCTCTATCGTCAGCGGATTGTCCTCGCTCAGCAATCCCGCGTGGTGAATAAAGACGCTGTCGGCCTGACCCAGGAATATTTCGCACCGCTGTCCTCCCCACTCGTCGAGACAGTGACAGAGCTCGCCGCTGTCACCACCGCTCTGGCACATGCCGCCGTTGAGACACCGCCATCCCCGATTTTTCGACAACGTGGAATTGGAAGTATTGGCATTGCACTCCTGAAAGAGAGTCTCGCAGTGAACTCCCATGAACCCGCCGGTTGGAAACAAGGGGCATCCGCAGTAGTACTCGCTGGTCGTTTCGTGGATGATGCATTCTCCTCCGTTGAAACACTGGAGGGGACAATTTTCGTCGTGCTCATCGGGGTCCAGCTCCGAGGCCATGAATGTTCCAAGGCCTGCCATCTTTGTTTGGTGGTGGTGTTCGATTCAAGCGGTAATGAAACTTGTAACCTTGCGGAGAAGAAAGAATTCTTAATTGTTAAAAGGCTGCCGAAGATTAAATGTAGAAAGACTGTCCAAGAACAAGACGATTGATGATTATTATTTTGTTGAATTTACAGGGGAGCATTTGAATTCTTCGCTCTGTTCTGTGCGTAGTTGTGAACTCCGCTTGGTCGTACAATGCATTCAAAACGTTTCTAGAAACGGTACGCGTCAGGCATGCTCGAAATTTCCATCATTGAGTGGTATCAAAGTCACGTGCTTTTGGTCATCGGCACGGTATTTTTGAAAAACCGCATTACGGTAATTAGGAAGAAAGCTCGTGCTCGTTCGTTGGAGATTTTAGAGGTTGCGAAACATCGTTACGTCTTACTATTCGTACTATAGTAGTATCATATATATAATATATATGATACAAATGCAGCCTTTTGCGCGAGCGTGACGACGATTGCGAATTCAAATTTTCGGGGGAGCAGTCACACTCTTTCACGCGCTCACGTTGATGGTACGAAATATTGTAGGTCCTATTATCGATAATATACTCAATGCATCGTTTGAGGTTACTCAAACTGCGAATCTGGCATTTTCCACATGGTTCCAAAACATTGAAAATCATAATTGTCCCAATCCAGACTTATATTGCAAGAGTTGGCGAAAAGAATTGTTGGCATCCATAAAAAAGTCACACCGAGAGATCACTTTTAATTAACACACCAATCTACAATGTCTCGCTTTAATTCTTCCAATAAGCGGCGGCCACAACAAACCGAAAGCGAAGACGTCGAACAACAACAGCAACAAAAACAACCGAATGATCTCATTCCCCCCACTCCGAGAGACAAGAACGATGGGAGCGGCATTACTGCCATGGGACTCAAGGTTCTGATTTTATTGGCCGTCCAGAATTCGTCCAAGAATTTGTTGATGCGATACGTCATGAAAGAAAAGCCCGAGTTTCTCACGTCGGCTGCCGTCATTGGAAGCGAGTGCACCAAGCTCTCGCTGAGTTTATTTTACATTTTGTGCATCGAGAAGCAATCCTACCAGACGATTGTTCAATATTTCAAGGACGACTGGAAAAACACCATGCTGGTCACGGTACCCGCCAGCGCGTACAACCTCCAAATGACACTCGAATACATTGCACTGGCGAATCTCGATGCCGCCATGTTTAGCGTTTTGGTACAGACCAAGCTATTGTTTACGGCCGTCTTTTCCGCGATTGTCATTCGGAAAAAGTTAAAGTATATACAGGTCATCAGTTTGACGCTATTGACAGTGGGGGTGATGCTCTGCAACATGAAATTCGGAGAAGATGCCGGTGTTTCCAACACCAAGGGCATTATGGCCACGCTGGGCATTGCCGTCAGCAGCGGCTTTGCGAGCGTCTATACAGAAAAGGTTATCAAGTCCCAGCGAAGAAGTGTCACGGGCCAGTATTCGCTGGCGTACACGCAGGTTCAGCTGGCGAGCATGAGCCTCCTGACGATAGGAATCTACGCCTTGGCGGTGGATTTCCAACAAATTGTCCAACACGGGCTCTTTTACAATTTCAACCTGGGGGCCTGTCTGACGGTCTTCAATTCGGCGATTGGTGGTCTGATTGTCGCGGGCGTTTTGAAATACGCAGACTCGGTCCTCAAGGGGTACGCGACGGCCATTTCCGTCATTGGGACGGGGATCATGAGCATGCTGCTCTTTGGCACACAGCTCCATGTGGTGTATTTCATGGGCATTGTCAACGTCGTAATGGCTGTGCTGCTCTACAATGGCAAGAATTTTGATCAATACGTCTGTTCCTAGTTGGACGTATAGTGTACAGCAATCATGTCGAAACGAAAATGGGATTGGAATTTACTTCATGACGCAAAAACTATACTCTTTACACGATCCAAACGAATTTCGAAGGAAAACTGGAAACAAAATTCCGAGAGGTTTCAATGACGGCTTGAAATGAAAATGAGCGAGCCCATGATTGCATTGCTCTGTCACACAGCAGCAGGATACACTATAATTCTACCTCTAATACGACAACTGTGTATGAACTCTACTCTGCAGCTAGCACTTTGCACTCGCTGGCTAGAGTAGAGTGTATCTACAAGATTGTAAGGATAATAACTGTTACTAATAATTGTAGAAAGAATATCAACAACAATAGCACGCGGCAGAGGAGCAAGCTGACACGGAATTCTTTTTGTTAGCGGTATAATTCTCAAGGGCTATTTCCAATAAGTGATACAGTACTATCGAAAATATCAATTTCTTGTACGAGGGTGTCACTGTTGGGTGCTCTCTGGAGGATCGCTCCTGTGTATCCCTCACATCCTGCACTTGCGAAAACAATCTTTGGGTATGAGCAAAAAAGGGCTTCGTTCTCCCCGAGTGTGACCCTAACGAAGGACCTCTTCTTCCCCAGGGAGAAGCATGTAATCCGGATGAGCCATTGTCTCCTCCAATGATTCCTGATGGAGGAAACGGATGATACTACTCCAACGGAGGCAAGCGAGGAAAGGGATATGATTACGGATACGGTACCCATTATAGAGGCTACTCCGGAGGAAGGGAGGATACTAAATCGTCCAGAATAGGTGACCCTCATCCCTGAGTATAGCATCAAATGATGTTTGTTTCAATATCCCGGTCGCGCCAACGAGATCATCGCAGGTATGCATGAGGTTGCTAATCTTTCGCGGTGACCATGGCTGATAGCATCGAGGGATGCATCCGAAAAGAGAATAGAAGGAAACTTCGATATAAATCGTCTTGAATATAATTTACTGCAGAAAAAATACACAATAACGAACAGAAGTTCAAAATAAATTTGCGTTTATAGTCATGAAATAATGACGGTAGGATAGAGTAAACCATGGTGATATAAAAAATGAGAGGACAATTTGTCAAAAGTCGTCTCCAAAGGTCTGTTTAGGCTTCTTCTCGGATTTCTTTGCCACCAAATGTTTCCGCCCCAAAACAGTGATCGAGATCGCTGAAGCCTTTCGATTCTACTTTTTGGTTGATAATTTGTCTGAACTTCATCCCTTGTTCTGGACCAAATATAAACCACAGGAATCGGAGAAACCCTCCCTTGTGGTGGGACATGCACGCGACGTTGGTTCTAGAAGTCAGCAAGAATTTCACTCCTCCTTTCACTTTCGCTAATTCGGCATTGTTTTTGTTTATCATATACATAAATCCAATCATCATTGTGGGGGTAGGTTTGGAGTACTTTCCACGTAAAAAGTAACAACAATTGTTTTTCGAGGCGTCGTCATCTAATTTGCATTCCAAAAAGGCAGTTTCAGCATAGCTGAACGAAGGATCAAAGATTCCAAAAAATGGGCCGAGATTGATCTTTCCGGGTTCAAAGATTGTAAAGTTCTCGCTAAATTTCTCGTACCCGTAGGTGTCCACAGCCATGCAATCCACCAAAAGGGTGTCATCTGTGGTAAAGTCTAGACTTCCTTTCTGGAGTAAGACTTTGCCCGATTCGATCGAAGTGGCACGTCCCATTCGAACAACATTTTGAATCTTTTGGATCATGCGCAGTTCCGTATTATCAATGGTTGGACCTTTAAAAACCTCGGGAAATGGCCTATTTGGATCCAATCGACCAACAACATTCATTTTTTCGAGTCCCAGGAAGAAATCTTGGGTGGACGTGGCCTTGACAAGTTCGTTCGAAAAAAAAGTATAGATTTTGAAAAAATCTTTCGTGAATTCTCTCATCATATACCAAACATCGCGGGACACAATCCATTTGATTTGAGATTGATCAACTCCGTTCTCCAACAACTCCACGACGGCATCGGTGCCCGTTTTACCGCATCCGAACACAATGTAGTTATTGTATTTGCCACTCTTGACACTCGAAGGTACCTCGTTGACCGGCACAAAATTTACGCTCTTGTCGACGGGAATGATAGGTTCCTTCCGCATCGACGGGACCTTGACGTCCGATGCGACGGTTACGAGCTTGCCACACGTCACGGAGATGATCTTGGATTCATGAATGATGTTGTGGGCATCATTGTCCTTGTCGAACTGGTATTCTGCGCTAAAGAAACACTTGACACGGCCTGTCTTCTTGAAATTCTCGCAGACTTGCTCAAAATACTCCACAACTTCGGCTCCCGTGGCGCGATCGTAAATGTCATACCTCTCCTTTCCCTTACAATTCCGATGTTTTCCTAGTGGAAGAGAATTCACACCGTAGAAGCAACTCGGTTGGTGGAGTTTCACGAACGGATAGGCTGTGGTCCAGTGGCCACCAGGTCCTTTGTTCCGATCGACAATGATAACGGTTGCCGATTTGCTTTCAGTGAGGAGTGTATCCACAAAGGACATGCCCGCCAATCCGGCTCCCACCACGAGGTAGTCGCATTTCAGTTCTTTGGTATTGTTTCTGGGGTCCTTCTTCGATGTCATTGTGATGGTGTTGGTGGTGTTTGTTATGATTGATTTCAAGAGATTTCGCTTGTAGAAAAATGTATTGGTTTTCCTTTTTTTGTGAGGTTACTCATTCAAGCAGACGTAAAAGTCATCCGCAATCCCAGGTTGAAAATCAATCGAACAAATAATAATAGGATTGATAATGTGTAATTCAAATCTATTTCCTACTTTATCGAACAAACCTCAATTCTCACGAGCCAATAGGATTGTTCAGAGTGGCAAAAAATGAGAGAAAGGTGAAAGGTGAGTCGTGAAATCATACAATTACTGCATACAACATTTTATTTGTTCTCTTTTTCGAAAATTGATCCGTGTCAGATTTAGTGGCTTCAGCATCCTCCACCAAGTTCTTCTTCAACCATCATGCATAATATTTATAATTCGAGAGTTACATAAATCGCATCTTCTTCCTCTTGCTACTGATCAGTCTTATGTAGCGGCAGCGGCGGGGGAAATGATGATGTCCTTCTCCCCCTCGTTGTCCCTGCCCGCCCCTTTTGTTATTGAGGAATGTGTTTTCTCGTACTACTACTTGTAGTTGTCGTATAATTGGTTGCTACATATGCTAGAGATATCAATGAGATCGTGCTATTGGAAATCTTCTTGATCAAGACTAGTTGTTAGCGCGCAGGCAGTATGTTTGTATGCCTCCTCTTAGAGCGTCTATGACAATTAGTACTAGAGAAGCATTCTAGCTATGAAGGGGGAAAAGCCGCTGATGGTGATGCCCTACACCGACACTTATTACGTTGCAATATGCTCTTCTGCAGATGGCCTCATTTCTATCCTATCTATCATTAGCGGATATAAGTGGGGTTTCGACTTGAGTCGTCTTCAAGAATACAGGAAAAAGAACCAACCTCTGTGCCATGAATCGATGGATTTTGCTCTTTCAAAAATTGGTAACGTTGCATTCTCAGGATTAGTTTCTATGGGTATCATTTAAACCAATAGATCGAGAATCGAAGGATATAAAATCCCTCAAAAGTTTTTGTCGCGTGCCTGTTATCGGCATTCTCGTCATTTTCGATACCAAGAAATCCATCCAGAGGGAAAGACTTTTTTCGCATGCAGCAACAGGTTTTCATGAATAACGAAAGACTGTTCTTAGCCTCATGAATTTCGTTTCACACTATTTCCGAGACACCCTTCTTTCGCTCGCCAATCCTGTTTTTTACCACGATCGAAAGGTTTGGACTCCCGGCATTTGCAGCAATTTGATTTGTTTGTACCCGTGTCGAATCTTGTATTCGATTGTTCGGAAATCCTTTCGGCTGACCCTGGATGCCTGTTTCCGAAACTCGGAACGCACGTGCGCCGTGCTGCTGCTGGTTTCCGATAAAAGACTCGAAAAGGCTCTGTCGGGCTGAGCCAAGCTTCGATCTTTTTTGCAGGCTTCTCGGAGCAGGGTTCTGTACAGGGCCAAGACTTCCTTTTGCAAACCGGATTTTGCAACCATGATGGATGACAATTGTTGTTGTTGTTGCGTGTTTTGAATGACGGAAAGGTGGAAGGTTCCGACGAGTCTCAGAGTGTTGCTATCGGAGGCCTCAATGAAAAAATAATCAACTTGTTTCGACACAATGCTGTATAGGCAGATTTTCTCGATCGACTCGTTGGTGACGCTTATAGATTAGCTTGAATCGAAAGAAGATGCAATTGGGACCAGTGCTTGATTGAGATCGAGCGTTCCTGTGCTTGCATTGAAATAACGACATCTTTCTCGTTATCGTTTAATCGAGTATGGTATCGTCCTTTTTTGATTTTTTTTCAAACTTGCGAATGACGGAATTTCAAAACGTGTTTCCAAATTTTTGGTCGTGAGAGTCAAATCAATCGATCAAGATTTGTCAAAAGTACAGAATTAGTTGTTTCGGAGCTTATCGAGATGCTACGAAACTTGCATCGATGAATGAAACAAACTGGAGCCCACCATGTCCTCTTCTCCCACAAAAAGCCAATCTACTACTAGTCGCTTTACAAACCATCACTTACAACCACCATGGACCCACTGGCAGGCCTCGATAACGCAAACCAAGGACCGCTCCTGACGGACGAAAAGGATGTTGTGGATATCAACACGCTTCGATACAACCTAATGCACATTGATACGACCCGATCGGTCATGAATATCGCTTCGGGATGTGTTGCGGGGATTTGTGGTTTTACGGGGTGGCAGGGACTCGGTAAGCGAAGTTCACTTTCGATGTTATTATTGTTATTGTTGTTGTTGTTGTTTTTGTTTCGCTGGAATCGGGATCTGCGAATCTTTTGAGACGCTGTTATTACTAGTATCAAGGTTGTGTATACTCACCATCCATCACTGTTGTTGTTTTCATTCATTCCAACACCATCAACGCAACAAAAGCTTGCTTTTTGGTCCTCCATCTCACCGTCATGACGATAATCTGGGCCACAAAACTGAATTGCCAACTCAAGTCTTATACGCGGCAATCGATATGGTCGTACGCCACGGCAAATGTGCAACAAAGCGGACTTTCCTTCATGCTCTTCTGGACACTCTTTTATGGGCTTGTGTATTTGTACTAAGATTTGGTTTGTGGAAGAAGAAAAGGAAAGCCTCGTGTACTTTTGCAACAAACACTATTCACTTGGTTCCATCCAAGGGGTACATGCTTTCAACTGCATACTCCCGAATTATGGCGTTGAAAAACGGAACTACAAAAGCATAAATTATATAAACGAACTAATGAAAGTCGTATAATTATCATTGTATCTTGTTTTAATGAAACTACAGTTGCTACAACGTTTCGTTTCGTTTCGAGATGAAAGGCCAACCCAATCTGATGATAGTTTGAGGAAGAAGGGAAGGTTGTGGAAACGGATTTTCTGAACTGCCGCTATATATAATATTCAAATCCACTATCTCCGCCGAACGATATGAGCGATGCATCAAGGTAGCTCTATCATCGACGACAAAGTTCCGCACAAAATTGTTGACTTTTCCTCATGATTTTTTGTTCGTATATTGATTGTATTGAAAAGTGAACCAGGAGCACGAACGCAACCCACAGAAAATGCCATTTCCGAACAATAGATTTGCCAATCCCACAATAAAATATTTGCTTTGCTACTACCGAGCCGCCCCAAAGGCTTCGGGCATTCGTTCGACGGTATATTTGTACCCACTGATATACATGCAGGGGACACCCGGTATTTTTCGAATCCGTCCCCGCAATTCCTTATCGCATGTGGCGACAATAAAACACTTCCACTGGGTTGCCATGTTCGTCAAACAGTCATCGGCGTATCCCTTCTTTTTGCAGTTACACGGGATTCTCTCGAAGCGGGGGTCTTTGGCCAACCGCAATGCAATCTTGTATTTTCCGCCCAGTTTTTCGAGTTCGGCCATGACGCAGTCCGTCACACAGGGTATGCATTTGGCCAACAAACAATCCATCATGGCTCGGATCATGTCCAGTTTTTTACTAAATAAAACAACATAGCGTTCACAGACAAAAAAGAAAATTATGAGAGACGAGAATGATGAATTTTGAAATTCTTCAACGAAAGAATGAAGTATCCTCCCACACACAAGACGACACATCGTTTCGGAAAGTTGCCTTCAACAGTTCCATTATAACTCCACTTTGATCTTCCTCATTCCAAACTTCATTGCGCAACATATTTGTTGCTCGAGAATGACGGATATGTCCAAAGGAATTCTCCAAAATCGAAGTTCTTGTTGTCGTGACTCACCGAATGCTGAAATTGATAAAGTTGGTATCCACCAGGACATGGTAGGGAGGACCGAGCTGTTCGTTGTATCGAAAGAACAGGGACGCATTGGCCTGCTCGATTTGTCGGGGCTCCTTTTCCTTCTTTTCTTTTGCCAATTTCTTTGCTTTCTGCTCGTCCAGGTTTTTTCGCACACGGGTGTCGTTCGGTGACATCATCCGCTTGGCGACGGCAAACTTTCTCGTCTGTTTGGCTTTTCCCATGGTTGTTCGTGTTGTTGTTGTCGCCTCGTTTGTTTTCAATAGAATGGATGGTTGTAATCGGTATGATATTATTTGGCCTTGCTGGAAAGGAACTATAATGTCGGTTGCCAATGATCAAAGGAGTAGGCTATCGAAAGAGCCTTTCGAAATAAGAATTGGAAGATGAAAAATTGTTCCAAGATAGGGATTTACGGAAAATCGCGGATTTGATCGATTTAGACGGTTGGTTCGTTGATGCCTGCACGTACGCCGGACGGACTGTACCGAAACATCTGTCCTAATTTTTACAGAAAGTTTCGCACACCAATGGATTATAACAAAACTACGATAAATACCGATAAATGTGCATTGCTGCAATGAACTAACTGGTTCATTTACTTTCACATTATTACTCGAAATCGACAATAGAACGATTCGGTTGACATATAGGTATCACGAGAAACCATTCACAAGAACCGGAAAAACGGTGGTGTGGTTCTTTCTCGGATAGTATCATTGAAAGAAGGAGGAGCTTCAGATTCATTCCTTCTCTTCACCTTCGACTGGCTTGTCTTCGGCTTCCTTTTCCTCGGCTGGCTCATCCTTGGATGGTTCCTCTTCGGCGGGTTTGTCGGCCTCGTCTTCCTTCGCTTCGACAACCTGGGACTTTCCTCCGAAGCAACCACTGAAGAACGAAAAGATCTTGTTCTTCTTCTTGCAGCCCTCCTGCAAAGTCATCTCCTTCTCTTCCTTCGCAGGCTCTTCGGGTGCCTGTTCTTCCTTAGGGGGTCTCTTCGACGACGGGGTTGGTTGCGACTGAACGAATCGATATTGTGGAAAATACAAAAGCAGGAGTGAGATCATTCTCGAACGCTTACACATGCTGAACTGCATCAACGAGAGACGACATACCTTCGGACATTTTTGAATTGTTGTTATTATAGTGCGAGAATGTCTTTGAATGATTTCAAATTCTGATTTTATGACCAATTGTCGAAAACCTCGGACACGACAATTTACTGCGATGCTGGATGTGTGGTTCTCGGCGGTGCAAAATGCATTTTGTACCAATGCGTTGGCTTCCACATGTTGTGTTTGAATAGGGTCGAGCGAGACCAGCCTTGGGTGTCTTTTGATCCTTTTCTATTGGAAAGAAAGAGAAGAACATCCTTTCTCTATGGCAAATAATGAGGGGAACTAAGGAAAGGAAGAGAAGAACATCCTTCCACGATGACAAAAAATGAGCAAACAATTTTGTGACAGGTATTTAATGGGATTATTAAGTATTGTATGGGTCAGTCGGCTCGCGCGAGCATCTGACAAGATTATTTCGATTCCTACCGTATACATGAAAACCTGTGATGATGCTTTCTTTCCATCTGGCGTTGGCACTCTCTGTACTAAAACGTTATCTTTATCACAAAAGTAGAATCGCAAGCCTTTTGACGTCTGACTGCCGTCGATTCGATAGCAGAAAGGACTTTAAAACATTAGCGTGAACCCGCCAAGTCAGGAAGCCGATAGATTGTAGATACTGACCAGTTCCAATCGATTTGAATCATCGCGAAGTCGTAAATCGTTGGAGACTTTGATTTTCTCCCATCGTAAGCTCATAATGGTCACCACATCAGCGCTTCGAGCTGAAAGACGAGCTCCCTTGCCCTTCGACAACGTCATTCTCTACGAAAACTATCCAACCACCTGCATCGCATACATTTCTCCCAACGAAAGCACGCCTCGCAAAAAGAGGTTGCCCTTCGCTCCCGATGCATCCGACAAGGAACGCCTCATCCGTGTGCTTCTGCAGTATGAGTATAGCTGCGATAACCATACTCTCAACATTCACGACAAAGATCGCCATAACATGGCTAGCCAAGTTCTCTGCGGAGATCTCAGTGCTTCTTGGGAAATGACCATTGCCGCTGCAACAAACACCAACGATGCTGATTTTGTGACGAACGCTTGTGCTTTTCTGACCAAGTACATGCTCCCCAATGCATTTCATATTCAGGAGCAATATATGTACCAGATTACAAAGCCTTTTGACATGAACTGCATTCACGCCGCCAGTCGCCTCAGGCTCATCAATAACATTAGTATCTATCTTCCAGGATCTGGAGGAAACAAACTGTTTCAAGACGAAACTTCGCTCAAATGCGCATTTTATCGCATGATGCCCACGGAGTGGCAGATGAAGTTCGATGAAACTGGCAACGTACTCCAGAACCCAAACTATGATCTCAATAGGCTTATGCATTTTATGGAAAACCAGCGGTTATCCGGCTTTGAGCGTTGTGACTACGCAATTCAAGGAAACGTGGATTTTCCTTACGATGATCGTTACCAGCCTTACCCGCCTCGATTCCAAGGTAATGATTACGACCATCAATACAATGAGTCTGGTGAATACTTCGAGCAAGACACGTACAACCAGGCTGTCTCTCATCGCTACAACAACCAGATCAACTCCTATGCAGCCTTTCATAACGATCGATACGATCAATCTTTTGACCAATGCAATGATTATAATCATTTCGGTCAATACGATCAATGCGATCAACAAAATCAGTACGATCGATACGGCAACCATGCTAGGTATTGACTGCCAGCATCATTTTTCTCATTCTTCAACACGGAGGGATATCAATTCCCCTAGTCTAGTAGAGATGCGAGAATGTTCGACTTCTTGTATATCAAAATTGTGCATTGATTAGAATAATAAGAAAAGTTGTATCGATTTCTCGTCTTTCTTTGAATAAAATCTGTAGAATGCTGCACCTGAAGCAACGGTCATTGCAATCCAATGTTTCTAATGGGTGCTGTAAATAATCTATTGTTGTGTGCGTGTGATCGCATTTTGTTTTGCATATTGTATGGATTTCTTTCGGATGAATCATGCATTGAACATGCGCTTCGCCTTGGGCTCTGCCTCCCTGGAGATGTCCTTGACGGATCGCTGTCTCTTTTGTTCGGGTCTCGACTCTTGCACAGGAGTATCTTGTTTCGATGTGGAAGCCTTTTCGAACAACCACGGTATCCTTCGAATCATGTAATAGGCAACGCTAACATTCGTGGTCGAGGACGGCTGTTTCGCGTTTCTTCGTATCGGAACATTGTAGGCACGTTCCAGTATTGTGGGCCAGAGCGAGGAAGGAATATTCTTAGCCTGGAGTGCCCTCCGTCCTCCCCGATTCAACGAGAGCCACCAGAATTTTTCGTCGTCCCAGGATCCATCCAAATCCAGGCGTTCCAATTGTACGTTGTGCTTGAGCGCTGACACCATGGCCTTCTTGACTTGCTTTTTGATGGGATTTCTCAAGACGTCGAGCCATTTAAGACTTTTGGCATCGCTGAAACAAGAGGCCAGTTGCAGCAAACCACTCGAAATCAAATTGTCCGAAATGCTCAAGGTTTGTATCGACGTTCTGGTTTCTGTGAGCATTCGACCGAGTTGGATCATGTGTTCGTCCTTCAAGTTGTTTCCAGACAACTTCAAGTAGGTGAGATTGCGATTCTTTAGTAGCGCCGGCAATAAGTGTTGGCTGACGCCGGGAAGCGCGCTTCTCGGATGGGACAGATTGTTTTTCAAGCCCAGCGTATGCAATTTGGATTCTTGTGCACCCACGATTTTTCCGAGCGCTTCTATCGCACGTTCGTTGCAGACCATGTCGTAAATTTTGAGCGATTCCAGGGTCGGATGGCCTATCAGATTCTCCAAGACCATGGGAAGGTTGATTTGGGGATACGCATTGTTGATGCTTTGTGTCGTTTCCACGGGACGTCCATTTTGCAGCGCCTTTGTCTTTGTGCCGAATTTGCAATTGGCAAAAAATATCGACTTGATGCTTTTGTTTTTTTGCAGCGCCGAGGCCAGCAAAAGAACATCGTCCTCTTCGAGAATGCAGGTGCTCAGCTGCAATTCTTCGAGCGTGTTGTTCACACCGAGGCCATCGCAAAAGCGACGAAACCCCGAGCTTTCCAATCTTGTCCCCTTTAGCACCAACGATTTCAATCGTGCTTTGTCGTCATCCTTGTCCCCTGGATTCTCATCAATGTTGTTGTTGTTGTTGTTGTTGTTGTTGTTGTTGTGTGCAGTGCTCTTTAGATTTTCCCCAATGATACCCAACCCCGCGGTATCAAGATTGTGAGCAATCGGAATATTTCCCGCAAACCCGAATCTTCTAGTCGTGGGTAGAACGATTCGTATCAATTCCGAAACCAAACCCGAACAATGAATGATATCGACGTCCGTGTTTATTATGTCTGGCTCTTTGTCGATTCGGTGAACGATTGTTGATGTGTTTCGTTGTCGCAACAAGTCTCTCGCTCCTTCGAGAACGGTTGCGTCGATTGAAATGTTTCGAAATATCATCTCGCGGCTTTTGAAATGTTGCGGATTCTCGCCATCGCCTCTCAGCATAGAAGCAACCGCAGATGAATCAAAGAAGAACCCATCAATGTTGAGTCTCTGAACGTTATCGGTGTTGTTGTTGTTATTGTTATTGCTGCTTACGGTCTTGCCGGTGGAAAGCCTCCTCCTGCTGTTACACCGACCTATTTCACGATTAGCATCTGAATACCCCATGCCATCAGAGTTATAATATATATGATAAATTGAAGATTCTTTCCCTTACCTTCTTAATCTCGCTTTTGCCTCTTTTTCTATCATCTTGGGTCACATTAGGCGTTCGCGATGAAATTGAACAGAGTGTTCTTTCTTCTGAATCAAGCTCTGAAATTTCAGTCGAACTTATCCTTCCATCACTCGAGAGAACTGAATCGAATTATTCGAAGTGTTGAATCAACAGTCATCGCGCGCTACTTTGAAATCAGTTCTCTAAAATCTATGGCTCTTGCCCTACAGGTTAATGATAGTCGTAGTCAACACTTATGGATGTTGGTATTGAGGTTCGCTGTTCGGGGCTATAAAATAATCGCTGGCACAGGGAAAGGTGAGAAAGTACTATTGCTTAACAAACCCCGAGGGACCAATAATTAGACTTTGGTTTATACCAGCATTGAATTTATCTCTAAACTGATCACGGAACGGCAGTCTAATTAAGAAACGCACTAAAGGGTTCGGTCTATAGCCCGTGAAGCCACAAATGTCGGTTTTAATCGTTGGTGGCATTCTCTCTGGCACGATGGTCGTAAAATATTCAATTACCAAACTCTTCAAACTTATGGTACAGTACCAGCTTCCACTACGAGAAGCTCCCATGCCGGAATGAGACTTCCAAAGCAAGACCAATCGGTTAACCGCCTTCACTTACACACTGCTCACGCACGCACACAATCCGATACAACAGCATCAGAAAGAGGAAAATATAAGAAGTCATCAACCAGTCAACCCTAAGTGTGAGAGCTGTGAGAATATCATTCTTCATTGACATTTTCCGTCTCCTGAACAGACCTCCCCAAACCAAATGTACCAAGCAAGTCTATTAAAACTTCACGAAAGCCCACTGTTGTGCAAGCTATAACATTATTGTAGATCATTAAGGGTCTCGGCTTTTTCAATACTACATTGGGAGTGTCGAATCAAAATATCACTGGAACTCACTCCCTCTATGCATCGAGTTGCGAACAGGAACTCGATGCGAAAGCCAACCAACGAAATCAAGTTCGGGGGAGGAAGGATGGGGACTTCCTTCTTCGATCAAACGAGTCTGTCGGTGCCGTCCACCCGCTCCATGTCGAGCAGCAACGACAGCTTTCATTTCGACAGTGACGACCCCTTTGACTCGTTTGTAAAGTCCTCCTTTGAAAAGGAACGACCGAAAGAACGACGCAAAAAAAGATCCAGCAAGAAGCCGGAACAAAGTCCGAGACAAAACAACTTGGAACAGTTCCTCGTGGAATCGCAAAGTCGAGGACTTTATCTTTCAACAAAAGACAATCGACAAACAGAAACAAGACGATGACTTGAACGAAGCCTTTCGAGATGCCTTGGACAGCACGGAGGTTAGCAGCCTCTTTGATCGGGATGCCCTCACGGCAGCCACAAAGTCCACCAACAAGAAATCCAGACGCAAGAAAAAGAGATCCAGCCGAATTAAATCATCACATTCGCAGCACCAACAAGAACCAACTCCAAAGCAGCAGCAGCAGCAGCAGCAGCAAGAAGTAGAAGAGTCACCCATCCGAACAGACGTGGCAAAAGTCTTTCGAAGCTCCCTCGCAAACATTTTTGACGGACACGGCTCTTTGGATTCCTTTGCTTCGTTTGCTTCCGAGGGAAGCTTATCTCTTCGGAACTCCGGAGCTCGAACCACTCTGCAGCAGCCAATCCCAATCGAAGACGTCGATCCGGAAAACGAACACCTCGATCCAGCATGGGTTCCCGAGCCAGCCAGGGCTCACGATCACGATCTTCCACACCCACAGGTTCACGTGCAAGCCAAGGTGCGCGATCACAATCTTCCACACCCACACGGTTGAATGGAAGTGCCACAAGACTTCGCATCGGCATTCGTCCACGCTCATCCGTTGGCTCCAATGGAAGCGTCGGAAACAAGGGAAACAACAACAGTCTAACCAAAGGACTCGGTCATCTTGACCGACAGGGCCGAAGAGATCAAATGAAAAAGGGATACCGCTCCGGGGGATCGGTTTCGGGGATGAGCGCCAAGTCCAACGGCACGCGGCGTTCCTACAAGAGCACGGGCTTTGAGGGAGGAGCTCTAAACGCAATCATGGGAAATGAATCCTTTGCCAGGGTTGCCACGCGTGGCGGAGACATTGCCTCCTTGTCGGGAAGCACGGTGGCCAGCGCTCCTGCCACGGAAGAATTCCTAAAAGAACGCAGGGCCAAGCAAGGACAGGATCCTCGACACGGCTTTGAAGGAAAAATGGTTGCGCGAACAAAGCCGCAAGGTGGAAGTCAAGCTGGAAGACCATTCCGTGTCCTCGCACGACGAACTAGCCCGAAAGGGCCTCGTCAAAAAGATGAAAAAGGCCGTCCGCAGGACGAAATCGGGTGCCAAAAAGGCAGCACATGCCGTGGTAGATCCCAAGCGTACGACAAAGAAGGGTTACAAGGTGGCTTCCCGACGACGAGGAATCGCTGCAGCCTTCCGACTTTGACGAAAAACAAAAGGAAAAGCGCGTCCGATCCAAAAAGCATGCCAAGAAAAAATCGACTTCCAACACTACCGCCGAATCGATTCGAAGTCCATTATCGAAAAAGCCCAAAAAAGCAAAGGCACGAACTTCTCTGTCCAGAACTTCCAGGAGTGAAGACAAGAGAGGCAGCAATAAGTTTAACGATAGTTCCAGATTGCACGATAGCATGTCGGAAATGTTTCCGGATTTCAGTTTGACGGAACACTCCAAGGTCATCTGGTGGGATATTTAAAAAAAAAGAGGGAACAAAACAAAGCGGCAACATCTTTTACCGCAGTATAATAGTGTAATAATTGTAATAATGACTTTCAATGATTTATCACACGTCTATCTATGGTATTAGAATAAGCTCAAGGCTGTATAGAGCAAAATCGTATTGTATCCATCATTTTAAAATATCTCAAGGAGACGAGTGTCGTCTCTTTTTCTTTTTCTTCTTTCTGTGTGACGATGACTCCCGGTGCCTCGATCTCTTTTCTTTTTTGCGGTGACTCTTCTTGCGACGCCTTCGTTCGTCTTCGCTGCTGTCGTATCGATCGTCGTTGCGTCGTTTCAGCTTGCTGCTGTCCTCACTGGACGGATCGCTGTTGCTTTCATCGCTGGAAGCATAGTGTTCCTTGTAACGTTTTTTTCGACGTTTACGACGGTCACGGCTGTCGACGGAGGAATCGTCGGAATCATCGCGACGTCTCCGCCGCCGATGCCTTCGTCGATCGCTCTCCTCACTATCATAATGTCGATCCTTTCGACCGTTCTTTTGACGAATGTTTCTTCGCGTTTCTTGCTTTCCTTTTCGCTGCGTTGTTTGGGAGGCAAGATACTGCTGCTGCTGCTGTTGTTGCTGGGCATGGCAAAGGGATTCCACCCGCTCTTTTGGCATTCCCGGTCACCCTTTTGGTGTCCCCATATTCCGCACGCCAGACATCGTACGTGCAAAATCTGCGAGCCCAGTGGCTTGAAATGGACCATCATAGGCTTGTCCGAATCATTGTCGCCGGCACTTTTGCGTTTGACGGCCATGGGAGCATTTTTCAATTGGGGAAATCGCTCAATCTGTTGTTCGTAACTCAAATTGTTTTGCGTGCTGCGGTTTTTTCGGCCAACCTCCTTTTCCAGAGCCGATCGGGAATCCCGGGAAGGTGCCTTTTTGACGTCACCTTCGTTATCGTCTCCTTCGGTTTTGTTGTATCTCGAGTCGGCCTCCACCATGGAACCCTGCAAGCTCGGTGTGAACTTGAAAGTGTTGTTGTTGTTGTGGTTGTTGTTGTTGTTGTTGTTGGCACCATCGTCATTGTCGTCATTTACTGGCTCCTCGTCTTGATTCTTCGAAGCCGCCGCTGCTGCTAACATTTGACGAAAGGCCACGGCGGCCGCATCGTCTCCCGGCTGGATTTGTGATAAATCATTCGTGTTGCTGCTGCTGCTCTTTTGCGCTCCGCTTTTTTGGTTGCCATTTCGTTTCTTTGGTTTCCATTCCTGGTGGGGCATCGTACATGAATCTTAATTGAGCCTGCGATCCACCAATTTCCCCCCGTGTGGCCAATTCCAATTCGTGGTCTTCCTTTTCTTTTTGAAGTTGTTCTTGTCGTTTTCGCAAGCGTTCCTTTTCTTGCTTGGAGTGTTGCTGGGCCTCCCACACTTGCTTTCGATTGGTGTTGTTTTGTGGATTAAAGCCCTTTTTGGACAAAAAGGCCATTCCCTGCACCATGGTGAATGGGTTTGTTGTAGTATTGATATACTACTAACTGTTGTTGTTTCGCAGATGGGAGAAGAACGTCACGAATCGATTCACCGATTATTTCAATCGTTTTGCAAAAGGATTCTCACTTTCACAGATCAGCAATCCAGATTCGATCAGATCAGATCAGATCAGATCAGATTCGATCAGATATTATTATTTGCTTTGGATGATTTCGATCGTCAAATCTTCCGGAAACGTTTTATCATGAGACCTTCCGCAGCAGACGGACAATGGAACACTCGCAACTCGTTTTGCTATTTTTTGATGACATTTTACTTCGTCTCCGAGAATGAACGAAGAGGCCCAAACGAGGTCTCATCCTCCTCCTCATTATCGTTAGCACAAACGACGCGTGCACTGAAGTTGTGTACGTAGGATATGTGCATTCATACTTTTGATATGATAAACCTACGTACGCGTCCGTACGACGTACGGAAATACATTGCTACAAAATCATCCGCCACTCCAAAACCTCGAACTCGAATCAATCCATCAAAAATGAAAAAAAAAATCGACCGAATGGATTGATTGATTTGAGATTGATTGTCATCATTATTTCGAAAAACCGAAAACATATTTTATACAATGCCCAAAAGCAATCGACAATTTCAATTAGACAGTTTTCAACTTGAATTCGAATTCGTCATCGTTGGTTACAATGGTTTCGGGAGGAACGTGCCGTCTCTGCTACAGTGCACAGAAAGAAGATGCACCATCGGCATCATTCCAAGATCAAAAAAAGAGACGTCGGCCTCGTCGTCGAAACGACAATGCATCGCAGAACCAAGAGCAATCGCCAATACAACAACCAAATCTTGTCCTGATACAATATGAAAACGATGATGCAAATGAAGGGATCATTCTCTGTAGATGGCTGCCAACGTCTCTGCCCCTGAATCCTTTGGTAAAAGCCAACGAGGCGGTCGAAGAAACTGCCGACAGTGAAAGACACTTTTTGGAATTCGATGAGACCGTAACTGTTGTTCCAAAAACAAGGGAGAATATGGATGGCTTGTTACGGTCATTGGTACAAGAAGGCAAAGTGATTGACGCATTGTACGGACCGTGGTTTCTAGGAGACACAAGTAGTAACCTTTCTGCCGATCGCCGGTGTCTTGCGATTGAAGCCAAGGAATCCTCGGTAGGCATTGCGCTTCCACTTGCTTCTCCTTCCGTCACCATTGTGCCACTTCAATCCATGGTGGTGTCCATTATGGAACGAAAAGATACCAACAACAGCAGCGATACAAATGAAAGAATGTCCATTTTGAAACAGGCCTTTTGGAAACGACAATTGGTGGGGAAAGTGGTAGCATTCGAGGATCAATGGAAAAGTCGGATACGTCTAAAGAGTGATAGGAAATGATGAGAAGAACATCAAAGATGATTTGCATGCTGTGGTTGAATCTTGCACGCCTTTGAGATTGGCAACCATGGAATCACCAACTTATGTTTCACACATAAAAGACAACAACAAAGGAGAATTAGCCTTGCCCAAGAACTTTTTCATGGTGTTACCAAGTACATACATTACTATTCAACCAGCAGCATCTCCGCAAACTTCTATAGATATTACTGAATCTTCCAATTCTGTGACTCCTCCCACTCCTGCCGCATCGCTGTTGAGAGACACACTCGATTGCATTTTGTCGAGGGGTGCTTGCGATGGGAATGTTCCCCGGACTTTTTTGTTGTCAGGACCTCCAGGTGTGGGAAAAACCTTTTCGGTATCGTGGGCGGCCAATGTTCACAAAGACACCGTCTTGTGCTCGATTCGGGGATCGGAGCTCCTGCAGGAAAGTGGCAGTGCTGCACGTGCTCTGGAACTGGAATTTCTCAAAGTGGTGGAAACACTGCGGAACAAAAATAACGAAAATGCTGCAGCTGGATTGGTCTTTTTGGACGAATGCGATGCCTTGGTGAGCGTGGAGTCGATTGCTGCCATGCTGGCCGATCTGTTGGATCGAGTTTCGACCAATGACGACTACTGTTGGAAGCGAATCGTTGTGGTGGGAGCCACCAATCGCATCGATTCCATTCCGTCTTATTTGAGACGGGCAGGTAGGATTCGATCGCGAACTCCCTATGTCCCCGCCTCCTGCCAATATACGGGCAAAACTCTTGACTTCCTTGCTAACAAATCTTCAGAGCAATCAGAACGAAGAGGAAAAGACAAACGAGTTTGCCTTGCCCCTTGAAAAAGAAATTAGGGAAATTGCCGAGCTCTGTGTGGGATACGTAGCAGCGGATCTATCGGCATTGGTACGAAAAGCTTGGCTCCTTTGTTTACAGGAGAATAACGACAACAACGGTATCACAATACATCATTTGGAACAAGCTCGAAGCATTGTGGGTGCTTCGGCATTACGAGATGCAGCATCTGGCAGGCTCCACCAAAGATTACCTGGGACGATATTGCGGGAGATCCCGGTGGAGCAAAGACTGCCTTGCGGCAGGCCATTGAGTGGCCGCGTTTGAAGGCCAGAGAATTCGCATTGTTGGGTCTGCAACCCTGTCGAGGCATTTTGCTTCATGGCCCACCGGGCTGCGCGAAAACAACGCTCGCCAGAGCAGCTGCGGGGTCTTCGGGTGTTGCATTCCTTTCGCTCAGCCCTGCCCAAGTGTATGCTTCCTCGTACGTCGGCGAAGCCGAACGCGTTGTCCGACAAGCCTTTCATTTGGCTAGAGCTACAGCTCCGTGCATTTTGTTTTTTGATGAAATCGATTCCATTTTTGGCGATGGCAGCAGCACCGATGGTGGCAGCCTGGGAGGCGGTGGCCGGGGAAGTTCTGCCGAAGCCCGAGTTCTTTCTACCTTTTTGAATGAAATGGATGGAGTGGATATCGCGGGAACTGAAAAGGATGGTGTCTTGGTGTTGGGAGCTACCAATCGCCCGTGGACCTTGGATCCTGCCCTCTTGCGACCTGGGCGATTGGGAGACAAGATAATTTTCATTCCGCCACCCGACAAGGAAGCGAGACGTTCCATTTTCGAAAAGCAATTTCTTGTTTCATCGACAAACAATGATGATGAAAAGAGTTGGGATCTAGATGTTAGCATTCTGGTAGAACTTAGCGAGGGAATGACAGGTGCTGAAATAGTAGGCGCATGCCAAGAGGCAAAGATTCAGTGGATGCGAGAGGCAGTTCTAAAACTGGAACCATTGAAGGAGGAAGGATTTCAACAACAGGATTGTATTGTGAACGCTCTCATGTCCATCAAGCCGCTGCTTTCCAATCCCGAAGCTCTCGAAGAGTTTCAGGTATTCGAAAATCGCGACAAGAAAAAAATCAACCTATAGAATAATTATACAATGATAGAGTTTTGAAAAACGAAAGATTGGTGGAATGAATTTTATTATTTCTTTGGCTCGTATTGAACACGATAGAACGACTTTGTTTCGTTGGTCTGGGGTGGTCGTTTCATGTCGCCGTGCTCTGAAAGCAGAGCTCGGATCTCATCCACTAGCTCAATACCCGCGTTTGGATTCTGTCGAAGCGTTCTCATCTTGGTAAAGACGGTAAATTCGCATTCGTGCCCTTTTGAGAGGAATGATTTCAATCGATCAAGCTTCCTCTCCAAGTCATTGGATTCGATTCCGGCTTTGAATCGAAAGGACTTTCGTTCCTTTTTGTTGGATGCAGCTTGTCGCTGCTTTTTCTGAGCCTGTTCGTGCTTGTACTCCAACTTGGAGAGCTGTGTTGCTCGAATAACGGGAGGATCCCCATCTACGTTGGCTCCAATTAAATCCAGATCTCGATCCAGCGACAATCCAATAGCATCCGACAGAGTGGTGACTTCCACAGACGAGGGTGTGTCTGGACCTTCGTCAATCACCAAACGAACAGTCACTTTGTCGGCAGAAGATTCACCGGCATTTCTTATCAACCTAGAAATCAGATTTTCGTTGGAGATGACGTTGCTATCCTGTTTACCCTTCTTTCCCTTTCCACCCTTACGACGGGATGAAAAGGTTCTCCGCGTTTCATCGCATTGTCCGAACAAGGTTGTCGAGTTATATATTATGTTGTTATGCAATGATGGGTTACACGAAGACCCACCATTCGTCGGAAAACTCCCGCCTGCGTATATTGGCAACGACTGCGAAGGTATCGTTGAGTAAGTTCTGCTGGGTGTGATTGCTGACAAAGATCTGATTTTCCTGTAGTTGTTTTGGAGGATTGGGGAACACGTTGTGAATGCCGATGGGCGTGAACGGATGGCACGGCAGGGAGCCGAAACTGCATTGAAAAGTTTGTTGGTAGAAGACATTTTGTCGTTTCGTTTGGAAGAGATTCAGGTTCTCTAATGATATTCTTGGTTAAATCTTTAGCGCTTTTTGGTTTTCCTGTTTCGTGTTTCATCAACCATTTCCATGCTAGATGGGAAACGTCCTATCTCTCTGTCATTCCCAATCGATTGTGTTTTTGAATCTTCCTCGCTGAAAAAAAAAATCACAAAAACATTCCGAGAAAGGAAAAGAGGGACCCCTGCCGAAAAATGAATGATGATGGACGCATGACTGACGCGGTAAATTTCTTCAAAATTCAAAATCGTTCCAATTCCCATACAATGCGAAAGCTGCTTTAACCCTAACCCTACGATGACTCCAACCGAATTGCATTTCAGAAGCATCATGGTGTTGTGTTAAATCTCTAGTTGCTACAAGGAATTGACGTACGATGAGTTGAACTAAATCGTTATTGTTTGTCCTATTCATTATGATATGCTGCTAAGGTGGTGAGTAATTGGGTCTCAAGAGAGAGACGGAGCGCAGGAAGATGGATGGGTAGATGAAAGATTGTTTTCACATGCTACCAGAAAATTGTTTCCAGGATGAAGTTAGTACTGCATTTCAACAGGACCGAGATAATCGGTGATGATGCTTGTCCGTGTTACTGGAGGAGTGACTGTTCGAACCATTTCGTTCTGTTTTGTTGTCCTTGAAGCGGTTGTCTCCCCACTTTTCTTGCTGACATTTTCACTTTCGTCGCTCATGCTGACGATTTCTGGGTTTATTATAATGTCCTTCGGAATTTCATTACGCGGACTAGGTTCACGTGATCTCGATAATGATCTCTCAGAAACAGGCGCAGAACACTTGTTTCCACACTTGGGACAATACTGCCAGGAGCTGGATTCCATTGGCGTATGGCACGACGTGCAACTCCTTCCATTGCTGCTTCTTCCATGACTAAAACTGGAGCTCCGAGCGATGCTGTTTTCCCTCCTTCGGTGCCTTGCATTATGTATTTCGAGTCGATCCTTTTTACACATGCTCAAATAATCATAATCGGCGGTCGTCGTTGTGAATCCGCACTGCGGGCAGTCCAGGCAGTCGATGCCTTCCGAATTGCAGACAAAGGGCATTCCGCCAAAGAGATTGAATTTCGGAGGCGAAGCTTCGATCAGATCCATGTGCCCGGTGCATATCAGGCAGGGGCGATCCGATCGCTTGATGCGACACGTCATGTTTCTATCGTTCATAGTGATGATAAGCTTTTCACGGACTGTAGTTTGCGATATTCGCTTGGATTTCTTTCAAGGACGGGTTCTCACCAAACTATCACGTCGTATGGGAAAGAGGTGCAACGAGATCAGAACCAACTCGGAACACTTGTTACTTGTGGAAACAATGTCGTCTAGCCCCGAAGCTAATGTGCTCGAACTTTACGATGGGGGCCTGTATTGATGTGTACTATGATGTGAGAGCAATACTTTAATTATCCGACAAAGAGGAAAAATTCGATTCGGTGTATGACGATAGTTGCACCGCCGAAAATTCGAGTGAATCCACGTTCTGAATTAAAATACGATTCCTGAAGAGAAGTGATACAAAGTCGGATATCATGAGCGGAAAGAACATCAATGAGCAGAAAAACGCCAAAAACAAGTGACCCTGCGCGTGCACATGCGTTGACTAAAGTGCCGGGATCCTAATTAACCGTCTTTTTGTCTCATTTGTCGACAAGCTCGCGAGCGTCCAGATTGTTTCCCCATACTAAATTTGGTGATTGCGATTAGGTGATCATTTATCACTAACGGTTAATCGCGAGAGCCGACAGAGTCGTAACTGCTTTTCTGATAGTAATCTATTTACGGGGTTCAAAACCGAAGGTGAATGCCCTAATCACACAGTACGTTTCTCATAGTACGGAATTTAACGAGTCGTGGTTTTGTTGGAGAGGGAAACCATTCTCTACCGTATGTACCTATTGATAATAGATATCATTCTTAGTATTCTCTGATATGTGGTGTGAAAGTTAAAACTTTCACACCTGGGATTAAAATCCCATTGGTGGTCGTACGTCATAAAAAAACTTTTTTGCTCTAGTAAAAAGAGATTTTGAATCGTGAAGACGACCACAAAAGAAGACAATCACCATGGCCAAATACAACGAATCATCCGGCTTAGTTCCAGAAACGGGTGACACCTTTGTCGAGTGTGATTCTGATGATGGAGTTCCTACTCGAAACATCCACAATGCGAAGTTTCTGGGTTGTTGCGGCGACTTTCGTGACGCAATTTTGCTGTTCAACGGATTCTTTATCGGAAACTCAATTGTTGGGATGGTGTATGTTGGCGTATACGGCCTCAATGTATGCATCAATCCCGACGGCTGCTTTATTCGCGATCCCAAAGACGATAGGGTCGTCAATACGTTTGTGGAAATCGCTTTGGGGATTGGGGTCTGCTTCGCTGCGATCGGTGTGTATGGCGCCCTCCGGTTGAAAAGATGGGCAACCACCACGGCATTGATTTTTTATTCCTTTATATGGCTGGGAAACGTCATTGGACACGACATTTTTGGAACCCTCATCTATTCTCTGGTTTTACACACCCATTATACTCTCATCACGCTCATAAAAAAGGAGGTAGGACCCGAAGTGAACTACCAAAATGTCGCGATTTGGTACGGCAGTGTCTAATATATAGGAGTATCCATCAATTTACGACCGTATAAAGAGCTATATTCCTAGCGCTAATTAATAATATATGAAAATTTGTACCATTACTTAAACTATTGCTAAGACTTGTATTCATCTTCGAGAGCTATCGTCACGATGATAAACCGAAATAGAAACGACTCTTTGCACGAAACATCACGGTGTGATGGCAGGAAATTTTCCACTTGCGTCAAATTCCAAACATTCTTCGCACATCACAGCCAATAGTCCTTTGGATAGCCTTGCATATATTGGTGTTTTAATAATCATCGACCATGGTTCTCGCTTCGAGATTCATTTTGTCATTCTTGGATAACAAGAAGAACACTTGCGGATACGCTCGGATGAGAGGCGTTGGTATTCTCTTGGCGTCCCTTCTTGGACTCGCCATTGCGGCATACTGTGAAATAAATTCGAAAGACCGAAAAGCTGAAAGAGGAATTGAAGCCAATGACGGCAGACAAACTGGCTACGATAGTCTGCATCGACGATTGTAGGCAAGAATAGCGGACGAGGATATTCCCAAGAGCAACTGCCAAGTTGTCGGGCCATATTATCCGGAGTCCAGTTTCAATCGGCAAAGGAATTGCTTCAGGTATACTCCAAGATGCAAGAGCCCAAGATCGGAGGAATAAATAAATGCAGTACTTGATTAATTCGGCTTTAAAATTAGGATGTTATTTATGAAAATTGCGTTGTAGAGCTGTACCAATCAGTATGATTTTACAATTGAATATACAAATATTATGTGGTGGGAAAATTGGTAAACAACAAAATTCTTTTGTTGCCATGAGAAGTGTTGGGGGTTAGAATGAGAGTGGTAGAGTAGGAGTTGAAGGGGTGCGTGTCGTGTGTCCTTTTTGAAAGTAGTAATCCGTTGCAATTGATCGATCACGAGTCATGATAGAATGCCTTGTTGTTTGTGAAGTTGAAAGGGGTTTCGGATACCAATTTGACAAGAATCAAGATCGTTCCATTGTTTTTCATTGATAGGATAATGAATCAACTTGCGCAACTCGTAAAACATTCTCGGAACGTCACTCCGCCTTGTGTGTCTTAGCCTCATCGACAAGATGCCAGTAGAATGATAATCAAAAACTTGAAATTTATCTGTCTTTCTTATCAAGAACCTGATCGATGTAGTTTCTCCACTTTCCGATTTGAAAGAATATGCTCTTGTGGCCATTCTTCATTCGTTCTTCCACCTGTTCCAATTCTTCCTGTGTCGTGATGCGTCTCAGCGGCTCGTCGGTGGTCAACGGATCCTGCTGCCGAGCAATGGCAGTGCTCAGATCCATATCGAAACAACGAGTCACGTGCTCTCGCATGTTTTCCACTTCATCCTCTTTGGAAATGGTATTCCGCAGAAGTTTCAGAGTCATTTCGGGAGACGGTCGGTGGAACAGGACGTGGTGTTTCGTCGGGATCCAAACAAAGGAAAAGCGATTCTCAAACAAAATCATCTGGCCCTCGACATAGCGATGGTCTCGAAAACCCTTTCGGGATACCTGACCTCGTCCGGGAAATCGTCGGAATTCGCCGGTTCGGTGGTCGCTGACGAGCTTCACCGGGGGGAGGGCGGTGGAATTGCAGGGTTGTACATTCACGGTAAAACTTGTTTTTCCTCGGGGAACATTGGCATCTCCCGTCACTTTGGTGGCAATCATTTCGTCTCCGACGTAGGTAATGTTGATAACTTGCAAGCCTTTTTCGTCCCCGTAGCTGCAAAAATTCAAAACAATGACAAGAAACAGAAGTTAGTATGAGGGTGGCCAAAAGAAAAAATACAGTCGTCATTCTGCCAAACAATAAGAATAACTTACTTTCCAACCCACAGGCCTTCCATGTTCAGCTTGCGGCAAGAATTCGCGTGCATCGGTGGCCACGTCGGACCACTTGTCAATGAACAATTTTCTTTTCCTCCTCGGTGGCATCCTTCATTTTCTTGGTTTCCGCAATCATTCGTTGGGCCTTTGAATACATGAATGTAGGATCCCGGCTCTCACCCTGCTTGATGGCTTTCTCGAGGGATTCGACACGAATTTCGTCTTTGAGGGCCTTGGCCCATTCCAGGTTTTGTCGGAGGCATTCCAGGTCTTCTCTGAGGGAAGTGAGTTCTTCGCCGGTGGCAAACTTCTCCGCTTTCAAAGCCTCCTTTTCCAGGCGCGCCTTACGCACCTCGTTCATGGCCATGTCCTTGAATATGTCGTCGTCATTCTCAACGGCATCGTCCTTGCTGCTCATGAGTGTTGTGGTTGGCAACGGAGCGTCGAAGGATGCCGCCTTTTCCGCAATGGAACTGCACGACGCCACGGAACAAAATGCATCGGCATGTGGCAAAAGATTCTGCAATAGCAACAGAGAAATTACCGAAAGAATATGTTCGATTGAGATCTTCATGATGTAATGTTCTGATGAAGTATGTATGGTATGAAATGCTAGCTAGTGGCGATAGGATATAGCAACTGCTGTATATGAAACAATGATATAGTTCGATATTCCAAAGATGGAATGATAAATGATACGGTGGTGTCTATCGAGGTGTTCGATTTTGTGAGAAAGTCATTCGCATTTTCTTCGTCGTCGACGATAGGAAGGAAGAAATTCTGTGTCTGTGTGTCTCGGAATCGACGACTCATCTGTTCGCTAATGCGGTAGGCACGAGGAATGTAGGAATTCAGAAAATCGCAGATTGCCATCACGAATGACATCGAAATCCCCCGTTTCATTTGACAAGAATCCTAATATTCCGATTCGACTGTGTGTCCATCATTCCCTGAGCAGATGATTTAAGTCGCGATGTCAAACCGGCGAACCAAAACTTAACGGATGCCTACCCTTACCAAAAACAAAAGACCAATCAAAAATACCTCTAATCGGAACCAGAACTTCATATGGCGACCTGTGGCCACGTAAGATTCGTCATTCGGTTCGAATTTCACGAATGGGAAAAAAAAGGTTCTGGCGAGCAAGCCGTCCTTCGGGGTTTTCAAATTAGAGATGGGGTTTTAATTGGAGGGATTTCATTATTTTGGGAGATAAATTTGTTTCCCCCAAGAGAAACCGAATTCCTATTGGTCGATTCGTCTTTGGCAACATTCAAGGGCGAGAGAGGCTGCCAGCATGAAATTTTTGGTCGATTGGATGGATTGATTTTAATTCATTCATTCTTTTACGACGGGGGGACAGGAATCTCTGCCTCCCGTATTTTTATGGGCTTTTTATGTGAAATTGATAAAAATAATAGATATCGTAGTGAGCCCGATTTTCTTGTTTTGTTGGGCAGTCGCATCGAAGTCGCACCACCAAACCTAAGTAATTAAAAGGGCGAGAGTCTCGCACAATCACCCCATCCTTTTGGACTATCTGTCAGCCGAGGATACCTTCGTCAACAACGAATTATAAATCAAATTAGGAATTCGTACTGTGGGCAAGATCATTGGATTGCGTTAGCTAGTGAGAGTTGCATTTTGAATCATTGCAAATCTCCGACCGATCTAAGTCGATCTACATCCAAGGACGGCTGTGATTGGAAAACGTATTCGTTTATTTTTAGATGAATATATTCCGGAGGTTCTTACTGGGGAACGAAGAGCAACAAAAGGTCGAATCACCATCCAAAGAAAAAGATAATCATTCCTTGGTCCAATCCGAAGCAGGATCATCGTCCATGCGTGAACCGGCATCAGGCGTTGGTACGCCTCAGAGCGAGGGCGACTGTGTCATTGAAATATTGTCGAGCGACGATGAAGGAGGGAGCGACGACGACGATGGAAAGGAAAACGCGGAACTATCCGAGACAATCGCAGTGTCGGCCGTGGTCACCACGGTCAAGCCAACATCACCATCGCCGATTGAGTCTACAAAATCTTTGTCGGTGACGGCAACCGACAGTTCGAACGATTTTGAAGACGAGGATGGCGACGAAAAGGAAAATTCAGCGGGAGCATCCAAGATGATTGACACCACATCACCCGATGCTTCGCCAAAAGACAAGCAAGATGCATCCAAGCCGGGCAACACAACCGAAACAACAAACAGGGGTGATTCTCCGGTAGAATCAACCCAATCTGTGAATTCAATATCAAAACTACTTTCGGCACGAAAGAGACGAAGGAAACGAGCCAGAGATTCACAGCATTCCGAATTTCCAACAGCTTTGCTGTCGTCGTCTACCAACTCCAACCGCTCCACCAGTCGGCAAACGGCCAAGAGACGAAAAGATCCACCCCAAAAGAACTATTCGCCAAACAATAATGCTTCAAAGGAAGGCAACGAAGAAAATCCGTTTGATTTCCCAGGCGAGGAGCAAAGCGACAATGAACATCAAGCAGCGAACCAGAAACGAGAAGTTGCGAAAGTTAGAAACATTCGTACTTTACCGACAGCGTCGAACAGAACTACTAAGCGCCCTCATAATGAGGCTTCCACAGAAACAGCATCCTCAAACAAAAAGCAAAATATACAAGACGATTCCGCCAAAGCTGACGAGAAATTGATTAAGCAAGAAGTTTTCTCCCCCATCAATCCTTTCAAAACAGAAGACACTGAGGGCGAAACCAAGGATGCACAAGCGTCGCCTGCCGAATCTCCGTCGAAAAATATACCTCAGTTCAAGCTTCCCCCGGAATTGGCACCCTTCAACAATCCGGGTGTCTGTGATTATGGAGTCATCCGAACATCTCGATTGCGAAACCGAAAGAAGACAAATGCCCACCAAGACGACGTCCTTTATCAAAACATTCAGGGTCAGCGACGATGCAGAGCCACCAGGGATGGGAAGAAAATGGTTGGGCAGGGGAATACCAATCGGTGTTTGAACTGTGCCGAGGGTGTTTTCAAATATTGCCACACACATCGTGATCTCGATGCTGACCAGAGAGCCTTTTGGGAGCAACGAAAACGACGGGATGCTCAGATTGGATCTTGCTCGTCATCCATGAGAACCGACATGGCATTGAAAAAGCAGCCAAAGCCTCAACCGGCAGTAGCGGCGGCACCCAGAACCATTTTGATTGGACAAAATTCACGTTGGAAATGTGTAGAGGCCGGGGAAGCCCAAGTGAACCACCCCAGGCAGTGCGTCATTTTGTGCGATGCTAAGGGACGATGTTCTCGAAAAATGATGACCACCCAGCCCGGATTTTGTTATGGCCACACATCCCTTGCGCAATCTATGAAACCCAAAAAGGACGAAATGTACCGGTGGCGTCCTAATACGATGCGTTGCACCGCCGTGTCGAAGGTGGGCAGCAAGTGCAAATTTAAAGCCGTGAAAAATTGCGTCTTTTGTGCCAAGCACATTGCTTGGCCTCCAGAAAAGGTCACTCCGATGAAGTTTGTGGCCGTGGAAAATAACAAGAAAGGACCTTCTTTGGTGGACAAAATCAAGAAAGAAGCGTCTTCGAAAGGGGGGAGGAATGCTGAGGATGAAGATTCATCCATGGGAGGTAAGAATCAGCCGCCTTTTTCACGAGCGGAAGAGTGCAATGGAATGGATTATTTTTATTTTCCGCGTGTTGACTTGTTAACCATTTTATTTCCTATTGATGCTCTTCTTGCGCATTCAAAAACAGGACCAACGAAAGGTTCCTCTAGAAAAAGGGGGCAAAATAAAAGTTTAGCAATGAGTAGCGTGATGCCATCGACGCATTCATTGAATACAAAACAATCCAAGAGCAAAACCTCGAAACTCAAAACCATTATTGAAAAGGCAAAGGGTTACAGAAAATCGTTCCAGAAAACCACTTCGGATAGCTCGTTGGCGGAAAGTCATGAAGTTCCAAAGAATATTGAGTTTCCAAGAAAATTAGATTTCTCAAAGGAGAAACTCGAAATGGCTACTTCGTTTGATGATATGTGCTTCAATGTATACAAATCGAAGCGATGCTGGTACAAACGTGCAGAGGGTGATGTACTTTGCCACAAGTGCATTGTATGCCATGAAGAAGAAACGCCTTTTGAACACATTCTCAATGATGAAACGGGTGGAGACGAAAGCATTCTGTTCTCAACCAAGTGCGTCAAATTTGAAGGAGGGAAACAATGTGAAAACATGGCCGTCAAAGGAAAGATATTGTGCAAAGAGTGTATCATAGCTACGAAATATGACTATTCTGACTGCTCTGAATCGTCGGAATCGGGATCCGGTGACTCGGACACTGACTCATCGAGCGCCACTTTCTCGAGTGGTTCCGACGATTCCCGAGATTCCCGTATAAGCGACGACACAAATTATGACGCCTATTGCATGGCATATACCCACAAGGAATTTTTCAATATGTGGAAGAATTGGGAAAAGAAGACGGAGCGAATGGATGAGGTGGAAGACTCGAGGCTAATCAAACGAGCAAATAATACAATGAGTCCTACGGATACAGATGGCCAAGTGAAAGCCCAATATGGACGAGTCTTGCCACATGCCATGAAGAAAATGATCAAAATCCTTGAACTTCGTCGCGAAGATGTCTTTCTTGACATTGGGCACGGTGTGGGGAACACGTGTCTACATGCTTCGTTTTGCACAGGGTGTGACTCGCGAGGCATCGAAGTTGTCTCGGATCGACACGAAATCGCAGACAAATTCCGCGGAGGCATGTATGCGGAACACAATTGTACAGACGAACCCAGGCCCGAGGTGGGAAAGGTCGATTTGCGACTTGGAAGGTTGGAGGATCCGCAGCAAAAAGACTTTTTGACAAAAGGAATCACACGCGCCTATGTGAATAATTTCAATGGTGTTTTCGCCGAGAGATCAAGCAAGAACAAGGACAAGTGGTTCCTCGATGACTACATTTCTGGGATTTTTGCTTCCATGGCTCCTGGCGCTATTATGGTCACATTTCATCCGCTCAATCTTGGCTTGGATCGAGATAGTGCCAACGAACTCAGAAGCAAGCACAATCTTGACGAGAGTGACCACGCATCGTATTACGACAGCGAAAAAATATTACTGGGGCAGGCTTTTTGTTCCGTGAAATGGAACAAACGCTCGGGAAATACCAACAAGATTTACGTGTATAAATACAGGCGTTTGGAACAACCTGGTCATCACGACGCTGTATTTTTGTGCAGCAATCCAAGTTGCAAAATGGCAACCAACATGGTTCCCATCCCGGCAACTACCGTCAACGAAGATGGTCGATGTGTTATCAATCATTGCGAGTGTAAATTTTCACCAAAGAATCTTCGCAAACGCAGCAACAACAAAGCAAGTCCGTAATGGAAGGGGTGCTCTTAAAATTGCCAGGCAATTAATCTCATAGACGCGATTTATTCAAATATTTCTTCTTACAATCAAAAAGTCTGTAGGCTAGTTGAGTCAATTGAAAAATCTAAATGTATTGGTATTTGTTTTTCTCTAAGAAATTGAAATCTAATTTATAAATCCCTATTAGAAATTCGTCTAGCAAAACGCTGCGATAGGATACAGTCGGGCGTAACACAAGCAGTTTAATCGACCTGTTCCATGGCAGATTCCTCATTGTCGTCATCATCGTCGTCCAAAGGAGGAAGATCGTCCATATCATCTTCGTCTCCGGCCTCGTCGTCGTCATCGATGGAAAGACCAAGCTTGACGAGTCGGTGGATGCGGGAAGCAAAGGTGGCGGGTTCCTCCAAGGAGAATCCAGAAGTCAACAACGAAGTGTCGTACATCAACCAGATCAAATCCTTGACAGTCTTGTCGGATTGATCGGCCTCGGCCTTTTCGCGAAGGGCAGAAATGATAGAGTTGGTGGGGTTGACTTCCATGGTCTTCTTGGAGGTCATGTATTGGGATTGCGAGGCGTCACGAAGTGCCTGCGCCTTCATAATACGTTCCATGTTGGCGGACCAGCCGTATTCGCCGGTAACCAAGACGCAAGGAGAATCGGCAAGACGGTTGGAAACAACAACCTTTTCGACCTTGTCTCCGAGGACCTCCTTCATGAGCTTGCACAAAGGTTCGGTCTTGGTCTTGGCTTCTTCAAAGGCAGCCTTTTCGTCTTCGTCATCGGCAAGGTCGAGTCCTTCCTTGGTGGCCGAAAGAAGCTTCTTTCCGTCGAATTCCTTCAACTGCTGAACGGCGTATTCATCAATGGGGTCCACCATGTACAAGACTTCGTATCCCTTCTTCTTGAGCTTTTCAAGGAAAGGAGAAGTCTTGACGGCTTGGTGGGATTCTCCGGTAATGTAGTAAATTCCGGGTTGGTTGTCGTCCATGCGGCCGACATAGTCCTCGAGGGAGGTCATTTCCTCTCCCGACTTGGTGGACTTGTATCGCAACAACTTGGCAATCTTGGCACGGTTGGTAGAGTCCTCGTGGATTCCAAGCTTCAAGTTCTTGGAAAAGGCCTCGTAAAACTTGTTGTAAGTGTCCTCGTTTTCGGTAAGGTCGCTGAACATTTCAATGCACTTCTTGACAAGGTTCTTCTTAATGACACGAAGAATCTTGTTTTGCTGAAGGGTTTCACGAGAAATATTGAGGGGCAAATCTTCGGAATCGACAACTCCCTGGACGAATTGAAGCCATTCGGGCATGAGCTCTTCGCAATTGTCCATGATAAAGACTCGTCGGACGTAAAGCTTGATCTTGTTGAACTTCTTCTTGGCACCTCCGTCAAACATGTCAAAAGGAGCACGCTTGGGAGCAAACAAAAGAGCCTTGAATTCGAGCTGACCCTCGACGGAAAAGTGCTTGACGGCGGCGTAGTCTTCCCAGTCGTTGGAGATGGACTTGTAAAAGGCAACGTATTCGTCGTGTGTGACCTCGTCGGCCTTGCGCATCCAAATGGGCTTCATGCTGTTCAAGTGTTCCCATTCGTGGCTGACCTCCTTGATCTTCTTGGTCTTCTTTTCCTTCTTGGCCTCTTCTTCGTCATCGACTTCTTCGACCTTTGGCTTGTCGTCGTCTTCGTCGTCGTCGTCTTCATCATCGTCATCGTCGTCCGTGACTTCCTTCTCGGTGGTCTTTTCGGTGTACAACATGAGAGGGAATCCAATGAATTCAGAGTGCTTCTTGACCAAATCCTTGATTCGCTTTTCTTCGAGGTATTCAGACATGTCTTCCTTGAGGTGAAGAATGATACGGGTTCCTCGCTTGAGTCCCGAATCGGTAGTTTCGGTGACCGTAAAGGAACCTCCGGCCTCGGAGATCCATGTGTGAACACCATCGTCATTGTTCTTGGAGACGACCTCGACCTTATCGGCAACGAGGTAAGCAGAGTAGAAACCGACACCGAATTGTCCAATCATGGAGATATCGGCTCCGGCAGACAAGGCCTCCATGAAACCCTTGGTTCCGGATTTGGCAATGGTTCCGAGGTTGTTAATGAGGTCGGCCTTGGTCATACCAATACCACTATCCTCGATAGTAAGAGTGTTGTTTCCCTTGTCGGCAATGAGCTTGATTTGCATTTCGGGATCGGCGTCCAAGACGGAGGAATCCGTCAAGGATTGGTAACGGACCTTATCCAAAGCATCAGAGGCATTGGAGATCAATTCTCGAAGGAAAATTTCCTTGTTGGAGTAAAAGGTGTTGATAATCAACGAAAGAAGCTGGTTGATATCAGCAGAGAAGGCGTAGCTTTCGGAATCAGACTGTAATCAAACAAAGAGAAAAGGTGAGACCCAGTACAAAGATCCGAGACAATAAAATGACCGACGACAAAAGTGGCCAAATAAATTAATATCCAAATCCAAATTCATTTCAATGCCATCGACAATGACAGAATTCTCGTTCGACAACAGCATTGTTTGTTCTCATATTGCATTAGCACAAGTCAAGTCACACACTCACCATGATGATGATGATAAGTTGTTTTAGTTATAGCGATACGGGATGATTTCGAATCTCAAGGAGATAGAAAATTATGAAGTTTCGATGTCGTTGGCAGGTTTAGAAGGACAACAAATGAACCGCGTAATGAACACGCTGGTGGGTTTTGTCGTTTCTCGATTGTATCGACTTTCCAAAAAAGCAGATGACCGCGACTGAGTCTTTCGTGGTAGGTTATGAATGAACGGCCGTGAGAATGTTTTGACTTGCGCGGAAAAAATTATTGGATCTTCCAAGAGAGATTTGGAGAGCAGCGAGAAAGCTGACGAAAGGCGAAGAATTCTTGGGAGTATTCATCAGTGTACACCATGGTAGAAATTCTACACGAGCGCGGCCGTCGAGACATCCCTGAAAACGCACAAGCGGCCAGACGCATTGGTGGCTCTGATAAGTCGTGCTTTCCGAATCCTAGTAGACGTGGTGGGATCCAAGGTCTTACGTAGTCCTCGGAGAGAACCACGTTTCGAACACAGTTGTTGATTGAAAAATAATTCATTTGAAAATTAATTTGGAACGTTGTGAAAAAATTCAATCACGTTTCCCCCTTTTTTCCGAGCGCGCCAAAAAAGCCCAAAAAGCGTGAATAATTTTTGATTTTTTGATTGACAGACGAAATGCCCGATTGGTGCATGTCGAAGATTCATCCTCTGTTACAACAAAATACGGCATTGGAAAAAGTTGTCACATTATTTTTGTGCTTCTAATAGAAGTAGTATATTGGAGTCGACACGACAATACAGCATCGAATACATATACTATGGAGGAGGTTATCGAAAAATTAAAGCCCATCAGCCGATGCATGGACAAAGTCCAATCCTTTCTGGCCCTGGACTTTTTGGATGGAAGGCTGGTCGATGTCGACGGTCCTTACAAGAGTCTCGGGCGGGTGGGAATTCTCGGTTGTTTCTTGGGAATGGTCTGGGGATTGAGTGTGGCGTGCGGAACCTTTCTGCTGTGGATACTGTACGTGTATAGCGGACAAGAATTCTCTTTGAGCCCACAAAAACTGTCCATGGCCTTTGGTTGGTGTTTTTACATTGCAGCCATGTGCACCTTTCATTTGCTGGAATTTTTCGTCACGGCCTTTTTCAATCCACGCGTCGTTTCGAGCGACTCCTTTTTGGTCAACCACAGCAAGGCCTACACGGTGGCCGCCATGATTTGCAGCACGGAATTTTGGCTGCGTTTTGTGTTTGGCAGTGGCTCAACACACGGATATATTACCATTCTGGGCATGCTCATGGTAATACTGGCACAGGCCATGAGGTCTTATGCCATGATGCAGTGCGGGGAATCTTTCAATCACTACATTCAGGTCGAACGCAAGGACAACCATTTCCTGGTCACGGACGGCATTTACAAGTGGTTCCGGCATCCGTCTTATACGGGTTTTTACTACTGGTCCATTGGCACCCAATTGGTCTTGCAGAATCCAATTTCGGGCCTATTGTTTGCCGTCGCCGGCTGGAAGTTCTTTTCGCAGCGGATTCCCTACGAGGAGCGGTCGCTGATACGATTGTTTGGAGACGAATACTACAACTATTTACAAAGGAGCTACGTGGGAATCCCGTTCGTAGCGACGATTCCAAAGGACGAGGCAAGCGTGCTGGTGCCAAAGGACGATTCAACGGAAGGCGTCGAGATTGAGCTCGACGGACACGAAAAGAACGAGTGAACAAGCACGGCAAAGAAAAAGCGCACAATTTTGGAAACACTAATAAGAATAATTCATAAATGCATGATACATAACCCGCCAATGTACAAATAATCATAAATGCATACAGTATGATGCTACGTGTACTTTGAATTCTTTTCACTATCTATGTTTTCTATGTTTATAGTTCACTGCAATTTATGGAAGGAGGAAGTACATTGCCCTTAGCGGTTTCTCACATATTGCGGTCAATTGAAAATATTGTTCTCCATGTCTTGTACATACACGTCGACATAACTCGATACCAGTTCCCACTATCAATTCCCATTACCAGTTCCCACTACCAATTCTCGTTTGTCATATGTACTTTCATATACACTTTCATATATACCTTCATAATATATGCAAATCGCCCTTGTATATATGTGAAATATCGTCGTCCTTCCTATGTTTCGAGGCTCCCGACGGTTGCGATTCTTGGAATCACTCGATCTCGTCTTGTTCGAGGTATGCAAATCGAATGGTTCTATTTAGGAGAAGCAATGATTTACATGCGATACCCCGACGCATCCGCTGGAAAGGACGAGCCTGCCATTCCACCCCGGCTTCGCTTGGAGGACCTTCGGGGATTCAGGGAAGCGCTGGAACTTCCCGGAACCTGCCGCGTCAAGAGCCGCGAGGAGCCTTTTTCGTCCATTAATTTCTTTTGGTTCTGCAACGAGTTGGTCCAGTATTCGGCCGTGGTTTGGAGATTTTCCGTGACTTGCTCCTGGGCTTGAGAGACGCTGGCTTGGCTTTCCTCGAGGCGCTGGCCCAGGCCTTCTAAAGCTTCTAAAAGTCCCGAAAGACTGGAAGGTGCCACGTCTCGTGACAATACAATGGGAAGTTTCTCTCCGGTCCAGCCAAAGCTCTTGGTTTTCTGGCAGAGCTTTCCCTTGAGAATACTAGAATACAAACACTTGATCAAAACGTCTTCCGTGTCGCGGATGCTTTCGTCCTGCATCGACCCCAACGACTCGGCCAGGGCATCATAATTGATGGAGGTTTCTCCCTGCAAACAAGCCTCTTGGATGCACGTCACCACCGTGAGCTGGCTCAGCTTGGCCAAGGCGGTCTCGTTCAGCGGAAGATAATAGTCCTTGTTGTCGCTTTGATTTGCGTAGTAGTCTTTCAGAGTTCCAAAACTGAACAAATCGAGTGTATTGAGAATGCTTGCGTCTTCTATTTGGCAGCGGCTTTTGAATTCGTCAAATCCCGTAAAGATTTGGGGATGCGCCAGAATTTTCAGTACCAAAGACCGGACCGTCGACAGATTCCTGCAGGAGGAAGAGTCCTCCAGGATATCCAAAAAAGGCTTCAAAGAAGCATCCGAGTCCAAAAGACCCGTAGAAGAATCGGCATCGCCATTGACAGCTGCGGACATTTTTATTCTTGGTTGGTGGAAGCGCGGTTTCGCAATTACTCAAAAAGAAAACACAAGTCTTCGATTATGTCAAATCGAAAATCGCTTTGTTGCAATTCGTAGCGAAAGTCTTCCGCTCTGGTCAAATGTTGACGAAGGTGGTGAACGTTATTGTGCTTTTAATCTTGGCTACCAGTATCATCAACGCTTCGCATCAACGGAGATCTATCGTGTCTTTTTAACGTCGTTTTCATGCATCGTTGACGCGCAACCGTGAGTTCGAAATCTTTTGGGACACATTTACATTAGAGTTCGAGTTTATTGAACAATGAAAGTTCTTCTAGAAAACTGAAGTTGCAAACAACTTGGTAGTGTAGCTATTTAGTTTGGAAAAGAATATGAAATGAGCTCTGCGGTGGTACCTACACTAGTACTATAATTTATTAATTTCTATGTTTCCTTCTCCTCTTTTTCGAATTTGACTTTTTCTTTTTGGAAGCTTTCGGCTTTTCGTCCTCCTCTTCATCGTCACTTTCCTCCTTGTCTGCTTTGGGTGTGGAGCTTTTCAACTCGTTGAAGCTTTTTTCAATCATGGCTGCGTATTCATCGGCATCCGCAAAAACACTTTCGTCAGCTTCGTTTCCTCCCTTTCGTTTCTTTGACGCCTGGATTTCCTCTTCCTCCTCCGAATCATCGCTGTCTCCGAGGAAAATTCCGTCTGCGCCCGTACTATCGTCGTCATCATCGTCATCATCGCCAAAAGCATCAACCCCTAACCCAGCAATAATCTGGTCTTCTTCAATATCCGATTCGTTGGAGGAATCGCCATTCTTGGCATCGGAATCTGAGTCTGCGTCTTCCATAAAAGCGTCGTCATCAGAATCATCGTCTTTACTTTTCTTTGATGGTTTCTTCTTTGGAGTCTCATCCTCCTCGGAATCGGATTCTTCGGGGTTTTCCTTTTCAGCATCGTCATCATCGGAGTAAAGATCTCCCCAGTCTTCATCTGGGTCATCGTCAATGTCTGCTGGACCACCTGCAGCATCTTCCATGAGTGATTCTGCCAACGAGTCGACATAGGCTTCTTCTTCGGCATCGCTCTCCCACATTGCCTCGTACTCTTCAAATGTTTTGCCTCCTACGCCCAGTCCGCCAGCAGTCCTCGGCGGCATCAAATGCTTGGTCTTCCGCAATGCTATCCTCATCGTCGGAATCGTCAGTCCTTAGCTCTTGCGCTGTGATTCCCTTGAGTTCATCACGACGAGCTCGTTCCCTAAAGAATTGATGGAAGAATTCGTCTTGTTCATTGACGTCTTCCTTTTCCAAAAAGCTGGGATCGTTCATTGGCAATTCCAATCTGGATTCGAGGTTTCCGGATCTGCGGTTTCCGGTGCGACTTCCGCTCGCCTGTCTCTGTTGGATCATCTTTTCTCGTGATTTTGGGTTGCGGTAGGCAAACTTGTCCAAAAAGGGTAGCCAGTCCAAAGTCTTGGAGCGGATCACCACCGTACTCAATCTGGCCAATGTCGTTTACGAATTTCGAAACGGAAGGGATGGAAATGGTGTGCCAGCAAAGAGATTTCCCAACAAGGAGGATTTCCTTGAGAACGACGCGATTCATCGCCCTCGTCTTTCTTTTGTGGTTGGTTGAGTTCTGTAAACTCCACAATTCCAGCTTTTGGTTCTCTCTTATGATCATCGAGAACCAGCCCGGAACTCATTTCGGGATCTGGAACATCTTCCCACGATTGTTTGAGTCCTTCATGCTGGGAGGAAATCTCTTGCAGCAAGTAAGCACTTGCGGCGACCAATGGAGCAGGCGCGTGGATGACTGCTGCCAACAAGCGTTTTGCAAACGCGTGAACTCGATTGACATCCGTGTCGTATTTCATTGCCTTGTACAAAACATTGAAGTACATCGTAAGATGCTTGCCGCTGGATATTATATTGCCCTTTGCCAATGTAGCATACAGGGCTCGGTAAAATCTGTCCTTTCGTCGAAGCTTTTCACCTTTATCGTCATCGCTCGTGTCGGCTTGCTCTTCCTCATCCTCGATTTGCGATCCGACTGCCTAGATGAAAGAGAAGCATCAGTGCCTGAGTGCATGCGGCGGGTGGGGATGTGTGGACGATGCGATACAGAGCATCGACGTGCTCTTCCATGTCTTGATCTTTTTCGGGAAGATAAGGATGGGCACGATTCACTCCTGTCAAGAGGGCCGACAGCAGTCGGCTCTTCATGGAACCGCCATCATCGCCTTTTGACTTTTTCTTGTTTTGCTGAACTGCCACTTCGAATAGCTTAAAGTACGTCTGAATCAAGGATGCTGGAAGCGATTTTTGTTTGTTGCTGCTGTCTTCGTCATTTCCGTCAACTGGTTCCTCTCGCTTGAGTTGCAGCTGATTCAAAAAGACAATGCAATTGTATAGCGCTTTGGGTGCCAAATGTGGTCGATGGGCCAGCTGTTGCACTTCTCTTGCGACAACATTTTGCATAGCCGAATGTTCCTGCAAGACCAGTCGCAACTGATGACCAGCGGCCGCGGCAGTCTTTTTTTCCGGATCTCCCAGTTTGTTGACCATCATGGTCAGGAGTTCGCGTTCGCCTTCCGGAGTCGATGTCAACAGACTTCCCGCCGATCGCAGCGTGGCAATTTTTTGCAATTCGGCTCCGTCCTGCAATGTTTTGGCCATGTACTGGCGGAGGTACAATTCATATTTTTCCTTGATCATCTCTTCGAATCTCCACAACAACAAAATCCGAGGAGACAGGGACTTTTTGCCAGTCTTCTTTTTCTTCTTTTTTCCATTCTCCGCAGGATTCGCAGTTTCGCTTTCACCACTCGGTTCGTATTGAGCAAGGGGACGCTGGGCAAGCGTCAACAATTTTCGATTCGGTGGGAGCAAGGTATTGATAAACAAATCTTCCAAGGCTTCTGCCGTGAGTTGTGCGACGCGAGAGTTGGTTTTTCCGCCTTCCGAAGACGAGGAGGAACACCCGACCATGCTCATCAGTCCGTCCAGTGCATAAAATTTGTGAAGAGGATCCGTGGACAGAGTCACACTCATGGCGGCAATTCTATCCTTCAAAGTACCTTTTCGCATCGTGCTTTCGACCCATTGTTCATCGGAATTCGAGTTTTTGCTCTGTTTGAAGAGTCTCAATTCGTTGGCATAAATACCATCCGCAATGGATCGATACCGACGAATCAATTCCGGTGATGTCGATGCCGCATTGACCTCATTTCTTCCGGGCAGATCCTTTCCGTACTCGTGCCAGGTCGATTCGTCTTCGGACCATTGGATCAACGGAGCATGGAAACTGGACATGCCACTTCCATTCGGCATCTTCGTTGGCGAGCTGCTTTCCTCTCCCTTGTTTCGACCCCGACGACGGGGAACGGATCTGTCCCGAGCCATGGTTCTTCTGAATTGTTATGTATTTCTTCGGTTGCCAAGCTCCTGGGATGCCCCAATCCTGCTTTTTTGGTTGTTTTGGGTGATGGTTTCTTTTACTTTTTCCAAATCGATAAAAAATTGAAAATCCAAAACCCGACACCATCGAAAACAGGGCAAAGCAAGAAATAATGAATGGTTGGAGAAGATTCATTCACGAATGCGAGGTTTCTGGGACTCATTTTAAAAGTGGGTCTAGCATAGATTTTTTTCAAGTGGGTCTCATCTTGGCCAAAATCTTTTGTCGAAAACTCTGTCAAAAAATAATCAGGTGATGGCGGATTTCAAAGCTGCTAGCACGTCCCCAGAAAAAAAATGGCATTAATTTCGGGCACCTGTCTCGGAATGAAAAGCGACCGTACCAAATTGATTGGTGGTAGCGGATTTGCTAGCGCAAAAGTTGTTGAATAATAAAGAACTTGAACTTCGCCGGTAAGCATCGAAATAAGCAGTTTGATATTTGCTAGCGCAAAAGGTCTTGCCGAAAAAGCTGCTAGCGCAAGAGGTCTTGTCAAACAAGACGATACTCTTTCTGCAATCTGGATAAATAAAGAGCTCCGTCTTGTTCTGTGAGTCTTGTTAGGGCATGGAGCGTCATCCATAGGTATGATATTTGCTAGCGCAAAAGGTCTTGCCGAAAAAGCTGCTAGCGCAAGAGGTCTTGTCAAACAAGACGATACTCTTTCTGCAATCTGGATAAATAAAGAGCTCCGTCTTGTTCTGTGAGTCTTGTTAGGGCATGGAGCGTCATCCATAGGTATGATATCTGCTAGCGCAAAAAGGTCTTGTCGAAAAAGCTGCTAGCGCAAGAGGTCTTGTCAAACAAGACGATACTCTTTCTGCAATCTGGATAAATAAAGAGCTCCGTCTTGTTCTGTGAGTCTTGTTACGGCATGGAGCGTCGTTATTAGGTATGATATCTGCTCATCCATAGGTATGATATTTGCTAGCGAAAAAAGGTCTTCTCGAAAAAGCTGCTAGCGCAAAAGGTCTTGTCGAACAATGACGATGCTTTTCGAAGGAAATTTTCGTGATTTGCAAATTCTTCCCATCTTTGCATGATCCCATCTTTGCATGATCCCTTCTTTGCATGGTAGTTCGATAGAGTTCACAACATCGTGATCACAAGGAGCTACTATATCGGTAACGGTCCTGGGTATCGCGGACAATGACAACGAAAGATAATGTCGTTCTTCTCTGGTGTTTTGGAATTGGATTTTTGACACATCAAGCTATTCTTCTGGCCTCGGCTGTCGCAAGAGTTGAAGGTGATATAATTGCGATTGGCAACAAAAAATCGCAACCACAAAATACGGAATGGTCGTCGTGGAATGAAACTGAGGTTGACAAACCTGTTTCGTCGAAATCTGGATTGGGATCATCTACCAGAAGCAGTCTCGAATGTCGACTCCAATGGGATCTCGAAAAGAAAGTCAACCTGACTAGCAAGTGGCTAGAGATGGAACTGCCTATACTCGTCAGTGCTATTCGTCAGAATCGAGGGGGAAATGGAACCAATGCCCAGGGAAAATTAGAGACAAGAAACAGGAAAAGAACACAGAACTATTATCAATACACCACGGAAGATATTGTGAGCATTACATTGACTCAGAGGCCTGGTCGGCAGAGGCAAAAAGCAATGGATTTTCAGGCGATACAATGGAATTGCATTTATGAGAGAAATAGACTAAACGGCCATCTGCAAGCACTCGCAGCGATGGGACCACGTCAAAAACATTCCGAGGATATTATCCATCTCATTTGCAACTTCACGATGGAAGACATGGCGTTGAAAGGAGTATCTCCTTCAGTGCTGTCGAAGCGAAATGATACGGATGCCAACCAAAAACTGTTTGTTTACGACATGGAAACACCCTTGGAATGCGATCGTCTCGAAGAGCGAGAAACAGCCCGCATCCACGAACAAAAAAAGTTGGGCATTTTGAGAGAAAAAACATAATTATGATCTTAAATCTAACATCAGTAGTTTGTAACTCTATTGGGTAGTTGCTTGTTGTTGATTCAGCATTTGTTGCTCGCGAATCAGCTGAAGCTCCGTATCATCGAGACCTTCATCGAGATCTTCTCCGTACTCCAGCGCATCCATTAGTTTCGCCAAGGCAATAATGGAACCCGTCTGTTGAAGGTACAACACAAAGTCTATTGGTGGTTGCTGGTTCTGTTTTTCATCTTGGCCCTCACTGTCTTTGATGTCAATAGAGCCGCTGGTTTTCGATTCTTCGTTGGCTCTCACATCGGTAGATTTCGAATCCTTGTCGTCGGGCTCTATTATGGTACATATAGGTTCGGCTCCAATTTCTTTCTTTGCCTTCTTTTGCTTCGCCTTTTCTTTCTTCTTTTTGTTTTTATTACTTTTCTTCGATTTCTTCTGTTCCGTTTTCTCAGTCTCGGCCCATAGCTCTTCTTGGTAATCCAAGTGATAAACCTTGCAATTACAGTTGCAGCATACGTAGCATTTGCATTCTCCACAGAAACTAGCATCAGATTCCCGATGTTTTGAAAAGGATTTCTTGCACAGGGCACAGGAGACGAAATGTTGTTTCCAAATGCGTTCGGCGCGTTTCGTTACCGCAGTACTGTTATGACTTTCGCGAGCTTTTTCGATAAGAGACGAATTTACCAAAGGTGGTGTTCTATTTTTCTTGTCGTCTTTGATTTCGCCATTTTCAATTTGCTCTCTCCGAATCATTTCTCGGGTCTCTTCGACTTGAAGGACTCGTTCGAGACCTTCCAATGCCATCATGACCATACTGGCTTCTGATAAGAGGACTCCAAGAACTGACACACAACCTTCATCCACCAAGACCTCGATTTGGGAATCGCTTCCACAACTTGTAGCATTCAGTACCACCCAGCAAGCTTCACTGCGAACTTCTTGGTCGGTTTTCTTATTCCTCACAAGCTTCACCAACGGCGGGATGGCTCCAGAATCAATAACTGCCTGAATCTGATCGACTGTGCCTGCAGCAATATTCGAGAGCGTCCAGCATGCTTCCTTTTGAATCTCGCGATTGCTATGCGTCACGAGTTCCTTCAATCTTGGCACCGCCCCACATTCCAAGATAACCTCGGTATAATCTGTGGCGGTGCCTACTTGATTCGCATCGTCGCTGCATTCGGCACAAACGATATTCCCGATTGTTCGTAATGCTGGTTTTGTCACTCTCCAACTTGGGTGGAGCAAAAGCTCTACGAGACGTGGCACAAGTCCACCCTTTGGAGCCTTATTTTCGTCTTTAGTTGTCACAACTTCGGCAATGTGCGAGGACGGACCATCGCATAGATGAGAAAGGGTCCAACATGTGTAACTCAAAACCTCGGAATCCGCCATTCGTAGCAATCGACGCAAGACGGGAAGCAAAATAGGCATTTCGATTTCGTCGCTACTCGAGTAGTCGCTGGCTTTTCCACCGCCTTTTCCGTGACTTTGCTGCTGGAAAATTCCTTCGACAAGGTTGGATAACGTCCAGCTACCGATGCGTTGCAGACTCAAATTCTCGGGGTGTGCTTCGAGACACCTCAAAAGCTGGTTCATGACTCCCGCTGCCAAAATAACGTCTCTCGCGGAAACAGACTTTTCTCGGGATAATTCATGTGACGAACTGGACGATGATCCTCCCGAAGATGATGTTCCTGGTGAATCGCCAACAGCGATGCTACCTAATATCCACATCGATTGTTCGTATACTTCTTTGTTGGAACTCGATAGCAAAGAAATCAACGTTGGTATGGCATCGGCATGTCGTAGTAACAGGTGTTGGGAAGAAGGAGAAAGTTGTTGCGGAAAGCAATTTCAATGATCCAGCGTTCGTCGAACCAGGCACAGGAGTAGGTGGTGGAAGAAATGTATTGTTTGGCACCGCAGAATGCGCTCCTCCGGGTGGAGGAGCCAGAGACGTAAAGTTGATTCCCGCTGCTTGCGATGCTTTGGCATTTTGAAATAGGCCATGGGAAGATTGTGCAGCGGAAGGAAAGAGCGGCGCGGGCGGTAATGAAAAATTAGATTTGCCGTCTTTGGAACTTTTTCTCGAAAACTTTTGAATTTTGAATGGTGGCAGTGAGGCTAGCATCGAAACTCGCCACTGCTTCCGGTGATAATGTTTGTGAAAATGAAAGTGGGGGGAATGGAACTGACCCCGGCGCGGGTGCCACTAGTGATGGATATGGATAGGTGGTTTGAGCATCTTTGTTGCCAAACACGTTATTGAAAGAGGAAGAAGACGAACCACCTTTCAGAGCCGCAGATGCAGCCTGCGCGGCTGCAGCAACGGCACTCGATTGAGCCTGGGTGTGTTGATAATATGATTGCTGGGCACAAAGCTCGGCAATATTTGTCAGCGCCAACAAAGATTCCACTTGCACCGCGGGTCTGTCATGAAAGGTTAGCCATTTGAGAAGTATTGGTATCCACTTATTCTCCTGCGCTGTGAACAGCAAGTCTCTATTCCTCGGTAAGAGCTGTGGAAAAAAAGAAACAAAAAGAAAATTGAGGAAAATGTGAATCAAAACCGATGAAGACGAAGGTCAAAGTGCGACCATAAAGAATGCAACCAATAAGTATATGACGTCAGAATCCGCAAAAAGTTCATAATTGAAAATTTTAGCGAGGTATTTCATTGGCTTGCTCCGGTTCTTCAGGTTCATTACTTAACACTTTTTCAAACTGGTGCCTACTCCCCGTGGAGTGGAGTTGCTTGTTGCACGATGGGCAATCTTACCTCCCGAAGTTTCCGAGCCGTCGCAAGCTGGAGGTCGGCAATGGCTTCATCCGTCATGCCAGAAAAGTCTGGTTTCCCCTTTTCCGTCAATCCCTTGAGCAGGCCCTTCGTAGGAATTTCATTTTTGTTTAAAAATTCATCGAGTTCCAATGCCAAGCGTTCCGCGCTTTCCCGTATTTCGATCAACGTTCTCGAGTCGGGTTTCGGTTCACCGAATGCGCTCAAGTCCCCACTTGCGAGTACATCCGCAGCTCTTTTTCCCAAAGCACTTGTATTCCCAGTGATGAGAGCGGTCGACTTTGACCCCTGCGTCGCTGTCGACGACTCGTCTTTCGATGTAACCCTCTTCGTTTTCATCTCCCTTTTTGTTATAGCTTTTCGATCCCTTCCGTCTTGTTGCCGCGTTTACAACCAATCGAAGAACAACTCCGAGAACTTAATCCTGTTATCGTTGCTTCTTGATCAATGCGAGAAACCCGGTTCTGTTTGTGTGATGGCAAATCAGATGGGTAAGCTCATCGAACAGCTTGTTGGTAGTCTTGCGAAAAATAGTAGACGTGGATGCAATAACGGTTACAATACGGCCGTACTAGTACAGAAAACTGCGTTCGGGTGAAAATGCCCTCGCTATCATCTACGGGGCGGGGTGGGGTTCTGGTCTTGCCTTCATACTGCACTTGTTCATCTGCGCGGGCACGCACGGTAAACCAATGGAATGCACACATAAAGGCAAAGCCCAACCCTAACCCTAAACCCAATTATGGGGTATGGTGTACTCAAAAAGTAGGCCTTTGTCCAAGTTTCGTTGTTCTCTATTTTGCAACTCACGGCATGTCAACTCCTTCTTCGCAAAATTTTGATTATTTTAATATTATTGTAAATATAATTCTTCTACACATGATTTTCAGCTTGGTGGTTCTATGATGTATGAAAGCCGAATTCACTGAGGATTATGAACTATGCGGACGCTTCTCTTCGATTATCTTGTCCAATACTCTTTCATGTCATTTATCAAATCTTGTAGTTCGTTTCCACTCTCCAGAAAACCAGCACATCCATGGGAAGCACAACCTTCGTACCCTTCTCTCTCCTCGTATTCGACAACGTCAAATATTCTTGGAAGCCCATTTCTGCCTTCCAGTTCTTCTTCGTCTACACTGTCGCTCACAATTCTGTTGATTTCCCGCCGAAGAATGTTTAACTGGCCTCCCTCTTTCGTCGAAGCTATCATTGGTCGAAGTATTTTTGCCTCAAGGACATCAATATCACTCGGAGAAGCAATCGGTCCTTCTATATTAGGATTGTTATAGGCATAATGCAAGTGCGACAATCGCTCTTGGTGACATCGCTGCACAAGCCCCGATCGAAGCGTAACAGGTTTGTTTCTTCCTTTCAACTCGTGGCGTTCGATTGGGTTCCCAACAATATACTCAAGTCTACTCGTATGATACAAAGACGATTGGAAAAGATCGTCATCATCCTTGTATATGGTAGGAGAAGAATCATTCTGGATTCGACGTGTCGCAGGGCAGGCAATATGGGGTACGTTTGCGCTCGTTCGTTTCAGCTTCATGGGGATTGTTACATGCGGTCGTTGATCAAATGGCATTTCATTGTCCTTCCTCATTTTTGAACCAGGTTCCTTGAATATTGGACGAACATATTTTCTTGAAACCCTTCGATTTGCATTCCGTGTGAAAAGCTGGTGGTGCCTCTCGTCTTCTATTCCGTTGTATTCGCCATCCGAAAAGTTCTCGCCAAGAACTATATCGAAGACGTTCACGACGCTACTGTCATCAGTTTCTACGCCGATCATTGTCACAAATAAATCCCTGTCGATATCGACGTCAACTAATGGTGTTACCGTTGTTGCGATATGGATGGTGTAGAAGGATTATGCTTCCGCAGAGGATGGTCTTCTACAGAAAGATGAGACGGATAACGGTCGTCGATGGAACAATGATGAGCAAACGGTTTTGGTAGGAAATGCGTCCATCAAAAAATGATAGTGAGGTCGGTTCCGGGTTGTTCCAATAAATCAATTTTTGGCGCAACGGCCTTCGCGTGCGCGATAGGAACTGTGATTATATATCTTTAACTAATTGATTTAATTTGATGGTCGTATGACGCCACCTGACAATTCTCGCAGTATTCTTGATTAAGAAACTTGATGCGTGCTCATGACGTAAATATAAATAAGCTGATTTGTTTCTTACTCCGTTAAGAAAACAATATGGGTAGCCACGATTCCCCATTCTCGGTCACTTCCAAATCAAGAAAATCCAAGGGATTTTCCTTGATCATTGGTTCTTCAGCATCTCCCAGTTTTATTACACTTCCTCAGAAGGAAGGAAGTCATTGATCTTTCGAAAAAGGATCGCACTGAAAACGCATTGATGGGTGTGGATATAGACTGATATCCTCAACTTCTAGTGCTGGTGTTGTCTGCTTGTTGTGTAGTTGCTTTATTCGTCAACATCATCACCATCATGTTTGATTCAAATTATCCAAAGTACTACTACTCTTAAAATGAGAACAATTCGATGAAGTCATGTACATGATAATCTTGTATGGAATTGATAGCGATTCAGTATTATTATGGATTGCATGAATAATGCTTCGTCTCTATCTATGGAGTCATAAATAGTGAAAAAGATTTTCTATTATTTGTATTGTGACGAGGGGGGACCATATATAGAATTTTCCTCCGCGGCCATCCTTGCCTTTGCTGCTCGAATGCGCAACAGAGCTATTCTTCGGTGTAGTTCTTTCCTCTTAGCTTGCATCTCCTCAATGCTACTGCTTACTCTTGATGTCATTGGACTCTGAGCCTTTGCTCCCTTTCCCTCATAAGATCGCGGATTTTGATCACGTCTGACCTCTACTTCAGTTGGTGAATTCGTGGGCATGTTTCTCATTTCTCTAGGGGTGACACGATCCCCATCTTCAATCTCATAGACATCATTTTGGACGTAAATTGTCTGAGGTGGCCCAATCCCGCCTCGAATTATCATCCGTGTTGTCTTCAAAGTTGTACTCTCGATCCTCGGGAATCTGATCGATGCGCTTTCTACTTCTTTCAGTGCCTCTACGGGAGGTCTTGGATTTGGATTTGTCTTTGGCTGCTTTCTTTTTTGCTGCTTCTAGTTGCCTGGCGTATTGGAGAAGAGCCGCAGTTCGTTGCAAAGAAGCGGCGAGTTCTATCGCTTTGTTCCTTTTCTCTCTAGTCATATCGCCGCTTAGGAAATCTTCTGATGCGCTTTCATCTTCATGTTCGCTATATGATGTATGATCTTCAGGTTCGGTATATCGTGATTCATCATTTGTCCTGACATCCAATTCATCATTGTGAAAACTTTCGAAACCAGCTTCGGAAAGAGCTTGCGAAAGAATCTCCTCTTCAGATTCTTCGGAAAAGATATCGTCTTCGACGTCCTCTTCGACATTTTCATAGTCGCGGAGAAAGTATTCCCATACCTTATCAAGAAAACCATCGTTTTCGCACATTGCCCCTCCGTCCACAGGCTCGACGGAACTCATGACCGAAGTCATCTTTCGTATTCCTCTTTTTTTCTTGTTGTGAATTCCGATGCAATTTGTGGGATGACTTGCAGTAGTGCACATGTCGTTTGTAAGGCCAATCAAAATCTCAGCCGTAATGCATTCCCAAAAATTCCGACCATCGTGTCACGGGTTTACTGAGAAGTTTTTAGGATGCGTTCCGTTTTCGTATGGAGCACCTCCAGTAGAATCTTCAGAATTTAGGAAATTTTGGAGCGCGCACCAAAATTCAATCGCCAAACTGTATCGGAAGTTGACACAGAAAATAGCTAGTGCAACCAAACATTTTTTATCAGTGGGTTGCCGGATAGAGTTTTCCTTCCCTGTGCTATTCAATTTTTGTTATTCTAGCTACGTGTGATCTCAGACCATCACATGCACGAAACGGCGACGTTGTCACACTCGTATAACTTCTTTTCCTCTCGAGAGAGGATTGGCCTGGTCAGCACAGCAGTGCTACATCGCCACTCTTGTAGTCGTCACTCGTCAGTAGTAGTATATATTTTTTGGTCGTCTCTCTGGAGTAGAATTGGTAGTATTACGGTTGATAATGCGAATGATCTACGAACTACTATTGGTTCAACTATTGGGCGTCTCTACTAATTGATTTCATTCCATGTATCTGTCTTATCTATAGTGTTAAAAATTTATAAAAAATATGTATTCCGTCTTCTTCAGGTTTGAACCCATTGTTCGAAATTCTTATTCATCATGTCTCCTGGTTGTGGAGCTATTTCTTCTTTATTTCGTTTCACCGCTGATCTGCTTTCTGGCTACTTCTATGAACCTTTCGCCTGGGGAAAAGTCTTAACTTCTTCAATCTCAGATTGAGGCTCATTTTTGACGCTGACGTCATTTTTGTTTCCTCTTCGGATTCAACACTGCACCTGGCTTGCCCTACTCGAGTATAAACGACCTCTTTCTCTCTCGGTTTTACATTTTCTCGCTCGTCTTTTGGACTTTTTAACTTCTGATATCCACACAGAAAGTCGTCGTTTTTTGTCGTGCGAGTCAATATTCCCTGATGCCGGGTGCCTCTGGCAGGGAGCAGCATCTTGTGTCGTTTTCAACGTATAGCTAGTACTGTTGTCTGTGTCTGAGGCTGTGTCTGACTGCGTGTCTGACTCTATGTCTGAGTGACGAGGTATCTCTATTATCATAGATTTTGGGCCGTAGCGTCCTCGATGCTTCTTCTTCAAAACCCTTTTGCGTGGGCATTGGTGAAGCTCCCTTTGGAATTCATTGGTCGCATCTTCATAGATGGAGTTTTCGTCAAAGTTATAGTCCCTTCGGATTCCGACAGTCGGCGAACCTTGTGCCGACAGATTTTGTACTATCAGCGTCGAATGTACCATTGACAGCTTGTTTGCGTGTCCTGGAACGACCTCGTCCACTCTTCTGCTTCCGCCTTCGTCTTCGAGACCTCCTCGAATTTGATGACTCTTCTATCGGCTTCGTTGGTGAGCAGAAACAGTTCAATATAAAATCGAATACCACTTCCTGAGGTTCCATGATTTCAAAGTCTCTTGATTTTGACTTGATTTCAATGATGAAGTGCGTATTCAATTAATTTCCTTTGACCGTTTTTGGATAGTAAGCGATGATGCTTTTTGTTGCACCAGCCCATGAGTGAATTAAAAAATGAAGGAACATTCCAACTCCAACCAGAGTCACACATAAATGCGAACGGTGGTTTCCGCGAAAACCTAAGAAACGCGGCAGTTGCACGATTATTTATGTTTCGTTTTTCCCCATTTTCAACGGTTCGTTACAGGTACTGAATCGTACGGAGCTCGACCTAGGTGCGCTAATTATCGCAGTTGGCGCGGTATTTAACGAAAGTAGTTCTTCATACTACCACTCCTTTTTAACAGTGCCTGAGAACTTTCTACACAACTAATGTATAAGTTCATTCATTGTATTGAAAGCTGACGAAGCTACAGACTACACGAGTCTTCTTCGAATTCTCATTAACATAGCAGGCACAGCGTGTAAACTAGTTCACTCAGTTATTCCTCTGTAATGAAAGCTTGAGTGTATACCGTGTTGAATACGGAAATACAGAGCGTTGTCTTCCGTAAAGATCGTTGCCTAACGTGTTGCGCAAACCCCTGTCATCCCTACTATACAAACTGAAAACATGTTGGAGTGGATCCAAGTTGCAAAATTAAAACTGGGGACATCTCCAATGAACTAGTGTTTCTAATTGTTGTTGTTATCGCAGATGAAAGCTGTCGGCAATCTTTCGCAGCTTGGTGTCGTTTTCGTCAAAGCGCTCTGCCGGCGCTACCACCGTAAGCGTGTACAATTTGTCGCCGGAAGGAGCCTGCAGCCACTACCGCAATGTTGCGGAGGGGAGGTCCCCGGGATCCTCGGTCCACAATGTATTCAAACTGGTAGCCACTCGTGGTTTGGACCGCCCGTAGGAGGGTGGCAGTTCTCCCGCTTCCCTCGGGGGCAATCGATTTGCTCAACAACGTTTCGGCGGCCTCTTTGGGTGTGCCCAGGGTTCCCTGCAGGGTAAATCCAGTCAAACCAGACGAAACAATGACCGAAACGTTCGTATCGCCTGCTTGGGAAACTCCCTTTTGGTTGAGCCGTCCGGGAGGCCCGTAGGCAGCGTCGGGAAGGGTCACCATTTGTTTCTTGGTGGGTTGCATGGAATAATCCAGTGGCTGAATCTTGCGCTGTGCCTTGGCCAATTCGACAAAGGTATCGGCAACCCACTCTCTTGGAATGACAAAGGTATACTCGGACGTCCGACACCGCTTGTAGTCGCCACGGGGAAAGTACGTGTCCAAACCCGATGCCTCGACTGTCTCCTCGGGAATTGTTGTCAATAAGTTGCTGGTAACCCCAAACAAATTTCCCGCCAGAGCAATCCCCGTGGCCGAGGAAAGACTCAGAAAAATTCGTCGCGGATTGGTGCCCATCATGAGCATGAGATCATCCATGGATGGACCTTGTTGCGCTTGGGGTGGAGATTGACTGACATAAGTTTTATCAGCATTATCAGCAGCATTAGCCTCGTCATTGCTTGGCAGGTCGTTTTCCGCAGATGATTGAGGCGGTGACGCTGGCGATGGCGCAATGGTTTCTTCCTCTTCGTTGGATGTAGCCCGTGCGACGACGATCGATGGCGATCGATGAATCAATGCCGTATATGCTTTTGTATTCGTTGACGCCTGCGGTAACAATTTCGAGCCGGAATGTATCGTCGTCGTTTGGAAGGAAATCACCTGGTGCAAACCATTCACAAGCAAGACGCTCGGTATAATATTCGAGATGCGCATTTTGAATTAGGATGTCCAGATTGATAATCGATTCAGGATTGTGTCGCTATTGCTTTTGTAATGATGATTAAGGGAAATATCGAATCTGACACAACATTGACAGATGCCGCTTCATCGGTTTGAATATGATGTTGCTGTTGTTGTGAGAAAAGTATCGTAACCAAAAAATTGGCGCGACTGAATCAGTGTCGTCATCTTGTCAGTCACGCAGTGACGAAAGAAAGAGAATTTAGGTGTCAAAAGATATATTCCCCCAAATATTTTAATCCCTCTTTATCGGATGCAGTTGCAGAACTCGCATTGGACAATGCGAAGGAGCCACCGATTCTGATTCCTTCGACTGCAACTGTTTGCCACTAGTGAGCGCGCGCCGGCCGGCAATTCGTGGGTTCTCTTGCCAAAAAAATTCCTCACCATTGGGACATCGTTTCCCGTTCGCCATGGTGAAAAAATTCGTGAGGGGTTCTTCTTGGTATTTGTCGTGAAAGAGGACACGCTCCAGGTGCCGTGGTAGAATTGTGCTTATTCATCGTTGTTTGGACGGTGAGACAATTTACGCAACACAATAATACTTTACCATCGACCCCTCCCCTATCAAAACCAGGTGGTATCAAATCAATCACACAATCCTTTTTCGATTGAATCCGTTTCCTTCTTGTTTCAAGATCTCAAGAAACTCTTATTCTATTGCTTCCAAGGTTTGGCCACCGCTCTAGAGTCACCATAGCAGCAAGCATATATTGCTTCTCTCTCACCCAAAACACGAACATGGTCACTACCGAACCACAAACAGAAGATACTACATCTGCTTCTGTTGACACCTCGATGAAAGTCGACGAAGACGAAGAAGCTACAAGTGGGAATGAAGAAGCCTCTACTCCCCACAAGGCATCAACTCCTAGAACCAAGGAGGCTTTGAGGGTTTTCAAATCCAAAAGCGGTCTCTGCGAGGTTGATACCTGCGATCAACGGTCTCAAGAAGAGCAGCTCTGCCAGAACCATTTGGAAAATGGAGTCGAGGCCCCTTCGGAACCTTCCAAGCGCGGCCGCAAGCGCAAGGCAAGCGAGGAAATTCTTCCTTCCACTCCCACCTGCACTCCCTCGACTCCGGGAAGCGAGCCACGATCGAGAATCAAGTCGTGCTTGGTCGATGGCTGCGAAAAACTCCGCGCCAAGAGCGGTTATTGCCTGAGGCATTTCAAGGACCGCAAGGCTCCCATTCGAAGCGGGCCAGCCGAGTATGAGCGGCGTATCTGCGTCATTGAGGGTTGCGAACGATTGCGCAGCAAGGGAGACCACTGTCATCGTCACCACAAGGACCCCAAGGCTCCCATTCGCAACAAATCGGACGGCCCAGTGGACCGCAAGAAAAAGTGTGGCATCGAAAACTGCGATCGGCTCCAGGTCAAGGGGGGCTTTTGCAGCAGGCACTTTCGAAACCGTGCGGCACCCGTCCTCACGACTCCTGCCTTTTCGTTTGACGCGGATGCAAGATGGGATGAGCTCTTTCCGCAGCTCCAGGCTTTTTACAAAAAGAATGGACACTCGAGGGTTCCCACCTCGCAAAAGACAGATCTGGCACGCTTTGTCGTTCACATTCGATGCGTCTATCGCACCAAGAAACAAAAAATGATCAAGGCGGAAGCGCAAGAAGGCGAACTCCAGGAGCATCCCGATTTGACCAAGTCCAAGCTGTTAACGCCCGAGCGAATGGAGGCTCTCAAAACGGTCAATTTCGAGTTTCAGCTGTGGACGGTAGAACCTTCTCAGTGGGAACAGAGATTCCAGGAATTGTTGGCCTACCGAAAGGAACACGGGAATTTCCACGTGACCAACAAACAAAACGCAACGCTCTCGAGGTAAGTTTGAAAGTGATTGTAAAACAAATCATTTCGATTGAAACAAGAGTCAAATGCTAACATTTTTTTCTTTTTCTTTCAGTTGGTGCAAAACCCAACGCCAGCGATACAAAAACACCATGGCTATTTACCAGGGCTTGTATGGTGTGGAATTGACTTGTCCCCAAAAGAAGGCCAAGGAACTTTATGAAAAGGCCAAGGAAAAAGCCAAGGAGGTCAAGGCAACGGCAGAGGCCAGCGAGGAAAAGCAAACGGTCATTCCCACCCCTTCCCTTTCGGACATTGGCGAAGCCAAAAACATGATGGATCCCGAGCGCATCTGCAAGCTCAACGCTGTTGGTTTTGAGTGGGAACTCCAAAAGGACACGTACGTGGAAAGCTGGGAGAATCGATACAACCAACTCTTGAAATTCAAGGTCGTCAATGGACATTGCCGTGTCCCCAAGTCGAGCGGCGACAATCCGCAACTTGGTCAGTGGGTCAAGCAGATGCGAAAGTACCACGGGTGGAAGGAAGACGGAAAACCCTACCCTACCACCTTTACCGAAGAGCGGATTGCCCGATTGAACGAGCTCGGCTTTGAATGGAGGCTCAAGGACACGCCTCTCAAGGCTTCGTTAAAGGCGGAGGACACTGCTACCACACCCGTCATTGCCGCGCGCATCCTAAACACCCAGCTCTCACAGTCGGTAGACGTGGCACCCCTTCAGCAATTCCAGCAGGCTCCAGGCATGATTGGCAACAGCACCAATGGCACCGTGGGTGAAAATGGACAAAAACTGGATTGGGTGTGGGGAAACAACGGGTACGATGCCGGGAATTCGGCAGGGGTTTGAATACGACAACAATAATACTTGGGGAAGAAAACATGAATGGCATTCACAATAGTTCCATTGGGTATGGATTGGATCCTTATGGAGTATGAATTGGATACCCTTTGGGTGGACACAGCATAGCTTGCTCAGGCCTCGAACGAGAATCGTTCTTCGAGTTCTGCAGAACACGGGCCGTTTCGGAATATCCTGCAGTTACAAACAACCAATCCTGCACGCAACGACAACCAATTCTGCATGCAATATTCGACTACCATCGATTCTTCTCGGGGTCTTGTTTACGTATTCGGGAGCGGAACAAGCCGAAAGGGGAAAAAATCGACCAAATGAAATGGGAGTCAAAGGATTTTAAGCCATTTTAATCTATTAAAATTACTTTATGTCTATTACACGTAAACGTTTGCTTCGCATCAATTTTTATTTGCATATTTTTAACATTCCCACCATAGTTTGATGTTCGACTCTTTTTCGGTTTGCTGAAGAGCTCTCTTTTCCCACGTTGGTGTTCCTCGCTTGTACTCATCCCCTACATTGTATCGAAGGCTAAATGTATGGGATTTTGGCTCAGATGAAGATCTGATATCTCGAGACGGTTTTTGTGTTTTTCCTTTTCTGTTTCTCCTGGAAGATCTCGTGTGATTACTATTTACCTCCAACCAGTCATCGAGGGTCATTTCAGTTTTTGTTGGAGATTCTCTCGAGGATTTATCTCTCCTTGATTGAGACGTTAATAGTGATTGGCAAGATCGACATTCTGTGGATGCCCCGAAAGAATCATTCCACTGGTCGGGCTTACCAAAGCCTCTCGAGCCACGTTTGCCTTTGCTAAAACGTTTCGAGGATTCCTCATGTGCATTCTGTGCCCTTACCCGTTCACCAGGTCGACCAAAACCTCTCTGGTTATGACAGCTAGATTTCGTAGATTCAGAAGAATCCGAGAAATCAATAGTAATTGATACAGATGATTCAGAAGAAAACGAGAAATCTTCATCCGCTTCATTGCGTCTTCCCCGTTCATTGGCTCCCTTTGGTCTCACCCAATTATTGGGTCTACCATAGCCTCTCTGACTGTGACGAGAAACCTTTAAATCATCAGAAGGCTCTTCACATGCATCATTTGGCCTTACCCACTCGTTTGGTCTGCCAAATCCTCTCTCATTGTGCTTGAAAAGCCTCACTTGTTGCGTATCTCCCACTTTGAGGGAATCACCAACCGTATCATTCGTTGCTAAGGACGCCGAAACAGAAGATGTGTCACTACCATCAAAATCAAGGTAATCAACATACGAAATAAAGGACGTATCGCTATCCGAATCGGACAAAACGCTCTCTTGGGTTTGCTCATCCATCATGTCGTCCGAATCTTCCCCTACTATGTTCTCGAGGTGCGGAAAATCAACCACCCTCACGAGCTTCTTGAAAAAGGTATCTTCGCCTAGAGTAACAGAATCCGAGGCTTCTGCATGACCATTAACATCGATGGTCTTTTTGAATAAAAGGGTAGGACGGGAATTGTCGATGGATCTCCTGGGCAAGGTTGGCGTAGCGTCTTTGGTAGCAGTCATTTCCCAGGGATCCCTCTCGTCGATATTAACATGCCATTCCTCGGCTGTAAGGCCTCTCTCTTCCGGAATACCCATTAGGCCTCGAACACCACGCATGAGGCACCGGTGATCAACTTCGTATTCTGGTTCCTCATCGTCCCTGTCTTCAATATCCCAAACCCTCTTCGCTATCCATTTTTGAGACCCATCCTTGGACTTGAAAGGTGTGATCCATACATCGGGTGGACGATAGAAATCACAGCTGCCATCACAGCTTGTTTCGCTATTGCCATCCCATCTGTCAATCTTGGTTCTGCTTTCCATCGTCTCCGACTCAGGCAACGAAACCCAATTGTTTGATCGATTATAGCCACAGATTCCGCGAATTCCTCCACCTCTGTTACTGTTAGATTTTTCCTTGGGCGAGTCCTGTTCGACTTCGGGAATCGCGAATCGGATGCGGTAGCTGACCTTGCGGTGTTTTGGGCGTCCCTTGGGCAAGGGCAAATTGTGACGAGGAGACAAGGTTACGTCTGGAAAGACGTTACAAGAATCCTCGAGATCACCACGTTGATCTGGATCGTCCAAGTACGCGGCCCGAAGCTTCATAGTCGGGATCGAGTTGTGGTCGAAATCACCCGGACAGTCCAAACGCTTGAAAGGGCCTTGACTTTTGTTCATTTTTTCATAGAGGTCAATCTTGTCTTTGACTTGTCTCTGAGAGTACAGTGGTTTGTCCGAGCAATCTCTAGGTGACAATGATGACAATGATGAGCTGCATAATGTCACCAAAGGCAATGTTGCGGGAAGAGAAATAGTTTTCACCGGCAAAGATTCCTTCTTGCCAATATGTTCTACAACATCAGGTGCCCAATTGACTTGGGGCTTCCTAGTCGATGCCAATCGTTTGAAGGGGTCGACAGGATACTTTCTTGTGCTGTCGTCGGCTGATTCTGCCCTACGTCCTCTTGCGATAGCTAGAGCGAGGGTGACCGGAGACAACTGGCAATTTCTTTTGGGCGGAGTCCTTGTGGTGAACGAATCATCTAATTCGGTAGAACTTGTATCGTCATCTTCGGTCATCTTTGCTGAATTGAATATCTCAACTGCGTTCACACTTTTGCCACTTGTTGCCACTGTCGTCGCTATCTTGTTCGGAAGGAGAAGGTCCGATCCCATTGTACAAAACGTGACACCAGCCTTGTTGGTGTTGTCTCGGTTTTTGATATGGATATATCTTGACTTGTGTTCTTCACTGTCCTTCTTTTTTGTGTTCTCGAAGCTCGAAGAGAATGGGGGGTATCGAGTTTTCGCTACTGTTCCACCACGTTCACCCCAGTGCGAACTACGATTACAAAGAATTGACGAGCTAACAAAAATGATAGCATGATCATTCCCTGCTCATGCAAGTTAGCTGGTGTTTTTACACTATTGCGCCCGCTGGTTGCATTTAGACTAAACGTGAACCGAAATCGGCAATGCAATCGGAAGCCCGGCCTGGGCGATCTTGAATTTTGTGTCGAAATGAAACAAAAAATTTGTGTCATCAAACATTTATTGTGAATTTTGCTCCTGTTTAGAACATTTAATCGTGAGCGTGACATAAATGGTTAATTAACCTCTTTCATGTGGGACTTACTGGCGATAATTTTGTCTTTTTCTTCTAAATGACTTGAGGATTAAGTAATCTGCGGGCATGAATGTCTTGGAAATTGTTAGATAATAATCGCTTTTTGTGACGTATTAAGCCACAAGCAAGTCCAATTCAATAAATGACACCAAATTTTCACGCTATTCACAACATATATCATATGTATTCCCATCGGTAAGAACAAAATCATGGCAAGGAGAAAAAATTCGTCTTTTCTCAGCGGGACAGTCATTCACTCACTCGTCTTCTCTCAAATCGGATAATGCCTTCAAGGAAAGGCGATAGAGCAAGAGCGGGGTACAGTTCTTTTTTGGTTCGCAACGGAGTCGTAGTCGCCAAATTGTTAGTACAATTATTGCTAAAATATTTTTGATTACGTCTCAACACTCTAAATGTTGTTTTCTCATTCTCCTCGGGTATTACTTCCGGTAATTGTGTCGAATGATATGGCAAGCTGCTATAAATTCACGACCACGTTGGTTCGGAGAGCTCAACATTATACTGTACTAGCTAGCTAGCTACAATACCCTACCCCCGATTCACGCAAAGTTTTCAATTTGTACGTGAAAATCAGTCCCAATCCTCCACACCACCAAAAGTAGAAAGCTTCTCTCTATTCGTAGTTTCAATATCTAGTACGGTAAATCAAAATAGTGAGTTGAATTCTATGTTATTTTAAACTACTGTTGCTATTATTCACCAATAGAGCTAGAGCCGCAGTTCCCAACAACGTTGTGGATCCCGCTAATGCGCATTCAATGCCGGGGTAGTCCACCAGGGCATCTGCCACCAATCCTAGCAGGAACGGTGCAACAATATAGGTCCCGTCACCCGCTGCTTTCATCAGCGACAAAGATGTCGCCTCGATTCCCGGAAGCGACTTTTCTTGCGCGAGAGCCGTGAGGGCAGGCCCCTGCGCGCTGACACCCACACTCCACACCAAAACTGCCAGAGCAAAGCACAATGCCTTGGTTTCCAAGACGACATCCCCAATGGAAACTTCCAAGCCCGAGAAGGAACTTTCCTCGGTGATTTGTAGCGTAAGAGGAATGAGAAGCAACCCAAGGCTGCTAATGGTACCACTGACTATTGCGGCACCTTTGGCACCGATTCGATCGGTAATGTAGCCTCCCACCGGAGCACCCACCAAACCACTCAACCCAGCAGCCGACAGCAGGGCACCCGCGCCCACCGCTCCTCCCGGAAGCGTGCTCGTGGCCAATATAGGGATGGAAGCAATCTTTGCCGCGAATCCAAAACTCGAACCACTCTGGCAGAGCGTCAGGCCTTTCCACTCATTTCGATTCAGCAGCTCCGACCAAACCTTGACGCCCGAGGTGTTCTCATCCAGCACTTCTTCATTTCCGTTTTTGGAAGATTCTGATCTCACAATGGTTTCTGGTAAGAATGCATATAGCACCAGCGCAGTAATGGCGGCAGCGCTCACACACAAAAATGCCGCCCTCGGCCCGTATCGCTCAACGACAACCCCTCCCGCGGGAGCTCCAATCGCAATGCCCAGAGCCACTACAGCCTGCTGCGCTGCCAGGGCTCTCCCCCGGAGCTTTGGAATCTGATTTGCCAGATCCACCAACATTCCTCGTTCTCCAGCCTCGGACAAAGCCCTACCTGCTCCCAGGCCCAACCGTGCCAATATAAGCGTATAAATTCCCTGGGCAAGGGCGGTTCCAATGTCCGAAATGGCAATGACGGCCATTCCGATCATCATGGCGGGTTTCCGCGCAATGTCCGCCCTCCGCCCGCTCCAGTTGGCACACAGAAAGAGCGCTACGGCGGGAGCGGAAATGACAATTCCATTTGCAGCACCAGAAAGTCCAATCTCTTTGCCATACAAGGGTATGCTCGGAATCACGGCACCCACCCCAATAAATAGCAGAAATTGGGATGTCAATAGAAGCGCGAAGGATCCCGACACATCCGAAGGCGATATTGATTCGTCGCTGTCGCTTCGTGTAGCTTTAAGTCGAGTTTCGATGGCATAGTTGGATTCTTGTTGTCGACTGCGAAGAGGATGCTTTGCAAAGATGGTGAACGAAAAAGGGACAGATTCCGAATCAGCTATTCTTATTCTGTTTGAAGCAGCCGGAATTGCCACTTGGGGTGCGGAACGCAACACTGATCGCACCGAGGAGCCCGTCGTAGAAAATGCCGACACCCCAATTCCATCGTACTCGTCTCCATTCTTGAAAACTGTTACTCCCAATGCGAGAACATGATATAGAACGCAAAAGACAACCAAATTCGGAAAGAACTTGGCCATGATCAAGGACGGGAGAGAGGTATTCTTTTTAAAATCTAGGCCTTCAGAACTATTCTTATCAGCTTATATTTCTTCCTCTGTACGATACGGTATCATTTTTTCGAATGTTCAACTCCATCTTGAAATTCGATGTGGAGCATTTTCATCGTCATCGTTGTTGGCGTCAAATTTTGGATTGTTGGAAAAATTGGGTATGTGAGTCAGTTATTCGACCCCTTCGATTTGATTGTGGAAAATAGGTGTCTGTCCGTATGCCAGTTGGAAGCAATAATACTGGAAAATCAAAAACCAATCAACGAAAAATTCGATTCCTTTTCGTTCGAAAAAGTCAAAAAATGCATTTCTTTTCCATTAAAAGAAACTTTCGTTTCCATTGTTGATCATAACTATCAGCATTCTTTCATTGAACTAATACAGTGCACTGACTGAAATTTTGTGAAAATATGGGTGGAGACGATCTTGGCAGCGATGATGAATACCTGGCGGTACCGGCAGGAGGCGTAAACGATTACGTCGACGACTCTTCCGTCGAGGACGTTGTGGAGCAAAAACAACAACAAAGTCAAAAGCAGAAGCGAAAATCAGATGCAAATGAGAACAAAAGCAGTAGCAACGACACTTCTGTGAGCAAAAGCAAAAAGTCGAAAAAGCGTGGCGGGCCAATGCAGGTTCTCGGAGAGAAAATCCGGGTGGAATCAACCGACTCCAAGGCCGAGATACTGTCGGAATTTTCCGGTGCTGAATTTACAAGCTCGCACATTGCCAAGCTCAGGGATGATGGCAATATCGACAGTGGAAACTTTATGGACCGGTTGCTGTGTTTGATTTCGAAGAAGCAGCTCAAAACCAAGCTGCAGCAAAAGAGTCCACGGGCGATTATTTTTTGCCAATCGGCACGCCGCTGCGTGGCCATTTTGAAAGATTTGGGTCCCATGAAAGTTCGCGTCGCCAAACTATTCCCAAAGCAGGGAACCATTGGTGAACAGGGACGACAGATGGAACTACAGGAATTTGGTTTGGTGGTGGGGACGCCTCACCGCATCAAGGAGCTCATCGATAAAGGAAACCTGTCACTGAAAAACACCCAGCTGCTGGCTCTGGACACCTTTTTGAATCCAAAACATCAGTCCGTCTACACGCTGCACGACACGGCACCCTTTCTAAAAGATATATTGAAGGAACACGCACAACCGATTTGCAACAAGGGCAAAAAGGAGTTGAAGATTGGATTCGTATAATAAGAATTGCTGCTATAGTTGGGAACACACTACATACTCTACTTCAATTCAAAAATAGTTGAAAATTTAAAATAGAACTCATCCTAATTATTGATAATAGCAAGAATGGATAGCAAATTTTTGTGACCTTCCATTCATTACTGATGTTTTATCTGTCGTTGCTTTTTGTGCCATTTGCCAATTTCCTTTGTTCCCAAATCACGTCTTATCGCAAAGAATTTTGAACCAACCCGACCAATTGGGCCGCCTTTTCGGATGCCACGCCTGCGGTTTCAATCTTGATTGTCATAATCATTAGAGCTTCGCCACCAGAATTAGAAACATTGGCCTGAATCAAAATGATCGAACCATCGTGGTCGATGGCATACAGATACAGCTTGAATTCACCTGGACCTGTTTGCCCGCTGGCCATCGTTTTGATGCCTACCGCTGCCAGAGCACCTTCAATGGGAGCGGTGGAAGTGGGGAGTGCCGGCAGAGCTACCATTTCGACAAGGGCATCGGCATCCGAACAAATGCTTCCCCACTTGGTTTGGTACAGTTCTCCGGTCATGGTTGCGTCCATTTTGAGAGCAATGGTAGACGATGCTGCGGGTGGTGGTGCTGGGGCAGGCGCTGGTGTATCAAAGCCCAGCAAGTCTCCCAGCAAATCATCCACGGGTGCTGCTGCTACTGGGGCAGCAGGCACCGCGGCGACAGGTTGTGGTGCCATTGCTTGGGGTGCCACAGGCACCTCGGGGGCAGCTGGTGGTGCCGAAGGATCCAAGGGATGTTCTGCGGGCATCTTTTTGTAGACTACCTGATATTCGGGTTTGATAAAACTGACCGAGGTCTTGCCATAAATCGTCGACAGAGTGTCAAATTCCTTCAACAGTTCCGCACGAATTTCCTTGTCATCGTCTTCGGTAAACAAGACCGTATCACCAGGAATGGTGGCCTTGGAATTGGAAATGACGTGCTTGAGCACGGTGGTTGGATCGGCACCCGACTTGAGCAGTCTGTAATACAGCAATCCTCGATCGTGCAAATCTTGCGAGCTGACATCGTCCGTTACCTTCATCAAGAGTCGACCCAGCATGCGCTGAACTTCCGGAGGCCGGGCAAAGAACATTTTCATGGTCGCATTGAGCAAATTTTGTTTCACCCGCACGTCTTTCAGATTGTCGTAATCGTCAATGAGCTTTTCCAGCGCATAGGGAGCATCCTGTACAAGATCACAGCATTCTCCCAACAACCAAATGATGCTGGCCTTTCCCTCGCCTTCGTCGACATACTTTAAAGTGCGCGCGAGACTGTTGCAGCAGACAGGCTTGAGGTCGGGGTGCTTTCGAACCATCAAGGTAAGACCCGTGGCAGCTTCTCCCTGAATGTGTTGGACGTTCAAATCCAAAAAGTCGACCAGACGCTGGGCAATGGATTCGGCAGCACCGGGACCTCCAGTGTTGCGACAGGCAATTTTGGCCATGCTCTGAATGGCAAGACAACTGAGGTGTTTGTTGCTGTGGTTGACGGTTTCGGCGAGTTCTGCCACAATGTCGGGAGCGGTATCGGGATTGGCCAAGAGGGGAAGAATTTTCACCTTAAGGTATTTCACGTGGGTTGGTTCGCTGAATCGAGTGTAAAATTGACGGTATTCGTCATCAAAGGCTCCCGGACACAACTGGACCAGATATTCTACCTGTTTCAACAGAGCGTAGCACGTCTCGTTGGAACCGCTGGCCACCAATGTGACGAGTGGTGCTTTGACGCGGGACACGATTTGTTCTTTGATTTCCTGGACTTCTTCCGGTGTTGATCCAATCGAATCAACCAACGACAAAAAGGCTCTCACGGTAGCCAACACCGTGGCACTGCTGGAGCTTCTTAAAACGGGATCCAACAAGTTCATAATCTGGTATCCCTCGTCCGCGTTGGCAGGAATGTAACGGGGAACCAATTCCAAGACGCAGACCAAATCGAATTCGGTGAATTCGTGGATGCGATTCAGCAAATGCAGCATAATTGCACGGTTAATGGCCATTCCACCGTTTTCCGTCTTGGCCATGACCTCGTCCAAAACACGAATGACATTGGCCACCACGGTCGGATCGACGTCCCGAAGCATGTCGTACAAAATGTCGGTAAAGTTGCATTCGCGAAAGGCCTCTTGATCCAAATAATACAACTTTAGAATTCCCATGACTCCCGTCTTTCGAACGTACGCATGGTGATCCTGCAGCGATTTTCGTAGGGGTTCCCCAATGTATTCCACCATTTGCGGCAGATTCAAACTGCAAAGACTGCGAAGGGCCAATCCTCTAACCATCGGATCTTCGTTTCCGCAATCCTTTTGGAGGGTGTTGGTACACATTTGTGCCAGTTCGGGATGGGTGACGGCATAATTACACAAATACAAGTAGACCATCTTTTTGATGACCAAATCGCGGGTCTCGATCGCAAGCATCATTTCCGTAAAGAGCCGAGAAACGTCAATACCCAGCGTCATGTAGGCAATGACCTTTTTGATGATGTCTCGTTTGCGTTTTGGATCACGTTCGGTGGCAAAGTTTCGTAGAAGATTTCGGAGTTCGTTAACTTCACCCTTTTTGGATTCGGTAAAGTAGGAATCGGGAACGGGAGCTCCTGGTGGTCCTCCGGGTGGCCCAGGGGGCGGCATTGCGTGCTGTGGTGGATAGGACATGGTGGCTCTCGATCAATGCTAAAATCGTTGGTTCCGCGTTGTGCTGTGACCTCAATATGTTGATTGACTTTTTGCTCTTGTCAATGAGTCTATTCTGGATGGGAATGGGAGACTCTGTGTGTGAGAGAGACCAGACTTGTAACAACAAAGTCAGAGCAATGAGATGATGATGATAATGCTATTCATTCAACATCAACTATTATTGCGGACATAATTTCGTTACGCAGCTCGGAAGGATGCCCTAAGTTCAGACAAATGCGCCAATATTCGGCAAGGATCTACGAATCCAACGCATACAAACTTCTACGCAAACAAGATCAGCATTTTTTAGAGTCGAATCGAATGCGCGGTCTGCGCACTTTTGAGCCGAATATTCAAAATTTTCTCGTCAACGACTCTTTTTCCAGTCGCAAGCGTGACTGAAATCGAAAAAATCGAAATCGAAGTCTTTCTCATTCCGATGATAGCTAGAGACAGTTTCAATGAGTGAAAGATAATAGAAAACATTACAAGAACAGCAAAAGTCACCACGATGAGGATACTTCTTGTTCTCCGAAACAAAAAGGAAGCATATGGTAGCTACAACTAAGTAATTAGTATGATCAAATACATAGATCAGCCAATCGAAAGTATTCTTTCGAGTCTCGCATGATGTTGTAGTCGCATGTTGTCTCGCAAAAAGCATACGATTCTGGTTGAACACAACTAAAAGGCTGCAACTCAAAGCAAACAATAGTAGATTGTGCAGTATATCCGAGAAATTGAAACGTGACAATTTTCATCGACATAAATTCCTGGGTTGACAACAAGAAAATTGTAGATTCGATTCTTGACCCACAATTCCACAAATCTCCTATCACCATGACGAAGAGACACCATATCCTTGTTGCGGCTTCTCTTTCCATTCTTTCCTTCACCAAGTGTGGCGTTTTGGCATTTTCGACGCAGCACTTTCGTATTCCTTCTACCTCAAAGACGACGGTACCGCCATTGGTCGTTCATAGATGTGGATCCACCTCAACGACAACCCTTTATCATCTACAGGTACGATATGGACATTAGAATTTCCTCCCAGCAACGTCGCAAAATTTCTTTCGTGTAGGAAGGATTAGAGGAGTGGTCAGAACGTCAAATTGTTTTGTATGCGGCCGTTGCATTAGGGGTCGTTGCATCACTGCTGTATGCGATCAGCCTAGTACCCGAAAGAGGGTCTGCCATTTTCACAATTCTATTTTGGACTCCATTTTTTATCGTCTCCAGGATTACAAGTACGCGAAAGAACTAACTTTCCAATCTTTATACTTCTCTTTTTTCTAAATACGAGCGAGATAACGTTCGAATGATTAATGATTTGTTGGTCTAGTAATGTTGTTATTATTATGCTGCGATCTTTTTCTGCTCCTTCATTCGATATTGAGAACCCTTGTTTGCCTCGAACCAAGTGACAAACTTGTCAATCCCCTCTTCGATGGATGTAGTAGGCTCATATCCCAACAAATGTCGGGCCTTGGAAATGTCGGCATACGTGGCGGGGACGTCACCCTTTTGCATTCCCAGCGTTATGACCTTGACAGGCTTGCCGACACGCTCTTTGACAATACGAACAAAATCCGCCAGCAAAACAGGTTGACCGTTTCCGAGATTGATGACTTCAGCCTCCAGCGAGTGCTTTGATTTGTCTAGCAACAGCGAATTGACAACACCCTGGACGATATCGTCGATGTAGGTAAAGTCGCGACGAGACAATCCATGATTGAAGACCTGGATGGGTTCTTCGCTTTTGATTTTGTCTGTGAAAATCCAAGGTGCCATATCGGGTCGACCATAAGGCCCATAGACGGTAAAGAACCGGAGTCCAATGCTCGAGATGTTGTACAGATTGAAATACGTTCTGGCAATCAGTTCGTCGCTTCGTTTAGTTGCAGCATACAGAGATGCTGGATTTTCGACCGGGTCAGTCTCCTGGAATGGAACTTTTACATTGTTGCCATACACACTCGATGATGAGGCATAAACGAGCGGATATTCGGTCAAACCAAGATCTTTCATCACTTCGAGAAGAGTGACAGTGCAGTCGATATTGTTTTGAGTGTATTCGAATGGGTGATCCAGACTGTATCGGACTCCAGCCTGCGCTGCCAAATGAATAAACCTCGTGACGTTTTTGCTTTCAATCACCTGTTTCAGTTTGAACGCGTCACAAACATCCCCTCTCTCGAAATGAATATCCCATTTTTGCAATTCTTCTATCCTGGACTCTTTCAATTTGGTAGAGTAATACGTATTGACACTATCGTATCCGATGGGTGTCATGCCCATTTTTTTCAATTCAATGGACGTGTGCATTCCAATGAAACCTGCGGCACCTGTGACAAGGACATTATATTTTGGTCCTTCAGGGCCTTTGAGAAGGGCGAGTTGTTCCTTGTCCATTGGTTTCGTCTTATATTTGTAGGCTTCTTGCAGGTGAGCTCCATTGCGCTTTGGTGAAAATTGTTCCGGAGCAAGAATCTCCTCTTGATATCTACTGATGAGTGAGGGTTCCAGGACCTGTAGTGTGAGCATGGAACTATGGAGAGTTCCGAGGACGACTCCAAGACTAATAAAAATACAGAATCGAAAGATTGCGGAAGATGAGCAGTCGTCGTTGGTTCTGCGACTTGGTGGTTGCCTTCGGGTTTCCATCGCCCCGCTTCTCCCTTTTTCTTCGTGATTGTTCATGGTCACTTTTGTTTAATATATGTAATAAAGATTGTTGATAGATAATTGCATTTGTTCAGCGGTATGATACGCCTTTGAGAAAACCGGATTGATTGGGAAATGATGTCAAAGATTATGATGGAAAACCTACCGTTGTGATAATGTGGCTGGATCGGAAAAAATCTGGAATTGTGAGAGCGAGTCGAGTTGGCTCGACTTGCTCGTTGACCGTTATTCTTTTCATTGAGACGGCCGACTGCCTCCAACGATTTTCCGACTACAACGAATAAAAAATTAACCGTGTTTCGAAAAATTGAGTCCTGTACAATACTTTGGTTTTGATCGAAAATAACAATAATGCTACGACTATCATTTAACTTTGGTTGTAAGCCACTATTTCTGTATTCTGATAACTTACTTTCACTTGATATAGCGAAGAAAGTTTTATCAGAGGAGGAGGGCTTTAAAATAAGCATTTTTACAAGAATAATCAAAACAACTCAGCCGCGGCCGTCATGGTCGTCCACCTTAAGAAGAGAGGACAAGGACAAGGACAACGATGCTCCTGATCTTCTTATCACCAGCACCATCCGTATTGAAGAGAAGTGATGCCCCCATTACCAGCAATTTCCGACCTTGAAAGTTTCGGAAAATGCCTTCACATGGTATCCATCATTCTCGAACAAATATGCTCTGTATTGTCCGTTGTTTAGATCCATCCACCAGTCGTCAAAGTAAAGTGTGCCATACTCTTCTGGATGATCGCACGAGTCAGATCCACAAAGAAACTGCCACAGATAAGAGTTGCCCCACCATACCAACGTTTCCCCTAGGCTTCCATGTTGAACATCGTAAATTCCAATCCAATCTTTGCCAGTGGGGTGGCAGTTCTCAAAAGTCACTTCCAGCCTCGAAGGATGTTGATTCTTGTAGCAATATTGTTCGACCTCAACGGAGCTATGACAGCTCCACCCAGTTGGCCTTCTTGTTGGTCTAGGGGTTGGCCTTCTGGTGGGCTTGGTATTAGGTGGGTTAGGGTTGCTACTGCAATGGCCAACCTCGAACATGTCAGATGATGCTTTGACATGGTAACCATTATCTTCGAACAAATATGCTTTGTATTCCCCACCATCACTTAAATCATTCCACCAATTTCGAAAGTTAACAGTGCCATAATCTTCTGCATAAGAGCAAGACCTTGATCCACAAGCAAACTTCCACATATAAGAGTTGCCCCACCATTCCAGTGTCTGACCCAAAGTACCACGTTGAACTTCATAAATTCCAATCCAATCTTTGGCAGCGGCGTTACAATTCTCAAAATAAAGTGTGACTTTCTCAGGATAATAATCATCAATGTCGTAGCAATCGCGGGCTACTTCGACAGAGCTACAGGTTGGTTTCATCGTTGGTCTCCTCGATGGGGATGTTGGTCTCCTAGTAGGGTGAGACGGCTGTCTAGTTGGCGAAGATGGCTGTCTTGTAGGTTTTTTAGTAGGTCTCCTCGTTGGCTTCTTCGTTGGCTTCCTCGTGGGGGAAATTGGTTTCTTCGTTGGCTTCTTCGTAGGTTCTGGCTTGTGCCAATCGTCGCAATAGTCACAAGTATACTGGCAATAATATTTTCCGATATGTTTCCCGTTTTGTTCGTGATCACAGCAATCATTGTCATAAATCCAGTCACAATCCTTCCAATGGTCTCCTTCGTAACGAAAGTGCTTGTCGTCACTACAAGAGTCTTCCCAATCAGAGCAATAATGGCAACTGTCCGGGCAATAATATTTCCCAACGTGTTTTCCATCGCGTTTGGCATCACACTGATCCTCGTCAGCAACCCATTGACAGTTCTAGTAGACGAGTCACCGATGATTTCATAATTTACCACAGAAACGAGCATTTAAGGATCATATTAGACGGGTCTAAATGATTTGTCAACCATGGATCTTCAATTCATCAGCAAATGTTAGAACAACATTACTTACTTTCCATTTGTCTCCGTCGTGACGATAGCGTTCGTCGTCACGGCATTCATGGTACCAATCATCTTCGTCGTGATCATCACTGTGATCGTCATCATCATCGTGGTGCCAATCATCGTCGTGATGATCATCGTAGTCATGATCGTCATCGTGATGATCATCTTCGTCCGAATGATCATCCTCGTGCCAATAATCGTCGTCCCAATGATCATCCCACTCATAACAGTTATGACAGCTGTTGGGACAATAGTATTTTCCAACTTCGTGTCCATTATCATAATCCTCGCAATGATCATTTTCATGTACCCACTGGCAATCTTTAGGGAAATCATGTGATTTGCACATGAAGAGATATGAATGAAGGGTTAGAAAACGACAAAAGAATATTTCGGACTCGAGATTGTCAAGGCAAAATATTCTCACCTTTCCAGTGATATCCCTTGTATCGATAGTGGTCATCATCCCAGCATTCTGCTGTCGCTGACAGCATGCCTGGTTTCAAAAAGCTCGACCATGTTGCAGTAACAACAAGAGGGAAAAAGAGTTTCATCTTTGCGTATATCCTAAATTCAATTTTATGAAATATCGTCTCTTTATGATAAAGCGTGTTGTTTCAATTGTTAACAGGAAGCGGCGTTTGATGTGTGCTATCTTATCATCTACTTTCCGATGAACACACACAATTTTGACTGAATAAAGATGAAAGAACCTTCGCAAGTGCGACTGCAACCCAGGAGGCGATTGTTTTTGGAAAAGAAGTATGTGAAGGGATTTAGTGAAGTGCGGCTTGACTTTTCCCTTCGGAATCTTCCCGGATAGAGCTCGTGCCGAAGGTTGGAAATGGTCCGGGATTTAAAATCTTGCAACCGATGACACATGGAAAATTCTCGAATACTTAGGGAATAATCTGTTGGAGAGCCTGGTCGCGTGAGGGAGCTTTCGTGTTGGCGACAGTATGCAATAAACTGATAGGATGAAAAAACGCTCCTAAAAACTAAATGATCTGGGTTTGTAACGACCGTATCATAAAAACTGACTGAGGAGTCGTAAAAAATCATTCTACTGCCATGCAACCTCGGAAGGATCAAGCGCCGACAGCTCAAGCAATCACGTAGATTAAGAATGGCATGAATTTAGCGCCTTCTGTTTGCAAGAACGTGCCACGTACGGACCCAACATTTAGTTCACTAACCCTAATCAGTAGATCTTCCAATCCCGCTCTTTTTCATTTTTGATCTGAGTATTTTTTCGAATGAATCTGTCCCAACCGCTAAACACCGAACACATCATGGAAAACTTCTTCGAAAAACTACGATGTTGTTGTTTAGGCCTCAAGACAATTTCTCTTTCACCTTGGACATAAGAGATTCGAGTCACCGCGAATCTTGCAACGCGGAATAGCCAAATCACTCGAGCTCATTACGATCACACGACATAGATCGGAATGCATTCCAATCGAAGCCGATTTTTTACGTTTATCTTATGGGAAATACAGTAGGGGATGAATATTACATGAAGACGAGATCACAAGAACCTAACTCAACACTGGTGCAACAAAGATGCACACGATACGAAGGGTATGCGCCACCGCCACTTATACCATCGATCGATGTCGGAACCCAAGCCAATTGAATCTATATAGGCATTCGCGCAGGTCATTTGGGTTTCGAGGACGATGGAAACGAAAGGAGGAAACCAATAATTCCGAGAATCCAAAATTCAGTTGGAACCAAGTCCTTTTACAGTGGGCGGTGGGGGTTTATTTTTCCACTCCACTGATTGCTATACTTCAGGGAAGTTTGCTCCTCAACGATTATCGAGTCAATTATTCCGATGCTCCAAGGCCGTTGATGCCAGCAAGGGGTGTAGCAGTCGCCGCAGAAGACGAAAACGAATCGGCAACGTCTGCATCGAAACTCTCGTCGTGGATTTCTCATCCGTTTTCATCGTCGCCGCATCACCCACCGGGTAACGAGAGAGCACTGCGGTTGTTAGTGGTAGGAGATTCCTTGGCCGCTGGTGTCGGAATGTCCAAGTCGGGTGTGCCCATATTGCCCGAATCGATTGCCAGGGCTCTATCCAAGGCGCTGGGTGGGAGAGCTGTCTACTGGACCTGTGTTGGAACACCCGGTGTATCGGCGGCACAGATTGTCAAAGATATTGAAGAGATCGAACCATACGATCCACATCCAAAGGGTAGACAATTGGAACGCATCGTGAAAGAATTTCAGAATCGGCGACGGCGATGGCAGGAACGACACGAACATGCCCAAGACCAAGATTCAATAACCGAACGGGAAAATAAGCAAAAGAAGGAACCAAAAAATGTCGTTGCTGAATGGTGGAAACACATGAGGCAACAAGATACATTGAAACCAGATGAAATCGTCGGCACAACAAGGAGAATCGTCTATGAATGGTGGATGCAGAGTAGTATTCGAAATACATATCGCTATCGAAGACAACTCGTCGAAGAAGATCTTTCCGTCATCAAAGATGTTGTTTTGCAACCATTGCCAGAACTCGACGACGAAGATGATGAATATTACTATGATTATTATCGGGAAAATCTCCCAGAAAATGACAGCAGCACCAAAGTAGAAAGCCGTCATGGAACAAAAAAGCGTCTTCCGTTGATCAAAAAGGGTTCACTGTTTCGAAGAACTTCTGTCATTCCCGAGGCTGCCGCAGAATATGATGTTGCTGTAGTTCTAACGGGTCTTAATGATGTCAAGGAAGCATTTTTTGCCTCACATGAACAGCAGTGACACCAAAAGCAGACTCGACTAGTAGTCTAAGACAGGTATTGGAAGCACTGAACGATAAAATGAAGGGCAACATGGATCTCGAAGGTGATGGAGAAAATCGCCAATCAACTGAGACTTCCATCGAAAAAGGCAAGCAAGCCAAAAACATTCGACATCCATTGGTGGTAGTTCCGGAACTTCCAGTGGCTCCCTTGGAAATTTTTCGACTGGTTCCGCTGTGTTGGTTCTTGGTTCCGATTTTTCGGGCCATGGAAAACAACAAGCGCTTTCTGGCGTCACAATTTCCGGACAATGTGGTCTTTGTGCACCAACCCGATTTGCGGTGGTGGACGGACGACGACGAAATGGGCATTGGATCGATTCGAGAAAACATCAAGCAGGAGCGTTTGCTGTTGAGAGTCACTGACAGTGTGAGGTCGGGAAGAGAGCGCATTGAGGAGCTCATGAAAAACTATTACGATTCCAAAGAGGAAGAACTCGCGTCCAAAATCAAAAGTTACAATCAGCACCAAAAAACATCGACGATAAGCGAAAAGAATCCCAGCGACCTTGTTTCGGTGGATAAGATGCATCCAAACGACTGAAGGGTATGAGCTCTGGGGACGGCATATTGCTGCTGCCATCATTGATCATTGGAACAAAAATGCAAACAACCACGACACAGGAAACGTATAGAATTGCAAAAATTATGGTCATTACACGATTATAGAATACTTAGAGATAAAAACTTTAATTATGGTTGAATCAAAGATCATAAATATCTACCGATCACCAGGAGTTGCAAAACCTTCCAACTTTGTGTAGGCTTCCATGGATTCAACACCATCCGAAGGATAGATGGTTTGTTCCTCGAGGCCACTCTCGTCAATAGCAATAATGCGCACCAATCCTCCGGAGCTTCCGTCTCGTCCAATGCTCAGTCGCAGCAGCTTGGTCACCAGTTGAATGGCATCTTGTTTTTCTAAATTCAAAAAGTCTTCTTGGGCATCGTCCAGATATCCCAGCAAAATGGTCGATCCCGATCCGCTGACACAAAATTTTGATTCCTCCCACAAGCTCCCACCCGGAGTGAATACCAAAAATGCGCCCACCGCTTTCGTCAAAGCCGGCACAAATGAGGCTGGCCTGGTAGTCACCTTGGGAGTGTCTCATTTGATACCTTAAATAGTGTGCGACCTCTTGCACCGAGGGCTGATAGCCCTGCAATTGTCTCATTAAAAATTGCTTCTTGGCGTGCTTGGCCAGCCACTGCGTGTCGGCCGCACTTCCGCTCCGGCAAAGGACACAGGATTGTTTGGTTCCCTTCCAATATGGGGTTGATCTTGTAGGCAAACTTGTTGGAAACATATCCCGAGACGGAAGGTTCGAGTGTCGGCACCGACCACGACTCCGTCTTTGTATTTGATGGCCACGAGTGTCGTTCCCAGATCGATTTCTTCTTGTTTGCTGTCTTGACCTGTTGCGTGTCGATACGAAAACGAACTGGGAGAAAAGTCCGGCCCCGTGTTTGCCAAAATTATTCCATGCTGGTGGAAAAGTATTCGAGAATGAACCAGCAAAAATACAAATTGGCACCACAATACTCCAATGGAACTGCGCTGATTCATTGTCGTCGTGTTTGCTGTTTGTGATGAAGGAGAAGAACTCGTTGTTGCTTCAATATAAAGTCGAATGGAAAGTGACAAGAGTCGGGTAGTATTATTTCAATAGGAATGATCATCGTTTGAGCTCATTTTCTTTCACGAAAGTTTTGTCGGATTTGAGGATCGTTGGAACTCGGAATTTAGAACTTTGTGGAGGCATGATTTGTAGCCTCGTGCAACAGCGAGAAACAAGCTTTCGTAGCTCAGCTGGTTAGAGCGTGGGTCTAATAAACCCAAGGTCGTGGGTTCGACCCCCACCGAGAGTAATCTGCAGTCATGTTCCCTCTCGAGAATATGACGCAAGCTTTTTTGTTTTGAAAGCATCATCATTCCTAGATTAAGTATAAGCGACGATGGCTATACAAGAACTATAATCTTTCCTATACTGCAGGTAACGGAATGATTGTCTAAAACTAATGTCTGTTCGTAATCCCGTGGAAGAATCTTCTTTTTCAAAATTTATAGACCTTTAGCAAAACTTGTATTATCCTCAAGTGGCATCTTGCTTGAAAGGGATATAGTATTGAGATATGTCCCGAACTGTGGACAGTTCGACTGCCTAATGATGGCATAATAGCATTTTTATTTGCGAGTACCCGTCCGTCCGCGGCCTCCTCCTCTGCCACTGCCTCGTCCTCCTCCATATCGTCGAGTGCCTCTCCCCCTTCCTCCCAGTTTGATTGGTTTCAGTCCCGTCACCTTTTCGGCCTCCAAGGCGGCCAGTTCCGACTCGGCGGCAACAATCTGTTGGGCCGTCGATTTCTTGTCGAGTTTGAGATTGGCCACCTTCAAGCGTGCCTGTTCCAATTTGTTTTCGGTGCTATTCTTTTGCTGGGCTGTTTCTTCCTTTACGGCTTTTTCGACGCAACTGCGGCATCGGGACTTTTCCTCGCCCTTTTGCCACTGATTGCGATTGAAGGCGTCTTTTTTGCAAATCGATTGGCAGGGTCCCGCGCATTTTCGTGTTTCGTTGCTGTCTTCGGCAGAGTTGTCGGTTGTGCCCGATTTTTCTCTCGCAGCAGCTCGTTTCTCTTGCTCTTGCTTGGCGGTACACTGTTTGCATCGGAGTGCCTGTCCCGTTTTCTTGTATTTGTCCAGACTGGACTTGGAGAATTCTTCCGCCATGAGCCGCTTTCGGCGACAGACGGTGCAATCAAAGTTGCCCGCCCATTTCGAAGTCACAACCGGGGTCGACATATTGGAATGTATGTTGTGGTTGTAAAATTACTGTTATTCGAGGTTTGCTGTATCTATTGGAGAATTTCGTATTGGTTGCCAATGATTTTTCGTTGTTGATGTATGTTCGTGACGATGATATGGCGGTAGTTGATGTTGTTGATGTTGTTGTTACAGTTGTGGATGCATATCGGTATTTTTGAATTGATGCCATACACGCCGAAGAACAGAAATTCTTATTCCCCTAAAATTTGAAATCGTGGGGTCCTAAAATCGGGACTAAATTAGCGCCATCGCACAACGGTCGAAAACTCATGCAGGATCTCAGAAAACCCGAAGCCTGCCTCCTAAAATCCAACGCATCGTCGCGCTTGAAAGTTTGACACGACCGCTAATAGAAACGCTATTGGAGGATGTGGAAAACGATGGAACAACAACTTTTGAAATTATTGCATTCTCGGTTGATCCATCGCGTCGTTGATTGTATTTTTTTTTTCTGTCGCTGTCACAACATCATCTGTAATCTGTCATCATCTGGTCGTAGTCACAATCATAAATCGCAACAAGGAATTGAAAAAGGAACAATATACCAAGCAAGAATTCAAACAATTATCAAGAATGGCGCCTATATTATTACTCACGGGCATTCCGATTCTTTCCATTGTCATTGGAGCCTTTCAAAAGGACAACATCAATGTCTTTCTTATGGGCTTTTTTCGGGATTTGGCTCGCATAAAAGCCAACAAGAGAAAGATTGCCTCGAATGCGGTGGCGATTATCGACGGGGAGGCGGTGACCACCTGGGACATTTTGTTTGGACGCGACGATCCATTGGCGGGAATTGAATTTTCAGAAGAGAAGGAATGTCTCGACTCGACAAATTGCAGCGAAAGCGAAAATTCCTATCCAACCTTTACAGGTTCAAGAACTAGAAGAGTTTGGCAGCGGCCAGGATGACAAACCAATTTATTTATCGATATTTGGAAGGGTCTACGATGTCAGCAAGGGAGCAAAATTTTATGGCCCAGATGCCAGTTATTCCATGTTTGCCGGCAAGGACGTGACCAGGGCATTGTGTTTGGGCTGCAAGCAACCCGAATGTTTGGTGAGATCGACGGAAGGATTGACCGAAGCACAAATCAACGAGGGCAAGCGATGGCTGTCCTTTTTTCATTGGCACGACAAATACAATTACGTCGGAAGCTTGGAGAGATTGGATTCGGAAGCCTGGTTGGATTCGCTCATTGAAGATGCGATTGAAAACCAGAACGAAACGCAACAACCGCCAATATAAGTATTGCCTAGAGACACCAAGCTATTACATTATTTAGATACAGAAGAACAAATACGAATAATCGATTCATTACAATTTGATTTCAGATTAAGTTATCGTCTGTTTCAACTCAACTACTTACATCATAGTGATTCGACTACTATCGGAAAAATTGAGAGTAAATTAGTACATTTATAAATTGTTTTTCTGTTGCGCAATTCCAAATTGAATTGCAGTTTCTTGTTTATGCTCCAAAGTTGGCAAAGAAATCGTCCGAGCTGGGCTTCTTTTGAGGAGGAGCCTTGCGGGCGGAAGAAAAGGAAGGATTCCCAAAACTCGAGGGTGGTGTTTTGACGGGTGTAGGTTGGGCACTACCCAGCGACATGCCGCGAGGGGTAACTCCCGACGACCTGGGCGGTGTCATGGCGCGAGGCGCACTGTAAGAGGACGACCCAGCGGACGACAAACCACCGTTACCGAATTTGGCTGCCATGCGTGCCTTGGCCTCGTCGCGGAGCCGTGTTTGGCGTAAAACATACTGTTGTTCTGTTTCTCCCGTGAGACGTTCCATTCCGTTTCGATCTTCGTGGGGAAGTCCTGGAGCTTCCTGCACGGCAGCAGCTGGGCTGCCAAAGGCATTGGAAGGAGAAGGAGCACTATAACTAGACGAAGATGGCCCAGCGGATGACAATCCACCGTTGCCAAACTTGGCAGCCATTCGGGCCTTGGCTTCGTCACGAAGCCGTGTTTGACGGACAACGTATTGCTGTTCTGTTTCTCCAGTGAGACGTTCCATTCCATTTCTATCTTCGTGGGGAAGACCAGGTGCTTCTTGAACTCCTCCAAAGCCACCACTGGCGGGTGGAGTAGGGGTTGGAGTTGGATACATATGGGTTGGGGTTTGCACCGTGCTGCCCATGCCAAAACTATCAAAGAGACTTGGCTGTGCCGATGGTTTTGCGCTGGAAGTAGTAGCTGTGGAGCCAAAGCCACTGTATTTGCTTTGGGCAGGCTTGTGAGCTGCAACATCTCGTTGCAAGGCTGCCAAACCATCATTTTCACCAGTCACAGTGGTTGTAACATCACCAACGGTCGTTTTGAGCGAATTCCAAAAGCTTCCGCCGACAGATGTTGCGGTACTGGCGAGGCTGCCACCATAGGAAGTTGCCGTGCTGGCAAGGTTCGAGACAGAAGCCCTCGTCGATTCGTCATTGACCGCCGAAGACACCAAGGATAGGCCTGTCGAAAAGGCACCGGTGACGCCCGATACGAGATTGCTCACATCGGGAGCACCATAGCCTCCGCCATATCCAGAATGCGGATTGTAATTGGGATTGCTACCGATTCCCTGCATGCTGCTGCTACCGACGCCACCCATCTTTCCTCCGTTGCCAAATTTCGCTTGCATACGTGCCTTTGCTTCCGCTCTCAATCTAGTTTGCCGAGCAACGTATTGCTGTTCTGTTTCACCCGTCATGCGTTCCAATCCATTTGGATCCGTGCTTCCCTTGGGGCCAAATCCACCCATGTTGGCCGGGGCCGAAGCAGGCGCTGCCGCCCGCTTGTTTTTGGGGGGTGGAAGCGAGGTGGGTTCCGGACGACCCTCGACGCGAGCTTTCAAGCATTCCTTGTAGAGCTGCGCAGCGTCCGACTCGTATTTCGCCTTGACGGGAGTGTTGGGAGCGATTCCTTTGGATTTCAAATAATCGTTGCATTTTTTGTTTCCTCCATTCTTCATCAATTTCATCTGCTTGTCCGTCCAAGAATCCATAGCAATGGATCTCACAAAAGAAATATGAACTCCCAGAGATCTATTGGTGCATGTCATTCCATTTTCGTAGGTAGATTGAAAGCGAAATTATCAGAAACAAACAAATCAATGATGCAATACAAATATCCTCGACAATCAACGTTCGACATTACATAACTTACCTATGAATACCACTGCATTCCAGGCAAAATACGTTTCCAAAGCTCACACTGGCCCATTGGGGATTCTTTTGACCACAGTCCGCGCACACATCGTTTCCAGGCATTGCCTTGACAATCGCCTGATCGGCGGGGGACATTTGCGACATGGTGAATTGTTTTTTATTCGATCGTCAGCCTTATTTGTCGGGTATTTTGGTCTCGAAAAGGGCAAGCTCTAAACTCGGGACAGGCAGGATAAAGTTGTTTCTTTCAAGAGTGCTTGTGCCTGTAAGAATGGCCAAATGCAGATGGTTGCTTGCTATCACAACAAGGATCAAGGTTCGCAACAACCAATAGACTTTTTCGTCGTGACGAAAGTTGTGATGCGGTCTTTTTATGAATTTATTTTCAAATTTACGGGGTAAAAAATTCCTCTTTTTGTTCTATTTGTGGCGAATTGCCGAGCCCGTCCCAATTCCATTTACAAATTACTCAATGACGCCGGTTAAATTTTTGGCTGTGACCTGCCTGACTGCCGAGGCTTGCTAAATCACGTGTTGCCCAAAATCGTTCGGAATAAAAATGACCCTACGTCGGGGCTTCAACTCAGACTTCCACGTGGAAGTAGAGTCCCGTGAATTACGGAAAATAAGAAAATCTATTTTTCAGATCCAAACTGGTAAACTGTGCTAAACTACTGCATCTATCTTTTATATCACTGTTACATTCTAGGGATACCTCTCTTGGGTTTTCTTTTCTTTTTCCGTTTTGTCGGTGCTTTTACGGATGTAGTATCGTTTCCGCTGCTAGTCTTTTCAACTATTCTTGGGAGCACTCTTCTTCGAAACATCTCCCCAAAGCCTCCTCTTGCTCTCCAGGTTTCTCTTTTTCTTCTTCTCTCGTCTTGAAAATACTCGTGAAGCATCTTGTCGATTTCGCTGTCCCTTCCGCTGCGGTATCCGGCCATGAATTCGCGAATGCATTCCGTGGCAATTTTCATGGCTTCCGACGCCAAGGCCTTCAAGTCGTCCTGTGTCCGGATTCCCGTGGTTTGTTTGGTCTTTTCGAGGAGATCTTGGGCATCCTTGCGGACTATTTTTAGATTGCTGGTCGCGTTGTCTCCAATGTCGCGCAATTGTTGTTCCGTTGAAATGGTGGGCGATGAATCCGTGTCTACAACCTCGCTTCCCTCAATCTCCTTCCTTGTCGAAATTCCGGTGATTCCGTCTTCCCAGGTTTTCTTGTACATGACCCATCCCTTTCGCACTTCTTCAGCCGTAGGCATTCCCTTTAGTTTTTGCCACAGGGAGGGCTCTGGTGAATCGGGTACTCCGTGCGGACGTGGCCACAGAACGCGCCAGGGCTTTCCTTTGGGATAGGGCAAGGACTCCGATTCCGATGTTGTCGGCTTTTTGTTGGTGACAGGCACCGACCTTGTATCGTTAACATTGGTATCTTTATCACTCAGAGACACAACCGAACTACTTTTCGTTGGTCCAGTTCCTCTCCCGGGACGAGGACGTTTGCGCGATCGACCAGCGGAAGAAAGAAATCGGCTGGTAGCGATAGCTATGCAGAGAAGATTCGGCACCAACCACATTCCAGCGTGACACAGAAATCATCGATGATCCAAACCGTGATGACGAATCATTCGAATTTCGTACGTTCTTTCCCAATTTGTTTGCAAGCGGAAACTCGTCCACGTCGTATGGAGCGTGCTGTCGCGGAAAGAGCAGCGGTCGAGGTAACCAAACTTGCCATTTTGCCTTTTTCGTCGTTTCGAATCAATTACCGGCCAGTGCTCTCCCGCCAAAACAAAATAAAAATTCCTCGTGTCTCAAGTTGTTGCGGTGGAGAGTTGAAATAGAGGATAGAGTTGCAATGATCAATGCAAAGAAGAGCAATCCAGAAGAGGTTCCTCAATGCAAATAATGAAGATAGTTGAATGAGCTTTTCACTTTTCACTTTCCCTTGTTTTGACTTCAAAATCTGCCACATATGTACGTACCTTTATAATGTATGTATGAATATATGAAGGATTTTCCTCGTAGTAGAACCGTGCCGATTTATATAGCTGAAACCTTAACGCTAACGTAGGTACACAACGTTGCCGTTTGTGAAGGTTATTCGTCACCAAGATTTTGACGCTTTGTTGAGAAAAGAGCAATAATATTATGATGTTTGTTTGTGACCACATCTCTCTCAACTACAATCCATTGTAGCAACAAACATTGGAGAAGAAAGCAAGTCTATCGAAAGCAGTAATGATATAACTCACAGAAAAGTGCAACAACAAACATGGGAAAAAACAATCGTCGCCGAGGACACAATCGCGACGAAAGCACTGGCAAGAGCGATGCGACGCCAGACGATAATGCATCCGCTAGTCTTTCTGTAAACACATCGTCACCAAGAAGCAGCAACAGCCCAACAAGAGCCACAACGCGTACAAGACAACGCAGATCTTTTTATCAGTGGTGTTTACAGGAACGCCAGGGGATTGTTTGGGTGGTTGGATGTATGATGCTGGGATGCATTTTCGGCTTTGGTTTGGGAAGTGGTTGGCTGATGGGAGAAGATGGAACCAGCAAGTGGAGAATCAATCTGGGGGGAAAGATTCGATCGAATTTGATTTATAGAAACACGGTTGGGAAAATTCCCATTACACGCAAGGTTAATCCCCTGAATGGCAAAAAGGGCCCGTACGTGTCGGATAACCAAAGCATCCAAAAATTGTTGAGCATTACCAACAATGTATTTTCGGGGGTCGAAGAAAGCAGCAGTGGCAATGATCCGTTAGGAATTCCTTCGGTGGTGGTCAAAAAGATGAGCGCTCAAGAGTTGCGAAACAATCCATCGCATCCGTACGTCTACGCGGTGTTGCGAGAGGCCGTCGCTCGAGAAAAGGGAGGATACGTTCATCCCGATTTGGGAATTCTGGAACCTGCTCCCTGTGGCGCAGCGCGGGGCATTGGCATGGTTAGGAACTTCTATCATCGGTGCCAGACGCGCTGTGTACCCGGAACGGCCGAAGAAAAGCTCCAAGCCAAATTGCAGAGCAGCGACGACGACGAAGACGCGAAAGGAAAGCGATTTTTGCAGGAAGAAGTTTTGATCAAGGTGCCCCTGTCGTATCAAATGACCCGAAAGGTGGCACTGGATACACTGCTCCCCCGCATCACATCCGAAACCCATCGAAAGACGATTCACGAACTGGACGATGCGGCATTATTAGTATTGTTGCTGGCGCACGAACGAGGCGTCGGTCAATACTCGCGGTGGCTCCCCTACATTGCCAGTTTGCCCCACGAACCGAGTTGTGGATACTCGCAGAAACTCCGGCCCTATCTGTTGGATACCATCAATGCGCTTCGGGACGAAGTGGGAATGGACGTCGACGGATGGCCGGGAGAATTGATCCGTGCTACCGAATATTCCGAGAGGATCGTTTCCGGTCTGGCATCCGATTACGGAAGCTTTCTGCAAAACCCCAAGGGCATGTCCGCCAAAACGAATATTCGGTGGGCACTTTGCCAGGTTGCAAGTCGGGCTACCGCAGGATATGCAAAGTATGGAGCCCTTCGAATGATTCCACTTATGGATATGATCAATCACGAAGCAAATGCCGGTGGTTATGTCGAATTGACGGGCGAGGAACAACTGGAAGAGGGGGATTTTGTGGACGCATCCGAAACCGATGGAGGGGCCTTTGTGGTAAGGAGTTTGAGATATGGGCGTCGCAAAGCACTCAAAATTGGACAAGAGCTATTGGTGAATTACAACGTACCGCACTATTCGGCGCTGGATTGGTTGGTCTCATCGGGGTTTGTTCCGCCAGAGCGATATCAAAACTGGCAAAAGCTCGATGCCCCCCTTCCGAGAATTCGGCGGGACGGCCCGTTTGCTAGCATCCATGCCATGGGACGACAGGCCGAAAGCATGTTTGGATTTTCCGGCTAGAAAAAGACGAGAATTGCGTAGCTTCACAAAACTGCTATAAAGTACGTAGTGTAGGTAAAAGCAAGCTAATCTTATTTTCGAATATGCATAATTGTGTAGACTAGAAACGACACGACACGATCCGTTCGTTTGCAAAAAAGAGTGGAGGTCAAGAGTAGAAGTACCATCTGACCTTTTGATATGAAGGGGATATACGAATATATTATGTAATTTGCAGTTTGCATTCGACAACTAAACACCTTGTTTGGGCTTTTGTTCAGGTGCTTGATCAATCACTTTTGCTTTGTGATGATTCTCAATGTTCCAGCAGAGACGCACTCCTTCTTCCACGGTGTACTTTTCGTTGCCATTTTTCTCCTTCAACTTCTGAAAGGTGGAATACTCGTCCAATTTCGTATTGGTAGCTTTCATTTTGTTGTCCACCAGGAACTGGCGCCTACATCGCCAGGCCTGGGCTCTAATCTGATACCAAATAACGAAATAAATCCAAAAGTGAACAATTGGCAATGCCAAACTCAAAAACATCATCGTCACCCCCACCTGTTCCCAAGTAACAGAAAAGAGGGATTTCGGAACACTTGCAAGTACCAAACCCAGGAAGAAGAGAAACGTATTGTAATTCTCCAAGCACAAAAGAAAAGGCAATCGCCAAAGTCAGCGCCGATGAAATTTGCAGGTGACTGTCCGCTGCAGTGCCCGCATCTTGTTGCATGTCATTCCAGACATTCAAAAATGCGACAAATGTAACGAGGATCATAGGAAGGAAAAGGGAGAATATTTTGCTGAAATTTGCCGAGACAACATAGAATTCCAGGCGAAAAGTCTGGCAAACTTTCTTGTTCTCGTTTTTGAGCTCGTAATGAACCTCCGGGTAGGGAGAAAGAAGGGTGTACTTCGATGATCTGTCGATACTTTCAATAATTGTGCTAGTGTTATCACTGCCATTATTGCACTTCCGATAGTTTTCCAGGAAGTACTTGGTCCATTTCTTCCCAAAGCGCCCCAAGCTTGCCTTGCTGCTCTTGTAAAAGATGCCAACTTGTTGCGTGGGATCAGTTTTGTGGAGAAGTAAGTCTGGACGATAAACTTTGTCATCAGTCTGGTGTGTATTCAGATGGATTGTAGCACTTGCTATCTTAATTTGAAAGGGAAAGATGGAACTCATAGTTTCGAGTTCCAACGGAATGTTTGCGGAGAGTACACTTACTCCGGTCCCCTTCACGTGTCGCATACGAACTTCGTCCTCTTTCTGCAAAACTTCATTGAAGCGATAGTCGAAGATGAATTGCTTTTCCTTCTCGCCGGCTTCTTGGCTTGTCATATTTTTTATTTCATCTTCGGTGAGACCAGCTTCGCTCAAGCAAGGCATTTGGTATAAGGTACCAGTCATTCGCAGGCCCCCATCAAGGTCAGCATCGTCCACGATTTTCTTCAGTGCGAACCTGTGTATGGTTTGAACCACTACCTCCTCTTTTTCCTGTCCTGCTGCCATTATTGATGTTGATTAGATTCTAGAGTTGTGTGTGTTCCAAATGGTTGTGAGCAGGGATGGAAGTCAGCGTGTTTTGACATCGTGTGGGTTTTTCGACATCGATGTACTCTGATCAAACCTCCAAAGAACAGGCGATCTTGACACCTCAACAATGACATTGGGCTGCTTGCTAGCGCAAACGACATCCGCCCTAAACTGACGTTCTATTTCGGATGAAATTCTGTGAGATATTATGGACTTTTGACTTAATGGTGGTGAAGCTCTTATCGATCCCAGAAAGAAAATAACAATCCCACTTCGAGAAGTTCTGAACAGAAGAACGTTCTTTGAGAAATCTACGATTACGGTTTCTACAAAGCGAGGACGAGATGACAACCCGTTTCCCAGGTATTTTTAGTCTTAAGGCGGATAGACGTACAGACCGAGACTAAATTAGAGGAAGGAAGATCTTCTCGAAAGAGTGAGAACATCGATGATAGGAATTCAATTAGACGATCTTATGTTCACGACAGTGACTACAACATTATTGCTACTGCCAGTCACATAAAATTTCTACTTCCTCGCAGTATTCATTATTGCATACTACTCTACTCATCGACGCATCTTCTATCGTTGCAAAGAAATCCTGACATGCCATCGCTTCCCAAAGACTTTTTGGATGCCCATCACCATTTCTTGGATACGGCCCGAAATGGAACCACCTTTCAAAAGTTTCTCGCGAATCTCCTTCCCAACTTTTCGTACTTGGCGGAGGATTATCATCGAGATGTGATCGCTCCATTGCAGGAGGCCGGAATCAATGTTCAGGGAAGCATTCACATGGAGTGCATACCCGACAATGGAATCGATGAGGCAACTTGGGTCGCTGCTTCTCCATCGAAAACTATCAAGGGCATTGTGGCATCGTGCGATCTGGCACAAGAAGCCTCGGTAGTAGAGGCCGAACTCCAAACACTGTCCAAGATCGATCGCGTCAAGGGAATTCGATGGATTTTGGATTGCGTGGGAAAGTTTAACGGAGAAGATGCCACACACATCGCCACGACACGTCACGATGGAATCGACTATCTACGGGGAAGCGAGGGAGGATACGACGGCAAGGCAGTTCCGGCCTTTGAAGCAGGATTTGACTTGTTGGAAAAGTACAACCTGACCTTTGATCTTCAGTGCGCTCCGGCGCAACTGGTGGCAGCCTCGGAATTGGTGAAAAGGCATCCAAACACCAAGGTCGTCATTGATCACCTCGGAAAACCAAGGACATTGTTGGGCGCAGACACGGAAGAAAACAAAAATAACACAACACAGAACGAGGCGGAGCTTGCCCTCTGGAGGGAGGGCATGAAATGCATTGCCAAAAACAAGAACGTTTACGTGAAAATCAGCATGCTGGGGTATGCCATCCCCGGTTGGATTCGAACACCAGAGAGAATAACGTTGATGAAATCCCTCGTTCGCGAAACCGTAGAACTATTTGGTCCCGAGAGATGCATGGTTGCCACCAATTTCTGGAAGGACGCAGTCATGAGCGATAGTGATGGGCTCAGCGACGTAGGTCCAGAGGTCGTGCAATTCCTGGAGCTAATTTATGGCTTTTTGAAGGACGATTACTCGGAGGAAGATTTGGATCGAATTTTTTGTACAACTGCAAAGGAATTTTATAGTTTGTAATAGACATTTTAGTAGCTAGCGATTGAATCCACCCGCAAACTTGGATTTTAGTTCGGTTGCAGCTCCCCCCAGAATCATTCCCAGAGCATCCTTGTCCACACGCCTGCCGGCATCCAAATCCTTGTCGCGGCTCCAGTTGAATTCCTTCTTGCCGCCATTGGCAGCGGAAGCAGCAGCTGCTAACGCCTTTTCTTTTGTTTTCTGAGATTGGTGCAAATCCATCAGACTAGGCCCTCGTGCGTTCTCGTGGGCTTGCATAATGGCATCCATTTCGGCCTGCACAGCGGGATGCACCGGCGCAACCTTCTCTTCCCCTCGCGATTTTTTGTTTTGAAAGCCCCGGCTCTTGATGGCCTGTCCGGATTTGATCCCGCTCAAAAAGTCGTGCTGCCCTGGGTTGATCATCCACTCTTCTCGCTCGCCCGCAATGGGCATGGGGACACCTTGTTCGACCGATTTAAGTTCCAGAGCGCGGTATTCGGCTTGCGCCTGGATCGTTGCGAGGGAGGGTGCTGGAGCTGCACGTGCCTGGCCGGGAAGCAATGGGCCATCGTCTTCGTCGCTTTCTGCATCCGCATTGTTTGCTCCGTATATCGCATTTGCGGCCTTTTGCTCTTCTTGCGTCATTGGTCGTCGCATCGGGCCAATCGATTTTGGTTTTGGTGGACCTTCTCGACAGGCTGCCATAATGGTGGCCAATTTCAGTTGAACATCATCGCTGCCATCGGATGGAAGTCCATACCCCATGAGCGGAGATTCATCGTCCTCCTCCTCGTCATCTTCTTCTTCGCTGTCGTCTTCGATTTCGGACTTTTCCAGCCCACACGCCTGAAACAAGGATTCGAGAGCTGACTTGAGTTCCTCGTCTGGTATTCCATCTACGGAAACACTCTCTCCTTCGACAATGGTCATGCATAGACTCGCCAATTGTATACCCAGCGTAGCATCTTTGGAACGAAATTTCTCCAATATGGAAAAGGTCAGTTCCTTCATAGGTTGTGTCTTTTCGTCCGTCTCTGGAGTTTTGGCTGGCTTTTCGTCCTTGCGATTTTTCTTTTCTTCCTCAAATGCTTTTACGTTGTCCATAGTCACATCAACGTCATCCAAAAGTGACCTTGTGATTCTCAAGAGCACGAGTTCATCTCTGCGGGTTGCCCCGGGAGGATTTTGAAACATCCACATGCCGCCAATTTGTTGTTTTTGAACTCCAAAGGGCTCTAGAGCCTCAAAAACACTCTGGAGTCCAATCGATATGGCAGGATCGTTGACCTGTCGCAAATCAAAGGTGGTTCCCCCTGCCAGCCGTATCAAAATCAGGGGGAGTTCCGAAGCAAACTCGGGTTTCTCCAACAACAAATGGTGCAGAGCCTTGGCGAGTTTTTGGCTCCGTGTAATTTCAGATCTCTTCTCGCTGGCAACTCCTTGTTGTCGATTGGATTTCCTTTCATCGTCGTCATTATCGTCTTTTCTCCTGCGTTTTCGATCCTTTCGGCTGCGTTTGTGGCGACGGCGACGATCATAACTCTCGTCATCGCCGCTCGAATGGCTGCTCTCAGAGTCATAGTGCTTTTTGCGCTCCTTTTTTCGTTTGCTACTCTTGTGCTTTTTCCGCTTTTTGTCGCTCTTGCGATGACGACGATGTCGATCGCTGTCGCTGTCATCGTCGCGACGATGCTTTTTCTTCTTCTTGCGACGCCTTCTTCGTTCTTCTTCGAGCAGGCTTTCGACACTGGAAGAGGTATCGGAAAACTCCTGATCCTTTGGCATTGTTGCAGTGGTTGGGTGTCCCCTAGGATTGTGGAGCAATGCAATTGGCAAGCTGGGAATGAGCAACAACAATTTTATTGTGATGGGCGCGTATTTCGATTCACGATGGAAATATTTCGAATCACGATGAAAAAAGAATGAAAATAATTTTAGTTTCGTGTAGCCTCCACATAATAATAGTTCAATTGTACATAATAATAGTTCAATTGTATGAAAGAGGTAACGAGAAATTAAGATACTCGTCGATTTGAGGGCGTTAATAAAAAAATGTCCTCCAGGAATGATCCTCGTGTCATATATTTTCCGAATCGCCACATTTTCCATCACCAAGCAGTAGTTTTCACAACTCAATGAAAGACATTTGGAATCAACACGTGCTCAAGTATAATTTGAGAATGAGGGTGGAAATAATAGAGCACGTTGCGATTGCCCGCCCAAATCTACAACTGAAATGATGAACAAGAGTTAACAAAAAGCTTCTTGTCAGAAACATAGTTGTGCCATCATGGTAGATCCGACTAAGCAAGTCGGCTTGCGACTCTTCCTCGCTTTTTGGTTGTCTGTGCTGTTCGTTTCGGCGGTAATCATCGACGAGAATTGCGACGAGGAAATCCAAAACAACAGAACCCAAGACTTTTTGGGATTCTGGAACTCGCGAAAGGCAAAGACCCGTTGGTATGGCAAGGTCCTGACCAACACCGGCACCATTTTCAAGTATATGGGCTGCGACCAAGCCGATGGACATACTATAGAAGATCCAGAGGCTTACAGCATGATTCCAACCGACGAGGATTACTCCCTTCTGGTCGAAGCCTATCGGCATGCCATGGATCGAAGACCCCAAGACGAGCAAACAGCCCTGCCTCCGCCTGTGAAGGTCTACAACCCGGAAGTTTTCAAAGTAAAGGTAGAAGTCCGTCCTATTCCGCATATTGGCAGGGGAGTTTTTACCCTGCAAGATATTCCAAAGGGGACGCTCGTGTCTAGGCCAACTAATGCCATGGCATTTTATTCGCAAGAATCCTATCGAGATTTTGTGGTTTTCGCAAACTCGAAACATTCTAAAATCATTTGCGATTCTATCCTTTGGGTGTATGCCACACAATGTTCACCCAACCAATATTGTGTGTGCCTCGATGCCGATGCCACCTCGCTGATCAACAGCGGGGACGATTACCATAGCGATGATGATGAGTACGATGGCGATGACTGCGATGCAAAAGAGGGAAATTACAAATGGGAGGACACGGCGAAAAGGAAAATCAAAATTGGACAATACGAGGTAGTGAACGAAGGACAAGAGCGAACCTTGTATGGATGCCAGGAGCCACCGATGTATGCGCTAAGGGATATTAAGGCGGGAGAAGAATTGATCATGTCGTATGATGATTTTTCCGAACCAGAAGGCTTTTGGAAACTAGGACTACATCACGTATTGGGCGAAGAATTGTAGCGAAATTGTTGAAAAATTTAAAAGAGAGAAAATAATAATGCATTATTCAAGTGATCAATGGTACTTTTTCGAGTATAGTATAGTACTCAATATTTATTCGATCGGGGGAAGTCCGCTTCTCGATCGCATTCGTTCGGCAATCAAAAAGGCCAATTCCAAGGCCTGAGCTCCGTTCAATCGGGGATCGCAGTAGGTGTTGTAACGATCCTTCAGAGTCTCTTCGGTCACGTTGCTCATTCCTCCCACACATTCCGTAACGTCCTCTCCGGTCATTTCCAAATGGACACCACCGGGGTGGGATCCCATTTCGTCGTGGACATCGAAGAAAGCACGAAGTTCGTTTCGAATGGCCTCGAAATCACGCGTTTTGTAGCCGTTTTCCGTCTTGCGGGTGTTTCCGTGGACGGGATCGGAAATCCACAAGACGGATTTTCCCTCGCGCTGGACGGCACGAATCAAACCAGGAAGGTTCTTTCGGAGCTTTTCGGCACCCATTCGCACAATAATGGTCAGTCGTCCGGGAATGTTCTTTGGGTTCATGGTGTTGATAATGGTGAGCAATTCTTCGGGCGTGCACTTGTCCGAGATTTTGACACCGAGGGGATTGTTGACGCCGCGGCAAAATTCCAAATGGGCTCCGTCCAGCTGGCGGGTTCGCTCTCCAACCCAGAGCATGTGGGCGGAACAGTCATACCAGCGACCGGTCGTAGAATCCATGCGAGTCAAGGCCTGTTCGTATGGCAAGAGCAAGCATTCGTGCGCCGTGAAAAAGTCCGTCTTTGTGAAAGCGGGGGAACCGGTATCGACACCAATGGCCTTCATGAAACGCAGAGATTCGTCAACCTTTGTGGCAAAAGTGCGGTATCTGAGAAAACAACGAAAATGAAAAATAATGGAGAAAATTGCAAAAGAGAAAAAGGAATTTTGTGAGTTGATAAATTCCATAAAATAATCAAAAATAAACACACATCAGTTTTATTACGCACCTGCTGCCTTCTTCGGTCTGTTCAACAAAGTCCAAGTTCCAGGCATGCAGCCTGGAAATATCCGCATATCCACCCGTCGAAAAAGGCTCGCAGAATATTGAGGGTCTGGGCGCTCTGGTGGTAGGCCTTGATCATGTTGTTGGGATTGTGCCGACGAGCCTCGGGGGTGAATTCTTCCGTGTTGATAATGTCTCCTCGGTAGCTGGGAAGGGTGACTCCGTCCCTCACTTCGTCGGGTTCGGATCGAGGCTTGGCAAACTGTCCGGCCATGCGTCCCACCTTGATAATGGGCATGGCGGATCCAAAGGTCAAGACCAAGGCCATCTGAAGAATGACACGGAAGGAATCACGGACGTGATCGACATTGAATTCGTTAAAGGCCTCGGCGCAATCACCTCCCATCAACAAGAATCCCTGTCCCGAACAGGCACGTGCCAATTGTTCGTGCAGGGTGCGAACTTCTCCGGCAAAGACGAGTGGAGAGCATTTTTCGAGGGTTTCAATGGCAGAATCGTATTCCTCCTTGTCCTCGAAATTGGGAGGCTGGGCGACAGTCTTGGATTTCCAAGAGGTGGTCGACCATGTTTCGTCTTCGTTTGTTTCCGTCGAGACACTCAAAGATGTCGATTGTCTGTAATAATTGCAGAAAACCAAATTGTTTGAAAGGAAAAGTATAACAACGAGAAATGAGATTTGGCGATGCAAAGAATAAATGACAGCAAGAACTACCGAAGCCACATTCTTGCACCATTCGAGAGAAAAGAAAGATTCCAATGTGCTTGTTCGTGTGCCTGATTAGATTCTTCGAACAATCATAATCGGAAGCAGCATGACACATACCTCATCAATGACGATGGAGCAAATGCCTCGGAAGAACCGAGGCACATAAGAGCAGTAAGGACCGAGAGTTTCATGGTGTAGCAATGTAGAATACTGTTTGTATTGTGTTGTAATATGAGATTCAACTTGGAAGGTCTCTTCTGGTATGTATTCTTTTTTTGTGTTCCAAAAAAAGCAAGATTTGTGCAACAAGAATGCACGACGGTGGTTGGTTCGTTTGTCTTGTCGGGTTGATGGCGAAGGTGATGTTTGAAAGATGGACGAGAATCGTACTTCAAAAATCGAGCAGTAACGAATAGCAGACGAACGGAATCAACAGGTTGTCCTTCGTCGTCTCATTCCGATTTTGTTATCGAGGAAGTTGCCGAAAGCATTCCCCCAATGAATTTAAATTCTCCTCAGCCAATGAAAATTCACAGAATCGTTCTCTGTGGTTCCGCGAAAACGAGACTGCAAAAGGAAGAATGAAGCACAAAAGTTCCCTCTTTTTCTATTTCCCCAAATGAATGAATCTACCATCCCCCCAAAGCCTCCAGCCCCGACCGGCATGAAATTAGTCCCGCCAAAAAGTCTTGTGTGCGTTTTGCTCAAGCATGATGACTGTTCGCAAGCGGCATGAAAAATCGTAAGGGAACGTTGATTGAAAAAATTCTGCAACAAGGTCATTCATTGTTTCATCGGGTATCATCAGTTGCGTCTTGCTCCATTATTTCATTTACATTACTTCCATCGGTTGCAACCAACTCTTCGACATTGAACACATTTAATTACAATCGATTGATTCGATTCGACACCTGTTCGTCATCGCAAATAATATACACAAGATGCCTTCGTTACGAGACACATCCAATTTCTGCGCCCGGTATTCGGCGGTAGGCATGATATTCATGGTAGGTGGTTTCATTCGTGCTTTGCGGAATAAATGATGGCATCCAGAAAGAGACGATAGGAAGCTTTGCTTGCATTCGGAAGGATGATTCTCAGTCAATTTATTTTCTTACCGATTTTTTATTTCTCCGAATGACTATTCTGAAACAATTTCCGAACAGCTCATGGTGTCGTTGATGCTGACGTACCAACCCTTTTACATTGGAGGCATCGAGGACCTTAAACAAGCCAAGAGCAACGCCTACGGAGGCGTTGGCACCTTTTTGTTTGTCTTTTTGTTGAGTGTCGTCTACCTGGTAATCGACGCCTTGCAGGGACCCGACAACGAACGAATGGAATCGAGGCATAGCATGGGAAACGAATACGAGTCTGTGCCGACGAGTGGCATCGGGGGACCCGATCTGAGTCTGGAACGAATGGAATACACACCGGGCCAATTCACATAGCAAGTGCAATTTTAGATCGAAACAAAACAGGGAGAGAGACGTGCATCAAACCAGCGGGAGGTCGATTCGATTCGATTTGATTCATTTCCATTCCATTCGACGCTTGTTACGTAGTGAGGAGTAGTTCTGTGAAGCGGAGGGGATGGCAACCGTTTGAGATTTTTGCATGAAACAACAATCGTATCTAGTGCGTCGGATAAGCGCATCTGAAATAGAAACGCAAGAGTGTAGAGGAGCGCCTACTTGATCTGGTACAAACAATCTATCGGTTGTTTTCGCAGCTCTTTCCAGTTCACGGTTGCCTTTGCTTCAGTTTTTTTTTCAATTCAAGAAAAACAGCCGAGTTAAAAAGAACTTCCCGACTATTGTACTTTAAATTTGAAAATGCCAAATACAAATTTAATATTTCGTTTGGGGAGTTTTGAAATGAATGCGTCTTTCATGAATATACTAGGGTCTCTTCAGAAGTATGATTCCTCTCGAAACGAAAAAAGAGTCAGGCATTACCTGTTTGTTGTGTAAATTTAGCTTATAGGTTTCGCAGTTGTTTTCTCGAAGAAACTTCTAGAGAAATTCATTCGTTGTTGAATGCATTTACACCGTATATCGTCGTAATTGCTGCCTTTCCATTTCTTCCAATCCGTAGATTTTGCAAAAAGATGATAGTCCTGTTATGATTTTTATAAGTTTACAGTTTTGCATACTCGCGTTATGCTATTTCTGAGTCTATGCGTCCGCGTCGTCGGCTATTGCGTTCAAGTGTCCTTCAATCTCGTCTTCGGTCAAAACCTCGAATTTGCCCTTTGTTCCCTCAATGCTGCCAACCTCGATTTCCGTTCCTTTGAAATCGCTCCCCAAGACGTGACCGAGACAGGTGATTGCCGTCCGGATGACCTGGTCTTTATCGTAGGTCTTCATTTCCGTGACTCGCTTTTCCAAAAAGTTCATGGCCTCCTGCTCTTTTGGCCCGGAAGCTGCCGCAAAAAAGGGCAGATAGTGCCCGGCACAATCCACCTTGAAGACCTGTGGACCCTTTTCGTCGTCAACTCCCACGAAAAGACCAATGCAGGCCAGTGGACGAGACGAAGCCGCCTGGGTGTTGACCTGTGCCAGATCGGCCATTCGTCGGGACAAGACGGACACCGGCATGGGATATCCATTGTCAAAGGCCCACTTTCCGGCCTCGTATCGCGCCCGTTGGACCATGGATTTCGAGTCGGCCATGGGTCCCGTAACACAGACTCCAATCTTTTGTGTTAATTTGAACAAATGCGTAACACTGGAAGGTTCCATCAATCGATCCGGGACCTTCTTTTGGGTCACTACGCAGACGCTATCCTTTCCCCTTACGGCGACGCCCGTCAATCCAGAGTTGGCCGCCTTGAAGCAATACTCCATCTGGTACAAACGACCCTGTGGGGAGAAAATGGAAATGTGGTGATCATAATTCCTGTAGTAAGTTTAATACAACGCATTGATACAGCGTTAGAAACGATGGGATGAGATACGATATCCTTTTCAAAATGGCTCGAGCAAAAAATCCCGAAGCAGAGAGGCAGCATTGCTGAAGATACTTACGAATCGCGACTCATGGTGATTGATACTGTCTTTTACGTTTATTATCGGATGGAATATAAGAATAACTGAACAATGTTGGTAACAACTCTAGGCTTCTATCGCAACGAAGATCGAAGGCAAGGTGCAAAAGAGATGTGTGTTTTGATTTTCGTGTCGGTCGACTGTTATCGTTCGTGGATGGGTTTTTGAATGCCACAATAAATAGCCAAGGGTCCTTGTTCGGTTTGCTTCGAGGCAGATCTTCGAAGGTTTTCGGGTCGATAGTACTAAGATAGTACTAATTTAGCTTTCAAAAAGTATTATCAGTCGTGGAAAGCGATGCGGGGTTGAAAAATGAGTGTGACCAAAATATAAAAAATGTTGTGGAAGCATCTTATTTAATCATACATCTATCTATTATCTTGCGCTAGCTATTATATTGCTTTGATAGCCTGTGAGGTGCAGACAACGGTGGCCACCATTGACGTCACAAGCAGTATCCATGAAAACCACACCCATGCGCCATTCTTTCTAGAGGAGGCAAAAGAGGGAGGATATCGTTGTTGGATCTTGATATAAAGGGCAGATGGAAGAATAAAGGCAACCAGATACCCAAGGGAACAACCGAGAATCGACCACACCAATGCAACGCCGGGAACCCGCACGGCGACCATATAGCACGATGCGAACAGAAAAAATGTCGCCCCGTAGTGAATCAAAGTGTTGTCGAGAATGGCCACCTTTTGGTGGCTTGAAGGTTGCGTTTCTCCTTCATCAGTAGTATGCTGTGATGACTCTTGAGAATCGTCGTCATCGGTGGGTGCGGTCGAGATTGCATCGTAGCTAGTCTCTTTCGTTGTATCGGATAGTTTCAGAGGAAGCCTCTCTTCCACCGGAGTGACATGGGCACCATTCGCCAAGACATCCACGATTTCCAAAAGACACGACCGACAGGGTACCATCATTAAAGGTATTGCCAGGATGACCATCGTTCCACATCCAAGCTTTCCCAACAACAAATTGAAATCTCCCGCAGTCTCGCAATTTTTGAGAATATTTCCTTGCGTACTGTTTCCGGCGTACAAATAGCCGGCCAGGCCAAAGACCAAGGAAATACAAAAGACACTCCCAATAGAACCACCCAATACCAATTGCATTCGTGACCGACAAGGTCTCACCAACGCATTTTGGATCGGAAGGACGTTGAAGATTCCTAAAAACGACAGGCTGATAATGGGAAAGGCCACCAGGACATCCTCCAAGCTCGTCGACCACAGCAGAACATTCGACCATTCCACCGGAACCGCCATGGCGTGACGCACCAGCGCCAAACACAAAGTCGATACCGAAAAGACGCCCACGTAGCAGCTGAATCGCAATGCGTGCAAGGATTTCTGTACCAAGAGTGGAACCAAAAGCACGATGATAACTCCCAGAACAACGTCCTCGTTGAGAGGCACGCCAAAAATTTGCGCAATGACGGAACTCCAGATGTCCTTGGCCAGCACCATGTACCCAATCATGGCAAAACACAAGAAAATACAAAGGATGCAGGAAATAAAGTATTCCATGCTCTTTCCAAAGGCAGCTTCTCCCACTTCTCCAAAGGTCTTGGCTCCCGTCATTCTGCTGCAGAGACACAACAAATACATGGAACGCTCCGTGGCAATGGCCGCTAGGACCATCAATAGGGCCCCAAAGACAATTCCGGTTTTGGAGAGGGCGTAGGGGATGCTGAGGACTCCACCGCCCATGATCGAAGCCGTGAGGTTGAAACCGGCAATCGTGATGGTCGACTTGCGCGAGGAAGAGTCAAACTCGGGGCGGAGAATATCCGTGTCGGCCATCTTGTTGTGTCAACTGTAGGTTTTTTATCGTTCCGATGCACCAACTTTTGCGATTTCAAGCTCGAATAAAATTATAAATCTTTATCCCTTTTCTTAAACATGCTTCTTGTGTTCTATGGTGTCCGAGAGCGTGACAGAGTTGTGACATGTGATGTGCTACAACACAAGCTGCAATTTCATCAATTGAACAAAAATTTGCATTTGGGTTGCGCATGCTGATTTTTTTCCGGACTTTTGTGAAAAAGGGAATGATGGAGCACCAAACCAGCGCTGAACACGTGACGTGTGGACAGCTGCTGGCCTTGCAGAGACGTAAACGCCAAAAAAAGGATGGGTGCGTATAATTTGTACCAAATTATACGTAAAAGATTCAGTCAAAACACGTCGTCCTACTACATATGATATAACAATACAGATCATAGGATAATGACCACTCACCATCAAAAATCTCGAATAATGATGAAAGATCCGTCCGACTCAAAAAAACGACGACAACAACAACATCATCTATCTTCCTTCACCAAAAACCACAACTTACAGTATTTCCATGAATGCAGATCAACCAACATGATCCTTAGAAGCTCATTGATTTACGGTTTTAAAAGCTGCACCAGCAGTAGAATCGTCGTCCAGAGGCATTCCCTTGCGAGAAGAGGATTCGCTGCATCTCCTTCCTCCAAGCCTCCCTCCGACAACAAAAAATCCAGCAATCTAGCATGGCAACTCGGCACCGTCGTTGCGGTCATGGGAGCCTATGCTGTTGGAATGAATTTCACGCAAGCCATCAGTGATCGTGCGGCAGAAAACGAGGACGATGTTATCGACGATGCCAAAGAAAATTCCTCAAGATCCTTTTCTGGCTGGTGCCACGCTACGTGAATGCCTTGACCCTTTTGGCCAACACGTAGACAGTGAAATTGTTGAGGCTCTTGAGTCTGTCCGTATGGGAAGCTCGTATGGGGAGGATGATAGCCAATTACTTTCAACTCGACTAAAAGAAGGAGGATCAAATTATTCTGTGGGCGAACGACAGCTTTTGAATTTGGCCAGAGCATTGCTCTCCCAACCAAAGCTCCTTATTTTGGACGAGGCAACTGCCAGTATTGATGGCGAAACAGATGCTTTTGTTCAAGATATACTTCGAACACGCTTTCCTGATACCACGCTGATCACAATCGCTCATCGCTTGAACACCATCATGGATTATGATCTCTGCTTGGTGATGGATGCAGGTCATGTTGTTGAGTTTGCAAGTCCAGATGAACTCTTGAGTAAAACTGATGGAATATTCTCTGCCTTGGTCGATTCAACTGGAGGGAAGAGCTCCTTGGCGTTACGTGAAATGGTCCAAGCGGCTGCAAGAAGAAGAGAAACGGAGGTATAAAAAAGACATTTTTATAGTAATTGTTATGTATATCGTATCGTGTGATGTGTGTTTACATGTTTACGACTAGTTCGACCGCGGATTCCAATACTTCTTCGTCTTACGACACAACCTCCTTGACTGCATGTACATCTTGGCCGCCTGAACAGTACCAGCCACCTGCTGCATTTGGATCTCTTTGACAGTTAAAGTTGTAACCCCGTGCCTCCAATGTCTCCATAACGGTGTTGAATTCGTCTGGGAAAAAAGTGGTTGTGGATTTGTGCTCAAACACAACCTTATTTGGTTCCAATCCCGGTACCTTGAAACTCTCAAGCATGACAGGAGCATCAAATCCCTCCACATCAATTGCAAGAACCCCTATTTCACCGGCTGTCATTGATGATTGGGCGATGATGGACGCCAAGGAGATGCAATTGATAGATTCCCCTTGGACGAAATCCGCAGGCGACAATTCGCTTGAGAACTTTTCGGTAAACCAAAACTCGAGCCCTTTTATCACACTTTCTTTTTGAAGACTACCAAGTTGATATCGAATCCAGTGAGGGATACGCACATTTTGTCGCGGAGCTATTTCTTTGATCTTGTCGATATTGGGAGAATAAAAAGTCGCTTGCTTTCCATCTTCGCACACCATGGCATTGACAGGTACGATTCTCTTTTGCGTTTCGTCGTACATAGTTTTCACATTTTGTGTAAGCAGCTGAAAGATTTGAGGACTTCCTTCCACAAGTACTGCCTTGGACTCCGGATCGTTCAAGAGATTTTTGACAAAGTCAACGTTGCCTTTGACTCCATCGTTGGCTCCAATTTGAAGAAGATTCTTTGATCTTAACGAGCGCTTGTCGACAATACCAGTGTTTGGTTCTTTCTCACTTATTGGAGTGGAGTGGGGTGGAGTGGCGTGGAGTGGCGTGGAGTGGAGTGGCGTGGAGTGGAGTGGAGTGGAGTGGAGTGGAGTGGAGCATCGTTAGAAGAAGGAGAAGGAAAACAATCCAACGGCACACTAAATTCGACGCCAATTGTGAATGAAATTAAGCAGAAGAGGGCAACAAAGCTCGGTTTCATTCCGGAATCTCCTCGTTCTGCTTTGTTTCGTATGTGTCCCATATTATTGTATTTAGCGGCAATCGATTGTGGTGCGACGACAATGACAACTGGTAAACAGTGACGAGAGTGCTCTTATGCGAGATTAGTTCGATTCTCAATAAATTGACAGACCGAATGACCGGAATACATTTGCAACATAGTGGAGGATGAAGTAGGCCCAACAAGATATCCGTTCTAGAGATTCAGCAGAACGAATTGGAATCGCATTAGTCGGAGAAGCGGTTGAAGAACAGAGGCTTCTCTTAGTGACGTCAGGGAGGCAACGTCAATATCAGAACTCGAGTTCTGCGAGTTCTGTTCCGTGTTCCTACACGTTATGTAATACATTGCAAAATACAAACTACACTTAACACGAGGCTACTGTGTGAAATCTAAGGATTCAACAGCCTATCGTATTCACGTTAATATTTTTATAATCTTTTTAATTTCATCTAACCAATCATTCAGCCCATGACGATTTCTTAGTTAGATGGTTCAACATTATTCTACTATCGTCGTCTGCCGATGGATTCGCGTCACGAATTTAGATCATGCTGTTGTCGTCGTCGGGTGGAAAAGGGTGGGAAACGTTATGCGTCCGCCCCGTGTTATTCTCCAAATAACACGGGGCGTCGATTTAAAATCGACATATTATATACTCAAAACATTCATTCAGTACCAAATCAGGTAGGTCGAAGGTTGGAATCGGTAGGGTGGCGTAGATTCGATACAAATGTTAGGGTGGCGGTAGGTTCAGTACGAATGTTAGGGTGATGTAGTCTGGAGTACACTTTTTACGAAATTGGGGGTTTTGGGTTCGTAGGTTCTGCGCTTGTCGTAAATTTTCGTACAAGTCCTACGCTCGTCGTAGATTTTCGTACAAGTCCTACGCTTATCGTAAATTTTCGTACAAGTCCTACGTCCTTGAAAACGAGTCCCGTCAAATGGGATTTTCAAATATCGCGTAAAATAACACGGGGCGGACGCATAACGCGGCCCTTTGATTCCCGTCGGCGGTTTATAATTTTCGCATGTTATGGTCCCCCATGATGATTTAATTAACTCGAACTCTAGGAATGATGGACATATATGTCAGTCCGTTGGAAGAAAAAACAACGTGTCGAACCTGCGAAACGTCCGCCACAACATGGGATTTTGCAGTAAACACATGTTTAGAAATCGATGAGAGAAGTTTGTCCATGTCTGTTGCAGCCCTGGATGATGAGAGAGCGGTCAATGCAGTACACAAAATACGTAGGATTCGCGTAGAGAGAGAATGACTGCCACATCCGGGAATCATTTCAAGATGATTCCCACGGGCGGAAGTCAATAATCACCATGGATGAAAGCGCATTTCATAAATCTGTTGAGAGAACGTCAAGCGCGACTACAAAATTACATACGGATTTCAATGGTCGGTTTTGTATAATTACAATTGTTCCGTTAAGTTCTGTCGTTTTGATCTTAAATCTGTGGGGATTGCCTTCTCCGAGACTACGATTACAAGTTAGTAAGTGAATTGCGCACGTTAGTCGCCACTTTTTTCGTGCCTGCGAAATCCAGCCAAAGAATAAAAAGTATCAGCTTACGTTGAATATGGATTAACACATACTTAAAGTACTTTCAGCAAGCTTTCGATTGAGCTATTCAAGTCTTTCATAACTTTATTTTTTAACCGACCTTACTTGAATCATCCTACTACATATGTTATAATGATATAGATCATAGGATAATGACCACTCACCATCAAAAATCTCGAATAATGATGAAAGATCCGTCCGACTCAAAAAAACGACGACAACAACAACATCATCTATCTTCCTTCACCAAAAACCACAACTTACAGTATTTCCATGAATGCAGATCAACCAACATGATCCTTAGAAGCTCATTGATTTACGGTTTTAAAAGCTGCACCAGCAGTAGAATCGTCGTCCAGAGGCATTCCCTTGCGAGAAGAGGATTCGCTGCATCTCCTCCCTCCAAGCCTCCCTCCGACAACAAAAAATCCAGCAATCTAGCATGGCAACTCGGCACCGTCGTTGCGGTCATGGGAGCCTATGCTGTTGGAATGAATTTCACGCAAGCCATCAGTGATCGTGCGGCAGAAAACGAGGACGATGTTATCGACGATGCCATCTTGCACGAAATCACCTCCAAGGTCTTTTTTGACATGAGCATTGACGGCAACGAGGTTGGACGCATCGTGGTGGGTCTGTACGGGAATGCGGTTCCCAAGACAGTAGCGAATTTCGAAACTCTGGCCAGAGGAGATACGACCCATCCAATGGGAGCAAAACTTGCCTACCAAGGGAGCACCTTTCACCGGATCATTCCCGACTTTATGATTCAGGGTGGAGACTTTACAAACCACAATGGAACAGGCGGTTTGTCGATTTATGGTGGCAAGTTCAAGGATGAGAAGAATGGGCTCATGCGATTCCGACATACAGGACCCGGAATTTTATCGTAAGTATTGTGTTTTTTTGTTTGTGGATTGAGGCCACTTTTGGGTGGTAATTTTTTTCTCAGAGTATAACTAACAACAATACCATCTTGTCCTCTTGCAAACTTTCAAAAAACAGAATGGCCAATTCCGGGAAACACACCAATGGCTCGCAGTGTGAGTCTTAAAAATCCCCTTTTTCCTTTACACGTTTCGTATTCAAACCAAATACATTGTCTCACTCTGTGAATTCTTTTTCTTCAGTTTTCATCACAACCAAAGCAACTCCTTGGTTGGACACAAAACACGTTATCTTCGGGAAGGTACTGACTGGAATGAACGTTGTTCGATTGATCGAGGATCGATGTGGTAGTGCATCCGGAAAGCCAATGTATGTTGTAAGGGTGGAACGATGTGGCGTCCTAGAGACTACCAAGAGGGACGACGATGCGAAATGACAAGAATGAATCCAAATTGAAAGAGCAGCAAACAGAAATCAAGCAAAAATACTTTAATTCCTCAAATTTAGCAAAAATCTAGTCAATGCTATCCTCCAGCTTGTTTAATCCATCAATCTATCCATTCTATAGTCTTTTTGGCAAGATTATATTCTTTGACGTCTCCGTCGTCATAGGTCACTTCGTGTTTTCCGGTTGATGCATCGTATCGTGTGACATTTCCTGCGTAGAATTTTCCCTTGGCCCACTTTACCTTGAGCCGTTTTCCCACGAGGGTTTGTTGAGCTGCTAGTTGGGATGCCAATTGCTTGTTCCGTTCGTTCCAAGAATTCAAAATGTCGTTTTCAAAAGGTTTGTTGTCGTGGAATCCATCGTCCTTGACCGCGTACACCAAAAGGCTTGCGCAAAAGTAGGCATCGGATTTGTGGTTGCCTTGTTCCAAAACGCCACCCATCATTCTTGTAGCGTGCTCGTCAGACACCTTTTCGGTCTTGTCATCGTCCATTAACCACCAGGAAGCGTCTTCAATCGAGTCTCTCAACAAGGTGACAGAATGTCCACCTTCCCAGTCTTCTTCCGTTTCCGTGTCATCTAGCTCTGCTACCTGCACAATTGCTCCCCGGAGAAACAGAGTTTGATTTTGTCCTTTGTCACTCTTTTCATCTCCATGGGAATTTTGGTCGGTACAATCGTCTTTTGTAATAATGAAAGATGGATTTAGTTCCAGTGGGATACTTACGTGATCCATCAGTGAGAAATGAGCTGGGTGGCCTTCCTCTTGGTTGGGTTCCATGGTTGACAGGGCTTTTCGAAGTTTGTTGATTGATACAAGAGGTCGATCTAGGTGCAGAAGCCAAACTCGAGGGATCCGTTGGATCTCGAGTCGTTTGGAGGTTGACCACTTGTTGCCATCATCACTATCACTGTCGCTATCACTCTCATCAGTATCACTGTCGTCACTATCACTATCACTATCACTACCGCTCTCATTGCTGTCGCTATCGCCATTGCTATCATCACCGTCATTATTATTAGTGTCCTTGTTTACGTTTTTATGGTTTTCATCTCCAGGCAATGTAATTACTTGCTCCGTATAAGTATCGGGTGATATGCTATCCCACGGATACGTCGAGCCCTGCATTGTTTTAGGTTGCACAGTTTCCTCCAAGGCTTTGACGAGGCACCAGCTGTTGTTATTGTGTGAATCCTGGGAACAAAACTTTAAGACCAGGGGAGACGATATTGGTTTGTTCTTAGTGGCTGGTTTGATGCGCTGCAGGAGTTGAGACGTGTTTACGTCGTCAATTGCCCGCCTTCCTTCCAGAATCTGCAGGGTTTCTCCCTCCCAAACCGAGGCCTCCAGGAGTTCCTTCCATGATGCATCTTGTTGCGATAGCAGGCGCAAGAGACACGAGAGACTCCGGGTGGCATCACCCACATTTCTGTAATCGATCGAGGCGGCATCCTGGAGATACTCATAGAGGCGCTGGGGGTTCCAGGGATTGTTGTTGTTGTTGTTGTTGTTTTCGACTCGAACGAAATCGATCAGTTCTGCCAACAGCAGCAATTCTGGAAATGATCCAGTGTTGGGTAGGACCGCTAACTTTTGCAATGCCGAGCGCACCGATGGAATGGCGTGGCAAAGAATTTGAATGGCACAGGCCACGTGACACGAAACCCTTGAGACGTCGTTGCGAATTCCTCGAGGGCTAGTGTTTCCTGCGTCGCCTCTTTGGCTGCATTCTTGTGGAGTTTTCATGACGATGCTCTACGAGTGGGTCACAGGTCTGGTGTTCTGTTGATCATTGTGTGTGCGTTGTGGTTGACAGCCGCATCGATTGTTTTTGGTTGGTAAGCATCGGTTTTCGCCATGCTGTGATGTTTGTGAATCACCCAACTTCAATTTTTCTTTTAGGAAAATAATACCATCAAATTTTGGCGCCCCTTCTTGAACTTTGAACTTTTAGTATCCCTAACCTTTTTTACAATTGTTTTTCCTCTCCAGCTCATCACTTGTTTCGGTCCAAATCTGACTGTTATCGTCGTCATAATTCTGAATTATTTCCATTGGCCAAGTAGTGTCATCAACTCCAGCACATGCCAAGGATCATTCTATCAGGATCCACCGCCAACAGTTGATTAGAGACGAAGAACAAAGAATACTTGAAAGTAAAGTAGAACAAGAAGTAGTAATCCATTTGAAGCAGAAGAGAGATAAAACGCCAGAGAGCAAACCAATTGAAGCCAAACATACCGATCTACAGCCACGTGCCAAAAAATTATCCCATGAGATCGAATTTCTCCCATCGGAAACGGTCCATGATGCGAAAATCGTTCCTCTCTGTCACCAGCGTGGCATTTATACTGTTGTCAGTGGCAGTTGCGGTATCCGCATTTTGCTCGAGGCCCTCCCGATCACTCGTGTTGAAACATTCCTTCTCAACAGACCACCTAGGTGCAAAAACCACCCGTCTTCCATCCGCCTTTTGGGCTGCCACGACTTCACGAATGGAAACGAAAAGTACCAAGGTATCGTCGACAGTTGATTCCTCGGAACCACCCTTAGATTCGACGGAAGAAACCACAGCAAAAACCGAAACAAATTACAACCAGGAACCAAATGCAGGTGTGGTGGGAGATTGGGAAAACCTTCACGGGAATTGGGTTCTCCGTCCTACCGTGGCGGGAGAAGTACCTGGAGTCGACGACTTTTCCAATTCCCAACCCCGAGCCGTCATTCACTTTTTGGGTGGGGCGTTGGTTGGAAAGGCTCCGCATATTACGTATCGGTATATGCTCGAAAAAATCGCGGCAGAAGGCTTTTTGGTGGTGGCAACTCCTTATGACTTGAGCTTTGACCACCTCTCGACATGTGACGAAATCTTGACAAGCTTTGAAGCTGTCGCCCCAACCCTCGCCAAGCAGTATGGGGCTTTGCCCGTGGTTGGGATTGGCCACTCATGCGGGTCACTCTTGCAGGTTTTGATTAGCAGTTTGTTTCCCGACACTCCACGGGCTGCCAACGCCTTGCTGAGTTTCAACAACAAGCCCGTGTCGGAGGCCGTCCCCTTTTTCGAAGAGTTTTTTGCCCCTGCTTTTTCGCAACTTGCGGAAGGAGAATCGAGCTCCAACGACTCGTTAGTAGTGGGCCTAAAACTAGCCAAGGTGGCCGCGCTGGGCAATCTCCCGTCGGACGAATTGTTGGAAGAAGCCCAAAAAGTGTTTGCTTCAAGGTTGCCCATCCCCACACCACCCTTGCCGCGAATACCAACCGAAGTTCGGGAGTCCTTCCAACAATTGGTTGAACCTTCTGTGACAGCCTTGAGCGAGGCGGGTCTTTTGCCCATTGTTCACGAAACAATTGTTTCGTTGGAACAAATACCGAAACTTATCGATGAGGTAAGCAATTCCAATAGCGTAAGTTCTTGCCTTATTGATCTCAAGAATATACAAGGACTGGTAGGGATATATGTCATCTTTTTGTATGATTGTCATAAGTCCTGACCCATCAACCACTTTTCTTTTTTGTTGTTTGCGTCAAACTCTTTCTTTTTGGCTGCCAGGTTGCCGCTGGATCACGGGACTTTGATCCAACGCCTGCTGCGGTTCGATCTGCTGCCGGAAAAGCCTATCGACCTCGGCGGACGCTGATCCTAGGATACAAGGATGATCCCATCGACGAGAGCGAGGAGATCGAGGAGGTTTTGAAAGAAGCCCGTAGCATCACGCGGATGCGACGTCCCATGGTGGAAATCGATGTGGAACGAAAAGTTCTGGGGGGAGGCCATGCGGCACCCCTGCTTGCCCCACCACTTGACCTCGCCGGACGCGCGGAAGACTTGCTAGGATTGGAGACATCACAGGAGCGCCTGGGGTACACCGAAGCGGTCGAAACAGTTGAAGCCTTGGTCCAATGGTTGGAAGAAGGGAATCTGTAATGCAAGAACAATGGCATGAATTCGAGGCTATTCGAGTGACAAGCGAAACTGTCGAAGCAGAACTTTCGAGGCAGAACTTTTTATAATTTTTGAGAACAACATAATCTGATAGCTTTGCCAATAGAAACACTGAAACACTATTCTATTTGTAAAATGCGCAATCGACTAGATTTTCTAATGTCTTTAGGTAAATCCTAACTAAGAGCACGATAGCTGCAGTTCTAGTTACCGTCTGCTTTGAAACGGTGGTGGTGGCATACCAATGGCTGCAAACAAATCATCACTGGCGGCAGGGGCAGGAGCTGGTGTGGCTTCCGTCGTGTTCGGAATGCTGGGCAAATTTGTAGCGGGTTTGACCAACGACACAGGTTCGGGGCTTAAGGGGATATCCGTCATACCACCATCCTCATCTTCGTCCAGCTCTGATGCCATGTCGTCATTTGCTTTGGTTGCTTCCGGTATAGTGGCGGGAGCATCAGTGGCACCGAATAAATCTTCGGCTGTCTCCGGCATTTTGGCAGGAGTAGAATCTACAGCACTTGCACCGAACAAATCTTCGGCTGTCGTGGGTGCCGGTGTGTCCAGCTCTCCGGGGGAGACCACAGATCCTTGGGTTGCTGCCGCTGGCGAAATAAAGTCGGGCCTGCCAAATGTAGTAGATGGCCCAGGTGTTCCATTACTCTGGCTCTGCGCGGGAGGACTTGCAAACATTTCTTGAGCACTTAGAGTTCGTTCGTGACCTTTGGCAAGCGGGGTTGATTGGGGTTTGTTCTCAAAAGTGTCAACAGCTGTCTGTTCAATGGTTTCTGTTGCCGCGGCATTGGCATCCACCGGTTGACTCTCACTTACTGCTGACATAGGCGACTCCTCTTGAGGTTCTGAAGTAACTGGTTTTTCCCATGATGTTTCACCAGTTTTGGCATTGTAGTAATAATTCTTTCCACTAGAAGGGTCAAGAGTTTCAACCCAATCATTTTCTTCCATGGCTGGAGCAGCAGCATCATCCACTGTTGTGGACTCTGATAGCTTCGCCGTTGGCTTTTCCCAACTAGTTTCTTGAGTTTGTTTGTTGAAATAGTACGTCTTGCCCGAAGTGGGATCCTGAACTTCTTCCCACTCATCATCGATAGTTTCCACTGGTGTGGATGTCGATTCTTCGGTGACCTCCGCTTCGACGGTTTCTTCCGTGGCAGGCTTTGCATTGCTAGAATCATTGGTTTCGGGCAAAGTGGGCCGTTCCCAACTCGTCTCTTGAGTGGTCATGTTGCAGTAATAAACTTTTCCGGATGATGGGTCGGTGGCTTCGATCCAACCCTCCGGTAAAGCATTCGAGCTGCTTTCTTCGATTTCATGCTCCGTTGTTGCTTCCGTTTCTGTGGCACTGCTCACTTCCGGAGGAGGAGTTTCTTCGGGTGTCTCGTCTTCAGGTTTTGCTTCCGGTGCTGCTGGTGCAGATTCCTCTGTTTCCTCCGCAATCAACTCTGAACTTGTCTCTTCTTGGATTGTTTCCGTTGGAGAATTTGAATTCGGCGGGCTCTGGTCTTCTGCTGTTTCGTCCTTTGGACTCACATCGTCACCACCTGGAGTATCGGTAACACTTTCGGTGTTCTCTACTGGCGTTGAGCTCTCCGGTGGAGATGTGTTATCTTCCATAGCGGCAGGACGTTCCCAGCTTGTTTCCCCAGTCACCGAATTGTAGTAGTACGTATTGCCAGAAGATGGATCGGTTGTTTCCACCCACTCAGTGTCTTGAGTTTGTCCATTGTCGTCTTTGGCATCTGTGTCTTCCGTCATACCGGATGGTTTCTCCCAGCTTGTTTCACCCGTTTTGTGGTTGTAATAATACGATTGTCCGGAAGATGGATCCACCGTTTCGGACCAATCACTTTCGCCATTCGCATCCTGCTCTGGGGTGGATTCTCCTGAGGATGTGGGCTTTTCCCAACTCGTTTCATTCGTTTTGGAATTAAAGTAATACGTCTGTCCCGATGTCGGATCTGTAGTTTCTACCCAATCGCTACTCGTATCTTGGTCGCTGCCATCTGCCTCGGATGATGGTTCTTCGTTGCTCTTTTGAGTTTCGTCCATAGTCTTTGGTGGGCTCTCAAACAGACTGGAAGCTGCAGGGGCTGGCTCGTTCGATACAGTTGCCACAAATGGTGAGAAGGTGGCTGCCGCAGTGGTTGCGGCAGGAGTCACTGCCTCTGTTCCGGAGTATGGTGGAGGTGGCATAAACGGGGATGTTGGACCAGATGACGACGAGGGTTTGGCAGGAGTTGCCGTCGACGTCGCTCCCGGAGTAAAGTAGTTCGGAGCCGTTTGAGGGGCAGCAAATCCCATCCCGCTGTAGGTGGGACCCGAAGCGGGGGCAGGCGCTGCTGTTGGACCATACGAGGCATACCGAGAGACCCCACGATGATTCCCAGCGCCCGAAAAGGGATTGGGCCCGGCAGGAGCGGTAAGCGGGGCATTGCCCGAGCTCGGGGGTGGAGCCACACCAGATCCCGTGTTTGCTCCCACATGACCATACTTTCGCTGCAAGCTGACATCGGACGAACTGGAATGAAATCCATCGGCCTTGTATTTCGAATAAATCGCAAGACTGGAACCCCCACTCCGAGCGTGTCTCCCTTCTCCCGCAGACTGCGTTCGACTCGTGTTGTTGGCAATGCTGTTTCTACCGGGCATGCTAGCTGGTGCCCGAGCGATGGGTTGTGCAACCGGGATGGGTTGCTGTTGCGCATTCGTGGATGGACCCGATGCCGTTGCCATGGGCGAACCAAAGGTTGGTGTCTGGGGATACCGCGATTGGCCCGGAGTGCTTGTCATCGACGCAGCAGCAGCACCACCGGGAGGAGGCGCAGCCACTCCCGCTCCTCCAAACTGGGGAGGCGGAGCCATGTTGGATCGATTGATCTTCAATCCGCCAAGATCAATCCCTGGGGTAAGTCCCACTCCGCCATTGTCGAGTGCATATTGTGTTTCTCGCTGGAGTTGTATCGGCAGGAGGTATTGGCGAATAGAATCCAGAGTTGCAACGTCGTAGGGAGTTTCCCCACGCGAATTCTTTGCACAGGGATCCGCATTGTATTCCTTGAGGAGAATCTTGACAACCTCGAGTCCTGTAGATCGCTGTGTCGACATGCAGGCATGGTGCAAAGGGGTAAAACCCGCATAATCGGGTTGTTGGATGCTTATTCCGGGTTGGTTCATGAGCAATCGGATCAAACGGATCATGCTGTACTGACAGGCCATGTGGATGGGAAACCATCCCTTGGTTTGGTTAACAACAGTCCTGGTCGGATCGATCTCCGCAATGCATCCCATGGCGGTATTCTCGTCCTGTCTCGTAACGGCATAGCTGAATCGGCCCGCAGCATCGGTCGGCGGTGGTGCCACCGCTTCGGTCAGCTTGTCGAATTGATCGGAAGCCCACTGGAACATGATTTGTTTGTTACACAAAAACAAGAAGAGCCAAATTGACGTTTGGGATACTGTTGCTGGTAAGACACAGAGATCTATATGACTCCGAGGAGAAGATGACAGTATCGGATCTTGCAACGTATGTGATAGGATCGCAAATCGATTTTTGTGTCTGGGTCATTTACATCATTATTTTACTGTATTTTACTGTACTTCTACTTCACACAAGTAACAGCGCGGTGCGAGAATGGCGATAAATGTGAGGCGTGAACTATGGTTGCCATACAAAATGTGCGACGCATAAAGTCCTATCCTAAATTCCATGTTCAATTAAAGCTAATTCTGTACCTTTGTCGGCATGCATTGATGGGAATTTTTGATTCTTTGTCATTTTTTGTCATTTTTTGTCAATTTTTCACGCTCCAATGTTTTTATGTTAAAAATTGGATCGATGACGGTCGAACGGAACCACGGGTCTCTATTATTTTTGGAAGTTGTTCCACTTCGAATTCAGAATGCTTGCTGCGGTTTCACCACAAATTCAAAAAACGTAATGTCACTCCTATTTGAATGGGTTCCAGCACCATCAATACTTACTCGCCTTCTTGGATATCTGGTACATTTACTGCTTTGTACTGTCGAACAAACATCATCATCTAACAAATTTTATTCTAAGAATTGTTGTAAGAGAAAGAATTATGTTTGCTTCGCAGCAACCCCCGTAGTCGTGAAGTTCTGCTCATGATGATGCTGGCACTTTTGCACGGACCCCTGCTGCAAGAGCTAACAAAGGATATTGATAATTGCCGTCAGCTAGGACAGCCATTTCTCACACACGACGATCATGCGTTGTGTCGTTCCAAACCGCTCTTTGTTCCCGTAAAATGAGCCATGAAATCGCCTAGCTCCCACATTCGATCGAATCCCATATCCCTGTCAAGAGACATACCATACGGCCCACAAAACGAATTCATGCTTCGTGTGGGAAACATGTTCTTGGATCTCACCTCTGCTTTCTTCGGAATGGTGAACTTCGCCTTGTTGGAATTGTTCTCCAAAATAGACCTTAAAATAGAGTCACGCACCAGTCCCAGAGATGTTGCCTTATCTCTAAGTACGGAATTTTTGTTTTTCCGTCAGTATGGCCCTTTCTCTTCTGTGAAACAAAAACGATAAATGACTGAACTATTTCACGTGCTGTGCGCTGCTTTTTTAAAATACTGTATTCGAGTCGATTATGTACGGGTGGAATTGCTTCGCAAAATACTCGTATAACCTTAAATAGAGCCATGCCTTGGATGTTGCCTTAAGCTTTAAGATAAGAAATTGTTGTTCGTTCGCATGGGTGGAAATTAATTCCGTACTTAACGGTACAAAAGACTACCTCCATGATTGACGATGGTCTCATTTTCGCGTTCGATACCGATAAATGCACGACATCACAAGAACCTCCGTGAGAAGGTTGCACATCGGCTCCTAACAACATTCACATCCACACTTCCATAATATCTGATAACATTCGTTGACACTACTCTATCGCCTGCAGACCATGCCGTAGTTGGGCCTCAATAGTTATCAGATATAATATACTATTCAAAATTGCCGACAATAACACAGCAAAGAAGAATCCTGTGCCTGATCCCTAATCCACGGTCCCCAAGAAAGGCCCGTCCTTGGCCTCAATATAAAGATGATGAAACTCAGAAATAAAGGAGATATAGATATCAATATTGTGACGATCATGAGACACAGAAAGAGAGGAGATATAGAGAGCAACACCAACGTAACAAGTCGAGAAAACACCTCGGAAGCATCCGAAGAAAAATATCGATTCCGTATCAAGACGACAAAGAATTCCCTTGCGAATTCTCTTGCCCTTCTACTATATTGTTGCCTCGTAATTGTGGTGACGTTCAGAGAATATTCGACCTTCGACAGGCATATTACTTTTCGTTCGGGATCGACGGTGAAAGCAGATCAGCATCCGAACAACACCCTTGCGCTGGAATGCCTTCGTAAAACCAAACCAGATCTTCCGGATCTTCCGTATCCGCAAGACGCCTTTGAACATTTTCAAGAGATTCATAGTCGTTTGGAAAAATGGTTAAATCCTGCTACACTTGAATATGCCGGGTATAGTGGACCATGGATGGAAAATCAATGGATTTCTCATTTTCAAGAAGAATTGAAATCAAATGACAATTCACTCTCCGATGTATTTGGGCCATATGTCCCCATTCTCGTCCCATGGACCGATAATTTTGAAGGTGGCATTCCGCGAAAACTTAAATACCCAGATGGGCTTGCGTCGGCGTTGAAGGAGGTGCTGAGAGAAGATATCATGTACATTACAGTGGTTCAAAACGATGATGGTTTCGTTGGAAGATGTACTGAGTTCGATGAAATCCAAAAGAAGTTTCATATCACTATTTTGAGCTCGGGAGGATACGGGCATGCAGCTATTCCTTTGCTATTGCAACCGGAAGCATTGTTTCCCAAAATTCCGATGGAGCAGAGAGAACATCGGATAAGTTATCTTGGGTCTCACATCAATGCACCATACAATATGCGGGAGAGAATGATCGGTATGCATACCATTTTCTACGACAAAACTAAGAATTGGAGAGAAATAATGGCAAGATCCAAATTTTCGCTCTGCCCTCGTGGCTATGGACGAACATCATTCCATGTCTATGAGACGCTGCAAATGGGGCTCATTCCAATCTATGTATATCTCGAAGACGATATAGAATGGCTTCCTTATGGAAATGCAATGAAGGATATATCCTATTCTGTGACTATAGAAAAGTTGTCCGACTTAATCACTCAGCTTTCAACTATGCCAGATTCTGAAATCGAAAAAATGGAAGAGAGGATACGACTGAAGCGGCATCTCTTTACTTATGAAGGAGTATTGGAGCAGATTTCAAAGTTCATGTTGAATCCGACTGGCAGTGATATAGTGTGCAACGCGCTGCCTTCTCATTCGGGAGCAGGACATTCGAAGCCCGGGGAGATTGTGTTACGAGAATGCTAGATTGGAGCGAAAATGGTGCTGCAACTAGAAGTACTTCGTAGTAAACCGTGGAGGGACAATCCTCTGTTTTGCAGTTCAATCACCATAATTTGAAAACCCCTGTCACCTGGACCGTCGGACGGATGACGGAAGACCCTTAACCTTTGAAACGCGCGCGTCAGATCTTGCCGTTAAAGACAGTTAAATTTCAGTCGTGCCTCAGAAATTAGGATGGGTTTACTTTGTTTCGTGCCATTTCATTTTGGTTCTTTTCCCTAAATTATACGACACGCTTTTTCAAGCTCTTCAGGAGATAATGATGACTATTAAAAAGAGCGTACACGTACCAAAAGCGCGATTGCCCCCAAAGAGGAATTTTTGTGTGCATAATTTTGGCGGGTTTGCTCGTCATTCTTCCTCTACGCTCGTCATTCTTGTATACAGCTCTGCAGGTGTAGAGACGTTGTGTTCCGTTTTGAGTTTTTTCGATCCCGGGGCACCAAAAACAACTTATCTCATGATTTTCTCACTCGAACTTGATGTTGTGTCACTTAAGGTTGCACGACTTTCGGAAGAGAGGCACAATTTTACTCAAGGTTGCACGACTTTCGGAAGAGAGGCACAATTTTACTGAAGGTTGCACGAGAAGGACTACCATACAAGTCCAGCCCTGGATCGACAACAAGCAATACTTTTGATCCATCCTCGAGGAAGAGAATCACCGCTTGTCTATGAACTTTGGAGATCACTCCACAATCTCAAAGATTCATTGCTATCATGAAAATTAACAAAGCACAACACCGACTAAGGTTCTTTTGGGCTCGTCTGTTGTTTTATTCGACTCGGAAGTCGAGTGGATTTCGAATTGTGACTCTGGTGTTGATGATATTGAGTGCAGGATTCATCATTTCTCAAAATAAGGATGACCTCTTCATTGATTACAGCATCGACACTCCCAATTCAGTTCGAGGCGAAAAGAGGAATAAGAGCGGACTTGGGATTAAGAATGGAAATGGAATTCCGGTCTTCTTTCCCGTTTACAACGGTGTCGAGACCTCCGCTGTGACGGATAAATTCACGCAAGACATTCAGTATTCTGTTTCGGTTGGTGATATTGTTCCCCTTGATACGAGACGCCCTCCGAAATTTTTGGACTCATGTAAAGGGGGCGGTGGCACAGATTCGGCCGCTGTCAAGAAGCGATTCGCCGAGCTGAAAGCGTCGAGGCAACCCCATCTGGCAACGGAATTGTTGAAGTATTGTGCTCTGCAACACTACGACGGCGGACTTTATTTGGATTCCCAGTCAACTCTCAGCATCACAGTCGATCACTTACTAACGGAGATGACCAACCCCAAAATTGGATACACAGCTGTGTCGGGGAACGATCGAAACATTGCTGTGTTAAACGATCCGAAAATATCTCCAGACAGTATCCACGGTGGCCTATTGTATGTAAGGAAGAAAAAATCGACGAAAATTGTCGAGGGAATGATTTCAACTTTGCTGTCTACCGATGTAAAAACTTTGGAAAAATCACCGTTGTTGCTTTCGAAGACTCTCTACGACTTGATGAAGAAGGACGCACCTTCGAAATCAAAAGACGTTTGGTATTTTTTGCAACATACTTGCAATCTCTTTTCGTTGGGGCAACGAAAAGTTGCGACTCCTGTTGACGCATATGCTCTGAACAGTTATCGGTAAGAGAAAATATTTACGTTTTTGTCCTGAACTTGCAAACGCTGTGCCAATTGTGGTTTTCTTTTCGTGTTCCGAATGATGAACGCGTTCCTTCTCTTGTACTCTAATCTCATCACAATCCAAACTTTCATCAATTGTTCGTTTGTAGATTGACCCAAAACTGTCCCGAGCCGAATGGATTCTGTTGCAACATTTATGATCCCGTCAAACACACTCCAACTATGACGACAAAACATCTCCTCCTTCCGTATCAGGTTTTGCCACCTCCCTCAGACTTGCCAAAACCTCTCAACCATGCCCATGGCCATTATGACAAAAGCAACCTTCCTTACATTGCGACGGTGTCGGAGCGGGTTCACAAAAAGCCAAGTCAAACTCTCAATACGCCCAATTTTTACGAGATTTTGGTTCAAAATGACTGCCTTCCCACGGACAGTATCTGTGGAAGTTGTTTGCGCAATCAAAACGGGGCGGGTTGCGAGATCTGTGCTAGTTTGTGTCCATGCTACTGCAAGGCTCTGTGCCATTCGCCCGTGGAGGAAAAATTCGTATCCAAGTCACTTATTGTTACTCCCCCGATGTATTCCAGAGATCCATCTCGATTGATTCCCCGCCTCGTTCATCAAACATATTTCGAGGCTATCACACCGGATACGTATCCGAATATGAGTCGGCTCACCGAATCGTTTAAGCAGTCAGGATGGGACTATAAATTCTACACGGACGAAATGAGTCTGGACTTTTTGAGCACTCATTTCCCTCCTGAAGTTCGAGAAGCTTATGAAACACTTCGGCCTGGGGCATTCAAAGCCGATTTGTTTCGTTACTGTGTGCTTTTGATTCATGGTGGTGTATATTCCGACGTGGATATTTTGCTGGAAACCAATCTCGACATGGCGATCGGACCCGACGTTGGATTCATGGTCCCTCACGATATGCCAGGACATGGTGTGGATACAGTCATGTGTTTATGGAATGGATTTATTGCAGCTGCTCCAGGCCATCCGTTCTTGGCACAGATCATCGAGACAGTGGTCAATAATATCCGAAACCGCTTCACGAGTGTGGACGTTGACAACATGCTCTGCCCCAATGTCGAAACAAGCGTTCCGCACGCCTTTGACACCCTATTTACGGCAGGTCCGTGCATTATGGGTGCAAGCATCAATAAAGCACTTGGTAGACATGGTCAGACATCATTCGCTCCCGGTGAGATTGACGTGAATGAGAAACTAAGCAAGAAGATTCCTGGAAGGTCTATCATTTTGAGACAACACAAGGCAGATATGGGATCACATCGGTTCACCTTCGTAGAAAAAAATTTAGTAGTTGCAGCTACCGACATGCCCGACGCTGATGACCGGAACCACCAAGCAAATTCACCAACTCACTACAGCAAAGTTCACGTCAAGCAAGGAGTTTATGGTCTCGATGGGGTCTACAAGGATTTTGACAGGGCCAACGAAGACATAAAACTCTATGTCGATGGGCAGTGGGCTCAGTATACCAATCAATACTAGGCTTGCTGGAAGAAAAAAAATGAGATTGAAATACGACAGCATCCTTTGCAACCATGGTCAAGATATTGCACTGTTGTCATACACGTGTATACATAATAAATTTTCATACTAAAGTAAAAACATTTCATAAAAATATACAACATAGCAGTTATTAAATTTGAATTCCGTGTGCTTCTTCGAATTCTTTACAACGATGACGAGAGAAAATTTTAACGATGCGTACAATCAAGCGTAGTCATATGATATCAATCCTCTCAAGCTCCTCAGTTTGGGACTTCCTCTGCTTGGTCACTCACTATAGCGCATCTATCGCTGGAGAAAGCACAGGAATTCGTTCTAGCATCGGTATAGGACGCTAGAGTATCAAAGTCTTCGAACATCATTCCTTCGATGGGAAAATCCGATGATTCATCGGACTTCTGGATGTTATTGGTAGAACGTTCCTGGTTCATTTCTTGCGCAGTATACACCGAATGTTGGTGTAAAGCAGAATTCCCCGCAAAGGTATTGCAACGCTTCGAACTATTGGCCTGGGTGGACTGTATCTGTGCAACGCCCTTGGAATGCACCATTGCTTCTGCATAGGCTTCGCCCAAAATATCATCCGTGTTTTCTTTGATCGGTGAAAGCGACTTTGAGCACAGTTTATTCGTATTATCCATCGTTGGCGGAGCCATCTTCTGTGGATTGCGTGGTCGCAAATGCAGTTTTGATATCGACGCATCATTCGGAGACCGCATGGGTGGAACTGCGGGCCCTGTGGTCGTGGTTGTTTGAAGGCTGGGAAATTTCAGAGGAGGAAGAATTTGAGGTGATAGGCCCTTCCCGAGATATCGATGAAAATCATCAAATGACTTGCTCGTGTGATAGGCGGGCGAGATCTCAGCAATTTGCTGCAAATCACAAACGGTATTGTTTTGGATGTTTTCGTCGAAAGTGCTTCTCAGCTGTTGTTTCGATACTTTGTCAAAGCCAGACAAGAAATCCGGTTTTGGAGGACTCATCGTCTGGCTCCAATCGAAACCACTTTCTGGTTTTGTCGACGATTGGGAGTTTCCGACAGTGTTGTCTTTGCCCGGCTTGAATTGTGATTCAATCGAATTTTTATCAGCATCATTACAATTTTGCTGATGTTGTAATCCTTCCACTTTCTACTCCTTTGAAAGGCTGATCGATGCGAGGCATTTGCATCGGATCAACATATCTCTGATGATGCGGTCCCGAGTCATTCCCCGCCCCGCCATTGTGAACAAGTTGCGTCTGTACATTGTTTCGTTTGATGTTTGCTGAAACTTGAGATTTTTGCGGGGAAACGCTAGAAAAGTACGCTTCCTTCAAGACCTGAATTTGCGATTGCCTCTGTTCTTGCGCCTGCCGCTTCTTTGAGTTCGGTGACAATAACAATGGTGCTGCCATCAATGGGGAAGGCTGTTGCTGACTTAGAGAATTGGGAGAAGAAATTGTCGTGGCTCTGTAATTGGAGCGAGCGGTATCTGCAGCTTTGGCATGGCCTTGAATCTGAACAAGGTTATTGCACGGTTGCTCCTGTTGCAGCTGTAGGGAATTGTTTGGAAAGGGCGCTATAGGAGAATAGGCATTGCTTGTAGCATATTGCGTTGGCGTCTGGCACGGGAATGGAGCCTCGCTGGTTTTCGTTCGAGCTGGAGATTCCCCATTACTTCTACTATGCTGATCACAACCGTGTCGGTGGTGAACTATTTGCTTTTCGTCCCAGCAAGACTGGAAAGAACCAACGTCTGATTCGTTATTTGATGATGTTCGAGGCACTTTCTCCGGACTTGTCTGTGTCAATGCAAATTCTTCGCTGCCAACGGGTGAATTCTGGCTGCCATTCTTTCTCTTTTTCTGTAAAACGAAAGCCGGAAAATAAGCAGGAAGTTATAAGATTGTATCGAAACAAAATGAAAATGTCCTCTAGTCAACTCTAGCTACCACAATCTAGTGAACGAATGCAAAAGTCAACCAGACAAAACGTACCAGTTTTTGCTGAGGCCTTCCATTTGGGAATGCAAGTCTCAAAAAGTTTGATTCTGCTTCCTTCAATCGATTCAGTTTGGTCCAGTGAATATCCGATGGATGAGAAAAGGCGCGATTGTTGTGGTACATCCGTCCCGCGCCATACGGAAATCGTTGTCGAAATCCCTGGTAACTTCCCGAACGTTGGCTCATGTAGACAAGTTTTCCAATGCCTCTACCCGCAAACTTTTTGGATATCCTCATGGGAGAACAATAAAGTTTGCGACTGAGATAGGCTCGCAAGGTCATGCCATTGGTGACTTTAAACTCTTCTTCATTGCTAGTACTTTGATCGTTGTTGTTCCCATCCAAGTTTTTTTCAAACTCGTCGACACGCCCCTCTTCGAAGAGTTCAATCAGAATGTTGGCGTAAAGTTCTTCTTCGGGATTCCATTTTCCAGATCGAAGAATCATGTCTCTGTTGTTGTGATTCGAATTGTTGCTGGTAGGACTACTCGTTTGCTGCTTCGTGGTTTGTTGAGTGGGCAAAGATCGCAACTTTTCCGGCATTCCGCCGGACAGAGATTCGTGTGGATATGGTGCAAGATGTTGCTTTCCTATAGGATCAAACTGGCTAGTACCGTGTGGTGGTGGTGGTGGAATGTTCGTGAGCGATGGAGCCGAGGGCAAGGGCTGTGGTAGACGATTTGGATGCGATGACGGCTGCTGTCTCTGAAGCCACAAGAGAGATTTGGCAAGGACCGCCATCATCCTTCAATACCTCCATACTACTCGCCATCGCAAAAGTCATTGACTAGATCAGGTTTGACGTGCGTGTTGCGAACGCAATAGTCGTTACGTTCATTGAGTTGGCGATTCAGATGCCAATCGGGTTATCTTTCGTGTCTTTCAATTTCGATAAAGGACGCTTGGACTGAGCTCCTCATACATCAATATCGCCCCACTATAGAAACAATCTTATAGAAAGAACTTGCCGTACAGGAAGCGGAGACAATCGTCAAAAAATGTTTGGATCAAACTCTATTGCGAAAGCATTCTGTTCGTTAATGAAAGGGAACGCACGTGGTATTGGGAAGGGATGGCTATTTATGTGAAACTGCAATTAACATTTGACATTGTTCTCACTCTTATGTAGAAAATGACAAATCGGGTGTCAGATAAGAAACGACTGACATCAAGCAGCTGCTTTTTCGAGTCTGGTCATGACTGGATGCTTAGTTTTTGCTTCGCGAAAAATACTTAGGATTAAAATTAAGGTTTTTTACGCTACACTAGCTACGCTGGCAATCTTTAATCGAATCATTGAGTTTTTAGGCACGCTCGAAAAAGAATGGAAAGAACAGAAAAAGAGGCCTAACCCTCCGTGTCGAGTCTCGGAACTGAGGCGAACACTTAACTATGGCCCCTTGATGGAAAGCATTCTTCATTTGCGGGACTCAATCTCGCATGGTTCCCGTTTCCCATTTATTTTCCTTTTGAAAAAATGATCTCCAATGAACTTTTTGCATCATTGGAACACGCAAATGGGATTTTACGACGCATCATTCGCTCGCCAACGATGATACTATTCACAAACAATGGATCACAAAGTGAGTGAGACCTTGACCACCACAATTCAAGAGTCTCTCAAATCATTCTGCTTGTACCCGTGATGGATCATAATACTTTCAGCCACTTTTGATACAATCGTCTCGCCTCATAAAATTTTCACAAAAGCAAAAAGAATAGCAACGCAACAACAAATGGCTTCGGTATTTCAAAATTTCGATGAATACGACAATGGCGTTGCCAATGGGCAGAATCAAAATGAAAGTGGATCTGTTTATGAATTCACGCCCAAGTTTCAGCTTTCTACCAAAAACAACCCCATGTGTGGTATTTGTCTTCCCCAATGGATATCGATACTCCGAAAACGACGCCATCAGATCGAGTGGTCTACCTACTGGCCGAGACTTCTCTTTATCTCCTTCATGTCCATTTTGAACTCGACCATGGGATTGTTGGATCATTTTATTTATGGCAGAAAGGTTCAAAATGCCGTGATCAATCCAAGACCTGTATTTATTCTTGGTCATCCACGAACGGGAACTACGCTCATACACAGTTTGTTGGCTCTGGATTCCGAACAGTTTTCCTATTGTTCCACATTTTGTGCCGGATTCCCATCGTGTTTTTTGTGGTTCGAATCGATTGGCAAAGTATTGTTCAAGGGCGTCATTGATGACACACGTCCAATGGACAACGTCAAACTCCATTTCGATCTGCCACAAGAAGATGAGCTCGCTACCACCAACATTTCTGCGGGAGTCAGCCCCTACATGCCCTTGTTTTTCATGCAACAAGAACCCGACTTTCGGCCTTATTACGCATTCGATATGAACAACCAGTCCAAACACAATAGCAGAGATGAACAACTCGAATCGAGCCTCATGGCAAAGGCTCGCAAAACCTGGATCGATTCCTTCCTATACTTGCTTCGAAAACTAACCGTCCGCGACGAATACCAGAGAGCAGCATCTGCGAAACCCGGAAGTCGTCGTCGTCGTCTCATACTAAAAAGCCCCGTGCACACCGCTCGGATTGAACTCTTGAATCAGCTTTTTCCCGAGGCTCAATTTATATACATCCACAGGAATCCATACGACGTCTTTCGATCGGCAGCACACATGGCCGACACGACATATTGGTACACCTATATGAATACTCCATCCAACGAACAGATTACGGAATTCATTTTGCGGCAATACGAGATTCTTTACGATCGATACGAACAAGGACGAACGGAAGTCTTGCAGGAGTTTGATCCCAAGGGTGATGGTAATTCGAATGATCCGCACAACAAGAAACAACGACGATTGATCGAAGTATCCTACGACGATGTTCTCGCAAAAGCCGGTTGAAACCGCAAAGAAGATATATGAGCAGCTGGGATGGGCCTGGACGCCCTTGTACCAGGAGCGCTTGGAAGCGGAACTTTCCGGGCATACCCTTCGAAACTATCAAAAGAATCGCCACAAACATTTGGATCCATCCATGAAAAAAGTCATCAACGAACGGTGGGGTCCATCCTTTGAACGATTTGGGTACAAAATGGAATGAGCGTAGTGTCAACCACTGTAAACAGACTTTTGGAGCATAGACAATAGAATATATTATAATTCGTTTCGTTATTGTCGCGATTCCCTTTCTAGCCTGTGTCAGCCTATATTGATTAATACTCTTTTTGGAATAGAGCAAAATGTCATGTATTTCCCGTTGCACACAATTTTATGTATTAGCTAATCATCCAAAAGCTTCAAGACGGTGCAAAGTCCTTCATTGATGTTCAGCTTTCCGGGACGAAAGGCTCTTGGTGCACAACAAATAGGACACGATTCGCATTCCTGTCGCTGGTGTTCCTCAAAGGATGGTGAATACACCTGTGACATGTCACCCATCCCACACATAAACAAATCGCTCGAAATTGTGTTTCGCAAGCGTTCACTGCTGTTCATTGCGTTTTCAGTTGGGGGTTTGCGACGAGCTTGTGCCAAACGTTTGTGACAACAATTTCGGCAGATGGAATGACCACACGTTTGGCTAGAAATGGGTGCATTCGGACTGGATGGATTGGATTTAAAGGCTCTGGAGCAGGACGCACATCTGGTTGCCTGCAAAAGATGGAATTTGTGAATAGTTCCAACGTTGCTGTTGGAGGCACGTTGTTCATTCGTTTGATTTCTCTGGCGTGCTTCCTTCAACTGGCCTTCCATAATGTATCTCTCGGCAGTCAGCTTTTCGCATTTGAGCCGGAGCTCTTCGACTTCCGACTGGAGCAACTGTTCGGTTTCCGAGCGTGTCGAGACCGTGTCCATGCAAGAAATTTCCTTGATATTCTTCTGAGGCGATGGCAGAGTCACAGGGACAACATCCACAGCTGCTTTCTGGTGTGAACGTCTTTGTTCTGGCGACCGTGATCTTGACGAAGTAGGCGTAATAGTTGCCGTCGTGGCTGTAGACACTAACGAAGACAACGAATTGCGTTTGCCCTCGTGACGTTGTTCGTGTCCATCGTTGCGATCTTTGGATTCGTTCTTATTCTTGTTCTTGGCGCCATGATTATTTTGATTTTTTGGAGACGAAGTAGGAAATTGTGCCTTCTTAGTTTCAAACATTCGAGCGGTAGACTTTACGTTACCGCGAGGCGATTTCTTTGGTGACTTCTTCTTTGCTTCTTCTTTTGCAACAGGTCTGTTTTCAGCCCGTGGTGAATTTTGTTTTTGCCCTCCTTTCTCGTCAGGATCTTGCAAATAGTCTTCCAGAGCTTGAATTTCATCTTCGTATTTTTCAAGTAACATAGGATCGGACCACTCATCTTTTCGTACGGGAGATTTTGTTGGGATGGTTAAAATCATGTTTCTGTTTTCATTCTTGGTCTTGCTTCTATTCCCGTCTTTCTGTTCTTGTTGCTGTGATTCTTCGTCAGGAACATTGCTATTGGTGTCAAAGGAATCTAAAATCTTGGAAACAGATGCCATGTTCAATAGATCCTCTGTAGTGCTTGATGGGGCATACTCGTGATCGGATTCCACACCCCAGGGGGCGGCATTGATTCCGACTTGCGTAGAATTGCTTTGAGAAATGTGACTTTCCTCGTCATTTGTCGCGCATTGATCATCGCCACTCACTCGGCTGTGTTTGGAGGACTGTTTTGCAATCGGAAGTTCCATCGACAACCACTCTTGCAGTGTCCCCTCTTCGTTCATGTGCTCTACCTTCGGCAAAGTCTGCAAAAAAGGACGTTCTGTCTCCTTGTACCAAAAAGAACTGGGGATAGACACCCTTAATCCCCGACATTTCGCACAGTTCGTCGCGAACGAGAGCGTTTGCCGGATCGGCAGCATCCAAGACTTCCGGTTGAACTCCGCATGCTTCTATGATTGTGAGTGCTCGTTTCTGGTTCCTCCCTTGTGCCGTAGATTCCCTCAAGCTGGAGACAAGCACAAGCAAAAAGTCTTCCCGATCTGACGACAAGTCAGAAGACGCATCGTCAAAACTAGCAAAGTTGGATCCAAACGGGTTTTCAGTTTCGACAATCGAATTCGCCATTATGCTTCCAAGCAAGCAATCTATTCGGAAGGTGTTGTGATAAGAGTCTACAAGAAAAGCAATAGATTCCAAACTTGAAAATGGAATTGTCGTTACATCCAGAGCGTCTCTGTCAGCTTTTGCATACCAAAACTGACGTTGTCTTGCGGGTTACTATCCCTACAGCGAAGAAACTTGTGGTGATCCGATTATAGCAACCAATCCTCTAGAGAAGGCCAAGCCGATTTTTTGCTTTCGGAAGATCGTCGTTTGATGCCTCATTTTCATTCGCAATGCTGGGACTCACTTGTTCCAAAGGGAGCAAACGGATCGGGTTTTCGCGGTATGCACATACAATCATGTACCAATCTTGTGAGAAGGATCAGTCGTGAAAAACAATCCTTAAGAAGGGCCTATCTATTTTGTGACCGAATGGTTTCCAAATTTGGCCATACTCTAGCATGTAAAATGCAGGCTTGCTCTTGCCAGAGACGATCCCCCGCGCTTTCCGAATTTTGACGTATGGAAGTAATTTCGATTAATACGACTAGATTTCGCAATCCTACTGAGAAAAATTTCCCTTGCATACGATGTCACACGATGGTTCGTACGAGTCACATTCGCTCGCCCAGCGAATGTTTTCCTACGTAGTTTGTGAGTAGTCATGCTACTTGTTGGGTGGTCACGGGCATAAATATTCCGAAAGTCATTAGAACGATATTCAATAGACGTCTCGGTTCCCATCATGAGATGAAAAATACCATAGATTCGCCTCATCTTCTTTTGAGAACAACGTAATAACAAGAGCAACTCGTCATCTACAGCAACTTGTTACAACCCTATCTACAACAATTTGATTAATATTATTGTTTTATTCTCATCTCTGTCATCATGGATGCAAACTATCTACGAAACATCTGGCCAGCGAGGCAAGACTTCGCTGTCCGCCTTTACGGACGAACTAGAGGGGGAACTCGAAAAGATGTCGATCTTTGGTGTTCACTTGACCAGGAAAGTGGTTCTTTCCATTGTGGGGCTCGTCGTTGGTGTCTCGGTAATCCTTGGGGTTTCTCTTGGTTCTGGCTCAAAAGGTCACCATCATGGTACCATCAAACTGGATCACCGCTACTGGTCGCTCGGAGACGTGATCGAATCATCGGTGGGAAAAGACATATACGACAACACCACGCATCAACACGACGCCCTCTTGTGGCTGGCCGAGGAAGATCCTTTGAAATTGGATCCCTCTCATCCATTGGAAGAGCTTTTGCAGAGATTCATTCTTGCGTACTTTTTCTATTCCACCGGAGGTGACGTGGAGTGGGATAACGACTACAAATTCATGACCAAGAAGAACGTGTGTGACTGGAACGACAATACCAATGGTGTCTTTTGCAACGACAATAATCAAGTCACTGCTATCGTCATGCCAGACGTCGGTCTCACAGGAACGATCCCTCACGATATCGGACTCTTGTCGAATATGGAGACATTGAATCTGACAAAAAACGAACTGAGTGGAAGCATCCCCCCTTCGATTGGAATCTGGTCATCGATGAAGACCTTCGATTTGAGTAAGTCGTACGCTCGTCACGATTCAAAAGAATTTCCTGTTATGAATCGAGTAATTGATCACTGGTGTGGATTATTGTTTATTATTTGAAACTCTTGCTTTTCTCATCGAAACATTCTTGGAAACGTGTATCTATTTCTTTTAAGGCAATAATGTTCTCGAAGGCAAAATGCCACAGAGCCTTGCGATGCTCTTGAATTTGGTCAACCTGGATCTTTCGTACAACGAGTTAACGGGAGGAGATGATATGAGTTTTATGAAAGATCTTCCACATCTCGAGGAGCTTCATTTGAAACGGAATTTTTTGTCGGGAAAAGTTGGGCAATTCGGAGCAAGTAGCTCTCTGCGCGTGATTGATATTTGTGAGTGATGCAATGACACCCTCAAAATGGTGAACTCTTGTTTCGAGCCATTGATTATAAATGTTATCGAACGTTTCTCTTGTACTCACCCTAAAAATGATTTTGTTGCCGATAGCGTACAATTCGTTCTCTGGCCAATTCTTAACTAGGGTTCCCAGTGGAAAGTCATTGGAAGTTTTGAGAATGGATCATAATGAAATTCAGGGCACGATACCGGATTCTTTCGGTAAATTCACGAATTTGAAGGAACTCAGTCTATCCAATAATGCACTCACTGGGTCGTTGCCCTCGAATCTTGGATTTATGACAAATCTTGAAAGCCTGAAACTCAATGCGAATCAATTTGAATACGGATTGCCCCCAGAATTAGGAAACCTCGATAACTTGACCGTACTGGAAGCCTCCGACAATGGCATTGAGGGTATTCCGGTAGAACTGTTCAATGCAAAGAGTCTCGAGAGGCTTTCCCTCCCGTCCAATGGCATCCGAGGATCTTTGCCCACCGAAATTGGTCTGGCAACGTCATTAACTTATGTCGACCTTTCCAACAACCAACTTGCGGACGAGCTTCCAGCAGAACTCACCAATTTGAAAGACATTGAGATTCTTTATCTCCACGACAATCTTTTTTATGGAAGCATCCCGGTGGAAATTTCTGATTTGCACAAGTTGAGGGAACTGGATATTTCGGGCAATGATTTCATTGGAAGCATGGAATCACAGTTTTGTGGAGATCGTCCGCACTGGGGAAATCTTATCGAAAGCTTCCGGGCCGATTGTCTGACCGATGTCCTAGAATTTTCGTGTGCCACGGAATGCTGTGATGGCAAAGGCCTTTGTTGCCCTGCCAACGAGCCGGATTGCCAAAACCCAGACGATGCGATTTAAAACGACAATTTCTTTCACGGGAGACCAGAAATCGACATCCGTCTAGGGTCGAAAAAGTATATTAATATGTGGATTGACATGAAAGTGCCGAGCGAGCAGAATTCATTAAGAAAATTCAAGATTTAATTTTTATTCGTGAAACGTTGCTTCATACGAAGAATTACTTCACAGTTTTCGAGTGACAAATTTTTGAATTTTTTAGATTTTCAAGCGTAAGTGTGAATCGTAACACTTGTTTACGTGATTCGATATCTTGGAAGTAGGAGTAGCTCTAATTTTTAATACCATTAGAATCGAATAGCAATGTCTTACGCTATGCAAAAATTGAAGAAAATGGTTAACGTTTGAAAAGAATTTGCAGCAAGAAAGAGTTTATGAGGCTGTCTCCTATTGCATTTCCTTTGTCCAAGGCAAAAGAAGTTCCCACTTTTCCTCCCTCTTCCCATCTAAATTCGAACCATGGGAGCTTGCTTTTCGCAGGAGAGTCGGCGTCTGCATGAACGTCTTGACGAATACGATGACGATTATTTCCTGGAGGATGAAGATCGTATAGTTGAGGACAAGAACTCGAAGTGGTTGGAACAAAAGACAAGTTCCGTCGGAGAACCTAATACTACGCTAGAAAAAGGAGACTTTGACCCAAGCCATCCTACCTTACCGGAATATGACTGGACTATACCTGCTTCAGAAAGCGAACCGCCACCTACAACTGGTTCTTTTGAAGATATTGCCTTCTCATTGTCGTCGCCTTCTGGCCTTCAAAACTCCTCCATAGACCCTCTTTTCGATTCAAATAGTTTCACCAATGATCGCATTGCGGTACACAAACAAGAAACCTTCTGGGCTGGACGAAATAGCGGCTGGTACGATAAACAGAAAGGAAGGGCCTTACAGCTTCGTTTGCAAAAACATCATTTTCTTCAAATGGCTGTCACTGGTCAACCTGTTCCATACGGAAGTCCTATTACTCCTATGACGATAGAATCTGATTTTTTCTCCGAGGTTGATTCTACGTCTATCGCTGATGATGATACCCAAGATCTGTCGGTTTCTTGGCCAGAAACAACTCCCACATCAATCGAAAGATCAAAGGACGAAAATGAAAATCTCAATCGCCACCATGATCTGATTTGGAAGGAAATCTCGTGCAGCGACAATGTTACTGCAGTAGCAATGAATCGAGTTGGAATCGGTTCTCAGAATTCAGAACCCCTGATGCTGGCTATGGGTGACGAGAAAGGAAAAATCGTGATCACTCAAATCATTGACGACAGTCTTGACCACGATGGAGGAGGATCTCTTACAGAATGCAAAATGGACCTCGGTAGTGAGGCGATTGAATTTTCAATTGAGGGAAAGGTGCGATCCCTTGATTTTGGTACGCATGATCATCTTGTAGTAGGAGGAGATGGTTGTTATGCTTGGATCTTGCAAGTGATTTTCGACAGTTCGTGTCAAACCCCACGAGATATCGTGGTGGTCTACAAATTGGAAAGGATCGATCGAATCTATGCAGTACGATTTTCTCGTGATCAAAAGTTCCTAGCTGTTGGGGGATTCGATGGCAAGGTTGCGTTGGTTCCAATGACAACAGTGTGGGATAATGAAGATCAGGAAACAGTCTACGATAGTGATGGAGAAGATTCTCTTTCTCTGCTTTTGAGAGATTCTGTCATTGAATTGGATCGACCAGGTTTGATATATTGCCTCGACTGGAGTCCAACAGGTGATTATTTGGCTATAGCTGGGAGCGATAAGATTTGTGGTATTTACAATGCAACGAATTTCAATCTAATCCATGAGACCCCTCACAGGTCAGCTGCGATTCAAGATGTTCGGTGGAGCAACAATGGCAAATATTTCGCAATAGGAGACAGAGAAGTTGCTATATTTCGAGGTGAACCACCATTCAAACTTCAAAGGGAAATCAGTCATACGTCAGCAACGTCTGCGATGGCACAATTCCGACATCGTATTACGTCGTTGTGTTGGAGTCCATCTGACTCATACTTGGCAATTGGTGGCAGTGATGGTCGTTGTCTTCTCGTGGAGACAAAGGGATGGGCGTTGGTATATGAACATCATGGAATGAGGAGTATAAATTCCTTAGCATGGGGGCAACAAATCTACAACTCCGATAGCGATATCCGACGGTATCTAGTTCTAAGCGATGCCGAATGTAATGTTGCTGTGATCAAAGCGGGTGTAGAGCCACAGGGCCCCGAAAATGCGGATGATGTTTCCTCTGTCGCATCCAGCTCGTATCAAAGTCAGAGCACCTTGAACAGCGACTGGGTTATGAGGGATGACGAATTTCGAGAGGCAGATGATGCACAAGAAAAGTCGACAACAGGTTTGAAGTCACAAGCTAACATAACAGCAATTGCGTTCTCGAAGGTAGGAAAGTCAAATAAGACATCATCCTATTTGGCATATGCTGCCAACGATTGCTCTTTGACAATATTGAGAACTAGAGATTGGAAAACGGTATTTGTAAGTTCTTTTATTGTCGTTTTCTGCTTCAATCAACTCTATCATTTGAGTCTCAACCAGCGTTCGTCATATTCAAATTGATTTCATCGCAGAAAGTTGAATTTGCCAAACCAATTCGATCGCTTGCTTTTTCGAATTCAAACAATTATCTTGCTTTGGGAGGTGACGAAGGTATTTTAAATGTGCTTTCGGTGAGAAGCAGAACTATCATTCTTAACAGCATTCTTTCGTCACCCATAAAATCAATTGCGTTCAGCAAAAATGACGAACGGCTTGGAGTTGGCTTGGAAGATGGAATCCTAGCCTTGTTGTCTCCAGAATCGAATTGGGAAGCGGTGGGGGGAATTGAACAAAGTGAATCTTGCATATCTTGTCAAGATTGGACTTCAAATGTTTTTGCATGTGGTCGCATGAATGGATCTGTGACTTTGTTTGAGACGGACAAACTCTTTGACAACTTTTTTGTTCCGGTCAAAGAGTTTACAAGTAAATTCCCTGTTCGGTCAGTAACCTTTGGATCAAACGGAAGATCCCTTGCAATTGGCGGTGATAATGGTGTTGTTTCGGTACTCAATGCCAGCAGTGGTTGGACTCTCATCCATTTAATCAATATTGGATACAGTGTTTTCTCCATCAAGTGGTCTCCAGCTGGAAGATATTTGGCTCTTGCCAGTGCAGGTACTACATGTTCTGTATACGACACAAACACTTGGGAGTCAGTGAACGAAGTTGAACAATCTGTTTCGTCTCTCTTTACGGATGACGAAACTTTAATATCATGTCTTGCTTGGAGCATTGACAGCAAATGGATGGCTATGGGTGGAATGGGGTCAGGTGTGCACATTCTCGATACTTCAACGTGGACATTTATCAACCAGGCAGCGAATGCGAACGACAACGAATCGAAATGAAAGCTTTGTTTGATCTATAAATATTAGAATAACAATTTGAATCTTTTTTGCATATTAGAGTCTGCGGACATTTTTGTTCGTAGTATTTGCACTCAAAATCCCCCAGTTCCCCTAGTTTCTTCACCCTCGACACTAGGCTTTTTGCTATGAATAGAGAACTTGTCTCGCTTTACATCCGTCACAAATGGAGTCCAATGCAGTTTCGAAGGATCCACTCGAGGTTTTTTCACGGGATATTTCTTGGCGAGGGTCCTCAGCAAGCCTTCTTCTGCGGCGATGAAATACACCCCATTGATAATTTTCAAAATACTCAGTTGATTCAAAGTGAAGACAATGTCTTCGGCCATAATGGAAGTCATTTTGGAAATATCCATGATGCTCATGCTGTTTGCGTGTGGACACTGATTCAGTAGAAAATCGACAATCGTAGAAGCCCAATACGGTTTGTAGGCTTGCTGTCCGAGATCCGACATGGGTTTCTCAGGAGATCCCACCTTTTCCTCTTTTTTGGACAATTCATACGAAAAGGCGATCAGGAAGCGCCCATACCCCTTTCGTTGGTGACTGGGAAATGTTAATATACAAGCAAGATTGTAGCCCACGTCACTGTATTTCTCCTTGCTGTAATACCCCACCGGATGAAATCCTCGTTCGTCGACTTCGCACAAGACGTAAAACAAAAACGGATCTACGTCAAAGTAAAGAGTCTTGTGATCCAGAAATAGCTTGGCAATATAGCATAGATTCTGGCAGTAAATCCGTTCCTCGAAACCATCGACTTCGAACATGCTCAGATTGCCACAGCGATAGATTTCGTTGCCGGGTGGATGCCGTCGATCTGCCGGCAGCCGCGATTGAAACCTCCGGATTTCTTGTTTTCGCGAAAACATTCGCAGGGTAAATTCGCACACATACAGAACCTCAATGTACCCCTGTTCCGACAACAGTTCTTTGGGCAGAGGCGAAAAATACCAGGTGGACATTTGGTGTGCCCCCAGCTTCCAAAAAGGCTACATTTTTGACCTTGGTGACTTCTTCGTGCTCTCGCAGCGCCGCGTCGTCGAGTCCCTCGTGCTCAGTCGAGTTCTTGGGCAGCAATTGTTTGGACCACGTGCTCTCCGACCTTGGTGCTATCCGCTGCGGTCGAAAGTGCCACCGTCCCCTTTTCGGCGGCCATTAAGGGAGCATTCTTTTCTTCGGTATTTTTGTCGGCATGCGGCATTTTCCTCCTCCCCACCTGCCGCCGTGCTCCTTCGTCGCATCCGTGTTCCCCGTCGGGTTCCTTCTTCTGTGTTGGCCGCATCCGATGAAGAAGGGTTCCCCTCTGCCGCTGCAGTTTCCGCAGTGCCAGACACACTGTTTTCGGCGGAAGCAGTGTTGCCCGCGTTTGTTGGTGTGCCCGCGGTCGATCGCCTTCGGCTGGCTCTGGGAGCACTCACGTCTACCGATCGTGCCTCCATGGCAGCCCTCCGTTTCTCCTCCTTTTCTTTTTCCCGTTGGAGCATTCGCTTTCTTCTTTTCCTCTTCGCGTTTGATGGCTCTTGCCTTGGCATTTCCAATGCTTGGTGGTGAGACGATTCGATCCATGGAGATCCATTCGTCCATGCGTCGATTGAAATCGCGATAGTGAACAGTAATAGCGCCACCTCTGAATTCTCCGCGCCTTCGTCGCTGGAATTGCTTTCCACTGCTACGCGGTCAATAATATCGCAGAGACGAACCGAAATGGTGGTGGTTTCCTTTTCGTTTGATTTCTTCTTGTCGTCGTTTTCGTTTTTGGAATCCTCCTTTTCCTCTCCCCCATCGGAAGAAGTTTCGTTCTCTTCCTCGTCCGAATCCTGATCCCACCAATCATCAAAGTCATCGGCATAGTCGCCGTCCTTCTTTTCTTCGCCAATGCTATCGTCGTCGTTCTCGTCTTTATCCTTGACCCCGTGCAAGACTTCAATGACAGATCCCCGAGCGTATGGATGATTGTCCATGGCCGATCCAGATCCCGAAACGGGTGTGATCTTAATGTGTTTTGCGTTTTTATTGTTGTTTGTGTTGGCCACATCCGTCTTGATTTTTAAATCTTTGGGGTTCTTATTGTCCTTTTCGATTGTTGGGCTTGCTGCTTCCTTCCTTTTCTTCTTTGGAAGGAGTGTTGTTGCTGCTGCTTGCGCCAGACGTGGAGCCTCGGCGTTGTTTTTTGGAGTTTGGACCTCCGCCTGCGGCAGCCGCATCGCTTGTGGACGCTACCTTCTTCTTTGGGGGCATCTTTTCATTCCCTTATGTACACTACGATGTGTTTCGTTGTCGAAAGCTGGAAGTATATTGTGTCGAGGATGTTGTGATTGATGATCGTTGACGGTGGCAGATGTTGTTGGCTCTCAAACGTGCAGATCGATGGTTTCAGAGCGCGAAAGATTAAAAAAAATCGATGGAAATCGGTTTACCGCACAGTCTTCAAACAAACCTTAACCTCTATATAGCATTTTGAGCGCAGAAATCGCGCGGTTCGCGCGTAATTTGGGTTCCGTTTCCATCGGAATTCCTACAATACACAATTTCAAATAGGATAGGACGATCCCACACATACAGGAACATACACTCATCACTCATCTCGTTACAGCTCATCGTACGGTTCTGTCATCTGGTAGGTTGAGCCCTTCAACAAATCAAATTTTTTTTTGATTTTTTTTTTTTCACAACGAAAAACCCAGCTCCATTTTGCGTGTACGGTAAACAACGCGAGACATTCGGCATCACTCGAAAAACTGTCATCTGCAAACTATTGGAAAAATACGACGACGACAAAGATATCATACCGGTGGCAAGCAACCGAGACTACAGTTCACGCAAAGGTATAACTGGATGTTAAACTTGCACTAGAGCTATGGAACCTTTAGCAGAAGATCTTCTCGACGAGAATATCGACCAAGACAATGTAACGGACGAGCCCGAAACATCTGTAGACGATGAGGCAGAAAATCTCTTGGGCGAGGAGGAGGAGGAGGAAGAAGAAGACGAGTGCAGAGTCTGCCGATGTCCTGCAGAAGAAGGGTGAGTTGTATGGTTTGCGTTCTGGCAATTGTCAATGTATTCTTTGCAATTTGTGGTTGCGGAGTGTGGGAAAACATTCTAGGTTTTGTGGAGGGTCATTCTGATGGGTTTCCTGCATCCACATTGTTTTGCGCCTCAAAACTCATTTTCCTAACATGTTTGCTTTGTCCCACATTGGAATTTCAACAGGCGACCGCTGCTGCAACCATGCAAATGCTCCGGGTCCATGGGTCTGGTCCACCAAGAATGTTTGATATCGTGGCTAGAGGTCACAAGGGGGGACGGTGAGTTTTTATTGGGATTTTGCGTGTTACTCGAGCGTTGAAAATCTTTGTTCTGATGCATTCCGTTTTGTTTCTTTTCTTTCTATTCACTGTATATTACAATAAAATGAGCAGGTCGTTGTGAGATATGTAAAACCAAATTTCGATTTGACCCACAATACGCAGAAAACACACCCGATCGACTGCCGACGCACGAAGTTATATTGGGCTTGTCGAGTCGGTTCCTTGCCAAATGGCTTCCGCTCGCGCTTCGAATAGCTTTTGCTGCCTTTTTGTGGCTGGTAGTCGCTCCCTATCTGACAAACTGTCTGTACCTGGGATGGATCATACGACCGTCCTCGATATTGGCGAGGCAAGAAACGATCCTCTCCGATATTGTCAGCGGAGCAGTCATGGGCGCAACGATTATCATTAGCTTTTTGAGTCTCATGAGTTTTGCCGACTTTTTGCGGGTCCTTTGGCAACAGCCCGGAGGCCAACAGCAAGATGATCAGGAAGCGGAGAGGAGGGAAAATGAACAGGCCGAAGGACTGAACATGGAAGACGAGGCAGACGGTAACGCTACCGACGACAGAATCATAGAAATCATAGAAAAGGACAGACGAAGGAGAATTCGCGAGGAAGGATTACTGAACAATAATTCCTCAATGACAAACAACAACACAACAACAATACCAGCAGACGATACAAATGATATGGGTGGTCTACCAGAGGACATAGTTCTTTCTGATTTCGATTCATTGAGAACTAGAGCCACCGAACTGCGCAATTTAGCAATGGAACGAGAGGCAAGACGGCAAATCGACGATGGTGAGCGAGATCTTGTTGATGGCGATGGCGATGCCGACCAACCTGAAATGGATCCGTTGCTGCCTCTTGCCGATGATTTCGTTGACATTCCGAGACGAGACGATATTGGAAACGTAGACGAGTTGGATTATGACAGTGACGGCGTAGAAATTGACGAGAATGCAGACGACAACGAAGAGGCATGGATGGACAACGATGATGATGAAAACGACGAAGATCAAATACCCCTTTTCCCTCCCCCTGGAGGTGAACCTGTGGATTTCGATCCAATGGATCCTGTCCTACAAGACGATCAAGTGGTAAGTTCGATTCTAGTGGCTTGGATGCAAATTCCTCTTGTGGTATTTTCTCACGATTATCTTTTACTTTCTATTAGGATATGGAAATCAATGTTGCGTTGGATGAACTACTTGGCCTTCGAGGTCCAATGAGCACACTTGTGCGGAATCTGCTCTGGCTGTTGGCTTTCAATGCAACGTACCTCGGCATATTTGGTTTTGTTCCAAAAACAGTTGGTTCCGTGATTTATTCAAGTTTTTTCAACACAACAGTATGCGACAATATGTTAAAGTCAGTGCCATTCATTTCTTCGGAAGATGAGAACCGAACAACGGTAGTCAGTTTATTAGCATCCCTAGAAGAGGAGAGCGTGAACAGGAACACCACATTCAAACTTTCTGATTTTGCTACGGTCACATTAGGATATCTTTCCATGGCATGTTTTATTGTGTTATCACGATATGCAATTCTTGCTGCCCAGAGAGCCGGAAAAACTCTCGAGAATGATGATTCGAACACTGCAGGTCAAAATTCAAACGAAGCAGCAGACGTACGACGTCGTCGGCTCAATCAAATGATGGAAGGGCGTCACGGAGAGGGCTTGAATGATTTGAACGATGAAGACAATCTCGGAGGAATTGGAGAGTCCATAGAGACGGTGTTGGATGCAACTGTTGCAATCATCAAAGTATGCGTCCTGTTGTTCATGAAGATGTTTCTGCTTCCTTTATCCCTCGGTCTCTGTTTGGATGCGTCAACAATGCGCCTTTTTGGACACGACATTGCCAATCGCTTGGCATTTGCAGGCGGAGATCTTTTTTCTTTCATCTTGCTTCATTGGGTCGCTGGCATTACCTTCATGTTGCTAGTGACAGTTTTCCTCTTGCAGCTTCGGGAAGTAACACATCCAGATTTATTGGCTCGATTGATACGCCCACAAGAACCGCAGCCGGATTTGCTGGGAAATTTGATGCACGAGACTGTGCTGACGCACATAAAACGAATGTTCCTGTCACTAGCTATATATGCACCCCTATTGACATTGCATGTCACATTACCAGTCATGCTATTTCATGCGGGTGGATTGGATAGGTTCGTTACGTTCTACCATCTCAATTTTTACCATCTATTGACGCCTCAGCTTCAAATTCCGCTGGAATTGATCATCTTTCACCTATCCATGCTGGCACTGCTTGAACGGCACAAAAATACCATCGGTGGAATGCAACATTACTGGATGAAATTCATGTGCCGAAAAATGGGATTGACAGAGCATATTCTACCGAGGACGTGTCGAAGCCTTTGAGTTGGTCGGAACAAAGCGTGTCTTTACGTCGAAGGATGAATCGGGAAGGTTAGAAGTTGATTCCTTCTTCACTGCCTTGGCGACAACTGAAAAGGATATCGACCTGTTTGTCATGTCCAATATCGACAAATTGCAAGTTGATGGCACTCAGCCCTTACCAACACTTTTGGGGGAGCAGCGATTGAATGGAGAACGTGTTCTCAACACCGAAGTTCGATCAATTTCTCTTCCAGCAGACGAAGGAGCCGACGAAGAAGTTCTTAACCTCCCAACGAAAATCGGGAGATATCGACTTCGCATAGGACGTGAGTTCCTTTCGAGACAGAATGCCGAAGAAATGAAAATTTCATTTTACCGCGAAATTCAGGGCGATGAAATCAAGCGGCCACCGGAAGGTTGGGATGATCTAGGCGCAGGAGGTGCATTTGTGCAAGGTCGATGGGCCTGGGCGAAGGAACGAAAGTCGTTGATCGAGGCGAGTGTTGCCGAACGCACGGCTTTTCGGGCTTCGTCAAAAGAGCGCAGATCGATTGTCTTGCTCACCAAGGTCGTTATTCTGGTGATTCTCAGCTGGGCTGCCGTCATATTCACTGGCCTTGCCATTCCTCAGCCTTCCACTGGCTGTGGGAAGAGCTTTCTACCACCTCTTACGTATCGATCCGCAATACATACACGATCCTTTCGCATTCTGTTTTGGTGCTGGCCTCTTCTTTCCTTCGATCTCTTTGTTGGCCAGAAGCATAAAGGATGTCGAAGGAAATTTGTATCACAGGTGGCGACATTGGATTGGGCGCTTTCGCAGCCCGCCCGCGAAGAAATTGTCTATTGTGATAGAATCCTTCATTCTTTGGATTGTGGTAGCACCGCTGGCACTGGGATTGTCGTATGATCTCGTACTGGTCAAGCCAGTCAGGTTGGTTTCTAGGGAAAGATATTTTCTTCAGCGGAAAGGATTTCGTCATAAGTTGGTTGATGGGCACAGTCGTCTTGAACACATGGTCTTTTCTTCTGTACTTCAAATTCTTCACCCGTCAGTTCTGGTCAAACGTCGGAAATGGAATATTAGAGCCACCTCTAAACGAAGATGGAAATCCGAATCCGAACGCACGAAACAACGACAGGGAAGATCCGAATGCCGACATTGGACTTACATGGCAGGGAAAACAGGGTCGGGTGGCAAGATTTTTCAGAGTTTGGAGGTCCGTTCTTCTAGATTGGGATTGGAGTGCTGTGGATAGCACGACTCTACTGGATGAATTTGCACGACCAACCACAAAAGAAATTGCCAGCACTCTGGTGGGTTCCTGGCTGTCCTACCAAGTGGCAGGACAGGCTTTCCTTGCTATTTTCAAAGTGAAGCAAGGAGGTTTCCTGTTTCCTCTCATTGGCCTTGTCGAACTCGGCGTCTTTCGAAAATGGTTATTTCGGTTTTGCATGACCGTGCACATACTCTTTCAGATTGGATCACGCTCTCGTTCGAGCATTGATCGTTGGTTTGAAGCTGCCCACGAAGCAGCTAGAGACGATCGATATCTCATTGGAGAACTGCTCATGAACTACAACCCTGCTGCGGAACAAGCCCACTGAGGAGGAGTCGCAAAACACTCATGTCAAGATAAATACAAATGCTAGATGATAATTAGAGAAGAATAATTGTTCTAAAATTCTTTCATCCCTTATTTTGCAAAAAAGAGATGAGAAAGATCAATTTATGTCGATCTCAATTATTGTTTCCAAATTTAACTTTGATCCGAGTTGTCTGTCCTTTGCTCTTCGTTTCCAGTTGAGTGAGTGAGTCAGGCGCGAGTTTCATTTTTAAAAAATGAGCCGCGTGCAGGCGTTAGAGCCGTTATCGCAGTGTTCGTGTTCACATGCGCAGAATTCAATTTCCATCAACTTCAGAATTGTTCGTCATGTCGTTCCTTCTCATCTTCAGATTTCAAAAATTAAATTATTGAAGGCAATCGTAATAACCACAGTTCACCATCCAAGGACATGAAGGAAGCGTCCACAAAGATCATCGGTGCTGCAATACAATATGAGTCGTTTGAAAGCGGTGATTGGGAATCATCCCTGGAAGGTCTTCGGAGCTACGACCTTCCTGGGTGTTGGCACCTACAAAAAACTTCAAACCGAACTGAAACTGGCAGAAGATGCCAAGAAGAAGAAGGTTCTCGTCTTGCCCTTTCATCGAATGAAAATAGTCGAAGAGAAAAAGTCACCAATCAGCTCTTTCGCGAATCGATTTTCGGGTTCCGTCGAAAGCCCAGGTGCCGATGGGGTCATTGAGATGCAAGCCGACGAGTTGGTAACCTTGATTCGTGAGGCGGCCGAAGATCCGTCCATCGTGAGCTTGTACGGAATTTTTGGGAGCGGTGGCACAATGTCCACCGGCGGATGGGCGCACCTGGAAGAAATCCGCAATGCTCTGGAATTGTTTGCGAAACCGGATGGCGAAAAAAAGGCAATGTATGCATACTCCAACACATTTGGCGGCCAACAAAGCATGGCGGAATATTATCTTGCAAGTGTGTTTCCGGTCATTCATTTGCAACCCCAGGGCGACTTGAATCTATATGGATTGCACACTTCCAGCACGTTTTTCCGTGGATTTCTAAAGAAGTACGGTATCAAGGCACACTGTGTGGAAACATGGAGTATACAAGAACATGGCCAATATGTTTACGCATTCTTACTACTAGCAAGGAACACTACGAGAACACCGCAGGGTATCTCCTACCCATTCATCAACATGTGCGCAGAGCCATTTACGAAAGTCCGACAACTCCATCAGTATGGCTACAATTTCGACAAATTCTGGAGCATGATTGAAAATGCGGGATCCTTCCCGGCCGACGTTGCGCACGAAATAGGTTTCGTGGATCACCTCCCACTCAAGGATCCACTGGACAAGTTGGTGAAGAACAACAAAGAACCGAAGGTTGTTGTTGCGAAGGAGAGCACCGTGAAGAAAGATGTCGACACAGATGAAAATTCCACCACTGCCACCGAAAACTCCGATAGTTCTGACGACCAAGAAGAAAGCAAGATTGTGACAGAAGTTCCCGTGGTGGAAGCGGAAGATGGCATTTCCTTCGTTGGTCAACCAGTGGAAACTAAAAACGGACCCAGAAAGCTTCACGGCGGATGCCAAAATTACTATTGACGCGTACGCTCGGAAAAAGGCTATCGAACGACGCAAGAAAGCCGGGGGAGATAGTCCAATCGGACCAAGTTTTTTCGCTTGTTGGGTCCGGTGAAGAGGTAAGTTGGATTCAATTGTTATAAAGTTGAGGGCATTTTGAATGTGATCGTATTGAACACACTGTTTCGCATCGTCTAACGAACAATCATCTATTCTTTTTTTGGAAACCAATTTTGATGTGTCTGCTTTTAGAACAAGAAGTCGTCAAAAGAAAAGATTGCGGTCATTAAAATTAACGGAGCAATCGGGGAAACAGTGGCGCGAAAGGCAGAAAAAGCTTTGCGAAAAGTGAAAGACGAGAAAGATGTAAAGTGTGTAGTCTTGAGGGTAGATTCTCGTGGAGGAGCCATTAATGCTTGCGAATCGATATATCAAGAAATCCAAGATCTTCCTCAAAAGGTGGTGGTTAGTTTCGGTAATGTGAGTGCCAGTGGTGGCTACTACATCTCATCTAGTGCAGATCAAATCTTTGCATCGTCTACAACCATCACGGGATCCATTGGTGTGGTTTTGGTAAGAATGGATTTCAGAGATTTAGCCAAGAGTTATGGTATCACATTTGACTCTGTTCAAACTAGCGCGTTATCGGGAAGCAACGATCCATTCTTTCCCATCAACAAGAAAATGGAGGAAAATTATTCAAACCAAGCCGACCGCTTTTATCATCATTTCAAATCACTTGTCAGCGACGGTCGGGATATGGATATGAAGGCAGTAGAAAAACTTGCCAAGGGACGTGTTTGGACAGGGGCACAAGCCCACGAGATTGGTCTTGTGGACAAAGTGGGGGGATTGGAGGATGCCATAGCCTTTGCGCAAAAGAACTACACCGAGAGTGGCGATGCGCAGGTTGTCCAATGGCCTCCAAAGAAGTCTTTCTGGGAATTTTTGGCCACTAGAGGGCAGGAAGATGGCGCAGATGATATCGAAGACGTGGAAATGCCAACTGCTTTCCATGCTGTATTGTCGGGCTTGTCGGCGAGTGGGAACAACCCATTTGCTTCGATTTTGAGAAGCTCGGGAATCGGCAAAATTCCCTCTCTTTCGGCACCGGTGACTTCTGGCGTTATGCTGACTCTCGATGAAAATACTGCGATTCAATGTATGTTAGAGGAATCAAAGCTTTCCGACAAGACGATCCCCTTTGACGAAATACTCAATTCCATACTCTAAACGGCTACATTTCTATAAAATAAACTTTTTGGTGCGGAATTGCGTAGCATTTTATTGTGCAAGGTGATTAGAGTATCGTTGTCGTCTAAATATTGCGTTATTTTCTTCCTTCGTTTCTCTATAGTTCTAGTCCGTATAATTTGAATATATAATTCGCAATCATAAAGTATCCCATCAATCCTGCAACGTCCACCAAACTGGTCATGGCAGGGGCAGCGATCACACTCGGATCGAGGCGAACAAGAACGCAGAGGAAGGGAATGATCGCTCCGAGCGTAGAGGCAATCATGGACACCAGGGGCAGCGTAAAGAACAAAACAACGGCAACGTGAAAGCTGACGCCCAAAGCCTTGTAGGCTACCGGAGCCACAATTCCTCCCAAGATCGATCCCGACAGAATACCTGCCATGCATTCTTTCCAGATGACCTTTGGGGCATCCGATACCTTTACTGTCCCCGCGCTCAGCGCGGAGAGAATCGTTCCGACCGTCTGACCTCCCGTGTTTCCACCGTGACCAGGCGAAGAAGCGGAACAAACAAAGCCAGCTCAATGTGCTTTTCCAAAGTTTCCTCAAAGACGTTCATGATCAGAGCAGTAGCCGACAGAGATGCCAAAAAGATGGCCAGCCAACCAACGCGTTCGAAACCGACCGTGTAAAATGGGCTGTGGACGTAGTGTTGGAATTTCTTCCTCGGTGAGTTCTTCAGCCACCACCATGGCCATGACCGTGACCACCCCCGGAAGCTTTGGCTTTCCCCGAGCTATTGATTTGCGCCTTGAGCTTTTTGATCTCCTCCTTTTGCGACCGTATCGTTTCTTTCAATTCTCCCAGGGCAGATGCCGAGGCTTTGCTCTTATCGGAGGACATTTTTGTTCTGACAAAGGCGTTGGATGTAGCTAATATTGGAACGGTTGATCCCTGAGTGATTCCTTCGACACAGTGATTTGGAAATATTATTGGATCGCACGAGAGAAACAAAAGTGCGAAAGTACCGATGAAAATTCTCTTTTTTGTCGTCGTTGTCAATGACTTTCCTTTCGAACGACAGGAAAAAATTGGCATTAGACAGGATAGTAGGATGAACAGAACTTGATGTGTGTTCAATACTCTTTTGATAGCCGACAGTCTCTGTATCGTTCGTTTGATAATATATGGTATTGCTGTGACAATGAGCAGAAAGTACGATAATGGAACAAGAGAATCTATGGAATAATTTTCGTTGTCGTGCCTGCTGGAACTTCACTTGAAGTCGTGATTGGAATGATGGATGGACGATCATTCTCTGTCGAACAATCCAGATTTTGGTACGGTTACACGTCGTAGATAATGTACTGTAGCCCACGAAAGGTTTCTCCGACGACCGTTGGGGAAGGTACGTCATTCAAGGTAAGATAAATAGGCACATATATAGTATGATTCAATTATATCATTCATAACCAGCCGTCCGCTCACCACACCTGTTGCCATCATCTCTAACATCACGGCCCAAACCACTACTTTCATGACTCAACTGATGTTGATGGATTTTCAAAATGGAATTAGAATTCTTCTCCCATCAAAAGCTACTTCCTTGCTATTACTTCACAAGTATTTCGATTGTGGTCGTTAACATCAGCCATCAACATCACAGCAGCAACGAACGACACATTGGCGTTGAACAATCAAACATCGTTGCATAAAAGGAAAAGGTTTTAAATTCATCGAATCAATCGGCCTTGAAACATATACAATCGGAAGACAGAATCAATCATGCCGTCACAATGCATACCTACTCGGTGTAAAATCCAAAACTTTTGCTTGATTTTGTTCGCAGCCGCATTCCTTTCTCAATCAGTCAACAATCCAAATCGTGAATGTGGTCAAGACATCGCCGCCAATCCTTCCCGCCTTTGGTGTTTCGGCCTTTCAACAACAAATATTACCATTTCGGCTCTCGACGAAGTGATGCTACAACTTATCCACACTTGATACTGTCACTTGCCAACGAGGATCTTGGAGCTCCTTCCTCAGTCATCTTTGGATTTTGCCCTGTCTCCCACATCGGACACTGCAAGGCGTATTGTTCGCGAAAACCTGGGTTTGTCAGCGGAACAACACCAACAAGTTGGCCAAGCTCGCTGTCTTGGTAGACGACTGGAATACAAAGATCAATCTGATTTCTCGCCGCTGACTGCTCGCGAGACGTTGTCTTTGGTCGGCATATTTTGCCAAGCCTCGCTCCCCTGGCTCTGATGCAAAAAGAAGACGAATTGGAATTGTTCCGACGGACAAAAAGTCTGCGACGTTGGAACCGGGGGTGGCTTTCCCGGCCTCCCTCTGGCCATTGCCCGTCCGGACATTGACTTTTTGTTGGTGGACAGCGTCGGAAAGAAAATCAAGGCCGTCCAGGACATGGCCGATACACTGGGTTTGACCAACGTCAAGACCTACCACGGGAGAGCCGAATCCGTTTCGGGGGACTTTTCGTGGGTGGTTGGTCGCAGCGTATCGGCGCTGCCGACCTATTGCTTTCTGGATCCACCACCTTTTGAAAAAAGACGGCAAGCTGGTCTATTTGATTGGGGGTGAGATTGACGAAGATATTTTGGAGGAGGCAGATTTGGACGAAGAAATCGAGGACCTCTTGGATTGCCCGGACATTTCCGACAAGCGGGTTCTCGTCTTTCCAAAGACGGCTGTTGACTTTTTGGCCGAAGTTCAGCGGGGAGGTTCTCAAGGTCCCCAAGCGAGGCGAGGACGGAACCAAGAGCAAACGGAAAAAAGCCAAACAACAAAAACAAAAACCAAAAGCGAAACGATGCCAAGGGGCAGTGGACGAAACGCGACCCTTCCGCTGCCAAGGACAGAGGATACAGCAATTTCAAACGATTCGACAGTTTAGATAATTGAGAGATATTAGTAATCCGGATTCAAATACTATCTTACATATATTTAGTGATGGAGATGGGCAATATCGCATCATTTACTATAATATCAAAAATTTTTGAATGTATATTGTTGAACCCGAGGAAGGATTTCTATCGCGTGAAGTTTCTCTTTCTGACATGATGCTGTGCCAGGCTAATAAGCCAAAGCACGGCATGTCATACTATTAATTATATATGGCGGTTCGGAGTATTGTTGACTTTTGGAACAAATTCAAAGAGCACGTGTGCAACTGTACGCATCTTTTACAGAATGTGTTCATTGGTAGTTCCGTTGCGGCGACCATTGCGGTGGTGTGGATGATCCGAATAACCATTGCCATTCATTCCAATCTCTATGGAATGGTTGTCGGACGATCGTTCCTCAAGGCTTAAATCAAAACCCTCGTGGGTGCCATTGCCATTGAGAGTCGAATTGGGTGTCCTCTGGAATTGTTGCATAACCTTCCTGCAATACAGATCCATCTGCTTCCAGTTTGAGACCCTCGCTGGGATCCCGGGTGGCGTGCTGGTTCTTAGGATCTCGGTTGCGTATTTTGCGCACGACAAAGAAACACATTCCGCACAAGATCAAAAAGGCAGCGACTGCCGAGAAAGATGGTGACGGCAATGTGGAGGCCGCCTCCCTTTTTGCTCTTGGAAATGGATCCCGTCGAGGGGTCAAAGTCAAAACCCGGCCAATCTCTCGGAACATTGCCCTTGATAAATTGGACAGTGCTGCAAGCGAAAGAAAATTTTCGACGAAAGAGGCAAACAAACAAATCATATGAGTTTCTCAACAATGCATCTCACACATTCTCCACAACTCTCGCTACGTACCGGTCCTTCGAAATCTGCCGGACAATCGCAATTCCACGCGGCTCCTCCCCCACCCGTGCTGAGAACACAGGTTCCCATGTTGCTGCAAAACCAGCTCTCGGTTGTTTCCTTGTGGCATCTGGCAGTAGGTTTCGGCCTGGTACTCGCAAAACAAACCGGCAAAGTCTCCCGAACTGGTATTGCAATCGCAGTAGTATTTTCCCTCTTCGGTCGGGTGCTCCGCGCAACTCGAGCCGTTCTCGCATCGGTGGCCGTCCAGGCAGGTTCGAAACAAGCTAGTCATGATTATTTGTAGTGTTCTTTTTCGCTGTGGATATAATAGGGATTTTTCGGTTCTCGATCTTGAGAATTTTTGAAACTTCAAATCGGCTTTCTTTCTTCTTCTCTGTCAATGAATCTGCTCTTTGCGTTGGATTCAGGAATGCCTCGAGTATGAACAAAGTGTAGATTGTTTGTGAAGATGCCTGCGATCCTTCTCTTGTTGTTCGTCAAGTCTTGAAACACTTGGGTACTTTTTGAATCAACGACACCACATGTAGTTGGTATGTTTCTACTGGTTTGATCCCACCAAATCTCGCAAGGTGCGGATTTTAAGTAGGCATTGGTTCCGCGGAGAGTTCCTCGTTTGCCCGTTAAAAAATACGCCATCCGACGCATGTGTTGCATACAAATTGAGTCTTGGCAATTTCGCACGAGCGTGCACATCGACCGGTTCATTCGTAAAAATCGCAGACGTTGGAAATTGGGCGAACGACTGACGGCGTGACTCATTTGTAGTCGAATGAGTCAAGGATAAGAAAGACCCCTTGGTGGGAGGGTTTTTCATCAGTCTTTTTTCCTTTCCGATAAAAAAAAAATGAAGGCTTTCGTGTTTTTGACAAAGCCGTCCATCCGTTTTCAATGATACTACATCTCATTGCTTGAGACAATCATCGTCATTGTAACGGGAATATAATTGGAAAGAGGACACCCATAACAACGACTGTCGCATCTTCTACCTGCGTCAGTGCTATTATCGCCACTTCGATTCTACAAACGGAAGAACAGCTATAGCCAAATCAGCAGCGGGATCCTTGCGTTCGACTCGGTCATTGTAATAGAAACTTGAAGGGAAGAAATAATTCGACATGAGGACATTCAATGCTTTAATAATGGTGGGCGCATCCTGCCTATTGATCCTTCTGGGTGCCAATGGGATAGCCGCGGATACTAGTGTCGAAGCGGAAACGGTGAAGCCAAACCTACGACAACGCTCTCTGGAAACCCCGGTGAATCTTGCCGTTCGCTCCCTTCACGACGAGGATGACGACGACGACGATGAGGAAACAGAGGAACTCGAAAGCATAGAAAAAGAGTTTTCGGGGGAAGACGAGAACGAGGAGCTCGAAAGCATAGAAAAGGAATTTTCCGGGGAGGAAGAAGCCGAGGAGGAGGAAACCGAGGAACTCGAAAAAATAGAGGAGGAATTTGAAGGGGGAATCACCGAGGAAGAATCGGAAAGCACCGAAGAGGAGCAAGCCGCAGAAGAGACCGAGACTGTGGAAGAGGAGGAAGAAGAAGAAAGCGAACCGCCAGTCCCAGAGCCGGTAGTAACTCCCACCTTTCCTCCGGTAGCAGCTCCCGTGCAAAAGCCCACACCCAAACCATACCAAAAAGACGACGGCTTTGACCCAATCAAGGCCGAAGACGAAAAACACGCCGAAGAGGAAGAACTCCAAGAACTCGAAACCGAACTCAAACAGGAAGAAAAGGTCGCCCGGCAGGCCGGGGGACTGGGATTGGTCTTTGGAATTTTCGCCATGATATTTACGGCCCACCAGATGAGCGAAAACCCCGATGGAATCTACGCGAGCGTCTGCCGGCTGGCCATAACCATATCCTCGGTAGTCGTCAAGATTGTCTGCATGCCCTGCCGGAAAGTACTGGGTGTGGGAGGAAACGGGAACCCCTACAGCGGCCACATGCCGATCAGCACCAGCGACTACAGCTATCGGAACGATCCGTACCGCAGCAACGCAAATGCCGGGTTTGAAATGTCATAGACACAATATTTTTATGATTGGGATACTGCGGCGCTCATCTTCTCTGACTAAATAGTAATTTATTTTTATTGGAAAACACAACACACCCGCCTTCTCTTGTTGAAATGTAGTTCGGTCTTTGGTACCGTTGTTCCGTAATGTGTTTCAACTAACATTTGATTTTCGCATTTAGAATTTGTGAAAATTTCCTAACAATGAATGAACAGCAGTACTCTAAGGTGGGCTTCATTGCGGAGAGCCAGTGCGGTAGAAAATAGATCGTTTAGTTGTTTACTGTATTCATGGGAATAATAGATTGCGGTATGTAGCGCATGTAGCTACTTTTTAGAGAGATGCACATCTCAAAGATTTCATTCTCATAGCCTTGGCAACAAGAGATTATGAGACCAGGGTTCTGTGACATGCATATTGGCTTTCGATACGTTTCAAGTATGCAGCTATACTTCTTCTTGAGGGGTCTGCTCGTCATCGTCGTCGATCTCCGGTATGCGCAGTCCTACTCCGACATCGGTAAAGCTTCTATCGAAAGACACCACTGCCTTCTTGAAGTCCTTGTACTTGAATCGAATGACCTGCCTCGATCCTCGAACCAACTTTCGTTTCCCCAGATAGTTTGCCGTGTTTACTTTTGTGACGGGCAGGCCGTAGATTTTTGTCAGGTATTCTTTGATTTCGTGCTTTGTCATTCGAGGGAGGACCCGAAAGGTTGCTCGAGCAGGTTGTCGTGCGGTTGCGTTCCTGGCGGAAACCAGCGTCATGGGCATGTTGGGCATCCACATGCGGAATTGTTTGGCGACTCCGGCAAGCATATTTGTAGTTTTGGGGTGTTTCCACGACGCGATGGGAGGATCAATGGGAGCTCTTCTTGCTGGTGTTGTAGTTACGAAAGATGGGGTGATAGCGATCTGTTTGTCGTATGCAACAGATCTTTTACAGCGTTATTTCGTTTCGAAGTAATCGGTGCCTTGGTTAGGTGATTGGGATCGATGGGCAGATTGTTGATCGATGATGATGATTCGTCTTATTCATTCATACCTTTTCAATCATTTCCCATCTTGTCCAAAAAGCGTGCGGTTGGGACCACATCGATCGATTGGCCAAGATCGTGACACAAAAAAAATTGATCGACAATTTGAAAACTCCCTCTTGCTCCTCTCACGAGAATGGTATGCTTCACCCCAACAACGCGCAGAAACCCTCTTTGAGAACGGTGCGCGTGAAGAGTTTTTTGAACCATGATGAACGTCAAAACTACGATTCCTTCAATTAAGCATTCTCATTTTCCTATGGCGAAAAATCGCCGATGCAAATTTTTACGGAACACGAGACCCCGCACTATCTCAAGTTTTGGCTGAAAGTGTTTTCTCATCGGCGATTGTTTTGTATCATTCAACCGAACGTTCAACATGATGTCAACAACACCCTATGTAGACACACCTTCTTTCTCAGGAGAAGGAAGGTGTTCCAGCCTGGGCGAAGAAATCTCTCTCCCCAAGCAGGAAAAATCTTTGAAGTACTCTATGAAACACAACGAGAATCATTTGACATATTTTTTGAAATCGGAAAACCGAAAACCGATAACCAATACCTAACGTTCCTCACTCTCTTTTGAAAGACAAAATCATCATGGCTGGAAATCCGTGCTACTCGCTTTGTTGTAAGTTTCAACTTGCAGATATTATTCTGACCGTTATACGCAATCTGTGAAAGGATCTTCCATCAGTTGTCCACATCCCGAAACACAAGATTCTCATTTTGCATTTTCTTCCATCCTTTTATGACTGATTGAAATCAATACAGGGCTCATTCTCCTTTTCCTAATTGCCTGGCCTATTGCGGCAATTTTGGCTCCTTTCTGGCTCCTTCTATTGCCTTTCGAGTCTTGCTGTTCGCTTTTCGCCGACATCAATGGATTTCTCGAAAAGTTCGTCGTTTGTAAGTTGTGCACCCGTGTCCTTCTTTTCCGCCCGACATTGACATCGCTTGAGAAGTCTTTTAGCATTGAATTTTTGCTCTGGTATTGTCGTACTCTTTTCTCACATATGTTTTTGAAATGCACGAAAACATCTCTTGCTTTTATAGGGCCCCGTGATGTCGGAAGAGCCATCGTCGATTGCTCGTCGAACTGCCCAGCACCTTAAGCATTTTATGACAAAAAATTGAGGAAAGAATGATTGCAGAATGGCCCTTCCATATATTGTACTACGTCGAGGGATGGGGAAGGGAATTCTATCTTTGCGAAAAGTCTGCTCTGAGCTCGTTCACAGGGTTGGACATAAATATGATAGCGCACGTTGCGAACTACAGAGATCAAGAATCTAGTGACAAAATGTGAAAATAAGTAAAGATTGTAGTTCCGACTTGACCAATTGTTTTTAGAAGAATGTAAATTGCTTGTCTCGTCGGTCTCTTTCATTGAGAGTCATAAAATATTTAATACTGCAAATATGGTCGTCCAATTTCATCGTTTTGCGATTCGAAATGTTTGTAGCTATTGTTGACTTTCGATCTTCACGCGGTTAACTCATTCGCAAAGCTGTCGCTGTTTCCGCAATCACAAAACACGAACGCTAAAATCGTATCCCGGTTCATTGTTTACCAGAATCCCTTCTTCTTAGGAGGATCAGGGTCGGGGACATCCTGTGCGAAGAATCTGTCGGAGGAATCATCGTCACGGACATACCAGAAGTATTGGGCCATGGGAACGATGAAGGAACCAACGACGAGAATAGCAAGAATGGCAGTGTACTTGCCTAATCAAATCAATATAATATGAACCAAACAAAGGGTTTTGCACGAAGGAACGTTAGAAAAAGGACACAAAAATCCAAACAATCCAGATACACCTTTCGAAAACAAGGTTGTATGATTCTCAGCATATTACTGCAATTTTGCAAGGAGTCGGCTTTCACTCGTCGTCTCTCTATTACTTACCCTTCTTGGACTTGGTCTCGGCGGCACTCTTGAAAGTCGATTTGGCGTTATCGTATTCCTGCTCAACTTCGACCGTGTAGTCCTGGTACAATCCCTGTTTGACGACGGTTTCGGCAACAACCTGCGTCGACGAGAAGACGGACATGTCCATGGCATCGGCGACAACGGGGGTCGACAAGACGCTGGATCCGATGGCGAAGGCAGCCATGGTGTTCATGGCGGCCTTCTTCAAGTCGTCAATGACGGGCTTGGTGGAAGCCTTGTTCGACTCTGCATCGATAAAATAGAAAAAGTAAAGTCATGAAAATAAAATAATGAGCACAAGAATCAAATCGGAAACCAAGGCCGACACGAGCCTCATGAATTGACGCCATCTACCACTCGTTGATGCCGTCTTGGGCCTGTGTCAAGGCTGTTGTCACCCCAAGAACCGATGATATTTAATATTTCACGTACGAGGCGAGAAGGCTTCGGCACTGAAGGCAAGTGCAAGTGCGAGGAGGATCTTGGCGTACTTCATGGTTGTTGTAATAGATCTTATCTATTGTGTGACTGTCAGGGGTTTGATCGAATAGGATCGGAGTCACTTTTTTCTTGCCTCAAAAAGAAAAAGGGGATCGAAATGATCGAAAACGTAACGATGATGTGTCAGCGAATTGTGTTAGCCTTGTAGTTAGCGGAAGATGCCAAGAAACTACCGAACTTTTTGTGTCGTAAAAATTCTACGTCAAATCCTCGTGCCGAAGATATTCAAGCCGATGATACTTCGGCTTTGAACCGTATATGACTCAGTAGACTAAAAAGCCAATCGGGTACGTCAGTGACTTGTTCTTGACACGGGACTCATACACTAAGGACTGACTTTTTTAATCAGTCGAAATATTCCTGCATTAATTTCTTCACATTCCGAAGAAAGTGTATCTCTCTCTCTCAGCTGAGGAATACCTCTAGACGGAGAAGAAGGAAAAAGACAGTTCTAATTTATTTTGATAAACGTAGTAGCGTTACTAGTCATACTATTTTTTCTAAAAGGCAGCCACCTCCTCGTCAATGACATCTGGTTCTTCCAATTTGTCCATGGCCGATTTGATGAGCTGGTTGTCCTTGGGATCGAGATCCAGAGCGGTCAAAAAGCATCGCATGGCTTGTTCGGGCCTTCCAAGACGCTTGAGAACCTTGCCCATGGCGAAATGCACCGTTGCTTCCCGTGGTGCAGCATCTCGTACCTTTTCCAACTCCTTGAGTGCCTCCTCGGGACGATTGAGAGCCACGTAGATAGTAGCCCGCTGGAATCTCGCCTGCGGATTGTGAGGATCCAACCGGAAGGCCTCTGCCAGCGTATCGAGCGCCTCGACGGGCTTGCCATTGGAATACTGAGACATACCTAGGTTGCATCGAAGCACTGAACTCTGTGGATTGATCTTGACAGCCCGCTGGAAGTGGTATTCGGCAAGATCGTACTTTTCTTGTCTGTGATAAATTGCTCCCATCCCGTACCAAGCATTGTAGTGCCGTTCATCCAATCGAATCCCGTTTCGAAAGCATGCCATGGCCTTTTCAAAGTCTTCGTTCGCCATATACTCGTATCCCGAGAGTGTGTGCGTGTACGTAAACGATGAATCCAATTGTAGAGATCTTCCAAAGAAGACAAGTGCCGTTTCGTGTTCCTTCTGGAGCGAAAAGCAATTCCCAACAACACACCAGGCTTCCGGTGACAATCGATCAAAGTCCGACAACTTTTTGTGCCAAGTGAGCGAGTTCGACTTCCTTCTTGAGTTGCCAGAGCACTGTAGAAAGAAGCTCGAGACCCTTTCATGCGGTGTGGCTCTACCGCCTGCATCATTTCAAGGCAACGTTGAGCATTCTGGTACTCAGCCATTTCAAAGTATGCTCTGCCCTCTTGGTGAAGGACCCAACCAGTATTATGATGGATGTGTGGTAAGACGCCGAAGAGTTGTAGCGATTCCCTGCACCGGAACTTATAGTGAAGAATGAAATAAAAACGGGTGAGATAAAAGGAATCGATGAATCTCCAAAGATAGATTTCGTCAACATGGGCAATACTTACCTGACACAATCTCCAGTAACCAGCACCCATCAAACAGAACAATTCCAAAATCATTTTTGACGGACCCGTCGTGCTTTTCCATCATGGCATCTTCTTCCAAGGCCACTGCAATTTCCTGATTTGTGGCAGTTTCACCTACAGGCTTTTCGTTCACGTCGGTCATCATCATGCTGTTGGAATGCTCGGGATCGTCATTATCACCTCCTAAGCGGAGGGACGGCCATTTGTGATGCGGTGGCGATAGTTTTCTTCGTCCTCCTAAATCGTCTGCATCGGCATCGCTGTTGTTGCGATTTCGCAAATTTTGTCTGGCATTTCTATTTTCCGACAAAAACAGTGCACGAGGTCTTCGTGTGGTGGAAATGTCCGAAGGCCGACCAGCACCTCGTCGCAAGGGTGTTTCCGAGATGGCCGAGGATTCGAGGAGTGAATTGGAAAACAGAGCCGACTTGCCCCGCAAATATCGGCGAGATGAAATACCCGTTGACATTTTGTGATGGTATCTACTTTCATCGTTGGGATCAGAATAGGATGGTGTTTCTGGGGTGGGTTGATAGTACAGCCGTGCAGCTACTGTGTTTCGCACGTTGAATCGTATTGGGATTTCGGGAGTCGACGAAAGTGTCTGAAGTCGACATGGCAGAATGAGGATGCGCATAGGAGACATCTTGTTGCATTGGAATCGGCGTGAGATTCGGAGTATCGAATTGAAGTTGATTGGGAAGAATTGCTCCCCCTCCCCCAGTGTCTACACCTGACTTATTCGACGGTCTTTGTACTGTTTGAAATAGCGAAGCCTTTGGTCCTATGGATGTTGGCGTCTGCACTACGTCCATGTGGCGAGAAGATCCCATACCCGTTGCTCCCATCGTGGTAGGGGGAGTAAACTGATGATGAGGTGTCACGTGCAGTGGTTTTTCCTGGAGAGGCATCGTCTCTCCCTTTGAACCTCCAACGGGGTGATGCTTGTTCTGTTGCTCTTGCAATTTATCAATCTCTGCTGGTCGAACTCCAAATACCGAAGTTGGATCAATGTCAACAGCACCCATTTCACACAACGCCTCATAGCTCACCCACATGAGCGGATCGAGCTACGTGAATTATGAAAAAGAACGAAATAGAAAGAAAATGTTAGTATCCATAAAATGAACTTCAGGCTACCTCGAGTCACAAATTATCGAAACACTTTTGGCAAACATACCTGAAGCGACATGCGATAGTAATCCATCGCTCTGCGTCGCCGATTCGATCGCCGACAGATATTCCCCAACAAATACAATCCCGCCTGCACCGTTTGGAATCGGACAGGGAGACGTTTCGGTCAACCACTCGTCCATGCTTAACATGGACGAGGCATCTTTGGCTCGAGTGGTGTTCTTGTATTCTTTATAGTCCGCACGCGCTCCCCCCAGGAGGGCTTCTTCGGCACGCCCGTACTGTTGCAAATCAAAACAGCACTTGGCCGTGAGATAGGCCGTAGGCGGAATCGTGGTACTTGATTCCGCTTCCCGAGGACGTGTTCTTGGCCAGGACGCTGAGTGCCCGCTGGGGGGATCCCGAACGGTAGTGGCAGACGCCCAGCAAATAATACGAATTGGAAGTCTGGCAGCTGGCCACCATGCGTTCGGCCAAAAAGGTAGCATTCTCCAGACACATCACCTGGAGGTATTCCTGAATGAGAGACGTGTAGGTTGCTTCCAGGTTTTCTGGATCATCCTGCTGGGCACTGCGAATGTACGGAGGCCTCGCCATTGGATCGCGAATGGGAGGCCGCGAAGAAGAAGTCGAAAAGGTTGTTGGAGCACCCATTGTTTTGAGTTCTTATCGAGTAGATTGCCTCGTTTGCGAAAGGTCTAGAAGCTTTCGAAACTGTGTTCTTGCGTTTGCAGTTTGGAAATATTTAATAGCAAGGCGTGACTCGCACTAAAACTATACTTGATGGAAGATGCGGTAGGTCAAACGTCCACTCACTTGCCGGTTTGCATCGGACACAGAATGGGTTGAATCGTTTTGTTGGTGGTTGTGTCTTTTTCCGTCTCTCTTCAATTTGAGTTTCGACAATTCGGTTTCGGTTGTTCGTCAAATCTCCTTTTTTCCGCTTTTTGAAAGGGGATCGAGAGCCTGTCAGTCGAGCCGCGCGGGCAAGTACTTTTTGTTTGGGGTTTTCCGATGCACCATTAAGGTTATTGTTCAAAAATGAGTGACAACGGCTAGAAAATCCGTAATTAAAAAATTTGAATTTGGATTCGGTGAATCAATGACCTACATCACTACACCTATCTGCCTCATGGTTTTCTCTCGCTCATCGAACCTCCATTCTCAATAGCAGAAGAGTTTCATTGTGTCTCGAGTTAAGTTCTGTTTTGATTGGTCAAGCATTGCCTTCTAGACGACATAGATAATCTACAAAATGCATGTATCTTCGACGTTGGTAATTTATTTGCTTTCGGCAATCTCCGCTGTCCAACTGGTTGCGGGTGACTATGTCGGGGGAACCGCTCACTCAGCACCCGTCGACCTGGGCGACGATTCCTTCCAGGCGGCAATCACTGATTTGGGCAACCATTTCTGGTTTCTTAAGTTCTATGCTCCTTGGTGTGGTCCATTGGTGAGTTCATTTTGAAAGCGGAAATATATGTATATCGAGTGCAAATTTTTCAGAATTGTAGTTTTGATACCCATGATGTGTGCATTGAATAGCGAGTGCAAAGGAATTCAGAATTGTAGTTTTGGAAAGGTCGTCGAACTAACGATCGCCTTTGCTACATTATATTATTCGCTTCCAAAAACAGCAAGAAAATGGCTCCCGTCTTGGAATCCGTCGCACCCAAAGTGGCAGGGAAAATGGCGATTGGAAAAATCGATTGCACAACGCACAAAAAGATTTGCGACGAACACAAGGTCAAAGGATTTCCCACTCTCAAATATTCCATGGACGGTGAGGTCTTTGATTACACGATGGGTCGAGACGAAGATTCTCTAATCAGTTTTGCCAAGCGCATGTCTTCCCCGGCGGTTACCCAGATCAGTCGTCTGGAGCAGGCCAAGATATTCGCCAACAGCAAAGCCGACGAGGGGATTGTCTTTTTGGGATCGGGATTGGAAGGTTCCGACCTCTACAAGATGTTCTCCAAGGATCGCCCGAAAGAAGCAGGCCTCGGGTTATTTCTTGTGGTTGGAACAGATGGTAAGCCCAACCGACGATGGACGTGACAATTCGTACGTCGAAAAGATCGAGAAGGGGATACTTGAGCCACGGTCGTGGGATGTCAAGAAAGAGGAGCGCACGGAGGAAAGCCTGGAGGCCTGGGTTCAGGATCAGAACGTCCCAACGATTGCCACTGTGACCCGAAGCAACTTTTCCAGGATTACCCGAAACGGTCGTCCAGTCCTCTTGGCCGTCGTGGACATGGAAAACGAAGAGCTTGTCACGGGCATCAAAGCGCACATGCTGGACTTTATCCTTCGGGCTCCGCAACCCTATGTGGACAAGCGTTACTACGGACTCTTTGACGGCAAAAAGTGGAAAAAATTCCTGACCCAGTTTGGTGTCAAGTCCGAAGACAATCCGCAATTTTTGATTCTGGCACCCATGAACCAGCCGGGAGAAAAAACCTATTGGAGGAACGAAACCTTCTCCAATCTTCCAGACTTTTTGGAAGCCGTCGAAACTGGAATCATCCCACCCCGACATCCACAAAAGTTGACCTTCAGTGACGATCCGATGCAATTCGTCAAAGACAAGTTTGTCGAATACCTTCCGTTCAGTATGGTTCCTATATTCATATTAATCTTCGTCGTTGTGTTGTTGGCGACGCCGCCTGCCGAAGACTGGGACGAAGGAGACGAGACTCTCGAGGACGATGACGACGAGTTGGAGGAGGAAGACGAATCCAAGAAAGACAAATAGAACAATTGGAGAATCTGACTTTTCAAACATGTAATAATTATTCTAGTATTCGTTCATCACGGAAGCTTATCGCTCCCGATCTTTCCTATGTTACTGGATTTTCTCAATTTACCAGTTAGGAAGAGGAAGTGCTGTCGCTGCTACTGGTGCCGACGATGCTGCTGTCAATGTCATTGTTGCTGCTGCTGTGGGTGGTACTGTTGTTGCTGATGTTCCGACTGGTGCTACTGTTGTCACGATTCATGAGCATGTTGACAAAGGACTCTCTATCATCCTTCAAAAAACGATAGATAGCATCGTGTGGTTCCAAACCCCTGTGCTTGCCCCGTTTGCATGGCCTGAAGGCACGCGTTGCGTTTTCGAGCACGATGGGCCAGTCATTGATCACGGCGTGGGTTCCCATTGGTGACCTAGCTCTTCTGGACCTAGCTCTATTGCAAGCGAGAAAATATTCGTAAGAGAGAGCGAGAGACTCGATGCTTGAGAAACGTAGATCCAACTCGGTCAAGTATCCGAGATTTCGAATATCTTCGGGAAGATCTCGCAGCTGCTTTGTATAACGTAGATCAAGCTTTTGTAGAGCTTGCAACTGTCCAATAGAAGAAGGGAGCGATCTGATCCCTGAATCGGAAAGATCCAATTCGATCAAATTACGGAGATCTCCAGTCGATTCGGGAAGATTCGTGAGCTTCTTGGTCTCAGATAGATCAAGCTTTTGCAGAGCCTGCAACTGCCCAATCGTCGAAGGGAGCGATGTGATCCCTGAAGAGGTAAGATCCAACTCGATCAAATTACAGAGATCTCCAATCGATTCGGGAAGATTCGTGAGCTCATTGGTCTCAGATAGATCAAGCTTTTGTAGAGCTTGCAACTGCCCAATCGTAGAAGGGAGCGATTTGATCCCTGAATACCAAAGATCCAATTCGATCAAATTGCCGAGATCTCCAATCGATTCGGGAAGATTCGTGAGCTTCTTGGTCCCAGATAGATTAATCTTTTGTAGAGCTTGCAACTGCCCAATCGTAGAAGGGAGCGATGTGATCCCTGAAGAGGTAAGATCCAATTCGATCAAATTACGGAGATCTCCAATCGATTCGGGAAGATTCGTGAGCTCATTGGTCCCAGATAGATTGAGTTTTTGGAGAGCGTGCAACTGTCCAATAGAAGGATGGAGAGATTTGACGCTCTTTGGAGCGTCAAATGTTCCAATTCGTCCGTCTTCGTGAATTGTCCACTTTGTAGCTTTTTGTGGGCACCCGCTATCCAAGAACATTTCTTGAAGCACCAATCGATCGGCTTCATAAACATCAGACTCTGAGAGCGACATGATGAGTGCGTTTATTGATGAGAAGGCGTGTTCGTTCGTGAAACTATGGAATGGTGCGTAACCTTTCTTTTGTCTACGATGACTTTGTTCTTGCTTTGGTAGTATCAATGATAAACGATCAGCGCTCCGTTTTCCGTCTACGAGAAGGACTTGCAATTTTCACGATACTTTTTCGAAGATTGAAATTTGCGTGTAACTTTCAAAGAAGAGGAAGACCAGACTCTAGGTCGTCCAAGACTGGTCTGTTCGTGGGAATTTCGGCACCCCCTCTAAAATCTTGATTTGGAGGATAACACCCCCAAATTCTCAATATTCTCGAAATAATAGTTGTATGGTGAAAAGTAGCGCAAATTTTTCGATGTTGTCTCATTTCTGATATTTTTTTGAAAACATTTCTTCAAACGGGTCACGACTTGCGCACTTCCAAACCGATATTGATCGACCGGCCGGCAGGCTTTTTCTATCATCTTCCACAAGCATTGGACGATCGTCCAAAACAACTTCCTCCAATCGGACGGAAAAAAGCGATTGAGGAGGGGAACGAAGCTTTCCCATAATATTTTCAAGTGTCACCTCGCTTCTAAATTTGACTTTTATTCACCATGGCGAAGAACAACTTTTTCTATTCTCTCATCTGGCTTGTCGTCCTTGTCTTGCTTGCATGGCCTTTGGCTATGGCTGTTTCTTGGATCTGGATCTTGCTTCAGGTAAGAATTTGATCGTGTCCGCCGATGAATGTATGCCAACGGATAAAAATGGAACTTTCTCTCACCAACAACAACAACAACTACCTCTTTTTGTTTTCCTCTCAGCCCATTGAGGCCGTCCTTCCAGAGCCTGTCAAGAGCATCAACCGATTCTTGGAAAAGCTCGTCACCTGGCCAAGAGATCTTGGATACGCCATCACCAAGGGACAAGCCAGTTTCCCTGCTCCTTTCTAAATGGAGGATAACAACCTATCATGGGATAACTGTACAAATTGTGTTTCGAGATGAAAAAGCGCCGTGACTGGAAGACAGAGCCTGGGGCAAGTCAATGCGGGGTTAACAGAATAGTTTCATCAAGATGTGTATTATAAGAAGACAGAATTTTTGTCTTAGCTTTCAACCACTGTTTCGTAGACGCTAGCTTTGATATATACAGTAGATTTGGTTATAATCGTTCATTGGCTTTAGATGAATTAGTCTCCGACATGGATCTAATCACCTTGGTTTCCGACGCAGCCAAGGTCACATCGTTTTTCCTCATATATCCAATCGGTATTTAATTTTGACAGATGATGAAGGAATGATTCTTGCAAATGTTTTCGAATTTTTGTGTGACGCGCGCAAGCATGGATTCAAAAAAATATTACTCGTACGATCAACAAATCACAACACCCCGCACATCGTGATGTGATAAGTTGTTCTTATTCCACGAACGAAAAAGTACTGTACTTCGTTGTTCCATCATCTGTTGTCCATTCGATCATTAGAAAGAATTGTGACGCTTCGTTGGACGTAGATATTGCAACAATGGCAAACAACAACCCGTTATTAGGAATTTGTTGGCTGGCTCTTCTTGTATTCATTGGCTGGCCATTAGCTCTTTTGGCTGGCATCCTTTGGGTACTTCTACAGGTAAGCTTCTTTGTTTCCTATCGATCGAGATTTGTTGCCGAAACAGTACAGCTCTCAATTCGAAAACAAATACCTCTCTAATTTTTTCTTTGTTTGTCTTTTGACTCCTGTATCATATTGATTGGTGTCAACTCGATCTCGCGTCCACAGCCGTTCGAGGCGGTGTTTCCGCATGTAAGTAAATGTTCCGTGAAATTGTCTGCTTTGATGTTTCTTTTTGGAAGATCTCAGTATCATTAGATGCCGCTCACCACAACTTTATCTTTCACTATTGTTTCGACTGATCTAACAGCCAGTCAGAAGTTTCAATCGATTTTTGGAAAAAATCGTCACATGGCCCCGTGATCTCGGGCACGCAATATGCAACTGCCAGCGTACTTGTCCAGCTCCGTAATCAAATTCCTGGAAAGCGTTTTCACTATCGTCTCGATACATGCTGAGAAAGGGTTCGATATGACATGAACAGCCTGGAGCTCCACGAACGAATCTCAGTATCCCTGATAGCACTACCTTCGGTGATTATCTGTTGCAAGAGTCGTGTCAACAAGCACCTATCAGGAATCGAGGTATCAGAGAAATTGCGGGTCGCCTCGTAGAAGCGAATAGTTAAAGAATGCTTTGTAGCAATCGTTTTGACCCACTCAAAATAGAAGCCCTTCAAAGATTGAACACGTGAATAAGAAAAGTGAAATGAATTTGACTGTTCGTTGCCTTCGATTGACTAGATGAGTCGACGCCTTCAACGCGGCATTCCGATATGATGTAGGTGGTTAGCATACTTGCCTTTCACGCAGGATACCAGGGTTCGAGTCCCTGTATCGGAATCACCTTTTGCATGTTGTTGCTCTCTTCGATGTGATGTGAAAGTAGCTGTGTATTGGTTGAATCAGACTCATGAGATACGAACCGTGCGTACACGAGCGAAGAAGTACCGTACTTGTACAGTTATTTTGATAGTTTTGCAAATGTATACAATTTAAATATTGTAAATAAGGTGTTTACTCACAGCTTCCGGTATGATGTAGGTGGTTAGCATACTTGCCTCTCACGCAGGATACCAGGGTTCGAGTCCCTGTACCGGAAAACCTTTTTGCCGAGTATAAAACATTGTCTTCCTTTTTGATCAGGTGGTTTCTTGTAACAACCATGGTATATTCTAGGAGACCAGAGACTTCGATTTCTTTTGGATATCATCGTCTATCAACTCTGCAAAATCAACCAGAAGATAAATGCTTCCGACATGGATATTCAACTCTTCCTTGTTTTCCTGCGAATGGATTTTCTCTTTCGACGTTGATCACGAATCAACGTGAATGAAAAACAACGAACCAGTATTCACAGGGTTGACTACGACCAGCAAACCCGATCCCGGAATTTTTGAGCCTTTGAACAATGATAAGGTCCTGGTTCCATAATTACAGAAATCGGACTTATTTTCACTTATGCTCTCACAAAGTCCTCAATCTTCAAACCCGCCACGCTTATATTAAAGCCAGATATTTTTATTGATACTGCCTAGAACAGATCACGACTAGTACCATTGTGTTGATGTTGCTGGCATGTTCAAATTCTTTTCTCATTATGCCAATTTTATGCCAGTTTTCCATAATTCTCTGATCCCGTTAAATTAAAGAATATATATACCTCATAGTCCGTTCTGCTTCGGTTTTCTCCTCAACTATGGAAAACTCCCCAGTGACCAAATTTTTGCTCAATATATATTGTCGATGTATCACAAAGGTTATCTGCAGGAAGTTCTAAATTGAAAATCGTGTTGTTGCATGAGCACGTCGCCATCATCAGCTGTTTTGTTGCGTTGTAACATCATATGTGTTAGGACTAGAGAATTGTCCATTTCTGTTTCCTAACCTAACCACTCCAGAACTTAAAAGGTTGATCACAACTTGTCCCGACTCTCAGGTTAGGTCCATCTAGTTCCTTCATCGGAGTAAGAAGCGGAGAAGACGAATACAGATCACTCGCAACAGCATTTGAGCACCATGGACCTGATACGCAACCAAAGTGTTCCAGTTGGCAAGAACTCGTTCTCGTCATCCTTCGAAATTTACGCAGCTGTAGGAGGCGATCCAGATACATATGAGGTAGAGGATTTATTCATCGCTGGATCCCGAACTGTCTTGAAGATTGATAACGAGGACGATCGTACCCAGCTTTCTGCCGAAGTTGAAGTTATTGACTGCGATAAAATGGATGTATACTTCGGATCTGGAGATGGAATTGTCTGTTTTTCGATCGAGGTCACTGTACTCGTGACAACAGACGACGAAGACATTGGTAGGATAAAACCAATTGTCAAAAAACTTACAGAGAAAGCAAAGTTCGCAGTAACGAACGGCGACTTCCAGGCTGCACTAACATACATTGAAGCTCCGATAGAGGTTCTCCTTATGGAAATGGCACCCGACTCATCCTCAAGTGATGAAGACGGTAGTGACGATTTCGTTTCTTCACATGATCAGGAAGTTCACGATGATTACGACATTTCGTGCGATGAGGACGAGAACGATGATTGCGTAGCTTTGTGCGATGAGGACGAGAACGATGATTGCGTAGCTTTGTGCGATGAGGACGAGAACGATGATTGCGTAGCTTTGTGCGATGAGGACGAGAACGATAATTGCGAAGCGTCGTACGAGGAGGACGAGAACGATGGCTACGAAGACTCAGACTCGATTGATTTGAACGATGACGATGATGTTTCGTCGATGGGCTCAACAGAATTTGATGATTTCCTCGAAGTAAGCTATCGAGAGTACCTTCAGGACGTGAACCGCAAAGAAATTCTTGCAAGGATAAATCCACCAACGAGCCCTCCCACTGTATCAGCGTTTCCGCCAGAATGCTCGAAAAACTGCTCGAAAAAATGTATCTGTAAAACGAATCCTCCATACAACAAAGAAAATCAACTGAAACCCAGAACAACAATAGTCAAATTCGATCCAATGGTCAGAGTGAGAAACACCCTGTCTCGACACGACATGACTCCACACGAAACGTATAGCTATTGGTTTGGCCAGGATGAATTCATGACAAAAGAAGACCGCGCCCAAATGTTGAAGATGCTCACAGAAAAATGGGCAATCGAAAATGAACAAAAGTGCGGGCCAGAAAGTGAAAAGAAGGATGATGTTGATGCATCACTGCTGATGCCTGTTCTCCCTCAAATCAAACGACTACTCCCTAAAGCCGAGCTTGAAAGCCATGATGGTTACACCTATACTATCAGCATTAAAAGCTAATGAATTGAAAGGCTTGACAACAACAATATAGTTTAATTGTAAACTAATGTAAATACTCAGAATTTTGAGCTCTTCTTGGAAAGAATGAATTTTTGAAGTTTTTGTTCAACTTTTAGCTACTTCCAGGACAATAGCTGCATTTCCCCATATCTACTCTTCGTCGCCACTGTGAAAGCACTTTGTGTTCTGTGAGCAAGAGATCTTTGAAGCTTTCGTGCATAGGCGAGCATCGTTTCTTTATTTCGCGTATTCCACTCAGTGTATTATCGAACGACAAATTACGTCCCGTCGTATCGTTGCCATCACTCTCACCAGTTTCACATCCAGATGAATGATTGCCGGGATTTCTCAGTAATGCAGCCCGATGGTACACTTGTAAGAATAAGGATATCAGTTCTTTCGTGCTCACCTTCGGAGCAGCCCTACGAATCTGCCCCGTGTCAGCTTGTTCATTGTCCCGATTGTCCTCCGTGGCCAACAAGCCGCTGGAGCTCTCAATACATTCTATGATTCCATCACTACTGTTGTCTATGTCCATGTCTTTGCTATTCCCAGAATTCGACAGTCCTTTCCACCAAGTCCAAACCACGGAGGAGTGAAACCTTACGTCTTGACCTTCGATGTTGCTCGTATCGACAATACCATCACTCAAGTACACAGATGTTCCCATCACAGCGGGATGATTGACGCGATATTTGCTAGCTTCTTCGTCGTTGATATTCTCCGAAAGTCTGGGTTGACGACATCGCGTATCGAGTCGACAACAAATTGCGCGTCGGCAGGGAGCTCCCGAAAGTTTCCTTCCAACCGTAAGGGTCGACAGGTAGAGGGGTTCTTCCAAAAGACCCGCAAGGAGAGATCCTTGCAAACCCAGGTAATTCCACCGACAAATTTTGTCGGAGCATGTGTGAAGGGATCCCTTGTGCTTAAATCCAACAATTGTGGTTCCGGGTGGAGCCCACTCGTCCGATAACGTAGCTGGCCAGGGTTTGCCTTTGCGTTGCGCTGTTTTTTGGAATGGTTTGTCGCTTGTTGATGTTTCCTCTTGTTGATTTCTTGTTCGTTTTTTTGTTTTGACGGGATCCGCATCTTGATCCATTTTAAAAGATACGACAACCTCATTTGAGGGATTTTCTTCTTTTTTCCTCTTGTTGCAATCTGACAAAGAATTGGTATCGACGCCTAGCATTGTGTCATTGTTGTTGTTGTTTTCAATAGTACTGTTGACATTGTTCTTTTTGACGAGAAGTGAAAATTCTCCCAGCTTGATGCTGTGGCCGGGTGGTGGTTCGTGTGGAGTATTTGGCCACTCGTTGGGCCCCAGATCATCTCGGAAGCGTTCCTTGGACATTTTGCAAAATTTCTTGAGGGTGGCATTCCCGCAGGGTGCCGAACTCGTGTACATATGCAGGGTCACCCCTTGTCGCAAGGCATATCGAATTGTCGAGTTGTCAGTTTGAACTCGCACCAGAATGGACATACATTTTTTGCTTCGAGGATTTACAATATTCGTTTCGCAACCGTCCTCTTTCTCCTCGAGTTTTCGTAGATCCTCTTGGATTTCCAGTGTCAATTGACGACGAAAGGCCCGTCGCGCCAAAACCTCGGCATGCATGTCTCGAACCCGAGATCCATATCCCTCCTGGTGTTCGATTTCTACTTCTTGTCGCAAGGACGACTCCGACAGAAACTTGGTTCCCACTCCCATGCTAAGAATCCACAGCATTCCTCGGTTCTTGTTTTCGTCGTCGACATTAGAATCTTCGTTGCTATGATAGTGTGCCAGAATGGTGGCGATGCAGGTCTGTGGCGGACGTTGTTCGAGAGGAATGGTAGCCTTGTAGTGATCGACCGAAAGCTGAGCTACCCGATCCGCAAACCGACAAGTCGACGTCCGTCGCTTTTCCGCGTGCCGAATCGCTGGCTTCTTTTTGTCTCCCTTGGCAGGCGCCGAAGCATCTCCATATCCATCCTGCGATTTATCGTTTCCGAGCTTGTCAGAAGTCGCGTCGGTGTTGGGATTCTCATTCATTGCTATCGAAGATTGAGTTGGTGTTGATTCATCATTCTGGTCGACGGATAATAACGTCAATGAGAGGATCACTAACGATAGAATAGTTTGTGTTTGGTGATTGATGAAGATGGGCGATAATCGTTGGAATCATCCATCCATCGGGATTTTATTGCGATCGTGTCATGACCGTTCAGTTTTGTTCATTCGTGAGACTCGTGATTCAATAAAATCACAAATAGGGATAGAGCTTTAGGTCGATTGTCAAAATTACCACTTACAAGTTTACTTGTTTTAAGTGAAGAAACTAAAAAAGTCCCTTTCTCAGCCTTGTTCTGCGTGTAGCGACCAACACCTCCACTCTCTGGATAGCCGATAGCGGTAACAAGAGACCTCATCAAATTCTAATCGAGTAGCATCGGGGACGTATCACCACACTAGCAACAGTATATTAAATATAGCACCATGGCGCCAGTAAACTCTGTTCAAGTCTTCGGAAAGTAAGTTGCTTCTATCCCAATGTAGTAAACAACAACCAAAGGAATGTCGGGAATGCGGTGGACGTATTGGGGAAGGTCTGGGAGATAGACGGAAGCGATTGCATCTACATGGTGGCATCCAGTGGTTGGCGGGCAACACCGTAGTGTAGTTGCTGCTGTTCCATCTGCGATGTAATCGATATCTAGGGCAACAAAGATTGTTGGATGGCACCCATACGTCATAGCAGAGGACCCATCGACTTTTTTTATCGGAATCATGTGTCTGACTTTTTTCCCTCTCTCGTATTTTGCAATTTTCAGGAAAAAGACGGCCACCGCCGTTGCCTTCGCTAAACAGGGACGGGGTCTCATCAAGGTTAATGGACAACCTATTGAGAACATCCAGCCCGAGATCATGCGATTGAAGGTTTTCGAGCCTGTTCTTATCCTCGGACAAGACAAGTTCTCCAACCTCGATATCCGAATCCGAGTCAAGGGTGGAGGTATCACCGCACAGATCTACGCTATCCGAGCAGCCATTGCCAAGTCCATCGTCGCGTACCACGCCAAGTACGTTGACGAGTCATCAAAGAACGAACTCCGAAAGACAATCCTTGATTACGATAGAACTCTCCTCGTCAGTGACCCTCGTCGTTGCGAACCTAAGAAGTACGGAGGACGCAGTGCCCGTGCCCGATTCCAAAAGTCGTACCGTTAAACAATATATAAAGCGCTTTGCGACCCCCTACCTCGGTGCCTTTTTCCGTTGTCATATCCATGACACTTGCTATTACCGTAGTTATCATGCCCCTTGAGTCTTTCAAATGGAAATGTTTCGGGAATGATTTGGTGATTTAGTTTCAACGCTGAAGAGGATATCATTCAGCTTCAGCATATCACCGTTTGTAGATGCTTTTCCGTAGGATTTCATTCTTGATCCATAGCTTATCGTTTCGGAATGAACGGAAAAGCAAGCCACTGTCTTACCTTAGACTTGCATGTACTGTAGACCAAAATAGATGATCAGGGGCTATTTGCATCACAAGACATTATGTCACATCCAGTTTCTAAATCTAGAAGGTTTCTGGTAAAACAGAAGGAACTTGAGTGATGGGAATGTGATGAAGCTTGAAGAAGCTTTGGTCGAAACAGTGGTAGATCAAATTAAGTATGGTTTGCAATGGATTATTTCGCTGTTCAATGCTATCTATCTAAAGATAGTGCACACGGCATCTATACTATCTTCAAGCATCACCTCCTATTTTCATTTTACGATTGGTCACTTTTCAAAAGCTTGAACTCCAAATTCAGTACCTGGACACATGTCCAAGTTCAAGATAACTCAAAGATCTATTATCAAAGTGATTCTGTTCGCAAGTTTCTGCTTAATTGGGTTGCATGCATGTTAATGACGAGAGGCTGCAGCTACCTACGAGTAGATAATACTAGTATTAAATAGTAATTGGTACCAGTAATGTCAGACTATTATGCGATATATTATTGACGCAATCCTACAAGAAATTTCACAGGAACAAGATTCTAATCCGCGCAAAGAACCAAATTATCAGCAATCTGGGAAGTAGAAGTAGTGTTGTTTTGCTTTCGTAAAATTCAGTTTTGTGTTGCGCCTGTTGTTGATGTTGTTGCGGTTTGGATCATGCGGGTACTAGGCACGAACCAATCTCCGGAGAAAACGGAAGTAAGGAGTAATCGAGCTTAGCATTGGGCAAATCATGTTCTTACTTTCGTCGAACAAATTCAGTTACGTGTTGGCTGTCGCAGCAGTCAATGAATTATATCGGTGATACCACCGTAGCAAGGATGAGCCATCTTTCGTCTTAAAGGACTAGAAGTCGGCATCAAAATTTAAGTTCCCGCGGTTTGGCGTAGAACTCTGGTCGAGGGAGGCCATTACACCACTCTTCTGATATTCTCCTACTCGCTTTTCGAAAAAGTTTGTTTTACCTTCCAAACTAATCATGTCCATCCCTGTGAAGTAGAAACACAAACGATTTTGGTAAAAGTTAGGCAGATGCTCTCGGAGAGATAGAGAATGTCACAAAGGTTCTGGAACAACTTACAATCAAAAGGGTTTTTGCTTCCGAACAGCGGCTTGTATCCAAGGTCTCCGAGAAGTCGATCGGCCACAAACTCGATGTACTGCGCCATCAGGGATTTGTTCATTCCAATCAGGCTAACAGGTAGAGCGTCGCAAATAAACTCCTTTTCGACTTCGACTGCTTGTCCAATTATCTGGTGAATGTCTTTTTCCGACAGTTTTCTTTCGAGTTTGGAATACAACTGGCAAGCGAAGGAACAGTGCAGACCTTCGTCGCGACTGATAAGTTCGTTCGAAAATGTCAAACCGGGCATAAGGCCCCTCTTTTTGAGCCAGTAGATGGAGCAGAAGGCACCGGAAAAGAAGATACCCTCGACGGCGGCGAATGCCACCAGTCGTTCCGCAAATGATGCGTCGGAGCCGATGTAACGCTGGGCCCACTTGGCCTTCTTTTCGACACTCGGAACGCGAGTGTGTGCCGAAAAAAGGAGTTCCCTGTCTTTTGGGTTTGTGATGTAGGTATCAATCAACAAGCAATAAGTTTCTTGGTGTATGCTTTCCATTGCCATTTGGAATCCGTAAAAGCATCGTGCCTCGGGAACTGTTACGTCTCGACAAAATCGCTCTGCCAAATTTTCAACGACAATCCCATCGGCACCAGCAAAAAACGCAAGCACCATGCTGATGAAGTGCTTTTCGTTTTTCGTCAGATTTTCCTGCCAGTCAGTCAAGTCTGCGGACAGGTCGATCTCGTCGGCTGTCCAAAAGGAGGCCACGTGCTGTTTGTACATGTTCCATAGATCTGGATGTTCGATAGGAAACAGCGAGAAGCGTGATCCGGATTCATCGTGGCGACAGATCGATTCCACAAATCCATCCGGATAGGACATGCTGTTTCTGGACCATGTCGAGGCGGCCTCGGCTGCAGCAGTTTTCTCAACAACCGCATTGGCAGTTGGTTGTTTCCCCATTTCTTTCACACTTCCGCCTCTCGACGGTCGCTGAACGATAACTTTGTTCTTGTTGATAACACTGTCGTCATCGTTCTCATCGCTCGAGTTCTGCTCTAAAGTATTGGCCACCTCATCCAAATTTGCTTCTCCTCCTCGGTATTTGGAGTCAATAACGTCTTGGATATGGATGGCCTTTCGGATGGAATGTTCGAAAGTGTGCCTTCTGTTTGTAACTGAGCTTTCAGAAAGAGGGCTTCGAACCATAGCCCGCTTTCCTCCCCATAATTTAGTGATGTCTTGTGAAAAAGGAATGCGGGATGAATGTGACAGATCCAGGACGAGAAGCACAAGAAGCCACTGGATCCCCTTCAGTGATGGTATACACGAAGACATTTCTTCCTTTTCTATATGTAGCTTAAATTAATGTTGAGCGATTGAATGGAGCTGTCGATGAGCTTGATTATATAATGTGATGGAGAATTGTGTTGCTCGTTTTGTGCAGTATTTGAATGGCTTTCACGGAATAGCTGATCGGCCAAAGAATGCTGAGTAATGTGATGTTTAAAAGTGATTGATAGGTCTTGCCGTTTGTTGATGGATACTATCTCTTTGGAACCACTGATTGGCGTCTGTGCGATGTCAACCGAACGCAGGGATCGGATCGCTCACCCTTGATGTGTTGTCGGTTCAATCAATTTTTGTTTAGGAAACTTCCTCGCGGGTAATGCGCATACCGACCAAACATCTTTACATCATAAGTTCTGTGAATTAATTGGTGGTCGGCGCCTCCGTGATAGAAAACGGTATCTGATGGGGCGTGCACCGCGCACGATGAGCTGGCCGGCACGTGGAATTTCTATTTTGCTACGCGTTGTACGTACACTACATAAAAAGGTTAGGGATAAGAAGGGTATGATAAATACTTAGCCTATATACATATAGTGTGTAAGACCCTCAACTGTTAAATCTCTTCGGCTTGTACGTAGATGGCACTATCAAGGGCTTATTCAGAACTCCAGTATTGTATCAAGAGGAAGTATAGGCGAAATACAAAGTGGGTATGACGCGGTGAACAACACGCAGCCCTTTCGGCTGACGTGAGAAAGAAGAACAAATGCGGCCACTCTGTCTTATTTTGAATTCACTAAAACATTCCTTTCTCTCTAGAAACATCGCTGTCACATCCAATTTCCGTTCCACATCTATTGCGAGAAAATCATGACGCAGTTATCTCATTCCTGCAACCTTCGGAGGTGAATGAAACATAAACCAGTAATCATGAAGCTTCTTGCCCTTATCATCGCTTCTGCTCTATCGAGCGCTGATGGCTTCGCTGCCACAACCGGAGTTACACTCACTCCCGAGGTGGATGTCGAGGCTGCCTACAAGGCATCCACGTTCCCCATCAAAGCCGATGATCTTATCCTTCGAGCAAAGGAAGTGATGGGTCCGGATCTCGGGGCTGGAACCTTGGATGGTGGCGCCTGTTTGGCTGACGACTTTGAATTTTGCGCTGCAGTTGTCGGGCCAATCCCCAAGGATGAATATCTCGGAGCCTTAGACACTTTCAAACTCCAAGATTCCTTCGATATCGAGTCGAACTACTTTGGATGGACCGTCGATCCAATGCAGACCAATCGTGTTTGGTTTATGGGTCGATCGATTGCCCAACACAAAGACACATTTGCGGGAGTGGAAGCGACCGGGAAAGAATTGGTATTGCCTCCCCAACAATTTCACTTGGATTTCAACGAGGAGGGACTCATTAAGGAAATTGGATTTTACACTGTGGATCGTCGGCAAGGAAACACTGGTGGACTTGGTGGAGCCTTCGGATACTTTTATGGGGTTGGCAAGCCGCTTCCCATTCGTGAAGCACAGCCATTCAAACCTTCGAAGCGATACAGATTCCTCCAGATTATCGGAAATATCGCAAAGAAATTCCAAAAGAAGGAAGAGTAAACGGCAGATCAATCTATTTGAATTTCTGTTGCACCACGAAACTTCGATATGCGCCAAAACCACACTCACACAAAAGTGATACATTGCACATAAATAAATATAGGCATAGGATAGATTTCAATTTTTAATTTGATCTTATAGTTTACGTCGATACAGCTGCTGGTTTCGAGTCTCCTTCATCGTCATCCGACGTCTTTAATTTTTTGGTAGGAGGCTCGTGGCTGACATTGTTGTCATCATCTTCCTCCTGGTACATCAAGGACCGCGCAACGTTTTCGGAATCCTCAACGTCGTCGTAGTCTTCGTCGTCGTCGTCATCCGATGGATATTCATTTCGATCCGGAACATACTCTCTGACTTGGTCTGCTTTCTTGGTAAAGGCAATCTTTTTGGCGGACGGGACGGTGTTTTCTTTTGCCATTTTGTCCCAGTCTCCGTCAATCTCCTTGGCAATTTCTACTCCCAATTCCTTGGCAATATTCGCACGAAGTTCCAAGAGTTCTGCTGTATTGGGCCCCCTTCCATTTTCTTCTCTGTATTGACGCAAGACTTCGTTCATGACCAAGTTGAACATGGCTGTCTTGTCTTCGTCATTGATATCCTCTTCGTCCATGTCCTCTTCGTCATCGTCCCCGTTATTAGCCCCCGTCATTGCCGCCTCTGCGCTTTCCCCTTCTTCTTCTTCTTCCTGATCGGCTTCTTCCTCTTCTTCTTCGGATTCTTCTCCTTCTTCAATATCGTGCTCTGGAATGTCCGTACGCGAAGCGAACTTGATGTACGCGTCCTTGGAATAATCCAAAAAGAATTCCTCGTTCGAAGGAACGGCAACAGCAGCATTGGTGCTTTCGGGGTCCTTGCTGTCTGTTTGAGCGTCATCGCCGGCTTCACCATTTTTGCCATTGTCCTTTTTGGTTTCCCCCTCTTTTGCGTCGCCGTCCTTTTCGGGTGCATCGTCATTGTCGAGTTCTTCCTCCGTTTCGGCTACCTTCATGACCACAATATCTCCCCGAACACGAGCCTTGTGCAGCGGGGGCTGCAATTGGTGTTCGTTGTAAGCCGGCAGACTTTTTTGATACTGAACCAGGGCCTCCACGAGCTCCCTCTTTTCCGTCATGTTTTCAGTGTCGATTTCTCGTTGGAAACACACCGCTTTGAGCGCCTTGATGTTGAAATTTTTCGAGAGCTGTTCGGCAAAGACAAAGTCTCCCTCTTCTTCTTCCTGCTCGAAAATGTCTTTCAAATCGGCTTCGAGATCATCCGGGAATTTTCGAATCATCAAGACGATCCCTTCCTCTTCGTATTGACCCAAAAAGGTAAAGGGTCCTCCCAATACCTCGGAGACTTTTGATTTGCTGGGAGTCGTGTCGATTTTCTGTTCGTCAATCAGGTCTTTCAGAATCACTCGGGCGGGTTTTTCTTCGCCATCTGTCTCGGATGCACCTTCTTTCTTTTCTATGGCTGCCGGTTTGGAATCCTCCTTTTCGTCATTGCTTTCGTCCGAGGTTGAGGGTCTACACCTAAGAATAACTGTGTTGACGATTGGCCCCTGCGACTTCATGACTTCTCGAATATCGGTGGCACCGATAGCGGCTGCTGCGTCCATATCTCCTTCCATGTTATTTTCTCTGGTTTGTCGGTAGTCAATTACTTTTTTAAGTGTGAAAATGAAACCGTTCGTTCTTCTTTGGGTTGAACACTCAGCTCTCGTTTGTTCCAGGAATGAATTCGCGTTTTTGTAATTGCTTTGGTCCTTTTTCGGTCCTTGTTCTGGAAGAAACAATTTTTGCTTCCGCCGATATGTCAGTGGCCAGAGAAGAGTCTGTGTTGAGGGGAATCGTCATATAATGGCGCGCGACAATTTGTATCGGACTGGCTTGCTCGATGACGCTTTTGCGAAGTAAAAATGACAAACAAAAAGAGATATTAAACTGAAATATTTCGGGCTCCTTGCAGCAACATCTCCGGTATGATGTAGGTGGTTAGCATACTTGCCTCTCACGCAGGATACCAGGGTTCGAGTCCCTGTACCGGAAAACCTTTTTGCCAAACGTACCATCTTACATAAGCCCTTTTTTGCATCTCGAATCGCGCGCAAATATTATTTCTCGAATCAGTCGACTGAATGAATGATGAATGAATCTATGATCATCGTTAACCACACGATGTGCGGACGGACACAAAGATGTGAAAAGCGGAGTGACTCCATTCCGGTCAATCCAACTCTCTTCTCTGATCCTTCGATCGACGTCGCCAAGTTTTTTTGCCCAGCACGACGATCAATAATCTGAAACATCTCCAATTCCGATTGACAACCTCCTTGGATTCGTTGAAAAACAATATCCATCTGAGAAACCAAATCACGGTCAAAGAATTGCAGAACAAACTTCCAAATTAAATTTGGCTTACACAACGACTTCTATCAACCTGCTGCACACACCAATTTCCTGTAGTCGTAAAATCCATCATGTCTTCGGAGGCCGACCAAAATGATAACGAAGCCAAGGCGTTGGACCTCAAGAACCAGGGAAATGATCAATTGAAGATTGGGCACTTTCTCCAGGCCATTGGCTTTTATTCCAAGGCTCTGGAATTCAGTCCAACCAACGCTATCATATTGTCGAATAGGGCGCAGGCCTACATCAAGGTGGAAAATTATGGATTGGCCATGGCCGATGCCAGTGCGGCACTCGAATCCGATCCCAAGTATGCCAAGGCCTATTATCGAAGAGGATCGGCGCAATTTGCTTTGGGACATTTGAAGGACGCCAAAAAGGACTTTCGAACCGTCTGCGTGCTCAATCCCAAATCAAAGGACGCCCGTGCCAAGCTCAAGGCCTGTGAAAAATCCATTCGAGAGGCAGCCTTTCGAAAGGCTATTGAAAGCGAAATGACGGCGCCTCTGTCAGGACAGTTATGATCCAAACTCGATCGTCGTCAACGACAGCTACGATGGGCCAAATCCCGTCGTCTCTGGGCCTACCGACGACATGGAGCTAGAGGCATCCTTGTTCCAACCGGGAAAGCTTCCCCGGGAATTTGTTCTGGTGAGTGGATGGCAATTCTTTTTTTTCTCAATCGTTACTCGCCTTTTCGTCACGAATTTTTCTAATCAATCCTTATTTTTTTGAATAGGCCGCAATGGAGCACTTCAAAGATCAGAAACTCATTCACAAGCGCTATGTAGCCCGGCTTCTTTTGAGCTGCAAAAAGTACTTTGAGACCGTCAGCTCCCTTACAGAAATCAGCGTCCCAACGGAACCACCTGAACACGATCCAACCGCAGAACCACGCGTTACGGTTTGTGGTGACACGCACGGTCAATATTATGATGTCTTAAATATATTCCAAGAAAAGAATGGCCTACCTTCGGCCACAAACCCTTACTTGTTCAACGGTGACTTTGTCGATCGCGGATCTTTTTCGGTGGAAGTCATTCTCACCTACTTATTATGGAAATTGCACGACCCTGGATGCATCTATCTGACGCGAGGCAACCACGAAACGAAGAACATGAACAAAATATACGGATTTGAGGGGGAAGTCAAAGCCAAATACGACGACAAGATCTTTGAATTGTTCTTGGAGGTCTTTTCCCATCTCCCACTGGCAGCGGTGATTGGCAAAAAGGTCTTTTGTGCACACGGTGGTATTTCCACGGACGAAAAGGTCATGCTGGACGACATTAAAAAGATCAAGCGCGGCTGTGAGCCACCCGAAACCAGTCTCATGAGCGATTTGCTCTGGTCTGATCCACAACCCTTTCCCGGAAAGTCTCCGTCGAAACGTGGTGTTGGCTTTGCCTTTGGACCGGACATTACACAGAACTTTTTGGATCGAAATGGCCTGTCGCTCTTGGTTCGATCCCACGAGGTCAAGGAGGAGGGGTACCTAGTAGAGCATGGTGGCAAAACCATTACCGTCTTTTCGGCACCAAACTACTGCGACACAATGGGAAACAAGGGAGCCTTTATTCATTTCGACAAGACTCTGGAACCGAAATTTACCCAATTCGAGTCTGTTCCGCATCCAGACGTGAAGCCCATGGCCTATTCATCAGGAATGGGAGGCATGTTTGGTCTCTAGTCGTTGATTTTAGTTTGGGTTGAACCATATTTTAATTATTCAGTGCTTTTGTGTTGTTATTCGTTTGTTTGGATTTTTTGGGGGAATTCTAGTTTGTTTATGATGATATAGCATTTTGTTTTTATTTCGTTGTTAACCCTACATTCTATATTAGAGAGCACCAGAATCCACCACAGCGGGATCGCTCCTGGAATCGTTCACGTGCATTTTCTTAAAGTCGATGCATCGTGCCGATACCGGAGTTAAATCTGCCATGTTCACGCCACCAGTGGCTTTTGCTGGAGTTGACATCTCCATTGGAAGTACCCCATTGTTGGTTGGGGCTTCCTCTGCTAAACTTTCCCCATTGGAATTTTCCCTTTCCAAAAGTCTAGCCCCCTTTTTCAAAGATCCCAATCGGCTGCGTTTCACCTTTTGCAGCAAGCTCGGTGTGCCATCGCCCGGGTGTTCTCGTCGTTTGGGAGAATCTTCCTCATCGTCGTCGTCATCGTATTCCTGCTCACGGTAGGCAGATGCCAGGTTTCGCGATGGCAACTTCGATTCGTCAATGTTTGTTGGAATATCTCTCTCTTCCTCTGCGTTTCTATCACTGACTTTTCGTTTCGGAGACATGAACTTTTTGAGAAGGTTTCTTTGTGGTGTCTCAAAGTGATCGTCGACAGAACGATTCGTTGCTTCCGGTGAGTTGCTGTTGGCATTGTTGCTCTCGCGATGGTTCATTGGGGATGCTGTTGCTGTGTCTTGTCTGTTCTCTGTATTTGTACTGCCTATATCCCCCGCCATTTCTGTCATGGCCATTGCCGCCATAAGTAGCGCGTTGACGGCAGTTTTCTCCGATGATTGCAGTGCATTAACAGCGGCACGTTCGGCAGTGCTAGGTTCCGCCACGGTTTTCGCTCCATTAACAGGGAACGATTTTGTGCGTGCCTTGCTACCACCATTCGGAGAGTCTTCGGATGACGATGCCAGGGATGGCATTGATCCAGTTTCGGATGGGACTCTTGATATTATTCTCTTTGGTTTTTCGGCAGATCCGTGCTTCAAGAAAGTCTGTGAAATTATGGAATATAAGAAAAATTATTGTCGGTGAGTACAGTGCGCAAAACTATACGACGGAAATCACCAACAAAAGAATCAAACAAATTGCTTACCAGATTTTGTGCCGCACTCATCATCCACGAGGGTTCCTTCTTGACCGGAGTGGTCATGACGTTCTTCGTGGGTGTTAGCTTCATGGCCACCGGTGCCGCAACCGCATTGTCCGAGGCGGGAGGAGGCCCAAAGCCACCCGGGGGCATGTTTTTGCACCCCACGCAGCGGCAGTTGGCCGAGCACTTGACGTTTCCCGCGTAGCATTCGCAATACTTTTTGATGCAGGCCGACTTACGGCACTTGCATCCCAGCTTGTGCGATATCGTTCGGGCATGGGGAATGTCCATGCCACCGAGCTGTCCTCCGCTTGCCACAATGGCAGCCGGATTCGAGGGATGAGGAATGATTCCAACGGGGGGAGCGATTTTGCGGATTGTTCTTTTGGAATTTGGTGTCAAAGGCGGTGGGGTTTCGGGAGAGAATCGCCCGAATGGCCTCTTGCCTCGCCTCTTCGTGCATGGGGGTGTTGTTGCACGTCAGGCACCGACAATTGCCACCGCAATAAATCTTGACGGCAAAACACTGGCAGTATAGCTTGAGACACTTGGTCTTTTTACAGGTGCATCCCATCGTCGTAACTTCCTCTCTATGGAAGTCTTCTATTTGGGAGGGAGACGTTGCGCCTTCAGCCCTAGCTTCTAATTCCAGCATGTGCAAGGTCGCTTGGATCGGGAGGGGTGCCAGCCACCATCTTTGCGACACCCTGAGATCCAGGTGTCGGAGGACTGTTCGACAGGTTGCTGTGCGATGGAAGCGACGAAGGAGATGACCCTTTTGTAGTAGCAGTTCCCGTTTTGCTGCTCTCGGAGGTGCTGCTTATGCGGGAGAGGGCATCCCGTCTAAGCGTAGGATCGGAATACCGATAAGGTCCTGCTGGAGCGCCGTGAGGAGGATAGTGGTGGTGCGGTGGAGCTCCCGCTGCAGCAGGAGTAGGAGCAGCCCCAGTTTCTCCCGCTGTTCCTTTCTTGTTGTTGGTTGTGTTTCCCTTGTTGGTAGCAGCAGCAGTCTTGGCAGCTGCCGCGTACGCTTGGTGTGCTGCAGCGTAGGCTTCGGGATTCCATGGAGGCATCGGACCCGGAGGTGGTCCTCCGTGATATTGCGAATGTTGTTGTGCGTATCGGTAGGCCGCCCACGCTTGATAGGCATGGTGATGGGGTGGAAGGTGGGGTGGCGGGGGAGGATACATTGGAGGTGGTGGTGCCGCAGCACCTGCTTTCCCTTTTTCGCCTGCTGCTTTCTTGTACTGGGCAGGATTGTAGGCAGGAACGGGTGCTGGTTTTGCAGTGGATGGCTTGCCAGCTGCTTTGGGATCTTTTGGGTTGGCCTTGGCAGCTGCCGCCATGTGCTGGTGGTATGCGTAGTAGTGGTGATGCGCATAGGGATGGTGAATTACAGGTGGTAAAACAGGAGCTCCTTTCGTTGGAAGGGGATGCGTGTACTTTGTAGCAGAGGGAGATGATTTCGATGTTGCAGGAACTGCTTTTGTAGCAGGAGGAATAGCGGCTTTGTTGTTGTTTGTGTTGTTGCTTTTCTTAGCAGCTGTAGAAGCAGTAGTAGTACTCGAAACGTCAACAGTCGATGGAACCTTGCTGGGAGCAGGATTCTTTTGGGCAGAAGCGGCGAGTGGATTAGCGGCTGGAGCAGCAGCAGCAGGTACTGCTGCTTTCTTGCTGTCGGGTTGCGATTCGGTTTCCGGTGGTACTGCTTGATCCGTCATCGTATTGTTGTTTTCTACTACAGTTTTCACGATCGATAGGTTGTTGGATGAATATTGCACCACGGGCACGTCACGGACACCAATCTACGGCAGTGTTATCCAGCAGCAGAATCAAGCGTTGATGACTCGAATTCGAAACTCAGACGACTATTCCACCAGCGGACACGATCGAATGTCTAGCACTAGTCTGCCGTTGGAATCGATTGGAAAATACCCTTTCCTGAATCGATCTCAAACTCTTTTCGCTCCAATCGTCTCGTAAAGAGTGTTTTATATCACGGACGTTGATGGGTTCGTAAATAGAAATCGATTTAAATCAGAACCGGCCTGGATCCGCATCGGTTAGAGTAGTTCGTCCTCGGCCTGGCTAGTCGCAGTAGGAGAGGGCCTTGTTTTACCTACTTGGTTGTTCTATTTCCACGGCCACACACGGTAGGAAGCAGACAACAGACAAAAAAACACCCGCGACTTGCCTTTCCACAACTGCCACAGCATATCAGATCCCACATCGCAGGCGAGCGATCTGATGGTAGCGAGCTTGAAACACGCCTGCCACTTCCAAAATGAGCCAATCACATTCGGCCAGAACCGTAAATATTGGCCAGCCCAACGGCTGAGCATGCAAAATGTTAAGTTGGGACCCTGCAGGCGCGTGTATTTAAACTTTGATTTTCAAAATATTCAAATGGGGGAATTGGCAATTTAGAAAGGGGGATAATTCTAGTTTCGAAGCGTTTCAAAAAGGGGAGAAGCGCAAACCCGTGAAAAACTACCGGTATTTACGGGTAACTCGATTCGTCAACCAGTATTTACGGGTAAATCGTTTCGTCCGCTGAAATTTGAATTCGCGAAACTGGGAATTCTGATTCCATCCCTGCAATACCATCACAATAGCATTCGATCAGCAACATACGCAGCAATATTGGGACTGCTGCTGCATACAACATCAAATACTGCTTGTTGGCAATTGAATTGCAGTCAAGACAGATTGTTTCGGGAGAAAAACAGCCGAAATCATGCCTTCATCGATTCAAGAAGTCGATCTGAAAGAAGCCCTGCGAAACTATCATCGGCATCAAGGCCGTAGTGGTAGCAGCAGCAGCAGCAGCAATAGCAATGTGAACATCGATGATGCCATGAATACTAGCGCTAGTGAACCAGTACTGGGTTGGGATGAGACGGTTGCCGATGATGACTGTGATTCTTCTTCGGAGACGGATGACGTGCAGCGACTGCACGCTCAAAGTGCTGGGTCCTTGACTCCGCACGCCATGGCCCACCGGTCTTGGATCTATGGAATCGCGGAAAAAGAATCGTACGATAGCGATTACGACGACGATTTTGACATGACAAACGATGACAATCATAAATCTCCACAAGACTGGAAGATTCGTTGGAAAACATCCTTGGCGCCTCATCGAATTCAACAGGTTGCCTCCAATGCATCCGGGACTATTATCGCAGCTACTACCGACAACGGGACAGTGAGCATCATTCGGGGGTGCGACGGAAGAGTCTTGGCCACTCGAAGAGTTGCCGATGCCAAAATGGACGAAGAGTTTACCGCAAATGCTTCTGCCATGGTGGGAATGACTCCTCAATTGTCCTTTGTGACACAGAAAACAGACTCAACGATGAGCAACCCGCGGGATGCCCTATTGGTGCAAACTCCTGATCAACCAGCTCTATTGGTTTCGAACATTCAAGGAGAACGTCTCAACGACGAAAATGATACCGTTGTGACGCAAGCTACCAAATCAATGAATTTGCAGGTAGTGCAGATACCTTCGATTGATCCTTCCGATGTTCAGTGCATGTGTGGATACTTTTATTCGTCGGAGAAGAATATCGATGACAGCAAGGAAGGTTCTGCGGATTATTGTGATCGCATCCGTTTGGTTCTGGTTCACAACGATCTTTCTGGGGAAGCACGACTGGCCGTAGCCGAATACGATTTGGGAAGTGAAGTATGCCGTCTCCTCCAAAAGAATATATCCGTCGCAAACGGAGTCGAATGGGAAATTGATACCTTGATCGGGCTTCGATTGACCTCCTTTCTCGATCGCTACATCCTCGCATTGGTAGCTCATCCAACGCCTCGTCAAAACATCGAACAGCACAAGACACTTCGCCAACAAAAGTCTAGCAGTAGCAAGATTTTGTGGTTGGATCCAGATCACGACTTGGTTTCCAATCAAATGGATATTGCTACGATTCGAGGAGAATATCCATTGGTGACAGCACTAAAGGAAAACGGAGTCGCCGAAGAACACTACAAAAGATACCAACGCTCCCGTGTTCAAGCTCTTGAATTTGTTCATTCGTTCGATTCCCAGGAAGCAATGGCAATGGTTATCGCAATGGGGGAAATTGGGGGACAAAAGTCTGCAGAGATGCAAATCATGCAGGCTCAGGTGAAGAACGATAATTCCGGTAGAATGCTTCGATTTGGTCACGCACACATGCTGTATCAAATTCAAATGCCTTCGACGATGGCAACAGCGAAATCAATCTCGTTTTGTCCACTCGATCCCGAAGTCTTTGGCCCATATTCCTTTCGCTCTAAGTCTTCGCTGGGATGGAACCATCACGGACAGATTCATACATTTCAAACAAAAAGGGTTGGGGAAAGCTCAAGTGATTGCTCTGCTATTGGTGCCATTCGACTTCTCATCACGAAAAACGAATTCAACAAAGCACGTGCCTTGGTTCACGAAGTTGGTATGGAAGTTTTGCTGGAAGACGAAGCCGCTCATTTCCACCCTTCTGAAATTGTTCTCCAGCGTCTTCGGCAAAGCCTCTCGCAATCACGGGGAAGCAATGGTTTTGACAATGACTGGAATGAGTCGCTGATTGGTCTTGGAAGAGGTGCAGGGAATTCAAAGGGACAGCGCGTATTTCTTGAGGCAGCAGATTATGTCCTCAATTGGCAACCGAAAACGGAAGTCTCCAATTTCGGGTTGGGGCTCATTGTTGGCCGTCTGACATCGTTTCTAGAGACTATGCGAAATGTCTCAGACGAGTTTTTGGATCAAGACGTCCCCGCTTGGATAACAGCTACGTACAATAACAGGGTTCATGCACTTCAAGAAAAACATACAGCCCTGTCCTATATGAATTCTTTACTGAAAAATTCTAAATCCAAAATCGAGGCAGGTGCTCAATATTCATCAGTTGGCTCCATCGATGACCTGTTTTTTTGTTTCGTGCAAAGCAGCAACTTTGCTGCTGCGGAAAAGCTTTGGAGTTCTACAATGAGGCCGAAACTTACGCCGTCCGTCATGGTGTCTGCCATCCTACAGATTCCGTCAACGATTCATCCTCAAAAATATACCAACTTGCTTGAATACATTGTGCTTCCCAGTCTTTCGATTAATCACGAACAACTTTCATCCATTTTAACTTGGTCATGTAAACTTGCAGACAAGTTCGATGCTGCAAATGAAAACGGATTGGAATGGTCTATTTTCTTATTGGAAACGATTGTAAGGGCAACAAAAAGACTTCGGTTGAAGATTCATTCGTCTTTTGCACATTACTCCCCGTTTGTTGATACAATGACGAATGGAAATCCAAAGGGACGTCTGAAGCCTATCAAAGAACGAAATACCAACAACGTATCGATGAGCGGAATCTTCTCGTTGGATTCGAGTTTTGGTGGAGAAAGTCGCAGTCTCCTTCCGCAGTCGAGTGATGATTCACTGTCGATTGATGGTCGCCGCAAGAAAAAACCACGCATTGCGCTTGATGACAAACAGCCGAATCCAACAATTTTGGAGCTCGGACGCATGAAGAGGGGTGCTACAAGGTCGGGGCAGATTCAGTCATTGAGTGTTGATGCGATTGACGAAAACGAAGAAAATGTGGAGACAAAACTGGAAACTGCCCGATGGCTCAAGCTAGCTCGATCGCTTGGTCTGAGTCGCGACATTCTTCATCTAGACAACTTTGTTGATGAGGGAGGTGCACGATTTGCATCGAAAGAACTCATTCGATATTATTCTTCCTCGGCTCTATCGCACGAAGAGAGGTACGGTGATCTCACAAAGAAAGTTGAAAACTTTTGCACGATTTCGCGATCTGGGTATGACGAAGCTCTCATTGAATATTCCAAAGAACTCTGCAGAGGCCGAAACACAAGCACACAAAGTATCGAGGAAGTCGCATCCATAGCACGCTGTTGTATCTGTCCTACCTCCAAGTGTCAGATCACAAAGATCGCGCTTCAGGCCGCTCTTTTCTGTCGTTTTTCTCCAGCTTGGCTCACTCAGCTCAGCAAAGAAGCAATCGAATGGTCAGCGGGAGATTCGTCTCTTCGATCAGAATTGGAGGAAGCATCTCGGCTTCTTTTGATCGATGGAATTGTTGGTCGTTATTGTGGCAATGGTGCCAAGGAGCTCTTTCATATCGACAATCCTCACCATGCAACACGCCTTTTGGATTTCATGTCGAAACATCTCGATCAGGCTACCGTCCTTGAGGATATCATTGATCTTTGCAAAGCCTTTAGTCATCTCTCGATCGAAGATGGCTGCAGCAGACTCGTACAAAACGCCATACTCAGAGGTCAAGAAAAAGTGGCTATAAATATTCTTCAGTCATTGTACGATCGAAATTCCACCTCTGCACATAACGTTTTTTCGCGAGTGGTTTCGTTCTGCATTGATGTCATTGGTGACAACGCTTCTCGCATCGGGCCTTTTCCGGATATAGATGGCGATCTAGAATCGACCATGTGCCTCAAAGAATCAAAAATTATCACAAGCTGTGCGTATGAATTGACAAAGATAGCACTCGTTCATTCTCGAATGATTGTACGAGGACGATTTGGAAGCGGATTTACAACATGGCAATACGATGAAGCAAGACTGCAAATTCTTTTGTCGGATCTACAGCGATTGATTGCACTGCAGCAAGATCATGAAATTTTTGTCGCTCTGGCTGATCTCAATGAGCCGAAGGTGATGGTTGGAATTGCATCAAAACTCTTGAACAATCTTGCGGACATGTACTTGAAGGGAGAAGTTAACGCTGCTAGTATGATCGCTACACAAACAAAGAAGGCATGTTCGCTGCTCTCACGAGCCCCTCATCTGACAGAATCAGATCTACTTTTCACCTCTGCAGCTCCGATTGCCTGTCAATTGGCGTTGCGGACGAACGACTTCGAGGCATTTGACTTCCTTGCCGATCTTCGTATTTTGGAAGCATCACAATGCAATACGGCTGCTCGATGCTGCATCGCAGTTTCTCTTGCGTATTGCAAAAAGCTGTCAAAATCCAAATCTCCCCTTTTCGACACAATGAAAAGTCTTGTGATGGCCTCGTCGCTTCTCCAAGATTACATTCTTTCACAATGCCCGCAAGAAATACTTGGGGCTGCTACGGATTTCTCTCAGTTGTGCGATATCGTGTCCCAGGTTCTAGCCAGGGCAGACGAAGGGTTTGGAGAAAAGCTCGACGAATTTCGAAAGATGTTACTCGAACGAGCGGCAGAGAAACGTTGGTCGTTTGCTCTTTCCAACAGCAGTCGCAGAAACGATTTGGGTGAATCTGTGCGAATCAGTCAGCCCACGTTACACCCCTCGTGGTACGTTGGGGATGGGCTTCTTCTTCCTCCAGAAGAAGCATTGATGAAGGGCATCGATTATTGCAAACAAGCGATGGGTCTACAGATGATGGATGATCCATCGATGGGAATCCATGCGTTTGTTGCGAACCGAGGCGCGCATGCGTTAGCTCTCCGAATTCTATCCCACTCAACCACGACACAGATCTGCCTTCGTAAAAACGGCCTTTTCTTCGACGAATTGCGAGAATTTAACCAACATATCAATATTGGGTTGGTGGAAAGATATCTAGGGGGGACAGGGAATGGAATCACAAGTGGTGTTGTTGATTCGCAACTGGCTGCGTCATTTTTGTTGTCGTTGCCACTGAAACTTGCTTTCAAGATATACAGATCTTCACTCCCGACCGCAATCAACACGAGAGATTTCAAAAGAGTTGTAATTCTTGCCACCATCGGCAAAGTTTCTGGCTCAAAAGACTCGATTATGTCTCCAACCGGTGCTCGATTGGGCAATTGGACTAAACAACGCAAGTTTGTGTCGCAGTGCGATCATCTGGCTACAAGAGCAAGTTGGTGGAACGTTTTGGAGGAAAACAAGATCAATTTCAACCCACATAGCTTCGACGACGAAAGTTCAATCGAACGGATGGAGGATTCATATGTGGCATCAATAATTCCCGATCTCATCTGCAACATGATGTCGAGAAAAGAAGGACAAATCGATTACACTTTAGCAGTGGCTACAAAGTTTGCAAGCACATTTTCGATTCCTTCGGATCTACCCGCATGTCGTTTCATTCAATATTTACTGAGTCCAACAAAATCCGATGGCGGTCATCATGTCAGAGAGAAAGTTTCATCATTAAATGAGACTGTTCGAAAACTTCTCCAAAGCCTCAGTTGTTCCGAAAAACGCGTAAATGTCCTTCGGAGATGTTTGATCCAGTTTGAAAGTCATGATACCTGTTTCGACTACGAAAGACTTTCAATTGTATATTCTTTGTACCAATCAGAACTATCGGATATCTTATCAAAAGATTTCAAGGAAGAAAATGATGCGATGAACAACTTGTACGTGGAGATGGAACTCATTGATAGACGTCGTGATGCTCTCGCGATTCTATCCAGCTACTTCCAAGGTGACAAGAAAGATGAACGCCCATCTTTCTCCAAGTTTTTTGCATCCTTGAATGAGTCGATTGACGACAACACAAATGCCAATATCAAATCCAAGAAATATTGCAGCAGAGTTCTGGGTTGGGAGGCACCCCTGGAAAAAGATACCGTCGATCCTTTGGACCCATTGGAACAGATTCTTCGATCTTCGTGTAGCTCTGCGGTGACATCAGCACTTTCTCCCATTTGTATTCCGCTTTGTGTTCCACGAGGTTATGTCAAAGTAAGATCATTGATAACACGATTTCAGAAATCTTGCGATAAAGGTGCCGCCTTGCCTACATTTGAAGACGATGTTCTTCCCATTTTGAATCTACTGAGAGCACCGTCCGATGTTGCTGAGCTCGCAGAGTGGTGTTCCAAACAATATGGATTGAATGCTCCTGACAAACTAATTTGTTTGGATCACGCTCTGAATTATGCGATCAAAGCTTCTACCGAAGCCGAAAGTGATGCTGATCAACGGAAGGAAGAATTCGATTCGAAATCATTAGCTCGGGTCAAGCGAATTACTGTATCAAAAGATATTCTTGAAGATCGACTGGAAATTACAAAGATTCTTCAACCACAGATCACAGAGAGGAAAAATCAAGGTTCTGTTTCCAATGTGCTTGTGAAGCTTATGAAAAAACTAGAAGCTGAAGTTTGGAGCAAAGCTACTACATTTGTTCCAGAGCGATTCGTCGACGCTCTCTTCACTGCAGCTTCTTTATTGGTTGCCGAAGCCACGTTATCGGAGGGTCAATCCCTTTCAATTGGTCAATTCCGGCAACTTTCTCATTTGATTCATCGCGTGTGTAACTGCATCTCTCGTAAATATTCTCACGTTCAAAGTGGTTATCTTGCCCGACGGCTTACGAAGCGATGGCTCTTATATGGCGATGAACAATCCAATGAGACGGAAGGAGAAAAAGACAAGGGCATGATTCCCGTAATATCACAAGTTGACAATCTTTTCCCAGATATTGATGAAGACGATACGATGAATTTCCAAATGGATCTATCCATTCTGAAAGAAGATTCGTCTAATTTTAGTATGGTTGCTTTCAACTCCATCAGTGAAAAGAAACGACTTACTTCAGAAGAAGAACCTTCTAGTCTTGAAGCCACATCAGGCCGTGAGGTTTCTGAGCTTGCTAGTCATCGCTCAGCCTTGAGGATCGCTTTCGTCATGGCGTTTGCGGACGGCTATCACCAATCACTTGCGGGGGGTTCAAATGAAGAAAATGACGAAAATTTGAAGAAGGATTTCAATCGCAAACCCAATTCTTCCAAAACACCACGTCGAGGTTTGCTTTCGAAAATGAAAAAGAACAAAGTCAATAATCAAGCCGACCAACACATTTCCGTCCTTCAACACGCCAGAGATCTTATTCGGATCGTTTTTGCCAAATCGACATCCGCAGATCGTGTTATGATGGGTCTAAATTCCTCTTTTTATTCCATGGGCATCCCTGAAACAAATCGCAACAAGTCAGCTACAATCACCTTTGCTATGCGGCATCGCTGTCTTCGAGTTGCGTCAATTCTCGTTCCTCAAGAAGCCCTGGAAGAAGTCTTGAACGAAGATGAATCAAATCCGAATATATCATTGAAAGAGTGTACGTTCGGATCATTCTGTGCGAAAGAATTGGAAGAGATGGGTCTTCCGATTCCACATTCAGATCTATTTCAATTGAGTCAAATGCATTTCCCCTCCTATGCACGTGCGCTTTGGAGACACCATCGTGACCTCAAGGGGGCGAAGGGAAGATTCCTCCTTCTTATTCTGGAGTTGTACTTGAAGGAACAAATCTCAGACAACGGTTTCTTTCTTTCAATTATAAAAGAAATTGAGGCGTTGAATATACCTCGATCATTGTTGCTCGGATGTGAATGTATTATTCGATACACGGGTAAGATCGGTCCGGAAAATGCACTGAAATTCCTTGAATCGAATAAGATGGATGTGTCGAGAATCACAGGCAAATTGTTGCAAATGGTGTATGCCGACCTGAAACGAAACATTGAAAAGTTCGAGTCAGATGAAATTGGAGATGCCACTTGTGAAGAGCGTCGTTCTATGATGATCACATTGAGCCGTCTCAGTCGAATTGTAGGGGCATTTTCGGAAACATCTGAAGGACAACGCTTGCTGGTTGACTTTTGTCAGGAATTGATCAAGGATTTTTCCTCGTTGACGAAAAATAGTGACGAGCGCCAATACTTGCGCTCTGCTCTGGAGTATGCTATTTTTCGAACACAAGCCGAGGATGTTCAAGACAATCTACTCGCACGACTTTCAAAATTTAGTGGATCTATTACGGAAGTGGAGAAGGTGAATGAACACGGGGACCCATTGACCTCTCCCACCCAACCATGCGCTGCTTTAAAATAAGGCACTATATTTCATAGAAATAGTATTCCCTAAATAACGCACAATCTAGTTAGTAACCCTCGTTGGACCATGTTACTTCGTAGCCCTCCCATTCCGGATCCTTGTCGACGACCGATTTCGAAAGGGCGTGATCTGCTAGCCCAAATCCGTAACTGTATCCGTATATAAATATGGTTTTCTTTTGTTTGTCCAACGCAATGCGTCCACCCCCCAGGATCGATATCGATCGGTATCCCTTGTGTTCCAATTCGTAGACAAAGGGTTCCGCCGCATTCCGATGATAGGAAGCATGTTTCTTACTGGTGACAAAATGCTGTCGTTCGTTCTTGTCTGGAAGTAACGCGGTAATCAACACGTATTTGTGTGCCCCCTCGGCGATTCTCACGTTGGGCATGGGTTCATATGAAGAAGCATCATTCGTCTCAAAGTCATCATCATCCGCTCGTTGCAGACGAGCCTGCAGCTTTTTGGCCTCCCTCTGGTCTTCTTCGTTTGTGGTAAAGTTGTTGCTCATGGTATTGTATTTTGATTCCGATGTCACAGAAATCCTCGAAACAGATTGTATGTGAGGGAAATAATCATAATATGATGAGTGCCAACCAGAACTATCACAAGTTTTGTTTTCACAGCAGTGTAAGATCGATGGTTCGAAAATCTTTCCTCTCCAGAAAACCCAAAAGTATGAATGTATGGAATCAGGAATTGGCCTGAACATATGATAAGCTGACGAAAAAATCAGAATTGATGAACTGGAAATCGCGTACACGTGTAACACAACGTGGCTCCGATATGATGTAGGTGGTTAGCATACTTGCCTTTCACGCAGGATACCAGGGTTCGAGTCCCTGTATCGGAACTTCCTTTTTCTTTTTGCTTATGTTGGCATGCTACTTATGAAGAGTTAATTTATTGTCTAATAATATTGACTAAACCTATCGTGTAGTTTTCATGTCCTAACTAGCCTATTATCATTTTATCGTGAGAATGTCAGGTGTGCCGCCATTACTAGAGCACCATCGTCGAACACTTGAGTTCCAAAAGATTGTCAAGAATCAGATCCACAGTGGACCCAATGGCACTTGCAAGATCCTCTTGATCCGCCTTGGAAAGATCGGTGTATTGCAGCACCAAATCGCCATCGATAACACCCTTTTTCCGATCATTGTTCCGGCACCCACCTCTTCTGGACGAACGTCGATAGAGCCTCCAGGCTCGCTGACTCAGAGCGCAGTCACTTTCGAGAGCATTCGCCAAGACACTTTGTAATGCTGTCATGCGCCAATATACGGGTTCGCTCAGGGGAACTACGGAGCAGTATCCACCGTCCGTCGTCCCAAAGGATACAGCAAGTCGCTGATCATCGTCTGCCTTGCCAAAGAAGGTGTCTTGTTGTTTCAGAGCCGCCAGCGTGCTTGCGGGTGTAGCGCTGTTGACCATAAGACTCGAGCGACAAAAGTGACTCTGTAGATCGGTAGTCTGGCTCCCCAAATGAAAATCGGCACGACATACCAGCTTGTTTCCACCACGAGCCGCAGCATCTCCGGGGGAATACTGGAAAAATTGAAGATTCTGACGATCGTCGTGGCAAACAAAACCAAGAGATCCACCTCTGCTCAGAATTCCGGAGCAATACACCGGAATTGGATCGTAATCTTTTGCCAACATTGTCAGAGATTTATCGGATTCTCTCCAAACCAAAAAGTATAAGGAATCATAAGCGTCGCTCAGCACGAAAAAATTCTTGAACAAATTGATGTCCAAGACTTGCATCGTAGCTCGAAAGAATCCAACCTGCGTAAGCTTATCAGCTCCCCATTGCTCCACGTTGACATCTGCTCCAGCACCAATGATCAGTCGACTCTTTCCTTCCACCGTCAAACAACTGAGGCTTGAAACAGGACCATGAAAGATTGCCTTTTCGTAGACAAAATTGAGCTCTGCGATTGGTAAAGTGGTCGGATCTGTTGGTCGATTCACTTCAAAGAGCAAAACTCTCCCCCTGCAAGCAACGTCTTCCCCGTCTTGGTCGATTGTGCCTGCGCCAACAGCAATAACATATTTGGAACCCAAATCCTCTTCAGCTACATCATAGTCACCACCGGGCTCTTCAATAAAGTCGGTCAGCGTCATGACTTCCATTGATATCCCGTATTCATAGTTTTCAAGTTCGTAGGAGTCAACAACCTGCCATCCATTGGCCGCATCGACAATCCACAGGGAATATGCGCTCTTTGGCACTGGTGGAGCACCTCCCAAGTTTTTATCCACCTTGAAGCAATTTTCGCGCTCTATTTCTTCTACCCACTCTTGTTCAACGTCAAAGCCACCGAGATCTGCTTCCACTTGTCGTTGTATTTTTGCATTTTCCTTTTCATCGGCAATTTGCTGTCGTTCTTCGTCAGACAAACCATCATCGTTGAGTTCACTCAAGTCAGCTTCGAATTCTCTCGAAACAAGAACAGCATAGAGAGGATGTGATCCAGTGGAAGCATGGCCATCGTCGATGAATTTTACTTTTCTCACGGTCACACCAAAGGGTATCTTTTCAACGAAGATTCCTCCACCTGGAAGAATGCTGTTCTTGGAGGAAAGATTCACCACTCCGTCAAAAAGAGTCATTCGTTGACTTCCAACTCTGCCTACTCTTTCGTGTATTGTCACATAGCTGGAATCACCACGATTGGAAAGGGACAAACCAGAACAAAATCCAGCAATTGGCCTAGGTCTAGCTCCTGCAGGAGCGACATGTCGAGACCTGTGATGAAGCACCATCGGTTTTCCTCTTTCGGCAACCATCCAAAATGGGCGAGAGACGGATGCAAATGCTCCATCCTGTCCAGATATGTTGTTAAAGGAAAACAAACGAGCGTGCTGAAAGTCCTCCGGCGACTCTTTTTTATTGGAAACAATTTTCTTCCGTCGCAACTTTGAAAAATGCTTTGTAGATTCTTGGCTGGGCCTCGATACATCTTTCAAAGGGACACGTCGAAATGACTGCAATTCCAAAGACAAATGGTGGATATCCGCATTATATATCTGAACATCTCCGTCATTTGTTTCCAACATGAGACAAAAAAGCCTAGGTCCCGCCAAGCTCTTGTGTTCGTCTTTTTCATCCGACGATGGACCGCAAAAAAAGAACTTCATTTCTCGAGTGCAAATAGTATGCGCAATTGGGTTTCGGGACGGGCTTTTGTCGTTTGATTCAAGAATTAATGCACCTTGACCAGAACCTGTGCACGACCATATCGGTGTATTCAAATCAGAAAAGCGAAAAATATCAAGCTCTCCCGACTGTCGGCTGGTTGCAAAATACCATGCCTCTTCTCCATCCCTTTCTTGAGATTGATCCTGCGTTTTCGTTTCAGTTGCATCGTCTGTTTCCTCTTTTTGTTCAGGTTTGATATCGTTGCTTTCGTAGTATAGATCTTTGTCATCTTCATCCAGAATGACTGGGAGAGTGTCTCCAGAACGCTCGATGCTATCGCTGACTTCCGCAGCTTTCGAACTGAAAAATGATGTCGGTGCCTTGAACATGTCCACGCAAACGATTTTTCTGTCCGCGTAAAACTTTTCCTCCTCGGTCATTTCATCGTCGATATCCATAGCATCCGTAGTTGAAAACGAATGTTTCGTTTCCACAGATCCTTCGCTATCGATCACAGCTACGGTTGGTCCGCTTTTGCTGAGGGTATAGGCAAGGAAGACTCTATTGGATTCTGGATCTCGAACAGTTTTTGCAGTCGTGATGGAGTCGTCTCTGGGGATATCGAGCTGGTTTGCGGCCCTCATTTGAATCTCCGTGCCTTTCTGCTTTAGAAGTATCACAAAATATGAGTTGGAGTTTTCGTCGTCGGGTGAGGCTACCAAAATCAAAAAGGAATCCTCGGTAAGATCCACACATGCCAGCAGGTGACAGGCGATGAAAAAGTCACGAGTGTCTTCGTTTGGGCACCATGTTTCGAGGTCAACCTCTACCAAAGCGCGTTTCGGTGTAGAATCTTCGTCTCCTTCGAGTTGAAAGACCTTGGTTCCACCGTCTTGGGGAGCCATGGCCATTAGCACTAGGTTACGATGCGGGAGGCTGAACAGGGCCTTGGCGTTGACACAATCGGCCTCTGCCAGTATTGTTCGATCGTCTCTACCAGGAACGGAGAAAAGAGCCAGACCTCCACTCGATCCATATCCGCAGGGAAATACCTGCCCCGTGGTCGCAGCAGGAGGTGCCGTGTTGGCACCGGTTGGATCAATGGCTACCTCGGGGCAAGGGGCAAGTGGGCCCATGCAAGCAGGGCCAAGAGGTCCTAGAGACGTCAAGGAATCTAAAACCCGAAGCGATCGAACTACCAGCAAGCTGCTGAATCGGGCACGTTTCGTCCTTAGAAGATTTTTGTCACTATCTTCGTCGTCATCGCTCGGAGGAACAACATCGGGACTTTCTAACGTTTCGCTCGAAGTAGTGCCACCGTACAGGGCATCTTCTTCCTGTTGGAGAATTCTTTCGTAATCATCTTCATCGATTTTCACTGCTTCTTCTTTGGTGGGTATGACGGTATTCTCCCGTTTGGTATCTGCTTTATCATTTCCAAGCCCTGGTTCTGATTGAAGAGCATCGACCACGGTGCTTTCTCCCAATGCATACCCCAGCAATGACGAATCTCCAAGACGACTGGCCACAAACAAAAGGCCGAGGATGTGTTTTTGTTCCAAGACCTTTCCCTCGGCCTTGAACAAGCCATCTTTCCCAAATGATATTGTGGAATACTTTCCCATGGGACACGCAGTCACCCTGGACACTTCCCCCACCGCCCCAACGGTTTGATAGAGTGACATGAGCGACCAATCTCCCCCATCGTTTCTCTGTAGTAAATAAACTTGCCCCCGCCGCAGGACGACAAACCATGTGGTGGGATTGATGGGTGTGAATTGGGCTCCATCGAGCTGCAAAGACAATTTGGGAAAGGGCCATTCATTGGCTTGGACAATTCCGTTGTAGGCCGTCGATAACGTCGATGCCACCCACCCGTTGACCGCCAGGCACTGCTGAATTTGGCCCGTGTTGGAAACCCACACGAGAGAGTTGGTGCAATGCACCAAACACGCAGCGCTGGACGACGCACACGTGTAGACATACAGAGCGTCAGCGGGAACTTCCGTCGACCACAGGAGGGCTGATCGCTGGTGGCACACCGTGACAGTGATTGCAGTCAACACGAGTGAGTAACGGGTTCCACCAATGCTGGTTTCCGTGTCTCTGCCCAGGCGTCCCGTGCACGTGTGTCCTACGCTCGGATTGGAGTGCAGAACGACCATGGTGGGCTCTAAATATCCGGGCAAAAAGGCTGTCGACAAAATGTCTCCAAATCCGGTGCAAATGGATTGTGTCAGCAGCGTTGCATCCTTGTTTTGGTTCTGGTTGTTTCTTTGGTTTGTATTGTTGTTTGTGGTGGTGTTGTTGTTGTTGGTTTGCCCCAGTATCGTCTTTTTGTCAATGGTTTGGGATAGCTTGGACAGGGGCAGAACATAGGGTTCTTCTGTAGCCCTCCAACCTCCCACTGATTTATTGTACTTGAGTTCCAAACACACCAAGGAAATTCCACCTCCCAAGACGACAGGAAACCGGTTGCCTGGTGGTGGTGGGGACTGTCTGCGTCGCGTTGAAACAAGGTTGCCACCAAATCTTGTTCCAGAGGCGTAATGGCTCCATGGGAGTACTCGGTGAGTGCTGGCGTCAAATCGAGGAGCGTCGTCGGCCAACAATAAATCGGGTTGGACGTGCACGATTGCCAGTCGCGGGTGTCCGCAAAAGCCCACCAACAATGCGTCAGCACAGCGGCGTTTTGAGGATTGTTGTGTTTCTGTTTCTTGATAATCATTCACTTTTAAAGTCTCCAAAAAGCAGACATTTCCAGCTAATTGATAAGTGTGCACCAATAACAACTTTCCCGTCGACTCGTCCACTCGGTATATACATAGAGAAGAAGCGTTCGCAGGTCACCAAATCTAAAACACCGTCCTCCTCTTTTTGTTCCAGGCTGTGGTTTGTGACGCGTGCCCACGTGGAGTACTCGACTCCCGTCTTGCCCTCAAAGACCGTTACCACAGAAGGATGGACGGGACGAGAGTTTGGGGTAGACATGGTTGGGTTTGACAAAAGATATTATGTGATTGTTTTCATTACTAGTAGAGCTTTGTTTTCGATGTCGGCTTTTTGTTTTGGGCAGCTTCCTGATTCCATCTTTGCTGAGACGGATGCAAAGCAGACGACATGAAGCGCGGTCTCAAAACTATGAGTAATATGTATTTAACATATGCTAATTACATACTATGATATTGCATTCCGCGTTTTTGATGGATGGACCAGAAACGATCGGATGTGGATGAAACGTGTACCGACCGCGCGGAGAATGAAATCTTGTGAGTTTAAGCGATTGGGAGAAGACACCAGACGTTTTTTGTGATTGGTCGAGACTCGGCAACGTTTTTCAGAGAAAATGCAACGAGATGAGTTGAATTGAACTGTTTTGCGGCAACAGAAAAATACCGGAATTAGGAAGAAAGAAAGCTTCGTCGGTTTTGTGGTTTTGTTTGTCGTAACTGTTAACCGCAACAACAGCAACAATTCACACATCGATCCTTTATTCTCTGCTACTTCACGAAGCGAGGAAGCGAAAGAACAACTAATTCGTATTCAACAATACACACATCAATTCCAAACGGCAAACGAAGGCTTCGGCTCGTGTCAATCCGTTTTGAGACGATATCCAACAAAAAGCTAAACTGCTATTAGATCGAGAACAAACACATCAAGTGCGTTGTGTTGATTGAAAGATCTCAGAATTCAGAGAACACAAGAAAAAACTTCCAACTTTTTTCTAGTCGATATTCCACAAACCAGTGAAAAAGTCCATCCCATCACATCGAAAAAGAAAGACATCACCATGAAATTCACAACTTCAGCTCTTACGACCTTCTTGTTGGTCGCTACGACTCCTGTCGTCACTTCCTTCGTGTCCCCCAATATGCAATCCAGGACGAGAGTTTCCGAATCCTTGTCTTTGACCCCAGAAGACCTCACTGATTACATGGCCAAGGCACACAACGAAAAGCTCCGAGCTGTCAAGGAAGTTGAGACCAAGAAGAACGAAGAAATCCTGGTAAGTAATAATACGGCATGACATGATGTGAACCAAGACTGATGTATTGCATTTACGTTTTTCAATTGCAAAGATACCACAAGTACTCAAAAACTAACTATATCCATTCCTTGTTGTTGCAGAGTTTGAAAGGCGAGGTTGCCGAATTGAAAACAGAATTGGCCAGTGTCCCCCGGGAATCGGCTGTCGTCATGTCTTCGGGCACACCTCCTCCTTCTGCCGGCGCAGATCTCAGCAAATTGACGACGGAGGAACTCCGACAAAAGTTGGTTCAATACCAGGAATTTATGGCCAAATACATTGTCCAAGCCCAGCAACAAAAGATGAAGGCCGTCCGAGCGGCAGAGTTGGCCACCGCGGCCAAGTACGAGGCAAAAATAAAGTTGTTATTGGCGGCCAGTGAAAAATCCGATGCCACAGCTGCGGCTCCCGCGGCAGCGGCTTCCACCCCCGAAACCAAGCTTTACGATACGCGCAGTGCCAACGTGGCAGCGGCCGCCAAGGCCGGAAAGTCCCGCTGGGGAGATGCCGAGGTTGCCAAGGTCAAAATAACATCCGACAGCACCTTCCAGGAAGTCAAACCCGACGCCGACCCATTGAATGGCAAGGCCAATGGAGCCACAGCACCGGCTCCTGTCAGCCTTCCTGGTTCGGGATTGTTTGACGAACGCAACAAAAAAGTTGCCGCGGCAGCTGCCGCTGGCAAGTCGCGATGGGGAGATGCCGAGGTGAAAAAGGCTACTGCCGAGGCTTCCAAGACTCCAGTCCTTGTCATCGGCTCCTGCTCCCGCTCCGGCACCCGCAGCAGCCAAGGTTTCTATTTCGCTATCCCCCGAGATTGAGGCAGCGGATCACGGTTTGAGAAACGATGGAGGTGTCGGAGGACCTTCGCTGGCCGAACGAGTGAATCTTGGCCAACAATTGTTTACGGGAGGAGCCGTCGAGGTGAAACCTGCAGCACCCAAGGCTCCCATCGCCGTGACGAGCTTGACGGCGTCCACATACGACCTTCGAAATGCCCGAGTGGCTGCCGCTGCTTCTGCCGGAAAGTCGAGATGGGGAAGCATGGAAAATGCCCGAGCTACCACTCTTGCCAGTGCCTCCAAGGCAATTGGAGCGACGGCCGTTGCCGAAAAAGCCCAGTATTACCATGACTCCGGAAATCGAGGCCGCAGGATCACGGATTGAGAAACGACGGAGGAGTTGGAGGCCCCAGTCTGGCGGAGCGCATCAACCTTGGTTCGAAATTACTATAAAAAAGGAATGATGGTTCTGCTTGTATGTCGAAGAAACAACTCATAGATAATTCATAATTGCGTCCTTTCCTTTTTCACTATACCACTTAAACTCTAGAGAGCGATTTCGAATTGTATCTCCAAACTTTTTAATAGCTATTATATTTCAAAGTAGGCCTCACAACATAGAAAATTGAAAGACGAGAAGTGTCATAACAATCGATGCAAAATCCCAATTTATTGGAATATCACGACTCCTGTTCTTAAGGAAAAGCACTAATGCAGTCTTTTTGTTTCTAACGGAAAAGCACTAATATAGTCTTTTATTTTTTCGTGCCAAAAGCCTGAATCTTTCTGATTGGAACCAAATGAGAATGACCATGACAAATTGAAATATCAAGCAGTAAACAACAGAGATACTCACTCGTTACAACCATCACCAATTCCCGTTGACATCGAATAAATACAAACACACTGCTTTAGTTCGATTTGCATCAATTGCTGAAGATTCTTGAGGATGGCAGGGCTACCCGATGGAGGAGTTAGCGACAATGCGAAGATCTCAAGTCCTCCCAAACGAAAGTCCAAGGTTGATTCGTCTTCCTTGGAAGCGCAAGCGGCTGCTTCTTTGGCATTGCTCTTGCGCGAAGATCCGTTGCTGACCAAACACAAGATGCACATGAATGCCGGTTCCAATGGGGCAAAAGAAGAAGGCGATGACGAAGGAAAAACCGACAGCGATAGTGAGACAGACAACGAAAAGTCCGTGGCTAGTTTTTCGTACGCAGCAGCATTGCTGCTCGAAAACAAGAGCAGCACGGGACGTTCCAGCGTCCGAGATCACCAACAACAGGCAGAAGATGCATTGGGGGAAGTGGATCGCAAGCTGGCCCTTGTGGAATCCTTGGCGGAAAGGGTTTCCCGGACGTCTCCCGAAGCCGTTGCAGGGCCTCTGTTACGATTGCACGGGCACGTTGTTCCTACCATTGAAGAAGAAACCAGCGACGAGGAGGATGTCGAGGAAAGCACCGCCGAGGAAATTTACAACAATTCCTCGAAAACAACCACATTGGTGGCAACCCGTGAGCGCTGCGATCGATTGAAACGACAGGGAAATGTTTTGGAGGGAGTCGCATCCCGCGTAGAAACATCACTTACCCGCGGATTGACGAGGATGGAAAAGGCCACCAATCGATTGTCGAGGGTTCTGCAGTTGTCGGCAACTTTGAAAATGATACTGAGATTGCAATTTGAGGCATCCAAGTTGGAAAGCTTCATGTTGGATGATTTAAGGGATTTGACGCGAGCTGCTGCTTCGGTGGCAGTCATTGAAGACTTGCTTGCCAAACCGGAACTCGAACGTCAAAAGAATAGCAGCATAGATATTGTTGAGGCTATTCGGCCACAAGCCATCAAAACAGCAGCCGCTGTTCGCGAGGCTGCGGCAGCTCTTCTTTCTCAACAACAGGAAGAAGGCAAAAACTCGGTTGCCTCGTCCTCTTCCATCATTCGGCTGGGTGCAACACTCCAGGTTTATTATCATTTGGGAGAATTGCCACAGGCGGCATGGAGTGCTGTCAACCATGCCCTCGAAGTAGCCGAAACAGCTACCAACAGCTTTTGGTCTCCTACCACCCTGTCGCACATTCAGGACACGGCGACTTCCGAAGCCAAGATTTCGGCATCTTCCAAAAAACTCTCCGATTCCAATGTTCAACGAGCTTTGAAGAACAAACTCAAGGAGTTTCGAGCGCGAACTGCAACTCAGTGGGCGGACGATATTTACAATGCTTCGATTCAGGTGTGGAATCTACAACAGGTGCTGGTTCGCAAGTCTGATCCCGTCAGTCGACAAGTCTTCCGTGACGTTGTGGCAGCAGCTCCAGTGCCCGAAAGGTTCAAGTCATTTCTTGGTGATGGCATGGAAGATGCCGATAACATTGATTCCAAGGACTTTTCCATATTCAAGCTGTATTGGGAGCGACTTTGCCAACGAATGGGTGAACGTCTCAAACACATTATCACGTATGAAAATGGAAAGTTCTCTCCGGATGTGGCAGCTCTTTATCCTGCGACTCGTTCCGCAACTTTGAACATGCTTGCTTCGCTCCAAGACACCATTCAGGCTGCTGGAGTATCCGGATCTACCTTTGCGGCTTCTTTGGACGAAACACCAGCAACATCTTCCTCTTCTACAAATATGGGCATGTTGGGAGGATCTGCTGCCCTCGACGACTCTTTCTTGCAATGGAGCACACGGGTGACTGATGACGATTTTACAACCGGAGGAAACACAAACATGAGTGCGGATAGCTGGACAGTCGTGAAAAATGCAGATGGTGACGACTTGAATTCATCTGCCTCCGTTGCAGGCAAAGGTTCCAGCTCAACCATTTCCATGTCGGCTGTCTTTAACTCGCAGGAATGGTTGACATTGCAAGGGAATCATGCATCGCAAAAGGGACTTATTCCGAATGCAAATGACCTTTTTGAAAGCCTCCAGCGAACGCCTTTGCGCTCCGCTGCAATACATGTTTGCCGAAAACGTGACTATTGACGATATGGGCAATGCCTATTTCGCACTTTGCCGTTGTTGCCTTCCTAAGTATGACATTCAAAGACTCGATGCACTCATTCGTCAAGAATTGGCCATGGCCGATCCTCGAGAGGGAGGAGGTGAATTGTCGGCCGTGACCATGATTGCCGAAAACATTGTACAAATGATCACGGAATTCTGCGCTCGGGCTGAAAATGGTGTGAGCAAAGTGGGGGAAGACGGATGCCTCGCTTCCGATGGATCCCCTACCGATGCCCTGACGCACGACATGAAGGTGACAAAAATAATGTATTTCATGTCGGAATGTTTGCAAAACGCACCCGAAAAGGTTTTCGTGGATCCTTACCGCCCCGCTGTTACCCATCAACTCGAGGAGGCATCTAGCATATCGATGCGAGCACTCTTGCCTGCGCAGGAAAGAAATCGACAGCATGGTGAATAAATTGGTTCTTCAACCGCTTACTCGAGCTTTGAACAAACGGGTGGCAAGGGTGATGGGACGCATGCACCAGGAAGGTGCATACTTGAATCAAGGAGGTAGCAGTAGAATGTCCAACAGTTTGGATGATACCGCGTCCTCCTTCGTCCAAAAGCATTTGAGTGGATTCTACGACAGCTTGTTTGCGACTTATCTTCAAAAACTACCTCCTCCATATTCCCTTAGTTGTTGGATCGGCCGTTTCGAATCTTTTCCGTCTACACATTTGTTTCGACGGCATCTTTGATTCGTCCCATGGGAGAGGACGCCAAGATGCAACTGACACAAGACCTTGCCGACTTTGAACTAGTCGTCGATCAATTCATGACTCGAGCAGGTGGCAACGTCAGCTCCAAGGCACTGCGAACGGTTGGCAATGGCAAACCATACGCCGAGCTTCGTGCCGTGCGCCAAATGCTCTTTTGGACCGGTTTGGAGGACAAATCCAAAGCTCCCGCAACGATTGCCAAGACTCTGTCACGCGAAGTTTGGGTTCGAGACATTCGTCCATCCACGGTGTGCCACTATTTGTTTTCCTTTGCCCCAGACCTCCTTTCATCGCCGCATCATTGGAAGCGACTAAAGGTGGAAGAATACGTAGGAACTTTGGTTTCGTTGAATGGCGATATTGATGAAGGTGAGTCTCTCGACTGGATGACGACAATGGCCTGTTGCGACTCGTTCAAGCAACGAGAAAGCGCGCAATCGTCGTTCCTTGGGGACAATAGTGAGAAAATGGAAGGCGATTCCAGAATTGCAGCGATTCTAATGGCCCTCGGCCCCGAGTTGCTTCAAAGGCGACGTTCCTAAACGAGAACTGTGCAGATTTTCGAACTAATTAGACAAAGTAGAAGTTTTATTTGCTGAAATTAAGTTGCTAGTTTTTGAATTACAATATCAATTCTTATGCTACACCACGTTTTAATTTTGAATTGGAATGAAAATCTACTCTAACATCAAAATGATTCCTGATTGAATTGACGGGACTGGACGGCTGACTGACTGACTCATCGAAGTGCCACCTTCGTAGGCTATGTAACGATCGAAGGAAGCAAAATATCACCGATGAGAAAATGAGATGAAGACGTACGTTTGAGGTTCCATCACGTATTGTACAGTGATACGCAAGAGCCACATTTTATGTTCTCAAAAGAAAAATCAACACTTTCATTCCGACCAGACTATAAATCCTTCGCTTTGACCTTACGATACTTGCTTGTAGTCCATAATCTAAGCTGTCTTGTTCCAACCATGAAGCTCATAAGCCAGCGAAGCTGTAAATCCATGAATCTGAGTCGTCTCATAGGGGCTGCAGGTGCCAGCGCCCTTTTGCTTTCTCCATCCTCCTCGAATGCTTTCGCTGGCGCATCGTCCTTTCGATCTCTCGATTCAATTTCCAATGCCAGCGTAAAGCGCCAATCTACTGTGACTCGGTTATCTGCATCCGTTCCTGGCATTGAGCTACCCAATGCTGTTTCTGTGCCACCAGGAGAGTCTCCTGTAGAAGAACAGAATCCATGTAATCCAATCGACGAATCCTGCACGGTCCTTGTGGTTGGCTCGAACAGAGGCATCGGAATCGAATTTGTGAGGCAATGTTTGGAGAGGGGAGCAGCTGTGATCGCTACACACAGGTCGGAGGATGTTCCAGAATCTCTTATAGCCCTTCAAAGCGAGGGCTATGCGGAAAAGCTCATTCCGATTCAAATGGATTTAGAAGATGAAGAAAGCATCGTCCAAGCTGCCAGAAACCTGGAATCAAGGGGGTTGGGACAAGGTCCAACCACTGACACACATCATCCACAACTGCGGGAATTTACCTATCCGGTGCTTCCTTTGATGGAACAGCCAGAGCAAAACGTGCAGCTGCCCCGAAAGTGACAAAGGACACAATGATGAGGACGTTTGCAATAAATTCTGTCGCCCCTCTGCTGGTAGCACAGAATTTCGTTCCACTCTTGGGTAAACGCTCCGAAACTTTGTTTCCGGTCATTGCATTCGTGTCCAGCAAAGTGGGAAGCGTCGATGACAATGGAAGTGGCGGAGCCTATGCCTACCGATCTTCCAAATCGGCACTCAACAATATTGCCAAGAGCATGTCGGTCGATCTCGGCGATGACGCATCGTGTGGTGCTGCTGCATCCGGGATGGGTACGCACAGACATGACGAACAACAACGGTCTCATCGATACGGATGAGAGTGTAGCAGGAATGCTGAAAGCGGTGGAGGCAACAGATGCCACAACCCCATTTCGGTTCGTCGATTACAAGGCCTGCCAAATTCCTTGGTAAAAAAAGAAGAGTCTATTTCGACCAGTTTTTGTAAATGTAGATAAAATAGAAAAAGATAGTTGAAACAATATCCTAATTCAATTCGTCACTACTATAACTAATAGATTTGCTCGAATGCCCCTCGAAATCAAATTTCGGATGAAACGTTTTAAACCGCAGAGCGAATATCATCGTCTAGCTTCAATGCCGATTCCCAATCGTTCAACGATGGCTCAAACTTCCGAAGCAATTCCTGTTGTTCCCATCTCTCCTTCCATTTGCGTATTGCTGTTTTCATCGTTCGCACGCTCGTCACGAGCATAACGACTTTTCGCCTGCAATCGGGTCATGGTTAACCATCTGTGAAAGTCATCTTCTCCGGGAAGGGGTGACGAGGGCGATTCCTTGTGGCATTGCTTTCGTTTTTCCAAGAAATCTTTCTGCGCACGTTCCAACAGGAGAGATGAAAATTTCAGTCCATCGTTGCTGTTGTTGAGGGAACGTCCCCTGACCAAGATTTCCCGCAAATCTGGTTTCGTGGGAGACGTTGTTTTCTTTGGCGTGGATGCCAACGGAGTGGGGGTGGCAGCAGCCAGTACTTGTTAGCGTCGAGAGGGTACAGGGTAGCTCTTGGGTTTGTGTTGTAACAATAATGATACGATAATCGGCTTCAAACGGGATCGTCACGCCTCCCTCAAACCTGTATGGTATTCTGTGATGTTGTACCAATTCACTGAGAATTGTTTGGATGGATTCAAGATTCTTGTTTGTTTGATTTCCCGACCCATTTTTGGATCCATTGTTTCGAGTTGTAGCATTGCTTGCATCCATGCGAGACGATCGGGCAGTGCACTAGCAACACCGATCCCCTCGGCAGTTGCAAAGGACATGGCTGTAATCGCCCGTTGGTATCCTTGCGAGGAACAAAGGTGGTTCCTGTGTTTGCAAAGTCTGCCAAATCTACAGCAGCTACAAGGGGACAAAGTTCTGGCAGCAAATTTTCCGCCAGGTCATGGTACAGTGATTTAGCACTGGCAACGTCCGGAGTCGAAAGCTGCAAGGAAACACACCCTAGCGCCCTTTCTGCCGGGCCAGCCCGGAAGATTTTGGGCATTTCGTCGCTGCTGTCAAATTCTGTACGACGTCGTTCGGCATCCGACAAGAGGCAGAGCCATAAAGCCCTCATCCAGGGCACTGCTTCCATCGATGATAAACCATCGAATACAGTGTTCGAACGAACGCTTTGTTGCGTGGGAAAACCAGACCACTCGACTTCGCTGTCATCGTCGCTATCGCTGTCCATATTGTTGCCATTTGGACTCTTGTCGCTCACAATTCCTGGTTCTGACATCTCATTAGCGCTTTTTCCCACGCAGCTGTGAGCAAGCTCGTCCAGATCCATCTTTCGGTAACTCAATACGTGCAGACGTGGCAGGCGACTCGGCGGAGGAACAGCTTCCGTCTGTGCCATTACCGCATCCCATCCCAGGCAATCCATAGCAGTATTATTCGACTGCTGCCCCGAAAAATCGGCATCCCAAGGATTCATCGAGACAACTCCAATGAAAGAAACAAGGTCATTGAGCAATAGCGGGCGCTGCTTTGGCGCATCTTCGTCCTGCATTGTGGATTCGTTCGACAACAATTCGTCGTAGCATAGTTTTGCCAACACAGGACATTCGTCCGAGGAAGTTCCACAGGTTCCCGCTGGCCACCAATCCGTTGTGTCTCCTTCCGCCGATTCCTTGCTATCGGATGTGGTCTTTTGCCTCGTTGGCTGCGCGTTTGTGGTTGTCGTTGCGCTTTCTGGATGGTCATCGCTCATGGTTTCGTCTTCGTCGACATCGTCAAAGCCACGTTTGCGTTCTCCCTTGACAGCAGACACGGGCGACACTACCGCCGATTGGGATGCAGTTTTATTGCTGCTGATGTTGCTACATTGTCCCCGAATGCCCTTGATGAGCCAGTCGGATGCAAAGGGAATCGGAACCACCACCAAAGGAATTCGCTCCGCCAAACAGTCAGAATAATTTCCTACCCGGTATGCCCCGCTGTCATTTTTGCTTTCTTCGGGAGGCTCCACATCGTTGGAATATTCGCAATGATCACCGAAATGTCTCGACCGGCCCTGGTTGTCGTAGGCTTCGAAATATTCAGGGTCAAGTTGATCTTGGACCATGCCTGAATTGGAAATTGGTTTGATTGACGTGTAAACAAAAATACGTGTTAGAAGAAATCATGAACGCAAAGAAAATCAGATGTCAACAGAGTAGGAATTCGGATATGTGCGAATGAATGCCTTACCGACGTAACGAACCAGCCGTGGAAGCCTCTCTTCTCCTTGTGGTTGTGTTCCGTCCAGGAATGAACGATCCACATAGTTCAGAATGACATCTTCATTGCCTCCAACCACTCGACCGTCCTTATCGTAGCCAGCGTCATGCAAAGGTTCCAAGGAACGCAGGTCGGTGGTCGACAATTTCTCCCCGCTTGCCAACTTTCGGCGGATGCTTGCAAGATTAATGGTGTTATCCATCCTTTTGGTTTGTTTGCTTGTTCGAAAGCTTTCGGAATGTAAAACAAACAACCGCAATGAACGTGATTCCTCAAAATCTAGTATTGTACAGGAGTGATAGATTGGCAGGTTTTGCGTTCTTGTAAATGAATGAACGCATGAAAAAATGCGCGAAAGCAAGTCAGAATGATGCTCCATGTAGTTGTCATTGTTTTTAATGTTTGGGGGAAGAAAAATGGCGCGAAATAAATTCGGGGTTTCATGAGCATTCTCAATTCACGATAACCCTCATTTTCGCAAATAATAATTACACTCAATATTATTTTGTCATAAATTACACTAGCTTCGAATAGAGGTATAAATTAATACTTTAATTATCTTTCTTAGGAACACTTTCCCACTAGCACAGTATTCCTCGTGGAATACTGGATCGGGAAGCTCTTGATTTCGATGGAGCGACCCGTCTTGTTCTTTGCAGCTTCTGCACGAACAGCACACAGGATTCCAATGGCTTGACTTGCCAGAGGAATGTCGTCTTGAACCTCGGCGAGGAGTTTCAGAGCGGACCAGTCGCCCACTGGGAGTCCGAGCCAGTCCGGAACTTGTGTCAACTTGGATTCGCCGCCATCATCAGCAGCGTTGCTAGTAGTTGGAATCATCAAATGTGGATTGCTGTTAAAGCAGCACGGAACAATCACAAATCCGGCTTGTCGGTGAACCGCATGGTTCAAAGCGACATCTGACAAGTGCCCACAGGCATGCAGAGCCACTACCACATCTGCTTCGACGGCATCCAACAAATTCGAGTGACTCGCGTCGGCAAATTGGAAATCCACCGGAAGAACCAATCGTTCGGCCTTTTTTCTTCCATTCTTGACTGCTCCCTGGCTAATGTCTACCACGTGTATCTTGATGTGATCGCCCATCTCTCGTCCCAGATAATTCGCGAGTGCGCCCTTGCCTCCTCCAATGTCCAATATGGTGAGCTTTCGCTTGCCAAAGTCGGGATGGGATTCCAGAACCGAACGAATCTGCCTGCCCATCCACTCGAGCTGGGGCCTTTTCTTGATGAGCCACTTGCTGCCCGGCATGCTCATGACTTTTGGTTTCCTGCTTTCGACCACCAAAGAACCATTGCTTTCTTTAATAAGATTGCTATCTTCTTGTGATTTTCCTTCGTCAATGTCTGTCGCAATCACGGGATGGATCTCCGAAAGGTGTTTGTATTTTTCCATGACTTGCAACAAGAGAGGATCTACCTTTCTCAGAGAATTGTTTTCAGAAGAAGCCTCCCTCTGCAATTCTACGGCAAATAAGTTTGCCTTCCATTGTCGTTGCGTTGCATCGGACTCCAAGGAGAGTTCGTTTGCTTCCTCGTGCGAAATCAGCAGTGCCTCGGAAGCCTCTTTGGTATCGAACCGTTTTTCGTACAAGAGGTCCAGCAAATGGCGAATGTTTACCGAACGAGTCGATGATCGTACCAATCGAATGTTTTGTACCCAAAGAAGAAACGGGGAACCATCGTTTTCATTATGGAACAAAACTTGGCCTTCGATTTGAACCTTGGCACCGCTGCCAATCAAATTTTGGTAAATTCCCGCGCTGTCGTTGTCACGAAAGATATCGGGATGAACCAGACACGGAAGCCGGCTCCCACTAGTCTCGAAGGATTGATTCAAGTTGTCTATAATATAAGCCATTGTTATGTTTCCTTCAAAGCGTCTTCTGTTTTGAACCCATCCAGAGATAGATACTTTTGCTGACTGAACATCGCCGTTGCTGTTCGCTATGCTCATTAGTTCCCCCAGAGTTTCTTTCACTCCATCTGCTGCTGTCAAATCGTGATTGTTTTTCATTGCAAGCTGTTCTGGAATGATTTGCCATTCTTTCGGAGCGGATGGAACCATAAAATTTCCCTCCTTGGAAAGGACTTTTTGATCGGCGGCAACGGGATATTGTGGATCGTCCGGAAGGGCATTCAAGATGTCCTTGGCGAGTTGTCTCAAGCTTTTGCCTACCTCTTTTTGCCGCTCCATTTCGATCATAGAATTGTTGTCATCATTAGAAGCCTCGGTATCATCTGTCTGTTGCACTGCTAAAGAAAGAAGGCGTTTCTCAATGTCCAGGTTATCTACGACAGAACAGGCTCTGACGACCTCGTCCAAGGGAATGCCCCCATCCAACCCTTGCTGCAATATAATCTGAATGTGCTGTGCCTGACGGGGAAGCCCCAAGAGCTCCATCGAGTGCAGCATCAACACCACATTGCCCGGAATTCTCGTTGGCGCTGCCACTCCTGTCAACTTGTACTTGGTTCCTTTCAGGAGACATCGACGGTAGCCCTCATGGAAGTCACCTTGATAGAAATCTTTTCTTAGTAAAGCCTGGCACAGGTTGGTCTCATCGTTGACGTTTTGGCTCCCACCATCGTGATGGACCTGTAAATCGAGAAAGGCGAGATGCTTTCCGATGGAACGCTTGGAGGTTACGTATCCCTCGACGACAATGGGCGATGTATCGTTTCGACCAAGACGATCCAGGAGTTTGTCGGTGAAACTTTCTTCTTCCCTTTCTTCATTGATTGGTATGTATTCCGTTATGGATGGAGAGGATGACAAGACAAATTCATTTCGTTGTAGCCCTTGTCGCGGTGAAGTTGGGTGGCGGTGATGGAGGATAAAAGCATGCCCATACAGAAGACCCAAGAAAAACAACACCGCAAACCTCCGCAAAAACATATTCATCGCCATGCCGAGTCTCCTTCGTATCGTATTCCTCCTAATGTAGAACGAAAATCTCTCCTCCCATTTCTTTATGGGTTCCGAACTGTAGCGGATAAGTGTTGTAGGTGATCAATGATAATGATCATATCTGACGATTCTGAACTATTTCATATTCACACTTTCATGAAAGTCGCGATGATTTTTTGTGATGGGTGATGATCAATGATGATGATGTGCGCGAACATCAAAAATGAATGGCCTATTGGTATTGGAGATGGGGGAAGCGCTTCCCCCAAATATGCAATGACCCGTTTCAAAATGACAACTCACCCGTCATTTGGTTCTAGTTCAGCTAACTCCAAGTAGTATATCTAAAATGCACTTACAATGGTCAACAAATAGAAATAATAGTACTTTCTTTAGTTTACAGTTTTCTTTTCTTTTTGGTATCAAAATCCCGCCAATTCCCAACGCGTTTGTCCACCCGATCGGTTTCCCTCCATTTCTTGTCAAACTTGCGCTGATTGCGTTCTTTTTCGTCCTGATCGTCTTCCTTGCTGTTGTTGTCGCTGTTCGAACTTTGCGCTCGCGTTCTTCGACTTCTCGTCGCTTGTGTTCGATCTGTGCAAAGATCCTCATGACTTCCTTTTCTTGAATATCCTCTAGATTGCCCCCCTCGCGCTTGAAGCGCGATTCCCCCAGTTTCATTCCCTCTTCGATCAGCGCCTGGATGTGTTTCTTTCGATCCGCATCTGTTAAAATGATCTTGGCCTTTTGCACCTGATCGTAGGCGAGCTGGGCTTTATCTCGTTCTTCCTCTGTCTCGAGCTTGGCCCGGTTCTTGTCGGGATGGAGCAACAAACTCAGAGCCTTGTACCGACGCGAAATGTCGTCATCCGTAGCACTGGCTGCTTTGAGCTGCAGGACAAAGTAGGGATTCAGGTTCCGCCATTCGTACCGTGGTTGGAGGAGGCGATCGATTTGTTGTTGTGTGGTTCCCAGCGTTTCTCGGTCGTTTCGAATGGCATTATTCGAAGCTGCGACGACCTCTTTCTTTTTGGCAACGACTTCTTCCACCTCGTCAAAGAAATCCGCCAGCAAATCGTCCTCGTCGTCTGCACCTTGTGCTTCTTCTTCCTTTTCTGCTGCTGCTTCTTTTTCCAATTCTTCCTTTTGTCGTTGCTCTTCTTGTCGTTTTTGTTCCTCCATGGTCATTCGTTTCGTAATTTCTGCTTTGCACACCTCGACTCCTTTGAGTGCCGCCTTGTTTTGGGGAATCCTGTTTGCAGAACAAATTCATACGAATCCTTGGCCTGTTCAAAACGTTTCAAAGCCAGGAGGGAGGCTGCCAATCTTGAATGACCCTTGACAAAGGAGGCATCCAGCTCGACGCATTTCCGGGCGTCCCTCAGCGCCTTGGACGATTCGCCGTTGGCCAAAAAGGCCGCCGATCGATTCGAGTACAAAACGACAAACTCGGGATCCAGGCTAATGGCCTTGGTGTATTCCCCAATCGCCGTCTTATATCCGCCCACGCGAAAGGCTTGGTCAGGCGGATTTCTTGTGTTCGTCGCGCTGGATCTGCCAGTCTTCCGCTTCGGGAGGAGCATCTTGACTCGCTTCTTTTGGCGTGTCGGCTTTCTCCGACATTTTAGTCTCTTTCTCTGTGGTGTCTTGGGTGCTCTGATTTGCGCCTGTGTTTCGAAAGGGACTCTAATCTTCTCTTTCTCGTTGATTGGTAAGGATACAATATGAATATGATTGCAACTGATTTTTCATCGTTCGCATCGACCAATCCAAATCACAAACGGGATGGCAATGTGAATTTGTCGAAAAATCTCCTCTCGAGGATTGATTGGGACTGAAGTAGTCCTGAATGCTATGGTTTTATCCCCTCCAAATGTTAGTCGATGGAGTCGAAAATCGCTCTCGCAGTCCTCTCAAATCCAGTCGTTTTTCATTCGATTTCCTGAAGCCAAAACCGATTGGAAGTCGCTGATTGTCAATTGCTTTTCCTCATTCGATTGCAATTTGTTCTTCTGTCGGATAGAGCCTCAACTAGGACAGATTCGGAGCAACAAGGGTCTTCCATAAGGAATCAAAGAACAAACAATCTATCATGGGACGAAGAAGACGGCGGCAGGATGACGATTTTGACGATTCCTTAGAGAGAGCCTTCCATGCTAAGCGGTCGAAACCGGACGACAACGACCCCCCTCCAGAGAAGAGTGGCGATTCCGAAACCAAATCCACCCAAATCGGATACCCCCAAGGACGACAAGGATAATATTGAACGCCTTCGTGAGAAGAAAGCGTCTCAAAAAGTTAAGACAAAAGGAGAAAAAACAGGCGGCACAAAAGGAAAAGGAAAAGCAGGAGGCCCTGCTCAAGAAACAAAAAGAGCAGCGCGAAAAGCAAAAGCAAGAACGAAAAAAGTTGAAGGAACTCGAGAAAAAGAAAACTGACAACATTGGTGAATTTGTCAAGACTGTCCATGGGCGTGAAATACATGGACATTGTGGTGGGCAAGGGTCCCGAACTGGAGGATCGAAAAAAGGTTGTCTGCAAGTACGTCTTGAGAGCAAAAACCAAAACGGGCAAGCTCATTGATTCGGGCGATCGGTTTTCCTTCAAGTATGGAAAGGGCGAGGTGATCAAGGGATGGGAAATTCGGTCCTGAAAGGAATGAGGCAGGGTGGCAAGAGGCACATCCTTGTCCCACCGCAGGCGGGGTATGGACAAAAAGACATTGGTGGAGGAAAGGGAGCCCTATTGTATTTTGATGTGACATTGCTTCAATGCTAACTAGAGAAGCATGTTGCAACTTTATGCATTCGATATCCACTAGACTCGAATACATTAGTCATTTTGTTCTCAACTGTAATAATATTATTATTATCATTTACGGTAATTCTTTTTACGATAGATTAGGAAGATTCCATGACATCAACATGTATCGCAAGTGTCACAAAAAGTCATTTTCCCCCTATATTGTTTGTTCCCTATATGTGCATTGCAAATCTTAGAAGCAAGATATTGCGTTTCACAGCTCCCCATTAAAGATAGAGAGCACGTTTCTTGCTTTTGATCCAAGGCTCGCACACTAAAAATCCAGGCAGGCGTTTTGATTCTAGCAGCTCGTGGGCTTTGGCAACCTTGTTCAATGGAATGCGATCCAAGACTTCGGGATTGATGGCCTTGGACTCCAAGACCGTCAACAGATACCCCAAATCTTTTTTGCACAGGTCCAGATTCTTCTCCCACTCTTCGTATACATCGTACGAAACCGAATTTCGCAAAATCTTTTGAAGCGCCTTGTTCTTTCCGCACGATAACGTGGGAGTTTGGTGGGACTTCTTCCAGCTGTCGAGAGGAATATCGTTTCCAACAATCCTGTGTCCGCTGATAATCAGTTGCCCATACCTTGGAACAAGAGCCCGAAAGTGCACGGGGCTCACGTCTTCCCGAAGATTGCCGTTGGGTGCCAAGACAAGATCCATGGTTCCCGCAATCCTTGGAATGTATTGCATTGGATCAGTGCTCAGGGGCATTACCCCATACGAGATGAGAGTCTTCCAATGCTTCTTTTTGGCAGTGGCATAGATGCTCTTTGCACCTGCGTGCAATGCAAGCTCGATCATTGCCTTTCCCATGTTGTTCGTCATGCATCCCAGAATCAAAATGGACTTGCCCTTGAGGGAGTTTGCCCGATAGCGGTTGCTTCCCGTCTGGCCCATGTGGAGAACCTGAAATGCGGACAAATAAGTCTCTGGTAGACATGCAACGTCGGCAGGATCCAGCCCTTCTGGAACCTTGACCAATTGCTTGGGGTGGATCGTCATGAAACGAGCGTTGCCTCCCCATTTTACCAACGACATGACAGTTTGCATTGGCTTGAGGCCGTATACCCTTTCCGTGTTTTGCTTGGTGCAATAGACCTTTCCTACCACATCAATTCCTGGTGTACTGGGATAGGATGGTCGAGTGTTGCCCCACCATAAGCCTTGGCGAATGATGCAATCCGTTTCAGATACTTGTGATGCCTAAGAAAACAAGATAGAAAACAAAGCAGAATGTTAGAAACGAAGGAAATATCACGAACAAACGATTTATCTGATGATAGATGACTGGTTTAACGTACCTCAACTTGAATCACAATGTGATCTTGTCCCAATACCGACGATATTGGTGGTGGAGTGCCAAGTTTTCTCACAGAAATACTAGTTCTTGGCTTGTGGTTAGGTTTCACATAGATGACATCCATGTTCATGTTGCTTTCATAGTCATACGCAAAAACTGGTTGCGGACCTTTCGATGATGCCATTGGACCTATCACTGCACTAGCTGTATCCGATTCAGCGATCAAATGCGATTCTCCGTCAATAACCATTCTTGACGAAGGAAAGGCTTCTGCTGGATCCATTTTCTTTGAGCGACTTGAGGTAGCATCTTCCTCGTCAACCTTTTTCTTTCCACACATGGCCTTTTTCAATCCTAATGATTTCGCACTGGCCGAATCTTTACTCATGTCATCACGAATGCTGGGCTTAGTTCTTAAATCCTCCTTTCGGGCAGTTGCTGGGGCCCTCCTCTCCTCATTTTCAGACATCCTTCTTTCGTTCATGAACATTTCTCTGTTCTCTCGCATTTCTCTCTGTTCTCTTGTTTCGAAATCCATGGGTGGATTCGTTTCGCCCGTAATCTGGAGAGTTCTCTGAAATGTATCAGAATCGAAGGACGTTGCGAACATATTATACCTTTCTTCATCAGATGGAACCTTTCGTAAATCGTCTTCCTGCTCTCCAAACGCATTAGTTTTCTTTTCGAATACTTCTTCGGATAGAGTGTTTCCTACAGGATTAACTCTGAGCCTGATTTCTGTCATGCTGTTCTCCTCCTTCTTTGGTCCTTTGGGTGGATCCAAGAGAGAGTTGAGCTTTTGGGTTTTTGGATTTCGTGAGGATCGACTCAGAGATCTCGAACGCTGATTGTCGCTCAAATTCGTGTCCGATCCCACATTACTGGTCACATTAGAGTATCTGTCGCCTTCATCGTCAGTATAACTTCCATCATCAGAGAAGGAAGCATCGGAGTCATAAGCCCAAGGATCAATTTTGTCGGCAATCTGAAAGAGTAGGTCCATAGGATCAAACGTCCCGTCATAGCTCGGCCCAGTTTTGCTGTCATAATTATCGTCCGCCAACGAAGCATGTTTCACATTTCTGGCATTTGGGGCAGCATATTCTCTCAACGAAGAATTGTCTGAAGACTTTTGTTTTTGGTTCCAGGAAAAACGTTGTTTACTAAACATACGTTTTTTCTTGTCGTTGGTATCTGCCTCTGAAACACTCGATTGACTACGTGTTAATGACGAGCTTCTGGTCTTGTTGTTTTTCGACATCATATTGTCACGACCTCTACTGCTGCTTGTGCGACCATCAAAGCTCCTAGATCTCCTCATTCGCGTTGCTGCGGGTGGTTTTCCCGAGATCACATCCCAGAAACCGTCCTGCTCCTCTGGTATGTCATCTCTGTATTCGGCGCGGGTCTCTTTTTTCCTGCTCAGAAAACTTCGACTCCCGACCGATTTCTCATCGTTCTTATATTTCTTTTTCTTCTTCTTCCTTGAAAACTTTGAAAACAGACTAGCGTTCTCGTCTTCATAGTCGTCGAGAACGAATTCCCAAAGAGGGTCCGCGAACGACATGGTGAACGTTGATAGTTGGTGTTACCAATAGAATGAATTGTCGGAAGTACTTCTCAAATGCGGTTTTTTTGCACCTCATTCATTTGTGACGGAGTGACGAACTGAGACCTATCTATTTTCCGATCATCAACGATCAAACGGGCGTAAAAAATTCAATTTTTAGGAAGCCGGAACCGTTAGATATCCTTCACTATCAGACGAGTGCGCGATAACTGCGAATGAACATGTGACTTCTTTAAATGCGCGTGCGAAAGCAATAAATGATGTGCACTCGGCAGTTTCTGCGCGGTTATTTGATGAATAAATGTAATAACCTTCAGACGCACCTCTCCTCAGTCGTGCATCATATATACTCACGAATTCAAATCGGCATATTCATGTGAAAGGAGCAGGAGGTGGCGTCACGCCACCAAATAAAAATTGAAACATTCAAAATACCCCACTATCGCTAACTTTCAGACTTCCAGATTTAGTTGAGTTTTGTAGCACCCTCTAACTGTTGTTTTTGTTTGAACCTTTCTATTGCAATTAGTATCAGAATATTTTTAAGTATCTCTAATTGGTTTAGAAGTTAACACAATAGTTGATGAACATGGATTGAATGACAAAATCGAAAAAGGCAAAATTTGTTTGATTTCATATTTCTGGGAACGTTCCGCTCCTGACAAAATGCTTGCTGCGATGACACGTTTATCTCTGTGTTCATGAATATCTATTTCATCGGAAGGAATCGTTCGTAGTGGCCGCGATGGCCAACCTATTCTTTGCAGAATTCTTCGGGCGACGCAAAGGGATTGCGTAACCAGCCTTCCGTCCCCTTGGACTTACGATCCCCAACCATGCATTCTCGCAACATTTTCAGAACAGCGGTTGTGACTGGTCCAGCCTCGGTTTTTCCATGCTCAAAATTAACCTCGAAGGCTTCCTCGCCCTCGCCAGTCGCCAATCGAGCAATGGGAACGACTTCCGCTGCGGTTCCCGTGCAGAAAGCCTCGGTAGCGTTTTTCAGCTCTCCCACGGTCACGTCTCTCGACGACACAGGTGACACTGTCTTGTCCCGTGCTTGCCATCATTGCTTCCTTGAAAGTCGTCGGTAAATTCTTTCACAATGGTAATGACAGAGTCACGAGTGATTCCGGGCAAGATGGTTCCTCTGTCCAGGGCAGGTGACACAATCTCTCCAGTCTTGAGCACAAAAAAGACATTACCTGCCGACATTTCCTGCAAAATGGCGGAATCCAACGAGCCTTCTTTGTACGTTTCGAGCTCCAAAAACAGGTTGTCGTGAAATCCCTGCTTTTTGGCGTCCATCAAAGGTTTGAGAGCGACGGCATAATTTCCACTGCATTTGACATTGCCGACGCCTCCTCGTGCTGCACGGCATCGCTTGGTTTCCAAATGCAAGTTGAGGCCTCCCTTGGCACCTTTGAAATAATTTCCCTGTGAAAATTGACGAGGAAATTCAGACGAATTGAGTGACGTTTCTGCCTTCTGGACGCAGAAAAAAATAGGAGCTGCAAATTCAAGGTGGTCGATTCTGACGCAAAGCAAAATAAAACGCCGCAAGACATTTAAATTCCTCCGAATACTTACAGTTGGGGACACGTAAAAAATCAGACTAAACTTCGACGACGGATACAATCCGAGCTGATTTCCGCTTCCCAGCATCATGGGCCGGACATACAATTTCATTCCTTCACCGTGCGGAGGAATGATGTGCGAATTTTCCTGCAAAGCAAGCTGGATGCCTCTCATGAACAATTCAAAGCTCGGTTGTGGCAACGACATTTGGGTGGCACCATAGCTGAACCGATGAAAGTTTCGGTCGGGACGAAAGACAATGGCATTCCCGTCTTTGTCGCGGTAGCACTTGAGGCCTTCCCAGATGGTCGTTCCGTAGTTGAGAGAGCAGCATGCCGGAGTGAGGGGCAAGTCCGTCTCGGCGAAATTGATGACGGAATCAAATATGCTTCCCGAATCCGACGCCAGGTCATAATGGTCCTTTGTCCATTCTCCGGTGGTCGTCGTCATGTGAACATACGCATGTTCCTCGGGATGGTTTAGATTCCATGGAAGCGACTCAAAGTCGATTCCCTCCTTGGCAGGTTTGATTTCTTTGATGTTATCGGATGACATGTTCGAGGTGAGTTGCAGAGAGGGTGATGTAGATTGGTGTAGTATTTCAACAAGAGAGTTCTTTTTGAATGTGCGGGTGTGACCGAACTATCCGATTGTCATTGATGGAAGGATTTTTTGAAAACGTATGACGGAATTTGGTTCCTTTTTCCTAAAGAGAAGAATAGAACCCAAAAGGAATCTTCGAAAACGTATGACTTGATGACGGAATTTGGTTCCTTTTTCTCGAGAGAAGAAGACATGACACGCACGTGTGATTCATACGAATTCAATCGAAGATTTTTTGGTGTTTTTCATCGAAGAAGATAGTGCTTTTGCGTTGACCGATGAGTTCTTTGACGATCGGGAAGTTAGCCGTTAATAAGGGTTAGGTAAGCATGATAAAAAACAAAAGGCTATAAAATCAACTGTTATCTCCCATTCAATAGCGATACACAAAGAAACTGAATTCTGATAAAATGGTATTCACTGTAAAGTGTACCACTAAAAACGGAAAAGGAATGTTCCTTACTTGACGATCTAGGTTTCAAAAGTGTAAATTGTTGAAGTGTGTAGAATTTGTACATTAGTTTACACGGTCAATCTTTGAGACAAACGGAAGGAAGTTGAAAAGAACTCACATTATTTTTGTACGTCAAATAATTTCCTTCACAAGATCCATCAAGATGAGGTTTGAAAGCAAAGAATTCATCCTTTCTCGTCGGCAATCGCAGGAGAGCCAAGAAGTCAAGAAGAGCGATCATCCGAAAATCAAGCCTGTTTCGGAACGTACTACAAGATTATCTCCGCAGAACCAATTCCAAGACGCCATCAACCGTTCGCAAGAATTCTCCAAAAGAAGAAAAGAATTCTCCAAAAGAAGAAAATAAGGTTTCTGAAAATCATGACGACAATGATGCCAGAGACGACAGTGCTTCGGATAAGGAGGAACCTTCGGAACCAGTTCCCAACGACGAAGCCAAAGCCCGTAGATGTTTCAAAGAAAGAACTCCAACAGCTCGCAAAATTGAGGCTGCAGAGAAAACAAGAACTGGTATTGGCAGAAAAACAGAGGAACGAAAAGTTCCGCAATCGGCAGATTGCCTACAATCCGGTCGACGAATTCCTCAAGGCACGCGAAGCTGTCCGACAGGCCAATAAGGAAAAAGGAATCGAATCCTCGCAGGTCATTGACGATCTGATTCGGTACTTTTTGCCAAGTCACATGTGGATGGGAAAACTAATGTCGGAATCGAAAGGCGCCATCGACAAGGTTCAGGATAGGATGTTGGCGGAATACAACCATGAATACTGAACTCGGATTCATGAAATCTAATTTACTGGTTAGATATGGTTTGCTTGTTGTGAAACAGCTATCTCCCAGCATGTTGTGAAAAAAGTGGAAGTTTGGTCGTAACGTTTTTAGGTGGCGTGCCTTTTTGTGTTGTGGATGACAGACATCTTTGACAGGCAAGCCTTTTTAGTTTACGTTGCAGTAAAAATTAGAGATTGTTTTATGAGATTTATTAAAAAATTTCCTCTATTATAATACTGTATTATCATGTTAGTACACCATTCCTCGCATAGTGCTGGAACCACCTTCTTCGCCCATTCTTGAATTGGCCGTCGAACTAGCAAGATCTTCGAGCGCCGTTGCAATCTGGCTCATGGCTTCAAACTTGAGAGCGGCGACGGAAGCATTTGTGTTGGCAGTGGCAGTCTTGTTGGAAGTCTTTCCGCCGTGCTCGGCGGTTTTCAACAAAATTCCGTTGACCTGGTCAATTTTCCCGTCCAGAGAATTGTCCAGAATCAAACCCACCAATAGATTCTCAACGTCTTCGACGGGAATGTGGTTGAGCTCTTCGGCAATAGCTTGCAGAGAAATTCTGGTGTACGGCTTGATCACTCTCCTCAAGACCTGCGTGCGAATCGTCCTTAGCAAATCTTCAACATGTGATCGAATGAATTCGTCTCCCATTATGCGCTCCTTGTTTTGTTTCAATATTTTTTCAAACTTGTGGATTTCATTGTTCTGAAAGGCTTGGACGAGATTGGTCATGGCGGCAATCTCGGGATCATCTCGGTAGGGCCTCGCTTCCTGTGAGTCAAAGGGATTGATGGACGACGCGTGCAGCATGCTGGCCAAGACTAAATATTTCAAACACCGGAGACGGCTTGGATCCCCCGCCTCGTCGTAGCTCTTAAAGGCCTGAAAGAAGGTCTTTCCGGCATCCTCGTACTCTTTGGCCTGCATGTGCATTTTGCCTCCCAGTTCCTGAATAGAGGCGAGGGTTCGCGGGTGGGGAATTCCTCCACGGACGGCCATGGCCTTTTTGAAGACCTCCCGAAGTTTTTTGTTGTCTTTTTGTCGTGAATACAATTGGATCTGAAGCGCATAGATTTCGATGGATTGTGTGTTGCTACTGCTGGTGCCACCGTCCGTCATGCTGTTGGCATTTTTCTGTTCCTGTGTAGTCTGGAGATCCCGAAGAACCTGCTGGAGCTTGGCCGTCTCGTTTGTTTCGTACAACAATTGTCCGTATTTGAGATTGGTCTTGAACCAGAGACGCTCGTTGGGGCAAGACCCCGTCGAAGGATGAAAGATTTTCAGCGTCGAATCGTAGACGGAAAGCGCAAGCTTTTGCGGATCCATCGCACTGGTAACGACACCCCGCATGCTGTTTCCCTGCAGAAGGCTCGCTACGCGTTCGAGCATCCCGTTGATGCCCTTCTCTACGGCATTGGGACTAATGTTGCCCTCGGTGATGCATTCCAAGAGTCGCGCGTAGACTGCCAGCATGCTCTCCGTAGTTCCCGTTCGCAGTTGCAGCTTCACCAGCTGTTTGATGCTTTTGAAAGACCACTGTCCGTATTTCTTTCCATCGCTGTTGGAAAGTTCTTCCATTTCTTGGACAATGACCTGTTCAAAGGCATCGGCCGCTTCCTGCAGATCCGTTTCCCGAAGGCCCTTGGCGTTATAATAAGCATTTTCTAAGAGACAAAGTTGTGAGATGATTGAGAATATCGACACGTGCATCAATTCGAAAACAATACACATTCTATTCCGAAAGTCTTACCTAATGCGACTTCTCCATCTTCGGGTTCTTCTTCTTCGTCCGTGTATTGGAAGCCTCCCTCATCCATATCATCGTCATCATATTCGTACTCATATGATTCTTCGTCCGACATGGTTTCTGTTTTATTTCGTTCTTGAAAGCCTAGAGATAAAATCAAGTATAAAGGTTGTGATAGTTGTAAGGTCGAAGAGATCTATCCTTTAGTGATGTTGTTGTTGATTAGGAACTGCTCCGCTTGAAACGAAAGGGGAGATGGTTGAAATTTTCAAGCAACAGGAATTGATTCCAAGACAGATCTGGCTTCTCTCTTTTGACTCTTCTTGTCGATGTTATCGCGTTGAGTTGTGCGATGGATCCACCGCTTTGTCGCAGGACTAAATCAGAATTCCATTATGATTGATTGATTCATTCGATTAAAAATATTGTGTAAGAATTTATATACCAATAAAAATCGCGCCTAGATGGGAACGACCATACCAGCATGACAGCACCGCTTCCCGTCTGCTCAGCGAAGTTAAGCATGCTCGGGCTCGGTTAGTACTACGGTGGGGGACCACGTTGGAATCCCGAGTGTTGTTCTCTTTTTGATTTTACAAAACAGTTTTACACAAGCATCCATAAAAATCCACAACTTGTAACAGATTGCACTATTGATTATTTCTATCTAAATTTTACTGATTCACAAAGCTGTACGTAGGTAAATAATAGTACATTATCTTTTAAGTTATCTAGTAATTTGAGAATAACAAAGAGCCATTTCGACTTGCAATTCCGGACTGTTTCCTGGTGACGTGCTTTTTGCATTCCGAATTATGTACAGTTTCTACCAGAAAGCACACCATCCAGATGAACAGTTGGCTCAGGTTCTCCACCGAGGTTGCTTGGACCGTCAATCTTTGGACCTGATCCACCACATCCAAGGCTTCGCCACTCTCGGCACGGTCTTCAAAGTCTGTTCCGTTCAGTTTTTCTTGGATTCGGCGAATGATTTTGAGTGCCTTTTCGTTCAAGGCCTCCTCGGCGGCATTTCCCTCCGAGCCATCCAGTATGCTCAGCAATTCGCGTTGTCGCATGCTGCGTTCGACCATTCGTGAACGGGCAATCGGAATGCGTGTTCGAGGATGCCACTTGGCTGCTTCTGCCATCGCCTCCCGTGACGCTCTCGATGCGTTCGTCGGCTCCCAGATTGGCAGCCCAGGTTTGAATATTGGAATACATTTGAAGCGATCGAGCACGAGTTGCGCTCATTGGGAATTCCTTTCCTCCTCCTCTCCTCGCAGAAATAGAGGGTATTTGGTGACGGCAGGCCATGCGATAACACCAGGTCGTCCTTCTCTTCTTCGTCCTCGTCTTCGTCGCCTTCGGTAATGGGCAGGACGCCGGATCGAATGCCGACATCGATTGGGACACCCACATCTACATCTAAATCACCATTTTCACCATCGTGCGCCGAAGGCATCAAAGACTCTGCTAGTCTGTCGTCGTCTGCGGTAGGATTTGTGGGATCTGCAGTTTCGTTGTTGTCGTTGGAAAGATCTACCAAACGCCAGCTAATGAGGGGATCGTACAAAAAGGCCTGCAGCATGGCTACCAAGGAATCTCGATTCTCTCTCAAGACAGTCATTGTTCGCTCACATGTACTTCGATAGCTCCCTTCGATTCCACTCACTTCCATCGCTTTAATGAGCATGCGAGTAAGACGGAAGGGTACCTTTTCGGGATATTTATCTCGATTCATTGCAACCTCAAAACAGTCACCGAAATCAATGTGTAAAACTCGACCACTAAGCTTGTCAAGCATAAGATTTGACGGGTGCCTATCTCCAAGACCAAGAATATAACCAACCATTGACATGACGGCCAAACTTCTAGTATATCTTGTTCGACGTTCCAACCACTCTTCGCTGTTTGTACTCTTCAGCCATAAAATTTCGTACAGATCATTTCCTTTCCCTGTAGTCTTCTTCAATGCTTCTGTGAAAACTTCAACTTTTTGCATTACTGTCAGTTGATCATAATCGGGAGCAATTCTCAGCATTTCCCTGTGTTCTAGATTCAGCGGTATCTTTTTCGTTTGCCGATAATCTAGGATAAGCAAGTGCAGTGTATCCGTATGAGGAACCCACCCTACCAGACCACAATTATGGGAAAGAGGGGAAATTGCATAGCGTTGGATTCTCAGATCGTGTTTTTTCGTTTGGCGATCTCTTTCCAAAAGGGCATTCACAAGACCGAACAATTGCATGACACGCTCGTCCTGACGTAAATCTTCGTGGCCTTTCAGCAAAAATACATAATCTTGTCCATCGCTTCCTCTCAAAGTTATCTTCCTCGGCCTTTGCTTGCTTGTAATGACCTGAACACTCGGAATGAATTTTTCGATCTTCACGTAACTTCCATCCACTCTGTATGAGCCAGGAACTCCGAGTTCAAGACTTCGCGCTTTGCTCAAAGCGGGAGAACAATCCAAAAGCTCTAGTTTTGTAAGTGCCGGCAATTGTTTATTGATTCGACGAAATACCGTGTAGTAGATGTCCCATGCCTTGTTCATGGCGGTCTCGGCCTTTTCATTCTGTCGTATGTGACGTCCAGAAGGACCGTAGCCATTGGATGAATTCGGACCAGTTGGAATGGTATCACCACCTTCTGAAATTAGTCTCACGTAATCTTTGATGTGTTGATGAGCTTGCGCCAGGTCAGAGCCGAAGCTATTGATAAATTCACTTTCACGACGGGTATCAGCGCCTTTTTCTATTTTCTCGTGTAAAGGTAGGAGTAGATCAAGCATTCCGGAAACATTGCCTTCTCCGAAATAAAGACGTGAAGCTTCTTCGAGACCCTCATGCCAAGTCTCCAACCACAGAATTGCAACCCTGATCAATTCTGATGACACCATGAGTGCTTCTTCTACTAACGCACTGGAATGAGATCTCAGCGAGTTCATAAGACTCTCAGCTGAACTCTTTCTTTCAGCCACTGGACTTTTCAAGAGCACTGAAAGTGGGTACATTAAAGCCTGAGGGTGTTTTTCGCCAAGTCGCATTAGTAAAGGATGGAGGACTGATCGAATCGAGGGATTATTCAGGTGAATACGCGCCAATAGTTGCGGTAAGACCCCGAGCCAAGTTTCAATTGGAACTGATTCGACGCATTGATTAATGACGAATGCGATTTCGGGTTGTTCACCGTACTGGAAGAGACATGTTAAAAAGTTGAGCATGTCCTGTTGTACTGAAGCACTCCAGCGTTTGGTTCCTAAGCTTATTGCGTTTACAAATGATTTCATGGCTGTAATCACGTGGTTCTTTTGCGATGAAGTTGCACCAGCAGTCTGCTGATGCAATCCATTTCCTTCATCTGTTTCGTTCAGCTGCTCAGCAATTCTGAAGTTCAAAAGTGCCCAATTATGCCATGATTTGTATCCACCATTCATTATTGTTGCGCGTTTGAACTCGGATAAAACTTCAACCTGTAGGGTATCTGGTATGTACGAGTTTGGCGCTGTAGTTTCTTCAATTTTCCATTCTCCTAACTCAAGCCAGCATGCTGATCTTAGTGACTGCTCGCCGATCGACTCGCAGTGGGATGTTAAATCAACCACGTCACAAAGTTTGCCTAATCGATGAAGGGCTTCACTACGACGATCTGTCAGCCATAAGTGCTTCACGTATGCAAAATAAAGCTTGTGTTGGATGGTCAACCTTCACCATGACAGTTTGCAAAACAAATAGTGAGCGCGACGAAGATGAAAGGAAAAATTCAATTAATAGCGTCGTTCAACTTACCGTTCAAGCCCTCCTGCTTCTTCGACCAACTGTCGACTCCATTGGTAGTGAACGTCGGAGTAATTTGGTAGATACGCATAGTTGCTATCATTTGCAACAAGATTGTCAATGATCCGTGGAATTGGAATCGTTTGCAAGGCGCTATCCAGTTCTGTCCTCAGGCCTAGATTCTCTGCCAACCCAAAACCAAAAACGGCACCATTGAGATTCACACCAAGTTTTTCAAGTGGGGCAAGAAGGACACGTTCCGCTAATTTAAAACGTTGCGCTTGTCGAGAAAGTTCGCTTAACGTCAAGGTTGCATCCACTTCATCTTCGGGGCCAAGAATCAAAGATCTAACAGCCATAATCGAATTGTGAACTTCGGCATCGACACGGCAACCAGCTAATCGATCTCTCCAAACGGAAAGAAGTCTCTCGCGAGCCTCGTTTGAGTTCGGTCTATTCGCAGGATGACGATGAGCACCTCCTTGCGATCCTTTCTCGATCTTTTTGTATTCAATAATTTCTTCCATTTCGGCCAGAGTTTGAGCACTGACAATACTCGGATATGCCCTATTATATGACTCTGCCATTAATGCTGTAAAACGACCGTCCATCGCTTTCCTTGCTGCGTCAATGGCTTCAGCAGCCATATGCCATTCTTCTCTGTGAACGTGTAATACCGCAGAATAGAACGCCCCGTCGAAATCAACTCTTGGTATATTTCCGTCACGTGGGCCAGTAACTGTCGAAGGACCAGCGGCTCCCGGTACTTGATTCCCCTGTCCGTGAACTAATTCAGACGAATACTTTCTCAAGATCATCCCAACGTCCTAGTCTCCAAGCAGCTTTTGCGCACATTTTCAGGGCTTTTTTCTGCTCCACAGGGAACAGTTTACTAGATTGTGATGCTGCCGAAGTATCTTGAGCTTCATTTTGAAACGCAGTTCCAGCACCAATAATCCCCCAATTTTCATCTGCCAGCTCTAGGACCCTTTTCCATTCACCGCTCGAACTCAAGCATCTCATACATCCTAAAGCTGCATCAAAATCATTGGGATTTCTCATCAATTTCTCTTCGTAAACTTCCAACGCATCTGTCCAAGAGCCAAGTTTTGCGAGCCAGCGCTCCCTATTCTCCGCTAGATCCAAAGAATTGGTGTAATCATTCCGTCTATCTTCTGTTGTCCAAACAACACTATAAAACATTTCATGAGCGTTCTGTTGACGTGGGAGACCGGTTGAAGTGAATGTTCCGATAGACATATCATCATTCATTTGTTGTTCCTCAAACCTCATTGTCGCAGATTTCAAAACACCTAGCGCGGCCTCTTGAAGATCCAATTTTCTGTTGATACTGATGAGTGCTTCCACACAGGAACTTGAATCATTCATACCATGTTCGCGCTCTTTGTAGTGAAGGGCTTTAGCGTAAGCCCTACATTTCAAAGCAAGTTCCGCTAAAATTGGAATATCAATGGGAAGACCTCCAGAAGGATCGTGCTCCATGAATTCAGCCAAGTTCAAGAGAGCCTGCAAAATTTCAGGTGAAATATCAGCAACGAATGCTGCCTCAAGTGCATGGACAAGATTCACCCTATAAGGTTCGCTCAATTCTTTCCAACAGCTGACAAATGCCGCGCTGAATAGTTCCCGGGACAACGGCTGGTATGCATGGGCGAGACTTGCTGATGCTCGTAGAGCGGGTGAAGGAGCCTCGCGTAGCAGCTGGATACCTAGACGGCGCATCCATTCGTCCCAGTCGTCTCTCGAGGCACATTGCGATACATCCCATGCCCGTTGCAACTGTGCCTGGTTGATTTTTGATTTGCTTTGTTGATTCAATGACTGTTGGTACATAGTTGTAACGAGATCAAAATCACTCGCGTTATCCAAGTGCGTGGTGATACCAAGGTTATCAGACAAAATCTGTTGATCCGAGAGTGCTATGGAATCTCGTCTTGGAGGTGCACGATGTGTTTCGGTGATGTATGGATCCATGTAACTTCTCTGTAAAGAAGGATTCTCTAGTTCGTCTATAATCCCGTCGTAATGCTCCAGAGCTGTCATATTCTGAGCGGTGGCATGAAAGCTTGGTGACTTGTCTTGGTTCTCGTTGTCAACAGCGTTGTAACCAATGATTTCCTGCCATTCCATGATGGCAATTCTGACGACACTATGATAAAGTTGCATCCACGTCTTCACTCCAAGTTGCCTTGCGCACACACAAATAGTGTCAACAACAGCCAAGCCAACTGCTTTGCTTGATGTACATTTGTCTCGTAATAATCTAATCAACGGTTGAACAATCCGTGCAGATAAATTACCGGCAAAAGAATTTTTCTCGCCCCAATAAGGTGTCGTAAGCTTATTTGAGTTGCTAGTCCCCTCGCATTCCAGTAGAACTGCAGTCGTCTGCAACATCAGAACACCCAGATTTTCAATATCTGTGTGTGTCACCAAGTTATTGTTGTTTCCCATGTTATCGGACACCAAAGGTAGCAGGGAGTCAGATAGTTTCAAAAGCGCAGGCACAAGAATATGCAAGTAATCGCCGAGGACCCCCTTCAGACTTCGTATGCTACCAAGAATCAATCCTAATCGTTCTGTTTCTTGAAGATCTCGTCTGTGATACGTTGGTAGATCAATCGAAACCCATTCAGTAATCTGGATTTCATCAAGGCTTTTCAGGAACAGTCGCATTAGTCTAGGAACAAAGAATTTGAACTCATCAGGGACACCTGCCGCGATATGAGAGATCAAGCTGAAAATTGTAGAAAGATGCCTTGACGTCCAGAAATTCTCAACGATATCAAAAATGTCGGCAACATATGGTCGCAAATGCTCTCGCACTATACCACTTAGAGTTGCAACTTGCTTCAATAAAGATTCCCGAAGGTTTGTAGGTCCACAGGTTCTGATCGTAACCAAAACATGCGGGACAACCTGGTTCAAAAAAGGGACACAGCGAAGTCCAAGAGACTTAAAGATAAACATTATAGCTTGCATCACCATTCCATGATGAACAGCTAAAGATGGATCTGTGAAGACACGCATCAATGCTTGTATTGTTACCGTTGGATAGAATTCATCATCAGCAGGAGTCATTCGACGCGCTGGCGTGTGACTCGAAACGGGTTGAGCAACCATCGCATATTGCTCATACATCGACAGATGAGCGGGGAGGTCATCATCTGAGCCGTTCATATTTTTAAACGAATCGGCCGAAGCCACCGCAATCTTCTTGCCTGGAGCATAGGATGATGCAATTTTATTCAAATTCTTCGAAGCAGAAAGGCGTGTACTTCCACGCCCAATGGCTTGGCCACTTTTAAGACTCGACAGAGATTTACCCAGAGAATTTCTGGTTAGATCACTTGACCCGGGATCTGAAACACTGGAAGTTACGTTATTTTCATCTTGCACGATGAAATAAGCACCACCAACGGCACCGCCTTTCCTTGCCTGCGGAGACACTACACTATACAAGTCAGGATCAAGTGCTCCAAGAACACCTAGCGTTCGAATCACTTCCCTTCGCAGTGACCATGGGGCTCTCTTTGTTCCAGGAAGGATATCTGTGGCTTGCGATAAAAGTTTAGGATAGTCAATATATGGCTGGATGACATACCCAGTAGATCCAGCGATATGAGCAAGAGTCCTTAAGCTTGCTCTCTGCTTGCTGGCACTACTTTGATCTTGTAAAGTATCAAGAATGTTTGGAACAACCTCATTAACCCAGGGTTGCAACGCTGCCCCTGCTGTCTTTGCCAATTCTCCTAGTGCTTCCATGGCAGCAGAAGCTAGTCTGGGGGTCTTGCCGTTCAGTGGTAGTGTTTCTATCATCGCTGGAAGAACAGGGTGAATCAACCGTCGGAGCGAATTGCATCTTAAAAACACGACCAGCAGTCGGGTTGCCTCTTCCCGACCTCGACCTGCGTCAACTCCACACCGGAGTTCAACAATTACTTCCATAAGAAATTTTCTCATAGCAGGCAATATAAGCGAAGGGTTCAGCGACGCCAGTCTACCCAGCAAACTGACTCCAGCTGCTCGAGTAGCTAAAACTTCATCTTGAAGTAAGAGAAGCAGGCGCTGTAATGAGTCAACCTGGCATAAAAATGGATCGTACCGTGAATCCAGTGCCCTGACAACGCATAACCGGACAACTGGAGACGGATCAGACACAGCAACCCGCAGTAACATATCCAGCACATTTTCAACGATCATAAAAGACTGACTCCAAAGTCTTTTTTTGTGTAAAATGGCAGGGGGTACAAGCAGTACGCAGCACGTCAGCGCTGCTGCTCTTCGCACCTCGCTCGAAGGGTGTGACAAATATGGTGCAGCAACATTCTGCACGAAGGGAAGAATTGGAACAACAGAATCAAAAGTTGTTACTCTACCCATATGGTCACCAAAAGTTCCGAGAGTCTGGAGACTCAACACAAGAGCTTTGACGACCGCGGGATTGTTGGACATATTGATGCGGATTATCGGATCATCTTTTTCTTCCTTTGTTGACATCGGAGGCCTACCATCTACTAGTATTATCCTGGGTTGCTTCTTGAAGGTTCCATCCGACTTCGGCTGAATGAATAGAAGAGGATCACATAAGACTCTCGCAGATTTAATGCCAGCAAGACAGATGGATACTTCCTGAAAGAGCCTGTCTTCAATGATGCTTTGTTGTTCAGGAACACATTGTGCAATCGCATGAAGGCACTGAATTAGATCGTTACTCAAACCTGCACCAAACATATCGTCAATTAATCCCGAAATGTATGGCTGGGCAATGTCTCCGAGAGCATTTATTAGATCTGCAGCGCAATGAAATGCAGCTATATGTATTGCTGTGGACTTTCGTGAAGATGAAGTCGAGCGATACTTCAAACCCTTGCTGACTAGTTCGAATATTTCGTCGAGTTTCCGGTGAATTGTTCCTGTTTCGCAGAGTTCAACTAGGTGTTGTTCTCCTGGGTGTTCTGGATCGTCGGTTATCTTCATTGTAGGCGCGTTTACACCTCCCATTACATCTCCAGTGATCGGATCGACCAAGGCTAAAACCAAGAGACCGATCGAATTGTATGCTGAAGGGCGAATGTCAACTCCTATTCGAGGAGGCGGCACAGTCGTGGCGGTTGCTAGAAGAAATTCCAAACTTTGATCCAAAAACCGACGAGCGAAAATGCTTGGACATCGTTGGGCCAACCGGGGGAGCAACCTCACAAGTTCCAATCTTATAAGGACCTTTTCATGATTCATAAATTCCATGACCTTGGTACAAACTTCATCGTACCGCGGGAGCATGAAATCACGCGTGTGAGCAATCATTGTCGCAACAACAAGCAGGGACCCATGTTGAGATGTTTCTACCTTGGAAGTAACCGCAGGATTCGCCCATTTATTTTTGGGATTTTGTAAATTCAATCCCTCCATAATGGAAAAATGAACCTGACAGAGCAACCCAGTAAGTGACAGATGTTTCCTTTCCATCAAGATCTTGAGGCATTGGGAGAGTGCATCAGCAGCACAAGCTCGTACAATGGGCTGTGGATCTCGAACTGCTTGGAAGATATAATCTAGAAATTCGTTTGATCCTCCTTGCCCTAACGTTGACTGCGAAGTTTTTGAATAGAAAGCCGTAGGGGCATGAATCGCAAATTCTTTGAGCGCAAGTGTAGCAGCTAGCCTGTAACGATTTTCAGAAAGGGAAATGGACGATATAAAACAAAAGCAAGTGTAAGATTTGGATATTTCGCATCGACTGAGAATTAGAACTCTTGTTTCTAAATGAAAATTTCAGGCAATGCATCATTTCTAACGTACCGTCGATCGGAACGATCTGTTCGAAGCCATTCCAATGCTCGTGTCACTTCTGATTCCACAAAGTCTACATTGGCCGTCCGTGTTGCCATGTGCCCAAGAGCTTTGGACACGGCCGACAAAAATTCATAGTTGCCTCTCGCCGATCTCAACCCACCACTCAGCGTATTTGCGAATTTGATGGCCTTTCGTTCCTCGTCTGCACTGGGAGCATCTATCAGCGCATCCAAGGCGGCTAATCCCGCCATTCGTCGATCCATGTTATCCTTCGAATGTACCAGAGCAAAGACGCTCGTAAATGTTTTGCTCTCCACTCTCCCGTAATCTTCGAGAGGACATCTCGTGTGCACAAATCCACAATAACGATGCCAATTCTGTCGCTGCTACATGGTTGGATCGATCACGCATCAAACTGGCCTTGTAATCCGAAGTAGTGGAGCCGGAACTAGTCGAAGGAGTACCCGCGGTGTTATTCCCGTTCATTCCTGCGCCATTATCTCCCGCACTTTTGTTGTTCATGGGATGGAAATGGTGTTGAAAGGGGGTTGAAGACAAGACCGTGCTCAATATATTATTCGACGCCGAGGTTCCCGCAACATTCATATCTGTAGAAGAAGACGATATTATTCGCAATTGTGGGGTCACCTGCAAAAGTTCCTCGGCATGTTTTGGTGGAGGAGCACTCAACCAAGGATTTAATATCGATTTTCGTCTATGTGCGGTTGGATTGGTATTGGTGTCCTGAACGTTAGCAGGAAGTTTACCGCCATTCAAACGAGGATCTTTGCTGTCTGCATGCTGTGATTTTGGCGCAGAGTTTTCTTGCTGTTGGTTTTGCTGCGGAGCTGCTGAATTCGCAGCCTTTGAATCGTGATTGCCAAAAGCAGACAACAACGACGGTCGGATAGGAAGCATAGTCGATGGGCGATCGTTGCCACCAAAGTTCACGGTGACACTGTCGTCGGCAACCTCGGATGAACCCCATGGATCACTCCTTGAATCCAGTGCCAATTGTGGGCCACCAGATGCTGCCGATGCTACTACATTTTTTCGTTTCAACTCCTGTATTATTTCGTTCAACGGGCTCAGGTTGGGATTGGAAGATCGATCGTCGTTGATCTCGGGAAAGTATCTCGACGCGTCGTTGTTGCCTCGGAAGTTTCCATTGTAATTCGAATCTACAGTGCCTACTTGGAAACTCATTGTAGTTCGTCTTATCTTGGGACTTTCCCTTCTACTTTTTCAAGTACACGTTGTGTAGAATTTCGAAATTTTGTTGTCTATGGTGATTGTTCGACTTATTGGTTTTGAAGGTGTTGTCTTCCATCACTTGCGCCAACTGTTCCCGAACTCTAGATACTCATAAGATGGTGCGACTTCATCCAGCTTAATTGCAAAGCTTCCAATCAGTTTGATGCAATAGGTATGTATGTCTCGGATGTGGGGATTTGTGCATTCGAAAGAAGATGATTTTTCCTTCTGCCCATCACTGTGCCATTTAATTCACCGATCGAGCGTGAGTTGTTAGTAGACCCGCGCAACTTCACAAAAGCACGGCAAATCAGCGATGGATCGTCGAGATGATGGCAAGATCACAAAAAAAATCCTTGACAAAGGGGGCAGAAAAAAGGGGTGTCATCACTAAGGTAGCACTTGTATGTATCAACGGTATGATACCCTGAACGGAATTTTTTCACATGATGTCATAATCTACTAGTGCCTCGAACAAACGCACAACCCACACGCCCCACACCCCATCCGACCCACAAAACGATAAATTCTCAAAAATCGCGCGCACCTAAATAACACGGAGTTTTACACACAAATTGGAAAAATATGCAATTGAATGGTCGTTTTCGACCATGGCGCAACTTTGATCAGAAGAAGAGGAAGCAAGTCTCAAGGATGGGCTGGAAATGTGTTCTCTTCAACTAAATGACGAGTGACAATACTCCAACACGAAACAACCAAAGCGCAATAGTAGGGGAGAGATGGTTGCAGGCGATCAGAACAAGAGGAGAGGGCGAGGATATCGCCAAGCTTGCCAAGCCAAATCTACGTGGTATTGCCCAACTTGTGCGCCCTTGACACGCCCCTTGACCGAGCAAAGAAAGCTTGGTACTATCATGACAAAACCAAGTGTATTAGATTCCACAAAGAGATGGCTGAAACAGAATTCTTCGAAGATAAAGAAAATCGTCGTCGATAACGAGTTCGAGACCGAATTCCCCTGTTGGCAGTAAAACACGCATAACTCGAGTTTCAGTGGGTCCCTGAATCGATGCCTAGTATGAATATTTACAGTAATTATAGCGCTACAGTGTGGCATCGATAAAAATACTAAGTGAAGTGTACTTTGTGGTTCGGATCTGATCAAAGTTGCACCATGGTCGAAAACAACCATTCAATTGCATATTTTTCCAATTTGTGTGTAAAACTCCGTGTTATTTAGGTGCGCGCGATTTTTGAGAATTTATCGTTTTGTGGGTCGGATGGGGTGTGGGGCGTGTGGGGTTTTGTGGGGCGTGTGGGGCGTTCTGTCAGAGGCACTAGATTGTTCCGACAAAGCTACAGTACAAGTCACTTGAAAAGATCCCGATATTTTTGTACTATTTTTATTTCATTGTAGAGTGCTCTATAAGTTTTCTGTACTTGATGCTCGTTGTAGCTACCCTCGAATCTATAGGGACGAATCTTTGATAACTTGCTTGAAAGAATAGGGAACAAATCGTATTCCGTCACCCTTGTAGAACTTGCTCTGAAACTCAACCCAATGAAGACGAAGTGCGTGAAGATAACATTCCAAGACGTCCATCATTAACAAGACGCCAAATGTTACCCCCGCAAATAGTCCGAATCCAAAGAAGCAATAGATAAATGAATCCATGTTCAGGGTTTCCAGCATACATTTTTCCCAAAAGACCGTCGCAAGCTCCGAGTGAGCTAGAGAAAGAGCCCAAAGACGAAGGTACGATGCGGTATTGGAGACCATACCAAGAGTGAATTCGATTGTTTCGATACCTTGGTGAATAATGACCTCCGAGAAGTTGTGTTCTTCTTCTTCGCCGTGGCCATGACCACCATGACCATGATTGGTGTGTTCGTCCGTGTACAGCGGAAGTTCCTCGACGTGGTGCGTAATAGGCGTATGGGTTTGTTGCTTCATAACCATTGGCTTTGCAAGTAACAAAACAGGAATCGAACCAACGGCAAACAGAAGGAGGACCTTCTGAACAAACGCCTGTCCCATGTACATGGGCTCATCCACCGTGCCCGGAGCAAGGACAATATTGATGAGGGTGGTGATCAATACTGGTGGCTGGCAACCGTCACCAGAACCACCATAATCCAAATAACACTTGTCTGCAGTAGTAGCGCCATCGAAACAGACGACACCGTATGGTGTACAGTAGCCATTTCCAATTCCCGTGGTATCCGTGCACATTGTCCAATCACTTTGCCATTCGTCGCCATACGGGTCAAAACATGTGGCGGCAAGCATGCGGTCTTCCCAGTTGATAGTCCATTTCATGATGATCAGAATGGGCATGTAAATGAAAAGGGTGGCAAAGACAACCATCGGAAACACTTCAAAGTAAAGATCGAGCTTTTCTCCGAAATGAATAGCATTCAGACCCTTTATACATGTTCCCAGAAACATTTGGCAAATACCAAAGATCACACTCATTTTCATCTTGAACGAGTTGAAAAACAAAAGCTCGTTCGAGGTTACGTGCCAAACCGGATCTAGGCCAAACGGATACACGGATTCGTTGGAACCATATTCGGCAATCGAAGTTGCCTTTGCCCCTTCGTCCACTGTTCCGTATTCTTGGTTTTCGAAAATCCAGCGGCTCCCAAACAGGTTCAGACCCAAGGAAAAACAATCGTTATAGATCAAACCAGCGTAGACCGCATAAAATCCCATAAACATGAACATGTAACGCATAGCGTGTACTGCCTCCACTTCTTGACCCTGGCCCTTCAAATTTTGTTCCGTCTTCTTTTCGTTCCAGCACATGAAACATCCTGCCAAGAATAAAAACATACCGTGTCCAACGTCACCGTACATTACCCCAAAGAGGAACGGGAAAGTAGCTGCCGTGAACAATGCAGGATTTCCCTCTCTATAACGGGGGATACCATACGTGTTGACAAACTCTTGGTATGCATACGTGAACTTGTTTGTCACAAAGTGGGTTGGAGGAGTTGGCCAGGGTTGAGGGACGTGATCGACGTGGCTCGGCATTCCCATGTCCATGTTGGAGTGAGCCGTTTCGACGACCGCTCGGAGTTCGTTCAAATTCTCGGTGGGAACCCATCCCTCTCCGCGAAGCATGCCGGCAACATCTGCCTTGAACATGTTGAGTGTGTGATAAATCGCCTTTTCGCGAAGGACAATCCACGACCATCGTTCTCGATGCCGCGCAATTTTGCAACAGAGTCGGTAACGCATGTCTTGGTTTTTCAAAAGAATTGTTCTCGAGTCCACAAGGTCTTGAGAATTTTCCGCCAGCATGCTATCGACCGAAGTGTCGTCGTCCATATCGGGAATGGTGTAACGGTGGGCCTGGAATGCTCCGCAAATCTTCTTGAGCTTGGCTTCGATAGCCTGCGACTTGTAGAAGACTATGAATACCGACTTTTCTAAGAGTTGTCCGGTGGTGGGGTCGGTGATTGGCTGCTGGATGGGTGCAAATCTCACGTAGCAGTTTCCACGAGTCGTACGAAAGACCATTCGTTCGAAACGAACGCTCTCTTCGGTGGAAATCACACCGGTAATAAACGAAAATCGCATGTCCAGATCGGGGCGGGGATCCACATTGTCCAATAGACTGTTTCGTTCGGCCGATCGGCCACCCCGGCGTTCCGAACTCGCAAGGCGTGGGGCATCGGTCATGAAAAAATAACGTGCCTTTTCGTAAACTTCCTGCAGTTCGACTTTTTCGTTGTATTCCACGGTAAGCTTTTCGCTGTACGAATTGAGTTCCTTTAACTGTGACTCGTAGCCTTCGAGCTCGGCCTCTAGAGTTTCCAAAAGCTTTCCGTTCGAAGCCTCTCCGGTGGTCGATATATGATGATCGCTCTCCAGAAATTGATCGATTGTTCCTGCCGAGTCACTCTCCAATTCAAACTTTTCAACCTCTGTTTTGAAATAACGAAGCTTTCGCTCCAATTCGTCGCACCGTTTGACGTACGAAACATATCGACGCTGGAAAGGTGTCAAGTCGGGGTTCAGCTGAAAATACAAAGAAGAAGAAAAAAGGAAATGAGTCGTACTTCAAGGAAAATAGAAAAAGGGTCACGAAGCGCCGACGGAAGAAACATGTGATGCGAATTCCGTGCCAGAGACCACCGCACCATGCTAAATCAATATTCAATAGACGTACATCGGTAAACTGAATGACTCCAAGCTTCCCCAGGTCTGCTAATGTGTCGTGAGAAGCATCTTCGTTAATAATGATGGAGATATACTCCATCGGTTCGGACCGGAACCATTTTGCCATGATGAATTCTGTTTTCGAATTCTTTCGTCAACGTTATATTCTGTCGATCTGATTCTCTGTTCTATCTTTGTATTTGTATTATTTGATTGATTCTGTTGTGGTTGTTGGCAATTAATGTCTTTTATGAATTCAATTGACAACCATGGTCTTGTTGATGTGCAATAATAAAGACTGCCTCCAGAGGTGTGACCCGCACCACTTTCTAATTTCGGCCCGTTGATTTTGAGTCTTGTTCCAGAACACTCCAGAGTGAGTGACCTTGGGATTGTGCGAACGTGTTTCGGAGTTTTGAAGGTCCAGCGTGTGTGCGTGGGCAAAAATGTCCCGGCAAATTTTCGGAAGTTGGTCATAGTAATCTATCATATGTATACTATGTATGAATCACAGTTTTCTACGGGGATAGGTCGGAGCTATCAGTTATGCTATTCTTCATATATACATATCATATCTATCGTAGTGATATGACGTTCGATGACGTCAGTCATCGTCCAATCGACATTGGACAACACAGGTTGTTGGTATGAAAAATGCTATCTGGACGTTAAACCTTTGCCATGTATGTGTTGGAGTGTTGACGCTCGGGTTCTTAGTACCGTTAATGATGCCGTCGTCTGCATGGTCGGTCGTCGTCACGCGTAAGTCCAATTTCAAAGATCGGTTTCAATAATGCACCAGCGAGCGCGAGAAAGTGAAATAAATCGCTCTTGAATTTTGGTAACATCCTCCAATTCACCATAAAACGGAATTCAATTACTAGTACAGTAGTAGTCTACTCTAGAATATACAAAGATGGTCCAACTTCTCGCTAACGCAATGATCCTTTTGGCTGCTACCACTCGGTTGTCGTCGGCCTTTGTCCCCCGGGCCAAGTCCTTCAGCCGTGTCATGACAAAGGTCGCCGCCAGCGACAATGACTTTGATGATTTTTCTTCCAAGGTCGCTTTCATGTTCCCCGGACAGGGTGCCCAATCTGTTGGTATGTGCAGCGAGGTCGTCAACGATGTCCCTGCCGCCAAGGCCCTCTTTGACGAAGCCAGTGAAATCCTTGGATACGATTTGTTGGAAGTCTGCACCGAAGGTCCCAAGGAAAAGCTCGATTCCACCGTTGTCTCGCAGCCTGCCATCTTTGTTGCTAGCATGGCCGCCGTCGAAAAGTTGAAGCAAGAATCCGGCGAAGAAGCCATCGAGGAAGCTACCTGCGCGATGGGACTCTCCTTGGGTGAATACTCGGCTTTGTGCTTTGCCGGAGCTATTTCCTTTGCCGATGGTGTGAAAATCACCAAGGCTCGTGGAGAAGCCATGCAAGCCGCCTCCGATGCCGTCGACACCGGTATGGTTTCCGTCATTGGACTTGACAGCGCTAAGGTTACGGAGCTTTGCGAGGCCGCCAGCGAAAAGTCCGGCGAAAAGGTTCAGATTGCCAACTTTTTGTGCAAGGGTAACTACGCCGTCAGTGGAGCCAGTGCCGCCTGCGACACTGTTGCCGAGATTGCCAAGCCCGACTTCAAGGCGCGAATGACTGTCAAATTGGCCGTTGCTGGAGCTTTCCACACTGGTAAGAAAAATTGATCGCGTCTGAAAATCTGATGTTTATCTGTCGTTGGTCGAAATGAAGTGATTTTCGTCACAATTTGCGTCGCAAATGAAATTCTAACTCTCTTGTCGTATCTTTTCCGATCTCAAAAATCTAATTCAATACGTAGATTTCATGGCCCCTGCCGTTTCTGCGTTGGAGAGCGTCTTGGAGGAAGTCGAAATCAAGAAGCCCCGCATTCCTGTCATCAGCAACGTCGATGCCAAGCCCCATTCCGACCCCGAAGTCATCAAGAAATTGTTGGCCACCCAAGTCACATCTCCTGTCTTGTGGGAAAACACAATGGACTTGATGCTTGAGTCTGGCTTCGAAAAGGCCTACGAGGTTGGCCCCGGAAAGGTCACAAGTGGAATCCTTAAGCGATTTTCCAAGGCGGCCGAATGCACTAACGTTACTGTATAAACAAATATAGAAACATGTTGGAGCGCAACGTCTACGATAAAAATATATGAAAATGCTAACAACAACTGCTACTTAATAATGTTTTGTGAAAATGTTTCAAAAGTATTCACTTATATTTTCATGGGGCAATGTATCATTCGAACAGTACGAAATATGGCAATTCGATTTGCGTGGTGGTCGATACGAATTTTCGGTTGCGATATACTTCTACAATTTTAGAGCTCCTTCCCTGTCTTTCCTTTTCGTATCGCTACATTCGATGCTTCTCAGGGATGTAATTTGTTATGTCAAAACAGTATGATGTATGTCTGCATTGAACAAAGCAATTTGTAACGACGAATTATGTTATCATGGTTTGAAACGAAGGAGAGTGCCAAGTTCGGGTTGGCCTTCGATCAACGGATATCTAGATAAATTGCTATACAATTGTGTAGCACTCATTTATGTACAAATGCGTTTCATTTCGTTTATCGGGATATTGTTCCCATAAATCGATGGGAAACTACCTTTCGACGTCCATAAATTCACCAAACTGTCGTGATTTTCATTACCTACATTAATCTTGGCCACTTTGATACAGTAAACGAGAAGGATGAAGTTCGCACAAACTTCACGATTAAATTCCGCCAGTCATTGCCCAAAGAAGGCTCCCAGCAGTCTTCATAGTCGACTGCCGATTGCGAATCTTCAACGATGAATAGCAATACCCATCGATCTTGGTACTGGGCGAACTTCAAGTTCAAAGATTCTGCGATGTTCTAGAAGCATCTCTTTCTTCTAACTATTTCTTTCTCCTTCAATAATGCAGTCTTGGGGCAATTCGTTATTGCCATCTCGTCTTGTGTGGTTAAATTTGTGAGGAGGCATGATTTCGGTTTTTCGTGTTCCGATTCAAATTGATCGTGCCCTCAAGATCTTAAGTTTTAAGCGTAGAATCGTACTTCTCGTGTACTGAGCCATCTCTCTCTCTCTCATCCAAAAAGATGCCTACGTACTGTTTCAAGCGCGCATGCTTTTCTCAGAAATTTTCACGACTGCAAAGTCGGCTTCTCGCGGATGCTCAAATTTTTCTGGGCAATACTATTCTTTCTTGACATCTCATTTTTCCGAAACAAATCAATCACAGTTGGCCCATTCCAACCGGTAGTGGGAGTAGAATGTCGATCGACAACCTTCTCACAAGATCCGATTGTGGAACAGCGACACTTATCTATAGACAATTTCACGAATACCATAGCAAAAGCGGTGAAAATCGCACTCCGATCATGATTTCTACACTTGTCATTCGCGGTATGTTTCGATTTGAAAAAGCCGAGAGAAGACATTACAATTCAACCCGTGCCAAGAAAAGGAACTCACCAGTTATCATCATCAATCTAAATTATCAGTCCCGAGTTACCAATCCATTGAGTTTAAATCATGTCTTCCATTTCATTCACCAGAGGTACCGCATCGATAGTTGCCATGACAATTACATCGATCGCGATTGCATTGCTGTTCGGCGCCTAGTCGATTTGGCAACTTCCATTCCGTTTTCCTCCGGGCTCGAGGAAGAACGATAGCGATCTCATTCACCCACTTCCAGAAGCATCGAATGAACAAGTCGATGCAGCAAGTCAACATTCGTTGGTTGCTCTTCGATGACAACAGAAAGATCAACGACAACAGACTATTGCATGATACCATCGATTTTCAGCGCTTTCTCGAAATCTTGGAGTCTCGCGACGATCTCCAAGACAAAGAAAAGTTACAACTGTGTGTCGATTTCGTCCCCAACGAATGCGGCGGTGAAGTAAGCAAGTCCAAATCCAAAGGAAAGGGATCCAAAGGAGGAGGAAAAAGCAAAAGCAAGGGCGGAAGCGGAAAGAGTGGAACAGGCGGAAAAGGAAAGTCTTCCAAGGGGAAAGGGGGACAGCTCCAAGTCTTCGCATGGCAAGGCAAAGAGCGAATCGAAAGACGGGAAAGCAAGCAGCTCCAAGTCTTCGCATAGCAAAGGAAAGAGCGGATCGAAAGGTGGAAAAGAAAGGCAGCTCCTAAGTCGTCGCATAGCAAGGGAAAGAGCGGATCAAAAGGCGGAAAAGAAAGCAGTTCCAAATCGTCGCAAGGCAAGGGTGATACAAACTACGGGAAAGGGAGTAACTCGAATGCCTCCGATGGCATGGATAGCATTTCGAACGACGATCCCGGCTACTGGCAAGGGCAGGGGTAGCGGCAAGAGCGGCACGAAGAGTGGCAGCAAGAATCGTAGCAAGGGCAAGTTGGGGAAAAAGACGAAACCTTACGGACGTTTGTTGTACAATCGAGAGCTGCATTCAGACAACGAGCAGCTCGAAACATGTGTTGATCTCTTCTTCGATTGCTCAAACGACGAATCTGGTGACGATTGTCGAACAGAAAGAAATCAATGATTTGATCAAGGTACGTAATGAAAACAATTTGCCGCGCGTTCATCGATTCGCAACAATTCAAAGAAATTGACGAATTGATAATCTAACCTAAATGCCCTCTTCGTCGTTTACTTTTTTCAGGAACGTGAGAACGAATGTGCTTCCGAAACCTACTCCGCCTCCGACAAAGAAACCCAAGTCGACGAAGAAAATGAAGAAGATGAAGAAAACGAAGAAACCAACGACACGTCCAACTCGTACTCCAACGATGAGCCCTACTTTGGTTCCTACCAAAGAGCCTACTCGATTGCCAAGCGAACAACCTACTATAGCAAGTGGACCAGCAAGTGTCTCGCCTTCCGCAACAGTATCCACAGCAACTTCGGTCACCTATTCGGGAAGTCAAAGTGTCACATCCAGCGTGTCTCCAAGTGTCGCTGCCATCGGAAAGCCCAAGTTCTTCTCCCAAGTGGTTTCAATGCTGCTACACTACCACCTTCTTCCAGTACTTCCCCTTCCTGCCACTCCGTCTCGATCACCCAGCAGAAGCCCCTCTGTATCACCCAGTGATGTACCTACCGAAGCTCCTAGTGCAGCACCGAGTAACAGTTTTTCTCCGAGTATTGCGGGATCAGATATTCCGACAACCAGTCAAGCTCCGAGTGTCATTCCCAGCGCGTCACCCAGTGTCTCTCCTTCCGAATCACCCTCTACATCTCCGAGCGTTTCTCCATCGGACAGTCCGAGTGTCACACCTTCGACGAGTTTTCCTTCCGAAAGTCCTACTTCGTTACCCAGCGTCTCTCCGTCTGAAACTCCAAGTGTCTCTCCCTCCAGAAATCCGAGTGATTCACCGAGTGCCTCGCCGTCGGGAAGGCCTACAGGATTACCAAGTTTTTCTCCCTCGTCGATTCCATCTTCTATTCCAAGCGCTTTGCCCAGTGGATCTCCATCCTGACAGTCCCTTCGGAATCACCAAGTGCTTCTCCCTCTGGAAATCCTTCGGCGTCTCCCAGTACTTTTCCGTCTCGAAGTCCGTCCAATTTCCCCAGTGGAAGCCCTTCGGAATCTCCAAGCGATTCCCCAAGTTCATCTCCCAGTGAATCGCCTAGCGGAAGTTTCTATCCTAGTACTCCACCGTCGGATAGTCCCTACAGTAAGTTCGGCTCCTAGCGAAAGTCCTTCTCGATCTCCAAGTGATTCTCCGTCGGATATTCCTTCGGAATCTCCATCTGAAAGCCCGAGTCGATCTCCAAGTGATTCTCCTTCCGATAGTCCCAGTCGAGCTCCAAGTGATTCTCCGTCGGAAAGTCCAAGTCGTGGTCCTACTACTTCACCGTCGGATAGCCCGAGTCGAGTTCCAAGTGCTTCTCCGTCGAGCGAACCCAGCGGGTCACCATCGAGTAGGCCCGACCGCATCTCCTACTGTGCAGTCCATCAACTACTCCTTCTGTCACACCAAGTTTCTCTCCCTCGTCTCGGCCATCTTCGAGCCCCAGCGCTGCTCCATCGAAATCTCCGAGCGCGTCACCTTCGAACAGCCCTACTGTTGTGAAGAGCTCGCCACCTACCGGAGCCGTCGACGGTGGTGAACTGTGCGAGAACGACGAATCCTTTCGATTCAAGGGAGACTCTGGAAAGGATTGCGATTGGGTTGCGAGCGGTTCTTACGAAGAAAGCAAGAGTACGATGCAAAATGGTGCAGCCCAGCACGGGTGTGGCAATCAAATTCTATTGCCCCTCTGCGTGCGTAGAAGAATGCAAGGGAACATCCGGAAAGGGCAAAGGATCAAAGGGAAAGGGAAGTTCCAAAGGCAAGAGTGGAAAGGGATATTACTCGGGCAAGGGAAGTTCGAAGAGCAAGAGTGGAAGCAAAACATCTTCGAAAGGAAATAATGGAAAGGGATACTACTCGAGCGCTCCATCGAAAGGATCATACTACGGAGGTAGCGGAAAGAGTGGGTCGAAGGCAACTGCGGGGAAAGGATCTTCGAAAGGAAATAGTGGAAAGGGATATCATTCCAGTGCTCCATCGAAAGGATCATACTATGGAGGCAGCGGAAAGAGTGGTTCAAAGAGCAAAAGGTCTTCCAAAGGTTACAGTTCAGGTGTTGGCAAAGATGGTTCGAAGGGATCTTCGAAGAGCAAAGGGTATTCCGTAGCAAACAACGATGCAAGCGTTCGCAATGTGGGGGACTTTTCGAGCAGAGGATATCATCCCGAGCGATACAACGATACAACTGTTGACGATTCGAATCGATATTCGAACAATGGATATCCCGAGGAATACAATTACAGAACTGTTGAAGATTCGAACGGATATTCGGGGAATGGATATCCAGAGGCATACAACTACTCAAATGTGGAAGATTCGAATCGATATTCGAGCAATGGATATCCCGAGGCATACAATTACCCAAATGTTGAAGATTCGAATGGGTATTCGTATTCGAGCAGAGGGTATTCCAAAGAAGGATATACCGGAGAACCTTATTACGCGGCGACAAGCATGGGGGATGGATCGCCGACGGGAATCGGCAGCAACGAAGAAGGAAGTATCATGGAGGGAGCATACCCCGCAAGGTCGTCGGTGGAAGAATATTCAAATGTCGATTCCGCATACTCTTTCGATGCGCCTCCAAGAGATGCTGATCCGAATGAGAATGGCTTCTTTGTTCCTACGCCTGGCGAAGAGCCTCCTCGTCGCAGCCACCAATAATCGATCCCATCCTTGTTATTTGAAATTCGATGAGAGTCTCTCCAACAGAACAACACCACTGTGTCCTCGAGCATTGTCATCACGATTCGAAACATGTCATTTAAAAAAAGTAATACCATAGAATTACATAAAATAGTAAAAGTAAAACATCATCATCAAAGCAAATAATAGTCAATGAGAATAAAAATATTCGTAGCTTATTGACCGTGTTGACGGACAGACTGCGGAACGATTTTTGAATTGGCGCGAATTCGAAAGGGAAAACTGGCGCGCTGAAAAAATGCAGCTACCAATCCAAAACAAACGGGCCTACCAGCATGAAGAAGGAGCCCTCTTTTCCAACTAGCTTGACCTGCAACAAATGACGAATTGAAACAACAGCAAGAACACAATCAATAGTAGTTGTAACCATTCCTCTCAACACCAAGAGCATCACACCAATCTATTCCATTCATTCATTGTTTCTCAGATACTTATATAAACACTATCATTGCATAACATGACGGTGTCTACTGCGTCACAAAAAGCCCGCCCGGTTCGATCCTTTGCTTCGCACACTCCCAAATGGCAACGCTTTCAGAACAAGCAAGCACCCACTTCCTCTACTTCAAAGAAAAGCGAAACCGAAAAAGAAGTAGTTCCCTACCAGCGCCAATACAGCCACGTCTATTCCTTTCGACTGGCCACTTTGAAGGAGGGCTGCTGGAAAAACCTGCCCAGCGACGAAAACACCAAGCGTGTCAACCGCATCTTGGAGCTCAAGGAAGACGAATTGAGCAATGTGGTGGGGACGATTGTTGTCGAGAGCTTGAACGGAAACTCCGAGGAACAATTATTACGGTGATGAGGAAGAGGATAAGCAGCTCCATCCCGACGTTGTTTGCCGAAGCTGCGATCAGCTCTTTTTGGAGGACGAAAGTGGACGGGTGGCCCTCAAATTCGACGAAACAGCAAGAGCGATTTGCTTATCAATACTGCACCGGAGTTGTGGTGGGAGTCCAGGGATCCGTTGATGACAGAGGAATTCTGCACGTCAAGGAGATTGTGGCCCCTTCCCTGCCATCCTCCAAAGGCAGCAGTTAGCAACAATTCTACGGACGAGGAACCTCACTTTGCTTCTGGTGTCGTCTCTCCATTGCGGGGATCCCGGTGTCAGCTCGCTTCCCAGGGAGATGCTGGTCAGTTATTTGCAGGGCCACTTTGGCGATGGCCAAAAGGTGGCCCGTTTGATCGTGGCTGGATCGGGGCCAGGCTCTGTCGATGCGGCCATGGGTTTGCGGGAATTCGATCTCTTTGGCCTCGAGGTGACAGCGAACGTCGGGAATTCCTCTGGACATTATGCCGTCTTGCTCGGATCCCACCACGCGGAACTGGCCCCAGCGGCCATTGCACTCGAGTTTGTTGCCGCACACTCCTCAAGGGGAATAACAGTTCGGACAGCAAGCCCATGTCCCGGACGAACGCCCAATCCCTACCAGGCCGAAATCGGTGGCCAGCTGGTGTTGGGAACCGATGGCTTGAACGTCAGAGATTTGCAAAAGTACATTTTAAAGCCAGCTTCAACGAGGGCTCTCCGAAGAAACTTACCGAATTAGAGGCACTCGAACAAACTCTGAAATGGGCACACCTCTGCCCGACGGGCCCCAACAGCCCCGACATTGGCATGGTTCCCTCGGGGGATCCCATGGCCATGAAGCAGGCGGCGAATCTATATTTTTGCGGAAATTCCAATGAAGGCTTTGCTACCGAAATTGTATTCACACACTGATACATTCATCGACGCGATTGATCTGCCTTCCTAAATTCAGCGAAACGGGAGAAGCCGTCCTGGTCAATCTGAAGACCCTCGGGGTGGAGGTTTTGCGATTTGCTGCGGAAGAAAGCAAGAGCGAATAAGCAATGATATCCAAAACATAAAATGGCATTGAATCGAAAGGGGAAAGGCAAGCAAGGATGCATCAATAGTATTACTATTATCATATCACAATAATCTATCAATCAACAATGATTCGTCGACTTGAAACTTTCCTTACTTTTGAATTTTGATCTAGATAGTTTTTGTAGCGTGCCACACTAATTCTAACGATTTCAACTGAACAATTGTCGGTCAATACGCTATTGTAGTGCCGAAGTGGCTACCGAGAGATCTATTGTCGGCATGTCTATTCGATATTGCAAATCACTGTATTGACCGTCGTGGCCAATCATTTGTATGAGGAAAACCTACCATTTACCTACCCATTATACAATACCTTATAGTTCTATTATTTTTTCCGTTAATCCTTTCGAATCAAGTTCGCATACCATTGGTGATGGAAAGCGAAAGGTGTTCTAGTAGAAATCAGTGTAAGTAGTAAAATGCGATTCAAACGCAATACATATACTTTTTTCTGTAAGTAATGTAGAGAGCGACGCAAGGAAAGAAAATTCCATGCAGTGTTGCAATACTTCCTCGTCGCCGAAAATGCGCTCAGATTTATTATTGGCATTGTTGCTTGCTTCATCGTGGTCCATACTGGCCCTGGGGTGGTCCAAAGGATCGTTGTTGTGGAGGACCACCTCTTCCTCCAAAGCCTCCGCGTCCACCACCACGACCACCACCACCAAAGCCTCCTCGTCCTCCGCGGCCTCCATCCCTGCCACCACCCCGTCCACCAAAGCGTCCGCCGAATCCCCCAGCGTCTTCGATCCTCGGCTTTTCGGATAATGGCTGCCGCTTGACCCACCGCTTGGCCGACACCCTCTGGTGGTGCTCCACCGTGTTTTCTCCAGTGTTTGATACTATAAGTTGTTGCAGATATTCATCGAGTGAGGAAAAAGAAATTGAAACAAAAACGAAAATTCGAATGAAATGCCGAAAGAAACGAACGAACTTACCGATTGAACATGGGCGCGTGCTTGAGCATGTCGGGGAGAATGATAAAGACAATTCTCCGTCCCCCGCACATAGACCTGGGGACTTTTTCCGTTTGACCCCGTGTATGTCCCGAATGATGGCATTCTTGATGTACAAATTCATCTGATCTTCCGCCTCGAACAAGAGTCCCCGAATCAGCTCTCCCGTCTTGGTCTCGATTTCCGACAACCGCCCCTTCCTGCGTCGTGAAGAACGACAATGGGAATTCCAACACGATTGTTTCCGACGACCGACATGGTATGTTGTATCAATTTTTGTAACGTGGTTGAGCTCTTCGAATGTTGTGTGCTGTAGCTGGTGCTCAAAATCGATCTTCCCCCGATTTCTCTCTCTCCTTTTAATCGTCCGTTCGTTCCTATGCTTGCTGCCGCTGATGTCGGCTCGAGAATGTTTGGAATTGCGTCTAATGATCTTCCGATGGTAGATTTTCATAAAGTTCCTCATTCCTGTCGTTTTGACGACCAAAAAAGCAGAAAAGGTGCTTATGCCCGGGACGTTTCGTTACTGCAGCTTTGTCGTACCAAGATGAGGTGCGAAGGACAGACGGTATCTACAGTACTGGAGTCTACGTGAGTTTCGTACCGAGCAATCTCAACCTGATTAGTTCGATTTTTGGGTTCATACGAACCCGTTTTCTCAGTTTTTAATCGAACTAATCCTCAGGCACATACAATTTAACGGCTATTTGATTAGTTCGATTAAACTGAAAGTGATCGAGTCGAACTAATCAAATAGACGTTAAATTGTATGTGCCTTGAGGATTAGTTCGATTAAACTGAAAAACGGGTCGTATGAACTCGAAAACTGTGAAATTTCGAGGCATATGTTCATACTGATTATTAGATATTAACATAGTCTCATCGGTGTACTATCGGCGTATCGGTTGAAAAACCGATCGGCGGAATGGCGAGGTGAGAAACTATCTTTGACGCGATCCTCACTCGTGTCAAGACATCACTGCATGATACCAAAGGGCTGGTCGCACAGAAAAAGCAGGCTCAACAAAAGAACAGTATGTAGCCAAGCAGCCAAAAAGATTCTCAAAGCAGCAGATGTCATATCACAATTTACACGACGTTTTCAAAAAGGCACAATAATAATTGAGTTCAATACACTATTGACTACCAGAAGAATGATTTCGTCCACAGCCATGACTACACGCAGGCTTATTCTTGTCGCCTTTCTCTCGGCTATTGTCGCCACCGAAGCTTCGTCCTGCGTTTCAGATTGCGCCTTCAGTCTCAAGTCCGGCAAGCCCAACCTTTTTGGAACACAGAGACAACAGGTTTCTGTGGCTCGCGGAGGTGCCAGAACTTCCCTGAAAGCCGAGGAGGAGGAGCTCCAGGATTGTGGTGGATCGGTGGCCAGCCTCTTTGGAAACCTTCGAATTCCCGCCTCCTTGATTGCCGGTGCCTCGCTTGGTTCGGCCTTTGCCCTGCCCATGCTGGATTCCGACAGCGCCAAAATCGGCATGGCCAAGCGTCTTTACGCCTTTTCCATGGTCACCACCCTCGGGAGCATGTTGCTGGTGGTGATTCTCTCCACCATTGCCATGAACGACATTGCGATTCGTCCGAATCGCATGTCCAAAAATGTCGGTTCGTACATTGAGGAAAACTACGCAAGCGAATGGATGTTGGTAAAGGCTCACTTCTTTTACGGGGCATTTGCCTTTTTGGGAGGTTCGGCCTTTCGGGCGTACGTGAACGTGGCGTGTCCGGTAATCGGCAAGGGCGTCATTGGCATCCTGTTGAGTCTATCCTTATTTTGCCTGTCGTACTTGTTGGAACGATCCACCATCCAGACAGACTGTACTTACCGCGTTCGATTGACCAAATTCAGTGAACTGCGATTGTCAACAAAGCCAAGGGAAATGTCTTGTTTGCGGCTGGTGCCACCACATGGCTGGCAGCTGTAGGCTATTTGATCTACAAACTTCCGCACATGTACTTCTACCTCGCGAAGATGGGGTAATATTTCTCTCGGACGAGATCACTAGGTCGAGTCGTGCGGGGTGCCATACGAATTTACGGAATGCCTATAAATCATAAAAATAAGTTATACATATCTAAGTTGTTAACTTTATTGTGTAGATCGGATTGGCGAGGTAAGGAACCGTTGCTATCGAGGGTAATAGCACTGCTGAAAAGAACGGATCCGTCATGATCTTCTATATTGGAATGGCAGCTGTATGTGTCTATATTTGCAAGTGCATGTGTGATCCTGACGCTCTAGACGTCGTGATCCGAGAACGACGATGCACTCCCACCGTCTTCTTCTTCTTCGTCGTCGTTACTCTCGAATTCACCCTCTGCATCCTCCATTTCATTATCACTATCATCTTCACCACTATCCGGTAAGTCGAAATCTGCTCTATTTTGCGCTCTCCTTCCAGTAGCCGCATTGAATACCAGTTTCTTCCGTGTCCGAATCCGAATCCTCGTCATCGGAGTCTTCAGTATTCTGACGCTACAATGCCAGTCATCCGCAGATCCGCTGTTCAGACGGACAGCATTTCAAATTCGGTAGCCCGCTCTGAAGTCGATCAAGCCTTTCGTTGTTTGTCTTATCCATTCCCCGACAACCATAGAGGAGCCAACGATTGCAAGTTTTTCAGGTCGCTAAAGTAATGCAAAGCACCACTATTCACTTGTGTGTGACTCAGGTTTAGCGCCTTCAACTTCGAAAGGGCAGCCAAGGCTGCTGCCCCTCTATTAGTGATTCGTTCGTTTTGGGAGAGATTCAAAGTCACCAAGTTTTCCAACCTGGCCAAAATCGAGCAACCATTATCGGTGATGACACCACCACAGAGTTCCAGCGATTCCAATGACTTGATTTGGGCAATGTGGGTACATCCATAGTCGGTGACTCGTCCCGAAAAAATATCCAACGACTTGAGATTTTTCAGACACCTCAAGTGGAACAATCCCGTATCCCCAATGTCTCGACTGTCGAGATTCAGCACTTCCAAATCGGACAATGACGATAAGTGCTTGAGCGAAGAGTTCGAAAGGTTGCAGTAGAAGAGAGATAGGCGTTTCAGCTTTTTAAACTTTGAGATTTTCATCATGCCGAGATCAGACAAATCTGTATCCGCTAGGTCCAGTGACACCAGGTTGGGAACTACGTTGTTGTCGGCCAGATGTGAAATAGACCAATCACTGATGGGGCAGCTATCGAAATTCAACTCCTCCAGAGCGGGCAAGTCGGATCAATCGAGAAAGATGAGAATCTCTTACTGCAGAGTAACACACATACAGCGTCTTTAGCGATTTGATTTTTCCTTGCCAGGAAGATCGTCTATGAACAATAGAGCGCGAAAGAATCGTGTAAGTTTCTGAATCCCTGAATAACGTTCAATTTCGGCAAAGCGAACAACAATCATATACTCACAATATTCCAGGGCAGTAAGAAACATCTAAACTCGTCAGCTTGGTCAATTGTGCCAAAACATTTCCCAATGAGACACTTCCAATATCCGAACAACCATTGATGTCCTAGTTCTTCAAGCACAGAGAGTTTCGCAAGATGCTGAACTCCCGGCATCGGTAAAGGGAACTCTTGCCAAGCTCAAGATTCGTAAGTTTTCCGATCTCCCGTTTTGGCCCGTCAATATCTCGATTCCGAGATCCGTGATTGATCGACACCAACCCAGAGAAAGTTCTTCGATGCTTTCTAGGTGCTCCAATTCTTCCAATCCTGCATCGGTAATCAAGTCGCATTGCGACAAGTCCAACTTTTTCATTTGCGTTAGATTGCTGATCGCAACCGCGCTTCGATCGGTCAAGCATCGACATCCATCCAAAGACAGCGCCTCGAGAGAGATCAAATGTGAAATGTTGATAATGGCTTCGTCTGTCAATCGTCGACAGTTCGCAAGCGAGAGAGTGTGGAGGCGATGCGAACGGGCAAGCACCACCAATCCTCTCCCCTGAATCGAGTGGCAGTTGTCTAGTTTGGCAATTTCGAGACTGGGCAAATCGGAGAGTTGCATGAGACCCTTATCGGTAAGACGTTGCGACCCTCGCAAATCCAACAGCGTCAGATTGGATGTGATGCAAACTCCAAAGTGATTTGTTAGATCCGGCTGTAGAATGAGGCTGGGTGGCATTTTTGTGTCATCATCGCAGTCGTCCTTCAACATTCCTTTCCCTTCGTCTTTCGGAGACACGGGTAACAATCTAGCCGAAGCATAGTGAGTCGAATGTGCCGATTTGAAGCTGGAGGTAGAACAAGACGATTCTCCTTCGCCACTATCGTTGTGGCTTGAACTTTCGTGTTTGGCAGGATAGAATATCTCCTGTGAGGAATGCGGCATTGTTGCCGCGGAAGCATAGCGTCCACCACAAACATTATCGAGATTCATGTCTTCCATGACAATGTCACCACTGTAGCTTGGATCAATCTTGTAGGCCATTGGGCCCAGCGGTGGCGATGGCATGAGAGGAGGAGTTGCGCAGGCCGTAGACGAAGTCGAAGAACTCAGAGGTTCCAACCATTCATCCGTGACACCACGACATCCGGCCAGTGTGAGGGATCCCAGCTCGCAATTTCTCAAAACCCGCAGGGTGGTAGCATTCAACGCCGAGTGCTTGACCAACGAGGCAACAACGTCATCCACCACATCTTGTGGCAATCCAGGGGGAAGAGCACCGTCGAGGTACGGAAGAGATCGACAGAGGGTGTCCGTGCATAGGTCGGCCAGAGTTTTAGGAGATCTAGAGCCATTGTCTTGTAATACGTAGTTATCATCCAGTGGATATAAGTCAGAAATAAAATCATCGGGAACAGCAGAAACTACAGAGTGGCGAGAACAAAGGCGTTTTGGAGATTTGGAGTCCTCGGAAGAGGAGCCATCGCTTCCAAACTGTATTGTTGTGGCAAAGAAAAAAGGTGCAGGAGAGAAAGAAAGGAAGAAGAATCAGTCAGAAACGAGTCCGAAGAAGAATCCTGTCACCGGAGAAGAAGCAACGTCTGCTTTCGAAAATCGATTGAAACGTACACATCCTCGATTCTTCTGGTTTCTTCCCGAAGAAATTCTTCGATCTTGTCTATGAGCTGAACAAGTGCCTCCCATCATGTCTTCCATACCTCTGGACTCTTGCGATTCCAGAAATGCTATAAAGATGAAGGACGAATGGGTTTGGGTATCGAATTCCTACCAGATGCTATGATGAAAAATAAAAAATGTTCTTTTTGCTCGTGTTCGAATGTAACATGTAGAAAGAGCGCTTTTTTGGAACGTTGTCAGTGATTTCCTCTCACAACTCAATTCCTTGACTTTTTGTTCTTTTTTATAGAGCCTTGCGCGTGACATCCGAACTCGTATCACTGGTACGCGTCATTCAAAATCTTCGCGCAATCGCTATTATTTCAAAGTACAATACTGTACTCCTTGGCACCAGCTCGGTCGAGGTTTTCCAGGGAATGCGCGCGTGGAGGGATCTGAGGTTCCAACGAGACAGATGTTGATGTTCATTGTTTTAGATAGTGCAGTGATGTGTGCTGACAACGGAATTTCCATAACTTTGGTGATGGCAAGGTTCATGATTGATTCTCTTTTTGAGAGAACGACTGAACGAATCTCCTTCTCGTTTTTGTTTTCTCGCGTTTTGAGCGCCGCACGTTCTTCAATATATCAACATACTTTACATACCTACCGCATGTGGAAAATTCTGGATCATCGAAAAGCATTCACAAGGAGAGAAAGTAGTTGTCTTCACAACATAATTCTCTGTCACACATACCCTCGGAAGCCATCAGAATGACGACACCGCTTCGCCTGGTATCAACTTCAACCTCGCGGCATCTCCGCTTTGGGAAACGCAATCTTCACTGTCTCGCCACACGCCCAACAGCCTCGCCTACCCGAGTGCTCGGCAGCTCTTTCTCATCGGATACAAAGCCACCGGTGGTAGGGAGCGAATGGCGGAAAGCACAACTCGACAAACTTGAAAAAAAATTCAAGAAAACAAACGGAGGTCCTAACGATTGAGTCGGAAGAAGACCTACAACCCATGTGGAAAGAAATGGAGGGAAGGGTGACGAGACGAAAACCAAGGACACTGGCGGATACGGGTGGGAAAAGCGGAAGAATGAACATCAAAAAGACAGACGAAGACGTCTGGTTGGAACAAGGCCTCTATCAAAACGACGACAGCGATTCTTCCAAAAAAGAGTGATCGAATGGATTGTCTCAAAATCTAAGGAATTGAATATCCTTTTATAAACTTCTGTTTTTATGGATTATGGTATTTTTTTTTTTCCCTTCAAAATTAGTGCATGATCACAATGATACTGTATCGAGCCGATCTTCTTCGACCATCGAGGCATTATCGCACTCCCATGATGTCTCTTCTCTGTATTCCACGGTAGCTGTGTGATCGCCTTTCAGCCTATTCCTAAAAGCAGCATAGGTTGGAACGTCGACTTTTTTCCCGACAGTACGAACCGTCGCATTAGGATCAATGTTCTTGGGTGTATTGTCGACATTGATTGTTGGAGTACTGGAAGGAACCGGCTTTTTTTGCTCAATGGATGTGGCAATCTTTCCATATCGATTTTGTTACGCCTGCGAATCTCCCAACGTTCAATAGTCTGTTTCGATTCATTGTGAGCTTCGAAAGACTTTCTCATTTGATCAAAGGACGGACGATCAATCTTTGGCTCTTCTTGCCTACTTTCCATGCTTTCTTTCTTTTGTATGGATGGCGACGGCTCTTCTTGGTCGTGCCTACTTTCCATACTTTCTTTCTTATGTATGGATGGTCGTTTTCGAACTTGAGCTCCGAACTTCTTTCGTATTTGGTCAAACGATGGACGATCAATCTTTGGCTCTTCTTGATCTTGCCTGCTTTCCATGCTTTCTTTTCTTTGTATGCTTTCCATGCTTTCTTTCTTTTGGATGGATGGCGCGACGTCTTGGACCAAGGATAGTTTTCGTCGCATGTCGTTTGCACTCCGGATGGCCGTCTGCATGGTGCTATTGCTTTCCGCCAGTCCTGCTTTTTCGCAAACATCTCGAGCCGTAGCAAAACAATGCAGAGCTTCCGCCAGATCCCCTTCCTTTTCCAGAACCATGCCCACGTTTGTGAGCGATACTGCCACTTTTTCGTGGACCGATCCAAACGTTGCTGTCACAATCGAAAGTCCTTCTGTGAATACCGAAATGGCTTTTTCGAATTCTCCCTTTTTGAAATGAACAAAGCCAATCAGGTTCAGCGTGTCGACAACTTGTATGCTTTTGGGTCCACACAATTTGGTTTCCAGCTCGAGCGACTTGTTGAGCGCAAACAATGCCATTTCAGAATCGTTTCGCAAAACACCAATCCTCCCAACATTGTACAAGGCATTCGCTGTTTCTCTTTCGCTTGATACCCCTTTTTGTGTCCTGGCAACTTTGATTGCCTCCCAGTAGCACTCGAGACTAGCTTTGTGTTCTCCCCTGAGACACTTGGCGGTCGCAAGGTTGTTGAGAACCCATGCCAAAGGAACATCGCTTGGAACGATCTGATGGTCGGTATTTATTTTTGTCTTTGTCCGTCTCATCATTCGCTCTGCTTTCTCTAGCGATTCTATAGCATGATCATATCGATCTAATCTCAGGTAGATTGTCCCAATATTGGCCAGCATGTTTGCCACAAGAGGGTTGTCGGTTTGTGCTTTTCGAATCGTTTGAGATTTCAGAACACTCTTGAAGGATTTCATCGCATTGACGTATTTCCCATCTTTGTAATATTGCACACCTTCTTTGATGAGATCTAGAATCGCTCTTGTCATTACGGGTTCTGTCTTCTGAGATTTATTTTTCTTTTGCCGACCTTTGGAGGTTTAGTCCTTGGAGATTTAGCTCTTGTTGCTTTAGTGCTACCTGTCTTTTGTGTTTGTGCGCTGCTATAGCCATGTTCACTTTCCGACATTGAATCTGATTGCCGTATCGCCGGAGATATATTTCTACCCATTTTTTGTGTTTGTGCGCTGCTATAGCCATGTTCACTTTCCGACATTGAATCGGATTGCCTTATCAACGGAGGTCTAGTACTACCCATCTTTTGTGTTTGTGCGCTGCTATAGCCACTCTCCGAAGCGCTCTCGCTTACATTAGATTCGGAATGCCGTATCACCGCATCGGAAGATAGAGTGGAACGGGTAGGAATGCGAGGAAGGGGATATATCATTTGTTGCCTTTGGAGCCGCATTCGGTTTTTTCGTCGTGATTGTCACCTTTGTCTCGGGTGAAGGTTCATTCTTTTTTCTGCAGATTTTCAAAGGATTGCTGCTGAATGATTTGGAGTTCATCGTCGTTGTAAACCCGGGGCTTGGCCGGGATGTGCCCTGGTTCTTCTTCGTCGCTCATTTTCTATTGCTGTTACTCTCTCTCTCTCCGCGGTTAAGTCTCCTCCCTGTGGTAACGTTGGTCCTTGTTGAGATGTGGAGTCACTGGGTGACAGAAGACGAGTGGGGTGAGAAAAGACGAGTGACACAAGCTATTATTAACCGGTTTTCGTGAGTTGCGTGATGCCATCGATCGTGAAAAACTATGTGAACGGGATTTTTCTAGCGTTGAATCGGCGAAAATCGAGCGCATGCATAGCAATTTAACGCCCAAAGTGCGCACTTTTTTGTAAGGATGTGTGATTGAAACTCCCCATCATGCACGTCTCGCACACGAATCAATCGACTAAATAATGCAGCAAGAAAACGAATTCCGACACAAAAATCATTTCATGTATTATCCTCAATCCATCATCGTCACCACTATCGCAAGTCACCAAGTTGCATCCCACAAAAGTCGTCGAAGTCAAAAGAAGATGAGGGAGGAGAGGAGAAGAATGAATGGAATCGATCGGTACACTTGGTTGATCGGTGACAAATGAATCTATCTTGTTGACGCATCGCAAGAAAGTCTTCCACCATGGTCGAAGACCTGATTTCGTATCGACGAAGCGTTTCAGATTCCCCATTGCTTTTGATTGAGTGAAAGATGCAAAGAGTATTCTTGCCGCGTTGAAAAGTTGATAATGAATCGTCGATAGAGTAACTCTGTTTATTGTGAGGGAAACAAAATGGTATGTAAACGAAATCGTGAAACATGCAGTCTGTGTGAAGTATTTTGTGTTTCCACTCTAGAGGAATGGCGACAAGAGCAGTGGTAGCAGTCACACTATTCCCATGAAAATGGTCGGTTGGCGCTTTATCAACGACTACTGCTTGCGTCATTTGGTAATTAAGTTTTCCAATCTTATCCATTCCGATACTATATTCTTACTTGTTTAAGAAGTTGCCTTTTGTATTGCCTGGTCCGGCAAAGGATATTACGACTATGACAGTTACGGGGCAAACATTTTTTGTGTATGACAAAAAGACTCACAGAACTCCATTTGTTTCCACTCCCTCCATACGATCAATTCTATGTTTTCTCGACAAGGCTTGCTGTAGGACGGGGGCATCCTTGTCGGTGGTTTTGGGAGGCATGTTTTGAATCGACACTGGTAATATTGAGAATGGGCGTCTTCAAACAGACGATGAATGAACAACGATGTACCGCAAAGTCTCGAAAATAAAACAGCATCAAAGAGAACGTTCAATGACCAAAAGAATCTATAGTACAATTACAGACGGGAAGCAACGAAAAGGAAGGCAAACTTTCGGTCGTTGTTGTGCGATATTGCTACTCGAGATGGCAGACTATTATATAAAGCGACACTGCTTGTATCCCTGTGATTCCGGAGAAAATAACAAAATAATTGGTATTTGCAAACTCCAAGTTTCAACGAAGCGAAAGCGGGTAGCACGTAGTTCCTCCGAGTAGAAAACGAAATCGACAGTGACGACTGATGCAATTTTACTGATTTAGATAGCTTGGCACTTCGAATGAATCATCGCCCCCATTACAGAGGTGAATACAGTATTTTCCTTCTCTTTAACCTTGGCGTTTGTGCTTTAGGTTTGCGCCATCCCCCGCGGCTCCATTCTTATAAATACTCTCGTCTCGAAGTCCAAGCTTCTTTTTCATTTGTACCCTCTGCAACAAAATGATGCCGCAAAGTTATAGAATCGTTCGAATACAAAAATAGCAGAGTTTTGTGGTAGAGGAAGAAATAAGCACAGTTGGGTGAGTGGCAGAAGAGTGAAATAGTGATGGGAATTCCAAACCATTGATTCGTGACGCAGTTGTCAAAACGAAGACAAGCAAGAGCATCCCATCTTGCAATCCCATCGACGCAATGAATCAATACACCATGATTAATAGAGCCCACCGAAAGTAGAACTTGTACGCACCTTTACGCTGTACCATCGTCGAATTTGAACCGCCTTGGTCGATTGACTGCGCGATATCCACCACAAGAAGAACAATACCGAAATCACCAATGACGGTATCCAGGATCCTTCTGCGTTATCGTCACTCATATTTTTCCTGCTATTTTCTTTCGTTCTGTGCTTTGTTTATCGTTCGAGACGAGGATGATTATACTGTGCCGTCTGTCTTCTTGGATTTGTTAGTTTGAACAAAGAACGAACTGATTATTGGTTGACAACAACAACAACGACATGTCGTCAAACTCATGAAAACACGCTTTTGAACTTTTTCCCGCCATCGACCGCGCCAGTACGAAAGAGACTCTTGAGGCTATTCTAAGGTTAAGGTTTTCGAATGAGTTTCCCGTCATCTGATTGGCCAATGGTGCGCGATTTTGAATCGAATGAATCAAACGAAAGAGAACCTTCAAAGTCCAAAAATTCAAGATTTCGACGATTGCTTGATGCTGTTGTAATTGAACAGAAGATAATGCAAACCTTCTGGGAGATCGACCATGACGGCCATTTCTTGTCCTATGTCAGAACAACAGTTTTCCATCCATGACACGATAAAACACTCCCTATTGACAAATTGCTGTCGATTGTAGCTCCACGACAGCATGCGGACTTTCTCGAAAGACGCTCGATGGATAGCTGGAACAGTATGTTTCGCTGTCGTGTTTTACAATTACTGGAAGTGGATCAGTTGTTTCCAGCAACAGGGTATTCGATGCATCCACGATTACAGATCTAGACGACAGTCCCGGAAAGTACAATGTCCTGACTAGATCAAAGATCCACTCACGCAACAAAATGGGAAACAATGCATTCTTGGATCTATCCAATGACCAAACCTCGAAGAACAATAGTCGCAGAGGCAGAAGATAGTCTCCGCTTTTACATTTTGACATCGCCCGACATTACCGAACTATTGAAGCCCATTTTCAAGAATCAATCAAAATCCGAACTATTAGATATGGCTTCCAAATATTACCAAACTGCATTGAACGAAGAGAGTGCCGAAATGTGGTTGCACAGAGGGTTCCAGCGCTTGCCGGCAAGGACCAAGAAAGAAGGCGGAAGCCGATGTGTACTGTCGTTGCGGGATATTTTCATCTCTTTACAGATCTTGTTCCGTCGTGGGGTGATGAAATGGTACAAAAGCTCTACAAACGAATTGTCGTCGATCCTACCAAGCCCCATTTGATTCTGACCCCCACGTGGAATCCAGGAACAAGTCGAAAGATTGGTTTGCATTCGCTCGTCAAAACCCTCCAGCTGCGAGGAGTATCCTCCAAGAATCTCTGGTCCGTCGGATTCGAACGGAACGTCAAGTGGCAGCCGGTGCCAGGACGTGTCTCACATTCTTCCCATCCCTTACATCGTGCAACAAGACGAACGAAAGGAAGAATCCATCGACGCAACAAGCACCAAACGCATAGAAAATTCGGTATTTTTCGCGGGAGATCCACGAAAAAACGCTGACGAATGGTCCGGGTGTTCTCGACCAAAGCTGATCCATGCACTCCAAGAGACACTGCCTGTAGCGACTACAGACCTTTCGCTGCTGACAAAAGATAATCGAATGAGCCAGACCACTCATAAAGAGCGTATGCAAAGCAGCGAGTATTGTCTTGTATTGTGTGGTGACACACCGAGCTCGAGGAACTCTGAGTGCTGCCATTGTGGAGGGATGCATCCCGGTTCGAGTTGGCTCAAGGTTGCGGGGACTCTGCGAACCTCCCTGTCAGGAGGTGTTTGGATGGAAGGTTACCGGGATTCCCCACCTGCCCTTTGTCGAAAAAATGGATTGGAACAAATTTCCCGAAATCGATGAGGCAGCCTTGTTGGACAGCAGCAAGGCGAAAAAATCCTCCTTGCAAAGCATGTTTCAACACGAAACGCTTGGATCGAAAGAGCTATATGAAGTCATGGATAAGGTTCGATCTGGCTTTGTCTACGGCTATGGAGATCCTGTTGTTTCGGAAGAGTTTGGGGATGCTGCCTCATACATTTGGGAATCTTTCGTGGCAGCACTACAAAAAGAGAAAGACGATAAAAAATAAGGCTTTCAAAAAATAAAATTAACCGTTATCATGTCTTTGCAGTGGCAAGATTAACATCGACCTTCCACAACCGCGTCAAGAGCTTGTAGGCCCTTGGATCGTGTTCTTCTATCTGTTTGCGATTGAAGGGATACCACTTGTTGTATTCTTTTTCGTCTAAACCACCCAAAAATGCAGCGGAAAGTTCTGCAAAGTATTCCATAGCATTGGAGCAAGCGTATGCTCTCTTTTTCGATCGTTGTAGTGTTCCGCTGGCTCGTGTTATGCCACTGTGATACTCGACAGAATCGTATAAACCCTCTTTCATGGCCATTTCGTAACATTGTTTGATTTCTTCGTTCTCGTATCCACCCGGCAGCATTCCGTGATGATAGGCGTGGCTCAGCTCGTGGAGCATGACACCACCGATTCCCCACAAGTCGCAATCGTCCTTGTAGGACGGACCGTCGTTGATTTCGACGCACATGTGTTTTTTGCCCGATAGGCCGTTGCGAATCAGCCATTCTTTGCTGGGATGGTAACAGCACCCACGTCCTCGTACGGGACAGCTTCTGGGTCCCCACGACAGAGATCGATTGACCCAGATCTTGCAATGCTCCCTCAGAAAGGAACGGGCGTGTGGAGGCAGGAGCAAGGCAGCCTCGCGAATATCCCGTTCTAATTTTTGAACACATATATCATCGTCGTTGTTCCAATTTGGTTCCAGCTGGCAGGGCCAACCGCCAAGCGTGGATTCCTCGTACACTTTGTGGGTTGTATCAAAGGCCTCGGATTCCAATCGTACCCATCTTGCCGAGACTTTCCATCCTCTTGGATCCAAGGGTATATCGTGTTCGTCATCGCTATCACAATCGCTATCATAATCTAACCGTTTCCGTCGTCCCAAACACCATGGCCCCATGGGAAAGCATGTATTCTTTTTTACCCACCCAAGGAATCCGCCGAAGACTTCGGATTTTTGGGGTGAAACGTGTGTGATTGTAACCAATTGAACGTGGCGTGACAAGAGCGACCCTGATGACGAGGCTGACTGATGGAGATGCTGGCAATGACAGGTTTCGAATGGTAAGGTCGATAGCCAGCAACAACAATGTTGCTATTGTTGGCATCATTTCCTATTTTCTTCTATTTCGTTTCGAATCAAAGATCTTGATTTTCGGACCCTTTCCAAGGCATTCTTCGCCTGGAACTATAGCCTAAACAGAAAGCATGACCTGGAACTGTGTTCTCCAAATGATCTGTTTTCAACTTTTCAAAGGATGTTGGGTTCAACGATGTGAATGTATCCGATAATGGCCCGAGTCGGTAAAAGTGATGAGGCTCTCCGTTTTCTGAAAGCCAGCAAAGTACGAGTGGTGCGGGAGATTCATTTCGAAAGACAACGCCCAATTTATTGTAGTCCTCGTCATCAGTTTCGTCGCCTTGTTCCTTGTCATCTTTACCCTCTTCCTCGGCGCTGGAATCGCCTTCTGTTGTGCTATTATCCCCTAGAGAAATTGACCGAAGATTTCCTTCTTCAAAAGCAGCAGCAGCTTCTTCGGCCTGCCAGATGTCACCGATGGGATCGGGAAGGAGAGGGTTGCCTTCGATTACGAAAGCAGGACGGTTGTCGCGACGATTATGTATCCCGATATCTTGGAAGAAGGAAGTCAATGGCGACAGAAATTGTTGCGGTGACGGAGACATCTTGAGATGACTATCCGAAACGAAGAACTGCGGTGGGTGTAAGGAGTAGTATCACCCTTATCTGGAGGCTTGGCAAAAGACCTTCTCGACCTCCAGAGGTGCGGTAGGTATGGTATGGACACCGTGTTCGTGTCAAGCGAAATTATATGAAATAGAAGTAAGAGACAACATAAATGAAAATCACCGAAACAATTCTGCTCTGTTTCGCGATTTCACCCAGCCTCGACTAGCTCGACTAAAAGCTAAATTAGTCTTTCTGTCGAACGACTCTCTCTCAAATATTCTTTGAGCTACAAAAGTTCTATCGATGCATAATTTTTATTGTAATAATTTTGATTAATTTAATTCTTAAAGACTTCAAAATTGCTTTGGCTCCTCTTCACTCTTTCGGCGAAGGGTAAGCTTTTCGTTTGTGATGTGATTATCATCATCATTATCGTTTAATACCAATTGTCTCTAATAACACGATCCGAGGTGGATCGAATCTGAGCAACCTCGCGTGGGATTCCTTGTTGTCTCCACAATTGTTCCAAGGCACGGTGGCGGGCGGCATTCAAAAACAGAGGACGTCCGCGTCGAAGACCTGGATCTTCTTCTCCGTGTTCATCCACGTAAAGGCTAGCAGAATATGCAGATTTATTGTTGTGCATCAAAAGAACGGTGCACTTTTGCACGAGGAAGAAAATTCCGATTCCGGAACCATTCTTCCTCGCGTGGATAGTACATGCCCCAGGGGGTCGTTGCGATCTATGATATGGGCGACGAGTCGATCCCGATCGCATTACAGTGCCCGTCAAGAGGCAAATAGCGGTTTCAGCATTGCCAACGTCATCAGAATCGTCCAAAGTTGCCGATTCCTCCCTGCCTTTAACCTTGCTTACAATACCGTATAGTTCGACAAACGACTTGGGGAGACGGATCAGACTGAAAGTCGGAATATCTTTCAAGTGAACCATTCCAAGATGACTCAAGTCGGACATGACAGTACTTGCAGCCGTCGCTTCGAGCATCGATCCCTGTTTGCCGGGCCCAATAGGCGCCTGAGCTAACAAGCTCGGTTGGTAGGAAATAATGGGAGACTCTCCCAACCCTGCAAAGATGTGAGATGTATTCTGGTTTTGTTCATTATCGGATCCAGAACTGCTGGGCTCGTCACCGGAATCCTCGGCATTGATACCTCCAGCGGAAACAGCGACTCCAACATCAGCGAAATCAATCATTTCTTCGTCGTCGAATTTCCATTTCTTCGTCAATGAGTTCTTCATCAGAATCGTCACCTAGACTATCATTGTAGAAGTGACCAACCATAGGCATTCCATTTTGCTCCCCATGATCGATAGGCGCAATATTGCTATCAACATCTGAGGACGAGAATGGAGAACTATTGCCTTCGAAGGTACTTGAAGATCCTGGTTCTGTAACAGCTTCGGTTTTGGGAGAATCTTGTTCTGCGTTTTTGTCCTCGGCTTCATTGATGACAGCCTCGTCCTGCGAATCAACCATCATTCTGTCCGCGTCCTCGTCCTGCGAAGGGCTGACTGGCGAGTACAAGATAGGAAGAATTGATTTTCCGGAAGAGCCATGATGCTTTTTCTAGCCCTAATGACACCCGTCAGCCATCGATTAATTATCTTCCAGCTCGAATTCGATTCGTCAATAAGAGCTGATGGCATTTGAGCTCCCATTTCTTTCATAATGAACATTCCATCATTAGACTCCATGGTCTCCTCGCCATCCAGGAACAAGTCGAGAGCTCGAGCGGTTTCACTATCGTCTTCGGCATCAGCTCCCTTTCTACGAGACCTAATTTTCGTGGCTGCATTGCAAGCTCGCATCATCAAGATAACAGATCTGGAAAATGGAAGAATCGCTCGTCCAATATTTCCAAACAGATTGACTGGTGATGAGATCTCGGGTCCTTGAAGCATCTTTGAGTCACCATCGAGTGAACCCGATACTACTCTTGCCTTGCAATGAGAGTATAACTTGGCCAAAGCCTCTCCCTCCGTTTGCATCTCGTTAGGATTCCATCTTCCCTCTTCGTCTTCCTCGTCGATCTCCATACCATCAACAGAGTCGAAACCAGCAGGTGAAATAAGTGCTTGAATCATCCGTCCAGTGATCAGCAATCTACCGAAATCCATTATTTCAACACTGCTTGGAATATCGTCATATGCGTTCGCGAGAATCGACGAAAAGACGGCGCCAGCCAAGACATTTAAGTCCCAGGCTAACAAAGGAGCATATAAAAATGCTGTGGCGACGGCAGGTCTGAAAGGTACATTTTCAGGTGACTTATCATTTGCTGCGGGATCAAGACTGCCCCAATTACGTTCAATGACGGCATGTGGGGAAGAAATTTTCTTCAACGCTTTCTTCACAGACATTGGAGTAGGGGGGCATCCACTAAGATCGGACTTCGACCCCAAACCTTTCGATACCCACATCTGTGCAGCAGCAGCACGAGCTTCGTGACGCTGTGAAAGCATCCCATCTCGTGCTACATGACAAGGCATGGCTGACATCAATGCTGTGACTTGACTCCAAAGTGCCAATTTTTCGCGATCATTATCATCAATATTTCCATCCTGGGCGTTTTTCATTCCTTGCATCCAGTCATATCCACAAAGAATGTTTGCTAAACACTTGGACACCACGGAAGGTCCTGTTTCCTCAACATCATTGCTGTCGCTGCTTAATTGTGCAGCCATTTCCAGCATTAAAACCTCAAGAAGTCCCGCGGTACCTGTCATAGTTCTTGTCAGTTCAAGAAGATTTGGGTTATTTTCCTTATCCTTCGTGTAGCCTGGCCACGGTTCTTCCGTTTTCGAAAAGCTGCCAAATGGAAGGACTTCTTCGACACCTCGCACAGAAGCTTCTGAAGCAGCAGCACTATGACCAATTGCAGCCCATGCAATATGTTGCTGTCGGAAAAGACGCAAAATACTTTTAACAGTCGCAGGGGCTCCGATCGACTCTTCGTCGTTTTCTTCCTCGTAATCCCATCGCTGAATCGCGCTATGCCATTTTCTATTCTTTCTTTTCTTCGACCCTGCGCGTTCCCACGGCACGGCCATCGCTTGCTGTAAATGGGCGCCAAAGTCTTCCAGTGCCTTCTGTCCAATATCGCTGTATGAATCCGCATCTTTCTTTCCCAAAGCGGCATTTTTTGTCAACGCATTTTGAATCCTACTCTCGATGCTCGTAGTCTTTGGATCTAGAGATTGGGTATTCGGTTTCTCTTTCTCTTTGTTGTTGCCATCTCTGATTATGATGCATCCGTCACGCGGAATCAAAATATTGGAAAGTTGTTTACACAGCGGACACAAAAATTCTCCATCATCGATGTTTGCTGCAAACCTTCCGTCATATGGCTGGTCACCAGCGGCACGTTGGTGCAGTGACAATGTGTGGGTTTCAACACACTTGAGATGTGCCGCATGACCACATTGAAAAACAATTGGTCTCGTGCTACCCCATCTCGTGTTCTCATAGCAGAGAGATACGAGTGGACTTAGAATTACATAACCCTGGGACGATTGCATGCTTGCCCAACCCTCTGTGACCTTTCCAGTTTCTTGAGAAATGTGTTTCACGAGAACTCTTCTTGACATGATATCATATTTCTCTGAAACTGTACTTTTCAAAACAGAAACAATAGTTCCCCGTTTGAGGCAAAATACAGGCTTCGAATCCATCGCTTCAGTTTCACGAACCTGACAGCCCATGTGTCCTACCACGCGATATTTTTGATACAATGATTGACTTTCGACTCCTTCGTTAGCTTTTCCGATCCCCTCGCTGCATGCACGCATTTGCGCCACTCTTGACCGCTGTACGTGTCCAAGATATCCTAGCTGGGCCATTATTTTCTCCATCAGCGTCATCACATCGACAAATGATACAAAGGTCTTCCTCTTGCTCTTTGCTTTCTTCGTTGCCTCCACTTTCAGATGTTTCCATAGTAGCTGAAAATGCACTTTGCTTCTTTCTCATCATTTCGAGCATTCGTTGCTGTGCAAGTTTACCACGTTTTTTACTCTCTTCTTTCGCAGAGGATTCCTTTTGTTGCGTATTATCCACAGGCTTTGGCCAGAGATCGGGGAGATTCGATAACATATCACTGATGGTCAGTCTCACAGTCTCGTCAATTGTCCATATCGACGAACCACTCGAATCCGTCCCCTTCGTCGTTGACCCAGTCGATGCCTTCAACGGAACACCAGACGTGGCACTCTTTACAGCAGTAGCAACGCTTGGAGCTCCGTCGACTAATGCATTAACAAACCTTAGTAGCCACTTTAGCCCGCTGCCTGTCAGTGCCCTAGCACCACCATGACCATCTGCAGCTTCGTCCTCACTTCCATTAGAACTCGCTCCATGATCACCTCTGTATTCATAAAGCGCAATCAAAAGACCAAGAATGGAACCCCGACGTTCACCGCTGCCCTTCGATTTCAACGGTCCTCCTTTCTCAAAGGGAAGCAAAGCCCATTCATCGACAAGGCTACTCGGAACATTTACCAGTCGACCAAGATAAGAATTGATAGAAAGTCCCGAAGAGATTGATTTCGCTTCTTCATCGAGATCAGGCTGCAATCTGTGGAGAGATGCACATTCTTCGAGAGTGTGAACTTGTAGCGTTAGAAGCTGCAACTCCTCCAAAAAGGAAACCGATGAAGCTGTTACAGTTTCTGCAGAAAAAGGAGGGTTCGAATCACCTTCATTCGAGCCCCGCTTCTGGAACGGATTTGAAGGTGAACTGCTACTGGATCGCCTCCTGTACGACAATCCTGATGCATCTACAGATTTGCCAGATGAAAAAACACCACTACCGTCCTCAGGCGATGACGATTCTGCTTCATCTTCTTGATCGACAATTTTCTCTGGTTCTTTAGGAGGTAACCATGCGCCTCCGAGGAGAGCAAATAACAACGCTCTTCGGATTGCAGCATCCATTGGTGGTAGATGAAGCATCAATCTACACGCAATGAAACGTGGATGGGCCTTGGGAGGTTGACAAACCAACGGATAGCAATATGCATCAGACGCACCCTTGTCTTTGTCTTTGCTCAATTTTTGTTTTCTCAAACTGGAGACAACGTCCATCGCGTGTTGATGCTCTTGTCGACGCAAGTGGAAAAATGTAGGGTCATATTCTTCGCAGCAAGACGGAGATAATTCGAATGACGCAGGGCCAGATTTTGCACGAGATCCCTGGCTCTTTTGCTTGCCGACTTCTTTGAGCACTTTGGAGAATACATCTCTGAATAATCCACCGCCTCCGCTGGTTCCTGCACTTCCATCACTTTCGTCACGACGATTGACAGCGCAAGAAGCGGCGGCTATAGCTGCGCTATGGGATCTAGGCTCAGCTGCTAGTGCGTGAATAAGTTCCCTTCGGAATGCTTTGTCTCAGCCATGTTTCATCCGAAGATGAAATTGGAGGAGGAGGTGGTAGCTCTGTGACCAAAATACAAAGAGTCGAAAAGAGAGATTCTGAAAGGATTGTCGCATGATCTGGATCTTGAAGCCTGGGAGGATTGACCCATGCCCCCAGTCCGTATCCATTCCCACTAGAGCTGGCGACTGATCGTCGCTCAGGATCACACAAGTAACCGTCCATGCTGAATCGGTTAATAAGGAGAGATAAGACACGACGCGCTCCCAAACCAACACTCATTCCTGAAGCTGAAAGCTGAACCAATGCTAAATCCAAATCTCGGAATGATCGGCAAAGTGGTGCATTTGAATAATTCAGCGCCATTCCAGCAACCGAGCTTCCATTTCGCGCCCAGAGGTGGCGTTCTATTTGTTGCGCAGCAGCAAGGCATCGAATGGGATGATCGGCCAAGGAATGAATAATTTTTGCAACAGCAATATTCGCAGAAACCGTCCTCGAACGAGAACGTCGACGTTGAGCTTCTTGTGGAGTGCAGTCAGGACCAGCAGACCAAACGACTCTGCAATTCGATGATCTCAGAATCGGTCTGATAAGGGGAACTAGCGGATGTTGGAAGTTTCCGTCAGCTGCATTTATCGCGTTGTCGAATACTGGCAACTTCCACCAACCCAAAGTATCGCTATTTCGAATCGATTCGGGGACGACAACAGAGCAAAGACTCTTGATTGTCTTTGCAAGAGCTCTATGGAGGGGTAAATGGAACGATAACGAATCCCCAGCAAGCGGTGAATGAGGCACTCGTAACCAATCACCCATTACTGCTCCACTTGTTGGACTCGATACTGTTGGAGATGCCGAGGTACCCTCATTCCTCACTCGTCGGTTGACACCTTCAAGCCTCAATGAATTTTCAATGAGATTTAGCTGAGATTCTGTCATTTTAACGGATGTAGCACAAGATAAAGCAACAGTGCTTACTACCGTCGGTGAAGATGTTTGGCCATCAGAAGGAAGTTGTGACGCCGCAACGTGCAAAGTACTTCGCTGCAGTGCTTCGACTTGAGAAAGGTCGGATGCACCATGACCACCTCCAGGTGGTACGGGTAATCCTGTTTCTAGCATGCCCTCTCTGTAAAGCCACAGCTTCATTTCTTTCAACAAAGCTGCCATGATATTTCCCATTGCTTCTCGAATACTGATCAAATGGGATCCATCCTCTGATACTGGAGCGAGCGCAGCACTGCTGCTATTAGTTGGGCTCTCTGCGAGCGCATCTCTCGTGCCCGCAAAATTTAGACTCAACCCAAATGCTTCTAGCCAGCGGTTTTGTTCGTACTCCACGTGACCACCCGAAATTTTTCGCTTTTGTGGGTCCATACCCTGCGCCAATCTTAGTAATCGAGACCAAACTGTGCAAAACGTCAAAATTTCCTCTCCACGAGATGACAAGGATCCCTGATAGGGAGGAAATTGTTTCGGTAAAAGAATTCGCATGGCCGTCCCAGGCGTCTCAATGACGTATTCCAAGTCGCGCAACAAATGAGGTAGTCGCTTATGTCGTGTTGACCTCGAATCAAGGAATCCATCGTCAGGAGCTGTCGGAAGTAAGGTCATAATAGGATGCTCTCCAGCAACATAAGTCAAGGCGGGCAATAGGCTATCATTCGAGCTCTGATTTTCGTGGCTATCGTCATCGTTTCCAGCTGCTGTATTGTTCAAAATCATCATCACTTCTTTCGTCGCACCAAGCAGATTGGTGTGGATACATCTGACCACAGTCAACGATATCGGCACTGTAAAGATACCTATAGATGAATCTTTGTGGTAATCTGCATCTCGTTCATCGTCCGAATGCAAGAGCTTTGCCGCCGCTGGAGCACTTCCGAGAGCTCGAACCAAACTTCCAGCTGTAAAAATCTGAACTGTGAAGCCAAGTGGTGTATCAGCTTCAGTTCCGACTCCAGCACAAAATAATGTACTCAGTGGCCGATACGCGATTCCGAGAGCTGCTGCAAATCTGCATTTGAATCGTGCATCCGTCAAAAGCGACAGGAAAAGAGAGTGAATTGACCCACGCAATTGCTTCGTTGGATACGGATCTAGCAAGAGGAGCAAGATTGCTGGGGAGATTGGTGCTCGGAATGAGGATGCCGCAAGCAAATGTCGATATTCCATTGGATTTGGCGGCGACAAACGTTTGGTGCTAATACTATCAGCTCGAGTCATTCCAACACCACTGATCAAGTATAAACCCGGGAGTTTGTGCGGAAAGACACTCGCTGTTATCCGATCGGCTTCCTGCTGTTTTCTCAAATCGGTATCAACCACGTAAACAGTTTCAGAGAGTTCATTCTTTACCGACAAAGTTTCTGCGTCCCACTTTCCAGATTTCATCAGTGCTAAAAAGGGATGCTTCTTTGTGATTGGAACTGGGTCATTGTACATCGAAGGAAGAGTTCCCCAAAGAGAGTGAGGGGACTTTCTGATATTTTTCTGCCGGAAGCCTATACGGGAAAAGTGAATAATAGGATGGATCGGCGCCTAGCAGTAAACAAATGAAGAGAAAAAGTGAGCATGTTGAAGCATTTGACAATCGAAAAACGTCAAGGAAAAACCAAGCGTAACTTACCTGTCATTTCGAAAAAGGATTTGGCATCTAACTTCATGGCCATTCTGTGAATCTTTTCTGCCTCTTCTCCCGTGACGTAACTTGTCGCCAAATGCGGGGGAAAGACCCGAAAGCGTTTTCGGCAAGCTTCGTCTTCATCGGTTTCGTTGGGGCAAGCCCATGCCGGAATGCTTCTGGCTTCTTGCCAAATGGAGATTCCAGCCAAATCTTGCGTAGTATTGATCTGAAGCAATGCGTGGACCACCATCACAGCTGCAGAAGGGTGGGCAGCACTGATTTCGGACAACCACGTAACCAAGTTGCGAGCACGTAGTTCCATATCCGTTTGCGCTGTACTGACAACTGCACAGTGTAATCCGCGTGATTTGAGCCTCTTGTATCCTTCCATAGCGGATTGAATAGTCGAAAATGTTTTAACGGTAACTTGTCCATCTGCGTCAACGTGATGCGTCATTTCGGTTGCATCTTCGCGTCGAGGAACTAAAGGTTGCGCATTCGGACCGTCGGAATTGGAACTCCCACGATGATTACTAGTTGAGCGCAAGGCTTCAATGACCTCTTCGAACGTGTGTACATCGTCGTTGTGAAGTCGTAATTGCAGACGGAAATTGCCGGGGAAACATTGTTCCACCTTGGAAAGAAAGTCGCTTGGCGTCTTAGATTGAGAGCGTGACTGATAGACGTCATCACTTTCGGCTGCCCCGTTCCAAATCCTGCAGGCCTCGTCGGCCCATCGCAATTTCCATTGCACGGGATCTGCTCCAACTCCGGCTCCATCGACAGCCTCCACCAAACAACGGACGGCAGCTCCGATGGTAACTCCCAAGGCAGCAGCCAATTTCGGTGGAAGCTTTGTAGGAGACTGCTGGAGGGTTTCTAGCCCATCCTTGCGTCCACGACGTGCCATGCGAACAGCCTCTTCGGGATCGGCTTCGCCATCGACTCCTTGTGAGTCATCGGGAGACGAAACGGGTGTCAAAGGCTTGTGCGATGGACAGCACCCTTCGACCTTCCAAGCTTCGGCATCTCCGCAATCGCAACATCCTCCGGGTGTGGTACGATGAAAATAGACTTCGTGGCCTTCGTGATCCGACTCTCGAAAGCAAGTATCACAAATGACACAGGTTGAATCGGTTTGACAGGTACGGCAATTCCATGCAATGTCACCTCTCTTGAATACATAACCACAAGGCCGACGAGGACGACGCAAACAACCGCTTCCAACGCTTAATTCCTGCTGATCCTCTTCCATGAGTTTCTTCAAAACAGAAACGGTAGTCTCACGACTTCCCGTCACGTGTTTCATAGCGGAAGGTTTTTCCTGTGCAACCTCCTCTTCGGTTTGGGGCCAGGAAAGATCCTCCGGACGTTCTTTGTCGTGATATTGCAAGACCATTGCATCCGCCCAGGCTTTGGCACGAGCTGGTGGCACACCCGTCAGTCTTCCAAAGGCGGCGTTGGCCAAAATGGAAAGGGAAGGCAAAAAGACCGGTGCTTCCTTTTTGTTGTCGCTGTCCGATTCCGCAGTTCCGACGTAATATCGAACGTACGCATTCAATCGATCATCCGCAAGTTTTGCCTTGTGTACCAACCAATCTGGACTTTTGCCGTTCTCGTTGCCACTGGCGGAAAAATCGGACGCCGATTTCGGAGTACCACTGTCCATCGTTCCTACCAACGGATTCAGAAAGTTACTTCCGCTGCTGCGTCTGGAACGAGGCGTAGATCCACCCGATGACGAGGATGACGATCTTTCTGGATACTCCGCAAACGACGACAAGAGGTACATATCATCGCTCGATGATTGATTTGAAGAATCGGTATTGTTGTCGGTCGATTTAACGTTGCTGATTCCTCCCGGCATGAATTTGAGATAGGCTGGCATGGGATAAGAAGGTAGACCAGCCGCCGAGATAGCAGCACTAGAAGGACTGGACAAGGCCGAAACATTCACCATTGGCCTAGGCCGACCAATTCTTCTGTTGAAATCGTCCATGATTACCGTTGAAGCGATATTCTTATGAACTCTTCCTCCTTATCGCTCTATCTGTTTGCGAATCTTGTGATTAACTTTTGATCTCGCGTTCGTCTTAGTCTTGCCTAATTCCTTAAACTGCCATAGGCGTTGCAGTATTTCGTTCTTATTAGTACTTTATATTGATATATCAATAGTGGCAATGCAATGCCAGAGAGCTTCGTTGTTGCTCCTCTTACTTTTGCTGCTTCCGGTATCAAGATATTTTTCCGCCTAATACAGTAGGCACGATCACTCTAAACCGGTCTCCGAACCTCAGAGAAGTCAAAACCTCAGGATAATTCTAAACGGTAATATTATTGCGCGTGATCGATGACCGTCGGAAAACTCCCGATTTCCCTACGCCACCAGACCGAAACCTTCCGCTCCTTTCCGATCCCTGTACGTACGGCTAGTACTTTACTTTAGGAATGTGTTGGACGTAATAAGAAACTTGTTTTCGCGCACTCAACTCACACACCAGATTTTTACTATCAAGTCTCAACGGCTATCAACGCATACAAAAAAGGAATACTGCGATAGATGTAGGCGAACCGGACTGCGTAACAAATACCTTACAACGGCACGTGTTTAGAGAGTGAGCAGGCCAGCGTACTCGTTAAGTGTAAGTTATTAAAATCGAATCACGCTCACAGAAAATTAATCTCGCATGCTATGCACACACAATGTGTAGCATCATACGATCGTTATGTACAAGTAGTCCTATATTTTTGTTCGGTGAGCAGAGCTTGCGAACTTCAAGGTTTTAATTACGTGTAGTCGTGATCGTTGTCGTAAGTTGAGAGAACTATATCATTTTGAATTGGGGAAAGCCTTTTAGCGCACTCAGAGTATCTCCTTGTAGTACGATATCCCATCTTTAACTTGAACTGGTAGTCGTAAAGTACTATTCGGGGAGAACATTTCACTCTAAGCTGGCGTTCTTGTTCTTGCTAATCCTCCTACTCGCGCTCAAGAACACTGTGTTATGCTGCTGTTGCAAGAAAACGACACCTGTTGAAGGAGGAGCGACGGGACATCTACTATTCAGGATTCCTATTCATTCTTCTATCACTTAATTAAAGTTTTCGAATGATCGCTCGTATAGTCCGCATCGTCGACACTTTCAAATGATTTAACTTTCGGATATTAATTATTGCCAAGCATCCCCATCTTCGATTTCGTCATCGTCGTCGTCCTCCTCACTAGCATTGTCGTAGTAGGTTTCGGGTTTTCCAAAAAACTCCTCTTGCGTCCTTTTCTCTGCTACCTCCAGTAATTCTTCTGCCGTAGCGATTGCATTCTCGATCCATTCGATGCGTCTTGGATTCTGGGGCAGTTTCTCCACATCCTTGTCGTCAAAGGTCCCATCGTCTGCGAGCGCCGAACCCAGGGACGACTTGGGGAGTCGTTTGGCAGCCCATTCGCGCGTCGCCACCGGGTCGTTCAATCCCAATGACACCTGTACAATTCCGCTCAGGGCTCCGACGTGATAGGGTTTCAGGGTCAGTATTATTTCACAAAGCTTGTAGGACAACTTGAGCTTTCCCATCAAAAAGTAAAGGGTAGCAAGAAGGTTTACCGGCTCTACAAAATAGATCCCGTATTCGTCCACCATCTCCACCAAGCCCTGTTCGCATATTTTCCAATCCCTTGGATCCGTCAGCAGCTCACCGATTTCTTCGATGCGCGCTTTGGCCGTGCTTCCCCGTTCGGAATACCAGTGATTCCACAGCTCGGGAACGACGTCATCTCCGTCTGCCAGACACTCCAGCAGCTTGATTTCGCCAAGCCGACGTTCGCGCTCGATAGAAGAAAGGGGAGGAGGTGGGGGAAAGGAAGACAGAGAAAAGTCAATGCCCTTGTCATAGTCCTTTATCATTTCGGAAAAGGGTTTGGTCGTGGCCTCATCATCGCCACCATCTTCTTTTTTGCCATCACTGTCCCCATCCCCTTTCGCTTTATTGGAAAGCATGCTTTCGAGTTTTTGACGAGCATTTTCAACGTCAAATGACGAGTCGCCCGTGTCGTCTTTCGCTTCGTGCAAACGAGAAGTGCATGTTCGTGTCGTCGTCGTCGTTGACACCGGAACAAACGCCAAGACTCCCACTATCGACGACAGCAATAATATCCTTACAAACAACGTCATTATCGTATCTCAATATAGATTGTCCGAAGGACTGTAGGCTTTCTTGTTGAAACGCTCCTCTCGGCAGTCTTTTGTGCATCTGTGTCGGAATCGGATCTTCCGATTGTCGGTAATGGGTAAAGAATACGAACGGTATTCTTTCTCGCAAGATTTTCCATCTTGCAGAATGAATGAATCATGCAATCGGTGATGTCATGGAAAATACCCCGTTCACGTCCATGAAAACAGCTTGTTATGGAAACTGGTAGGTACTGCAAAAGGCTCTTTTAATATCATTGGTTTTGATTGGCCAAGAAGAACGTCTTTTTTGAGATGACAGACAAGGTCGGAAAACATACCGGAATTGCCAATTTGGAATTTTTTGAAACACGAGTTTGCACGACCGACAGAATCATTGCTCAAAGGTCACACCAATGGAAGCATTCGTCCGATTTTCGTTCAAATAAGGTTACAAACGATTGAACGATACATCCCATCGAAAAAGGCCTATCGGGAATGACACAAAAAGTGCGAAGTGCATCGTTGAAAGTCAACAATCGGAAGAATTCTTGCAACCCAATAGCCACAGCAGACGGAAAAGTATATAAAACCTTTGTTCTGCGGTAGTGGATCACAATGTCGACGAAGACTGCTCTTACGTTGTTTCTATTCTGTGGTAAAACTCAGGCGGCTTGGAATGTTGACGCTACTGTGACCACGCAAGCTTCGAGCTTCTCTGCAAAATCTTATACTGTCCAAGGCCTGAATGCAGAACGATATCTGAACGAAGAACAGCACATTATTGAGCCGTACGCACTCTGGGATGCGTCCAAGTTTCCAGAAGCATTGAAAGAATGGGAAGAAAAATATCCAAACTTTATCAAAGTCACCACCTCGCAGGAGGAATACGGTTTGCCGGCGGCGGGAAACGACAATGACTGCCCGTTTTACGAGAAAAAAGGATGCCCCAATTATATGTTTACAATCCAAGACTTTGTATCGAATCCCATCGACAGCGAATCCAGCACCCATCTCCCGGAAGTGTTTTGGAGTGGTTGCCTTCACGGAGACGAACGAGTGGGACCTACCAGCGTGATGGAGGCTGCGAATCTCTTATTGGAGTCTGCCTACTGCGAATCATTGCCGCAGGCGCATGGAGTTGGTTTGAAGGAGGCTAAGGAGTGTCGCAAGGATCTGCACAACAAGGGAATCGACGATGTGCATCGGAAATGGTTGGCACGAATCGTCAGTACCCGTCGAATCGTCGTTGTTCCAACTGCCAATGGTAAGTCCTATGAATTTGCGCAAAATTCCTGCATGAATTCGAATAGTGTATTGTCTAATTTTCTTGGATAAAAACTTGCTTTTTCAGCCCTGGGATATTATCGCAACGAGCGCACGGAAAATGGCGTCGATCCCAATCGAGATTTTCCGTATGATTTATTGGATTTCAACCTGTGCATGAAGACAATCGCTGGTCGAACCATCAACGAGATATACCGAGAGCACATGTTCCAGTTGGCTCTGACATTCCATGGCGGCATGGAAGTTGTTGCGTACGAGTGGGGAGCTCCCACATGGTACAATCATCTTTCGCCCGATGACGAGGCTCAATCACAAATTGGTGGTGCCTACAGTCGCTACGGAGGTGGTTGGCAACAGAGCAAGCCCTATGCTTACGGGACTATGAATGACGAAGTATACTTTGTTCGAGGTGGAATGGAAGATTGTACGTATACATAAAATATTCAACCTTGACTGAAGCGATGGGATGATTTGTGTCGTGTTTCATTTCCAACTCACATTCACATGCCATATCCACAATTATCTTGCTTTTCTCCTTAAAGGGGCATATGCTGGTTCCTGGACTCCTTCACTAGTCAAACCCTGTACACCCTCAACATTCGGTGGGTATCCAGCAGAAAAGACAGAGTATAACAACTCGACCCTAAGAATATTCAACATTCTTGTGGAGACCAGTGATACAAAGGAACCAAAAAAACATCTTGGAACTTCCTTGGATGTCTTGAGTGGTGACACCAAAGGAAATGGACATGTTTCTCGAAACATTCGATTGTCCTTGTTGGCAGCTGACTTGGTTCAACCCTACGTGAGTGTCGTTGGTGTGAACAAACTCGCATTGACCGACGATATCGTTCCCCTGAGGACGCCGGATACAGAAAGTTGTAAGGAGAACCAAAGCAGTTATGGTTGCCAAAAATGCGAAAAAGGTTGATATCGAATGGACGGTTGGGGGCGCTTTGACGGTCGATAATACGCAACTCTGGTATGCTCATTGGGATGATGTGTATGGCCAAGTAGAATGCCGATCGCAACCTATTTCCACGGAAAACTTGAAAAAGGCCGGAGGTTCCTTTCAAGGAACTGGATTCTTTTCAGCGACAAGGACCTCAGCCACGGCCAGAAGAAAGTGCCACTGGGATGAGAATGACAAATGGGCCACTTTTCCGCGCCAGTGTTCCCTTGACTGAATTCAAAAAGGGCGATAAAATTGTCGTACTGGCATCCGCAAAGGTAGATCAATCTTGGAAGAATCAACCAGAAGATATTGTACCAAAAATGTCTCCTCAAAGTCACATTGTAAATGCACGCACCGACGATAGCTATCATCACAACGGCAATGGAAAACACATTCAAGGCAGGATAGAATGGTTCTCTGAACCACTCACAGTCGAAATCGGGGATTTCGACGATAGTATTGGAACGCGAGGAGACGACTCGGTGAATGTCATTGAAATTCATCCGAGGTTAGGTGAAAGCACAATCAACAAGGGAGGAGTGAAACCCAAAGCTGCCCAGACCGATCAGCTGTATTTCCCTGTCGCCTTTTGGCAGTTTTTGGCCGCGGTTGGACTCCTCGTAGCTTTTTTGTTTTGCGTAGCACGAAAGTTTCTTTGTGGCGATCCAAATGCCCGAGTCCGGAAACAAGGCGAAGCAATTCAGGGAAGTGACGACTTCTCTTTTGATGACAACAAATACTCGGATCGAGTCGATGATGAATATGGTGACGACGATAGTGACGACGGCATAGAAATCCCAGACATTACATAGTCCAACACTCTCCGTTAAAAGTCATAGTAATACTATAATCACTTGGTTCTATAACGTTTAGCCGACTTATTTATTACCGTTAACAATCGAGGTATGTTGCTGTAACCTTGTAGCATTATAGGTAAACAACTACCGCGCTAACATTATCTGAGGTTCCCTTACGAAGAGCCATAGAGCAGAGTGTCCTGGCAGCGTCTTGAGCAGACATATTGTGTTTGTTTCGCATCTTGAAGAGATCGTTCCCAACTTCGTCGGAATCCATGACATTCCATAAACCATCGGTTGCACTCATCAGTATTTCACCAGACTTTACTGATAAACAGGAGACATCTGGGTCACTGACAATCCCCTTGGAAGTGGCAAAGTTACCCTCAAGGCTTCGGCCGACGGCATACTCATAATCTCCCTACTTTGAGCGACCAACGAGATAGTCGACATTTAGGGAGTGAATAATCAAGTCCATTGCGTATACCCTCAGCTAGTCGAGACTCTTCAGATTGTGGTGTGTGATCTAGCGTAGCAAATTTCACTTTGCCTGTTTCGCTAATCACAAGACTTCGCGAATCTCCACAATTCAGCAAGGTCAACTCACTCGAGGTTTCGTCTAGAGCAAACACTGAGCATGTCGTACCCGCTGTAAGATCTTCACTACCAGTATCGGCTTGAAGTATACCTTCTCTAGGATCAGTACTCGGCGATACATTCCCCTTCCTCCATACATTGCAGTTTATACGTTTCACAAATTGCATTCCAAGAGTCTTCCAGAGCATTGCAAACAGACCGTGAACGATCTTTAATAACGAGTTCCTTGGAAAAGAAGCCTGGCAGGTCTTCTGCGACCAGTTGGGAGGCAGCTTTCCCGCCATGGCCATCCATAACACCCGCCATTAATACAGATCGATCTTTTGCATCATGAATCTCATGCAAGACAAAAGTATCCTCCTGTGCTGTACGCCTACCCTTTGAAGACCAGGCGCCTCGATCAGCTATTTGAATCTGAACTTTGTCGGTTGGTTGCATAGATATAGCTTCATTGCTCCTTACAGACATGCGATCAAAGTGGAGTCTTATGTTCTTTGTTCCTTTTGGTTGATCTTGCAGGATTGCTACTGCCCTTTCAAAACCACCAGCGATGAAAGGAAGCTCTCCAATTCCCGACAACCGATCGCCAATTTCAAAAATGCCAAGCTCGTCTGCTTGTCCATCGGGCACGATATCTTTCACAAAAACTTCTCCAGGAAAGGCATCTTTAGTAGCTTCCTTCCAGAGCGACGAGGCTTCCTCGTCTTCGTCATCCCCTTCGTCTTTTTCGGATAGAATCAGTCCAAGAGATTGTGCCCGAGAAAATGTTGCGACGAAATGTAACGGACGACTTATGGAGGGAATTTCGCAAGTCTCTAGCGCTTCCACGACCATACTGAAGAATGATTGGTCAACATCGACCTCATCGGCATCGATTTGATCTTGTTGTTTCTGTTTGATCTCTCGCCATCTCGTCAAAGCCTTTCGGGCACTTGGACGTCTTTCGGGATCCTTTTCTAGCAAATCAGTCAATAAATCCCAAAGACCCGGCCGTTCTCGCAAATAATCCAGTGCTTGATCGAGTCCAACCGGACGAAGCTTTGATGCCAATTCATTGTTCAACCATACATTTAGATCACAATCGGCATCCTCAACGAGTTGTTGACGAAATCCCGCATCGACTCGTTCCTCGAGATAGCCAAACATGAGCTGGCAAAAAATAAGCCCCGCCGAAAACATGTCAAAAGCTGTCGGTGCCTCATGAACGTCAATGAAAATTTCGGGGGCAGCGTATACTGGTGACACGGCCACACGGTTTCCGTTTTCGAGGCCCACACGTCGTTTGTTCCATCCCACTCCCGATCGGGTCGAGATCAGCGGCACTGCCAAAATCCATCAGCAAGACATTGGCATCGTGAACCAACAAATTGGCGGGTTTCAGGTCTCTGTGGACTATTTTGTTCTTGTGCACGTGATCCAATACCGTCAAGAGTGATGGCAAGATCGTATCCAGAGTTTCCTCGTACGATTCTGTGCCGAGCGCTTCACCAATCTGTCGCAATTCGTGCTTCGATTCATCGACATCCATTCGCATCAGGTCTTGCAGAGTAGGAGCAGGCAACGGAACTCCTCCCTTTACATCTCCTACAAATCCAAAGACCATCCATTCGCTTTTCGGATCTTTGGTGTCCGTTCCTGTGATCTTTGTAGTGCCCAAGAATGGTGGCAGTTGCGGATGGGGTGGCAATTTGTCAAAGCAGTGTTCTTCGACTTTCCAATAATACAAACATCGTTCGGCACGTTCTTTCATTTCTTTGGATTGCCCACTCCTCTTTTTCCATTGTAATAGACCCATCTTCTTCGTCGTCTTCCTCTTTCTCTGTTTTCCGCAATAATTCCGTGTATTCCCACGGTCGTTTCCCGACGAATATAGCAGGTTCAGATTGCGACTGTTTTGATTCTAGAAAATGGCACAGTTCCGTAGGATCCGCTACCAATCTTATCGTTGACAACCAAAGCTTGTCCCGACTTCCAAAACTTTCTTTGCTGCCAATGACTTCGGTGGACAACTCGTCAACCTGCTTGCCCTGCATCATAAAGCTGCCATCGAATGTCTTTCTCTATTGTCGGAATCGCAAAGGATGCGACCGCAGGTAGGACGCAATAGTGATAGCAAGCCGAGCACAGCGATCGCTACCATCCGGAAGGCAGCCATTTTGATTCGATATTTTCCCATGTCTCTCGTCAACCTCTTGCTTTCGATTGTTCCGATGAGTATTTGTTGCGTGTTGTAATCCGTGTTGTAATCCGTGTTGTAATCCTCTTTCGTTCCTCCTTTTCATCAAAATAAGCAGATGTATTTTCAATTTAGTACGTATCAAAACGTAACCGAAGAATCTCAAATCCTTTTTCTCACGGAAAGAAAGGATTCCGCAGAAAAACGACATCAACGGATAGAGCATTTGATCGAACGAGTCGCATGGAAAGTTTTCTAATGCCCCTCGTGGTTCAGTCATAATCTACGTATCCCGTGTTTTATTTCTATAATCAAAAGAGGGCTCGATTCTAGTTAAGAAGACAAGAAGAGTCCGTCAATAAATGCAATCAAAAGCATCTTGTACTATAGCTTATCAACCTATATTTACTAGCTAGGAGGAGGAGGACGAGAGCAATCACCATGATGACGAGATGATTCTGTTCACGGAAGAAAGAAATACCAAACTATAGTACGAAAAGAGTTCCGATAAAAACTACTATCACCTTCTCCTCTTCTTTCCTTTCTTTCCGCCTTTCGCACCTCCTACACTTCTGTCCTTGGATCTGTTGAGCAACTTCGAAGCAATTTTGAGGTTCCCACTTCCTCCGACACCCTTCATAGTCGGAAGCACCGTCCTTGCCCTTTCGTTTCGCTCGGTGTCCACTATTTTTCTTTCCCGGCATGTTTCCTTTCAGCTCATCCATGAATTTCTGCACGTTTCCGGCCTGTCTCTGGGCCGTGTCGACGGATTTCTGGCGTCTCGCATTGTAGGCTTCCAATTCCTCGTCCTCGCTATCGTCAGTCGAGAGCAACTACCGACGTCGTGACCACCACTTGACCACCCCACGCGGTTTCTGTTTTTTGGTCGTCGTATACCTTGGTGTCGATGACGTCTTTGGGTTTTTCTTGTTGTGACTGGCTGTCGCTGGCTTCGTCGTCATCGTCGTCATCGTCGTCCGATGCAATGTCTCCGTTCAGTCGGGCGTTGTCTTCCATGAATTGTTCCTTTTGTTTTTCGGCTTCTTCGATGCGTTCGAGTTTGTCCTTCTTTTCCGAAGCCCGCATTTCGATTTTGGCCTTGCGGTCCTTGACTTTTTGCATGGCCAGGCCAAAGGCCCTGCGTTCCCGTTTGCGTGCGGAAAAGCCGCGGAGATGTTCCCGGCGGGCTTCCGGATCAAAGACGACCTCACGCTTGTTTCCTCGTTTTATCATAGGACGCCGGCATTTTGTGCTTGGATTTCTCCTTTTTCTTTTGGTTGTCATTTTGTCTCTTGGTTCCTCTTTTTGGTTTCGGCATGATGGATTGTGTCTGGCTCGATGAGATTATGTGTTATTCTGTTCGATGTGTTTGGTTGATGGATGGAGATTTCTGCGAATCGACTTACTATTCCAAGCAATATTTCTCAAATTTTCGGTTGCTTCCTCTACTCTATTGGAAGAAGTCTTTTGTTTTGATCTCACAGCGCAAGAAATTGGTTGTCAAGAGTAGGTTTGTGTTGATTGTTGAATTCTTGTTTCAATGGAAAAAGTTGTCGTGTCGATAGGATTTTTGTTCTTGATTTTCGGGTTTACCAACGAATGGCTCTGGCTAGGTACTATATTAGTCCCGAATTTCTTACCAGGGAAGCTCCCTAATTCTTCCTTGCAACTGGTCCATCTTTCAGAATCATTCCAGTGTTACTACAAGTAATGATTTACAATTTACAATTGCTACATGTTTACTTGCGATCGATAGCTGTAATACAGTAGAGTGAAGTACAAGCAGTGAATGAATTTCTATAGTCGTTTTGTATTATTTATAAACAGCTGACGTCGATATTTTTCCTGGCTCCCTTTTTGGATATCCAACGATTCCGCTTCTACTTCCCAATCAATCCCTTTTTCACGGCTGGATGAAAATGCGCTTCCAAAGATGTCCGATCGAGGATCTAGGCACTTAAAATAACGAGGATTGTTGATTTTTTATTCAAAGACGTCCGAGGCAATTTAAATCCCAGAAAAGAAATCGCTGTTCATGCCTTGCAATTTTGACATGTTGATTTGCTGTGTCGTCATTTTCGGTTTTGGAGGTTCTACCTGGCTTTGGTGGAGCTACTACCGGCTTTGGGGCTACTACTACCGGCTTTAGGTACAGGCGCGGGAGCTGGTTTCGGCTTTTCCTCCATCTCGTCAAAGCCCGTCATTTTGTTGTCTACCGGGAGTTTGGTGTTCATTCGAAGTTTCACGGTGCTCGATCCAACCTGGCTTTTTGAGGAGCATCTTGGTGTTCATTGTTTTCCCGGCCGGTTTTCGGAGCCCCCCGACGGGCTTGGACAGTGTCCCTGGCTTTCTCAGTCCCCCCAGATTGCCGCTATTGGGCTGGTGTCACGACAAGCTTGCCCTTGGCTCCGGCAAGCTGCGAGGCTTTCTTTGCTGTGGGAACGGCCGTTGTGGCGGGTTTGGCAGGCGACAGCCTGCGGCGCGGTCTGCTGGTCCTGGAGCGACAGGTTTTCCATCAAGCTGCCCGCCGAAGCGGCAGGCATTTCCGTTTTCCACCAATTCCCCACGCTGGACTGCGGCAGCATCGAGTTGCTTTGTCAGTTCGGCACGGTAGGCCCTCGCGGCCTTGCTGTTGTACTTTTTCTCAATCTTTCCAGTGCATCTCGGTCAATCCGTGCTTTCGGAAATAGTTTCGGGCAGTTTTCGTTTCCACCCAGCCGCATGGCATCGATTTGTCGCTGGGTCCATTCGTCCAAATCGACTGCTCGGACAAAGGTCATGTGGACTCCCATGCTTCGGTGTGTGGCGGAACAATCCAAACACAAAAAGACGCCTGTTGAAGCAAAGCAAAGATAGGGTGAGTCGATGGAATGAATGAATCGTCAGCGACAAGTTTGAGAACCACGATTCAACCAAAGCAAATTCTCTGAAGCACGAACAAATGATGATGCTTGCAAATTTTCGTCGGGCGACAATGTAGACCGCAATCGAATTAGTTTCACTCACCGTACGTCACGGACGCCCAGGTGGGATTAGTGGCTGGACAATCGAAGCAAACTTTGTTGGCCTTGATGGTCTTGAGTTTCTTGAATTGGCCATTTTTGTCCCGTGTCGGAATGCAGATTTGACCCTTTCCGGCGGCGGTGAAGTTTCCATCGTTTCGCAGATTTCCTGCAACGTTGAACGACATGCTGTATTATGCTTTTTCTGGATTTATCTGAAAGAGTTGTACGGTTTATTTACAATGATCTCCTTTCGAGGTTTCGCTCTCTGGTCTCAATTTTATCAATGACGTGATGTTGTCGTCGAACGATGAAATAATAATTTATGTCTTCCGAACGATCGGAATGTGAAACTGCTCGTGGGTTTTTCATGCAGAAAACGGTCATCAATCGACGAAGGGAGAAAAGGCACTACTTACGACGAGCTACTCAGAGCGTCGAAGAAGACCAGCATCAAGAAAAAATCCACGCAACGAGTTCGCGCAATTTATATATCAACGTATGTTTTGTATATCATTATATATGTTATATATGAGAACTCGATGCGCGTTTGTTGTGTGGAATTTCGATTGGACCATTTCAAAATCCCGGTGCACGCGCATGCCAGACTCAGTCTCCAAATTTCAAAAACTTCTTTTGCCAGACTCTTTTTTCGTGTGAAAAAGAGACACTGGGCAATCATATCAGAACAACGACAAAACTAAAGTATCGCGTCGACACCGAATCTCTCGGCAAACGCCATCATCTATCTACATTGTTGTTAACGTTGATGCGGCGGACGTGAACTCACAAGGTTTTGGAAGAATATCACTATTAGATTCATTGATTTGTCAGCAAGAAAGAATAATCGAAGATGGATCAATTGATTCCAATCGTCTCCAAGCTCCAAGATGTCTTGGGCGCTGTCGGCCAGAACACACAGTTGGACCTTCCACAGATCGTGGTGGTACGTTATCATTATGTTTTCTTCTCTTGTGACGAATCTTCGGGTGCAGAGTAGCAGCATTCGGAAATCAGTTCTACGATGTTCACTTTGTCTATGGTCGAGTGTCACAACATTCTAACATCTCATTGTTTTACTCTTTTATGAATGTGAACGCGACGAATGAAATTTAAAAAATTGTGATTCATTGATAGGTCGGTGGTCAATCGTCTGGTAAATCCAGTGTCTTGGAAGGCATTGTCGGAAGAAGTTTTCTCCCCCGAGGAACGGGGATCGTTACCCGTCGACCTCTCGTTTTGACTTTGGTAAACACTCGTACTCCAGGATACGAGGAAGACGAAAACCACGACCCGAATGCCGATGACGACGAAGGAGGTGTAGAATGGGGAGAATTTCTTCACATGCCGGGAAAACGATTCCATTCTTTCCAGGCAATCCGACAGGAAATTGTTCGCGAAACGGACCGATTGACGGGTGGCAACAAGGGCATTTCCAACGAAGCCATCAGTCTCAAAATCTTCTCGCCACACGTCTTGGCATTGACACTTGTCGATCTTCCCGGTATTACAAAGGTTCCCGTAGGAGATCAACCAGAAAATATTGAAGAACAGATCCAAGAAATGATTCTGGAGTTCATTAGCAACCCGAACGCTATTATTTTGGCCGTCACTGCAGCCAACACGGATGTTGCCAACAGTGACGCATTGCAAATTGCCAAGGCAGTTGATCCATACGGCAATCGAACGATTGGAGTCCTCACAAAGTTGGATCTCATGGATCCTGGAACGGATGCTGCCGACGTGCTCCTGAATCGCGTCTATGCATTGCGCAAAGGGTACATTGCTACCGTCAATCGAGGTCAAAAGGACATTAACGAAGATCTAAGTATCCGAGCGGGGACTCCAAAAGGAAGAAGAATTCTTCAGAACCCATCCTGTTTACTCGAGAGATCGCAATCCTGCACAGCAAGTGTGGAACAAGAGTTTTGGCCAAGAGCCTCAACAACATGCTGATGCATCACATCCGTGATGTCTTGCCAGATTTGAAAAATCGAATCACGACTATGATGGCCGATGTTCAACAAGAACTCGATGCCTTGGGAGCATCTGGCGACAAATCGAGAAATTCTCTCGGAGGAACTCTTCTTGGTTTGTTGAGCAAGTTCGCAAGCAACTTTGCTTCCATTATCGACGGTAAGGGTGGAGAATTGAGAAGCGGTGATGCAAACACAAAGAACTTGGCCCTGGTAGAGCTATTTGGAGGTGCCCGTATCAATTATATTTTCAATGACATCTTTGCCTCGAGTCTGTTGACGGCAGGTCCATTTGACGGATTGACCGACGACGAAGTGCGTACTACTATCACCAACGCGATGGGTACGCGTCGGGCATTGTTTGTCCCCGAAATTGCCTTTGACTATTCTGATTCGACGACAAATCGCTCGATTGGAATCTCCTGGCATTGAATGTGTCGATTTGGTTTACGAAGAATTGCAACGCATTGCTGCTCAGTCGGAACCGAAGGAACTGACACGATTCCCTCATTTAAGAGAGCGTGTCTGCGATACCGTTTCGAATTTGTTAAAACGGTGCATGGCCCCAACCCAATTGATGGTTGAAAATCTTGTCAAGGTCGAACTAGCGGTAAGGTCAAGAATGGGATATTGTTTCTGCGTTTTGACCTTTTATTGCAGCGCGCTAATTTCTCTCTTTCCTGTTTTCACACACGTGCAGTACATTAATACTAGTCACCCTGATTTCATTGGTGGTGCTAGGGCCGTCGCTTCCGTCACCAATCGATCTGCTAATATGGATCCCATAGCGCCGCGAGACCTTCGTGTGAGTACAGGATCGTCAGCTGTTGCGGCAACACCCTACCTCTCAGGCTGATTCGCAAGTACTTCAATGCGGACACAAATGAAGGTGGCGAGCAAACGCCCTTACCACGATAAGAATGGAGGAGGAATCATGAATTTCATTTTCCGGGGAAAACCAACTCCCAGAGCGAAGTCCAAAATCAATTCGGAGCTACCTCCCACTATTGTTCACCTTCCATCTGTACCAGCGAATATGAAGCAAACAGATATTCCGCCTTCGGATCGTGAGCTTTCTGAAATGCACGTCATTCAAGTCTCTGATTGCATTCGTATTTCGAGGTTGTTCGAAAAACCTTTACCTGACATGGTTCCGAAGACTATCATGTTCTTCCTAGTGAACCACGTCAAAGATGCCATGCAAAACGAGTTGGTATCCGAACTTTACCGGGAATCAGAGGTCGAAGTTTTGATGAAGGAAGCCGACGACGTAGCCGAGAGGCGTGAGCAAAGCGAAGAAATGAGGGACCTCTTGGGCAAGGCACTTGAAATCGTAAACGAAGCTCGAGATTTCAACACGGTTAGCCAATTAGACTAATAATACATACCATACGACGAATAAACAAATAAAATGCCGTTTGGGAACGGTAGAATAGGATTCTGTTACATTTTAAAAACTATAATACGAATACTATTATTCGTAGAGTAGTCCCTCGTCCTATTTTGTTGTGCAAACATTCCAAACCGTCAGAGATAAGGTTCAGTCGTGGGTTTTAGGTCTTTCCGTCGTACGTTTTTGCGTGAGACGTGGAAACTTTGGGGTACGTAAGTGTGGTTCTGCGTTCATCCACACAACGTGTAAACGTTCCATCACATACCCAACGACATGAAGAAAGAAATCGTGAATGCAAGAGTTAGGATTGAGGTTAGGATGAATGAGCACGCATGGGGCATCGGGAAGAATGCAAAAACGTGAATTGTAGTGACAAGATTGTTTCCAAGTTGCGGTTATCCTTCCACATTCGAATACAATTCTCACCAAGGCAACGTGAATAGTCATACAACACGAAACACTCGAAAGAAAGAAAATGAAGTTTTGCAGTGCCATCCTCCTCTCCCTCCTCCTCACAACGGAGGCCTTTGCTCCCCAACAGCTCTCCCGAGCTCCAACGGCACTCTCTGCGGGGCCACGCAGCTCCCGCATCGAAGGAAACCAACGAGAACCGTCGGATCAGGAAAAGAAACTCATGGACGAAATGATTATGAAAATGGCAAACGCCAAACCATACGAGTTACCGAATGCCGTCAGGAGAGCATTCCGTGTCGTTTCGAGCCCACAGTTCTTTATGCGCATCGCAACCTTGAGCGACAAGGCAGAGGGAGAAGAAAAGGAAAAGCTCGCGGCGCTGGCTTCCAACTTGGTTGCAACGCTAGAGGTAGTGGTAGAAACTACCGAGGAAACCTTGGACGAAAGAGCAAAGGACGTGGAAAAGGTATTGAAAGCGGCTGCCGAACCAGAGACGGGAGACTTTTTGGTTCCCCTGTTGCCCCAACAGGTTCAAGCGATGAGGAAGGTCGTCGAAGGCCTAGAGCCATCGTCGTTGGACGAAGGTTTCTTGTCTACGGTCGATGCATTCATGAATAAGAGTCATCAAGATGGAATGGTGCGTGTGCGCTGGCATTCGCCTTGATTTTGATATGTTTATTGTTTGAAAATGTGGAATTTGCTGAAATTTTGTAATCCAACAATTGTTACTAACCAAATGTTTTTGAATTCCGTGACGATATCAATGGAATCGCTGACATTTTTTTCAGGACGGTATGGTCGAGATTCTTCAAAAATGTTTGCAGCAATACAGTGGGGTTTCTATTAAGCGAGCCCGAAGTAATGCCGACAGTGAAGGTGACGACGACACATCTTCCGAGGCGAGTAAGCTTTTCGACAAACTTTTGGAAATAGATACGGATTCCTGGGATGATGAAATTAAGTCGGGAGTGGCATCTTCGGAGGATTTGACGACACAGAAACTTACCGTGGAAATTCAGAAGACAATGGTACGAACACGAAAATTTCAAATAGCCAGTCGTTGTATTGATTCTTGTTTGGTGTCATGGAAGCTGACCGTCTCTTGTTTTTCTTGTTATACTGTACGCTCGAACAATATCAATTATGCGAAGGAAACTGTTGTGCTTGGATTAGAAAATGGTAGTATGGCACAACGTGTTCAAGCTGAATACTTGCGAGAGTTGGTCACACGAGTTGAAGCAATCGAAGCTAAGGCTTAAACGTGAAGTAACTATGTTAGAATATTAGTTCCCGTTGTATTAGATCGTTTTCCACCTGAAATAAGCTATAAAAATCATATTGCACTTCCACGAAACTATGAAATTCATCATGTTTGTTGCTCTCGTTATAGATTGGACTAAATGTTATATCTAAGTATTTGTATAATGGAATTTCCTTAGGGCGAAGAAGGTCACCACTCGTGCTAGAATCAAAAACAGGGCCAAAACAAAAATGTCCAGATACATATTTGATTGATTGAACTTGCTTCCGAAGAAAACCCAAACGTAATTGTTCCACGGTCCCTTCACAAGCTTCTCCATTATCAAGCTGATCACATCCGAGCCAATAGTAAAATTCACTACCTGTGTTTGCTTCCACTGTTCGTTCGTCATCCCAGTATTGAGAAAGGATGAGCCCTTCGAAAACGTAATGGCCTGGTGTTAACCAGTATGTAAAACCAAAAATGTTCCTCATGAACTGTGGCCTGATGATCAGACCAGAAAAGATATTATTCAATCCAATGAAGACAGTGCAAAGGATTTGAGCCTGTAGCCATTGTGGGCACCAGACACGTGAACGGCTTGTCCGAAGTATGAGTATATTGCGATATTGAAAGTGAAGAAACCCTGAAAATGAACACAGAATTAATGAGAAAAAAGACATTTGCGGATCAAAAGTGTGCATCGCGTCTCGCTTTCCTTTCTTACCCAAAATTTGAATGCTTTGACGAAACTGAAGGGGAATGTTCTCGCAGTAGTCAAGTAAATGACAGAAAAGATCAAGGATGATAGTACTATGAATCCCATCTCTGCAACGCCCAAAGCCCAACCCAACGCATTGTTGTCAATCATACCAGCGGCAAACTGTTTGTAGAACACATTCCTGATTAGCTAGCATTACTGGCAATACAGTAATTATGGACATGATTCCGATGATGATAAAAGATAAGAAAGTGATCGAGAAATACGCCGATACTTGGTTTTCAGTGAGAACTTCTTGCTTGGGCTCAGCGAATGAATACTGATCCTAATACTGAAAGCAATTCCTCCACAAACCATGAGCCGCGAAAGATTGTACGCAGGTGATCGCCAGTATATTGTTTGAAGTCGCATGTTCGTCAGTTTTTGACGAACAGAGCGAGGTACGGCATATTCCGCCAAATACGCGATCTGAAGTTCTTCGGGAGGATTTACTTTTGCTGCTGCAAGTTGATACTTGAGTTTGGAGTATTCGGGATCCTTGAGATAAATCCCAGAAAAGTCTATGTCGCATTTTTGTATAATTCTCAGCATCCAGTTCGCGGGATTGTCTCCAGGCTTGATTTTTGTTGCACCGTGTCCTTCAAAATACTTTATCATGGTCTCACATTGCAATCCAAGTTCACCAAAGTATACTGCATGCCCTCCTTTCTTGAGAAGCAAAAGATCGTCCTATAAACACGAAAGCAATAAACATACGATTAGAGCCGAATCTGAATTCTTTTGTTTTCACCTTTCATTGCAGTAATACTCACAAACATATCAAAAACAGCTGATGATGGCTGATGTACAGTAGCACAAATCGTCCTTCCTTGATCGGCGATTTTCCGCAGCAATCTCATAACGAGAGAAGCACTCCTTGCATCGAGTCCAGTCGTAGGCTTTTTGTATTAAAACAGTGTAAAAAGTTAGCATGGGATAAAAACAAGATCTTTTCTTCTTTTCTACAAAGCAAATCAAAATTTCTCTCACCTCATCCAAGAATAGAATCGAAGGCGAGGCAGCAAGCTCAACAGCAATTGAGAGTCGCTTCCTTTGTTCAAAACTGAGACCCCCTTCTTCGTCGCTGCCTACTAGACAGTGAGCTAATGGTGTAAGTTCGAGAGTTCTGATAACAGTGTCGCAAAACTGTTCCCTCTCCTCGTCATTTTCAACTCTGTTGGAATCCAATCTCAAACGGGCAGAAAATAGAACAGTTTCTCTGACAGTCAGTTGAGGGGACTGAATATCAAACTGCTCGACGTATCCAGAACATCGTCGGAAATATATCTTCTCTTGCTCAAATCCATTTATACGGATGTCTCCACCAACAGCACCGGAGTTCTTTCTCATGGCGATGACATCCATAAGTGTTGTTTTCCCAGCACCACTCTCGCCCATTAGTGCACACATTCGACCTGCCCGAAAGTACCCATTCACATTGTTGAGAAGTCGGATATCTTCACCACCAGTCGAAGCCTTCACATCATAGCACACATTTTCAAAGCTGAGAGTTATCGGTTTGAATGGGATATTAACATCCTGACCGCCGTTTTCGTCGTTCTTCTCGACATCTGAGATTGAATGTTCATCCGCTTTTCCAATAATTGATCCTTCCAATGATGGTGGAGATTTCGAATGAACTCTGACGGATGCCAGAATCATCGACGAAGTCAACACAGATAAGATAATATGCAGACACATGAAAATGTAAGACCAAGCTATCCAGTCTCGTTCGAAGGGTTCGCCATCGTCATAGACAAAACCAGCGCGTTTTAGGATTTCGTCTGCTTCTTCTGGCGTGTAGTTGTCATTTCGGAATGCGTTGACTACCAAAGCACGATATGCCCATGCTAGAGGATTGTACCAGTACAACCATCGGAAGTAGAATGGGATCGTTACGGGTGGGATAAGGAAGCCACAAAAGAGCATGAATATGAAGACAACAATTGCACAGGCTATTTGAACCATTGATCTTGTGGCGGCAAATGTCGAAAAGATGAAGAGAAATTCCGACATCAAGACGTTAAAGAGAAGCACAACACCCATGAAACCGAAGTAATAAATCGGTTGCGGCGCCAATCCCACCATGTAATACAATATCGTTCCAAAAACAAAGCAGTCCATAGCTGTCTGCTCGGAAAAATCACCATGGTATCCGTTAGTCACGATAGTTGTTTCAAGAGAGTCACGATAATTGATCCCAACGCACTCACCTGAGGTAGTCTTGAAATAGCCTTTGCGAAAATGAAAGAGAAGGCACCGTAGTAGTTTGAATCGTTTTGCTTGTAGTATATGAGTCGTTCGTCAACAAATGCTGGTGCTGTTACCATTCCTCCAAGCATGACAAATAACATACTTTGAAATAGCACACCTAAAATCGATATCTCGTCGGTTGTTTGGAAAAATACACCTCCAACACTGATGCCCATGACAAAGTTCTTTATGGCATTTGTAATCAGAACACGTTTATCACGTCTCCACAGCGTGAGCTGTCGCTTCAGATTAAGCCAGAAACATGTAACGAAGTTGTTTTGATACTTGACTTCGTAATTTCGATCGTCCACGACAGCGATTTCCTCATCGTCAAAGTCAAAATTGTTCGCAGATTTCGATAGAATTCCACTCCCATGTTCACTACCCCAAATGTGGGAATTGGATGACTTTAGTTCATAATTGATTCGTTTCCCAACCTGGCTTTCGGAAAATTCTCGGGCCAACTCGTCCAAGGTGTAAGGATTCGGCCTTTTCTCGGCAATGTGAGGAGGAGGGTTATAGAGTTCGGCTCCGTCCTGGGTAGAAATAATTTGAAGAAAATCTCCAACATCCATGTGCAAAGGAGCCACGTATCCTAAAGCGGCAAAGTAATTTTCTACGTAGAGGACAGGTCCCTGCATAGATAATTTTTCCCTTTGCCATCAATATGATTTCGTCGAACAGAGCGACTATCTCTGGACTAGGCTGGAGCAACGATATGACTTGCAACTTTTCTCGCACTTTTCCGATATAACTCATCGCGGTGATAATTTCGAACGTTGACCCGGAATCCAATCCATTCGAAATCTCATCTCCGCAAATAATCGGCGAATCACTCATCAACATTTCTCCGATAGTGACACGGCGGCGTTGGCCTCCACTGACTCCACGAATCTCGTCGTTTCCAACAAAGGTATCCTTGACATGATCAATCCCAAGAATCTTCATAAATGTATTGACCAGAAGATTGTCCTCGTCGGCTTTCTTTGCTAAGCTCCCGGTTTTCGGGTGTATCTTCTTGGAATCGAAAGTCGATATGACTTCCATTGTGACGCTTACACCGAAATGCAAAGTTCAATGTTTCTTCGACAGTATATAGAGGAGCATGGCGATCCAATTGATCGATCAACGCGATGGAATTTTCGTGGTGTATGTCCGGCTGATCATAGAATCCTTTGCTATCGTACAAGTTGCTTTCCATTATACGTGACGCTCCCCTGTACATCTTCTTCGCCCTTATGATACAGGCGGCCGGCGATTGCTTTTAGAAGCGAGGATTTACCAGACCCTGGAGGCCCCATTACCAAATACCTAGCATCGAAAAGAAATATCAAGTTAGAGATTTATACGCACCCCTTTCTTTGTTCCAACAAATGACGTATTCGTTTTCATAGACAGCCTTTACAATGGTACTTACATCTTTCCGGGTTTTAGGCAGAGTGAAATGCCGTCGAGAACATATTTGGTTTGAGTCACCTTGGCTTTCGTTTCTTCTACCCCGCTCAACAGTTGCTTCACTGTCCTTGACTGCTGGGTACACAAAACTCGAATTGTAGACGGTTGTGATCTTCGACGAAGGCTTCCGTGTAGGGAACCGTATAACACAAATTGTCCTACCCGTATTTCGATCGGTAACTTTTTAATGAGATGAGCATAGTCGCGAAAGGCTTCCTGGAGGAGAAAAATCCCCTTGGATGCCTTTTCTGCTTCTTCCTTTTGCTCCTCTGTAAGGGATATGTGAACGCCGCTGTGGTGACTTGAATTCAACGGCAAGCCCCTATCGTTCGCAATTTTGGAATTAGAGGCTTTGATCGTAGGTTCTTCAACGTCGGAAGGTGTAGCATCCACCATTGGTTGAGACGAGGCTTTGGAAGTCTTCCTTTTATTTCGTTTTCTGACAATCCCATCGGCATATTTGTTGACGGACTTTTTGAGGCGCACAAGCGAGATGAGATGGGACTGGCTCGTCGTCTCCGAATATCGTCATCTCCTCTTGTCTTCTCGGGACTTGCGTAAAGATTTTTTATTTTGTTCTTCTTTCGTTTCTTCAAAGGAACCTGTGCTATCGTCGGTTTCGGAAAAGAATTCGCCGGAGCTGGATTGACGAAAAGACACGGGTAGGTTTGCCTCGTTGCTCCTTTCCGCTATCATCCAGAGCTTCATACCAACCGATTTCAACGCCCTCTTCATTAGAGGAATCATTCGACGACATGATGGAACAAGTTATTTTATGTGCTTCAACTCGAACTGTTCACGTGCTATTGTGAGGCGCGCCAGTGGAGAGCACTCGAGACCAATGACGGCAACCGTCCTATCCGTACGAAAAACTTTCCTATTCTTCGCCCTTGTTGTATCGCTCGACTTTTCATTCAATGTACCTTTCCTCTAGATCAACAAGAAACAGCATTGCATATGGGTGATAGATCGGAATGTTTTATGCGGTATTATTTTTCCTCTTCTTTTCGGCAAAAAAATTCAAATTCCTCCGTCACAAAACTCCCATTCTTTGTGTTATCCTATTAGAAATTAATCATATGCATATGAGGTATGTAAGATTACTTCACATCATCGCACACTCGACTCGCTCGAGTAAGTCTTGTATCGTCTCAATCAAAAACAGAAAATGACCGTTGCGTGGATAGTCTGCCTGGCTCGCGCGCATCGCCCATTCCTGCTGAATTGTATCGCCACCAAGGTTGGCACGTAAGCGCGTTGGCCAAGTTTCTTGGTCCGATGAGCTGCGCCGGGGAGGAAGCGTTCTCTAGGCGTTTGTTGGCTTACGGCGTGCGTAAGGTTCCGAACGCCGGGCTACTAAAGCGTTCGTACATCAATTACTGTACAATTCCGACGGAACCGAAAACAACGCTCAGCTTTTTGTTCGATTCCCACAAGAAGGAATTTCCTACGACAAGACGTTTGTTGTTGTTTTCCCTCTCTCTCTCGGCAATCTATTCATTGCTCATACCTGTGATCCATCTAGTCACACACCCTTTGTACTTGTTATCGAATTGAAAAAGAAACAGGCAAGATGGCGAAGTGGTTCCGTTCGGAACCGATGGAGTACATCTCCCTCATCATGAACGAGGATGCTGCCCATGACTGTTTGGGAGACCTCGGAAAGTTGGGAGTCATTCAATTCACTGATGTACGTTAATTAGACTATTGCTAGTGGATACCGAATTGGTTGGCTTTTGTTTCTCTCTTGTCAGAACAGGATTGATATTTTGTTTAGTCAAGTTTCTCATCTTTCTTTTACTTCAAATTGTATTTCATCGAATGAACATTACAGTTGAACCCCGACTTGACCCCTTTCCAAAGACGATACGTTTCGTACGTCAAGCGTTGCGACGAGTTGGAACGCAAGCTCCGTTATTTCTCCGCTGAAATCGGAAAGTTCAACATCGAATGCGAATCTGCAGGAAAGGTTGACGATTTCTTGGAGCCAAGCGGCAGCGATTCCGGAAAGGTCTTGGAATCCTTGGAGGCCGAACTCGAGGGATACGAAACCCAGCTTAAGGAGTTGAACGACTACAGTGAAAAGCTTACTGTTGAGTACAACGAAAAGGTTGAATTGCAGGAGGTTTTGGAGAAGGCTCGTCGATTCTTCATCACCGATGGCCCTCGTTTGGCCGTCAGTGAGTTGACCACTGCCACTACTCCCTCCAACAAGGCTAACTTGTTGTTGGAGGAAGAAGTCCGCCCCGACTTGGACATGCGTTTCTCTTCCATCACTGGTGTCGTTTCTACCGAAGAACGCTCCAACTTTGAACGCATGATTTTCCGTGCCACCCGTGGTAACTGCTTCGTCCGATTCGCACCCATCAAGCAGCCTATCACTGATCCCGAGACCTGGACAGCTCACCGAGAAGTCTGTTTTCATCATCTTCTACAAGTCCGAATCCATTGAGATCAAGCTCAAGAAGATCTGTGATGCTTTCCAGGCTCACCGATACAGTCTTCCTGATATGGACGATGCCGAATCTGTCGACAACATGCTCACTGAGAACGCCCAAGAGCTCGTTGACTCTCGAACCGTCCTTTTGAAGAACCAGGATACCCGTTACCGACTTTGCCAGATGCTTTCCAAGCACTGCGAACGTTGGACTTGGCACGTCTTGAAGGAGAAGGCTGTTTACCACACCCTTAACATGTTCAAGGCTGATGTCTCTGGTATGCTTCGCGGAGAAGGATGGGTCATTGCCGAGAACCTCGAAGAGGTTAAGTTTGCCGTCGAGAAGGCTCATGCCAACATGGATATGGCCATGCCAAGTCTTATCGACCACGTCCCTCAACCTTGGCCTACTCCTCCTACTCACTTTGTGACCAACAAGTTCACATATGCTTACCAGGAGTTTGTCAACACTTACGGTATTCCTCGTTATAGAGAGGCCAACCCTGCCCTCTTTACCGCTGCTACCTTCCCATTCCTCTTCGGAGTTATGTACGGAGATGTTGGTCACGGTATGTTCTTGTTCCTCAACGGTCTTATGTTGGTCTTGAACGAGAAGAAGGCCGAAGGTGTCAAGCGCGACGAATTGTCGGAAGGTCTCCACCTCGGACGTTACATGATTTTGATGATGGGATTTTTCGCTGTTTACGCCGGTATGATCTACAACGATTGCTTCTCTCTTGGTCTCAATCTTTTCGGAAGTCGTTGGGAATTCTACGGACAAGATACCATGGAGGTCGAAGAAGGCGATGTTGCCTACCAAACCGCTGAATATGGTTCCGACGAATCTGTTTACCCATTCGGTTTGGATCCTATGTGGCATGTCACTTCCAACGAACTTCTTTTCTTCAACTCGTTTAAGATGAAGTTGAGTGTCATCTTTGGTATCTTCCAGATGTTCTTCGGTACCATCTTGAAGGGAGTCAACGCCGTCTATTTCGGAGAGAAGCTCGACTTGTATTTCGAGGTTGTTCCCATGATTGTCTTTGCTGCTTCCTTGTTCATTTACATGGTTGTCTTGATCTTCATGAAGTGGAGTATTGACTGGAACGAACGCATGCTTTCCGCTACCTGCTTCGACCCCGAGGGCGGCTACTGGCAGCAAGACTGGACTATGTGCAACATGCAAGGAAATGGCTACTGTACTCCCGCCGGTATCGACTGTTTCGACGGTGCTACTACTGCCGACCTCTGTCCTCTTGACTTTGGTGGTTCCGGTGATGGTTGCCAGCCTCCTAACTTGATTCACTACCCTTATCAACATTGCTCTTGCACCAGGAGATGTCGACGATCCTATGTATTCCGGCCAGGCCGAAATCCAGAACTTCCTCCTCATTCTTGCCTTCGCCTCGGTTCCTGTTCTCTTGTTGGCCAAGCCTTACATCTTGAAGCATCAGATGGAGAATGCCCACAACGAGCACGTTGTCGACGACCACGGTGACGACCACGAAGAACACGGATTTGGAGAGATTCTTATCCACCAAGCTATTGAAACTATTGAGTTCGTTCTTGGTATGGTTTCCAACACGGCCTCTTACCTCCGTCTTTGGGCCCTTTCTCTTGCTCACTCCGAACTTGCTACCGTTTTCTGGGAGAAGTGCATGCTCACTACTCTTCCCGTCAACTGGTTCGCCACCTACATTGGTTTCGGACTTTTTGCTGGAGTCACCTTCGGTGTCTTGTTGGCTATGGATGTCTTGGAATGTTTCCTTCACGCCCTTCGTTTGCACTGGGTCGAGTTCCAGTCCAAATTCTACAAGGCCGACGGTATTCGTTTCACTCCTTACTCCTTCAAGCAGATCATTACCGATGCTGCTTAAACGATAGCAAATAAATTATCATTTAGCGATGAATTATTTTCAAACTTGCATTATATCTTCTCGCAATTTAATTTCCATTACTACGTATTTCTATGATTTATATCCGAAACTCGAGGTTGGAATCCTCTCCCTCCAACCTGCAGTCGAATGTGCTCTTCCAGATTGGTCATCGAGGCCAAGCTGGTGTCTTCCGAAATTCCCTCCATTAATTTTCCTTCAATGCCTTGGATATTCTGTGCGATTGGCACTAGCTTGGAAAAAATATCGACGGTTCCCACCAAAACCCCATCGTCGTCTCCCACAACGATATCACCCGGATGTACCTCGATCCCACCACAGTTTACAACCGGAGCCTGCATTTCTCCAGGGACATTGTGTCGTTCCAGAGTACGGTGTGATGCTCGTGGCATACATCCGCATGGGAGCTGTTGCTTCCTCGTCTTCGAGATGGGCCGTGTCGCGTATCGGTCCGTCAATGACAATTCCGGCGAGGCCCTTCCGCCTTGCCTCTGCCGCAAAAATTTCTCCCGCCACCGCCCGAGTCGAGGATAAGCGTGTCCACCACCAAGACCTCGTCGGACCTCTGCCTCGAGGGCCAAGGCCCGCATCACCGGTAAAGAAATCGTTCGGGTTCCTGTGAACGAAACCGGTGCGGGCGATTCCGGCCATGACGGCACCTCGAGCTCGATGGCTTCATTGGCCGAATGCTAGTGTTCATCAATCGGATACCTCCTTCATGGTTGTTTGCGATTGTCTTCTCGGCATCGCACAGGGATGATGTATCCAGTTGCCGCAGGTCTCCCAAAAGGGTTTGTATCGACGATGATGTCGACTGCATTCGATGGAATCCAATCAACTGCAATGCTGTTTTCGTACTCGGGACTGACAAACGCCGAAGCAATCATTATTTCAGGCGAACGAAGTGGGAAACACTTAAGCCGAAGGACACGACTTGTCGCTTGCCGATGGCCTTCTTGATACCTTGACACGGCAACAAAATCTTACAATCAGCCTTCCAAGTTGACGTTTTTCGGGAAACTCGGTGATGCTTTCGGCATCCAAAAGGTATTTTAGTTCGCTCACGAATCAGGCTGGGCGCGCGAAAGCGAGGTCACGTTCGTGCGCATGCACCTTTTTTCTCACCTGTGTGGAGCGTTCGGTCTTGCCCGTAGTTTGCGTGCACACCGGAACCAAAATTCTTCGAGCTCTTTTCACGTTCAGTCTTGCTGGAAGCGGGTCTGAGTTTTTGTCGATGAATGTGCGCCGTCATCCCCCTTTTCTGTGCCCCTTTTAATCGTGCCAATCTCCGAATACAGACCTCTTGGTGATTCGTGATGCCGAATTACTATTCAGACCTCTCAATCGTGCTTCGACGAATTCAGCGATGAAAACACAGGAGGCGCCTGAGCGAAGGAAGGACTTCGCACAAGCAGCACATGATCAGTTGGGTTTCCCACGAATGAGAATTCCGATCAACTCTGTTAAGCATCAATCGTGTCACCTGTGATGTATTACCGTACTTGGGGAGCCGTTTGCGAACGTTTGCTTTTGGCTTTTTGTCTGGGAAACGCTCACAATATTGTTTATACAACACAAGAAACATACCGCAACCTCCAGAGTCCAGTCAGCACAACTGTCATTTCAAAATCGACAATCAGATCACAATTCAAAATTTCTGAAAAGACAAAAACCAACTAAGCAAATACAATAATGATGTTTAAGGACACCACAAATACGTTCCGCTATTCCAAGACGCGATCGACCAACATGCTTCCAAAGAAGAAGAAGAAGAACAAGGTCCCTTCGTTGTTCCGATCGGAAAGCTCCGCAAAGAACAAAACGAAATCGCCAACAAAGCCAACGTACGTCAAGAAGCGAAGCGTGTCGCTTCCAACCGATCTCAGCCCAAAGACTATCAAGACACGAAAGCTGTTCTGGTTCATTCCCAAGGACGACCGACAACGGACGACAATCCTATCGACGCGAGGAATCAGCGTCCCGAGCGGATACAACCCTTGTCAAGCACCTTGGAACCAAATGAACACTTTGTCACAATTAGTCCGCTGCTGCTGAGCCACGAGATTTCCGAACGAGCCGCACTCGAGTGGATCACGACGTCATCGACAATCAGCCTTTCCGATACGTCGGGAGATAGCTGCTGTGACGACCTCGATGACGACCTCGACGATCATTTGTTTGGACTCGAATTCATTGATTCGGTGCGATAAACAACTCTCGAACAACGAGACGCAAACTATCTGTACGCAAGTACCGAATGAAATCATAATGCATACGTCATGCATAGTGCATACCTACAATTCATACTTCCTTTTTTTATTTTTTTAAACCCTTTATAATTTTTTTTTAAACTTCAGTATTCCCTTTTGTAGAATATCTATATTTAGCTAAAGTGATACGTACATTATTCTCTTTTCCGAGCGCGATGGTTGCTGCTTCGGTTCATGATTGCGTAGAGCATGTTGTGATTACCACTTCTGGTTGTTCCTCTAAACGGGATTGAAGCCTGTCGTCTGACACATCGTTTGAAAGCTATAAACTAGCTTGACGTCGTTGCCCACACCTTGCTGGATCAGTGGAGCTATAACTCCAGGGTTCGATGCGCTAATGGTCTTCAATGCGGTGAAAAAGAAGTTGAGGGGATCGGCAACAGCCCTCAAAGCGTCATCTTGAAGTTGCTGAGCGTATTTCAACTGAGAAAATGTCGCATCGTACACCATGGGTGCTTCGTCTGGGGTATCCTGTTTCTTCCCTCGAAAAAGACGGAGATCCAAGCACGGAAACGACCGCGGCGACGATTTGTCCAAAAACCAATTTCCCTTGATCGTTTGCAAGCAATTTCGGAGACAATTCACTCAGCAACTTGGTCAGACCAATAATTTGGTACTTAGCGTTCAGTTTGTTGCTCGAACAGCCTTTCACTTTGGGCAACCAGATTTGTTGCAACAACATCAAAATGATGTTTGGTTGGATTTTGTCCAAAGTATCCGAAAGAGATCGCCCACCGTGCAATGCAGCAAAGAGACCCAAAAACTGACCGAATCGAATCGGGTACAAATTCGACTTTGTTCCTTGCAAACGCGTCAAGACGAGTTGGAAAATGGTGCCCAAATACTGTCCGAGAGTGTTGATTGGGATGTATTGCACGAGAGCCGAGAGAAGATCAAATGCCGATCCTTCCGTCGCCCTCGACGTGTTCAATTTCTGGAAAATACCAAGAACTGGTGTCAAATGGTTGTTCGACACAACATATGGTGCCGCCTGCTTCAAATACGCCCGAATGAGACGCGTGAGTCCTGGAACATTTCCCGTCTTTTCCCATAACGATGCTGTCAGAAGGGGAGGGAACAACGAGGTGTAGGCATCGCCAAGGCCTGCTTCGCTCGGACGGAATTCAAGGAGCTGCGCCAAAATCTGGAAGACGTATGGCGAGAATTCCAAAATTTCCATCTGGAGAATGGTTTGAAACGGAGGGAACAGCATTTGTTCCAACTGATGAATTTGAGAGACGTCCTTCATGCAAATGCTTCGTACAAGAATCGCAATCGATTCGAAAAGATTGTGGTTGAATCCAGGGTTTCGAGGGTTCTTGCACACGCGCTCCAATGCTCCTGAGAGCTTTTCAAAGACAATGTTTGTCACGGGAATGACACTTTCGCCCGCTTTGTCGAGAGTTGTCATGACACACTTCATGACGTATTCGTTCTCATTCAGAGCGGTATTATCAACAATTTGGAAAAGACCCGTGAACAGCTCCTGAAGGTGTGGTTGAATAGTAGCTTGAGTGATCTTGTCACTGCTTCTGCCCGAAGCATCGGTCGCTTTGTTTTTCAAGATTTGTTCAATAGAGTTGGCGGCGAGACTATGAACGGCCACGTACGGACTATTCAAGTGGAAAATCAAAAATGGCAGCAGCTCATTCAACTGTTGGGCAGAAAATTGGTTTCGGAAAGTGCACACAAAGTTCAAAGACGCTGCCTTCACCATGGGGCGGCTCTCTTGATCCTTGTCTTGCAGTTCCGTTAGGATGTGTTTACCGAAGAAATCCATTAGATTCACCTTATCATTCAATTCGGAAACTCCACGCGAACTCTGCTTTCGGATGGAAATTCCCAGCATCAGTGAAATCTGTAAAGAAAATATGGCAAGAAAGAAAAAATGAGCGAAAAATAGGATTGTTTTTGTTTTCAAATCAGCATTCGTGCTAGACACGTCCTCCGCAACTCGAACTTACCGCTGTATCCTTGGCCACCCATTTGCTCGTATCGGCTCCAAATTCTCCTAACATTCTCGTCATGTGCTCAGTACAGATGGAAGTTGTCTGTTCTTCGAATTGTCGACACATGGCACCCAAGAGTTCACGACTCCCACGACGTCGCGACTCGTTGTCCGATCCTTCGAGTTCCGTCATGATGTATTCCTGAGGATTGTCCTCGAAATTTTCCTCGTCGCTTTCACGGATTGTCATGTTGGGAATCACAATGTTCGCGACAATCTGTTGCAGTGTGGAAGTTTCCTTGAACAGATTTCCATACATTTGTCGTCCGACCATAATACTGAGGAATTTGATGCTTGTAACGACGACCTGATCGTGTTTTGGAAGCGTCGTCTTGCTAATCAAAAGATTCCAGACAATACTCGTGAATTCCGGCAAGAAAGGTTGGAATGGTTCCTCGTCTCGTTCCACGAACAATTTGAGGATATCGATAATGGCGGACTGCAGTTTGTCGATTGGCCCTGGTTCATCTTCTTCCGAGTCATCCACCAAAACAGGGTTGCTATACTGTAGGTATTTCTTTAGCACTCCCATCACAGGAGCCATGTTATCTTCGTAATATTCCGGAAGATCTTGAAAGACAAGCGAGTACAAGATGCTATTCACAAGCCTCAACGTTTCCATTTTTGGTGCGAGTTGGACGGGATCATTCACCAACTCATCTGCCCGACTTCCGGTGTGCATCAAAAGTTTCAACAAGGGCTCTTGGATGTGTTTGAGTGTGTAAATAATGACACGGTATAGCTCATCGCTTCGTTGCACGTGGCGAAATCGACGAAAGATCGAATCTGCTGTCATCAAAACTCCGTTGACAACATTGGAATCGTCCGAACCAAATTTTCCAATGAGATTGGGCAACAAACCATCCCACTTTTCGGGATAATCGACCTCGGCAATAATACTGATAGCTTCCGAGATTTGAGCCTGAATTTGTGGCGGAACTTTGCACATGAGCTCGACAAGGTTTGTTTTGATGAGGTTGCGATCCTGTGGAGAAATGACGATATTTTTGCGTTCCTCCGCGTCTTTGGATTCATCCCATGCCGTCTTGACGGTGTTCTTGTAAAACACCGCTGCTGCCTGTCGAACGGCAATGTTTGCACCTCCGTTGTCAATCAAGCCAAGCAACTGCAACAGAAATCCCTGCTGTCGTGTCGAGTCTGCCAAGACTTTTTCGGCTGGACAATTGCGAAGGCCACCAAAGTTAAATTAATAGAATGATATTGAGAAGAAATATGTAATAAACGTCGTAAAAAGTTAAAAGGCGTGTGTGAGATATGGAAATCATCTGGAATAGTAGTCTGTATTCAATTCGGGAGCGAGCGATGGCGATTCAAAAAGCTAGTAGACCTGTCGTCCGAAAGAGCAACAACGGCAACATCTAGAAGCGGGCTTTCGATTTAGCTGACTTTTTACTAACCTTTGTTCCGAACGTCGGCATTGGGAGACAATGTCTCCATTACAATTTGATCCAAACTCATTTTGTCAACCTATTTAAATAAAATGAACAATAGAATTGAGTTGTGATGGTAGATTGAATGCTGTGGTCACAAGCAAGAGCAGTTACGAGGATCGTTTGATTTTTGTATTATCGATGGTGGTGGGCTGTTTGGGAGAGAATCGTTCGATGAATGTCGATGCCCTACGAGATGTACTCCTCAATTTTTGAAATTGTAGATTGAAAATCTTCTCACGGCCCTTGTCACAAAAAGGGAATCACTCGCACGCGCAGAGAAGGACTTGGATGCCACACTGTGAAAAAGAGCCGTTATCCGCAATTGGCGTGACGTGTCGCAGGACCGTCCTGCGCGAGCAAGAGGTCCAATCGTACGATGGCCAGACGAAAAACATCAACAAAAAAATACCGATTCGTATGACACGTATCGTCAGTCGGAATATCTTCTTCATCGGATCCTTCTTTGTCATCAACATCGTTCGCACCTCCACCTGCGAACAACAATCTGAACGATTAGCAACACCGTGCATAAGAGAACCGACAGCAACAAGATATTTCTGAGAAATGGCGGGGTTGTTTAAATTGAACCTCGTTATCTTATGGATCATGAGCTATCTTTCCTACATCCGTAGCTTTTCGGCAGGAAGGAATTTGATCTCGGGGAGAACGACGGCCTTTGTAAACGCAAAAAAGCCGGGTCTATCGTCTATCACTCGACAGCATACTCGTTCTTCACAGTGTGTTTCTTTTTCGAGCAAGGTGTCTATTTCCGATGCCTACGATGGTGGAAGAATTGAACTGGTGGACATAAAAGACGACAACGAATCGAAAGTAGTTTCGTTGCGCATCAAACCAGATCCATACACCGAACTCGAAAAGAAATCGCATTTGCAGTACTTCTCGTTTCGGTCTTCTGTTCAATCCGAAGGAGCATTACCGATTACCTACGAAATTCTAAATGCCGGTGAAACTTCGTATGCCAACGCCTGGAAAGATTACACCGTATTTTCGACCACGTCGGTTGGAGATCCCGATTCTTGGCGACGCGAACAAAGCACTCGATACGAAGACGGCAAACTTATTTGGAAGCACGATCATACCAAAAGCACGGAAAGTGTTTATTTTTCCTACTTTCCTCCCTTTTCCTACGCGAGGCACTTGGACCTCATCCAAAAATGCAGCGAGTTTGCCGATGTCTTTTCACTCGGCCAAACACTCAAGGGAAGAGAGATCGAATGCGTAAAGGTTGGCACTGGATCGAGTGTTGGATGGATCATCCACCGACAGCATCCCGGTGAGCACATGGCCGAATTCTATGCCGAAGGCCTGCTGACACGCCTTTTAGGATTGGATTCTTCGGGCGACACGGACGGAATCGTTCGCCAGCTCCTTGCCAAATACACTTTCTATATTGTTCCCTCCATGAATCCCGATGGGGCAGAAGCTGGTCACTTGCGGGTGAACGCAGCAGGTGCCAACCTCAACCGCGAGTGGTGCAGCAGCGGCGATGAGTATCCGGCGCCCTCGCTGGAACGCTCGCCCGAAGTCTACCACGTGCTGGAAAAGATGAAAGAGACGGGCTGCGACGTCTTTTGTGACATTCACGGAGACGAAGAAATTCCTTACAATTTCTTGGCACAACCCGTTGTTCCAAACTGGGGTTCACGCCTGAAGGCCCTACACGGAGCCTTCAATGCGGCTTACTCCCGGGCTAATCCCGACATGCAGGCAGAATTTGCCTACGAACCAACCGAATACAAAGAGGGAGACGTGCTATACATTGCAAACGACCAAATCGCACACCGTTTCGATTGCTTGTCCGTCACACTGGAAATGCCATTCAAGGATTGCCTCTCGAATTCCGATGCGGAGCGTGGTTGGAGTCCGGCACGATCGCGGGCACTGGGTGCCTCCCTATGTGATCCGTTGCTTTACATTCAACCCTACCTACGAGTGGAAAATCAAGACGAAGACGAGTTTGCCAACAGCTTTCCAGAGGAAGATCGTTACGTGCTTCCCACAAGCAAATACAGAATTGATGAGTAAAGCCTATTATCATACTTCATTTATTGCCTTGAACACAACAAGAAGAACACCAGAATTCTTTTCCACGTCGACAGCGAACAGCAGGCGCAGTGGTGCTCAAGCTGCTCTGGTGCTGGTTGATTGGTTGTTGGTATCGTCTTCGTCGCTCACCTTGACAGTAGGACTACTATTAGTAGCTACGAACAAGAAGGTTAAAGAAGTCCCTCTCGAATCTTGACCTATTACTAAAACATATTTTTGATTCGCATAGCTAGTTCTTGACCGATTTCAGATAGTGCTACGGTTTTTAATGACGACGCTTCTGTGATCGATTTGTGATCAGAATTGAAGGATTTGATTCCCCAAGATTCTCTAGCATGAATACTTCGGATCATCGGTTAATAAAATATGGCGAAAATTTGAAGTCGCGCGGAAAAATTGCTTTGGGGTACGAAGGACTCTTCCCGTACAAGTTCCCACAAGTGTTTTTTGTTCTGTCGTTGTGGAACACCCTTCCGGCCAATCGCACACCATCTGGTGACACCGGCGTCAACTACTTCAAACTCACGTACGAGGATGGGGTCGTAAAAATCATTTAAAGAAATCGCAACGTTCTTCTTCATGCTTGTTCACTGTAACGACTGGCCGTTCCGCTACCAGTACATACCTACGAGAGGTCTTCTCAAATTTAGTTTTACAAGGCGTTGCGTTCGCTAAGTTCCCTAATTCCTCGCGAAGATCCCTCTTCCAGCGCGGCAATTTCAACTCTCAGGAGTGCCCGCCATCTCTCGCCCGTTCGGAAGACACCGACCCCGTCACTTGTTTCGATAGCCGGAGAAAAAGTGTCCCGAAAACCTCGTCTGCTTTTTTCTGCACGAAACGAAAACGCACATACCAGAAGCAGGAAAAAGTATTAAGAACACACATCAAAAGCCACAGCCATCCAAAAACAAAAGGCGACATCACCAAGATAATACACAATACCCTCCAAGCATTTACTCAGAGAAAGTATTGCGAGCATTGCACCAGCAACGGAATTCAAAATATTGTAAGTAGAGCACGATCGGAGATGGAAGAATTCTATGGATTCGAGGTTTCTTGTGCACTTCGTGCTGTTTTCGTCTGTGTTCCGTTCTTCGATGGATGGTTGAATCAGAGCAATCGAAACGCTATTGTATTGCTATCTTCGCTCGAGGCATGCATAATGCAAAGGATTATATGATTTCATCTATAATTTAATTCCGAAGAACATTTTCCTCGATGGTCACAGTTGTGAGCGATTGTGGAGCCAAGGGCGTCGGTCGATTCATATTGAACCTTTCGCTCTCGTTTTCACAGTACCAATCACACATGGTGTATCACATCGATTCGATACCTCCATTGTTGTTCTCTTTCTCAATTGCCATTGAAAAGAGACGATCATGGTCAATCGAAAACCAGATGGCGGCCATCGAAAACACAATTTCAAAAAATCGAAGGAAGGAATCGCCGATACTTTCGTCCTATCAACCTGCGCGAGCACGTTTGAGTCGAGTCACGCATGGATCTGTTTTTAGGACTACTGTGATTGGATTAATTCTCTAAAGCTCCGGCAACGCTACGTATTTCAACACTTCAAGAAGTGAAGTTCGTGTTCTCTGAATTCCCTCCACATACTCCAGTTGTCGTCTTCTTTCCAGCTTTCTCACGAAGATTCTCTTGTCTCATGCCTTTTTCTTTGTAATCGAAAAATGTTTTCCACGACAGCTGCGAGACTATCAATTTCGATCATAATATAGTTCACACAATTTTGTCGACACAATGGCAGGAAAAGAAGGCCAAGCGCTCATCAAAGCGCAGTATCAAAGCGATCCCGGAGAAACCGAGGACGAAGAAGTGAAAAGAAATTGCATCATGGGAGAATCGGGAATGAGGGATTCCGACTTTTTCGATACCGACACCGATGAAGAGGAAGTCGAAGACGAAGACGAAGACGAATTCGAAAACGAAGTTCAGACCGATGATGAATCAACAGAAGCGTTGGACGGAGACGAAGTAGAAGAACGAATGGTGGATTTGGTCAAATTTGTGACTGTCGGCAGTCAAATCTTGAAGCCCCAAGGAGTGGCTCTTTGTCGTCCGACGCCTATCGTGCCTACCACGGTAGTGCATGCAAAAAAGCTCAACGACAGTGATGAAGCTTCAAACGGATCAAACGTCAAAATGTAAGTAGAGCTGAGCGATGTATTGTGATCGATCGGTTGGACAGATGCCATCCATTGGAGAGCATTCATACCACTGTGGAAAACAAAGAATCTAACATATCCTTTGCTGCTTGCTCATTCTTGTTTACGAATGAAATTAGCAGTAATCTATCACCATCTACGAGCTCTAGCAGCAGCTTTTCTCCCACATCGAAAGGAGACAACGAAATGGAAATTTCTCCTACTAGCAGCAGTCGAGATAGCGATAGCGACAGTAACGATGGTGACGTTGAATCAGTCGGGTCGGATGCTGAAAGCAAATCAGTCTTCCGTTCACTTCCCATTCGACAGAGAAGATGACCTACCGTTGGAAGTCGTTCCAGGGTCAATCAACATCGCACCAAGTATCGACGAGAGCTGCTTGCAAATCATCGATTGAGGATCAACAAGAAGCGCAGGAGTCAGAGGATTATGCGCTTGTAGGTGCCAGTGGTGCAAGTGTCGACGATAAATGGCAAATGCCCAAGCAAAAACGAGTGCTATCCTTCAAATACACTCTCCGCCCTTAACCAAGAAGCAGGTCCACGATGAAGGTGATGCGAAAAAGAGTCGATTGTACGATAGAGGTTTCTACCATACCCGAAATCACATTAGACGTCCAAGCGTTGGATGAAATCATCCAGCCATTACCAAGACAATTTCTCATCAGAGACGAATCTCTCTTGATGGGATCATCTAGTGACGAGGAAGAGGATAAAGTCTTGAGCCAAGAGCTCGAAGAAAAATACTAACAGATGCAGTGTTGCGAATTTCCCGATTCCTTTGCTGACGCCGCCACACTCACCAAGGACGGTAGATGACTTCCATTGAGGATCAGGCGATGAGCTGCGTTGAGTGGCCATCGAACTTGGTGATGGATAGCGCAATCATTAAGGCATTCGCAAATATTTCTCCTCTGTCATCGAGCGGCAAGAGAGACGAAACAGCTCGACGTTGAACCACCAGCAAAACGATCAGCGCCGCGAATTCGAACAATCTCCGTAGGAACGTGACAGAACAGTCGATCGGAATGATACATTTTTGTGCGATTGAATTTTTGCATAACCTTTGGGGGAACTAGATATAAAATAAACGAAATACATTTTGAAGGCAAATTCGTAATTGTATGTAAATATGTAATTATGTAAATATATTCAAACGTTAATCTTTCTACAAACAAATGGCTTGCGGATGAACCACTGTAGATGACACGAATCGAAATCAAAAACACGAACTAGGCTTCGAGTTGCATCAAGAGCTTCTCGTAGTAATTCAATGCGGGATTGGTGATATTCGATCTTCTGGAAGGTGGCGTTGATATTCGGAATCGGAGAGTAGTCGTCGACCCTTGCTGCCCTTTCCTTTGTTCAGTTTCACCAATTTACTGTAGTACTGACTAGTGCCACCTTTCTTATGATCGTGTTCGCCTCCATAGTAGCCCCACTTCCCTGAATCTTTCGATTTCGATCCTTTCTCATATCCTTTCGATCCTTTTCCTTTCGATGATTTGCCCTTTCCGTAGTAACCAGCGTTTGCCAATACTTCACTTGGAGGGAGTGTTGCAATAGCTCCACCCTCTGCCAGGTCATCGTCGGCAATTATAGGGACTTGGAAATTTACATCGCAGGGAACGCTAGTTCCGACAAACACACAATGCTGTAAAATAAAATCAGAGCAAGCCGATGTGCATGTCGAGACAGGAGGTGATCCAGGACCTGAGATTCGAACAACGAAAACCAAAATGAAATAGTGAGATTCATGAGTATCTCAACGTTGTAGCAAATTCAAATCGAACAAAATGACTTACCGGGATTGACTATAGACGAGTCGCTTGGAGTAGAGGAAAAGGTTGAAGAAGAGGTGGAAGTATAGGTGGAGGATTCTGTAGGCGCAGGAGAGGGATTGGATGTGGGTTTGTTGGTAGGAGACGATGTTGGATCGCGGGTAGGTGCAACATAGGGAGCGGGAGTATCGACACCATCGACTCGTTCACAGGTGCAACCACAATTGTTGAATCCGATGTCAAAGTCTTTGACGTACGATGATGCGCTTGGTGAGTGTAGAGCGTCATCAGCGGTTATGAAATACTCGGTGCTGATTCCATCGATGAATGACAAATACGGAGTTCCGTTGCCCACGATATTGGTAACATCGATGTGTTCATTTTTGCTTTTACTGCTGCCAGAATCGGAATTCTCACAGTCTTCGAAGAGAACACCCCAGGAGAGCGACAGTGGTTTGCTGCAACTGGTGTGAATGATTCCCACGGAGAAACCTTCGTTGTTCAAGAACAAAACATGCAAATTGTGTTCCATTTTCTGATCGAACGCGATCTCATACTCGTACTCCTTCTCGGTAGGTCTCACCATTGCAATGCAAATCTCACTCCCTGGTACAGCTTCCTTCTCGTTCATGACTGCATCCACAGTACATGGATGCCCTCCGAAGGGCTTTTGGACACAAATATCGTTGCAATCAACCAATTTAAGTTCGGCATTGGAAGACGAACTGGATGACGATGGTGTCTTGAGGACACCACCTGCCTTGGAATGCTTATGTGCTTGTGAACTTCCGCACGAGTCCGTTGAACCGAGAGCAATCGTGCCGCCAATCTGTGCTTCAGCGTGGAATTCCACCTTGAGGAAGCTGACTCCTCCGGCACAACAACTGTCATCGGGATGTTGCAGCGATGAAATTACCCTCGGTACAGCCTTCGAAGCATTGTTTGAAGTTTTCCGCAACCTCCTTTTTCAATTCTCGACGAAGAAGCGAAGAAGAAGAATTCGCGTACACGGACACGCAAGAAAGTCGAGAAAAGGCGGAGGCAGCCAAAAGGAAGAATGTTTGCTTGAGTTTCATGATTGTTGAGAGGATAGGGAAGACGAGTGAAGAATCGAAACAATGCGAGATAGGAATAGTGCGAAGCCTTGATGGTTTCGTCAATAGGGTTGCTTTGTTGAGACGAAAGAGCAAACAGAATGAGAGCTTTCAAATCTGTGTGAAGGAAACAATGCACCTGATGCCGTTGATTTCCCACGAGAAATGTGAGAAGCGATTTTTCGATCGAAAAAAAAATGATCGTAATCCTATTTTCGATGCACGAATGATTTCGACTTCCCACTTTTGCTTCTTACAAGATGCGAGTCCCGGATAGCACTGACTCACGGTAAAAAAACATAGGAGTTAGTAGCCTACGTATGAAAATTACTCAGCATACATATACTTTCGTGGCTTCTTCTATTCTACTGCTCACTCGGAAGAATTTGTACGACGACACGTACGCATTTTCATGCAACTGTGTTTTGCTTCTCCTTCCGTGCCTGATCCTGATTTTTACAGGAATGAATCAGAGAAAGAAAAAAAAATGAAACAGAACTCTTTCATCAGCTGCCGATCAATCAAACAAAAAATGCTGGAGGGTGATCATGTGACACATCATACAAAACACAACATCACTACTCCCACGCATAGTCTCTCAACAAGTGAATAGACTCGCTCTTTTCGGTGGTTGAGAAACCAAATAAATTCTTCCGCATTCCTTTCCTACCGGGTCATTGAAAAGTGGCTAGGTCGATTTCTCGATTCTACATCTGAAATTCTTTGGCAACCTCCACTCTACGCAATCGGCACAGTTCCTCTACTGATTCTTCTCCTTCTACCTATATTTGTGGTGCCCTAGCTTTGGTATCGGTCGCATCCGTACTTTTGAAGAACAACTCTTTATCAGCTTTCATTGACCAATTGAAACCTGGAAGCGAAGATTACATTTCTAGACTCGAGAGTGGAAAAGAAATAATCGGGTCACATTTCACAGCCTGTCATACCAATAAAAGAAACCAACATGATTCGTACACAGTCAAGAATAACGACGTTGCTTCTTGTGCTCCTTCTTGGAATAGAGAATACGACGGCATATGCCCCACTGACGAAGCTTCATTTGCCAAGACAGCACTCGGATCAACGATCATTGTCCTTCAGCAATAGCAATGCAATTAATCGTGGACGTCGACGACATCGGGATGATCAATCTATAGGTAATCGCTACTGGAGTTCTGATTTAGCTTCGAGCTTTCCCAGCGACGATGACCAGCATGACGATTTCGATCCTCCAAGAATTAACGGAATTAACGGAGCAAAGGATGAAGATAGCACTCAGTTGCAAAAAAGTGACAATGACGGTTCTGGTGCCCCCTCAATACTCCAACGAATGTTTGACGAAATACCATTCATTCACCTTTTCTTCCCTGAGGGTCGCAAGAAAATCCCACCTGCTCAGATTGACGATTTTGGGGTTATGCTGTACGATGTCTTTCTGATTGTGAACTTGTCCTTATCTATTTCCTTTTGGGTCACACATCGACTCGATATCACGTATATACCGTATGCACTGAACGAGGGATGTCTCTTCTCTATCCTGTGGATTGCATCGGGATTGTATCACGGAAGCTTCTTGTACAGTGCCATGGACGGACATTTCCCCCTAGACGACGAACAAGGCAGGGGCGGTCCCAAGGCGGCCGCAGCCTTGGCTTTTAATACGTACATCAACGCCATCAATTTGCGATTGGTGTCCGCATTGATCGGGGCATGGCTCGAACACCGGAAAGTCGGAGAGGGTTCATATATGGAAGAACTGATTCCACTAGAGAATTGGTTGTGGTATAGTCCTTATGACAATGTGGCGAGCACTTCACTCAGAAGTCACTCCGAGGGTGCGATAGTAAATAATGATAATAGTTTTGCATTTTGATTCTGAAATACTTTTTGTGGTTCAGAAAGCCAAGCATACAACGTCGTTATAATTTAGATATCGTTTGTACAGACTATGCTCATTCACTTAGAATCCTCTGGCATGCTATCACATAAACATAAAATATCGAATGCAAAATTTCGTTATCTCACCCCATGTACAACACGATTGATAGGTGCAAGGGAATCACAGAAGCCGGCGAAGAAGAAACGCACCGAACACTATAGTGCTTTAATTCCCTTGTCCAATTCAATATTTAGTAGCCACAAGGTCAAACATCATTCTTTTGTTGGATATTCGTTGCTGTAACCTGCACGCAACAATATCTAAGATTCCAAGTACACTATACGTGATGTAAAAAAGCTATTTTCTCTATGAAATAAAAACTTTATCGTTACAAGAGTATCAGCCTATTCATCTCCACGTTCGATTGTCATAGAGGTAGGCCGGCAGGTGGAGCATCAACTAACAAAACTTTGTTTGCTCGTTTCATCCAATATTTACGAAAAGATATCCATGAGAGGGACGGATCCAGGGATGCTTTCGAAGGCGAAAAGACTGGCCATAGCGATCATAGCGGCTCGTCCATTCTTCAATTCTACAATCTTGTATCGTTCTGCTGCTTCAGGGCTCAATTTCTTGGTCAAACCCAAAATGTCGAATCCAGAGTCACCAGGTGTCTTGGTGCCCTTTCCTCGGAAGTTATCTCCAGACCATCCGACACTTTCTCCCTCAGCGGCGGCAATGAAGAAGAGAATGGTGGCGAAGGCAGCAGGTTGTTCCGAAGCGAAAACTCCGAGGGCCTTTGTCCAGTCGGATTCAACAGGGAATCCTGGGATGTGCATACCAAGTCCCATGCCACCCTATGGTACGATGATTTACGTCGATTCGAATTTTCAACAAACAAAAGGATTGAAGGTGAGATCTTATTCACATTCTAGAAACAATAAAAGCAAACGAGAGGAAAACCGATCCAGTAACAAGTTTCACAAGAAGTAACGTTGCTTCATTGATCAACACTAAAACACCTCTTTTGTCACATCGCTATTCCGTACCTCGTGGGTAGCCCAAACACCGGTCCATGCGAGCATAGCTTGACGTCCGTGCTTGATTTCAGCCTCTTGCAAGAATTGAACATCAGGGAACATATTTGGGAAAGTGTCGAAACTTTCCCCAGTTCCGAGCTTGGCCAAACTCAAAGGGTCGAATGGAACTCCTCCGACTTCTTCGAAACCCTTGGCCTGAAGGGCGGTAGTCTGCGAGCTAGCAGATTGTTGAGGGGCAAACGCCGAAGCGGATGCTGCGAGTGAAGCAAGGAAGACGGCAGAAAACTTAGCCATGGTGGAAATTATTATTATATGATGGTAATGATGAAGTACGAGGGGAGTTTAAAGGGAGTTTGCAGTAGAAGATGCTCAACGAGAACCCATAAGCCAATAACGATGCAAAGAAACACTTTCGTCTCCTCTTTCGATTGTTGAACGTCATGTCCCAAAGGATTTGCTTCAATTCTGTTACGACTCGATTGACTAAAACATTATAATCTTCGGTATTGGTGACCGACAGACGGACAGAATGATTTCGAAAGAAAATTCGGAAGGCTTCCTTCGTGATGTACGTGCGTACGTAGGTTTTATCTATGTACGTATGTACGTACTTCAACAATCATCAACAAAAAAGCGAAAACGACGCTGAAAAAAAGCTCCGGACATGATGTAAGTAGTGACAAAGAAATATGTCACCAACAGAGGACTCTGTCTTCGGAGATTAGTTATAACTATGGTTATTAGTGAACTTTCTCGTCTGTTTTGTGGTACGTGTAGTTTAACAATTAAAAATCGAATTCTACTTTACTCGTAAAAGTAACATCGCATTCCAGCCGTCATGGTATGATTTGCGAATCGGAATCACCAATGGTGGGGTCGACTAAACCAAAATAAAGTTATAGTTTGACTATCAAATTCGTTCTTTTAACGGCCCAACACTTGCAGGGCCTGTTCGAGTCGTTGAGCAGCAAGCTCTGCATCCTTGTCTTCCAGAGCAGCCAAAGCAAACCGAGTCAGTTCGGTTGCATCTGCAATTTCGGCCTTGCTCGTTTTCTTGCTATTTTTCTTACTACTGCTGCCCATACTGAAGAATGTCTTCTTCTTTGGTTTTTCTACCTGACGTGGTGCTGGCTTTGGTGCAGCCGGAGGTGGAGCAACCGACGGTGCAGCAGGGGGGAGATTGAAGGTCAAAGGCGGCTTTGGGATATCCATCGGCGGTGCAACGGGTGCAACTCCCATTGGTGGTCCCATGGGTGGTGCAGGAGGAAGAATGGGAGGTGCGACCGGTTCAATTCCTACTGGGTAGGCTGGAGGAGGTCCGAGCTGCACTTCGGTGCCCTCTTCGTCGCCACTTCCGTCACCAGCGTCTTCCTCGACAGGCAACTTGAGCCCAGGGCTTTCTTCTTCTTCTTCTTTTTGATCGTCAGAATCTTCGTCAACGGTCTCGACAGGAGGAGGCGCTGGTCCGGATAGATCGACTTCAACTCCTCCTGCTTCTGGTTCTTCCTTTTCTTCTTCATCGGCATCGTCGGTAGTATCTTCTCCGTATCCACCGGGAGTGGGAGTGCGGCCTTCTTTTATCGCTTTGAGAATCTCGGTCGCTTTCCACTTGCAATACACAGATTTTTTCTTTTGCTCCGCAAGTTCTTCCGATCCATCATCGTCTTGGTAAAATTGCTGCAAGATTTCCAAAAAAGAAGCCGCCGCATAAAAGGTTCGTGCCGTGTTTCGGTTCGAACCTCCCGATCGGTCTTCTTGATCGGCCTTGTCAAAAATCTTCTCTGCGAATTTTTGGCACAAAAATTTCGATTCGTCTCTTGTGAAGGTGTCCATAGCTGCCTTTTCACCCTCCATGTTTCCCAAGAGCTCTCCGAGGCATCCCTTGCCGTCGGCGGATGTTGCCAGAGCAATGCCGGTGTGGACGGCAAATTGCCGACAATAATAGGCTACCAATCGCGATTCTGGATTGCCCTTGTCGCGATCCAGTTCTTCCGCACGACGGACATAGGGAGTGATCTTTTTCAGCTCGGGCGGGATGGTCAAAGGCATTTTGTTTATTGTGCTTCGTTGAAACTGTAGTTATTGCGACGAACGATAAGTTCTGTTTGTTATTGATGTTTAGTGGAAATGAAAAGATTCAGTCGTGACGAACGCCTTTTTCTTTTGCTCTTTATGGTGATCCGGTTTTGATCAAATTCGATTCGTAAGTTAGGTTTATGCTCGAGAGATGCGTAATGCCTCTTGGTTTTTGCAGTGATTACTATCTATCTTCCGTGAAAGAGAAGTTGGTTTTGAGAAGAGTTGGTTCTTGTCGTGTTTTGTGATTTTCCCGAATGACTGGGTCGATCAACCAAGAAGCGAAGAGAAAAGACGATTGTTGATGCACAGAATCCAATCACGAAACGTGCAATTGATCTAAAACCGTGAACGTAGTACGAGGAGTCGTGCGTTTCAACGGCTGCTTCCTCGGCAAAAGTGACCCTGTCATAATTTCATTCGTGGTTCTTGCTTTTCCGGAACAAGGAGGGAGATTCTTGATTTTATTATTTCACATTAGTTTATTGCAAAACAATTGAAGTTTGATCTCATTATATTCTATAATACATTAATACCATTGTAATCACTTCATTGGTGCTCTTCCTACCCTGTCCACGTCAATTAGCTTTCAAACCACCAACTTGTTGTTCGTCCCCTTCGAAAAAGTTACCATACTATTCCGCAGCGTCCTATAATCCGCCAATCCGAAGAGGAGACACTGTTCTTCGATAACCATAATGTACGAATGCCCAACAGTCATTTAGTTACTAAAAAAGGTAATTATTCTTTCATTTTACATTACACTACAGCAAGAGCAACTCAGGTTTGTTGATGTAATGTCTGAATGCCGACATGAACAAGCCCGCGGTGGCCTCGTCGACCACGCGACGGTCAGCACTCAATCGAGCCGTCATGATGGTTTTGATGGAGGGCTTGGCCTGTTCTTCGGCACCTTCCACGTAGGGAGTTGGGACAATCTTTCGTACACCTCCTCCCACGGCTAGAATGGCAGCCTGGGGTGGGTTGACAATGGCGGTAAATTCGTCGATACCAAACATACCCAGGTTACTGATACAGAAGGTTCCACCCTGGTATTCTTCCGGTGCCAGTTTTCCATCGCGGGCACGTCCTGCCAAGTCGCGTACCTTGTCAGAAATTTCCGACAAACCAAGCTTGTCCGTATTGGGTACGATAGGAGTGATCAAACCGTTTGGAATTGCCACTGCTATACTGATATCCACAGAATCCTGTAATTTCACGGTAATCCGTTTTTGGATCATAGGTACCGTTTACTTCCGGTACATCTCGAAGAGCAAGGGACGAACATCGAACAACAATATCGTTCACCGAAACCTTGATATCGTGGTCGTTAAGGAGCTGCTTTCGAAGCTTCAAGACGTTGTCGAGTTCAACTTCCATGGATGTGTAACTGACGGGAACTTCCTGCTTACTAGCAGTCAAAGCGTTTCGCGACAACCTTTCGCATGTTGTTGTTGGGAATATCTTCGTAGGTACCATAGGTTTCGATTTCGGGAAGAGGTAAATCCTCCGCGGGACCCGATGGAACCTTCGGGGCAGCGGCAGCTGCCGCAGGTGGAGTAGCAGCAAGTGTTGGGCCAGTTTCTTCCTTGACCGCCAAGGCAGGCATAGGGACACCGTCTCGAATAGCAGCCATCACATCTCCCTTGGTAACCCGACCACCCTTTCCAGTTCCTTCCAATCCGGTTGCATCAAGACCACTGTGAAAATGACAAAATTGGAAAATACAATGTAAGCGACCTCAAATAAAATATCAAAATGAAAAAAGCAATCAAGCTACTCAATCAAAAATAGCCACCACATCAATTTCTTCCAAAAATTAACTGGTAAAAACTGATTCATCAATATTCGATCATTCAACGTACTTTGATTCTGCCAAGAACCGAGCCGATGGCAACAACAAGCTTGTACCAGCCGATCCACCGACTACCGGGGCGGGGGCAGCAGCGACGGGTGCTGCTTCCACGGGAGCGTCACTGGATGGTGCGGCAGCTACAGTTTCTTCCTCTTCCAAAACATAATCGGCAAAGGCCGCAACGTCTTCGGGTTCTTCTACCACAATGGCAATGGGTGTGCCCACGGGCAAATCCGTCGCGTCGGCACCGTCCTTGAGGATTTTGGCGAGAATTCCGTCGTCCTGGGCCTCAAAGTCCATGGTTGCCTTGTCGGTTTCGATGCTGGCAATGACAGATCCGGCAGAGAATTCGTCACCTTCTCCGATTTCCCACTTGGCTATCGTTCCGCTTTCCATGGTTGGACTCAATGCCGGAAAGGGAACGACTTGGTGATCGGGATAATCCTTCCATACCGGAGCAGAAGTTGTGGTATCCTCGTCGATGAATACGACCGAACAATTTTCTCGCCGTTGATAAATGCATAACATTTTTCGCCAGCATTGTAGGAGCCTAGTCTCGTTGTTGTTTTGGCTGGTGTGAACGCCAATCCTCTATGAGATCCAGCAATGGCAGTCGCCACAGTTCGTCGTCCTTTACCGACTCCGCATGAATTTAGCCGTCTCAAGGCACCAATTGTCGACATGATTATTCGTATCTCCAAATACTCTTTGGCGGATTACTGTAGTCAAGTGAAATCTATTTGTGAATCACAAGAGCAGTTTGCCAATTCCAAGTTGACTGAACTATTGGTATTGTAATTGGGGTCGATGTTCAGGAAGTTTTTCGTGCATTTTCCCTCTGCTCGTCCCTGGTTTACAACCTCCTTCTCCTCGGCTTCGCCACATCTTTTTCTCTCGTAAGGAGGAAAATGAGTCAAAGTAGTCGATTTCATTTGAAAACTCCATCCCTAGTCAAGTCATTTGACGGAACCCAAAAGGTTTCTAACCGTTGTTGCTCGTGCGCGCCTGACCGTCGAGATTCGCTGTCTTTTTCGTTCTCCTCTTTAAGCTGGAATCAATCTGACACTGGCCGGATGGACGGAATGTCATTTGTGTACGCGAAACACATTTTGTGTTTGATTTTTGATGATAACAACGAACAACTGTACTTGTTCGTAGGTCCTACAATAATAAAGCCAGAAGAGTCTCCTCCCGTTCTCGGCACTTTAATCGCTGCTCAATTTCAAGTCAAGGAGTCTCGCATTGAGTTGAGATAATTCTCGAAGTAGTTCTACATTGCATCAGTCACGCAACGTTAAAGTGTGTTGAAGAATTCACGCTGCTTCGATTTCGGTCTTTTTGACAACACGAGCGATCAACTGCGGAAGAAATTAATATCAACAAAAATAACAGCAAACGACGACAATATAATATTTGAATCATGGGGAACGCTCTAGTCAGAAGAAGAACAGGAACAGATGATGGAAGAGGCTTACAACCTCGAAGATCCAGGAAGCTGACAAGCATCTCAATAGTGGAACATCTGCACCCAATTGTCAGCCGAAGCACACACAAGGAAAATGGTGACGGCGAAACACCAATTCCGTCGCAGCACAAAAACCAGAGAACGTCTTCGACGGCGAGCGTTCGAGATGCACAGGAAGAGCGACGGAAACGGCAGCACACTTCGCACTCGTCCTCCTCTTCTTTGGACTCTCAGCAGGAACAGGAAATGTCACAGCAGAAAAAGCTCAGTTATTTTCAAATGGCAAAGTTGGGATACCAAGAGCTTGTGAATGCTATCATCCGACCTCCAAGAGCCGATTATAAGGTACGTAATACGATTGTAAAATTTTGGTCTTTAATCCGGGGTCGTAAATGACCGCGAAAAAATTGGAGTAAGCTATCAACTTCAAATTTTTCATCTGACCCTCTTCTTTCGCCGTTTCTTTGTTGCTCCGTCAACTCTTAGATGGAAGCCTTGGGTCCTCCTGCGTTTACCTTTTGCGGAAAACGATTCACTCGAACGGATTTCACGCTCAAAACAAAGCGTGGGTTCAATCTGGAATGTTCACACTGGGAACCCGTAGAAAGGATCACGGATAAAATCCCCATTGTAATCTACATGCATGGTAATTCTTCAGCACGAGTTGAAGTCCTTCCTCAGCTTTCTTACTTGCTTTCCATGGGCGTGGCAGTATTTTCAGTTCGACTTTGCTGGATCGGGAAAATCAGACGGTGAATATGTGAGTTTGGGATATTACGAAAGAGAAGATCTTGCCTGCGTCGTTGCCCACTTACGAGCTACGAACTGTCGTGAGCACCATTGCATTATGGGGACGATCTATGGGAGCAGCCACATCGCTCATGTTTGGAAGCCGAGATCCTAGCATTGCATGCATGATCTTGGATTCACCCTTTGCGGATCTCACCCAACTTGCGGAAGAAATGGTTGAAAAAGGACGAGATCAAGGAATTGTCGTCCCTACGTTTGTTGTTGCCATGGCGTTACGAATGATCACTGGCTCCGTGAAGAAACAGGCCAATGTCAATATCAAAAACATTTCTCCAATTTCGCACGCCGACAAGTGCTTCATTCCCGCCTTCTTCGTAGCCGGAGAACACGACTGATTTCATTAAAAAGCATCACGCGGAAGCTATCTACGAAAAATACGCAGGAGACAAGAACATCATTATCGTAGAGGGAGATCACAACTCGCCGAGACCGAAATTTATGTTCGATTCGGCATCCATCTTTTTGCAGACATGCCTTCAAATTCCAAACAGCTGGGCTCTTCCCGTCCCTCCATCGATGAATCTCATGTGTCCGCCATGGTATTTCGAAATGTATCAGAATCGAATGCGAGCTCAACGTGCCAGAGGATCTCAACAGCAACGACACAGCCAATCGGCAAAGGATTCCATGGGCAAGGGCGCAAACTTTGATGGTGATCATATGGGTATGACGCAAGAGCGACAACGAGAAATCCAAGCGTCGCTCTTCAAAATGCTTGGCCAGGCTGATGATCCCATGATGGAAAATCAGGAAAAGAGTTCCTCATCTCATTCGCAGGTGCCCCAGCAACAACGGTCGAAGTGGGAGTAGCAGAGCGCCTCAGGTGGTGACGGCAATACCTAGTGACGAAGCTATGAGATGAAAGACTACATAGAACAAGACGTTCGTTTTCTACGAGCGCTCGTGCGTCGGTGAACAATTCAAACGAAACCCCATGGGAAACTATCATTCGTACACTCCTCGATTGTCCACTTTGTGAATAAGGTGATCAAAGGATCTATTAAAAATAGCAAAATGGCGGATCATTTTGCTAAAGTTTGTTTTCGTGGAACAAGGTTGATTTGTTTCAATATAGAAAAAACGACGGCACGCCTTAATAGAAGAATCAATTTACTGAATAGTATACACGACATAATATATTGGACTAGTTGTAGAGTATCTCATTTTCTTCGAAACTGCCGATGAGGAAGAAACGATAGTAAGAAGAACAAGGACCAGCAACGGCTTCTTCCTCGTCCGCATCATCTTTCTAGCAGATTTGGAGTAGCACTATAGAAGGAATACAACTTCTTCGACCTCACGCGACAATCAGCAGCACTCCTTGTTGTTTGTTGACGACGGACGACGAATCAATCGCAATGAATTCATATATTATAGTGTAGTACTATTGCTAACTTACTCTAACGAGCTATAGAGCAAGAATGATGATGATTGCAATCGCTCTGTCCAATTTAAGGACGAAGTACGTACGAGTGTTCATCATCCCATCATCTCGACTATCTCCACTCGGAAATACGATTGCTCGACGATTTTACACGTCATCGGAATAGCATGTAAATTTTGGACGTAACAAATTCTGGTCTCTAGGTTATGAGGTCGAGGGATCTACAATAGTTTCTACGTTATACTTTTGAAAAATTTATACCGCGCACTTCTTTTCGAATTGTATTCGAAAGTACCCGTGGCTAGTAGAGTACTGTACAAGGGCAGTCGGTAAAAAGGCCATGTCGGTACAAACAACACGTAAGTCACACGCCACATTGTCACAAGAATCTTCCTGGGAGGTTAGATGACTGTTAATGTTACGACTTACCAGAATCAACTATGAGAAAGTTGGAATGCCGGATGGTCGATCGATATTTATTCTTGGAACTCTGACGGAGTATCACCAAAATTTTCGATAGTGTTAATATATGTTCATATTCATATATGTATACCAAGTATGGTGCTCATTCATGTGACGCTTTTTCTAAGCATAAAAATTAGCACCGACAAAAATGTAGTGGAAATTACATTATACTGAGTCCGAGCATGCGTGATTATGGTTCTTAGGAGTTGTGTTTGCCGCGCTTTTTACATACAAAAGATCCTCGAGAAAATGGGGCTACAACTGGCTACAATTTTAGCTTGGTCAGACGTTGGCTAGTATGTATTACTAATCTCAAACTCAGACGTTAGCCCTTCATCACAAATAATGATATTAATCGAACTGTACAACAACAACATCTGATGCCACACAGCGCAACCCAATCCAATAACCAATCCCCTGCCACAGAACTATCCAAGTCGTCCGGTCATTCATACCTCTTGGAAAGGAAGTACATCGCCGACGTCTCACCCTACTTTGGCTGGCCAATAAACACTTCACAGTGTGACCATTTTGCCGACACCTCAGCTGTGCGAGTTACGGCGCCACAAAACTTTTGAATCGAGATCGCATTACAGAATTGTTACAGGCTGCTTCAGTTGGATTCTTTGATTTTATTTTGCCCAACTTCACTATTCTTTCTAAGATGCAAGGTGCAAGTAATCCCACCGGGGGAGCAGCTCCCCTAGAACACAATAATAATGAATCTCATCGAGGGAGGAATTTCACGATACCACAACCCATAGCGGAAGGAGAAGAACAGCAGCAATCATCAGCGGAAGAAACTGATAACAAAACATCACCTGCAGCTGCATTGATAGATTCAGTGAAACAGTTCTTTGCCCCTTGTGTTGGTGCTGTAGATGCTGCTTCCTTGTATATCGGCGAATGTCGGCCCTCTAAGGATTCCGATGCGATCGACCAAGGAGAGAATGTTGCAGAAGATGTCATAATGAGATTGAGGGAACGGAATGGCGGTTTTAGACAACAAAATATGAAGAGGAGAAGCGACACGCTTGAGATCCCAACTCATGGTATGCTTTTTGATGATGACGATGTTTCCGCCATATCTTCCCATACCCTTGAGGAAATGGAGCGACTGCGACAGGTTCAAAATAGACTTGCCAGCTTCCAAATGTCACCCAATAGTATGCTACCGAAACCAAGCGATGCCGAACAAAAGCCGGGAGCTTGGAACATCCAGAAAGCACCAGTAACACAAGAGGCGACTAACCTCTTATCACCAATTGCTGTCACAGCGTCGGATTCATCAAGCAGTCAAGAAAATGAGCCTCGGACGGATAACAAAGCTCTCGACGAGACGGCGCCACCTTCATGGGGTAGCAAAGCCGATGACGATGGACAGTTCAAGACGCATCCAGTAGCTTAATTGTTACACCTTGCTCTTCCATTCATTTCCTCTTGCACTCAATACCAATGTTCATGATTCAATGCATGCACCAGCCGCTATTCTCATTATTCCATAAATGTACCAACTGAGTGAATGTCTGAAGTTAGCTGGGATTTTTCTTTTTCTGTCAGAACTTCAAGCTTGAAATGGTTGCACTACTCATACAGTGCGGAACATCCAAATACATTCATTCTATGATGCAAATATCACGGCCTGATTACACTGAGCCGACCTCGGAATGACGAGAATTTATATATAAAACCGTAAATCTAAACATCCTACATTTGATAATAAACAACTGGTGCTCAGTTGACTGTCGTTGGAAGTTCCTATCGGCCGTATGTATGTAATCGTGGATTTAGATTATGCACAAAATATCGTACTTCTTCACAAGAAAATGAGATGCGTTCTAAAGTAGATTTCCGACTTTTTCTCACCACGCTTGGAAAGGATGTCTCGCGTCGGAAGCCTTAGCATCTCTACCCTTTGGTTTGGAAATGTGATCTGGTCTAGTAGTCTTTGAGTTGAAGCGACACCAAAATAAATGTCGTTGGACATGTGTCGTTCTAATTTCTTCATACACAACTTTCTTTTCCGTTGTGAAAATGCAAGTCGTGTTGGGTTGGCTTCCGTACGCTTCGTTGATCCTTGTTGTCAACTAAAGGTCTCATTTCGCTAATTCAGAGGTGCCGAGAAGATCTTTTTGGTGATGATGGTGGCGTTCTGAGAACAGGACTAGATGGTCGATATTCATATATGGTTGCTTCCCCGGCATCCCATCCACCTCGTCGATGGCTGTCACTTCCCCAACTTATAGATCGCGCCCGAAAGCGATCCTTGCGTTCACCCGCCGGTGGCGCTACATCATAACAATCACTCTCTTCGAGATGGAGATTGATTTTTTCAACAATGAATTTACCCTCCTTGTACTTCTGACTGGTTTCATATGCCCTCGAATATGTCCATCCTACCATGTTTTTACACCTCAAACAGAAGATATCGTTAACACTATGAAGACCTGTCATCAAAAGTCGGTCTTCCGGAGGGCCAATCCTAACATTCACACAGTGTTCAAAGAGGTAGGCTCGACCTGTTACGTAAACACCAAGGAACGATCCCGAGGAAAAGTCGTGGAAAGAGGAAGAGAAAACGTTAGCGGGATCGCATTCGTTCATCTGCAATCTAGCAATGCACATCTTGTTTAATCTTACCATGTCTTCCGTGAAAACTCTTGGAGATAATGTCATCATGACTTGTTAGATGGGTTCTACACTGGGCACAAGTGTAGATCTGGGGTCCGTCTAGGTAGACCAACGAATCATTCAGTTTTCGAGCAGAACGTGATTGTGCTCTTGCCACAGAATCTAGCAAAGATCCTCGCGGAGACAAAGGCGTCGAGGACAGGAGTTTCTCTGTTTCGGTAGATCCACCCGATGCAAGAGACATGTTGTGCTGAAGTTCATTGTTGCCTGCAGATGCTCTTCGACGCCGTAAGACCAGCGAAGAAGAGCGAGGAGCTGTAGGATGCCGATAGCTTTGAGGTGAGGGCTGACCAATCAAGAGGGACGGGTTTCTCCGTGAAGACGCCGAAGAAGCTCCGGGAGAAGGTGAGACAAACGAACTCGTAGTAGATCTCCGGCTCGAATTCGGTGATGCCCCAGAGTTGATGACTCCAGAGGCAGATCGAAGCGCATCATCTTGTGCCGCATCCGCTCCGCTCGACATGATGGAGATGTTATTCTTTTATGTATTGGAAAACAAATTGAAATTCTTCTGAGCTGAAAACGACTTCTCCCACTCGTGGTGAAATGAGAGAGCCGAATTCTTGGTATTCTTTCAAAATGGAATCTTCTCGTGAATATGAAGACCACTCGGGGAAAGTAAGTCGTCGTAGTAGCTTGTCACAAAGTTATTCTACCAATGGGTAAAGACAAATCACAAAGAGAAGGGAAAGTATTAGACAAACTTCTTTGCGACATCAAGTCTTGCAAGATTCCTTCTACGAAAGAACAATTCTTGGGATCGAATTGTTAGCGAAGTCAAACGAAAGTGATAAGGAACTACTTACAATGCTTTTCTATGGCAAATTGTTTGTATATTTCCTCGTCATTTAAGGTATGGAAGTGGAAGTAGTGCTGTACAATTCTGAGGGAACGAACGAAGTATGGTGAACGTTTCAACTGTTTCGAGTTTTGACAGCTCCTTCGTAATCCATTGAAAAAGGAACAGAAAATCTCGTCTATCAAAACTGCAATCAAGGCCGTAACGTGCGTTTACGCGTTATGTATCAACGACAACCATGAGAAAAAGGAATTCTCGAGTCAAGAAACTTCGTGTGACAACAGAACGACGTTCAACTATCTGCAATCGCGCGGACGTGATGCTTTCGTGTCGTCAATGCTTCCTGAGTTTTTCGTGGGAAGGAAGAACCGAAGTGAATTCTAGGTCGCGCGTCGCGCGCGGCTAACGAATAGAAAATTCATTTTTAGAATTTTGCGCAAAGAGGCACTTCGCCCGCAAGACGAGGAGAACAAGAGGCTAATCTCAAGGATGCGAAGAGCATTAGGATTTAGAGGAGTAAAACTACACCTGAAATGATGGCTTAGGAAGAAGTAGCTCTCTCAATTCAAGTATTTAGTTTTCCTTGCTTGTGGACTAGAGTCAAAGTTTTGAACTGTCTCTCTCAAGCTACTAGTGATGACGAACAAGATTCTTGGCGATGGACGACAAAGGCGAATACCGGCATCACGACCATCATCCTGCTCATGCTGGTGACGATCATGTTGTGATGAGATTCCCGAATCAAATATGATCATTTGCTCATGATCGTCGGCGCAGGTATCTCATTGACGATTTCTTGTGTCGATTTTCGCTCAGAAGTTGTTTCCGAATCTCAATCCTTCCACCGCAATTCTGTGCTTTCGTTCGCACTCCCCGAGGCTGCTGTCCTCTTGCGGCAAAAACTGATTCCACAAAGGCGTATTCTATCAGTGAGACACCCCTCGTATCGACATCGCCGCTATTCCGAGAATAGTCGTCACAACCGCGTTCTTGGATTTCTGCTTGCCAGATGCTATTGGTCCACTATAAGTTTCCGTTCCATCCGCAAGATTGCTCTTGCTTCCATTGTTGATACCAGTGTTGGTATCTTTGTCCCTGTTGGAATTTCCTTTTGTCATACTTTTCGGTATTTTCCACACACCGTCTTCCTTGGGCGCTCGTGGCTTGTTGTTCTCGGAAAGCGTGACTATCGTATCAATGCAAGATGCCACAGCAAGGATATCACCCGAATCCATTGTTTTGTTGCGCAGATTTTGAACCGATATGTCATCCCTTTGGTTTTGCAGTGAATCTGGAGTTGTAAGAGTAAGCAACAACGCTGATGCGACTCGGGCAAGCCAATCGTGACCTACATTCGTTTTGCTTGTTTTCGATTGCGAGCGCCGTATCGGCCGCAATGGCCACTTTCAAAATAACGATGAATTGAAATAGAGGTGCAATGAAAATATCGTTCGTAAGGTAATCGAGATATCAACCAACTGCTTCGTTTGAATCAACGTATGGTGTTACGTACCGGTTTTCAACAGCGTTGCAATGAAATAGGTTGTGTTTGTTGTTCTTTCCATTCAGTGCCTCTCAAGTGGGTACGATTCGGATCTCCTTCAATGATTTGATCCAGATCCTCAACTACAATAGCACGAGTGGGTTGCTCATCCTCTTCCTTGCCAGCCAATACCAACATGTCCTCCAAAAGTTCCCGTAAAGACGAGACATGACAAATCCGAATTCTGCTCAGCGTGTCTGGATCCCAATGATCTTCTTCGTCTTGGGTATTTCTTGCCTTGTCGACTTGAGTTTCAATTTGTGCCGGTAGCGCCCGACAAAACAATGGAAAGGGATCACTACTTTCGCCGCTAGATGTGGATTGGGGATTGTTGTCGTCATCGTTGTCGTTGCTGATTCGTCTTTTCGCCGGACGATAAGACGATTGCGGAAACACATTCAAGCCCACGATCCATTGCTGCTTCTGCATATGCGAGATTCATGGCCAAGGAAGTCTTTCCCGATCGAGGAGGCCCACGCAAAAGAATGCGTTTTCGCGAGGCTTTTCTTCGGCGCTTCATTCCTTCCTGTGCAGCAAAATTTCCGCCATGGAGAATCAGCGATGCCCACTTTGGATCGCAATCTTCCTTTTCTCTGTAGCGATCATCATACAGAGAAGCGTGTTTACGTTTGGGTGACCAGTCACCTGTTTCTAGCAAGCTCGTTTCACCAGAGTCACCTTTATTATTGCGACCGAGGAATGGAAGCAGAGATGCACCAATGATGGAGGACGAATCATTAGCATTGACGGCGGTAGAGATGCCATTGTCGAGAGTCTCGGAAAAATCATTTGCTAGCTCAACACTTGCCTCCGCTCTTGTTGCCATGATTGTGCTTCGAAGGATGCATTCCTTCGTGACCTTCTTCTGTTTTTCTTCCTGTTCTTAGTATGCCATTGCTGATTGCGGTCAAAGAAGCGCTTTTGATTTTCCTTCTTCGACGACTGTTATGTTAATGAATGATGCGTTCATTTCATCGATCGTCGAGGACGAGTTCGGATTCCATCGTTTTGAAGCGGGAATGGACGCTATATTGTATTAGGGTTACGGTTTTGAAACTAAGGGAGCCATAATTAATTTTTGCTTCTAGCTTTTACATTATCAAGGAAGGAGATCGTTACGAACTACGATTGATTTCATCGCTAATACCTCTTTGCATACCTTCTTGGCAAGTGAGGTGAATCAAGAATTGTTTCTTCACGATGATCTTTTGTACGACTCAAAAACGTCGCCACATCGCCACACATGATATAATTGTTTTGTTCTACTGTATTTCAATTCGGAACCAGCTTTTTTTCTATTACTATCTCTATCTATACGTGTAGCGTAAACAGTTTTACTTTAGAGATTCTCAATGATTTGTGGTCTATAGGTTATGGGATACATACAATACAATACTACTGTACACTACGGTTGGCTTTCGAAAAATCAGACAATGTATTCCGAAGCAGAGGCACACCACTCGGCATGTGTCATCTTTTCCTGCTTTCGAAACAAATTTATGCCGCCATTTCCGGGGGCGCTCCTTCTTTTCGTTCCCGCCCAGAACTGTACGGAGGATCTTGGTGGCAGCACGCGGTTTGTGAGTGTTCGATGGATCGGTGGGAATATCGTCGCGGCTTTGTTTGCTGTTGTTGGAATTCACATTGTTCATGATAATTGTGGGTTTGCGTGAAAGGAACAGGATCGTTTGCTTTTACCGATTGGTTGAGGGTGATGTTGTAGACGATACTGATCGTTGAAATTCGTCTCCAGATGACTGGCACCATGGTTGGGAACGCAGTCCTGTTTGATATCAATGGTGTATCAAAAGGATTTTCTGTTTGGACGACATGACTGTATACCGATGGTGTATCAAAAGGATTTTGTGGCTGGACGGGAGTCTGTACGGAAAACCCTGAGTATTGATTGCTTCGCGTTTGGTTCATTGTTGCAGTATTAGCCCCTTCAAATTGAAACGTCAGCGCGTTTTGTTTATGATAGTTCTGAAATAGGTTCTGATTTTGCATTTGGTGGTTCGCGGATACTACCGATGACGCTGTAGATACGACGGGCACCGTATTTTCGTTTTGCGTAACTGGTGGTTGTTGTTGTTTGACCAACGATGGAGAAGATTGGATGGACAATTTTGAAACCGATGATTCGTCCATGGAACACACAGAAATTATCGAATTAGCTGATGTCACGGGATGTTCGATGTGGGTTGGAATAGATGATGTAACTGGTAGAGGTGCGTTCGTTCCTGAATCAGTAGGATTGCTGCGTCGGAAAACGTCGGGGTTGCTTGGCTCTTTTTTGCTCTTAGCACTACTGGCGCGACTTCCACTCTGCTTTGGTGTCATATCGGCGTCAGTTGGCTTTGTTGCTTTGGACGATTTGGTTTTTAGAGGAGAGAATGGCGTGGAGATAGTAGGGAAACCTCGTCTGCTCATAAACGAAGTCTTCTCGGTGGATGTTTTGTCGACAAAAGTTTGCAAATAATCAACCAAAGGCTTCACCGCAACTTGATCCAAGGGTGATACAAATTCTATTAAATTCTTTGCTTTTCGAGATGACAGGCTCGTCGGCTCTGGAAGCTTTGATGAAAGAAAAAACTGCAGAACAGATTCAAAAACGTCAGGGTTAGCATAGAGTTTTGGGGGTTTATTTTTGCCGTTCCTTCCAAGGAAGATTCTCAATGTGCTTAAACAGAGATGGAACGATGCAAAACCGACTCCCCGATACTTCGACGGTAATGTTCCTCGATGGCGCAGGCTTTTGCACCATAGGAACGTCTGAACGGGAAGTATTCACAGGATTGGGAATAGTATTGCTCGTCGCCATTTTCACAATAGTCGAAATTCTTTCGAAATCAAACGATTTGGTAGTTTACAATGATCAAACTCTGCGTTGCGATCAAAAAGTATTCAACAATGATAGTTACAAAGTACTTTGTCCTTATTCTGTCTCGCGTGATGTTACAATTGTTCCGACAAGCCGTTGTTGTCCAAGTCTTGATTTTGATTTGCTGGTTCCGAATTTGAATACAGTAGAACAAAACAATTATCATGTGTGGCGATGTGGCGACGTTTTTGAGTCGTACAAAAGATCAGTCGTGAAGAAACAATTCTTGTTCACCTCATTGCCAAGAGGTATGCAAAGAGGTACTAGTATTAGCGATGAAATCAATCGTAGTTCGTAACGATCACCTTCCTTGGTAATGTAACTGGCTCGCGCGGTCGGAGTCTCTCGGATTGAGTCAAGGATAATAATTTTAATCCCGTTCGGTCCTCCCATCGCCCGTAAAGATTCCGGGTTTCTTTGGAAGTTCCACCTAAGAAGTTTTTTTTTGGGTGCGATAAAACTCGTCAGTGACGACGTTGAAGAGGTGTCTGGCAAACGTTCTTCTACAGTGGGTTCGTGTCGTGTCTCCAAATACCGCAACAAACCGAGAAAAAGAGCTTGTCGTGACGCCAAAGATTTGTCTTGTGTGATTCTGTCAAAACAGAAGAATACCAACGTTCATAAGAGATATCATCGAGCAAATTGCCCAAGACTTGGTTTTTAGTTTTGGGAGGCAGACGCGATTTTGAGAGGGATCCGTTGAGAAAGATACGATAAAGATGCCGTTAGTGCAGAGATTTTCCGCTTTCCTTGGATTGAGCATCGCGCTCGTCCTTGTTGCGACGTACTATGTCGAGGCCTACACAATCCCGAGGGTTTCCAGGACGCCCATGACCACATACAGATTGGCCGAATCTGTAGCCAATTCGATGTCCATGCCAAGTGAAGATATTCCCGACCCAACAAATTTTCGAGAGGCCGAAGTACTTGGTCTTAGAATGATGCAAGAAGGAAGATTCGAAGAGGCGCTTGTTGGTAGGTGGAGGTTATTTTCGATGCTGCTATGCCATTCCTTTGGGAAATTTTCAATTTGATGAGCGAGATTCAGCCGACGACCAGGACGGATTGTGTCACACATAGCTGTTGTTGTCAGAAATATGTTCTCTCATGCTTTTTCTTTTTCCTTTTCAATTTTCCTTCCGAAAATCCAAACAACCGATTCACTATGCTACATTTTTGCGTTTGACATTAGCCTTTGAAAAGGGAATGAAACTTCCGGGAAGTCGTCCGGATGTTATCCGATCTAGATCAACGTCGGGTCCGAGCCCTGTCGGTGGTTCATTCGGAGGAACCGATTCTCAAAAAGTGATGACACTGGATGATTTCGAATTCCAGGCAGGTGTATTACAACATGGCATGTGCTCATGCGAGATTGGGAAATGTCGCGGATTCCGTTGTGAATCTTGAAAAGGCTTTTAAGAATGGATTCGACAACTATTCAACAGTTCGTGGTGACCCAGATTTGGATGCAATCAAACAAAGCCGAGAATACAATACGCTGATGGATACCTTATGACGGGAATGCGGGCGGATTCAACCCTTTTGGACTATTTTCAAAGAAATAAGTCACAACGAAAACAATGAGCTAAACTATTTCTGCGGATAACTGGATTCTGCGGCATGGATGGGGAAAATTTCACAACAGCAACAAGACTACTGTAGCCTTTATGATGCATATTATCAGAAGAGTTTCCAATCAATCTGCTCAACGCACTCTACTTCACCGTAATTTCGAAGCTTCTCCCTTAATATTCGGGAACAGGAACCATTGTGGTTTATGGTTGTCCGTGACTCGGGTGGAGTGAAAGACTTTGAGCTTCACCCGCACACCTTGTTTGATTTTGAGAGGTGGTGGGAATACTGGCCTGAAAAGTCGTATTGTTTACAGAAACACGTCTTAATCTTGATGCAGAGGTTTCTAACGATGTATATGATGACGCCGAACGAATGTTTTGATTATAAAATTGTTTTGAATGCCCGAAATCGAATACATTGTTGGACCATTCTTCTCATCGACTCTTCCACCAAATCGATCAGCTAGCGTCGTCCATTGAACCTCCTCATCATATTAGTCGTACTACTATCACAGCTCCCACCGAATGGTGCTAGCTTTGTGTGTTTCGAAAAGTCGTTTAGATTATCTTTATGAATGATACCACTGCTAACCTGCAGATAGAACAAGAATTCTTCAGAGCAGTGATCAAAAATAATGTATCATTCGAAAGGGGACTAATAAAGTCTTCCGAAAACGTCATTCGTGACTCACTCATCACTCCACAGAAAATCCTTTGTTTCCGCCTTCTTCAAAAAGGAAACTGTGAAAACAACGATAACAACAAAGGCTGATACAATTTCTCGTCGGAAGCACCTGGTTCATTCGCAGGACGCAACCGTCACCGATAATTTGACGATACCTGACTGTAGTGGATAGAAAATGACAATAAGCAATAGCAGGTACATCCTTGGTGCTGTTGCCGTGGCATTGGCAATCAATGCAGTGCAGGCATTGACTCTGGATCGACGAACCTTGCTCGAAGGCTTGTCTTCCTTGGCGCTGGTTCCCGGACAGATCGAGCCACCAGCGATACAGCCAACGCCTGCTTCGAACACCAATGGCAGCGGTGAACTTGCCGCAAATGCCCGATTTTGAAATCACGGACAAGGTCTTTATAGACGTGAGAGTTGCGCGTTCCGATGGGTCGACGTATATACGAGACGATCTCCCCGACACATTCGAAAACAGGGTCCTCTTCCAGAGAATTTCCATCGGTTTGTACGGAAAGGCGGCACCCAAAGCCGTACAAAAGTTTCTGAGCTATATCGAAGCCGACAAGGATTTTGACAGTTGACAATCCATTCCCCTCCTACTCTCGTTCCACATTCCCGGCACTGGATCAAGAGACGGGTCTGTTAATGTCCGGATACATTTCCAGTCTCAGAGCCAAAGACGTGGCGGGGAGCACCGCTCTGACCTATGGGAGCCGCGTTCCTTCCCTGCCGATTTGTGGATCGACAAGCAGAGCACCGAAAAGTGTTCGCATACAACTAAAGGCCTTCTAACTCACCGAAACCTAGACCCGCTGCCGAACTTTGGAATCACGACGCGTCCCATACCGTCTCTGGACAATACGCACACCGTCTTTGGGCAGGTACTGTGGGATGCCGATACGTTAAAATTCTTTCGGGATTTGGAAGACATTCCCACATACGGGGTGGAAAGACCCTCGGGCTACGATGACCTTTGGCACGGGGGCAGTCGCCACGACTGTCTTTAACGCACAGAGGGATTTCTTTCGTGGGGCGGCCAAGAGCATGGGCGATGACCGTGTGGCCAAGCTGTACAACGGAAAGCTGTTGCGGCGCATGGAAGTCCTACAAGTTGGGAGATTATAGTTTGTTATGACAACTCTAATGCCATGCTTGCTTCAAGTGATCATTTTTCAATAATTCTATCCGTATGCTTCTAGTGGACGCTCCGTGATTCTTATCGAAGATTTCGAAAGATGTACTGTAGCATTTTAAATCTTTCTTCTACGTGTAGTTGTTGACATTATGAAGATTATAGTATGATTAAAACTTTTGGTTCCCTCTTATGGACATAATTTTCAAAGAGGGAAGTAAAAATAACACTAATTCAGTGTTTCTCGAATAAATTTCGAAGAAAAATCTCCTGTGAGGTCGTACGCACGTTGGGACAGTCCTTAAAAACAAACAAAAACCGTTCGTTTTTGTTCTCGTTCGGTGATGAGAATGAATGATAGTTCTGCCTCAATACCAACTGTTGCATCGGAAGGCAAATGAGGTGTTCTTAGATACGGTATAGCCATTCGTCGTTCATCTTTGCCTGAATCAATCGTCCGGAAGCAATACCTTATCGAGTTGAAACTCAACATCTTGGGAAACATGGCGAAAAAGAAAGTACTCACGAGAGAAAGTTCAACCTTGTCCGTTCGGTCGATGGGCACTGGAGAAATCGTCCCCAGCCCGGTGGCGAAGAGCGGTGTTAGCTTGTTTCGCCGAGAACGACGACTTCTTTGTGGTCCGAAACTTTAAGGTTCTCGCTTCCAAAGTGGCTGAAATGCGATGCTCCCGAGTCACCGACAGAGATTCAAGCTGTTGTGGAGAAACCACAAGAATCTCCCACCACCGAAAACACTTCCTGTTGCCAATCGCACCGACAGCAACGTCAGCATGAGCGAAGAAGAAGAACAAGAATCGGAAGAAGTTGCGTATGACTTGACCACCGATATGGCCTATCACAATAGCACCGAGGTGGAAGGAGCAGAACTCGTTCGCAAGGCATTGACAGCCCGAAGAAGAAAGCGCCATGCCCGATGCCTTTATGCCGCTCCGTCATTATCGTGCCGAAAAGGTAAGCCCGAATTGAATAATCTTGTGATGTGTTGTTTTCAGTCGATCTTGAACATGTATTTCTCACGAGAATCTTTCATGTTGTTAGGGTGACGTCGAGAAAGCAATCACTGACTATCAAGCGCTACGCTGAAATGGAGAAAAGAATTCCAAGTCGACAAACTTGTTTCGTCATTGGAGGACGATAAGAAAATGTCCAAGGCCGAAAAGGAGGCGCAGGAGGAGGACTTTGCAGCCATTCTTCCGAAAAGAAAGCGAAACGGGTAAAATTTATGTTCGTGGGCTATGACAAGGATGGAAGAGCAATGATGTACATGCGTCCCGGAAACGAAAACACCATGCACGAAACCAACAACATGCGCAACTTGGTCTTTCAGATCGAAAAGGCAGTCGCCTGCAGCAACAAAAACGGACACGGGAAGATTTGCCTAGGTGATCGATTACGAAGGATTTTCCATTACCAAAACACCGTCCATGTCGGCCAGCAAAAACACACTGCACTATTTTGCAGCAGCATTTCTGCGAACGCATGTACAGGGTGTACATTTGCAACCCACCCTTTGTCTTTCGGTCGTTCTATGCCATGATCAAACCCTTTGTGGATCCCCGTAACAAAACAAAAGATTTGTTGGGCCGTGGGAAAGAAGGGAATGGAACAGATCGTGGACGATGTTGGGGGAAAAGAAAAAGCCGCAAATCAGCTCGAAAAGTGCTGCGGAGGTCCTGGCGTACGGGACTTTGATTCCGTCGAATACAATCTTTTGCCGCTGGCCATTGCCTATGACGAGAACAAGGCCTATTGAGAAAGAATGACTCGAAAGCTAGAGGTGTGCGTTCGGTGATTTCCTGGGGTCAACATTTGTACCCCTAGTGTAGTTAGCTAAAACTAGATGTGTATCGTTAACTCAACACTGTCGTTTCAAAGTCATCTTAGAAAACGTAATTCCTATTCCAATCGATTTCGACTGATATTTATTCGATTCTTACTTTCATTTTTTGGCTTCCGAAAGCGTTGGCATCATGATCGATAGACAACTCATAATCGATTTGCGTCGAATTTTTCGTTCGAATTTTTTCGAATTGATTTCTGATTTTTGGGAACCAGAACTGCTTGCTAGCCTCAACAAATAGCCCATCTTGATCTGTGACAGAGAAACGGGCTACAGGACTTTTTTGAATTCAAAAATATTGCTCGCGCACTGCGCGTAAATCATTAGAGTACGTTTTGCCGTTTTTCTATTATGGTAAGTGGCAATTCAATTCCGTTTTGATCACTCGATACTCATTTCACTATCGCTGCTCGAGTCACTATCGCTGGAATCCTCGTCATCGTTGTTGCCGGGCAACCACCGTGTCAGATCTGGATCGGTGGGTTTGAGTTCGTTGCGATCTTCGGCAGCCAGGACGTCCCTCAAGACGCGAGACACAGTGCTTGTAGAGTGGAATGGCCTCTCGCACGAGAGATGTCTTGACTGACGCCTTGGTGACCCGCTCCGGTAGGGCAATCAAGCGCCTGAGTCTAGCAAACTGTCCCGCCTGGCCCTTTCCCTTCAAGAGAGCAATGGCAGTTCCGTCCTGGCCAGCACGGGCGGTTCTTCCACACCTGTGCACGTACGTTTTGGCCATGCCATGGAACATCGTAGTGGATGACGACGCGACAGGAAGCCAGATCCATTCCGCGGGACATACCATCGGAACACACCAGGACGGAAACGGAACGATCGTTGGGATCGTTGCAGCGTTTCATGAGCTGGGAACGCTTGTGCTGGTTGAGCGCGGAGGAAAACTCGACGGGCGGAGCTCCCGAAAAGTCGGCTGCTTGCCACAACAGCTGGAGCAATCGCGTTAATCGATGGGTCGATTCGAGGCTCGAGGCAAAGACAACAATCGTGTTTTTCTTTCCTTTCATATCACGATACTCGTTCAACCGCTCCAATAGGAGCGCCAACAGAACGAGTGGCTTTTGTTCGGCTGTACATTCGACAGTGCGTTCCTTCAGCTGCTCTGGCATTCGATACAAAGAACCTTCGAGCTGGTTGTTGGTGCTCGTGGCAGAATCACGGTTTGCCATTTCATTCTGACGACGCTTGAGATCATGAGCATTAAAATATTTTGGATTGACAAGACGCAGGGAGGACAGTTTCTGAGGATCTTTCGTAAGTGTTGCAGAATACAAAAGTTTTCGAAGCTGAATCTTTTGGCAGATATCGGCAGATGTTCCTGTTTCGGAAGACATGCCATCGTCTATTGTTGTTGACGATGATATTGTTTCGACAAATGCATCTTGTTCGGATCGACGATAGGTTACTGGGTCAATGTGTATAGTATTGTCATCCTTAGTTGCGTTTTGGATGGCCTTGGCATGTGCATGCACGCAGTCCAGAACTCGTTGAATCCAACCGTGATACGACTGGCTCAACAATCGATCGGCCTCGTCAATAATCAACCACCTCAAATGTTGTAGAGTAAAACCAGGAGTGTTGTCTAGATGATCTACCAACCTACCAGGTGTACATACCAACACATCAACAGCGCTAATACCTCCAGCTGGAATATCAGTCACTGGAATCATTGTCAAAACGTCCTTGTAATTCCTTACCCATAACATCGAGAGCAAGGTCAAGGTTTCCTGGATCCATCGAATGTCGCAACCGAGTCCAATTTTGGCTCTCACTTCTTTCCTTTGCTATTGTCGTCTTCATCATCCCCTAGAATCAATTTCTTTTGTTCAGCTTTAAAGTCTGTTTGACCAATGGCCAGACCGATGCGAAGATCGGATCCCTTTGTATAGTCGTCAAACACCCGGTATACCTGCTGCGCCAGATCACGACTCGGCAGAATCACCAGTGCCCGCAATCGCCTGATTCGCCTTTTCGCAAGCGCGTTCAGCACGGGCAAAACAAACGCCAGCGTCTTTCCGCTCCCGGTGGGAGCCGCACAGCAGACATCTCTCACCCTAAGCGAGGTCATGTAACGCTCGCCCATAATCACGTCGGGAATCACTAATGCTTGGATGGGGAAAAAGTTTTCATGACCATTAGCCTGCAGATTTTGAACCAAAAAGTCGGCCATGCCCCACCGCCTAGCAGCTTCGAGAATCGGAAGGCGCGTCATCTCCAGGGCTCGTTCGATTTCGTCCGTGGGATCAAAAGTCACATTCGATTCATCGTTTTCGTCGTTGTCTTTTCTTTCTATAGGAATTTTCTTCTTCTTTGAAGATGCCAACCATGCGTCATCGGTCAAATCCAAATCGTCAAATGCTTCTGCAGTTATTTTTCCGCTAAGATTTTTCTTGGAGGAAAGTGCTCCATCCGTTTCGGGTGCGATAACACGAAAAGCGGCCTCGGATTCTGGCTCAGCCATTGTTTGATCCTCTTCTCTTGTTGTGGAATCCTGGCTTTCGTCAATCGTTTTCTCGGGTGATGTTTTTTCTCTAGCAACAGTATCTGTCGCCATTTGAGCTGTAGATGATTCCTCCACATCTTTTTGTTGCTTCAGATTCTCGTCACCATCGTGTGCTTTTGAATCTCTCTTCCGTTTCTTCTTTTTCTTTTTGGCATCTTTGTCTGCGCTTCGCAATTTCGACTTTTTCTTCTTCTCGACGGAACCGCTTCGTTTCCGAGGAGCATCCGCCTTTCTCGGATCAAAACGAGCTACAGAAAACATGCCTCCAGACAAATATTGTTGGGAACTTTCTCGAAGGAGATGGATTCACTGTTCAGTTGATGACGAGGTAGGTGCAAGATAATGCTTTTGCTGGAGTATTGAGTGAAAGCTGATGATGTGACAACTGCTTTTCATGAATAAATAATTACAATCTTGAATCTGAAATCGGGATTCCTTCACATCAATCCACTTTTCGGGATTTTGAAGCAAAACGTCGAAAACGCGTGGCTGTGGAAGCTCAAAAGGGGGCGATAAATGCAACTATTTCAGTTCCTTTCAAATTAGAACTGAAGTGCTTTCTCACAAAAATTATTTTAAAAATTGCGAATCGGGGAATGCGAAACAAACCGAATAGCATTACAGAGGTTGACGACAAATATCTGAGATAAGATGCTTATCATTAACGACAAAATTAGAATAGTTTTACAGTGAGAGGCTTCTTGGTATTGTCTATTATTTCTTTGTCGTTCGACTTGCCGAGGGAGAAACAGCATCTTCCCAGCTAATCGTATCCGTAATGGATTCATTGCCTTTCAAGTGGAGAAGGTGCCTTACAAACTCGTTGTGAATGGTGGCATTGTTGAGTCGTTTCACTCTATAAGCTGTAACATGGATGAAGGTAGGGAATTGGAGTGGCTTGTATCTCTTGGGTCTCTTCCCCTGTCGATCTTCCATGGCGTCCCTCATGATTCCTTTGGTGGCAAAGTTCATGTGATCTCGAGGCAAGTCAAAAACAGTACACCGGTATCGATCGTAGTCGTCCAAGACCCGGAGAAACATGATCTGGTCGCTCGAATCCCAATATGTATCCATTTCGTTTCTCCATGCGTCCACACATTGCGTTTCGAAGGCGCGATCGTACAGGAGGATGCCACTATGCATCTTGGATTTTAAATGCCTGTCCCGGAACATGCCCATGAAACCAAAGCCATCATTATTTTTGCTCTTGTCGGTAGCGGATTTTTGAGTCGAAGTGAAATTGCGGTGGAAATCCATCGCCAGTGGGTATCGTTCGGCAACCATTTTGGTATAGTCTTGGAAAAAAACATCCATCGGACTTCCGATGATGTTATCCACATCGACATAGACCACGAATCGAATAGAATCCGGTAAATTGGGATCCGCCTCGATATATTTTGAATGATGCGTCTTGAATCGTTTGAAAACCATCGATCGTTGTGCATACTTTTTGAGTGTTTCGTTATTTTCTCTTGGGTAGAGATCTTCGTCGCGACCCTCAATGATTATCGTTCGATTGTCCATGAAGGGTATCGTCTCTTGAAAACGTTTGTGGCCGTCGCCGTCCGTAAAGAGCATAATCGGACCGAAAAACTTGCCACGTTCGCGAATCGATCGTATGCAACGTTCCGCCAAGAAGGTATCGACAAGCCCACCCATGGCAACGAGGGTGATGGCCGTGTTGTTGTCGTTTGGTATTGTAGCTAGCAACGAGGGCAATTGGGAGACCGATGTCGAGACTGATGATTTTGGCTCATCCACAACTGCGGATTTATTTGCGTTGTGCTTTGTTTGGTTCGACTGAGGAGTTGGAATATCTACTATGTCTTTCTTTTTTGTCGTCTTGGCAGGCGTCTCTGAGACGCGATTCACCTTGTTCTGGATCATAGTGCTACCGTCGCTGGTAGTCTTTGTAACATTCGAATTTCCACCTTTTGCGGTGCCTTCCTTTTTCGTCGTCTTGGCAGGCGTCTCTGAGACGGGATTCCCCTTGTTCTCAATCGTAGTGCTACCGTCGCTGGTAGTCTTTGTAACATTCGAATTTCCACCTGTTATTGTCTCTGCGGAGCCTTTTGTATCCGAAAGCATTTCTACCGTGTCCAAAATTTGATCCTCCACTATCTCAAGTAAATTGTTCTCATCGTTAGCACTATTCTTGGTATCCAAATTTCCCCCTTCTGTCACTGGGTCATCATATGGAAAGTCGTGTGTGTCGAGCGTGAAAGTGTCCAGATGGTTCTGATAGGTATCAAATATGTCTGGTATTGTCTGCAACGAGTACCGCATGTTTGTTACTGTCATGTGAACACTCAGAAGAAACGCCACAAAGAAGAACAACGGAGCGGAGGTTCCCTTGGGCCACGGCACCCGACGACGACCGTTGTGCCTCCGGGGCGATTCTGGTGGATGTAGCATCTGTAGAATGTGACCTCCTTTTATATCAATCTTTCCGAAAAAGCCTTTTCCTTGGGGATTGTTCTCTAATAAATCGTCTTTATAATGTCGCTTCGATTATACTTGGGTTAGTTCATTCTTCGATAGCATTTTGTGGAAGAGACGAGATGGGTAGGGGGCCCGTGGTATTGTTGAATAGCGCCTTCTATTTTGAGATGACATACTCGTCATTACATTACGGTATTGTGTAATACGAAAACACCGTTTTGTTTCAAAGCCCGGGACATTCACAGATTGGGGCGCCATAATTGAAGTTTTTTCAGTCACAGGACGAACAAAATCGACTCGAGACTGAATCAAGTCTTGCCAATAATGACTTCGCCGATTGGTAAGGGTAATCGGCGTGATCATCTCTCCGCGCGGCCGAGTTCGCACTACCCTACAAGAAGAAAAAATGCGTGCGCCGTAATGTCAAGGGTATTGTAACCGGCGAATGAATCAATCGGTGATGAGGGAAGAAAAAAAAATGCGTGCGCTGCAAGGCAATTTCAATCGGCGAATGCTGTAGCAGGGTTCGCGGTAATCCTAAAACGCCGAGTCGCTCTCATAAAAACAAGAAAATGCATGCAGGTTTCGGAAAAGCTTCAAACGTGACAAGTTCGGACAATTCGAATTCGAATGCAAAAAATAATCATCTCATAAAATTAATCAAAACAAGAAGAAAAGAAAACACGATTCAGAGAATGACAATTACAATGAATGATGTAAGCATTTCCCCAAAAGTAGATATGCCGATATGGCTTTCCGATTCCGAGATTGATCCCTCAGTGGATCAAAGAAAAAATGCCAAGCTTTCAAGACGTTACCAAATGCAAGGTCAAGGACTATCAGCAACGACAGACGGAGAGGTTCCAAAATCAAGGACGGGGCTACTCTGCTCTTGGAATTGACGTCGTCAGATGATACAAAGGAATCAAAAACGCTGGTGGCAAAACAAGTTTCCTCCTTCTGAATTGCAACTGAGTCGCAAGCTTGGTCCTTGCACGAGAAGCCATCTTTTACCAAAAGCTGGCGCCAAAAATCAAAATCCCTTCCTCCAAGGATAGGAGTGATTCTAGCATCGAGCAAACAGATCCTTGTATACCCAAAATCTATTACTCCTCCGGTGACATGAATGACGGATCCAAAATCGTGGTCATGGAAGATCTTTCCGATGGCTTTGTGGACTCGGGAATCCTGTTTGGTCCCGGCAATCCGAACAATTGGAAGAGAGACCTGATAAAGAAAATCGCAGACGCGTTTCCTACAAGCGTTCTTACCAGCTTCGAGGTTGCCAACCAAACATTCCTTGCCATCGCCAACGTCCATGCGGCCTTCTGGAGAGACACCACATTGCTCGGGGAAGATTGGCTTCGAGGGTCGTCGTGGATTCGTGGCCAGGATGAAGATGCGTGGTGGGCATCTCAGGGCATGATACAAACCCAGTGGAAGAACTATGTTTCCAATTATAACGATGAGGGGATACGATGGGATCCTCTGGTCTGGGAAATTGTAGATAAGGCCGTCAAGGGAATTAGCTGGGAATTGTACCGCAAGAGACTGAACGAAAACGCGAACTTTTGCTTGGTTCACGGAGACTTTTGGCCAGGAAACATAATGATTTCGAAAGAAAGTAATGGTACTCAAGAGTTACGTTTGTTGGATTGGGAAATGGTTGGTAAGTTATATATCATCGGAACAATTATGGATTTTTCGAATAAAAATTCGCTTGGCCACTTCTCACACACATCTACTAATCCATTACAATTTTTCAATTTTCTTAATTTTCAGGTCTGGGAAGCGGCCCACAAGACCTGGGGCAGTATATCCTTTCGAATATGAACCCAATTGAGAGACGAGAGTGCGAAGAGAAACTCATTCGTAACTATTACCAAAAACTGGTGGAACTTGGCGTTCCAAATTTTAGCTGGGAGGAATGCTGGTCCGAATACAAGATTGGTGGTGTCGAACGATGGATCTGGTTTTTGGTGTATTTCTGTGCTCAACCAACCATGAAAGACTGGGCTCAGTTTTTCCACAACCAAATTTTAGAGTTTGTCGAAGACCACAAAATAACTCCAGGGGATATCACCCAGCCGAGACCTTGAGATGCAGAGGTGCTTCCCCGGCAAATTTTATTGAGCATTTTTTAGCAATTCACACATAATACTACGTAATAGAATCACAACAATAAAGGAGGTGGCTACTTTGAAAAAGAAGGGTTATCTTATAGTGTTTTCAAATCTCGATAATCGATTTCGTTTTTAAGGTTCTTCCCACATTCCCTTGTACTTGAGGAGTTCGGTGCCCTTGGCAATGTCTTCGGTGGCAACCGCAAAGACATCAAAGGAAAGTCGATGACGCTCGTACACGGGAGAGTACTTGGGTCGTCTGCCCTCTGGGTGGGGAGGAATCCATCGTCCAATGTTGGCATCTTCCTTGTTGTCGACCTCTCCGATCAAATACGAGGCTCCGAATTTCCACCAGTGTGCGCTGGGTGCCCTTGGCCTTGGATTCGTGTCCAAACTTTTCGATAAAGGCCACAAAGTCCTCAATGACCGAAACTCCTCCGAGCTCGGTAGTTTCCTTGAGATTGTCAATCGCCTGTTGGGAAAGGACTCAACGAACTGGCCAAGTGTTCCGGCATGATGTAAGCTCCCTTTGGAATATCGACATTGGCAAAAACGTGGGTGTTGGAAATGAACTTTTCGTCACCCTTCGCCTTCCCAGTCGGCAGTCACCTTGAAGGGATTTTCCGCTTCGGATTCAAAGTTGAATTCGTAAATTGGCTTCTTAAAGTCCAAGTGTCTGTACGAGCACTCGAAAGGAGTGGGTTCGCGACGGCAGTAGGTGGTTTCCCATGCCTTGGGGGCAACCTGGTATCCAAGGTGGGTGATTCCATCAAAATACTGAAGAGCTCTGTTCTTGGAATGAGTCTTGACGATTCGGGAATAGATTTCGTAGTCGATTTCGTCGGAATTGGCGTAAAAGAGACGACGGCAGCTCTCAGGACTTGCAGACAACCATAAAGGCTCGAGGCTCGGAAAATCCGCAGTGAGGATCTTCGTAGACAAACATGGCCTGGACAGCATCGAGGGCTTCCAGGTTTTTGAAAAGTGCTTCGCGGGGAGCGTTGAATCCAATGTCGGGGCGAGGATCCAAAATGGTGGGAGCTCTTCCAATCTGAATGACCATGATACCTTCGTCGTCCAAGGAATTCAAGATTGCTTCGAGGTGTTCCGTATCGTACAAGTCTTTGGAAATGGCAGCAGTTGCTTCGGGTTCCATGGCATCAACAATGACGACATCGAATTTGTCTTCCGATTCAAGGTCCATGAACCATCCCTTGGCATCCTCCACAACCAAGTCGAGGCTCTTGTCATCAAAACAGTTCTTGGCACGTCCAACATAATCGGAGCAGTCCGACATGAAAGGCATGTGCGTCTTGACGATATCAATCAGCTGGTCATCGATTTCAATCATGGTAACGGAATCGATAGTCTTGTGTTTCAAGACCTCTCGGAGGGTAGCACCCTCGGCTCCTCCCACAATCGCCACGCGCTTGGGATCGGGGTGAGAAAACATTCCCGGGTGAACCAGAGCCTCGTGGTATTCCTTTTGCGAACTGGATTCGGATTGCAAGATTCCGTCCAAAAAGAGCATTCGGTGGGGAGAGACGATTTCGGCAGTGTTCCAGCGAGGATCTCCCGGCTGGAGGTTGTGGAGGAGAGCATCCTCGTGGGTGGGGGTTTCTTCGAGTCCGACAATGTCCCAGATATCGACGCGCTGGTACTTGGTGAGGGTACTGACGATTTGGTCCTTGACGGGACAGTCAATGGGCGACCAAACCATTTGAGACAAATCGGAATTGTGATCCAAAATGGCATAGTTGTCGTTTTGTCCGTCGGCAACCTTGTCCTTGTTGCGGAATCCACGGAGTTCATGAGACCACTGCATTTCGATCGTGTCGTTGGCGCGTGGAATGCCAAAGAGTTCCTGGATGGTCGATACGACGGGAACAAGGGGATTGTTTCCGCAGGTGAACAAATCGAGGGTAATGACTCCCTCGTCGGGCCAGGTGTGGAAGGAAATGTGCGATTCGAGCAAGACTCCGACACAGGAAACTCCCTTGGGGATGAGCTTGTGGCAATGGTACGAAAGCATGGTCAAACCAGCGTGGTTGACGGTGTCAACCATGGCCTTGGCGAGGCGCTCTTCGGAATCCAAAAAGTCGGCTTCGATGCCTTTGATGTCCACCAAAAGATGCTAACAAAAGAGTTGAATTGGAAACGAATCAGACAAGTATAGAGTTAGCAAAAGAATTTTTAACGAATGGACAAAAATCCAACCAATCAATCAAGATGATTACACTAGAGCTCTTTTGTTTGACGTACCTGTCCAGCGGGTTCGTGAATCTCTCCGTCGTCAGCGGCTGCCTTGGCGGCAAGGGCAGAGTCGGCGTCACTCATATCAACGGACGTCACGGGAGGCAGGGACTGGGCTGGTGTGTACATGGTGGGAGATTGAGCGGTAGGTCCCAACCCAACGCCGACTCCAAAGGAAACCGCCATGGCGATGACAATCACCGAGACAAACACGCGGATGTCGACCGCATATCGATGATCTTCTCCGGCCATTTTGAATGAATTCTCTGTTTCTTCTATATTATATAGCAATCAACAGAATTTATAAAGCACTGATTCGAAATAGAAACTGCTTGGTTCAGAAGTTTCCAGTTCTCTCGAGTGGTGAGGAATAATGAATACTTGTCGTTCAGATAAAAAATCCTCTATTCACTAGTCTTTCTCGATCTTCTTTGTTGAACGGAGTCTATTTTCGTTCACAACTTCGTTCGTACTCACAAAATACGGTTTACGGTCACAAGATTAAGATCGAATAAGCGTGTTCGGTACTACTGCGAGCACATCGATTAAGCATTGGTCCGCCTACTATGCGAAAGGTTTTGCTTATGAAAGCACGTGTCCAACGGTCGTAAATTAGGGAATGCGAACTCGTGGCCTGGGACTTATTCGACCAAAATTTATTGAACGGACACGTGCTGTCCATCTTGGCAGCACGAATGGATGCGTACTCAAAGGTATTACAAAAGATAATCATATATATCATATGATCATATATTGATTTCGAGAATGGAAATGGCGCACCTCGGAACCTTCCCATCATCACCCTCCAACCAAAACCTGTCAAAAATCAAAACAGAAAATCCAACTTCGACAACAATTATTTGTTGTGAAATCGAATCACAAGGATTATTTCTGCTGCCAATAATCGAATAGAAATGCCACAAGCAACAACTTGATTCAAAATGTCGTTGGTTCCTCGCCTTTGCTCTGTTACAATAGCAGCAGGGCGAAGATGCCCTTTACATTCACCGAAACTTACAACCCAGCCGGCAAAGGCTTTGGCAATTTCCTCCTTGAAAATGGATTCGACTTCGCACTATTCGACAATGCCGACGCCAGTGATATCAGCAACGAAGAATAGCTTCGACAAAATCAGTATTCGTAACTTCCAACGACTTTAGATTCCAGAGATTTTCCTCCGAACACGATCCTAGCGACGCAAGTGGCCGATCCAAGTTCGAAGAAATTCCAGTTCATCCGCCGATTCTGGAATACATTCGACGCGTCGGGGTTGGCCGGCAAGGCAAAGAAACGCGACGAAAACGGCATCCCTATGGCAAAAAGAAAAAGTTCAAACACAGAAATAGTGGTGATCAGCAACAGCAGCAGCATGGTGATACGACAATGAGCAGGGAAGAAGAACGTTTGTTTTTGGGAAATGGAAGAATGGCACGCCGATCGGGGAATTCTTCAAGTGGCAATCAGCGATCAATTTCGCCGATTGCACCACCGGCACCGCCTCCACCCTTTGGAGAGGGACAACCACCACGCACAGCAGATGAAGACACTGCCAAGAAAGAGCGTAATATTCGTGTCCTCCCCGTCAAGGTGTTGGGACGAGTCACGCCTTCTTCTTCTTCTTCGGATAGCGAAGACGACGCAAATCTCTTTCCGAGGCCTTCGAGGGGGCTGCCGGAAGTTGCCATTGTCGGAAGATCCAACGTCGGCAAGAGCACTTTGCTCAACGCCCTGCTGTATTCGGGTAGGTCCTATCAACGTGGAAGAATCGGAAGCCCTGATTCGAAAACGCAACAGACGACTTCGGACGAAAGTCGTAACATCCCAGACGGCAAAACTGCCCAAAGGCATCAAAGCGAAAACCTCCAGTAAGCCGGGAGAAACCCGAAGCATTAGATTTCTATCAGCTTTCGGCAGAAATCGAATTTGCGGAAAAAAAGAAAAAGTCATCACTCCTCCTGGTGGACTTGCCGGGATATGGCTTTGCCTTTGGTCCGAAAAAAGAACGAAAACAGCTCGAAGAAAGCGAATCAGAGTTTCTATTTCCGTGGCAATCGCTGATAGAAACCTACGTCACGAATCGACCAAGATCCTCTCTGAAACGTGTTTTGCTGCTGGTGGATGCCCGGCACGGAATGAAGCAGGCCGACTCGATGTTTCTGGAAGGCCTACAGAGGGCGCTGATACAAAAGCAAAAAGTTGCTGCTGCTGCTGCTTCCAAACACGAGCAACAGCAGCCACGCGTCCCCACCGAGCTACCGCCCCTTCAAATCGTCTTGACCAAGTGCGATTTGGTGTCCCAGGTAGATCTGGCCAGGAGGGTGGTCCAGGTTCGAGAGCAGTTGTCGGATTGTCTGGTGAGACAACCGAAAATGCTGCCCGAAATGCTGGTAAGCGCACAGATTGAAGGCCAGGGAGGGGTTTTGGAACTCCAAAAAGAATTGGCGTCTCTCTGCGGTGCTGATTTCCAAGACGAACACGACAAATAAACGTTTCGTTGTAGTAATTCCTAGCTAAAAGAAAAGCGTCTTCAACACATACTGAGTATATCCTATTCTTGGGAAACAAAAAGAAAAAACGAGGCATCTCGATCTATATACAACTTCGAATCGACGTGTACTACTATAGCTGTGGAAGATGAGATATTGTAGTAAATTATTCGATGCAGACGTTAATTGTGCACTGACTTTCGAATCGCTACACAACAAATAGCACTATGGAACTTAAAAGCACTCTCAATCAAAATAAATTATAATTTCCCAGTGTGCGTGAGTGTTTTTAGAGGCGGATATGTATAGCCCTTGATATCGAGAAGGAGCAATAAATGCCTTGTTCCGAAAAGGTGCGGGAATAGTTTCATGGCTCCACTTTTTCAAGTTCGGACAAGCTGGTGCTACAGAGTGAAAACATCACTTTGTCGCAACCATCGTCGTTCTTGTTATCGATGCTTCTTGCGTGCCTCCTTTTGTTCAATAGCGTACGGATGCGTTCTTTTGTAGCCGCCATATGGTGGGGGAGAATGGATGTGCGCAATGCGTCAATCATGACTCGTAGTTCTTGGATCGAATTGCACTTTTGAATGTTTTCCATCGTGATTGACGAAACAGAATATCGATCGTTCACGACATCTTTTTTCCTCGGCTCACAGGAAGTTCGCGTCTTGATGCCAAAGAACTTGAAGAGTTTTGACATGGGAAATTCAAGAGTGTTCATCGAGTAGATAATAGCTGTTCGGGATGAAGTCGGGGTAAGTCTTTTTGAGCGATGAGCCTTGCTTGTTGCGCTCGTAAAACAGCTTGCAGTGTAATTTTTTGTGCAAACACACTTGCACAACCGGATAACGCATGGAATGCGACTGTGCTTTGTTGTCGAAGGATGCCTTGCTTAATTTGGTTCCACTACATAAGTCGTGTTTGATGGTTCGACGGAAGGATTTCAATGCGAGACTATTATTTTGAAAATCCGGTGAGAATTCAAGAAAATTGTGTGAGAAAATTGTTTTGGTATGTGAGTTGGAGTTTGGGGTCGGGCATTTTATTGAGGGTTAGGGTTAAAAGAGCGAACCTTCTCACGAGAAAAAAGACATGCCAAGTTTCAAATTTAAAGTCATCTCCCCCTTTTGGTGTCCGCGATGAACCTGATTCCAACAGCCTCAGGCTAACAATTATGGCCGAACCAAAAACTTTGCCGTGTTGAAAGAGCCCTAGCGTGACGGTCAATTGTTGTTGATGTTTATCTGATCTGATACAATACGACCCAAGAAGTGTTCTCAATCAAGTTGTATATATTTGTGATACAAAAACCAACCCTTTCAATAGATATACAGTTACAGCAAGAGGAGAAAACAACGCAACTGATAGCAAGATGAGTGCTGCCGAAATCGACGACGAAATTGCCAATTTTCGGGATGTCCAAGAACAGCTCCAGAGGACTCGAAACGATCTGCAACTGGTCATGCAGCAATTGACAGAAAACGAAATGGTAAAGCAAGAATTGGCTCTATTGGATTCTTCTACCAATGTTTACAAGATGGTCGGGCCCGTCCTCATCAAAAACTCGCTGGAAGATGCCAACGAGACCGTCTCGAAACGACTGGAGTTTATCAACGGCGAGAAGAAGCGTCTCGAAGCCAAAAACACGGAACTGGAACAAAGGGGAACCGAAATCGCCGCAAAGGTGCAACAGATGCAGGCCAGCCTTCAGCAAAAGACGGCTGCGGCGGTAAGCGAAATCCAAAAGCAAGCCGCAGCCGGGAATTAAAGTCGCAGCTGCTCCGAACCTGAGTGTGGAAAAGTATACATGTGTATGCAGTAAGCCAGTTTTTGCCGAAGAATGCTTCCAAAAACCCATAGATGAGCATATTTACTTTCTAATGAATGGGCGTTCGAGTCAATCGTAGAATAGTTTAAACTCTAAAAGACGAATAATATATCATGAGCGATGCCGTCATTGGCTTTAGTTTCGGAAATGCAAGAGTGCCAGGAGTTGATTACAATTATAATGGCTTTAGTGATAATGAAAGGTATTTCTTTCCATAGTGGTTTTCAAATCATCGTCTAGAATATTTTTCGACTAAACGAAACGTCTAAGTTTCTTGTACCCTATCAGTATTGTTTCTTTTCTCACTATTTCATAATCGTTCTATTTTTCATTCAGTTTATTCCTCGTCGTCAGACCAGTTGATGCCTTCTTCAACCTCGTCCGCTTGGTCAATAGAAGTATTCCCCTTCTCTAGAGCTTCGTCGACATCCGATTTTGCGCGCTTCTTGTTCTTCTTTTTCTTCTTCTTGCTGGCCTTGGATTCTTTCTCTTCGGAATCTTCTTGTTTGCCGCTATTCTTGGCCTTGCTTTGGATTGGCCTGCTTGCAGCTTCCAATCGCTTTTCCTTTTCGAGAGATTGCTTGAACCTCTGTCCCATGCTGGGTGCGTTGTGGGGTCTCAAAACCTCGAGCTGTTTCACGTCCTTGGGAGCAACATCCGCCAGTATAGTACCAGTGGCACGTTCGTTCATTACCTTGGTGGAATAGCGCTCGCACAATTCCATGCATCCCTTGGCATAGGCACGCCAGCGTCCATTTCTAGTTTGCTTGGAAAACTGTTTTCAATTAATATGCATAAAAAGTAATCATGTGAGAAAGTGGTTGTAAAAAGAATATATACGCCGACAATCCAATTAAAAGATTGCTTACCTTTCTGAGTCTTTGACTGATGCGAACGGAGAATTCCGGAAATCCCGCCGAATATCGATACAGATCCACCTCACGGTTCAGGAGAACAAAGACTTCCGACAAACACATTTCCATCTCTTCCATGCTTCGGAGAGGATTGTCTGCACGAAGTCTCAGTGTCAGCGCCATGGGTTGGATATTACTCTTGTGGAATTTTTTGGGTGGTTGGGTCAATTCGTGCAGTTCAAAGACGTCCAACAAAATTGATGTGGTGGGAAGAAAGATTTCTGCCGCGGCCGCCAATTGTTGCAGGAGACGGACACAGTGCAGACGAAGGGGCAGATACCTCGTCGACGGAATGAGCCTGGCGGTTCCCAGAATGACCTGGGTCAGCGGAAAGATCAGAGAACGCAAAAGCTGATCCTCGCTGCTACTTAGTCCCTCCAAGTCGTCCTCGTCCGACTGGCATGCTTCCGTAAGGACGGCAACCCACAATTTGAGGCAGTGCAAGAATTGCCAGCAATAGACAGCTCCCATCGCCTCGGGGGTCTTTTTCTGCATAGCAGTTCTAAGATGCAGAGCCAGTTGGCGAATGTAGATGAAAGCGTGTTGATACGAGGAGTGGTAATCGAGGCTGTACAATTCGACAACGCAATTTCCCATAAAAGTTAGGGTTGGCAATGCCGATGTAACCGACGAGGCTGTGGCAAACTTGGCACGCTGGGCATAGGCCAAATACAATTTTTTGAGGCACTCTTCGATGAACGGAAAGGGCTGTGTCATGGCAAGCTGTCTTATTCGGAGGAAAGCATGCAATCGAACCACTTGATAATCTTCCGAGGAATCGATTGGGGCACTCCATAGCGAGGTCAAAATTTTCAGCATGGTTTCGGTAAGTCGTGGAAAGGGAGTCATGTAGGGAATGTACTCGTGCAATGCCTTGAGAACAAAGACAACCAACTGTGATTCCTTTGCCTCGGAAAGGATGTGTGTGGTTGCTTTGAAGAAGGTATACAGAATTTTGTTGAAATCTTCCCAACGATCACACCGTTCGAGAACCTTTGGATTGATGGGCTTTTCTGGATCGAAAAAATCCTCGTCGTCGTTTTCCTCGTTTTCACTACTGTCATCATCACTATCACTATCCTCGTGTTTTCGTTTTTTGCTCTTGTTTTCATCCTTTTCTTGGCCTGATCCCTCTCCAAGCAAGTGATAGTGGAATTCATCCTTGCACTTGGTCAAGACTACCACCATCAATCGATCAAAAACGTCAGAGGAGTCGATTCTGTAATTTGATCCTCCGCTCTTGTCGGTTAGTTTTTCGGCATCCGTCAAATGGCAGGCAGACTTGTAGGCGTTGACAATTTTTTTCAATGCCTTGACACCGTGGGATCGGAATGCTCCTCTTTCGTACTTTGCAAGAAGTTCCTTTGTCAACCGAATCGATGGGTCTTCGGTATTTTTCTCCTTGGTTTGTTGTGTGTCATCTTGATCGTCGTCATCATCCATATCGTCGGGAATATCATCGTCAGTCATCTCCATAATCCAAGACAGGATCTTCGTTCTCTTTCAAGAATTGATGAAACTCTGGATCCTTGTCTTGGAGTTTTGCCATTTCTTCTTTCATTCGACGTTCGGCTTCTTCGAAATCTTCGTCTTCGCTATCACTGTCGCTTCCTCTTTTATCATTGCCATCGATGCTCTCATCATCGCTGCCATCATCGTTGTCTATTGACACATCGTCTCCGGCGTCGCTTGCATCGTCGTCAAAAGTTTCGAAAAAGCTCTCCATGTCCAACTCGCCCAGATTCTTTTTCGAGGTCATGTCAGCTTCTTCGCGCTTTTGTTCCCGTTCGGCATTATACTGCGCAGCGGCATTATCCAATTTAGCGCGTTTGGCCGCCGCCTTTTCGGAACTGCCAGTCTTTTTGTTCTTTCGTTTGATAGAACCCTTGTTGGTAATGGTTCCCTTCTGAAGGCGGCCTTTGACGCCTCCGCTCGAGTTGAACTTGCGGGTCCTCTTGGTTGCCTTGGCCATGATTTCGAATTGCTATCTATTACTACTAGTGTAGTTGTTGTTTGATCCGATTTTGTTTTTTTTTGTCAAGCAGGTTCCACGCAAGAATAGAGATAATATTCTTACTCGAAAGAGCAACAAAGAGTCGTCCATCAAAATTATTTCTTTGTATTGGGTTTTTGGGAATTTCATCAAAGATCGATTGACGGAAAGTCGGCTTCCAAATTGTTGGATCGATTATTTCCTTTCACAAAATTTTGGTGGTTGGTGGTTGTTGCGACTCACAAAAAAATCGTTCCGAGATTATTTTTGATGACTGGCTTGGCGGAGAGACGGACAGACCATATTCCCAAAACAAATGAATCGATCAATCGATCGGAAAAATAATACGTACAATACCATATCACATACTGTATCAAATCAAATCTACACATAAAACGAAAACATCCTATAATGTCATTTCTTATCACAGTGTTGGGCATTCAAAACAAAATTGTGAAATCGATATTTTTGTTCGGCGTGGGCAAAAATACAGTTTGGGATCGACACGATTTCCGATAACACGACGGAAATCCGTTGCGAAAAGTAGGAAAAAACTTTTCGAAGAAGAATTCTCGTTCGAGAAAGTCGTTCCATCAACGCCATTCTTCTGTCGCGATGCTGAATAGTAGAGGTGCCACTCTCTAACTAGACGAGACTAAAAGTCGAGAAACACAAATTGGGAGAAAATCAAAACTGCAAGTTTCCAAAATTTTGTTCGAGCACAAACAGAACGAAGTTTTTGTACGCTGCAGAAGAACACTACAATTTCCTATAGTCATCAAAAAATGTTACTGTGATAATATGATTTTGCTTATTTTTGGTTATAACGAGAATTCGTTTAAGACTAAATGTATGAATAATATTTTCTTTCGATTTTGTTTTTCACTTGTTGTTCTTGTACTTCAGTACTTTTTTTGACATTCAATATGTATTTTTTTCTTTTTCTTTTTTCTTTGTTGTTTTGAAAGTTGCACGTTCGGGATGTTTACTTTCTTGCGGTTTTTTCACCGAAACCACGGACACAAGGTCCGCAATAATCCTTCTTGTAGAAGGCTAGGACATCAGAGTCGGCTTCGGGGACGCAGAAAGTCTTGTATCCGTCGCGAGCAGAGTAGTGACAAACGTTGACGCGAGATCCATCCTCTCCACAAGGATAATCTTCCGAGACACAGAAGTGACCTTCCTTGTCGTCGGTGCTTGGCTTGTCAGCGGCAGAGGGAGCTGCCTGCTTGGGCTGAGGAAGCTTGGGTTCTTCCTTGTGCTCGACCTTGCTCTCGGCATGATGTCCAGAAAGACGACGTTCAACAGGTAGACTGATATCCCCTATTTCGTCGGGAGGACAAGGATGAGTACAGTTGAGCTTGAAGGTATACTGAACAATAGGAACATCCGAAAACTCGGGAGGTTTGCAACACTCGGGAATTTCAGCGTCGTCGATGGGAGAGAAGATCTGGTTGTTTCCATCGACAACCCAGACATTCACAATAGAGATGGGAACATGATGCATGCACACAGCAGTGTATTCATCTACTTCCGTGAAGGATTCAACGTTTTCTTCTTCGATACACTCAGTCTCTCCGAAGCCTCCTTCGTGATACTGAGTGAAAACGTTGGTCATGGTAGTTTCCCAAGTATTGGTGACCTTGAAACTGACATGAGTAGTATTCTGGAAGGTAATTTCAATTGGCGGCATATCTTCTGGGAATGGCGAGGTACCAATCGTATCAATCAGAATAGGCTGAGTGCGAGGGCACAACGTTGGGGCAGCAGATGGCGCTGAAGACGGTGCGGAAGATGGCGTCGTCGATGGGCTATCACTGGGAGATGCACTTGGCGAAGTCGAAGGCGCATCGCTTGGTGCTGCAGAAGGAGATGTAGAGGGACTGTCGCTGGGCGCAGAGCTATCCGATGGGCTCTCGGATGGAGTAGTACTAGGGTAGAAACTTCCACTAGGAGCAGCACTGGGCTCGCCACAGTCAACACTCATGTTTTCACAAGGAATCTCAATGCTGTAAGCACAGAACTTTCCACCCATATCACTCAGTTCATCAACATCACATGCTTGGCACTCCTCAGGATCAAAGTCAGCGTCCAAGTAGGCAACAATGGTTGCTCTTGTGTAACCGTTCATACATTGAGCCTCATAGTCAAAAGAAGTTCCAAACGTTACATCCTTGTAAATATCACAAGTTGACTCTAGGTCATTTCGGTACTTGATTGCGAGACCAACAGCCTCCTTCAATTGTTGAGTAATCGTAAACTTGACACTGGTTTCAAATTGGCCGGTGATGGTAATTGCGTCCAGAGGAAGAGGAATGAATGTATCCAACATACCCTCACCTTCCTTGCAAATAGATTCAACTACCTTAGGAGGGGTTAGCTCATAACAATCAGTAGGTGCCATGGATTCTGTTGGGTACGCCGATGGAGAAGCCGAAGGCGAGCTACTAGGTGAGTCACTTGGACGTCCGGATGGACTGGATGATGGACCAGAAGATGGGCTTGAAGAAGGTCCTGACGTAGGCGATTGCACTGGGACTTGAGGATGGCGATTCCGATGGCGAGTCGCTAGGAGAATCAGAAGGACTTCCAGATGGCGAGTCGCTCGGAGAGCCAGAAGGACTATCAGAAGGAGAATCACTAGGAGAATCAGACGGACTTCCAGATGGCGAGTCGCTTGGAGAATCACTAGGAGAGTCAGATGGACTTCCAGATGGCGAGTCACTGGGGCTGTCCGAGGGAGAAGCGCTGGGGGATCCGGAAGGACTACTGGATGGAGAGTCACTGGGGACATCCGATGGAGAAGCACTAGGGGATGCACTGGGGCTATCCGACGGAGAAGCACTGGGGGATGAAGAAGGACTCTCGCTAGGAGCAGAACTCAAAGATGGGCTATCAGATGGTGCTGTACTAGGGTAGAAACTGCCGCTAGGTGATTCACTGGGAGATGAACTTGGCGAGTCACTAGGAGATTCGGATGGGCTTCCACTGGGCGAGTCAGATGGGCTGCTGGAAGGAGAATCACTGGGAGAATCGGAAGGACTGCTCGAAGGAGAATCACTAGGAGAATCGGAAGGACTTCCCGACGGAGAGTCGCTAGGAGAATCGCTAGGAGAATCAGATGGCGAGTCGCTGGGAGAGCCAGATGGACTGTCAGAAGGAGAATCACTAGGAGAATCAGACGGACTGCCAGATGGCGAGCCGCTAGGAGAATCAGAAGGACTTCCAGATGGCGAGTCGCTCGGAGAGCCAGAAGGACTATCAGAAGGAGAATCACTAGGAGAATCAGACGGACTTCCAGATGGCGAGTCGCTTGGAGAATCACTAGGAGAGTCAGATGGACTTCCAGATGGCGAGTCACTGGGGCTGTCCGAGGGAGAAGCGCTGGGGGATCCGGAAGGACTACTGGATGGAGAGTCACTGGGGACATCCGATGGAGAAGCACTAGGGGATGCACTGGGGCTATCCGACGGAGAAGCACTGGGGGATGAAGAAGGACTCTCGCTAGGAGCAGAACTCAAAGATGGGCTATCAGATGGTGCTGTACTAGGGTAGAAACTGCCGCTAGGTGATTCACTGGGAGATGAACTTGGCGAGTCACTAGGAGATTCGGATGGGCTTCCACTGGGCGAGTCAGATGGGCTGCTGGAAGGAGAATCACTGGGAGAAACGGAAGGACTGCTCGAAGGAGAATCACTAGGAGAATCGGAAGGACTTCCCGACGGAGAGTCGCTAGGAGAATCGCTAGGAGAATCAGATGGCGAGTCGCTGGGAGAGTCAGATGGACTGTCAGAAGGAGAATCACTAGGAGAATCAGACGGACTGCCAGATGGCGAGTCGCTAGGAGAATCAGAAGGACTTCCAGATGGCGAGTCGCTCGGAGAGCCAGAAGGACTATCAGAAGGAGAATCACTAGGAGAATCAGACGGACTTCCAGATGGCGATTCGCTTGGAGAATCACTAGGAGAGTCAGATGGACTTCCAGATGGCGAGTCACTGGGGCTGTCCGAGGGAGAAGCGCTGGGAGATCCGGAAGGACTACTGGATGGAGAGTCACTGGGGACATCCGATGGAGAAGCACTAGGGGATGCACTGGGGCTATCCGACGGAGAAGCACTGGGGGATGAAGAAGGACTCTCGCTAGGAGCAGAACTCAAAGATGGGCTATCAGATGGTGCTGTACTAGGGTAGAAACTGCCGCTAGGTGATTCACTGGGAGATGAACTTGGCGAGTCACTAGGAGATTCGGATGGGCTTCCACTGGGCGAGTCAGATGGGCTGCTGGAAGGAGAATCACTGGGAGAATCGGAAGGACTGCTCGAAGGAGAATCACTAGGAGAATCGGAAGGACTTCCCGACGGAGAGTCGCTAGGAGAATCGCTAGGAGAATCAGATGGCGAGTCGCTGGGAGAGCCAGATGGACTGTCAGAAGGAGAATCACTAGGAGAATCAGACGGACTGCCAGATGGCGAGTCGCTAGGAGAATCAGAAGGACTTCCAGATGGCGAGTCGCTCGGAGAGCCAGAAGGACTATCAGAAGGAGAATCACTAGGAGAATCAGACGGACTTCCAGATGGCGAGTCGCTTGGAGAATCACTAGGAGAGTCAGATGGACTTCCAGATGGCGAGTCACTGGGGCTGTCCGAGGGAGAAGCGCTGGGGGATCCGGAAGGACTACTGGATGGAGAGTCACTGGGGACATCCGATGGAGAAGCACTAGGGGATGCACTGGGGCTATCCGACGGAGAAGCACTGGGGGATGAAGAAGGACTCTCGCTAGGAGCAGAACTCAAAGATGGGCTATCAGATGGTGCTGTACTAGGGTAGAAACTGCCGCTAGGTGATTCACTGGGAGATGAACTTGGCGAGTCACTAGGAGATTCGGATGGGCTTCCACTGGGCGAGTCAGATGGGCTGCTGGAAGGAGAAGTCACTGGGAGAATCGGAAGGACTGCTCGAAGGAGAATCACTAGGAGAATCGGAAGGACTTCCCGAAGGAGAGTCGCTAGGAGAATCACTGGGAGAATCAGAAGGACTTCCCGACGGAGAGTCGCTAGGGAGAATCAGAAGGACTTCCGGACGGAGAATCACTGGGAGAATCTGATGGTGAGTCGCTTGGAGAATCAGATGGACTGTCAGATGGCGAGTCGCTAGGAGAATCGGAAGGAGAATCACTAGGAGAATCGCTTGGAGAATCAGACGGACTTCCAGATGGCGAGTCGCTTGGAGAATCAGACGGACTGTCGGAAGGAGAGTCGCTAGGAGAGCCAGAAGGACTGGCGGAAGGAGAATCACTAGGTGACGTAGAAGGAGAGCTTGATGGGGATTCGCTCGGTGAGGAAGACGGAGAATCACTTGGTGACTCGGAAGGAGAGGTGGTTGGGCCAGCAGAAGGAGCAGCACTCTTTGTGGGACTCTCAGAAGGCGCACTGCTGGGGTAGAAACTGCCACTAGGAGCAGCACTGGGCTCGCCACAGTCAACACTCATTGTCTCACAAGGAATCTCAATGCTGTAAGCACAGAACTTTCCACCCATATCACTTAGATCCTCAACATCACATGCTTCACATTCTTCAGGATTCCAATTGCTATCCATGTACACAACAACAGTTGCTCTCGTGATTCCACTAATACATTGAGCTTCAAAGTCGAAAGAAGCTCCAATTTTACATCCGCATGGATATCACAGCTGGAATCGAGATCAATGTTATCATACTTGATAGCAAGACCAGCACTCTCGGTCAAGAGTTGAGTAATGGTAAAATGCACTGTGGTATCAAACTGACCAGAGATGATTACACTGTCAGCAGGCAGTTCAGCGAGCTCTACCATGTTATCGCCATCCATACAAATCGAGGTGATAACTTCCGGGGGGGTGTGCTCATAGCAGTCGGTTGGAGCCATGGATTCGGTTGGGTAGGCGGTAGGATTCGATGAAGGGGAGGTACTTGGCGAATCAGAAGGACTTCCTGAAGGAGAATCGGAAGGACTTCCCGACGGAGAGTCGCTAGGAGAATCAGAAGGATTTCCGGAAGGAGAATCACTGGGAGAATCGGAAGGACTGTCAGAAGGAGAATCACTAGGAGAATCGGAAGGACTGTCAGAAGGAGAATCACTAGGAGAATCAGACGGACTGCCAGATGGCGAGTCGCTAGGAGAATCACTAGGAGAATCAGATGGCGAGTCGCTCGGAGAGCCAGAAGGACTATCAGAAGGACTATCAGAAGGAGAATCACTAGGAGAGTCAGATGGACTTCCAGATGGCGAGTCACTGGGGCTGTCCGAGGGAGAAGCGCTGGGAGATCCGGAAGGACTACTGGATGGAGAGTCGCTGGGGACATCCGATGGAGAAGCACTAGGGGATGCACTGGGGCTATCCGACGGAGAAGCACTGGGGGATGAAGAAGGACTCTCGCTAGGAGCAGAACTCAAAGATGGGCTATCAGATGGTGCTGTACTAGGGTAGAAACTGCCGCTAGGTGATTCACTGGGAGATGAACTTGGCGAGTCACTAGGAGATTCGGATGGGCTTCCACTGGGCGAGTCGCTTGGAGAAGCAGATGGGTTAGCACTGGGAGAATCACTAGGAGAATCGGAAGGACTGTTTGAAGGAGAGTCGCTAGGAGAATCAGATGGGCTTCCCGAAGGAGAATCGCTAGGAGAATCAGAAGGACTTCCTGAAGGAGACGCACTTGGAGACTCAGAAGGAGTTGTTGAGGGGCTTCCAGAGGGCGAGGAACTTGGAGAAGAAGAGGGGGACGTGGATGGAGTTGACGAAGGACTCGATGAAGGAGAGACCGAAGGACTTGAAGATGGCTGCGATGAGGGTTCGTCTGTGCAAAGGGCATCTGGCGAACATGGCACGACAAAGTCATATGAACAGCTTCCCATCTGGAAAGAATTTGAACAGCTCTCATCGATGTCGACAACAATGTGGTCGATTTCTTGGGAAACAATGAAGATCTTCACCTCTGCCATTCCATCTACACAAGATAGTTCAATTGGGGAGGAAGTGTCGAAACCCTCCATATTTCTCGACTCGCATGCCGCGTTGCCATTGATATCTGTGTAGGAAATCGACATCTGATCTACTCCTTCCATCCAAGTGTTTGACACAGTAATTTCCACAGATTCAGTGTTCATTGTGGCAATGTCAAATGCCAAGGGATTCATTTCATAAATGCACAATTGCTCGTCATGAACATCAGCAATGAGTAGAAGTGGTTCCTCGTCCATACAACTAGGAACAGCTGGTTTACAAACCGGGATACAAGGAAGAGAGAGATGGAAGGCGACAATATCGCCACCTTCCGTTGAACATGCGTCGCAATCTGCTGGAATTTCTCCCGAACCAACAAACGCGTATACCGCAACGTTTGAGTATCCATCCGTACACGTAGCTGTATATTCTTTGGTAGAACCGTAAGCAATCAGTGAGTCTTCATCCATCTCCGACGCGCACTGTTCGTTTCCATCAACATCTCTGAAGTTGACAGAAAACAAAGGCACGCCTGGAGTCTTGACGAGTTGACTGACAGAAAATGTCACTTCATCCATATTCTGCTCCAAGATTTGAACCATATCCGGAACGTATTTATAACCACCCGCTCCTAAAATTTCTTCCAATGCAGCATTTGAGGCCGCAACACAATCGATTGGTGCATAAGTGGGTTTGTCAGTAGGAGTAGAGCTAGGACTCGAACTGGGCGCAGAACTTAAGGATGGACTGTCGCTAGGAGCACTGCTGGGGTAGAAGCTGCCAGACGGTGATTCACTAGGAGATTCAGTCGGGTAGGCGGTAGGATTCGATGAAGGGGAGGTACTTGGAGAATCAGAAGGACTTCCTGAAGGAGAGTCGCTAGGAGAATCAGAAGGACTTCCGGACGGAGAATCACTGGGAGAATCTGATGGTGAGTCGCTTGGAGAATCAGATGGACTGTCAGATGGCGAGTCGCTAGGAGAATCAGATGGACTTCCAGATGGCGAGTCGCTTGGAGAATCAGACGGACTGTCGGAAGGAGACTCGCTTGGAGAGCCAGAAGGACTGGCGGAAGGAGAATCACTAGGAGAGCCAGAAGGACTGGCGGAAGGAGAATCACTAGGTGACGTAGAAGGAGAGCTTGATGGGGATTCGCTCGGTGAGGAAGACGGAGAATCACTTGGTGACTCGGAAGGAGAGGTGGTTGGGCCAGCAGAAGGAGCAGCACTCTTTGTGGGACTCTCAGAAGGAGCACTGCTGGGGTAGAAACTGCCACTAGGAGCAGCACTGGGCTCGCCACAGTCAACACTCATTGTCTCACAAGAAATCTCAATGTTGTAAGCACAGAACTTTTCATTCAGCTCACCAAGATCCTCAACATCACATGCTTCACAGTTTTCAGCGTTGAAGCTTTCACTATCCACCTGTGAAGACAATCACTGTCAAGCTTGTCATTCCGTGAACACATGCGGATTGATAGTTGAAGGTCTCGGTCTCGCCAGATACAACGTCACAGCTAGATCCAAGAGTGAGATCGTCATACTTCACAGCAACGGCAACCCGGCCTTCCAAGACCTTTGATGTGATAGTGACATCAGCAAAGCTGTCATCCTCACCCCTGATGATGATACCATCCGTAGGAAAGTCACTTTGAGCACCCATGCTACCGTTCTCCATGCAAACAGTGGAGATCACCTTAGGAGGAATGCTTTTGTAGCAGTCGGTTGGAGCCATGGACTCGGTTGGGTAGGCGGTAGGATTCGATGAAGGGGAGGTACTTGGCGAATCAGAGGGACTTCCTGAAGGAGAATCACTAGGAGAATCAGAAGGACTTCCCGAAGGAGAGTCGCTAGGAGAATCACTGGGAGAATCAGAAGGACTTCCAGATGGCGAGTCGCTAGGAGAATCAGATGGACTGTCAGATGGCGAGTCGCTTGGAGAATCGGAAGGAGAATCACTAGGAGAATCGCTTGGAGAATCAGACGGACTTCCAGATGGCGAGTCGCTTGGAGAATCAGAAGGACTGGCGGAAGGAGAATCACTAGGAGAAGCAGACGGACTTCCAGATGGCGAGTCGCTTGGAGAATCACTAGGAGAGTCAGATGGACTTCCAGATGGCGAGTCACTGGGGCTGTCCGAGGGAGAAGCGCTGGGGGATCCGGAAGGACTACTGGATGGAGAGTCACTGGGGACATCCGATGGAGAAGCACTAGGGGATGCACTGGGGCTATCCGACGGAGAAGCACTGGGGGATGAAGAAGGACTCTCGCTAGGAGCAGAACTCAAAGATGGGCTATCAGATGGTGCTGTACTAGGGTAGAAACTGCCGCTAGGTGATTCACTGGGAGATGAACTTGGCGAGTCACTAGGAGATTCGGATGGGCTTCCACTGGGCGAGTCAGATGGGCTGCTGGAAGGAGAATCACTGGGAGAATCGGAAGGACTGCTCGAAGGAGAATCACTAGGAGAATCGGAAGGACTTCCCGAAGGAGAGTCGCTAGGAGAATCACTGGGAGAATCAGAAGGACTTCCCGACGGAGAGTCGCTGGGAGAATCAGAAGGACTTCCGGACGGAGAATCACTGGGAGAATCTGATGGTGAGTCGCTTGGAGAATCAGATGGACTGTCAGATGGCGAGTCGCTAGGAGAATCGGAAGGAGAATCACTAGGAGAATCGCTTGGAGAATCAGACGGACTTCCAGATGGCGAGTCGCTTGGAGAATCAGACGGACTGTCGGAAGGAGAGTCGCTAGGAGAGCCAGAAGGACTGGCGGAAGGAGAATCACTAGGTGACGTAGAAGGAGAGCTTGATGGGGATTCGCTCGGTGAGGAAGACGGAGAATCACTTGGTGACTCGGAAGGAGAGGTGGTTGGGCCAGCAGAAGGAGCAGCACTCTTTGTGGGACTCTCAGAAGGAGCACTGCTGGGGTAGAAACTGCCACTAGGAGCAGCACTGGGCTCGCCACAGTCAACACTCATTGTCTCACAAGGAATCTCAATGCTGTAAGCACAGAACTTTCCACCCATATCACTTAGATCCTCAACATCACATGCTTCACATTCGTCAGGATTCCAATTGCTATCCATGTACACAACAACAGTTGCACTTGAAGTTCCACTAATACATTGAGCTTCAAAGTCGAAAGAAGCTCCCTTATTTACATCCGCATAGATATCACAGCTGGAATCGAGATCAATGTTATCATACTTGATAGCAAGACCAGCACTCTCGGTCAAGAGTTGAGTAATGGTAAAATGCACTGTGGTATCAAACTGACCAGAGATGATTACACTGTCAGCAGGCAGTTCAGCGCTCTGTACCATGTCATCGCCATCCATACAAATCGAGGTGATAACTTCCGGGGGGGTGTGCTCATAGCAGTCGGTTGGAGCCATGGATTCGGTTGGGTAGGCGGTAGGATTCGATGAAGGGGAGGTACTTGGCGAATCAGAAGGACTTCCCGACGGAGAGTGGCTAGGAGAATCAGAAGGATTTCCGGAAGGAGAATCACTGGGAGAATCTGATGGACTGTCCGACGGCGAGTCGCTAGGAGAATCGGAAGGAGAATCACTAGGAGAATCAGATGGACTGCCAGATGGCGAGTCGCTTGGAGAATCAGAAGGACTGGCGGAAGGAGAATCACTAGGGATAGCCAGAAGGACTGGCGGAAGGAGAATCACTAGGTGACGTAGAAGGAGAGCTTGATGGGGATTCGCTCGGTGAGGAAGACGGAGAATCACTTGGTGACTCGGAAGGAGAGGTGGTTGGGCCAGCAGAAGGAGCAGCACTCTTTGTGGGACTCTCAGAAGGAGCACTGCTGGGGTAGAAACTGCCACTAGGAGCAGCACTGGGCTCGCCACAGTCAACACTCATTGTCTCACAAGAAATCTCAATGTTGTAAGCACAGAACTTTTCATTCAGCTCACCAAGATCCTCAACATCACATGCTTCACAGTTTTCAGCGTTGAAGCTTTCACTACCACCTGTGAAGACAATCACTGTCAAGCTTGTCATTCCGTGAACACATGCGGATTGATAGTTGAAGGTCTCGGTCTCGCCAGATACAACGTCACAGCTGGATCCAAGAGTGAGATCGTCATACTTCACAGCAACGGCAACCCGGCCTTCCAAGACCTTTGATGTGATAGTGACATCAGCAAAGCTGTCATCCTCACCCCTGATGATGATACCATCCGTAGGAAAGTCACTTTGAGCACCCATGCTACCGTTCTCCATGCAAACAGTGGAGATCACCTTAGGAGGAATGCTTTTGTAGCAGTCGGTTGGAGCCATGGACTCGGTTGGGTAGGCGGTAGGATTCGATGAAGGGGAGGTACTTGGCGAATCAGAGGGACTTCCTGAAGGAGAATCACTAGGAGAATCAGAAGGACTTCCCGACGGAGAGTCGCTTGGAGAATCAGACGGACTGGCGGAAGGAGAAGTCACTAGGAGAGCCAGAAGGACTGGCGGAAGGAGAATCACTAGGTGACGTAGAAGGAGAGCTTGATGGGGATTCGCTCGGTGAGGAAGACGGAGAATCACTTGGTGACTCGGAAGGAGAGGTGGTTGGGCCAGCAGAAGGAGCAGCACTCTTTGTGGGACTCTCAGAAGGAGCACTGCTGGGGTAGAAACTGCCACTAGGAGCAGCACTGGGCTCGCCACAGTCAACACTCACTGTCTCACAAGAAATCTCAATGTTGTAAGCACAGAACTTTTCATTCAGCTCACCAAGATCCTCAACATCACATGCTTCACAGTTTTCAGCGTTGAAGCTTTCACTACCACCTGTGAAGACAATCACTGTCAAGCTTGTCATTCCGTGAACACATGCGGATTGATAGTTGAAGGTCTCGGTCTCGCCAGATACAACGTCACAGCTAGATCCAAGAGTGAGATCGTCATACTTCACAGCAACGGCAACCCGGCCTTCCAAGACCTTTGATGTGATAGTGACATCAGCAAAGCTGTCATCCTCACCCCTGATGATGATACCATCCGTAGGAAAGTCACTTTGAGCACCCATGCTACCGTTCTCCATGCAAACAGTGGAGATCACCTTAGGAGGAATGCTTTTGTAGCAGTCGGTTGGAGCCATGGACTCGGTTGGGTAGGCGGTAGGATTCGATGAAGGGAGAGGTACTTGGCGAATCAGAGGGACTTCCTGAAGGAGCATCGCTTGGAGAATCACTAGGAGAATCAGATGGCGAGTCGCTGGGAGAGCCAGATGGACTATCGGAAGGAGAGTCGCTAGGAGAAGCAGATGGACTGTCGGAAGGAGATCCACTTGGAGAATCACTAGGAGAATCAGAGGGAGAAGCGCTGGGGGATCCGGAAGGACTACTGGATGGAGAGTCACTGGGGACATCCGATGGAGAAGCACTAGGGGATGCACTGGGGCTATCCGACGGAGAAGCACTGGGGGATGAAGAAGGACTCTCGCTAGGAGCAGAACTCAAAGATGGGCTATCAGATGGTGCTGTACTAGGGTAGAAACTGCCGCTAGGTGATTCACTGGGAGATGAACTTGGCGAGTCACTAGGAGATTCGGATGGGCTTCCACTGGGCGAGTCAGATGGGCTGCTGGAAGGAGAATCACTGGGAGAATCGGAAGGACTTCCCGAAGGAGAGTCGCTAGGAGAATCGCTAGGAGAATCAGATGGCGAGTCGCTCGGAGAGCCAGAAGGACTATCAGAAGGACTATCAGAAGGAGAATCACTAGGAGAGTCAGATGGACTTGCCAGATGGCGAGTCACTGGGGCTGTCCGAGGGAGAAGCGCTGGGGGATCCGGAAGGACTACTGGATGGAGTTCCCGTAGAACCGCAAACCACATCAACACAGGGAAGAACAAATTCATAGGAACATGAATTCGCGTCGCCGGCGGAACTGCAGGTATCGGGGATGATGTTAGAGGTGTGTCCAATATTACTTGAGAGGATTGTCACGGTGACTTCAGCATAGTCATTGGTACATTTGGCCTCAATCTTCGAACTGATTTTCCAATCTCCCATATTTTCGAAAGTATCGCAGGTCTCTGCTCCGCTGCCATCAATGTACTGAACCGACAAAGTGTCGACAGCCTCTGGCCAAGTGTTGGTGATCACAAATTCAACCGAGTCTGTCTTCATGTCAACTGTTTCTGTCATGATAGGCGTCTCGGTGTAAATGCAAGCTTCTTCGTGTCCAATGTCAGCCAAGACAACCACGGGCTCGTCCAAACAGTCAGGGATTGGTAATTCACAAATAGGTGTGCATGGCATAGACAAGGTGTAGCCTACATAGTTAGCATCAGTTGCGCTGCAGGCGTCGCATTCTGCGACATTAAATCCGGCTGCTGAGCCAACATAGGCATAGACTTCAATCCGTGCATATCCATCCGCACACTTAGCTGTGTAAGTTTCAAATGCGTTGTATGCGATCATTGCTCCATTCTCTGTCTCCATTTGACAGACATTTCCGTCGCTTTCAGTCTCCAAGTTGACAGCAAACATGGGAACTCCAGCTTCACTCCATAGTTGGTGTACGTTGAAGACTACCTCTTCGATATTTTGTTCCACAATTTCAACCATTCCTTCGGTGTAAGGGAAACCGGTGTTTCCGGCGGTTTCTTCCCAAATAGGCTTCGAGGCATCGACACAGCTGGGGGGAGCTTGATTAACTCCTTCAGTTGGGGATGAACTTGGTGCATCGGTGTAGCAAACCTCTCCGGGCACGCAAGGAACAATGTATTCATAAGAACACGTACCCATATTCGAAGGAATAGAGCAACAAGCATCAGGAATGTTTCCAGCAACGTGACTAATGCTCGCAGAATGAACCATGACAATAACTTCGGCAAAGCCTTCGTTACACAAAGCCTTCACCGGATCAGATTTTGTGAAGCCCTCCATGCTGTTGAACGTTTTGCACTCGGTTTCTCCGCTCAAGTTGGTAAAAGTAACGGATAAACCAGATGTATCTCCACCCCAGGTGTTCTTGACGGCAAATTCAACAGTATCTGTGTTCATTTGAGCGACGTCGGTCACAATAGGGTTTTCATCGTAGATACAAATGTCTTCGAAACCAATATCAGCAATTTGAATCGTTGGCTCAGAGATACAGTCAGGAGGATCGGGATGGCATACAGGAACACAAGGAAGGGAAAGAAAGTAGCCAACGTAGTTGGAGTTCGGAGTGGAACACAAGGACATATCAGAATTGAACTCTCCTGCAGGACCGACGTAAACGTATACGGCAATGTCGGCAAACCCGTTGGTACACTTGGCGGTGTAATCCAAAGTTGCACCCGACGGAACCAAGTCATCGTCATTCACGTCACAATCGGTACCTCCGTAAATCGTTGGGTAGTTAACTGAAACCATTGGAGCGCCAGTTGCACTCCAAACCTGGTTGACGCTGAAGCTAACATCGTCGACGTTTTGGGCAGTGATAGTCACGGCAGAAGTATCGAAAGGGAAGCTGTCACTGCCGATGGCTGACTTGAGAATTGGCTCAACACCCTGAACACAATTTGCTTTAGAAACCCCTGCTGCAAGAGTTTCCCCCGAGAGGAAACCAGTCGCGGCGAGTAGACTCAAACCAAAGAAGCGCATGTTCAATATCTGGGTAGAGTCGAAAGCTATCTGTATTTCTCAGGTTCTTCGCTCTAGTAGTTGATTAGCTTTGCTAAGATTCAATTTAATTTTTCGTTGTAGAGAGTAGGTTATTTCGGCTATGGGTTGCTGAAAACGTTTTGGATCAAATGAATTAATGATATGATAATGGAAAGCCGCTTTGAGACTAAAACCCCCCGAATTTCGTTGCTCTGATTTACACGTGAATAAGAAGCGAACACATATGAAAGACATATGAAAGATTTTTGGTCGTCCGATCCCGAATTCTATCATGTGTCCGAGCACCAGTACCGTAAATTGCGTACAAAATATATCACCATCGTGGCTAATCGTAAAATACGCGCTTTTAATCTCCTCTGCTGACCCAGAAAGCCATATATCCGAATAGAAAATGGGCACAGAAATGAGTCGGATGACCCTTTAAGAGTCTTGGGCGAATGTCTTCTACGATGGGACCGGTCTTCAAAAGTTGAATTGGGCCAACCTATTCGCAGAATACTACAACTCTACTGTAATTACATACCGTTGTCAACCCGAATATTTAGGAAATTTTGACTTCAACATGTACATTTAACAAAAAGCATTTTCACTACCATCCAGATGTTGAGGTTGAATTCCGTGGAATCGCCTGAGCCTCGCTTTAAGAAATTCGAGGAAATAAGGAGGCATGCAGTTCATGGATCGGAAAGCGACCCTGTTCAAGTTTGGGTATATTCATAAATTGAGAATTACATACCTCATTCAAGAAGGGTTCCCTCGTTATATTTCCAGCCCATAATTGATTCATTATCGCGACCATAATGAACGATCGTATATGCCCTGGTCTTGGCGACTCACACATATTATTTTCACAAACGCGTTTTTCATCAATTCCAGCTTCATAGTGTAACGTGTAGTGAATTTCGATATATCAATCCGTGAGTCATCATCTCCATATAAATTGCCGGAATTATCACGAATCTCTAGATCTTGCGAACTCTCTCAACCCAAAAACTTGAGACAAGTGAGACAAGGAATACTGTAGAAATCATCTCGGCACCGACGACACAAAATGAGGCCCATAAATCTACTAATCGAGCGAATCGCTACATCGCTTGTATATGGTGTGCTCCTTCTATTATATAGGAGATGCAAATCGAAATTCCGTAAACAAATATGGTGATACTTAAAATTGGGTATGTTATAATTATAACTCATACGTGTGGAAAAGCGACCTTGAATCGCTTTGGTTTGTGAAATTAAAAGGTTGGCGAATTTTCATACTTCCGGGTTTCTTTTGTTCTCGTGTATTTCCGGGTTTTTTATTATTATCCCTATTTCTTGTTTTGACTTCCGTAGAAATATTAAGGATAGCTATTAGAAAATTTAATTGCCGGGATGTAGAAATTCCCGGAGTTCCTAAAATTCAAATTCATGCTGAAGCAAACCGACAACTATTATTTGAAATCTGCAACGATACATTATTTTGATTGAACAAACCAAGTCGTGAAGAATGAAATCGGAGCACAAAGCACAATAAAGGCTCTCGTTCAAGAAGATATCAAAGTCGAGAAAGGAAAACCTATTTGTCTCATCCGTTCTTCGTAATACCTTCGGTAGCTTCACGTCTCTGAATATTGTTGAAATACTTTTTGGCACGGCAGAGCTTGTGTTGAATTTTCAACACACAATGTCAACGACTCCAAACCACAATGCATCTGGAGTTAGGTGGTATACCGGCGGATACTCCGGGCTCCACCTTCTCTCCTTCGCCATCCGTAACATTCAAGGCAGGTAATCCAAGACGTTGCCTCGTGGTGGTGTTACGCAATTCTAAAAAAAGGAGACCTCAAATTAGTCGACGAGCTCGATGACATTCTCGACTCCCTTCCGGGCCCGTTTCCAGCTTCCTCGTCTCTGAGTATCCGGCTTCGATGTCTCGTCCCATGGCACGAACTCCTCAAACAGTTATATACGCCGGGATGTACAGTGGGAGAGAAACAATTCGAAACCATCCAAGACAAGCTGCTCCTACTCCACCAGGGTTTCTTTTCCAAAACCTCTGCTGCGGAAGAATTCAATGATGTTTTGAGAATGGTCCAAACCCATTCCGTCTTGTCCAAGTTGTACAGTTATTTTTCGAAGAGTGATGATACCCAAAACGAACAAGATGCGACAAATAAGGTATTGGACCAATGCAATGCCGAGTGGGAAAGCATCTATTTGGAATCCAATGGCGTCCCTCCCTCCTTGTTAGATCTAGTGGATAAAAACAATGGATGGGACTTTGAAGATCGCAAGGACCACATTATTCAAATAGTATCCTTTCCAGAGTCCGCCCTCACCTACAAACGATTGAAAAAGAAGATGCAATCCCTCCTACTTCACTGGTTCGAACACGAAATTGTTGATTCCAACGAAGCCGGCACAAAGGTGCCAGAACTACTACAAAAGCGATATCGCGGCATTGGCTACGGTGGTGACGATATTGTTCCAAACGATACAACCGAATCGACCAAGAATGTTCCAAAAACTCCTGCTGATTCCAAAGTTGATACTAACCGTCTCGGTGAAGAGAAATCAAATGTCGTGGCATCTCCCTCCGCTCAACAACAACAGCCGCAACAACAACAAGACAAGAAAGATGAAAAGAAAGCAGGTTTGATCTTGGATTCTTCCGATTCTGACGATTGGTCTGACTTTGATCCGGAGGAAGAACTGAGGCGACTCAAATTGCATCGCGAGAGACAAAAGAAACTTCGTAGCTCGAACGAAAGGGAAGTGGAAGAAATGCCGGTAGGAGAACCCTCTTATTCGTTGCCTCAGAGAAAGAGTTTTCGTGGACGAAATCGAGGGCGTCGCAACGATCGAGACTATCGTCATCGTTCCACCAATTTTCCTTCTTGTTCACAACCGTCCAGTGGGAGAAAAAGGGCTCGTGAGCGAAGAAGAAGGAAACTCAAAGCTCGAGATCCTCCTCGAATCAGGGTTCCGAAATCTGCGACACAACAATTTTGGGATTCAGATGACAGTAGTAGCAGCAGCAGCAGTTTTTTTGACGAGACTGACGAGCCTGATGCCCCATGGAACAGCAGTTATTTTTACGAGACTGATGATGAGGTTGCCCCATGGACACAGGAACAAGATAATGCTCTCAAAAATGGCATTCAATGCAACGGATATGGAAACTGGACAGAGATTCTTAAGGAGGAAAAGCAGCTACTTGGTTCAAAAGACGGAGAGGATTTGCGGGAGCGAGCGAACATACTTCTAGGACAGCGATAAAGAATAAAAAGAAACGCAACGATGTTATAACGTTTGACAAAAAAAACGATGGGTGCGTTGATGAATATTGGCTCGGTTTGCCAAGAGACTCGATTGAAACATCATTGCATAGTGGCTTTGCAAAAACCAATGTTGTTCTTGTATAAAAGGAACAAATAAGTTTTAAGCCTATTTGTAAAAAAATATTACTTGTAAAGCTGGTTGTTATCAAAATCTACTATACACATTACCATAGTTACGAAAGAAAATCGAGATTCTTTGAGTGCTATCGGATACGGAAACTTCAAAATTTGAGATCCCCTCTGAAGCTTAGTACCAGCTGCTGTTCATGGCTATAACTTATCTTCTGTAACTACTAATGAAACAGATCAAGGCGTAGAATCCATCTTCTGTGAGTATTTATGGTTTTTCTTAAGAAATTGGAAGAAATTTGAAAGGAATTGTGGCAATTGTATTTTTGTGTGTGGCGAGAATACTCGTATTTTCCCTTTTTGGCTAAAAAAAGCTGTTTCCTGCTGTAACTTTGCTTCAAGAGCTAGTAATTAAGCATTGCAAGGCTTTAAATACATCTCGAGTGAGTGGGAATGGCTTTCGTCTTATTCTATTCCAAAAAAGGAAGGAATTGCGGCCATGAACTTCATTTTGGCGTCGCGAGACCCCTTCCATTTCCATTTTTGCTAACAGAGACTGGTTTTTCACCGTAACTTTGCTCCTAGAGGTACTTCAATTGCCCCATAAATTTCCAAATCCATCTCCATTGAAAGTCAGGCCTTGTCGGATCATATGTTGAAGTCAATTCCACTTCTATGAATGGTAGAGAAGGGAAATATTACGACAATAGATATGAACACGAAAACGATGGATTTTTGTCATTCCATGTGGTTGATAGATAAATTGATTTGGTAGAAAACTAGGCGACTTTTTCATCGGAATGAATGTATTCTCACTGTTAAAACTACACTACTATTATTCAAATCATTTTTATGTTAATCGTTATAGTAATTTTTCCAACTTTTGCAGTGGAGACAAAATGGTGTGCTAAGTCGCTCGTGATATATTATTCGGTCAACGAATGTACACGTATGAAAAAGCAAAACGATACAACATCAAACAATTTACTTCCTCCCTTCGAAAAATAAGTCCTATTGCAAATAATGTTTTCTTTCACATGCTAATTGGATTGTGGCTTTTTCATTTCATTGAAGCTTTTATGTTTCCTAGTATTATCGTCGGTTGTGTTCATTATTGGAAACGCGTTATTCTGAATTTGAATCGGTTGCACTTGTCTATTCTTTTTGCGAAGACTCTTTTTCCGTTGAGTTTATAATCTCCTTTTTGCCCAGTAATTTTTCCTTGACGCTACCGAGTTTCTCTCGTAGTTTCGTCTTTAATTTGGTCACTTTCGATACAGGTTTCTTGTCGGGATACATCTTGTACTTTATCTTTTCCGAGCCTTTTCGCACTATAATCGTAATAATAGCACCGATGATGTAAGCATAGACCGACGACGTGAGGGAAATAACGTTGAAGGGCATAGAGAGATCCGGGACAGGGGGCAAGAGCAACAAACCGTTGGAGTACACGATTGTATCTGTGCTGTGGCCTTCGCATCGAACCGTGACACTGGCGGGTGGCAACACCCTTCCCCTATTCGGATCGCCCGGAAAGTCATCAATGGTCAAAAACGACGGTGCATATTCCAACGATATCGAAAAGGCCGATGGCAGTGATATCGCGTTGATGGGATGAGAAAATGCCTCTACTGTCAAAATACTGCTTTGGTCCTCTGGATTCCAGGTCACCGATGGTTGTAACTGGTCTGAATTCGAGTAAAAGGCGTCACCACGAGTTGCAATATCATCGTTGTCACCGTTGACGAGTCGAAGAGACCGCCACATAGGAGTCAAAAAGTTTGGAAACGATTGGCGATACTTGAGTTGACATGATAACATCGAATTGTCATCATTGTCCATATCGAACAATGGATTTAACTCAATAGAGCTTTCGAATCGCCCTTGATTTGTGTGATGTCGCCGAAGGACTTGTTCGATACCAACCGAATATAAAAAAGTGGATGTTTGTTTTTCGCGTGTTGCTTCCTCGTTTATTCCAATGATTGGCACAAGTTGATAACTGTTTGTTGTAGCGGTGTCTTCCCGAGAAAGCACTTCGAATGCCGTTCTCTTGCCAATAGGACACTGTTTATTTTTGTCGAGAAAATTTTCCGGCAGCCAATCGCGGGCTTCGGGAGGAATGGTGGTTTGATATTGTATTCCAAACGATAAGCTTTGTTCGTTGTTGTTTTTGATCTCATTATTTTCCGAAGAAGAAGAAGATGCCCAAGTCCACCACATCAGTTTGTTGTATGTGAGATGTTGAAAGGATTGCGTGTCGCCCTGTCCCAGTTCCCCTCCTCCATCTTTATATCCCACTAGAAAATTGGACCACTTCAGTGCGGACCATCCAAAGAATCGATCTTGATGTTCTTCGTCACAAACTTTTGGTAGCGTCCTTCGGAAGGATTGCCCCAAGGCATCGCTGCTCCAGGCAGCCCCATCAAAGGGCAAAACGAGATTGATACAAACGTCCCTTTATGTCTTCAATTAACATCCCACTCTCCACCAATGACGGGTGTCGTCAGCAAACGCGAACGAATCAATTCTTGAAAGACAGCCTGGACGGCCTTTGCTTCCTTCTCTGGTGTCAACCCATCGACGGGTCGAATGGATAGAAAAAAGCCTTGGGGCCGCGTGAGATATCGCTCGTTCTGCGGAAGACTTATTTTTGAACTTTCCTGGTTATCGTCTGACCAGAGGGGAAGCGTTGGTATGTGATCGAGGCCCTTTCCGGAGGGAAATCGCTGTGCCCCGTGGCTAGAAATACTCATTTCCACCCGAGATATTTGGTCTTTGTACATTTTATTCGATGACAATCCAATGTCGATATCGGAAAACGGATGGATCCAAACATCATCTTTCCACTGCGCCAAAGACTCCAATCGTATCGTTTTGGTCGTTGTCGATGGTGATGATGCTTGCCACGCCCCCGTCGAAGATGACCGAATCAAGATTCGTTCGTCATATGCAAACGGCAGTTTGGCATTCGATTCTGTAGTTGTTGCCGTCATACTGAAAAATATTCAAGTCCGGATTCCCTTTTCAATCACTGTATGGAATACCGTGGTTTTCCTATCGCTGCTTTGATTTTAGTTGAGAATGTTTTTCATTCTCTTTCAATGCCATTCACCATGGTCACAAAATACTTCTTGTGTGATACTCTTTCTTACCCAACAATCAACTTCCAACTTTCAGGGGGAAACGTGCGATGATGCGAGAGATCATGAATGGAATGATTTCAATCACGAGTAAATAATTCGATTTTTTGCGCGACATAGAAGATGATGGATGATGTCGGAAAGTCGAAGGGAAAAATGAAAAACGAAATCGACAATGCAGATAACACAAACTGCACTACTTATTATTGCATACCTCTGCTGCAAAAGATACAGGATATTCGTTCGAAGTTCATCCTCAAAGAAGAAAGAACCGAGATTAGAATTAGTAATTTTTGTTGGCGGAAATCAGGAACGAGCAAGAGTCTCAATGGCATTACTATTTTCCACGTCGATGGCACGGAGGTCCATAAAGGCAACTTGTTTGTCGTCGACAACCTTTGGCCGTTGTGGTTATGCAAGCACTGCTGCGCTTCGTGATGTGAAACCTATCGAGCTGCACACGGAATGGATCGAAGGCTCCAAGGACGATGGGAATCACACCATTCTCTTTTTGCATGGGTTGCTGGGCAACGGAAAGAATCTCAAAACCTTTGCCCGAAAATTGGTGAAGCAGCAATCATCCAAATCGTGTGGAGGGGGGATTCTGATGGACTTGAGAGGACACGGGAGTTCCTTCCAGAAAAATTCTGCCGAGAATTGCACGGCTACTTCCTTTCAGGATTGTGCAAAAGACGTTCACCACTCGCTGCAAGAATTCCATGCCAAAGAAAGACTCCCGCCGACGGGCGTCTTGGTGGGACATTCCTTTGGCGGACGAATCGCACTGGAATACGCTGCAACTATCGCCAAGGACGCTGATCCAACCAGTGGTAGCAGCAATAAACCCCTCAAGGCCCTTTGGTTATTGGACACTGTCCCCGGCGAAGCCAACGCAAGCGTCGACAAGGTATTGGCCATCATCACCAATGTTTTGAAGAATCAAAATCAAGGATTGACCAAAAAAGACATGGTCCAAGTCTTGACCAAGCCGCCCCACAACATGGATATGCCCACTGCCCAGTGGCTTGCCATGTCGTACGACGAAAAATCTGGAGACAATTTTGGCTTTGACAACGATCTCGTCACCCGCCTGAAACCAGAGTTTGCCAACCAAGACTTTATGGGGCTCTTGAAAGAAATCCTTGACAACAACAACAACGACGACACCCAAGTCCATATTGTGCGGGGAGGGAAAAACGAGGGATGGACGATACCGATTCTGTCGGAATTGCAAAAGCTCTCAAAGGAATACCCTTCAACTTTTCACCTCCACGTCTTGCCGTCCGCGGGACACAACGTCCACATTGACGATTTGCCGGGTTTGTTGAAATTGTTTGCCGAAAGGTAGCACAACAATGATTGATTTAGAATACGAATGTTAAGAATAGCGAGAGAAACAAATCAAACGAAACAAATGGTATGGATTAATTTTCCTTTCGTCTGGCATAAAGCGTCTTGCGGATGCAAACAACTTTTTGTTCGTAGTGTACGTGTAGTTGAATTTTTTGTAACACTTGTATTTTCACTGCGACGAAAAAAATCCCGGGTGGCAAACGTTCTACATGTTACCAAATTACTTCATTGAAATGGATTGATGTCGAAAACAAGGTAAACACAATAGATCAATTTAGAACTTCTTCGCGTGCAGTGAAAGCTATCAAAGGCCATTTCGTACAATATAGGAAGAAAAAATGAGTTCCGAGAACTGAACAAATAATGCTTTAAGACTTTATTCAACCTCCTTCTTCGCCCCCACTATTTCCGCCGCGGTCTTTTCTATTTTGAGTTTTGATTTTTCAAAATCCACCCATCCCATGATTTCCATAGCATCGGTGTATTCTTTCGTTCTGGTAAAATCTGCATTTCGAAGGGTAAGTATCTCGATAGGAAAGGTATCGCTGTCATTATCACCAGATTTTATTGTCCTCATTGTTATCAGTATTCTCCGTCTTAGTCGTCGTCGGCCTTTTCAATATTGCTGGCTTCCATCGCAGCATTTGTGTCAGTTCTTTTCTTGGTCATAACCCAACAACTGAAGCGAGGTGGAAGGCCAGTTCTCGTGACCACGTCGACTCGTCGTCGAACCCGCATATTGAACTTCTTCACGGCTTCTAACACACCAGCCTCTGCTTTATCAAAAGCGGCTTCTACCATGCAAAAGACACCCTCATTTTTCGAATGGCATGGCTTTTTCGCGTCACTTGTCGTCGTTTCTCCTCCTTTGATAGAATTTTCTTCCATTAAAAATCGAGATGCAGCTTCGATATAGTCGGGCGCACCGCCTCGGGTTGGAACACGACAACGGACTTTTTGTTCGTGATTTTGACTCGCAACAAAGCTATCGAGGGGAAAGTATGGCGGTGTTCCCGTGATCAAGTGATAGGGATGACGCGGAGATAAATCATTTCCATCTTGTGTCACTTTTTCATTTTTCACACCAAAACCATCCCAAGTTCGTAGATCATTTTGTCGAATTTGCACCACGTCGTTTGGTGAGGTTCCATCGTTCCCGAGATTCCATTCCAATCCTCGCTTCAGACAGTTGAAGGAGATTGATTGCGCCTCCACTCCAATGGATTGGATTTCCCCTAAAAAGGCCCAGGCGGTCATCATGAGGACACTACCACAACCTGTCCCAATATCGGCATGGCGGAAACGGTTCTTTTCCAAATTACAATTTATCGTGCTGTTCCTTTGCTTGAGATTTTCGTCGCTTCCGCCAAACATTCTTCCTCGATCTCCAATCGTGGGATTCTCGTTGTGAAGCTCTGCCCCGTAGCCTCTTTTTCTCATTTCCTCAGCTGCCACCCACGCACAAACAAAATCGTCCACCGTCAGCTTATTGCCGTCTGCGATCTGAAAAATCCTCCAATCCCCGCAGCCGAGCGAGCCAACAATTTCTCCTTCCTTTGGACAGAGGTTGTCTGGCAACTCCTCGTAGGCATGTTGTTGTTGTTGCTGCTGCTGCTGCGTGTTGTCGTTATTGTTGCATTCCTTGTCTTTAGTGTCACAGTTGTTTCTGTCATTGCCCCAGAAGGCACGAGGACCGGCAAATCCTTCCGGAAATATCCTTCGAAGGGGGTGGTCTTGTGGATATCCTCGCAGGTTGAGGATTTTCCCCGGGGCCGATGCCAAGACCTTGGCGCGCTTGGATCTCGTACGAATTCCTTCTCCCTTACAAACACCACAGGACGCCCCATGGTAGGCTTGTCTCGATTTGTCAAACTTGAGACCCGTTCCCTTGCATTTCCAACACCGATCCGAGGGAGATGCCGATTCCGCGGCAGGTGTCAACCGAAGCGTAGGTTTTGCTGGTTTCTTTCTCTTGTTTTTCGTCATGGTGATATGGATCGTGTGGCTGCACCAAAGAAGACTATGCTTAATAGTTGTCAAATCATCGGTCGATACTTCCTGCGTTAATTGCTGTAAGTAAGATCAAGAGTCCGTCGGACATGGTGATCTTGAGCTTTGAATAGAAGTTTTGGAAGTTGCGATTTCAGATTGGTATTTCCCATCCATCAATTTTTATCGAAAAACAAAATTTGCATCCAAAATGAACTTTTCGTGATTTACATATCTCCCGGGAATGCTCCGTGATCGAAAAGGCAGTCACGAACTCGGAACGCTTTTTTTGTTCCAAGTGTTCTACGGCCTGTACGTCTGGTCTACGCATGTAGGAATTGTAGTCGTATTGTACACTAGATAGTCAATTCAAAAAAAGCGTTTTTCATTATTTCCAATGGATGGTCCGCCACGCACGTACGTAACGGATGAAAATGGAACGTGCACTCTTTGCGTGGTAGAAGCCGGCGGCCTCGTCGCTGAACTTGCATCAGTACCGGGTAGTAAGCGAATCGTTTTATCACACATGCGATTGGATTCGTCGAATGAATTCGAATGACCGACTTTCGAATTCCAACCAACCACCACCAAATTACCGCGCATCTCGTGGGAAAAAGGACGATTTGTGACCATGCATTGGCCCAGGTTCCCGCATTGCCATTCAAGTGTTTTTCAACGTACACACGCGACGACGACGACGAGTTTTTCATAATTTTCACCTTCGCCAGTTTGTTGCTTAAGATATTATCAAGAAACGTGAGTATGATGAAGAAAAGCCAACTCTCTTGGAACTCTAAATTGCAATTGGACTTTAAGACAAGACATGATGGATCGAGCTCGAAATTGCGGGCTACTTCCATGGTCAACGTCGAAAAAGGATTCCAATTGGAAAAAGTCCGATGGAATTCGGAGAAGTTTCGTCATCGGTCGGAAAACCTGGCAAAAACGATGCTTTAGTCCGGGTTACTGGGTATAACAATCATCCAGTGAACCGATAAAAACGACATTTTACTGGGCTGCAGATCGATTGCTTTCTAATTCTCCAATAACATCGCTGACTGGAGTTACGATTTCGACGACGAATTTGTAGAATCAAAATTGAATGACCGAAAAAGTGAATTTCTCTCACTCCAAAATTTTATTTCTCGCTGCCTACAGATTCATCATGCCTGAAACCAGCCCTCTTATCAACTTGGCTGCCGGAGGTATCTCCGGAGCCGTCTCCAAGACCCTCACGGCTCCTTTGGAGAAGGTCAAGCTCGCCATCCAGAACCAGGATTCCGATCCTCGTGTCATCTCTGGAGAAATGAAGCGATACTCCGGTATGGGAGATGCCTTCCGTCGTCACATCACCGAGCTCGGACCTTCTTCCCTCTGGCGTGGTAACTTTGCCAACTGCATCCGATACGTTCCTACCGCCGCCTTCAACTTGGCCTTCAAGGATAACATCAAGAAGCTTTTCCCCAAGTACAGCAAGGAAACCGAATTCGGAAAGTTCGCTGCCTCCCAAATCGCTTCCGGTGCCGCAGCCGGAGGAGCCACCAACACCATTGTCTACCCTCTTATCTACGTCCGAACCATCCTCGGAGCTGATCTTGGAAAGGAAAAGAAGTACAACGGTATGCTTGATTGCTTGAAGAAGACCATCAAGGCCAACGGTTTCATGTCTCTTTACAACGGAATTGGACCTTCCTCCATTGGAATTGTTGTCTACCGTGGAGCCCAATTCGGTCTTCAAGATATCCTCAAGGCCTTCAACCCTTACCAAAAGGATTTCACCGCCATCGGTCTTGCCTCCAAATTCGCCGTCGCCCAGGTTGCCGTCGCCTCCTCTGGAGTTATCGCCTACCCATTCGACACCATGCAACGTCGTCTCCAGATTGAAGCCTCCAAGCCTAAGGACCAACAATTGTACTCCGGTATGTCTGATTGCTTCGCAAAGATCCTCAAGAACGAAGGACCCGGTGGATTCTTCAAGGGAGCCCTCGCCAACGTCCTTCGTGGAACCGGTGCCGCTCTTGTGTTGGTTATCTACGACGAAATTATCAACGCTGTCTCCAAATAAACACACTATACATTGAGACTTTGTTTTATGAAAATGTATTTAGTAAACGATTAAACCGCAGGGAATTTTTTTTGTTAGCAGTCTATTTTTGAAATAGAATCTTGGGAAGAAGGACGGCCAATGACGACGATGACAATTCCAGAGTTCTTGCAGGACACGATATCCTATCTTGCATTAATCTTTCAGTGATTCATGGTAACTACAAGTAGGAGAGTGTCTTCGTTGAGGAAATATTACAACTAATATTAGATCAATCGTAAAAAATGGTTTCTTTTATGTCTTGCAGTGTACTGTAGCACCAGAGACGAAATAATAATAACGATGGGTCAATGGTGAAAGAATCTACACCTTGTACTTATTTACTTATCCGATCAGTTCGACTCATCTTCACAGGTGCACATCGGATAGAAAGAATTTCGTTCGGAAGTACGTATCAAGTACCCGTATGTAGGTACGCACGGGAATGCGGAATGTGAAAACAAAAACGAACAACTTCAGCTTTTGGAGAATTCTGATTTTCAATTTCGAGCATGATCGTACGAATGCTGCCATCCTCATGATTCGAATCTCCAAACTTGCCATTACACTAATTTGCTTTGCTTGGAGGATTCGATCGTTTCACTCACCTTGGCAAATGAAACATCAACGAGATTCAAGGATTCGCTGACACCGACACAAGGAAGGCGAACTCAGTAGAAAGATATCAGCGTATTCGAGTGTGTCATTTTCAAGAGATTCAGGAGAAGCCATCATAATATTTTCCATCCAATATACAAATCGACCATGCCTCGATGTTTCAAGCGACGGTCTTCGTCGATGGGATCACTTTGTGATGAATCCATCGATCACAAGTTAAACCAGAAAGAGTTGGAAGCAACCATGGAGTCCAAGGCGGAAGGTTTGGAGACTGCTAGGCAACTGCTCTCTAGTTTGCTGTACATCAAAGATGCCTCGGGACGATCCTATTTGCACACCAGTTTTCACCTAAGCTGGGCAAAGGCACTTTTGGACAGAGCCAGAAGTTTGGATGAAGATTCGGAACAATACATCGATTCAAGCATGAATGCGAATTCTGGTAGCACCCTTATGCAACGACGCTTTTTGCTCCAACCCGATCAAGAATCGGGCTACACACCATTTCACGTCGCAATCATGGAGGGCAACCTAGCAGCGATTTTAATGTTCTTGCGCCATGCAACGGCGGATGGGGCATCGACGGAACGACTGACGCAACGACCAATGACTTTGTTGCACGCTGCGGAAGCTGGCCAGAGTCGTGGCTCGAACAGACACAACAACAATAATCTCTTTGCAGGCCATGGCAAATGCCACGGACCACGAGGGCATGACACCGCTTCGTCTCTTGGGACGATTGCAACAAGCCAGAGCTCTTCGGATGTCGGAAGTACTTGCTATCTTTTCGTCCCTCCGTCGATCGAAATGCAACCATGAGGCTCAGAACACGAGCTCGACAGTCGAGTTTTGATCAGAATGGCAACGACAGCGAGGACGACGACAACATTGACTATTTTAGTGAAAATGCTGATTTGCTTCGGATAGACGACGAAGTCGAATCGAACAATGAGAAAAATGACGGAGATACCTATATCTTACGGTTGCGAAGTCGTTACTTTTGGAAGACCCCACCACTGCGCGTTGGGAGTTGTACAAAGTGGATCCTTATCGTCTTCGTCATCGACCTTTGTGCCATCTTCAAAAGACAATAGCATCCCAAAAATACAGCCATGGAAGTGCCTTTTGTCCTCAGCGTGTCCAAGAGTTTGCGCAAGAAATCGTAGGAAGACTAGGTTCGGCCATGGCCGTAGCAGCAGCTGCGCATCACAGTCTGGTGGTAACAAAGAAAGGCCATGTTTTTGCATTTGGTTTAGGAAAGGGAGGGCGATTGGGTCTCGGAGATGATCAACCACAACAATGTCCGTTGCCGAAACGTGTTTTGGGACCTCTCCAGAGACGCCAAGTGGTGGGTGTGGCAGCTGCAGAGAACCATTCACTCTGTGTCACTTCTCAAGGTGACGTCTTTTCCTGGGGTTCCAATCGTTTTGGGCAACTCGGAGATCATGCTACCGGTAGTTCGCCAGTTGCATCCCTGTGGAAGCCGAAGCCTTCCTCGACGAGTGGAAAACTTGAAGCAGCACCCAGTGCGTTGCCGTAGCCGCCGGCGAAAAACACTCTGTCGCCCTTTCTCGAAAAGGAGAAGTATATGTATGGGGTGACAACACTTCGGGACAGCTTGGTGTGTCGAGGCGCACAGGTATTCAAAAAGTTCAACGCGTAGAAGCTCTGTGGGGGACTAACTCACAGGGCAGAAACAGCAGCAGTCCAAAAATTACAATCGCCATTGCTGCTGCTGCGCAATCAACTCTTGTGCTCACGACCGGGTCACCATCATCAAGGTTGACGAATGTAAATGCTATTTATGAATGGGGACACGGGAATCATGTCCCAATTAGAGTTCATTTCGAAAGTTACAACAAAGTAGCCAACGACAAGAATGATGGCAGTCATCGATCGTCATCCTTCGGATCTAGTAGTTTCAGTCGAATGCCGAATCCAACAGCCATTGCTTGCGCTCGATACCATAATGTGGCTATTACCTCCGATGGTATGGTCTATACATGGGGACTTCATGCAGAATCCTTAGGAAGGAGCAACATCAGTAAATCTGTGAAGCAACAACAACAGCACCAACGTCGAAATTCTTCTCCACAGCTGGTATCGGGAATGTTACCAGAGAAAGGAGGTGGATTTGCGGTCGCTGTTGACGCATCCGAAAGCCATACGGCTGTTGTTTGCGACAATGGCGCTCTATTCACTTGGGGAACAACCGATGGAAATAATGTTTTAGGTCACGAAGGGGTTCGATGGCAACCTAACCCAAAGCGTGTACCCGGAGTTCATCGCGCGGTAGATGTGGCAGTTGCCAAAGAACACACCATCCTTCTAATCGGTACAAGCTTTCCTTCAGTTCCAAAGACCAAAAAATTACCAAGTCTTGACGTTCTTGCTGCACATAAAGTTGCTGAATACGTTGATCTATTCAATGTGATTCCTATAATGATGATGGCCGAACGAACGGAGGTACGAACCAAAGAAGGTTTTGTTTCTAAGGTCTTATTTCTTACCACATTACATCTAACGATCATTCTCCCTTCTTTCGCAGTCGGATTTTTTGAGAAAATATTGCACCAGCTTTATTCAGAGAAACCTTGATGGTGTGCTCAATGTAGCAAAAAAGACTGTCATGAATCAATATCTAAACGATATGCTGGCAGAAACTACATACCGTGCCGGAAAAAGATATCGTGATGATCGTCATCATCCGCTAACCTTCGATGTGCTTGCTGCTGGAAATGTTGGGCGTCCTTCGTTTGATCGTGACTGGTTTTCTAATTTTGAAGAATGGATCCAAGGTTGTAAAGAACTTGCTCAATCTAAAGTTGTTAGACAACTTCTTGAGGTTGCCGCTGTTCGTGAATACGAGGAAGATTCTATAGCAATAAATTCCAAAACTCGACGCAAATCGTCATGTCAAAAAGAGTATCACGAATTCAAACAAAGGACACGCTCTATAGTCAGAATCTTCTTTCACGCCAGAGGTGAAGGAAGGAAATTTAGACAGGTGCATAAAGAGAACAGGCGAATATGGATCTATCGACGATCGAGAAGGCAAACGAAAATTCTGACATGGCTATCGAAGGAAATTCGAGGCGTTCGGAAGAAGCTCAAGCAAATTGACAACTTACTTGATACCGAGAAACAAGAAGTAATCCTTTCCTCGGAACAGAAAGCAAAAGTTGCTCGTCGTCCTACTCTAGAGACGGAACTAAGTATATACGAATCAGCTGTGGAGGAAGTCACAAAAAGAATAAAGGAGCTCAATATTGAAAGTCAAGCTCTACAAAAGAAATCATCACCAGCGAAGCTTGCAGAAGAGATCGAAGCTTTGTCCAAAAAGAAAGAGGACGACCCTTCTGATGTTACCGAGGAGCAAAGGGATGCCAAACCATTCTTTTGCGATGTTTGTGGTGTCAAGTGCAGCGATAAGTCGAACTTCATTCTTCATCAGAATGGTAGAAAACACAGAAATAAAGTGGCACAGCTGGCGGAAGTCGAAAAGGAGAAGACTGCGGCGGCGATACGCCAAAAGCAGCAAATCGAATTGATGAATTCAGCTCCAATCTTCACCTCTCCATCCAAAACAGTCGAGAAAAATGCATGGGGAGCGCCTTCCAAGCAGCCAAATTACAAGCTTCCACCTCCACCACATCCAGTGCTCGCCCAGGTTTCACTTATCACCTTCTCCGAGGTCGCAAAAAGGCATACTGCCGACTTCGCCAAAAACCAGTCAATCACCTTCACCCTCCAACTTCAAAACACCAGGAAAAGAAATAGGAAAGGCAAAGAAGAAGAAGCCTAACTCAAGCCCGATACCTATGAAAAATCTATCACCCGCTGCCTCGAGTTTCACCGCTATACTTCGTGAACAAGAGAGCGCAAAGAAGACTCTAAAGGGCGGAATAAAAGAATCACCGACATCCGTGACTTGGAATTCCAGTCCAAACTCAACTCGCTGCGTTCCAAAATCTTTGTATTCCAACCCTGCTCTTCCCGTCACACCCGGAATGCCGAAAAAGAGCCAAGAGCGTTCTCCAAGCATGTCTCTCGCTGACTTTCTAACTCCTCCCAGGCCAAAAGCGGCACCTTCAAATGCCGCAGCACCATGGATGAAAGGTCCTACGAATAAACCAGAACTTCCGCAAACACCAAATGCGAAATCAATTGCACAGATTCAAGCCGAAGAGGAGACTTTGAGGTCGAAGCAAGACAAAAGTTACGGAAACGGCGGCGGAATTTGGTATGTGGAGAGAAGGGAACGTGCCGAATCTGTCTTGGAGATTCAAAAGCTTGCCCAAGAGGACCTAGAACATCGTAGACTAGTCGAAGAGCAGCTACAAATAGAAGCTCAAATCCGCGCTGAGAATGACCGCAGGCTGAAGCTTGAAAAAGAAAAATCGAACAGAGGTGCACCGAAACGAAAAAAGAAACCTCAAGGTGGTGGCAAAAAATCGAACCAAAGCAATCGTTCGAATACTGCGACCAAAGCACCCGAGACTGGAAAGAGCAATCGTGGCAACGCCATGAAAAAGCCATCGAAAAACTGTAATTCGAAGAAACCGGCAACGAAATCTCTGAAACAACCGCAAAAAATTGCATAGAAGTTCACGTCGCTGCGTGAACGAAGCAGTTGTACCAGTGACTCAAGTTAACAAGAATTGATAGTAATCGTAATTTCTTTGCTACCAGTAATCAATAGAGTAGAAGTATGTGTAGTGATGTTTATGAGTTCAAAATCGTATTTTATTGTATATTAGTGTGTATGATTGTATTGTATTGTATTGTACTGTACATTGTGTTGTACATATCGTCTATGAATGATTGATAGCTTCTTTATTTGGAAATCATCATGCCCAGAAGACGTCTTCGTGAGAAAGACTTGCCGCCCAGTGGAGAAGCAAGGGTGCGAGCAATAGTCGCTCTGCTGCTGCTGGGTGAAGCTGGAGGTTGCACCACGGTTGGCAACGTTTTTGTGTATTCTTTGTGTTCGAAGTTGATGACCTCGAAGTCTCTTGCGGCGGCCTTGACGGGCTTCCGCTTGGCAGTGAGCGGTGCTCTGTCGGTACAATTCAGCAATGTATTCCGTGTCTGATGTTCGGCCCGATTCGCGTTGACGGTTTTGTTCGTCAAGAACGGCATAAAGGGAAGCAAATCGGTTCTTTTTTCGTGCTGCTGATCCGGTTGGAGTCTTGTTTTCCAGGCCTCTGACTTCGCTCTCGAGGGCGTAGACCTTGTGCTTGTACGTTCCGGCGATTACTTTTTTGAGAGTGTGGACAATGGAGAGCTTCATGATCTGGAACTCGCAATCATTGTACCACATACTTTTGATCTCTTCGCTGCTGTATTCTTCTCTGTTGGCGATGGTTCGGATGCTGACTGTTTCCTCACAGTCGTCGCTTTCTCCGAACGATACCGATCGTTTTGCGGGAGCAGAGGAGGATTCTTGTTGGCGACCTCTGCGCATTTTCTTCAGAATTGCCTTCTTGGAGAAGTGAGGTGAGTCCTTGAGTGTGTTGATCATTTTGTTATGTTGTAATTTAATATTGCGTAATGGTTGTAAAGAAAGTATGTTTTCTTTTAATCGTTGTTTTGAAAATTGTGAACAGAAGAGTTTTCCGGCGAAGGTTGTCAAAAAAAGTACGATACACGTAATCCCATGATTTAAGACATTGCAACTTGCAGTGAATACCGAATTACAACGCCGAAGCGAGCCGAAGGAACGAAAAAGAACAGGGCTCTATGTTTTAACTAGTGAGAGAAGCTTAAGTGTCGAAACTACATACAATATTCCTTTCCAAAACTTCAATGACAAAACTATTGCCGGACTTGTTCTTACAGTTCGCATGCCGCTATTTCTTCAACTGGACAGCAGTGTTTCATTGAAAAAGACTCACGAGCAACATCTCGTCCCTTCCGCCCGTAATCATCCTACTGAATTAGTGTTAAATACCGCACGGGCTGTCTCGCTTTCCATCCTCCGGGTTTCACTCAAACACTTGAGTGATATTTTGAAACATAAATGAATCGGGTATGTCATAGTTACAGTCATCGTTGGTCGTGGAGCGTTCATATATAATTTACGAAGATTGAAGTTCTCCCTTATCACATTCGCATTGGGGACGTCTTAAAAACAAATATCAAGATGACCACTCTAGAGGAGTATTAATTATTTGTGTATACCCAAGGGGATGGCTTATACAAAAAATTTAGCTATGTTATTTGAATCATTCTTGTCTCCACGACCATAAAAATAACATTGAATTATGGACCTTTCTTGCTGTTCGACATTCCAAAAATCCGAGAACTTTGTACGCGTGTGTTCCCCTCCAATAGGTTTGAAATTCTTTTTGCAATAAAGCGCTATTAAATTGCTTCTGTCAGCTTCCGAAGAAATTTTCAACCTTTTTCTTAACATTAATGTAATTGCAATCTCATCTCGTTCACCAATTCTCCGAGGAACGAAATGAATGGATGTCTAAACAACGTTCGAATTGATATTTTGAGACAGTTCTCATCTAATTATAAAAATCGTTGCAATTGAACAGTTGCACGAGTCAAATAGCTGAGCCCATATTCTCTCTGAACCTTAACAAGAATAGTTGGTACCGCACATGATGAACAGAGCCGAAACAATTTTTGGTTGAACCTTCTTGTACAGTATTGAATTGATCGATCGCCAGATTTATTGGGTTCCACAAGATGACGACGAACTTCGAACGAGTTTCCGTCGACCCCGAACCCAACAAGCGAATCGGTATTGGCTGACGGAGATAATTCCTACTGCGAAAATCGATTGACAAGGGACAATGATCGTATCGATTCACGGTGGCCTCTTTCTGTTTCGGTGGCCTCGACCTTGGTAGTAGAGAACGGCGTTGCCATGGTACCCAGTACACAGGCATTACCACCATTGCCGGCTGAAGACTTACAGAGGCAACTGGATCTGCTCAAGACCGAAAGGATGCCACTCACACTCGATAATACAACACGGGCCTTTCTACCATCCTCTCTCACCGTTGCAAAGCACAATAATAACAAGACGGTGGGAGACTCGCTATGCAATGGAAAACCCCTCTCTCCCTCGCCAACATCTGTTATTACAAAGAAGCTCAAAGAGCCACCAGCAGATGTCAAGATGGAAGTAGCCTTTTCCAGACAAAATGGAAATTTCGCGAACGCTCCACACCAGAATTATGAGGGAGAAGAGAACCAACACCAAAATCACCCAATGCAAACCGAGCACCAACCAAATCATCACCAACTACAACATCAGCAGTTACAGAACCAACTTCAATACAAGCTAGAGAATTTACTGCAAGAACATCAATTGCAGAATCAGCAACAACAATGTACGCTACAGAATCAACATCGAACAAACACAGAATCCACTGCAAGAGTACCCGTTACAGAATCAACAACAAGACTGTCAGCATCCGAATGAATTTCAACAAGAGATGGAATTTGATTGCTTGCACCCTCGAGACGACCATCGATCTCGGGTACGGTTCAGCCAATCTCTTTCCGTTTACGATAATTTCGAAGACTTTGATTACAGCGATGCGGATTGTAGCCCACAAAGTACGACGCGGAAAATGATGGGCATGAACAAGGAAAACAACGAATGTAAATTGATGTTCATGCTTCAACGGGCGAAACACTGTTGGTATTCGAGAGGAGAACTCAAAAGGATCAAGAGCGAACGCAAAGAGATTGTCAGAGCACTTCGAAGAGTAGACTTCGATGTGGGGTCTATCGATCAGTCGATGTATGACCTTCGAGGGTTGGAAGCCTATTTATCCGTAAGTTTTCGTTTTGTTCTACTCGATGCAACACCGCCATTAATGCAACTTTCTATCATGCTGTTTTTCTTACCTATCCCCCTTTCTTTCTCTAAACCAATTTGTAGCCCGATGCCATTCGAACAACCTTGAAAAAACGCAGAGAGACCTTGGAGAGGGTATTTACGGAACAGGGTCGACAGCGCCAATGTCGAAGACGGGAGACGAGATCCCGAAAGCATACAAATAGCTAGCTCAAAGGGTTCGGAATGGTTTCGCACCAGAGCCCGGGAGGTAGCCGAAAGGGATGCCAACGAAGCCCTTGATCTGTATCTCTACGACCCAGAGGTAGTCCGCTTGATGAGTAAAAGCACAACCACACCATCCATTATGAATTGCTTCCGCCAAAATTCAGATCGCTGCACGGTAGACGAAAGTTTACACGAGCCTTTCGGTTTTATGGAGGTTGAAGAAGATAATACAGGAGACGGTGTCCCGAACGATTCGACTCTAACTTTCTGGGCGAATTCCTCGTGGGCAGAACGGAATCTAATGGAAGAATAAGAAACCAGTAGATTCTAATGAGGAGCATTAGGTAGTACCTGATGTTCCAGAGAGCATGTACAATAGCATGTTGTTTACATACATACGCTAGTCTTCTTGTCGAGTTTATGAATTAAATTATTGTATTTATTATTTGCGTTTACATATCTAGGTGTTCGTGCCATTCATGAACCAATTCTTGCCCCTTGTCATCGTCCATTCCCTGCCAACGAATGAGTTGTTGTCCCTCGGCTTTTTTCTTGATTCTGTAGAGCATGGCACCGATTACCAGCACCAAACCCAGATATCCCGTGGCCGTGATGGGGTGCCCGTACAAGACGCACGAGAGAGCAATGCTCAGCACGATGCGTGTGGTCATGATGAGGGTAAAGACGACGGCTCCAAAGTTCTTAATGGTATAAAAGATAAAGAGCTGGCCTATCGTGCTGCAAATGCTAAACATGAAAAAGTGCAAATGGATTTCCGAGTGCTCCATGACAAAGGATATAGCAGGGCCCAGCTCGTGTGTGTGCACCAAAGTCACGAAACTGAGAACGGTCGAGTAAGCGCTGGTGGCGAACATGAGTTCCACAATGCTGAGATCGAGGTGGCGATTGAACAATCGCGATTGGAACTGGCTTGTGAAGGAATCAAAAAAGAGAAAGAAGCACAGGAGCATAACCCCCGTCCACTTGGCCGAGGCGGTTTCAGCGTAGCCCAGATAGTCGGTACTAAAGCTAAAGCGCAAGTCGTCCGTGGAGGACATGAAGAGGGCAATGCCACATCCAATGACCAAAGCGACGACATAATCGTACATTGGATCTATTTCGAAAAAATGTAAGCAAAAAGGAAATGTGTCAGAAGATAAAATGATATCGGCATTTTCATCGATACAACTCTCTCGACTCCGTTAAAACAAGCATCCAGAACGAACTGAGAACGTACAAATTTTGTTTCCCAGCAGTTTCCCCATGAGCATGACAGGGCCAAGTTTGAAGGATTTCATCAAGGTCGTGGCCGGAAAGCTGATATACCGCAGGGCTTCGTACTGACACCAAGCTGCTCAGCATATTGGAAATCGACGGAAAACTGTATTCGTAAATGACCGTGCTCCGACTGAGACGAGGCTTGAGTTTCCACATCAAAAAGCTCGAAAAAATAAGCGTCCAGAGACGGTTGGAAAAGACCAGGAAATAGGAATACGTAAAGTAGTCACCCGTGTGTCGGGGATACCGGCGGGTCAGCATGCGTTCCTGCAGGGCTCCCCAAGTTACAAAGGTAAGGTTGAGCATGAGCATGCAAAACAAAAGGCGCTTGTACACCTGCGATCGATTCGTCTGTGTTTGGTCGAATTCTAGAATCCGGGCTCTGTGTTGTTGGTTCGAAGATTCGGGATGGCCAGCAAAGTCCGACATGAGGGGATCAGTTCTGTTCAAAGTCTCCGTCGGATTCGACGCTTCCGACCTCATTCTCGTCTTCGTCGTCATCGGAATAGAGAGCCTCCAGTTCGTCTTCGTCTTTATAGGCAAACGACTGGAGCTCCTCTTCTGGGTGCATACTCTTTCGTCGATAATTGTAGGTTCGTCGGACGTTGGGTATCGTTCCCCTCTTCAACGAATCCGGAAAGTACACCTTCGCAATGAATGTGCTAATAATCACCATGGCAACATAGAGCTGTGGAAAGAAAAAATGACGAGTTTAGAGTTTGACAAGCGAATAAGATGTTGCGAACAAAATAGGTTGAAAACCCTCAACGGACACAAGGAGGCACAAGAGTAACCTACCAAAAAATTGGTAGCCAAGAGATACAGTTCCACTTCTGCCGACTGGCTCAAAAAGGGTTTTGTAGCTGGGTCTGTGTAGGACGACTCGTCGTTGACCAGAGCGCCCAGAATGCTGTCATTTGGAGGAGCAGCGACCGTTGCGGAGGAAGACTCGGTCTCGAGGTTGACAAAATCATCGCTTTCATAAGTTCCTCAAAGCCCTCTCAATCAGCCACCTGCTCGAGTCCACAATATCGATAAAGTCCGCCATTGTTACACCACAAAACAATCTTGTATTGGGTTCAAGCTGTTGTTCTATTTCTGTCAATGACCACAACAAAGTGTTCTTGGAGGTGTAGAGTGATACTTTTGATGAGAAGAGGTTGACGGAAAAATTAGAAATGCCTTTCGGGGATTTCCCCCCCGGAACGGTAACCTTGATTCGCGCCGTAGGACGCGCTCGTAGCGAATGGACGTAGTGGATGCGTTTGGGAGTTGCAAGAAAAAATGCAATCCGATAGACATTCCAAAAATCGGTTCACATTCGAAAGAATCGAAAAACTATTTTTAAAATCAGATTGTAACTACTGAATCTACTTTTTCTGTAATTCGCCACTATTCTCTCTAGAGTAACGATACAACTTATCGTTGTGACTACTACCTCTAGCTAGAGGAACGGCGAACTAAGATGTTGTCGGTGCATCATTACTTCTTTTATTCTTTGTTGATCTTCCAATTTTCGGGAAACATGTCGTCTGGGACAGCTAATTTGTGACGAAAGGCTTCCTTCATGTGCCACATGGAGGAATAGGCAATGTCATAGAGCTGCACGCCGGATTCGCCCCGGATGTACCCATCGACAATCTCCGTGTCGTCGTCGCCAAATTGGAGTTCCACCGTATAAGTGTAGTTTCCGCCATCCTTCTCTCGGCCCAAGACGCGGCACGGCAAACTCTTGGCCGAATCCGTGTCGAAATACGATTCTACATAGACACTGACCTCGTCACGAACTGCGTATGAGTCCGTACAGAGAGTGTGCAAGTTCCATGGATACGGGTCTTCCTCCAACTCGTCTACGGTGCGAAGGTATTCCGCATTGAATTTCGACGAGTGAACATACCCCTCGGCATGCGCTGGAGGCTCCCAATTGGCAACATGTTCTTTCCAGGCTTCGTCCCATTCGTCTCCATAATCGATAAAGACTTCTTCTCCTTCCTTGATATCTCTCAAGGCAACGTAGTCGAAGGACAAACCAATTTTGTCAATGGTATCTCTGAAAAATGATAGAGGTTTCCCAAGCCATTCCGGTTTGTGTGCAATCAATTCCCTGTCGGGCCACTGAATACGAACGTTTGGACCATCACCGTCCTTGGCACTTTTGTGATTGATGTAATTGACCATGGCACCATAAGGTGTCAGAAGAAGGGTGGAATCCTTGTGTCCAAAAGTGTAATTGATGACCAGGTCTGGCTTGGTGTATCGATTCTTGTGTTTCTTAGCTGCCTTTCTATATTCTTTCAAATTCGGTTCTTCGTCTTTTTTGACGAATCGATGTTCGAATCTATCCATTCCGTGTTTGCTTTCGCCGTTGTAGACTACTGTCGTTATCTTTTCTCCCTTTTCTCCAATATGGACAAGCGGAGCATACCCAACAACGGTTCCCTTGGGCAGATCTCTCGATGCAAAAGCTCCTCTTCCGGCATGAGGAATCGTAGAAATGTCCGGACGGATGTGATCCTGGCACTTGCCCTCTTTTTGCAAAAAGTCCAGAGAAACCTTGCCCCTATCGGCCCAGTATTTCGACGAAATCGACGGTGGTTTGGGCAGAGGTGGCGAGGAAGATTCCTGCCCTTCGGGTAGTGCTTTCATTTCCTTCTGTATCTTTTTGATGTGTTTCAACTCCTTCAAACGATCTCGACTCCATTCCTTGGGAAGGACAGACAACTGCTGAAAATGGGTGGGCCCATGATGGGGAAAGTCGGTCATGATGTCCCACATGTCCTTCAAGAGTTCCTCGGAGACATCCTTTTTCGTGGCAGGGTTTTCTTCGTGTTCGACGATCCAATCCTCAAAGTCTCCCATAAGTTGATCGGCTACTTGGAAGTTTGTGCCAAAGGTAACGGCAACATCGGGAACTGCAACGTACATTGGAGGAGGAACACGAAGCGAATGAGACAGTGAACAGAAAATATTGGACAGAAACAAATAACAAAAACGATTCTGAAATACTTACTTGATGGAATCCATTGGTCACCATAGGTCGCAAAAAGCTCCTGGCCCGCTTCTACACCGTCCTCAAAACCTTTTGGGGATTGGATGATCGTGGGCGACGAATGGTAGGGCGTAAATGCTCCGGCACCCGGGCTGCTCCGATCGACCACCTCGTCAAACTCGCTGCCCTGGGCGCTCTCGATGTTTGCAAGATCCAGCATGCTGTTGACGGTGCATCCCACGCCTGGAATGAAACAGGCTGCCTTTTCGTGGCTTCGATCCAAATCCTCGAGAGCCTCCAGGCCACCGACGTATTGTTCCCAGATGTAGCGATCCCACAACTCTCCGTCAGTGTAGGATTTTTTCGGATGGGATTCAAAGGTTCGCCACAACAGGGGAACAATAATCTCCGGATACGGGACTTTTTCACCGTTCTTCATTGCCTTGGCAGTGTAAATTCCCAGGTTGGAATAATCTCCGACGGTTGATGGTGCCATATAAACACCGCAATCGACGAAAGCATCGGGGTTGGTGCAGGTGCCCTCTGCCGCCGAACAGTCATTTGCATTTTCGGCGGTGGAGGTGCTTGCCAAAAGAAGAGCCGCAGTTAGTAGCTTCAGAGACGATATCATTGTAGTTGTTGAAGTTTTCACTCTATCCACAAACTAACAAACCTTCTGTATATCCTTGTTCCGGACATTCTCTCTTTCATCAAAATTTGTCTTCGAAAATTTTGAATTGAAAGCACCCGTCACGTAGGATCCGCGTAAAGCCTGGTACTGAAGATTTAAAAATCGAACCGTTTCTTCAGTTTTTTTCTCGAGATTTTCTCTCAACAAAATCACAAGCAAGCCGGTTCAAAAATTTCAACCCAAATAAGGTTAGTGTTTCTCACCCGCTCAACAAGGTGCGCCTCTTCGAAATCGAGGGGACTCATTTTCGGTCATCATTGGATTTTGTGTTGCTTCGATGAAGTTCAAAGTCATCGACCAAACCCAACAAAATTTGTGCGCAACAATTATTATTTCATATTTCAATCCACACTCAAGGCAACTCACAGCAACGAGGCTTCACTCGAAAGAAGCATCAACTTGATTGATCCAGTTGCGAAAATAAAAGGGATAAGATAGGAAGAAGGATCTGTTTATTGCCAACTTAAAGGAATCATGCTCAGATCCGGAGCACGCAATTACTATCAATCGAAATTTTAAGAAGCAAGAAACCCCCAAGATGGAGATGACCGAACGACGGTCGTGGAACCAACAATCCTCATCATTATCCGCGCACAATCGAACTGCCTCCTTCTCTTCGTCTTCCTCACCGAGGAATGGAGAAGGCGTCTCCGAATGGTGCAACGATGAAATCCTCCCGAGGAACAGGAGTTTGGGATCGGTTGGAACAAACAGCGCTCGACTGAAGGGCATCAAACGATTTCACATCGTTCTGTGCTTGGTGACGGTATTGACGCTTGGACAACTGATGGGCAAGGGTCCATCAATGATTGAACCCGACGATATGGGGCACGTAGTAATAAAAAACAAAACGCAGCACGAAACTCTGGATAGCATCCCGACGACAACGCCTCCACAGGAAAGCCCGATATCTCCACCATCACTTCCACTGTTGCCGGACGAAGAACCAATTGAAGAATCCACAATGAACCCCACGGCTACACCAACAACACCCGTTGATGAAGATCATAAATCCACCGGTGACGTTATAGTTGTCAACGACAGCAAATCCGCATTCAACAGCAGCGATGCGAATACTACCGAAATAGACGACAAATCATCTAATGACAAAAATCAAACGGAAACTCTTCCACCGACAATAGAGGAAGAAACACAGAATGCAACCACAAGCCTGAGTATCAGTAGCTCCGGAGAAAACAAAACCGTCGACGATTTACCGACGAATGAAACCCAAACAGATTTCAACACGACAACAATACCACCATCATCGTCACCGACGGAAGGCAAGGAGGAAGAACCGCCAAAGAAACCTGACACAGGAATATTTTCGAATCATTTGACGCAGCCACTTTCGGATTCCCTCCTATCTCCAATGGCTCGAAATTTTGCCGCAACCCATTGCGACCTGACGCAAGTCAAAGACGGAGCATGGTACCCGTCAAGCCCGGAAGACAACTGGCAACAACGGGCTCCCTATTTGATATTTGCCGGAGTATGGAATGCGGGGATCCAACCCCTGGCGACAGCCCTCTTAAAGCATCCCCAAATTAGCTCGGCCAAAACGGATGGTTTCTTTCTGCCCAAGCAATTCTCCAAATATATTTCCGTCCAGACAAACGACAAAACTGTTGCTGGCAACCAGACGTCCACAAACACGTTTAATGTAAAAGTCTTTGCTGCGCGAGAACGCATGTACGCACAAGTGTACAGCAAGGCAATGTTCCAGGAAAAAAGCGACGAAGAATCCGAGACTGTCGACAATAATAGCGACACAACAAAGATCCAAAAGGTTGCGGTCGACGTGAGCCCCGGGCTCATATTTTATGCCCACAAGACGGCACATTCGATTCTGTGCACCGCGCCGTGGGTCAAGGTTGTCATTTTGCTGCGCAACCCGATCGATCGCTTGTATCGGCAGTGGGCCTACAGCGTCCAGAATCTCAATTTGAAGTTATCTCTGGAGGATTGGATGGCCCAAGAAATGAAACTACTGCAGTCGGTGGGGTTGATCGGTGCCGAGGAACCACAACAACAAGAAGACGAAACAGTATTGTCGGAACGAGAGGCGTGGGAAAAATACCAATCCGTCCGCAAAGTTGCCGGGGCGATTGGAAGGAGTTTGTATGTCTTCCAGCTGGAGGAGTGGATTCAGGCGTATGTTTCGGCGGGAAAAAATCCGTCGGACGAAATCATGATTCTGACGACCGAAGACATTGAAGAAGATCCCGGGCACGAATACCTCGAGCTCTTGCAGTTTTTGGGACTGAATCCCTTTGAGGACAACGGAAGCGTGGCTTCCGGCCTGGGAGAGGCTCTGACACAGGCCTCGGAGCTCGACCCAATGATCCCCGAAACGAGAAGCATGCTCAAGAAATTTTTCAAGCCCTACAATAAACGCCTCACGGACCTGTTGACGTCGAACGGATTCGAGGGAAATTGGGACAAGCGTTGGGAATAAAAAATATAGATTGTTGCTAAAAAATAACAACGATGCAATTAGTATTCACTGTTATGAGGGACTCTTTTCTTCAAATTCTAGAACGTAGTCTTTCATTGCCGTTAGAACAGCCTTTGCTTTTTCGTTGTTGCTCGATTTCAATCGATCTTCCACTAAACGCGAACAAAAAGAAAGAGTCACGAAAGAAGCTTTGTCAGCACAAAATCAATTCGGAATAGTTTGAGAATTCCGTTTTTCGATTTGGTTCCTTTTCTGTATTTACCTGATTTTCTGTATGCTTGGTAGCGTTCGCTTCTTGACATATCTGGTGTGTAAATGTCGGATCCAGATGCCTGAATCATGAAAGACAAAGAGGGGAAAACATTATAAGATTATTTCTTTGGCTTTATCAAAACACAATAAAATTGCTACAATCACTTCCATTGTCCATGTTTCAATTCAATCTTACCGCCAACGAGTCTGGGACTTCCAGTGGTTCCAGCAAAAAGTCACGATTGTCATCGAGAATCGTCCGCATCGCACTTTCGTCACCCAGGCTGTTCAGCAAATCACCCGTTACGGAACTCATTCGAATGGACCGGAGATCAACCCGTGGTGGAGTGCTGCCCGCCGAACGGCTCGAATTCTTGGTGTTTCGTTTGTAATCAAAGGGATTGAAGTTGCCGTCTTCTAGCTGCGAGGAGGGTGTTGGAAGTGGGACAGACAGCGGCAGATCCTCGTCGTCCTCGGCTTTTGAGTTCACAATCAACCTATCTTCTCTCGTCGGAAGTCGAGAAGCGCAATGATTTTGGAATCCTTCCACCGTTGCCGACAATAGAAGCAACTGCGCCGTCAAAAGCGTCAACCGAGAAAAACTGTTTACAGCTGGCATTCTTGAAAAATAATTCTGTAGAAATGGAGGTGCTGGAAGAATTGGTTCAGTGATGCTGAATATTCGGGAGTGATTACTTCCAGAGGAGAGGCTTCCACTAGCGTTTCTTGTACTCTTTTTGTTTCTATTCGACTGTCAACAAGAACAAAGAGACGAAAAAGAGCTTCACCAAACAACATCTTAAATTGATCCTTGCCGTTGAAGACGCAGATTGAATTCACGATGCTTGTTGATCGTGATCGTGACTCATGCTTCCTCGTGGAATGTTGTGAAATGGGACTCGACGATCTTGGGCCAGTTCATCGACTCCTTCGACTCGCAATCAATCCATTCACGAGGTGGGTGCGCAAATTTCGGTATTTTTGTTTTTGTTTTTGGTCCTTCATCCTTCGGATCGTTTTTGACTTTCACAAACGGGCGACAAATTATTTGTTATTGAGAATCATCACTCTTTATTTCACTCTCATTCTACTCGTTTCGGGTGACGGAATAGTAGACACCACGACCATGAACGACCAGAGTGAAACCGAAACACCAGAGAACCAACACGATGGCATTTGGATCGGAATCGATCTGGGCACCTCCAATAGCGCTTGCGCCGTGTGGGACTCGTCTCGCGGGGGTTCAAAATGGTAAGCTTTCATTCCGGCGAAGCGATTCGGCATGGAACGATAATAGTGATTGGATCCCGAAGAAAACTTTATGATGAATGAATCCATTTGGCTACAATGCTTCTTAACATTTCGTTTCTGTTTTCTTGCTCTGGATTTTTAGGGTCCGCTTGCGTGGAATCACAGAACCCACAGGCACCAAAGTCGGACGAATCATGCCATCGGTAGTCCGATTTGACAGCGACAAAGAGGAACCTCTCGTTGGATTTCCTGCTCTACGATCATCATCAGAGTCTAGTACAATCAAGAGCAGCCTCGTACGGAGTGTCAAACGCCTGTTGGGAAAGCGATTTGAGGACCTCGACGAGGCCTGGGTCGAAACCCTCGATTTCGACGTCCAAATCGACGACGAAGAGGACGAAAGCCTGCAACTGATACTGAGGACAAACACGACAAATCGGACGGTGGTGGTAACACCTGAACAGGTGTTGGCCATTGAATTGAAAGCGATTCGAGAGGCCTGTCAGGTTTACCTAAATCGATATCGAATCTCCAAAAATCTACGAGTTCCGGGAGGAGACGATGCAAATGCACAAAAGCAAGCAAGCGGCGAAAATAGCACTATTCCTCCCGTAGTCAACAACGTGGTGGTTGGCGTTCCTGCCCATTATTCTCAGCGCCACATTGGATTGGTGAAAGAGGCTTGTCGGGAGGCTGGCTTTCGGGGCTATGTTGGAACGTGTTTGGAATCTACGGCGGCAGCAATCGCCTATGGGTTGACCTTGCAAGAACGAAGCAAGAGATCAACGCAAAGCAACAATACACCCCATGGAGGACCCATCACCATTATGGTAGTCGATATGGGAGGAGGGACAACGGATATCACAATCGCTAGCAATCGAACGAATATCGAGTCCAGCAGCGAAAGCGACATTGACCCCTCGTCATCCTACCGTGTTCTAGTGACACAGGGCGACGACAAGCTAGGCGGAGACGATATTGACCAAGCAATGATGGAATACTGCCTGAGTAAGGTTTCACTAGAATCGCAACAACACAACAATCAAGACATGAGCGATTCGCTCAAAGTGGCTTGTCGGAAAGCCAAGGAATCACTTTGTCATCTCGAAGACCCGAGTCCTTCCGAAACTATTGTGGTAAAGAGCCACAGTAACTCCAGGACCGAGACACAAAGCCAAGAAGTCGTAATCACACAGGAAATTCTCAATGATACCATTCTTACGCCGTGGCTCGAAAAAGCCCGCGATTTAATCCTAAAAGCACGAAACAACATGAATCGATCTGCCACCGCATCCGATCTGTCGATCGACGAGGTCATCTTGGTGGGGGGCACCACTCGTGTTCCGGCAATACGCCGAATGATACAAAACATTTTCCCGGAGATTGAGTTGTCCTCGTCGCTTAATCCCATGTCGAGCGTTGCCCAAGGATTGGCGGTCCAAGCCGCCATTGTGTCAAAACAAATTCCTATGCACCAACTCAAGTCTGCCATGATGTTGGACTGTGTGCCTCATGCAATTGGGGTACAGCTCCCTTCCGCCGACGGAAGTCCACAAGGCGGAGGTTTTGTGGAGATAATCCCTCGCAACACACTCCTCCCGGCAACGGGTTCCGCAACCTTTGTCCTCGCCGACAAGTACCAAGCGGGGGTTTCGATTCGGGCTGTCGAAGACGTAGGCGAGAACAAATATGAACCCATGAGCAAGGAGGATTTCTCTTTTGTCCTTCGAAAGTTGTCCGAAGCACAATCCGAAACCATGACGGAGCGAACGATACAGGTTGGAATGAAACTCGATACAGACGGTCGATTCATTGTTTCTGTTTTTGATGAAAACGACCCGGAGCAAGTGCGAAAGAGGGATCGCTTTGAACGAATGAAAAAAGGCGAAGTTGTTGGAGAGCTCGACTACATCAAGGACATGATGATGGCCGAATCTAATGACATCACCAAAGAGCAAGTCACGCTTATTATTATTCTGATAAGTTTGTTCGTACTTTACGTCTCTATCAAGATAGCTTTTACGGATCCTCTGGAAACTGGGAGCTCTATTTTGGGATAACGGGAGAAACGCCGACAGTAAAGATTTCGAAGATAGTAAATTTTACTCTTTTCAGTTTAACATTGTAGCCAGAACGCAAGGTTGAATAGGACAGGCAAAATCAAATATTTTTGGCATTAAAAGGACTGCAATCAAGTCAATTCTGTTCCTTTCGCAAAATTAGTGACGTAAAATTGCTTTGTTATATTAGGATCAGAAGTTTTAAAATGTCATTTCACACCGAGTCAACAAGTCGCAGAGCCCTCGAGAAGATATCGAGTTCCTTAAAGTCGTTCACAAACCAACAAGATTCTTTACACTTGATCATCAATCGTTTGAGTTGACCCACCGTGTCTTTGATTCCAAATACGCCATCGCTTTGGTGAAAAGCATTTGCAGTGGACGAATCCCACGTAAGCTCAACTGTTTCTTTGATAAGCTTCAGAGAGCATGCATCTATTTTGCGAAGAATTTTCACTCCGCCATCTTGAACACGGTTTTGATCTCGACGAGACCAATCCCTGTGCTCATTCAAGAAGAGAATTGCCGCAGTCAATTTTTCCATCTCAACCGTCACCGTTTCAACCGTCCAACCGGAACGAGGTTTTCTGGCTATGCTTCCAAGGATCTGAAGAAGTTCTTCCATCATCTCACACCAACCCCTATAATTAGATGGTTTGTCGTAACACCGAGATGCTTCTAAAATTTGATTGTAGGTATCTAATCCGTCTTGTTTCACAATCCAGGGTTGGTCTGTTTCCGATAAAAGATGATCTGAACCATAAAATGGACAATGATTCTCTTCTGGTCGTTTTGCATCGATCTCGGCCGCAAGCCTGTCCCAATCTTTGTACACTACCTCGAAGCAGAAGTTCAACGTCGTACCGTCGAAGAAACTTCTCGGCGTTCGCCACGATTCTACTGTCTCCTTTGAGCCAACTGGGCCTTCTTTCAATAACACATCAGCGGGAATTAGTTCTCCCTGTGGCACCGAGGAGCAGTACTTTTCCAACGCGACAGAAAGAGGCGTGTCGGCATCAAACCCCGACAGCTCAATATTATGGGAGACGCCTTTGAGAGAGATGCCAATTTTACGGGGGCATCGGTACTGTATTGCCACTTCTTTTGCTTCCTCGAACTGCCCGGGTCCAGTTTGATTTTCTTTGAGCCATGCCTTCCACTCATTACGTGGAGCATTTCCTTCTGGTGGCGGGGACTTGAAAAGTGCAAACGATGGTTTTTCTGGAGGTGAAGAAGGTCGAGGCGGGGATATTTTACGGCCAGTTATTTTGGCAGAATATGTGGTCCCATCTTCGGAAAACCGAGAGACTTTACCAATGGGGTTCCATATTTTGTCATAACACTTATCGAAACACATAATTTCAACTTGATTGAAAGAGTCATAATTTAGGTATTCCTTCTCATCGTCCAAACTCCATTCGTAGTGGTCACGATTGATCCCTTCCTTCGCACAGAATTCATTTATGACAGATCGCCACGTATCGTTTCCTTCCTTCGAAATGTGAAATTCGCCAGATTTATTTGGTTCCGATGTAGATAGCTTAAGAGTCACTGCATCTGGTGCTGCCCATTTTTTTGCAGCGTGAAACTGTTCCCAGTATTGATCCCAATTTTCTATTTCACGACAAGACTTATTCATGGCTTCCTTCCAGAGATTCCACTCGTCCTTTCCCCACCCTTTCTTTGTAGGAGCATGAAGTAAGCTCATATCTGGCGCAGGATCGTCTTCCAGCGTTCCCTTTGGTCTTTTGGCGGAGACAACCTTATCGTCAGTCGTTATTTCTCTCTTCATTCTTTGTTCTAAATTGGAATCAACTGGGATTTGTGTTCATCACAATAGAGACTGATGGCGGTGCTTGTGGTATTATTGGATGTCACATCTCTCAGTGTTCTCATCAGAGCAATTTCTTCACAAATTTTGAATATCACTGCATTGGTTCAAAAATCGCGAGAATGACACAAATTTCTCACTTTGTTCGTTAGAAATATTTGGCGCGAATTAAAATAATTTAGGGGTACCAGGCTAAACTAAGAAATGGAAAAGGGGGCGGTTGGGAATAAAACGCGACCACCTCGATGGCGATAAAAATTAAACGCGACCACCTCGATGGCGATGGAAAATCCTGCGCGTTCAATATGAAAATCCCACGCGACCACTAATCACCGTAGTCAGCGATCTCATAAGGGAATTTTGGAAATCCAAATACTTAGTGGTTGAGCTGCGCACACTCGGTCGGACCAGTCCTTATGGCATATCTAGGGTGTCCGATCGGGATTGCCGATACTCAAAACATCATGCGCCACATGAATGTGGAAAGCAATATCGAAATTCACTATTTTAGCCGGTGAATACCGTTAGAGCACAATCCGAGAAAACAACACCCCTGACTATCATTGTTTGCATCGATGTGCTAAAAAAGTCAACTCCGAATAGACTGAATCCATCAGTAACAATATTCGTGAATCCACGATGTTGAAACTCAACCCCGCCAACCGGCGCGATGATGTTGAGCAGCAGACAGGGTTGCAAATGAAGGGAGATTTTCGAGAGGAAATTCGAGACCTTGAATCTCTCATCGCCAATTTGACAACGACTCAGATCTCTACAGAAAACAACAATGGCGAGAAAAACAAAAAACACCGAACTTTTGGCTTCCAAAAACTGCGTCGCCGTCGAAACAAGAAGAAAACAGCCTCAGCCACCGGTGAGCAGACGAAGGAAGAGTTCATGGAAAGAGTAAAGATGCTCAAAGGCATCTGCAAGGATCTAAGCCACAGACTCAAAGAAGACGAAGTCCTCAATGGTACTGCTGCATCAGCAGAAGGAAACTCCTTTATGGCGTCCATGGTAGAGGATGCAAGGGACGATGACGAAATCATGTATTTCAGACAAAGAATAAATGAGGAAGAAGTTCGGAGAGAAGAGGAGCGAAATGAACTCATGGTGGCTATTGCAGCATGTGAAAAGGTCTTGTCGAAACTTGCACCTGATGCTGTCACTGAGACATCTGAACATGAAGTTGAAGCAGATGCCAACGGATATGAATCCGAGAAATCGGCTGAAGAAAAAGAATCTACCGATGAAATTCATTTGGTGGAAAGTGAGGCTGCAGGAGACACAACTTCGATCATGTGCTGCGTCGATTTCAAGATTGTCGAAATAATTGAGAGTCTTGTTCGTTACTTACTAGGAGAACCAAGCGAAGCAGAAGAGTTGAAGGAAATAGAAGCTGAGCTAGCCGCAGAATCATTAGAAGCGGCAGAAACAGCAACAATAGCAGAAGTTGCAGAATCAGTAGCAGCAACAACAACAGCAGCATCAGACGGAAACGAAGAAGAAGAAGATCAAAAAGCCACTGAAGAGAACAAGGAAGAAAAGACACCCGCGTTGACAAACACCGCGACTACAGAATACCCAAGAGAAGCAGGCGACCAACAAAAGGTTCTACTAGAAAGCTCAGCTGAAGCTACCAAGACTGAGGACTCAGCACCTGCTGACACAGCAACTCAAAAAGAGGAAAGGGACAGCGACGAAGGTCTGAGCGAAGAAGATGGAGCTGCATTATGTTTGGGCTGCGGCGTGTTTTCCGCTCTATGTCTGCAGAGATCGAATACCGAACCGGAGGCGGAGGAAAATCCCGTTTCAACAGACGAAGAGACACAAAAGGAGGAAGTGGTCACATCAGTTGTTACAGAGGAAATGGCTACAACAGTTGTTACAACACCTGAGGCTTGCGACCCATTGGCTTACGATCCATTAGCGAAATGTGATCCATTGGCTCTATGCGCTCCAGCAGATAGCATTGATAACAGCATAGCGGCGGAAGAAGATGTCATCGAAACAGATGCCCTGTTCGACACTACTACCGGCACGTTCGACGACGAAACGAAAGCCACTACTCCAGCCGACGGAAATACGCAGGCGGAAGAAGATGTGACAGAATCTCTGGGATGTGGTATGCTCAATCCTCTTTGTGATCCTGTTTGTTGCATTGCAAGCATTGCAGCAGTGGCTGCTTGCGTCAAGGCGACGGGTGACGAGAGTCGAAGAGCATTTGGTAGTGACCCTTCGTTCCATGATGTCTCACCTTCGAAGAGTTTTGAGACAATGGATATGATGACGTTGGCTGCTTCTACGTTTGCTTACGGTGACGACGGAACGATAGACCATGGATGTTTCACTTCGTTGGATTCGTTGGTCGGAGCAAAGGCAGTACCAGAGCCTGTGATGAGCGAAGACATGTTCGATCTTATAGAGAGAGAGCCACAGGTGAAAAAAGCTGTTGCCAAGGCTGTAACAAAGACGGTTGATTCAATGTTTGACTTGCAAGTGTGTGTGGTTCCGTCAAGAATAGACGATCTAGGGCTCAAAACTGTGGATACCATGGATTTCATTCCTAGGATCGAAGTCGTTGGTATGAAAAAGCCCGAGAAGAAAACTTCAACATTCAAGAAAATTGTTGGTTTCAAGAAGTTGAGCATTAATTCGAGTGTTGCTTCACGAGACAAGTCCAGTTCCCAACCGTCAACACCGAAGACACCGAAGAAAGTGTCGACACCGAAGAAAGCCTCAACTCCGAAGAAAGCGTCGACACCGAAGAAAGCGTCAACTCCGAAGAAAGACCAAGGGAAAATCAAGCCTGTCAATACTATGGATTTTGTTCCACACCTAGAAGTTGTCGCGATGAAATCTCCTACCAAGAAGGATGAGAAGAAAAAGCAGTCGCCAAGACAACTCAAGTCTCCAAAGAAGCAGACGAAGGATCGAAAGGCTATCTCAACGAGAACACCGAAGAATGGTAGCGAGAAAGCGACGGGACGAACGAAAGGTAAAGGTAATAAAGCAACGCCGTTATGGTAACAAGAAGGCGTCTCTGGGTAAGATCGAAGAGGCTCCTTCGCAATTGGAGGAGGACAGCTTCGACGAAAATGAGAAGATCAATAGGAGAGTCAACCAGATGAATAGAGATACCCCCGAATCACTGAGCGACAAACCGGCACTTGAGATGCCTCCTCCTATCATGACAAATATCATGAACTTTTGCTCAATCTCACCACGAAATAGTGAGGACTCGGGGCTTCTCGATTCGACGACATCGTCACTGACCTGATTGGCAGAGTGTAAGGGAAATCAAGGTCGTCAATGAAGACGATAGCTATTACGAGGTTGACAAGAAAAAGAAGTCATGGTCCCTCTTCCCGCGCAAGAAACAAGACCATGGAGAGATTGTGGAATGCATGTCTCCAGTATTAAGTATCCCCGCTCTATCAACCATCGGAACACGATATGGAAATGACGATGATGCCGAGTACATCAACCGCTATTACAATTTTAGCGACGATGAAAAGTTCAAGGCGGATGATGAATACGACTATGCAGGCGATGTCTATGACGAAGGACGAGATGACGACGGTTTTGGTAAGTCTTGATGACGGATCTCGTTGTTCACGATAACGAACATATTTGACAGGATTCTAACGCTTTCATTTCCTTTCTTTCACCTGCGACTGTTTGGCTTGATAGTGTCGTGCATCAGAAGTTACTAAAGAATTAATGTGACGCAGCGAAGGGGCACCAAAAGCGATGCCCCGAACAACGAAGGCCCCAAAACCAACTTTTCGGAGAAACTTAGTGCTAGTAGTTCAAAAGAATGAAAAAGCTGCCGTCAGAAACGCATGGGGAAAGTGTCCGAGAGTACGCCTCAGCGTGAACTTGAGAAACACAAGTTGCAGGAAGTCGCGACGATCGTGGAATTGCGATTTATTATATGTTTCGTGTTGATAGACCAACGTGAATTAAGTAGAAAACTTTTGTACAATAATTACTTTATCATTTATAATGACAGATATTGTTAGTTTGCTTCATCATCGTCGTTTCCACTAGCAGTCCTCTAGAGTGCCATAGCAGATAGCCATCGTAGATAGCGAGTTGCTAGAACAGGATCTGTCACATCGTAGGTATGCTGATGGGTGCCCTCATATTGACATGACGAGAAATTCATCGTCTCCTCGTCCTCTAGCAGAGTGCCCTAACCCTCACGGTGAGTCGGAACAGGATGCTATCTTCCTTCTTGTTGACATGCTGCATAGTTCAGATTAAGAGTTGCAAGGGGATTAATTCAAATGCACTCCTTATCCTATGCGTATTTTAACTTCATTCAGTCCCAATTTTTTTACACCGACCTTTTTTTTGGTGGCAGAAGGTTCTCGAAAATGAAGTTGATTAATTTATTTTCCCACGACCCAAACTTCGAATAGCCCTTTTGATTATGACACGGAAGCAAGCATTCGAAGCCCGGAATTAAAAATCATTTATGGCATTCCGTGGCATCGATGTTCTCCTTCAACGGATTTATATATTTATATATCACGGTATAGTGATCTACGAGCTCGTAGTTTTGTACAGGGAACAGTACGAGACCGCTTTCCATTATCACATACGCATACAAAAAAAATTTAAATCGTGTCCCCGTGTTCTCTTTTGGATGGATCGCTTTGAAAGATCCTGCTTGGAGACGCAATCAACGCTACTCGATTTTCGTCGTTGCAAACTGCACGCAAGAAGCCTGTGTTCCCTACGAAATTACTTTTCCATGCATATCTGGATGTGAAAAACGAACACCACTCAGACCACTTCCTTACCTAGAATCATAAATTGTTTCTAGAGAAGAATCAATAATACCTTTTTTGACAAGGACCAAACAAACATGACCGTACCAGATATTCCCGCAGGGGATAGTGAACCCGGTAAACCTATCGAAACGATGGAGGAGCAAGCCCCTCCACCAGAAGCGAAGGCCGTTGATGCGGCTGCCAAGAGCGGATCCGAAGCAAAGGGAATCAAAGCACGTGTGTGCGAACGCGTATGGATCGGAGTTCTTGTTGCCATTGTTATTATTTTTGCCGTTTTTGGCCTTGTTTTCACCCTCGTTCGAGAAAAGCAAGGTAAAAATAAGTATTGGTATGGACATGATGATGACTACTACTACGATGACTACTACGGCGACGACGCGTCATTCGTCGAAGGCAATCGTATCACGCAAAATCCATTCGAGGTAGACGTTGAATACTTTTCGACCAGATCTGCAGAGCCCTATGCCTCGGTCGAAGACCTCAGGGAAGACATCGAAGTGTTGGCGAAGCAGCTTGCGAACAATGCAATCTTGAAAGAAGCAAATCCTCGTCGTCACCACCACTACTATGACGATTTTTCGACCTTTGGGCCAACAGAAGGCTTCAGCTCCAGCTTTGAAGATTTTTCGGGGGATATGGCTTTTGCAGAATCGGACTTTAGTTCAAAAGAAAGCGCCAGCTCCAGCTCCGTTCCCAATGGATTCTTCAGAGGCGTGGATGACTATGAAACTTATCAACACGAACTAGGTGCAGTCAAAGACGATATGGTAAAGTCCAACGGTGCATATGTCTTTGCAGCCGTTGACAGTCGCATCGAAGTTTGGGATCTAGAAGGCAACCTGTTCGAAACGACCAAGATGCAGTCTTTCGGTCAAGATCTTTACATCAATGCACTGATCATGAACCCAGAAGGAACCAAACTCGTTGTTGTTACTTCGGATTATAGCCAGAACGTTGCTTGGGACTTCATTATCAGCGACGCTCTTAACACCAAGGTTATTGTTTTCAATATCGAAGGAAGTTCACTAACAAGAATTTCGGAGACAAACATTGATGGTCACCACCAATCCTCATACAGTGTCGGAAACAATGTTCACGTTGTGACCAAGTCATCTTTGAACACATGGAACCATTTTGAGGATCATCTGTATCGTCATCAAGTTGGAGGTTCGAATGCCACAGAATACGTTGAAAGGGCGAAACGAGTCGCAGAAGATAAGATCATCCCTACTTTTGTTGACCAATTAGTTGATTTGGTAACCGATGGAGACGAGATCTTTCTTTCACCTATCGTAGGATTCCCCGGCAATTCCAAGTCAATTACTCATGTCACTTCCTTTGATCTCAGCCAAATTGCGGGCAAGGCCGATTTGCTATTGAACGTTTCTAAATCACTGGTTCTTCAGCCGGGACATACTGGGTATGTTTATGCCACCGCCGACTTTATCTGGGTTGCAGATGAGGATTGGAACTGGGGCTTCGACTCGGATTCGCAAACGGAGACAACGTTGATTGGCTTTCGATTGGACGGCGCATCTACGAACTTTGCCGCAACCACCACTATTCCTGGACAGCTTTTGAGTCAATTCTCGATCGACTTTGTCAAGGAAAATGACAAAGAATACGTACGAGTTGCGATCACTCAAAATATGATTAACGTCGGTTGGTGGGGGCCACGGCCTTTCATCCCGGAACCCATGCCTGAACCCATGTTTGAAGCGGAATTCGAAGTAGGGGAAATCGATGTTGATGACGCCGTTGAAGAAGTCGTTGCTCTGCCCGGAAAGCGAAGATTGGAACAAGACGAACCCATGCTAATTAATTCTCGACCATTCTTTCCACCATCTGAAGACGAATCGCGAACGCTAAACGAGATCATCATTTTCGAAGTTCCGGCAGCAGGCGCCGATAGTAGCGAATTGATTGAACTTGGCAGTGTGGAAGTTGGCAAGAAGAACGAGGTAAGCAAACAATAAATACAGGAACAAAAATCAACCGGAAATTCTCAAACGATTCAGCCTCTTACAAATAAATATTCTTTCTTCTCTTCCTCTTTTTGATGCTCGATATTCGCAGCTCATCACAGCTGTTCGATTTTTCGACAAGATCAGCTATGTTGTCACCTTTGAACGCACCGATCCGTTTTATGTTCTTGATCTATCTGATCCTACCAATCCAATGGTTTTGGGAGAACTTGAGGTACCTGGCTTTTCGGAGTTTATGCATCCCATCACAGCAGACAATTCGGTGCTCTTGACGGTTGGTCAAGATGCCAACGAATTTGGAGTTGTTACGGGATTTCAGATTTCGATCTTTGATTCTTCCAACCCAAGTGACCCACAACTCATTGACCGCATGGTTATTGACAACGCCTCGAGTTCTGCATCGTGGGACGAAAGAGCCTTCCGATACATCCAGGTTGGCGAAGTTGGCCGTCTCATCATCCCCTTGTATGAGGGCAACTATGACCGTTTTGGAAACTCCATCAATACAGTTGACGGATTTTCGGTATTTGGTGTCAATCTCAATGCCACCGACACCCTCATCACGCGCGAACTTGATATCAATCATTGGGAAGAGCAGAACCACTATGATGTCAGAGGCTGCTATTGTGGAGGTGTCTATCTTCCGGCAAGAAGTCTCGTCTTTGATGGCAACCTGATGAGCATGAAGACCTCTAAAGTTGTGAGCACAGATCTTGCTTCCGGAGAAACCCAATGGAGCTTCTCGTTGAACAGTAACGATGACTGCTGCAGCAACCCTTAACCATCATTGAAGAAGAAAAGGAATTATTGGTGATTTTGGATGCAAATTTCCAAGTAACAGGAGTCACCAAATAGTGTAGTACATCCAAATTGCTCGTTTCACATACATTACTATTTCAAGTGAATTAATCATTGAATACTATCACGGATAGTTGAAAGTGATATTGTTGTTAAGAACTTTAAAAATAACCTCTTATTTTATATTTTACTTTTCTGTTGCACTATCATATATGTAGTACGTAATGCAAATATCCTGCGATGTTACATAGTCCGTTATCCGTCCGTGTCTCAGTTTTTGTTTGTCGTAGTATGTCGTCGTCGTCGTTGATTGTTAGTTCTTCCAATGAAACCGGAAGAAGCGATTTTCGATTGGCGGGACGGGCTGACATTTTCGACTCAAAAAGCTTTGAACTGAGCACAACAAGCAAGCCACCCTCATCCGAAATTACGAAAGACTCTTTGTTTTCGAATACTAGCACGGTAATTCAAACAAGCCTCTCGGAAGAAGGAGCACCTCGCACCCTTAAAACAACAACAACAACAACTCGATTGAATTCACATCTTTTTCAAACGATTCCTTTCATTCCGACACACTTTCAGAATGGTGCCGATACGGACAAAAAGCAATTTGAATATGTACAGAAGAATAGCGGCACGAAATTTTGCGTCCTTCGCCCAACTCGGGCATTCGTTCGGCTGACGACAACTGGCTATGCATTTGCTTCGCAAACGACAAGAAACAAATCGACGATACGAATGTCATACTATTGTCATGCTAGTCTTCTCCGTTCACCTCCCCTGTCGTTGCAACTGTCGAAGCGACGCTGCCTCGATCGATTGTTTTCTTCCGGCACGACGACGAAAAGCACTGCGAAGGCGCCGGCAGAGGTCTGCTTCGTCGCCTTCTTCTGTGCCTGCTCCGGGAAAAATGCTCACAGCAGGCAAGAGGCGGAACCACAACAACATCCATAGTAGCTCCTTTGGGCTTTCGGCAGAGGGTGTGGCAGGAGATTTCGAATCGCCCGATCGAGTTCTTTTCCGTTCCCTGTGTCGCTGCCTTTGTGGGAATACTGACCAACTGGATGGGAGTTAAAATGCTCTTTTATCCGGTAGACTTATATGGGCTTGGAACTGAAGCGATGGGAGAAAACTCCCTACGGGCTCTTTGGATGGCAGGGAGTTGTACCTACCAAGACCGACCTGATGGCGAAACGCCTCGTCAAGATCATTACCGAAAAGCTCTTGTCCCTCGAAGAGGCCTTTGATCGACTGGATCCGAACGAGCTGGGGCGATTGCTTCTTCCGGGCATTGAAGACTCGGTGGATTCCGCTCTGAACAACAGCAGCATGGTTGGAAGGTGGTATTCTTGGGGAGTCAAGCAGATCTTGCCGTGGCTCATGCCGCATCTGGTCACGAGCCTGAAAAAGGAGATTGACCAGGTTCTCGACCTGGAAACGGTCGTTCTATCGGCCTTTGTCCGGGACAAGGCCACCCTGGTGGATCTCTTCCAAAAGGTAGGCCGTGTGGAGCTGGATTTTCTGGTCAATTCCGGCTTTGGCCTCGGGTTTATATTGGGCCTTGGCCAGATGGTCTTCTGGGCAGCCCATCCCGCTTCCTGGACGCTTCCTGCCGCCGGTGCTCTGGTGGGATACGTGACCAACTGGATCGCCATCCACATGATCTTTGAACCCGCTGAGCCCGTCGAGGTTCTGGGAGGCCTCTTTGAGATCCAGGGCATGTTCGAAAGTCGGCAGGTAGAAGTCAGCGACGAATTTGGGGACTTCATGCAAAAACGAGTTCTGACGGCCTCCGATTTGCTCAAAGACATGGCGGTTGGTGGAGAAGACGGAGAGTTGTTTCGATTTCTCCGCCGGCACCTTCCGTATCCGATTCCCTCGGAGATTTTGGCGGCGGCCGTCGATGGGATTGCCACCATTGCTTCCGATCCCATCAAGTACGCAGACGTCCACAAGTACGTCAACGAACGGCTCGACATCCAGGCAACCCTTGCCAAGCGTCTCAAAAAGCTGAGCCCAACCGAATTCGAAGACCTCTTGCATCCCGTCTTTCAAGAGGACGAAATCACACTGATTGCGACCGGAGGTGTCCTCGGTCTTGCCGCAGGAGGTAAGGTTACGATTGGATTTGTTGTTTGCCGCTCAAAACATGTACAATAAGAAAACCCTTTGTCTCACATTCTTTTTTTTGTCACAGGCCTTCAGACACAGCTGGGCTGGGGTGGTGTCAATGCCGTTCCAAGAGCGATTGGTACGATTATGTTTACTCTTGCGTCTTCACTATTCTTTTATTTTGAGCAGGAGTACGAGTTGGAACACGACGAGCCTCTCGTATCGACGGAACGTCCCCAGCTGCGAAGACGGGAAACGGTTGTCCGACGGAAGACAACGAAGAGACCAGAATACCGACAATAAGTTTCTTTGTCACCAAAGAAATGTTTCAATCTAATTTTGTTAACAAATTTTGGAGCACTGTCAACCATTTGTATTTTCTCTACTAGAATAGACACATCGAAATAGCATCGACAACAATTTTGTATAAAATCGACCACAAGTTTGGTAAATACTGACTGTCACATGAAATTAGTCTCAAACGTCTCTTCCTTTCGAATTGCAACATTTATCCTATTTTGATTTTACAAGCAATTTTTGGATCTACTTTTTCGAAAATTATTGTGTTTTGATTCCCTTGCGCGTTTTCCATTCAATTCAACTGATTTGTTGTTACATTCTATTTGTCGTTGAGTTTTTCCTTCAATGCCTTGGCAGCGCTGAATCCAGCTCCAACAGATGCCGCAATATCAATCTCTTCCCCGGTCTTGGGGTTTCGTCCCTTTCTTGCTTTTCGGTATCGTGGCTCGAAGGTACCAAATCCAGCGAAATTGACCTTGTTGCCATCGGCGAGGGTCTGTGGACGGAGATAAGAAAAAAAATCCAAGTGGTGAGTGTTTTTGAAGTAGTGTGATGTGTATTGCCTTTCTTCCAATGGCATGAATGATTTCATTGGTTCCAGACAACGAGGTTATTGTATCCAGACAATACCGCAGAGCTGTTGTACAATGCCGCTCGAAACCCGTGGATTCACTCGCGTCATCACAAACGAACCGCATCGCATCGCAGAATTCCGAATTCCGCCAAAACGATACAGATCAATGCTGCTGTAACACAACACAACTCACATCCGAGATCATGTTCAAGGTGGCCATGAGGGTGGCTTCGGCATCCGTCTTTGTGCATCCGAGTTCTTCTGCCATTGCCGCAACGAACTCCTTCTTTCGAATGGTTTCAACGTTTAGTGAAGTATCTCGGGAGATGGTGTTTCCTGCTGGAGAAACAAAAGCATTGGCGCAGCCGACGAGGGCAGCCATGAGAGCAATGGATCGCAATAGCATCATGATGAAAGATATTTTTTTACTGTGTAGGTCTTTTATGAGATTTGAAGGATTGTATGGTTATCCAAACAATGACGTTACTGTTGATTGGAAATAGTACAAGTTGTGTATTGATTGATGGTTGTGTATTATTATTTGGTCGAATGAACGTGATGGGTTCGTATGATCTTTATATCTCATCTGCCGTCAGCTGTTGAGAATGATTCATGATGTGCTGTCATGTTTTCTTGTCTGCCGTTGATTGATGGGTGCGATTTAATTTTTCATGGCACAAGGCTTCTGCAGTCGGAGAAGATTCTTTCTTTTGATGGCCAGAAAGCATTCGTTGATAAGAAATGACACAAGAGTCTTCTTCATGAATATGACTCATATGTACAATAGAACAAAAGGATACGAATCAATCAATCCAAATCGCTTACGAGAATTCTACGCGCAGTTACGTGTAGTAAATTACCGAAAATCTTTCTTGTCACTTCTTGCATCTTGAAAATACCGAAGAGCAGCGATTGTGAAAAAGTATCTCAAGAGTTTCTCATCTCTCGCAATTCAAAACTGAGTGCATCGGTAAGTGAATCAAGTTATACTTTTCGACTCGCACAGTACACCATCTCTGTAGCAGCATTTTCAATTGAGAACAAACAGGATGCGGTACGTGTGAAGATACGAAACGGTTGGTATTGGCTCGATTGATTCTCAACAGTATCCGTCAATTACCAAGTTGTGCTTGAGCTTGATCTCACAATCTTTTTTGTTTGTCATTCTTTTTTACGTTTTTCGATCAGCCTATCGGGATTAGCGATTACAAGAATTTTGTCTTGTTCTGCCTTTTTGTCCTCGAGATCTTTGAACCCCAGAAGCAGTATTTCTCTCGCCGCTGCATTCTCTGCTCCTTCCAACCAATCCTACTATTCTTCTTCCACAAAACTTTCCATGTCGTCCGACGAAGTAGAAAAGGCCAAGGAGGCCGCTGCCACTATTGGGGACGGAGCGCCCGCCACCATTTTCGACAAAATCTTGTCGGGAGACATTCCCGCCAACAAGATCCACGACGATGAATTTTGCATTGCCTTTCGGGACGTTAATCCGCAGGCTCCCGTCCACTTTTTGGTCATCCCCAAGAACCGCGATGGCTTGACGCAGCTCTCCAAGGCCCGCGAGGACCAAAAGGCCGTCCTGGGTCACATGATGTTTGTGGCCCAAAAGCTCGGACAGGAAGAGTGTCCGGGTGGATTCCGGGTTGTTGTCAACGATGGAAGCGACGGGGCACAGAGTGTGTACCATCTCCACATTGTAAGTACTATATGCTTCCAACTGCACTAGCTATACGATATCGAGTTTTCAGTGCCCTTCTCACAATGCTCTAGTACTATTTTTTTCTTTTTCAGCACGTATTGGGAGGTCGACAAATGAATTGGCCGCCAGGATAAGAATTGCGTGACAGGTACAATGATCTTCGAAGATTGATGAAATTTCTACAAATTACATCATCGTAACGCAAAAGATACTACCGTAGTTTATCAAATCTTCTTTATTATAATTACACATGTACTGAATGAAACTAATCATGATCATAAGATTGCCATGATTCTCTAGATCAACCACGCTGCAGCGAGAGCTACCAAAGCGAAGCAATCCCCCGTGGAGATTCACTGTACTGGCGGACGATAATTCTTTGTTCTTGCTACCAGTGTTCGAACTGCCACTGCCAATTTCGGCATCCTCGCGAGTGACTCCAATGATACCAATTGTGTGCGCTCCGGTCGAGCTGCCATCGCCGTTCTTCCCGTCGTCGACAAAAAATCGGAAATCGGCCGTTGGGACGTCGGCGCGGGTTTGGGCTGTGTGAACGTAGATCCAATATCGATCTCGATCGTGGGTGTCAAATTTATACTTTGTCAACGGGCGCAAAACCTGTTGCGATCCAAAGGTACATTTTGCCTCGTCTACAACCTTGAGTTCGTATTGTCCCGTGATACATTCCTTGCTATCGCAATAGGCACCATTGTAGACGCTGAACCCATATCCATCAAAATTGTATTCACCGCATGCCATAATCGTCACAGGATCAGCCGGTACCCATGACTGTTGCAACGTTGAGGATTGGAGGAAAAGTAGGGTTGAGCAAACTGTGCATTCACCGTTTCACACTAGATGGATTCAACGAGTTCGAGGCATAAGACAAAAAAACTTACTTTGGAACCAAGTTCCTGGATAGATTGCTGCGACATTGGCTTCGCAATAGTTGTACTCTATAGGACACTGCCGCATCAACATTTGTGTTTTCGATCATGGTCAAATCACGGGGCACAGGGCCGATTGCGTCCACGCAGGCATCGTTTTGTGGGACGTCCGGGTGTCGGAAAGTTGATCCACACGTCTCCTCGTGAGCCTCCCGCTCCCTGCACCAAGATGAAATATCTCTTGTCCAGCTCGGACTCAAATGTGTGAGCAGTGGAAAGCGTATTCCATTCTCCGTTGTCGTTGTTCTGTCTCAAAAGAGGGCAGGCAAAATCTGGTAGGTCACCTCCCGACACACACTCGAGCTTTGCACACGTTCCAGTGAAAACGCTAAATTTGACCTTGATATTTGTCGATTTATGACAAGACGATACCGTGATTGGCTTTCCTGTACCGGTTACCCACCACCAAATTCCCGGGCCGTCAATATCTACGCCGCAATATCCTCCATTCACGTCATCTGTCGTAGCATAAGTGGTTCGTCCCGGAGAAAACACCTCGTTGATTGGTCGGGGGCCTGCTGCGTTCATACATAAATCCATTTTGTCTCTTTCAGAGTGGATTCCGTTTCCCAGGTCTTGAGGAATTGCCTCCTCCGCTTTCTTTTTCTCCTCGAGTTCTTTTCTCATTTCTTCTGAAATTTCTGCGTCGATTTCATCCTGTGTCTTTTCGTCTGGGTCCGCATACAAACCTATCGATACAAAAGGGGTAAATCGACGACAATCAAAATAGATGAGTTTCTGGCGCATTGGTACATCTACGCATTTGAGAACACGATTCGTTGCTATCCAAAGACGTACCCGATAGCTGAATGAACAAGGACTAACGCGAAGAACCAAAACGCAATGGTTTTTGTCCTAGCGCTTCCGAACATGATTCTCATTATTCCTTATTCCCCGTGGTTGCAATTTTCCTGTTGTCAGTTGTCAGGATTATTTCGACAGTGCTTCCTGATTTCAAGGCACAGTCAATCAAATTGGTTTATTCTCAAAGAAAGAGACGATGCTATCGCGAAGATAGAGACGATAGTTGAATCGATGATGATGCTTGAGCTCTCTTCGGAGAGCAGGACCCAATACCGCAATCGTCCCGTTTGTGACCTAGGACGACACAAGTCGTGTTAATTATATATGCCCGATGACAATTGTGACCATGACACATAATTGTTTATGAGGAATTTGAACGCAGCAAGACCGCCGCTTCAACCCGAAAACCAAAACATACCGCAAACGTGAAACGCGCACACACACAATTTCATACCGAGTCTTGTCATACGAGAGGCTTCGAACAATTAACCGAACCTACATAACCAAAACTTTCCATCAGAAGTGAAGCAAGAATAAGAGGATTTTAAGGTATTCTATTATCACCACGAAAATGATTTTGTGTGTGTTCGAATCCTCCTCTGCTGTAGTGTAGTGGAGGACTGCGAGAAGATCAGGACGACGAGTATATTTAGTGGGACTAGCAACTAGTCGTCAAGAATTATCGTGAGTACGCCGACGGGATAGTACTGCTATGATCATAGTTGGCTGTAACTATTGTCATCACGAGGAGGACGCCGTCCACCACCATACCTGGTCTTCGTCGTATTTTGTCTCGTTCTGCCCACATCCGCCATGGTGCTGGTGCTCCTGTGGCGATCGATCTTCTTCTTCGGTTCTCATCATACTACTCCTACTATTCTTGTTTGACGAGGACGACTAGCACGAACAACCACCACCACCAGCATGTCTTCCCTGGCCTACTGATGTTGCATAGGATTCGATTTACTGTATATTCTAGTTTAGAAAACTTCTGCTATAGTTGAAGGAGTTTCATTTTGTTCGCTCTTGTAGTCTTGGTTTTGTTCGCCTCATCGACGATTAGTGCAAAGAAGGTGTGTTCCAGTGGGAATAGAACAATTTTTCGGCGGCTTTTGGATGAAAGTAGAAAACTCCGTATAGCACGATGAGCATTACTGTAGGTGTATATATCTCGGGTCTTGGTGCTGTATACTAGAATGCTGCCGAATTGCCCGATTGCAGTGTTGCTAGAGTAGTATGCCGGCACTAGCCCGTGGAGCGCCGACATACCGACGATTCAATCGACACTTAATATTGAACTTGATTTTTCTTAACCGCAACCAAAACCATGGTGACAAAGGGCGTCTTGTTTTTCTTCTCCCAGTTCCGATCGACTGCCATACTCCTTATCAATGCAACAGAACCCAAAATCGCATGGCTCATTTGAGCTAGATCTCTTGGCCCATTTGATTTGAATGGATCTCAGAGCTAAAGAGTACAGTCGACTGTGGGTAGCTCGAAATCATCGGAAGTCTTGCGACCTCAACCAATAGAAACTCCGAAATAATTAATCTAAAAGAGAACCTCGACAGAAATGTACGCATGTATAAGTACAATCCAGATGGTTTCGGGCGATAGTAAGAGTACTGAGCACAATTATAACTATGGGGAAGGCTGTATTCGAGCAGAAGGTTAATCCAATAAACACCAGCGAGGTATTTTTCCGTCACGATCGATAAATCTCTAATTTTCTTTGACACCAGCTATTTTCTATTTTTGGTTACTTAAGAGCCACGAATCCAAAGAATTCGGCCGACATTTTTTCAACACCGTTTCCCACATCAGAACCGGTTGACACCTGCTGCAACACCATTTTCGAACTGTTACATTTTCACAAAATGGAATGCTTTCTGCGAGATGTGTTTTTTGAGGTACATTCTTCTCCAGGCAAATAAGAAGCGACCAATTGCTTCTCCATCTGACAGATTGATGTCTACAGATTAGATATTTTGTTTGGAAGACATCAATCTTGGACGAGAAAAACGATTCCTCTATTCCCTTTGCTCCTTCTTCCTCCATAAAATTAAGAAACAATATTTACAAAATGCTTTGCCAAAAGATGGAAGTCAACAAAGCCGCCAAGAAGCGGAGAAAGTCGATCAAATCTCCTTCCGGCTTCAAAAAGGCCCCGCAAGCTCCGAGAAGATTCAAAAGGTAAGCTAGCATTCTCGTCAATACACAGATGTTGTGTTCTTTTGTTCTCCAAACTCAAAAATACCGCCTTTCTGTTCCAGCCCCTACATTCTGTTCAGCATAAGCAAAATTCAAGAATACAAACGCATCCACAAAAATGCGAAGGTTACATCTTTTTCAAGTTTAATCTCAAAAGAATGGAAAACCCTATCGGAGGAGGAGAGGAACAAGTGGAAGATAGCTGCCGAGCAAGATAAGCTGACGATACAATGCAGAAAAAGCTCATGTACAAGGGACCATGGCAAGTGCCGTCTGATCGACCACGAAAGGTAAGTTCGTAATGCCGATTGTTTTTACTCTCTATCTCTTTCAATCAGAAAACTTATACACCATTCTCTTTTCTGTATCCACAGGATCCAACTGCTCCGAAACGACCACCTTCTGCCTTTCTAAACTACAGTCGGACTCGACGCACGGAACTCATCGAAGAGAATCCGCATGTGAAAAACACGGATATCTCCAAATTGCTGGGCATGGAGTGGCGAAGCATCCCACAAGAGTTGCGGCAGCCTCACATCGACAAAGAAGCGCGCGAACGAGAAGTCTATCACCGAAAGATTTCGGAATGGCGAAAGCAGCAGGAACTCAAGAAGGAAATCGCGGCTGCCACGGAGAACATGTCGTCTCTCATGAAGAAAGAGCAAACGTCTCCGTTGTCACGATCCCAGTCTCTACCCGCAGTCGTCAAGTCCATGACGATTCCGTCGTGTCCAGCAAAAGTAACTCCACCTCAAACCGTGAGAAAAGTTATTCAGAGTTCTTCCTTCTCGGTAGCAGATCGTGCACCCACGAACTTTGGACGTTCGATCGATCAAAGGAATCAAGTTTGGCCTTCCATACCGAATATCCACTCTTCAATGTTTTACCCTACAGAAACTAGGAGCAATATCAATATTGGAATGCAGAACTTTCGATTCCAAAACTCTCTCCCTGCTCCACCAATGTTGATTCCGGAGCCACAACCGGTCTCTCCCTGTTTGGTTTCGCGCAAAGGCAATTTTCCCGAAGCGCTTTCCATCAACGCAGACATTCCAATGTCCTGTATGCCAGAACCGACTCCAGTGAGCCCCTCGTCGTCTACGTCTGCAAGAAGAATCTCTACCACAGATTACCAAGAACTCTTTTTCCCTCACGTCCCACCCGAGGAGGAAGACGATTCCATCGACGATAACTGTTGCAACAACAACAACAAGAGCAACAATCAATATTACGATTTCTTGCTCAACGCCTCTATCGAAGGAACGGACTGAAAGGATGTGTGAGTCAATACATGTTGCATACATAAAACCGACCAAGGAACCGCATTCGATTCATAGAATTTTGCACATTTACACAAATATGCGAGTCCCCATCCAAGAGCCTCTTCATATTGCTATCCTATCATTACCAATCAATTGCGAGATAAAAGCGATAAAGCAATTTACATACATCATTATTACCATTTAGTTCCTTCATTTAGTTTTCTTCTCGGTCACTTTTGATCCCCTCCAGCGCCAGCTGTTGAGATTCGATTTCGTTTTGGTGTTGATTGTAGAATGCATTCCATTCCTCCGGTGTCCGTGTGTCGATTATCTTTAGAGGACTCGTGGAGCATTCTTGAAAAGAGAAAAGACTGCGGAATCGAAAAGGAGGCGACACACTCTTTTGGTGTTTGCCTGCTTCGTTTTCGATAGATCTGGATGTGCGGGTATTTCTCTACTCCCAATGACCGCAGCGTTCTTTCGGACAAGACGGAGGCCTCGATTCGTGCCATGGTACATGGAAGTTGCTTCTTTTGTCGTTCGATAGCAATCTTTCGAAATTTGTGCTGGGCACGCAGACAGGAATGGTCGAAATGCGAGTGGAACATGACTGCGACCATGTCGTCGTCATCATTTTCGTCTCCATCATTGGCTTCGAGGAGGCGCAATAGATCGGATTCCGAGGTCAGTGTTCGGACGGACCGATACAGGCGTTCGTCTTCGTCGTCGTCATCATCATCATGATCGCTATTTATGCCAGCCTGCTCTCGAATCCTGACTCTCGCGGCCTTGTTGGCCTCGATTTCACGATCGTGCCCGTCACGAAAGGCCGACCAGTCGGTCAGAGATCGTCGCTGACAGGAATCGATGTGTTCCTAGGAGCCTCTGCTTCAAGACTATTCTGGAGCTGGTGGGGGTGACCTTTTGGGTGGCCGAAAAGGATGCCACGCAGATTTGGTTGCGGTAGATTTGCAAAAAGGGAACCCTGTCGATTCCCAGCGAACAAAATTGCTTAGGGCGTCAGCGCAGAGGTCTCGAGGCGACAAAAGTGCACGCCCTCGCATTGGTTGTTGGCCAGCTGTTTGTAGGGGGCAAAGGCCCTCTGGCAGGTCTTGCAATAATGGGCAAAAAACAACACTACCGTCAGATCGTTCGGTGGAGCATTGTCGATCTGATCCAGGAGATCTATTGCATTGGTGTGTGTTTGAACAGATGTCTGAAAGGGTCGTTTCTTTGGTTCCTGGTGATTGTTGTCACTGCTTTTGTTAAATTCTTCTTCGAGATACGAAACCCATTCGTTGATGCTACTGCTCTGATCTACGGATAATGAGGATGTTGTCCGCCGAAGCTTTCTCCGACCGGGATGACTGTTGCAAAAGGCGGATGCATAGAAGGTTGGTGTTGTCCGCCTAGAATAGTTCCCACAAATACTAATGTGGCTGCTGCAAAAAGCGGCAGCATAGCGGTTGGAGTCGCTGAACGTAGGACCCTTGTCAAACAAGGCGACGACCGTTAGAGCAAAGGCCAATGCCTTTACAAAGCAACAGCAATGCGAATCAAAGAGTGTGGCTTTCATGTTGGTATATTATAGACTAGACTCCGTACAATCGAAATCTGTCATAGTCTTGTCACTGCCTTGAAGAGAATCGAAAAGAATTTCATTCCATTGGCCATGCATCACAAACTATTGGCACGCCGTGCATTAATCAATGAAAATTCAAACTCGCAATTAAAGAATAAAAGAAGGCCTTCTTGATTCTTTCTCTTTCTCAGCTGTCGCTCGCGTTTTTCGGTTTCTTCTCCGATTGGATCCAATCGTGGTAAGTTGTTTGATTAGTTCGATTCAAGTTTTTGTAGTTGATTAGTTCGATTAAACTTGTGTATTGCAGGATTAGTTCGATCAAAGTTTATATGTGCTACAGGATTAGTTCGATTAAAATTATATTTGGTAGAGGATTAGTTCGATTAAACTTGTTTGTAATAGAGGATTAGTTCGATTAAAATCATATTTGCCGAGCTCTTCCGCACGAAATCCAATCTTCACACGCGTAATGGACATTCGTTGGGCATTGCTGTCATTATTCCTCTTTTTGCAAGAAACCAACTCTTCGGTTGGCAACAGAGCTGGACTGTTTGTACAACATTTTACCCATACAATTCCAGTAGAAACAACAAAACTACAATGGGCGACGACAGCAGCAGCGATTCCTTTTCGTCGGACAGCGACGATGAGTTCCTTACGATGCGCGGAGACGGAAAGGGCGTCGATCGAGAGGCCCTCGTGCGAAAAAAGCTCTTGGAAAGTTTTTACGGAAAGTCCAGTGGAAACGACGACGATGACGATGTTGCCAATGACGATAGCGATAGTAGCAGTGATGACAGCAGCGACAACGATTCGTTCGATGACGGAATGGCTACCACGGACGACGAAGACGGGAGTTTCAATAGGGTGAGGCGACGAAGGCGACGTGCCAATCGTGTCATGCCTGCGAGCGGCGGAAACGGTGACGAAGACGATTTGGACAGTGTTCACTTTGATGCTCCGAAACACACGGAACGATACGTCCTCAAGTCGAGCGTTCATCCTTTGCTAGAAACGGAAGAATCACTGGCCTGCCAGGTTCGGACATTGGATTCGTCCATGCAAACCTTGGTGTATGAAAACTACAGCCGCTTCATCGAAGCGACGGATGCCGTCCGCAACATTGGTGTCAACGTCCAGTGCAACGCGGGCAATCTGAAGAAACTATCGGCGAGCGTTGTCGAAGCGGGAGAGACGTCCCGTAACGTGGAAACCAGCTGCGGAAAACTCCGGGATCAGGTGGTGGAAAAACTGAGAACCAAACGACTCTTGCAACGACTGGAAACCCTCCTCAAGCTTCCGTCGACGCTCCGCGAGAGTATTGGAATGGGGCGGTATCGGTGGGCCACCAAATCCTATCTCAAGGCCTATGCGATTCTCAACAAGCAATCGGACGGATTCGAATCGCTCCAGCGCATCGAACAGGAGTGCCACGAAATCATGGAGCTTTTGTTAGAGGACTCCCGGACAAAGTTGTTGCATTGGAGCGGGAATCTTTCGGGATTGGAGGTAAAGGAATCTTTTGGGTCGGAAGACGAATCCAAGAATGACGAGCTGGTTGCCAAATCATCTCATTCGACAGAAGAGCCCCCAGATCCACCAGAGAACGTGGCTGGAATTTTCGAATGCGCGGGAACTCCCGTTCTGATTCTCCATCACCAGCAGCAACAACAAACACAAGCGGAGGTTGGCTTGCAGACGGGTTTGACCCGAGACGAGTGCCAAGAAATGTCCCTCGATGCCTGTTTGCGATTGATCGAACGGTTTTTGGACACCCATTCTATCGAACTGCAGGAAGCCATGCTGGAGGACAACATGGACCATTCCCTGGGCGACAATAATGATTTGGCGGGACAGAATGGCAGCCGATTGGTTCCAACCAATGTTCTGGATAGCATTCTGGAAGCTGCTGCCTTGTATAGCGTCACATTTTCCAGCGGACAATCCTCGGAGCGCCTCTCCCAGTTTGTGTCTACGGCCTTTTCATCCTTCTTGCAACACGTTCGAAGGGCGCTGCTGGATCAATCGGCTCAAACAGCTTACCCCAAGGACTTGCAACGAAGCATTAGCAGCTCCGATGTGGGTGCTTCGATTCCTAGAGAAGAAAGCAAGAAAAACGAAACCAATGACAACGATGACGACGAAGGTCAGGATGACTCGGAAGACCAGGCCTACGAACACATTGCCAATGCCACTTCCCTTTTGCTAGAGTCTGTCCAACAATTTTCGTCGGGATTGGCCCTGCCGGAAGTTGCCATTGACGAAGGGTTGGCATCCTAGCCTCGTGGAACAGACAAGAAAGATCTCGGAAGCCATGGTGCGAAGAAGGGTCGATCAAAAATTCTATATCTTGCGATTCCGTGTGTTGCAAAATTGCTTTGGCACCCTTTTGTCGCCAGGCCCTCAAGGAGGAAAGCGAAACAACGCAGGAGCGCATCGATCGATTGGTTCAGATGGCAAGTGTGGCCCTATCGGATTCGTCCCAATTGGTAGATGATACCGTGAGATCCATTTTGTCGTCGGACACAACCTCCAACAACGCAACCCTCAAGGCGGCTGTCGAACAAAGCACGGGACGTTTTGCGGCGTGGTTAGCAGTCGCCATGGAGGTCATGGCAGGCTGCGAGTCCAGTGAACCCAACGTTGTCTTGGATGTCATGCCCGAAGCTCCCGAAGAGGGAGAAAACGAATCTAGCAACCTCATCCACCCAGCCCTTTTTAGACTATTTGCAGACAAGGGGGACAACGACCTGGCCGAACTAGTCGAAAACTGCATGAGCGACCTCCTCGAGGAATTGGACGAACTGGGAGAAGCTTCGGCAAAGTCCTGTTTGACGCTAGCAATTGCCGAAATGTGCCAACTCGCGGAACGAACGGTAGTGGACGATATCAATCAATCAATTGCCACCCACACGGGACGAATCAACAAACACCGAAGTGCCGATGGTCTTTTTGCTTCGACGGAAGGAGGTACCGTTATGCGTGCCAGCAAGAAAGATCCTACCTCGATGCGCTTCCGACTGGCTGCTTCGCGTGTCTTGAGCCTCTACGCCATGAATCGCGGGGCAGAAGCTTCGGATAAGCTGTGTTCGAATCTGTTGGAACTCTCCAAGGAAGAAGAGTTAGAATCCTCAGGCCCTCGCGATGGAACATGGTCTGTCCTTTCCGTAGTCAAGGCGACAGCCTTTGACTGTGCCGCATTGTTTGGAGGATCCAAAGCGGGCAGGGCCCATTCCGGAAGTTTTAGAAGACGAATTTGCATCCCTCACAGCAGCACGACAAAAACAAGCCTTTCGATCGGCTCTGGCATTCGATGTCGAACGAATGTTTACAGAGAAGGTTGTGGCCTATCCTCATCCCTTCGAGAATGTTGACTTTGATCGGAACCTGGTGGTGGTTCAGGTCTTGAAGGTAGCCTTCAAGGCTCTGAGGGAGGACGTGCGATTGGTTCGATTCAGCAATAAGGGTTATCGCCAGCTCCTGGTGGACGTGGAATTCCTCAAGTTCATGATGCCCCACTACGTCAAGGACTGAAGACACCACTTCCAGCGCTCTCGAGAGTCTCCTGACGGAAGCCATCAAGACTGCCAAGGAACGATGCGATGCCTCGGCTATGCTCCAAGACGATAGCAGTCGAAATCAACCAGGCCAGGGCCGTGATTCGTGACTTTATGGCTTGTAGCGGTGGCGAGGATGGAGTGCTCCAACAATTCACAATCCCAGAGGAAAGCGACGAGGAAAGCAGCAATTGATTCCTTCCTGCTGATGGACTGCTATCATTTCTTCCGTAAATTATTGAATTCAAAACATAATATGCTTTTAAGAAAACTAGAAATAGTATTTTCAATAGTAATCTTCTTCTTGCCTGGACGAAAACACGTTTGAGATGATCAATGCGGACTAGTGTAGTACTTTTGTGGGATTCAGCAGCGATGAATCCCGCGCGGTTCCGTTAGTCTGCAAGAACAAAAATTCCTGAAACCCCCATCAACATCGTCGTAATGATGATGATGATGATGTTGTGTAGCTCATCGTTGTCTTTCCTCAACAGAATTGGAGGTCTTGCAAGACAGAACGAAAAGGTCAAACACTCTTAGTTCTTCTCAATCTACTTCGTTTGGAAACTAAAATGATTGCAGAACCAACCCAAGGTCCAGCGACGGCTAGCGATTCGGAATTTCCCCCACAGCACGAGCTCGAACAAGAGCACAATTGCACCTGCCGAGAGCCGCAAGGCGTTGTTCTATCACGTGAAAACAAGGCTGCCTTTATCGAAAACCTAAGAACCCACGGGTGGAGTCCAATTGTGGTGCCGGAAGCTCCTTATCCCTCCCCATCCCAAGAAGAACTACTGGCAATCTTTCGTCGACGTCGACAGCGAGAAAAAACTAATGATGATGACAACAACAACAACAACAACAGCGATGTAACTTTTATTGCTTCCGAAAGCGGATCAAGCGAGGGTACCATCGAACCCAAGGAAAGCCTGGAAGTCCTTTTGTCAAAGTGCGAAACGGAAAATGGTGACATGAACGACAGTGACGACGAAGCTACTGTGAAAGCCTGGTGCAAAACACTGTCGTGGATTGCGCACACCATCTGTAATGTCATGCTGGATTTGCCGGAAAATTCCTTTTTACCAAAGGATTCGAAAGACTCGCTCGATCTATTACGGGTGTTTCATTATTACGCAGCAGCGGAAGGATCGCTGGGCAGCTCGGAACACACCGATTGGGGCAGCTTGACGGTTGTCTGGCAAGATTCCGTGGGTGGCTTGCAAACCTATTGCCGAAAGCGGAAACGCTGGTCAGAGGTGAAGCCAGCGGTAGCAGAGAATGATACGACCAAGACACATCGTTGGGAATGCATAGTGCATGTCGGAGATATGGCGAGTCTCCTGTTGGATAAAACCAGCAAGACTGAAATTGACAACACTTCGAATGATATGATTTCCTATCCATGGCCCTCGCCGAGGCATCGAGTGAAAAGTCATCCTCAAAAGGAAAGAGTGAGCCTTGTGTACTTTGGATATCCGCCTCGTGGGCTGTCCCTTGGTGAGATCCAAACACGCCTCGACGACGAGGGCTGGCCACATTCCTCGACCCGGGGACAGCGGTTGCCGCTAAGCGAGTATTTTCTCCTCCGCAACCAATCCACAACGGCAACGGGTGATATCAACGCCGAAGCAGACCGTTTGTATAAACGAATGTGGAATCTTCCCATCAAGGACATTGTTCGTCTCAAGTGGGAACAAGTTAATCGAGACGGATAGCCATGAACTGGGCAGAAAATCAGAAGATCAAGAAATGTTTTGTCTTGCTTTGTTTCGCATGACTACTATACTCTACATTATCAGCTAGACATAAAATTTTGGATATCATTATTATAACGAGCGAATTAAGAATCCTTGTTCACAAATATTTCTTCGAAAACGACTTTTCATGTTGCCTCCTGTAAAGGATGGTGACGCAACACAACTTCCATTATGAATTTTCGGCATCAAACAACCATATTGATGAATATCATCCTCAAGGAAGCATCGAACCACGCTTCCCTCGTTGTCTCTGACTCAAATCGAAGAAGCAACAAGAGCGGAACGAATCAGTTGTCAACCCGCCTGTGGCATTTTGTCACGAAAGGTTACTTCTTTTTGTCCGTTGCATTGAAAAAGATTATCGTTTTCATTTCTCAAACTTTTTCTTCATCTCTGCAATCGTAAATTCTACAAATAAATGCTTCTTTGTAACTGGAACAGAGTAAGAAGAACAAATGTCTCGTTGCTGGGTTGACGTTGTTGTCAAAGGTCGTATCCAAATCAAATGGATTTTTGTTTTCATGTTGTGAGTGACAACCCAAACCCGCTCGGCAAGCAGGCTCCCCCCGCTCGCTACCATCCCGCGTTTTTGGTGGTGCGCACCCCTGCGTTGGAAATCCAACAGAGTGCGCAATGACAAAACGCATGCGCGACCACTCACACTAAAACCCGATGCGACGAAAAACTCAACGTTCTCGGGACACGCGCCTATCTATGAGTTCGCCTTTGGCGGGAGGACGACGAGCTCTTTTTTCGGACAAGTGAAAATCACAAGAATCATAATTGTTGACAGTACTCTAGTGAGTAGGATCCTCGGAGCAGCCGAATCGAAACTCACATCGCAACAGTCACAACCGTGACATAGAATACTGATAGTAACAATTCCCATTCAACTTCTTCCGCACAACAAAAGTTGAAAGTACCCAAAGAAGAAAGGACAAAGTTAACAAAGGCCTTGTTGTTTCAGCAGATTCTGATTTAGATTCCGATAGAAGTGAAGTGATTTGTCGAGTCTGAATAGACGACGAACGTCCCAAAGAATACAATTCACGAGTCGTACAGGGAAAAAGAGTCACCAAAGAATTGACTTTCAATCGAACGTGACCTCGTATTCAAATTCATAACTACCGAACGAAAGAAAACGACTTTCCGGATAGCCACCAAAAAGATACAAAAAGGTTAATTTTGTTATTTTAGCATAACCATGACGGAAGTACCAACAACAACAACGACAACAACAGCCACTGCGGCGGCTACCACGTCGTCCCTGCCTGTATCCGAAGACTACACCCAGCTCCAGGATACCAACACAACACACGAGAGTGCTTCCCCCGAGTCTCCGGTTTCGGCAGCCCCCTCGTCGTCGTCATCTTCCAAGAGATCGCGTCGATCTTTGAAAAAATCATATTCCTTGTCCAAAAAGCAGAGAAAAATCATTGTCTTTGCGTCCGGATCCAAATACCAGTGGCCGGTTGCCCTCCTGTTGGTCGTCCCCCTCGCGGCGATTCTCCTTTCCATAATACTCTTTGACGTCCAGAGCCAGGAGGTATACAAGAATTCTTCGACCATTTGGGGCCTCAGCTGGTGTTTTATCTTTTTGATGGTCCTGTACATGGCGGTATTGCCCCGACAGGTCGACGTCCGATCCAACGGGAATGTTGCCATCAAGACGTGCCTGCTGACCTTTCACATGGACGAGATTGCCCGTGCCACTCGGGGGAGCACCGCGGCTTCGGGCTGGGATGTCTTTTGGCAGCGACGCGTCATGCTTGCTACGAGCCTGGACAAGGATGGTGCCGTGGTAATACGGCGCCATGGTGGAAAGTGGGACGTGGTGGTCACTCCCGAAGACCCGGAGGGATTTGTGAATGCCCTCGAAAAGATGCTCCGGAAAAAGGAGGAAAACGAGAACGATTTTGTCCCCGTGGTGACAGACACGAAAGCGACGAATCTGGCAACGGCGGCGCTGCCGGTGTAAGGATGAAAATCGTTTCGAGTGAATCGAATCGAATTGAATCCATATATTTTCGTACAGTCCGAATTTCCAAACAAAACTTCCAATGCTTGTGGGGGAATAGAATAGTAACAGCAACAACTTAGACACGACTATTTATTGATCGCATCGTTTGATTTACGATTTTACTCTACTCGTACAGAGAGAGATAGCAATAGTTATAACTAGCCAGAAGATACAAACACGAAAACTAGAAGTAGCTCTCTAATAACAATCAAAGTGCATACTGTATCTACCATACCTAAGCTTGTGTTAGAGATGGAGATGCCCTGTTTGACTTCAGTCATGCGGGACTGATCAACATTGTATGCTAAGAAACAAATCGAGTCAGTCATGCCGTACGTGCGTTTGCGTACACGAGACTACGGGGATTCATTCCGAGTGCGTTCAGTCGTTGGAGTCTCATCCAACTTTTCAAAAGAGTATCAGAACACGACGCATACACTACGTGTACCATCACGTAGACTTTCATTGCGTGTCTCGGCGTTTTTCATTCGTTTTGGGAGATTCATCTATTTCAATCGTTCCTCTCAAATATAAAAATGTCATGAAACTCGACGAGTGACTGGCAAGCCGATACTATTGCAAGAGAAGAGAGAATAATTTCTGATTCGTGCAAGAAGCGAATACAATCATCAAGTCTGTCCATTATCAAACATCTAATAGACAGGAGACAGTTAGCTTCAAAGGTTTTGAGAAGCATCTGTCATTCTCATCGGAGTTTACAGTGAGAAGGAGACTCGATAATTCCGAGGCTGGAAGGGACTCGGCATGGCAAGACCGTGTCACCTCGATTTAAAGAGCAAGCCCGTTTCTACTAGCAATGGCCAACAAGTGTGCCGAAATCAACACCCTTATGGGTGATGTGTCCATATTTGATGAAAAGAAGGAGGAAAGAGCCCTGTCGTGTCAAGAAGAAGAAGACAGCTGTCACCAGCCCCTTCACGAAAACGGTTGCACGACAACAACACACGAGAATGATGCACTACAAGAAGAGGAGGAATTGCAAGAGTTACGAAAGCGTCTCGACCATCTTCGAAAACGGCGGCGGCGGATACAACAATCGACAAAGATCGACTGTGTCAACCAACGGGAGCTCCTTTTGAGAAGGCTCAATTCGCGAAGGAGGGATCGAGCGGAGATTATTGACGAGTACCTGAGTGCCTGGAAAGGACGAGATTCGGTTGCCCTCTTTTTGGATTGTTCCAAGCGATGGAACGTTTTGAATGATTGCTTTCCCATTTGGATCGACGGAAAATCCGCCTTTGCTACGATTAACGGGTGTCGCCTCGGTGCCGAAGCTCCGCCTCTTCCCAATGATTTGCTGATTGCGGCACGTTCGGAAACCAAGAGCAATGGTGGTGGCAAGTGGGTAATCTCGGGAACAACGGCGACCAACGGGCATAAACAGAATCAAATTCTTTCACCACCCAAACGAAGCATTCTCGGGTTGTTTGGAAACAACAACGAAGGTCCCATGAATGATTCCGACAAGGGCTACACAATATCGGAACCAATACGCGTGCCGGTTTTGGAAATAAATGCCGCCCTGGGACACGCCTGTCTCTTACTGAAAGTCCTCCAAGAATCATCCTCCAAGCGAGGTGGAACAGGAATGAAGTTCACGCACGAACTCCATCCCATGGGAGCAACCAGCAAAATCGGTATTCGCTTTGGGACATCCGGGGTTTTGGCGACGGCGGCGGGGATATTGTCTAGCGGCAGCAGCAGCGAGACGTCGAGCACGTTTATCACGGCTCCCATTGTTTACAACTTGTTTTTGGAAGAAAATTCCGGCTTTTCCTTTTTCAAGAAAAATGCCAGAAACTTCAACTGGGCCCTCCAGGCCTTTTTGCAGTGCATTGCCGAGGCGGCAGCCCAACAGGCAGACAAAACGATTGCCATTCCCCATGTGATCCAACACAATAAAGACATGGACAACAAGGTCAACCACCTGGGTGGCGGCGAATGGACCATTGGGGGATTGTCGATTTGCTATCCGTCGCAGCAGCAACCGAACGAACAAGGGAAAACGACAAGTCAGGCTGCCCTGGAATGGACGAGGGCTTGTAGGTTTTTGTTGACGGACCTCAAGTGGCTGGTGGCATATGCCGCAAAGCACGTCGATCGATAATATAAGAAAACAACGACGCTACTACTGGACACGAAGGACTGTAAAACTACAATCGTAGAACTGTAAATTAATGCTACTACTGCTTTCGTACTACAGAAAACTACATTTCGGTTGTAATTTTAGTCTATTGATGAAAAAATTTAAAACAAATAAATTGTTTTGTTTTGTATGTTCGTGAAGGATTTTTCTACCACTCCGAAGCCCAATCCCAATCGAGGCTTTTACTAGGGCTTTCTTTTTGGTGACGGATTGGCGAAAGCATGGCAGTATCACCAAAGTTTTTGGGACTAGCCTTGTTCCCAACAGGCTTGTTGTTGTCCTTCACTTTGGTCGGCGTTTTGCCTTTTGCCTGAATCGTTGGTACTTTTGGAGCAGGCATTGCTACTGCCTGTTTGTGTTTCTGCATCGCTGCTCTTGCTTCCCGCATGAGGTCTGATGCTTGTTTGGCCAAGGGATTCAACGTCGATTTCGTTCGACGCATGATGTTGTCTTTGGTCGTAACTGCTGACGAGGTTGTTGGCATAACCGTGGCCTCGGGAGGCGATGGCATTGGATTGAAATTTTCATTGTTGACTTTCGTGGCACACAAAAGTGCAATAACTTTATTTGATCTAACGGGGGTGCCTGTATCGGTCGTTTGAATGCGTGATGAAGCAGGTGTGCCTGATTGTTTAACCGCAGATGGAAGGGGGATTACGAGAGGATATCTGCGAACGAATTCCTCGACATCTTCATTGGAAAGTGAAGCTGCTTCCTTCAAAGTAGATTGAACACGCGCTTCTAGTTCTTCTAGCCCCGTCCATTTTTGAGTTCCAAAGCGAATTTCGAGGAACTAGGATCTTGAGCGACTTCATCTGCAAGTGAGGTTGCTTCGTTCAACGTAATGTGAACACGAGCTGCCAATGCTTTCAATTGTGGTGTATCCCATTTCGATTCCTGTTTCGCCAACAAGCCGTCAACAATATTCGTACTTGCTAGTCGAATATCTTTCAGCAATTTACTTAAATCGAACACAAGTTGACGCAGAGCATCTCTTTGAGCCTTTGCTTTCGCTGCAGCGGCTTCTTCTTCTGCCTTTTTCTTTGCTTCAGCATCGGCCTTTGCCTTGGCGGCGGCAGCCCTTGCAGCTGCAGCCTCTGTCTCTGCAATTCTCGTAGCCTCAGCTTGAGCATTCGCAGCAGCCTCTATCTCGGCAATTCTCTTAGCCTCAGCTTGAGCCTTCGCAGCAGCCTCTATCTCGGCAATTCTCTTAGCCTCAGCTTCAGCTTCAGCCTTCGCAGCAGCTTCTATCTCTGCAATTCTCTTTGCCTCAGCTTCAGCTTCAGCCTTCGCAGCAGCTGCGTCTTCCTCTGCCTTTCGTTTTGCCTCGGCTTCAGCTGCAATCTTCACAGCAGCTGCCTCTTCCTCTGCAATTCTCTTAGCCTCAGCTTCTTGAGCCTTCGCAACAGCTTCTTCCTCTGCCTTTCTCTTTGCCTCAGCTTGAGCCTTCGCAGCAGCTTCTATCTCGGCAATTCTCTTAGCCTCGGCTTCAGCTGCAATCTTCGCAGCAGCTGCCTCTTCCTCTGCCTTTCGTTTTGCCTCGGCTTCAGCTGCAATCTTCGCAGCAGCTGCCTCTTCCTCTGTAATTCGCTTAGCCTCAGCTTCAGCTTCAGCCTTCGCAGCAGCTGCCTCTTCCTCTGCAATTCTCTTAGCTTCAGCTTCAGCCTTCGCAGCAGCTTCTATCTCTGCAATTCGCTTAGCCTCAGCTTCAGCCTTCGCGGCAGCTTCTATCTCTGCAATTCGCTTAGCCTCGGCTTCAGCTGCAATCTTCGCAGCAGCTGCCTCTTCCTCTGCAATTCTCTTAGCCTTAGCTTCAGCCTTCGCGGCAGCTTCTATCTCTGCAATTCGCTTAGCCTCGGCTTCAGCTGCAGTCTTCGCAGCAGCTGCCTCTTCCTCTGCAATTCGCTTAGCCTCAGCTTCAGCCTTCGCAGCAGCTTCTATCTCTGCAATTCGCTTAGCCTCAGCTTCAGCCTTCGCGGCAGCTTCTATCTCTGCAATTCGCTTAGCCTCGGCTTCAGCTGCAATCTTCACAGCAGCTGCCTCTTCCTCTGCAATTCTCTTAGCCTTAGCTTCAGCTTCAGCCTTCGCGGCAGCTTCTATCTCTGCAATTCGCTTAGCCTCGGCTTCAGCTGCAGTCTTCGCAGCAGCTGCCTCTTCCTCTGCAATTCGCTTAGCTTCAGCTTCAGCCTTCGCAGCAGCTTCTATCTCTGCAATTCTCTTAGCCTCAGCTTCAGCCTTCGCAGCAGCTTCTATCTCTGCAATTCTCTTAGCCTCAGCTTCAGCGGCATTCTTTGCGGCAACCTCCTCCTCAGCCTTCCTCTTTGCCTCAGCTTCAGCAGCAGCCTCCTCCTCGGCCTTTTTCAGTGCCTCAGCTTCAGCGGCAGCTTCAGCAGCAGCAGTCTCTTCCTCCTTCTTCTTGGTAGCTCTTGCCTCTTCCTCTGCCTTTCTCCTAGCCTCAGCGGCAGCCTTAGCAGCAGCTTCTATCTCTGCAATTCTCTTGGCCTCAGCGGAAGCCTTCGCAGCAGTCTCGTCCTCGGCCTTTTTCAGTGCCTCGGCTTCGACCTTCGCAGCAGCTTCAGCTGCAATCTTCGCTGCAGCCTCTATCTCAGCCTTTCTCTTTGCCTCAGCTTGAGCTGCAATCTTCGCAGCAGTTTCGTCCTCGGCCTTCTGTCTCGCCTCTTCCGCAACCTTCTTCTTGGCGACCCTCGCCTCTTCCTCGGCCTTTCTCTTGGCTTCAGCAACAACCTTCGCAGTAGCTTCTTCCTCAGCCTTCTTGGTAGCTCTTGCCTCTTCTTCAGCATTCTTCAAAGAAACAAAAGGAACGATAGAGGCACTCTGTCTTCTCTTTGTCGTCGCAATAGCACGTTCCCTATCAAATTTAAGCTCGAGATTGTCACGACTTAAATTCCTTACCAAGAATCGTCTCACAGAATTCTGGATTATTATCGCCGCAGAAGTCCTTGTTCCTGACAAAGCTCTATTCCACGAACATAAAGATGACACTCCCTGATTGTGATCGATGACAAGCCAACCACGCGAATTGACGATTGCCGTGTGCCGAGAAGAGTTCACGTGTGTCAGTGCAAATTTAACCGCAGAACGTGATAAGTGCCCGCGGACGCCTCTTTTTAACAACACAGCCAATGATCTCAACTCCCATAATTCGATATCCATCCTCCAAGCAATGTACGCCAATTGGATCTTTCGCGCTGACTCGTTAAGGAGCGCTTTCTTTGTCGACAATAATCGCACAAACCCCCACTGTGACCGAATCCGAGCTCCCCGGACCATGGATTGAATAATCATAGCGGCAACACGACATTGCATATATCTGTCTCGTGCAAGAGAACCACGCCAATGTGATTGGATCAATATTGATAGTCTCGTCGCTTGATGCAGCCTGAGTTCAGCATCATTCAATTGTTTTCGGTCAAGATAGGTTCGAAACAGTCTCTGAATACGATGACCAGAGGTTTGATACGCTTTGAATTGCGATCGAACAAATCCCCCACGAATCATTGCTTGAATCATTATTGCCGCTGCTCGATATTGCATATATTCTTCCCGTGCTTTGGAACCACGCCAGTAGGCCTGGACAAGTATGGAAAGTTCTATTGCTTTCACATATCTTCTCTTTTGAAAAAGTTTCCATTTGCGCTGTATTTTCATAGCCCAAGCATGGTTTCGCCGAATCCTTTCCCTTGCGATATGCCCTCTCGCGGTACGCTGGATAGTGACAGCTGAAGCTTTAAAGGAATGGAAAATCGATCGGACCATAGCCATTCTCCATGATGACTGGAGCAAAACAGCAGAAGCCGTAGCGAAGCGGAGTGATTTTATTTGGTAGGATCTGAATAGATTCTGTATACGCATTGCTGCGATGCGAGAGCTGTGAAATTTGTTCCTCGCAATATGCATTCTCAATGTTCTTTGGATCAATACCAATGCGTCGACCATTTTGCCATATCTTGAACGAACCAACATTCCACGAACAGAAGACTGAATCATTGCCGCAGCAACACGATATTCGCTGTACCGACCACGTGCAGTTGCTGCACGCCAATTCGATTGGATCACAACCGAACATCGCACACGTGTTCTAAGATATCGAATTTGGTTCGAACATTCCATTCTTCGCAAGAGCCGCTTGGATGATAATCACAGAAGAAAGTGCTTTGTGAAAATCGATCCGAGCTACTGCTCCTCGCCATGTTGACTGGATCAATATAGCAGATTCAGTCACGAGAGCGGCAGCAGCAGCTTCTTCCTCAGCCTTTCTCTTTGCCTCAGCTTCAGCAACAGCCTTCGCAGCGGCAGCAGCCTCTTCGGCCTTCCTCTTAGCCTCAGCTTCAGCAGCAGCAGCCTCTTCGGCCTTTCGCTTTGCCTCAGCTTCAACAACAGCCTTCGCAGCAGCTTCTTCCTCTATCTTTCTCCTTGCAGCAGCTTCAGCGGCTATCTTTGCGGCAGCCTCCTCCTCGGCCTTCCCCTTTGCCTCAGCTTCAGCAATAGCCTTCGCAGCAGCAGCCTCCTCCTCAGCCTTTCTCTTTGCCTCAGCTTCAGCAACAGCCTTCGCAGCAGCTTCTTCCTCAGCCTTTCTCTTTGCCTCAGCTTCAGCAATAGCCTTCGCAGCAGCTTCTTCCTCAGCCTTTCTCTTTGCCTCAGCTTCAGCAATAGCCTTCGCAGCAGCTTCTTCCTCGGCCTTCCTCTTTGCCTCAGCTTCAGCAATAGCCTTCGCAGCAGCAGCAGCAGCAGCAGCCTCTTCGGCCTTTCGCTTTGCCTCAGCTTCAGCAACAGCCTTCGCAGCAGCTTCTTCCTCAGCCTTTCTCTTTGCCTCAGCTTCAGCAATAGCCTTCGCAGCAGCTTCTTCCTCGGCCTTCCTCTTTGCCTCAGCTTCAGCAATAGCCTTCGCAGCAGCAGCCTCCTCCTCAGCCTTTCTCTTTGCCTCAGCTTCAGCAATAGCCTTCGCAGCAGCAGCAGCCTCCTCCTCAGCCTTTCTCTTTGCCTCAGCTTCAGCAATAGCCTTCGCAGCAGCAGCAGCCTCCTCCTCAGCCTTTCTCTTTGCCTCAGCTTCAGCAATAGCCTTCGCAGCAGCAGCAGCAGCAGCCTCCTCCTCAGCCTTTCTCTTTGCCTCAGCTTCAGCAACAGCCTTCGCAGCAGCAGCAGCAGCCTCCTCCTCAGCCTTTCTCTTTGCCTCAGCTTCAGCAACAGCCTTCGCAGCAGCTTCTTCCTCTACCTTTCTCCTTGCAGCAGCTTCAGCGACTATCTTTGCGGCAGCCTCCTCCTCCTCATCCTTTCTCTTTGCCTCAGCTTCAGCAATAGCCTTCGCAGCAGCAGCAGCCTCCTCTTCAGCCTTTCTCTTTGCCGCAGCTTCAGCAACAGCCTTCGCAGCAGCAGCAGCCTCTTCGGCCTTTCTCTTTGCCTCAGCTTCAGCAGCAACCTTTGCGGCGGTAGCAGCCTCCTCCTCCTCAGCCTTTCTCTTTGCCTCAGCTTCAGCAACAGCCTTCGCAGCAGCTTTTTCCTCTACCTTTCTCCTTGCAGCAGCTTCAGCGACTATCTTTGCGGCAGCCTCCTCCTCCTCAGCCTTTCTCTTTGCCTCAGCTTCAGCAATAGCCTTCGCAGCAGCAGCAGCAGCAGCCTCCTCCTCAGCCTTTCTCTTTGCCTCAGCTTCAGCAACAGCCTTCGCAGCAGCTTCTTCCTCTACCTTTCTCCTTGTAGCAGCTTCAGCGACTATCTTTGCGGCAGCCTCCTCCTCGGCCTTCCTCTTTGCCTCAGCTTCAGCAATAGCCTTCGCAGCAGCAGCAGCAGCAGCCTCCTCCTCAGCCTTTCTCTTTGCCTCAGCTTCAGCAACAGCCTTCGCAGCAGCTTCTTCCTCTACCTTTCTCCTTGTAGCAGCTTCAGCGACTATCTTTGCGGCAGCCTCCTCCTCGGCCTTCCTCTTTGCCTCAGCTTCAGCAACAGCCTTCGCAGCAGCAGCAGCCTCTTCGGCCTTTTTGAGTGCCTCGGCTTCAGCAGCAGCTTTAGCAGCAGTGGCGGCGGCTTCTTTCATTCGTAATGCAAACATCCTTCGGGCGAAATCTTGAATGATGATTGCGGAGGAACGAGCTGTAGTGAAGGCTTCACGTGCCATCACCCCACGCCAACAGGCTTGAATAATGGCAGCAGACTTTCTTGCAACTTTCTCATCGTTCAATGCATCTCTGATTCGTAGTGCAAACATCCTTCGGGCGAAAGCTTGAATGATGATTGCGGAGGAACGAGCTGTAGTGAAGGCTTCACGTGCCATCACCCCGCGCCAACAGGCTTGAATAATGGCAGCAGACTTTCTTGCAACTTTCTCATCGTTCAATGCATCTCTGATTCGTAGTGCAAACATCCTTCGGGCGAAAGCTTGAATGATGATTGCGGAGGAACGAGCTGTAGTGAAGGCTTCACGTGCCATCACCCCGCGCCAACAGGCTTGAATAATGGCAGCAGACTTTCTTGCAACTTTCTCATCGTTCAATGCATCTCTGATTCGTAGTGCAAACATCCTCCGGGTGCAAGCTTGAATGATGATTGCGGAGCCACGAGCTGTGATGAAAGTGTCCCGTGCCATTGCTCCACGCCAATAGGTTTGAATTCTGATGGAGTATTTCGCGAACCGTTCTTTTCGTAATACGTCTACATATTTTGATGCAATTCTTCTTCGCATAGACGATTGGATGATGATAGCGGACCCTCGAGCTTTTTCAAATTCATCACATGCTTTCGCTCTTCGCCAAAATGATTGAATCAAAATGGAAGCGCGTTCTGATGAATTTCGATCCTTCAACTCTTTCGTGTGCTTGGAAGTCAGCATTCGCCGAACAGACGCTTGGATCATGACTGCAGAGATTCGAGCAACAACAAAATTTTCACGCGCCATTGCTCCTCGCCATTGTGACTGGATTGAAACCGATGATCGTTCTTCTACCAAAACTCTCAATGCCTTCATTGCGGATCTCGTGCGATACAATGCTTGGATGGCAATGGTAGCCATAAGAATTTTATTGTATGCCGAACGGGCTCTTGCGCCACGATAAATTGATTGAATAGTTGTAGCGGAGGCGATTGACTTCTTCAGCCTCAAAGATGCTACATGCTTCGACGCTAATGTAGCTCTCCAAATCCGTTGTATCTGAATCGAAGCAAGATACGCTTTCTGTGCTCTATACTTATCGATGACTCTTCTAAGCAACGATTGGATGGTGCGAGCGGCAGCTATTTTTCTCTTGTACAAAGCTTGAGTCATTGCCCCTCGAACACATTTCTGCAAGAGAATAATGGACTGCCTCAACAGAGCATAGCGTTTTCGTTCAACGCTCGCTCTCCAGGTTTTTTGAATAGCGACTTGCTCCATTTGAACTTCCGAATGGCAAGTGATTTGCGGGCTTCTTCCATTAAGTCAGGCATCTTTTTCATTCGTAGGAATCCTCGGGTCACGCGATGAATATCGAGTACACTTCGATGACGCCTTTTCGCGAACTTGATTGACCGGCGTGCCCTGCTAAATGTTTTTAAGCGTTTTGTCGCCTTCTTTTGACGTTCATAGCGTTTCGTCCAACGATATGTTCTCCATGTGCGGTGTATCGTGACGCTATCGAATTGGGCTTTGCGGAATTCTCTGCGTTGGATGTAACTTCGGACGCGCGCCTGCAAACAAGTCGCTGCCTTGATCGATCGCAACAAGCGTATTCTTGGAGCCTGCATTCTCCACCATGATTGTAACAAATTAGCAGCCTGACTTTCGCTATTATAAACAGTGATGGTGTGCTGAACTTTGCACAAATACTGAAATGATTGAATCGCCGAAACCAACTTCAGGTACTGTTTTCTGTCTTGAGATCCTCTCCATACAGACTGAATCGTAAGCGCCGAAAATCTCAACAAATCAAGTTTCCTCCTCGCTATAGTACACCTCCACGTTGATTGCAAAAATACGATACAGAATCGCTTCATTTCATAATCTCTTTGGCAAAAATATCGCCTCAACTGAGCTTGAATCTTCGTCGCGCTTCTGTCTATAACCATAAAGTATCTACGCTCACTCCAAGCCATTTGGATAACGAGCGCCGAGAGATCTTCTAGTTCCAGTCTCTTTCTTGTTCTGTAGCCTCGGAAAGCTGCCTGGATTAGCGTTGCTCTCTTCTTCTCCCTGTATTTCTTAAGTCCTTTCACGTAAGTTCTCACATTGTTCTGAATTGCAAGAGCAGCAGCTCGTTGTTTTATGTATTGCTTTTTCCGATATCATTTTCTTGTTGCCGCGAGTTTTCTGGTCAATAGTGGCCATAGCAGAACTCAAAAGAATGTTTCTCGCAGCGTCGACAGGGTCCATTTCCATTTGGCGTTTTGATAAGGGGTGAGAAGTTTCTGAATCGCATTTAAGTTGACTTGCAGTGGAAAGCAATTCTTTGATGGAAGACTTGAGGATGGCAAGTCGTACGAAGCTCTGGATTTTGATAGCCGCTGTATGTTTGTCCTCAAGTGAAGGTTCAGTTGATGACGACTGAGGATCTTTTGAGGCTTCCTCAACGGGACTTTCTGAAGAGGAAAGTTTTGAGCTATCATCAACGTCTTTGTCAGAGGACGAAGTAGCCTTTTCATTTTCGTGATCGACGTCGTCTGGACAGGACGATAAGTTTTTCTCTATTGGCTGTTCTTGTTTGGTTTCATTCTCCTTTTCAATACGTCGTGTTTTTTGTAATTTAGTAGCACTTTCACACAATTCGTCAATAGAGGCAACCCGCTGCGCAGTTTGCTCACGTTGAATAGCCTTCAGTAAGGTAGCTTTGGCGAGAAGAGTAGCCACTTTTGTGTGTCCCCAATAACTGATAGTTTTCTGCAGAGATTTTGCCTCGCAGGTCAAATTCACTTGCGCCCTGATGTCATCCCCGATACATACTTCGTTTTCCCAGGCAAGTGTGATCCAATCGTCCTCGATGTGCAATCCCTCCAGTATCCACCAGCATCTTACCGCCCGAACCGCTTGTTGCAGTGCACGTTCTCGATGAATGGAGGAAAGGGTGGTTTCCTTGTTCTCTTCGTCAAACTTTACGTCTGCATTCCATGAACTGATCATAGCTGATGCCAATTCGATTTCCGTTCGATGCAACCGATAAGCTTTTTGAATGGTTATGGCGGAACCGCAGCGAAGCGATTCTTGCTGGTTGTCAATGGGATGACGCCGAGGGTCTGGCGATTCATCCCAATTCGAAGATGAGGCTGAGGTAAGAGCCACAGTAGGAGTGCATCCTTCATAATAATTTTCAAGTCTTCCCAGTTCATCGATAACTTCCAAATCGCAGTCTGTAACAATCTTCAGATATTCCTCGGGCGACACTTTAACGTTTTTAACTTGTTCCTTTTCATCGTCACCGCCTGTAACAGTCTTCAAATACTCCTCAGGCGACATTTTAGGGTTTTTCGAATTCTTTTTCGAATTCTCCTTTTCGTTCTGGCTTTTTTGGGAGTCGTTTTCCCCGTCTGCAAATAGTTTCTTTTGCTCCACGACATCAGCTTTCCGAGATGACTTTGGTTTTCGTTTGCTGGATGGCGGTGTGGGTACAAACGCTGGAGGTGCCTTCCATAACTTTTCCTTTCGTTTTTCGTTGCTATACAATCTTGAAAAAACAGAATTCGAATCGTCTTTTTCATCTTTTCTGCTACGTATCGCGGCAGCAGCAATAGCAACCGGAGAAGCTTTTTGGTGTTCGGGCCGCTTTTTGGTGCTGTATAATCTTGTAAACACAGGATTTGAATCACCCTCGTCGTTTCCTCTGCTAGCTTTTGACGGAGTGCTGTGAACAGAAGAGTCGTCCCGTATTCTGCTGCCATGCATTCGTACAAAGACAGGATTCCAATCCTCCTCATCATTTAATCTGCTGAGGCTAGACTGAGTGCTGGTAACAGAAGAGTCATCCCTCCATGTCTTTTCGGTTCGTTTCTTGTGGCTGTGATTCGATTTGTCCCCGTCGAATTCTTTGCGTCGTGAAGGTGTGCTGGTAACCGAAGAGTCATCCGATTTCCGTAGCTTTTCTTTCCTATCTTCGTTCCGATACAGTCTATCAAACACAGGACTGATATGATCCCCATCATTCCTGCGGCGTCTCGACGGAGTTTTCGTGACAGAAAAGGCATCCGGTGCCTTCCATAACTTTTCTTTCCGTTTTTCGTTGCGATACAGTCTATCAAATACCGGATTGACAGGACCCTCATTCCTGCTGCTGCGTCTCGATGGTGTGCTTGCAACCGAAGAGTCGTCCGGCTCCTTCCATACCTTTTCGGTGCGTTTTTCATTCCGATACAGTCTATCGAATACCGGATTGATAGGTTCATTTCTTCTGCGTCTCGACGGAGTTTTTGTAACAGAAAAGGCCTCCGGCTTTTTCCACAGCTTTTCGGTTCGTTTTTCGCCTCGATACAATCTCTCAAAGACGGAATTCGATTCGTCGAATTCGCTGCCTCCAGAGAGTGCGCTAACCACCGAAGAAGCATCCTTGCGGTGCGAAGCCGTTCGTCCGGTCCGCCGCCGAGGCGTCGAGTCTAAATATCCCACGCTTTTGGCGCCAGCGACGGAGCTGTTGGAATAGGCCCCGAGGCGATTCTTTCGGGTTGTGCTGCCAGCAACTTGGCGTGTTCTTGTCGTCATGGGAGTCCGATAATTGTTTCTGCCACCACTCCCAACACTGGTGCTAGAAGCATGATTGCGAGTGCTTGCGCGAGGTATCGACGTGGGTTTCCTTTGTCGGTACAAGCGCTCAAACACCGATTCCGTCGAGCCAAGTGTTGACACGCTGCAATTTCCAACGGAATCATCGTCCTCGTCGGCTCTTGGAGTGCGCATTTGAGGAGTAGCCTGGCTGTTGCTCATTGCACAATAATTGTCGTTGTTGTCGTTGTTGTCGTTGTCGTTATTTTGTCGTTTGCTGTGGTCGACGTTTACGAATTTGATGGGCGATTCATCACCCTCATCTTTGGGGGATGTCCATTCTTTATCGAGAGCATCGAATTTCGCGGCAAGAACCTTGGAGGACTTGGAAACAGTGCTGCGAGTCGACTGTGTAGGACTAGCTGGACACAGGTCCGGTGTTGGCGTTGGCATCGTCGAGTCTCTCGCTAACTATTGTCGTATCACAGATTGTAGTACAAAACCCTCATTGAAGATTGATCAAAATGCTGTACAGTACTGTAGAATACCGATTTGTCGTTTCTTGTTTCACGTAAACGGGAACTTTCCTTCGAAATAATGCAGGTTCCAAAGGATCTATCTGCTTGAGATAGTAATGTTCAATGAAAGTGTTCGATGCCTTCGAACTTGGATACCAAATAAGGGGTTCTGACTACAGACGATATTATGTGTGATAATGGCCTTGCCCAATGAACGAACAAATCAAAATCAAGGTTCCACCCACTATTAGCGGGATATCAATCAAAAACTGCAACGCGAACGCACTGAAGGAATATAACAACATACCGTAGTGTACTCCGAACAGAAATCAAAAATATCGAAACTCGTTTTATTATGGCGCAGCACATTAAATAGCGCTGGGCGTGACGAGCAAGCCGGGTTACTGCGAGAGATTTGTATTTGAGAATGTACCCATGATATATATGTTTACATGATCTAAAGGTATGATGTGGTTTTCACAATTTCTTTTTTATGATTATTTTTTCTCGTGTGAGATCTTTTTTCAGTAGTTACTTTTTTCCCTATGTTTTATCATTACAATCCGTCTAGGAGAAGGAAGATCGTTACAATACTACTAGGCGAAGCCCACTATCTCATACTCTAAGAGGTTTCAGTCAAATAATGTAGAACATTGAACGGCCAGTCGTCTTTGACAAGAATCCATGGTCATGCCCCAATTTCTTCGGAGGCGGCGATTGAGGGAGGAGAAGAAATAATCTTCGTCATCATCATTGCGATGCTTATAAGCAAGCGGTATCAGTACACAAGACTAACCCATGCAGGTTCGGACATGGGTGTAAACCTTGATCGAGGGCCTCGCTGATTTTCAGCTTTTGGAGATTCTTGCTTCGTGAGAGGTGTTCGCAGGATTTTTTGTGGATAGGCCGAACCGTTCGGCGTCTTGAACACCGCCACGTCCTGGAAGGATTGCCAGAGTCCCCGCTTGGACTTTCGTGCGTCCTTTTGCAGCTTGAGCAGTTTGTCCCAGTTGAAGGTCTTTTGGGTTTTCTTGGGGGTGTAGGCGGTAGGCATATCCTTCGTGAACCAATCCCTCGTTGATACAAAGAAAGCCGTCTCCTTCCTTGACAAAGACGTGGCCTAAAAGACGGTTGTAGTGGTCTTTTCCGTCGATCAACAGCCGGATTTCCTTCCCGTGGCATCGCGACTTGGTGTACTCCTTGGCTTCCTTTGAAAACGGCTGTGGCGGTTTCATTTCGGGAGTATCGATTCCGAGCAATCGCACACGCTGTTCGTCGGTAAGTGTCAGGGTGTCACCATCATAAACATTCCGGACTCGGTATTTCTGCGCACCCTTTGGCAGTTCTGCATAGTATAACCCTTTGCTGTCCGTCGGCTTTCCCGTCGTTGCATCGCAAGTTTCCGGCCCGGATGACTCCAAAATAGTTTCCGCTATCGACAAACACAATCCCATGGTATAGAAATAAATTAAAAATGTATAAACCGCTTTTCGGATATGGACCATGCTATGGAGAAACGAACGAAAGAGGGAGCTGAAACTCTTGTTGGATGCCGCTCCTCAATGTTACACTCAAACAATTTTTGGTGTTCCAAATCCTACTTGTTCATTGTGTCGTTTGGAGTTGATTCTTCGCTTTATTCGGAAGCGAGAAATTTGACAACTTGGGATCCAAACGATCGCTAGCAAGACTAAAACTAGCAAAACCGTCCTCCAAACGTTTTTGCAGGACGCTTTTTGACTACTTCGATTAGTTTGGAGGACACTTTTGCCGGGCAGAGCACAAAAAAAATCCGGTTAAAATGAAACTTGGCGATTGTCAACCGCGATTCGTTGAATTTTCTTTTTTCTTCTTCAACTCGAATTCTGACATTTCTAGAGAGTTCTCTAGCTAGACTTCAAGAGTACGTAGTAATGGTAATGTAGAAATAAACACCAAAAACAATCTATTTTATAGTAATAGTGCCCTGTAGCATGAAATAATGCCAATCACTACATCCAACGGTATCCACTACCAGGATTCCTCTTTCCGTACCCTCCCCCGCTTTTCCCTTTTCGTTCCCTCAACAGCTGTCGATACCGGCTGAGCGTTTCCGTTGCGTCCGTATAGCACCCAATCAAATGCCTCTCCGTATTGCCAAAAGAGCGGAAGGACCTTCTGCCGTGGAGCATTCGCTGATTGTTGAACACGAGAACCTCGCCTTGTTCAAGGGTATATTCCTTTGTGTATTCTCTTGCATAGTTCCGCAAGACGGATTCGAGTTGTTTGGGCAAAAAGGTCGAGTTGTGCCCATCCCTGCTCTTGCCATTGAGGTTATCGTCTAGCATGCATTCCATTGCCTGATACTGCTCGAACATAATCATCCACCGCTATCCGTTGGATGTATTTGTAAAGGGCCTTCAAAGGGAGGGCTCCAATTGACTTCCACAACTTGACCATACGCAGGATCTACGACAATGTGAGGCTTGGGACTGACCATATCCGAATCGTGGCGTTCCTTGACAAAGGTTGCCTCCGTCCTGCACAGAACGTCGAATAGATCAGGACTGATTCGGCGGAGTTCTTCCGCGGCCGCCATGGCGTCGATCAGTGTCGACTGGCCACCCACGATTGCATCTTTGTCGTTTGTATTGGTTGCGCAGTGCAAGAGCTGCAAAAAGGGTTTCGATTCGTAATACACCAAATCTTGGTGAGGCGGCAACGCTACATTCGTATAAGCAATGTTTTCGGCGTTGACTTTGCTCCGCACGTGAAAAATATCTCCGTACAGAGATCCATGGAGACAGAGATCCTCCAGACAACCTCCTACCCAGATCACCGACGACGGAATCTAATAGGGACGGTATTTCGTCGCTGCTATCCATCTCGCGTGGAGCGTTTTGTACCAAAATAGCTCCATGTTCAAATATTTCTTGCATTCCTTCAAAGAGCGCATCTTCGTTGAAAAGTATTTCTCTGTAATCGAATTTTGCAATCGATGCAGCATTCGGATTGTCTGCACTGCCAATGGCGATATCTTTGGTAACTCGAGTTGTCGTCTTCATTTGTTTTTCGGGGTTGCCATCTCTTGACTCGAGTGCGATTTGTCCGTTATATCTGTAGAACTCACGATCGTTTGAATCCTTTGGTCGACCGAGGCAATTGTTGTGGGCATGGTCCATGAGCCACTGTAAGTCAAAAATCGATTCGTTTCCATCGTTCCATTGCAATTGCAGCAATTTTCTGCTTTTGGAAAGTGTAATGGCTATCGCGATTGTTCCAATAGATCCCTCCTCGTGGATGCAGACTTCCTCGTGGAGGCACCGCGTGCAAGTTTTGCAGCGTGGAATCGATTTCCGATGGCATCCTTGTGTCTTGGTGCCATTTCGCATCTCGACAGAGAATTCGGGCGCTCACTATCGCAAGCTGTCTGGAAAATTGACCCAGTGTCCGAACCCTTTGACCGGAGCTAGCGTGAATATATTGTGGATCGTTGACCCATAACAATGCCGATGAAAATTTCCACGAATTGTTCTTGATTGCATCGGTTGTGCTGTTGTTTTCAAAAATGAAGTCTTCTGTGTTTGTGCATTCGATAGATATCACTTTTCCGTCGTCCTCGATCGTGATGGAATAATCATTGTCAAAATCGTCCGGTTCATCTTCTCCCTCTTCGTATTCATGCTCCGGCATGACATCATCGTACTCCGACGCGAGTAGCTGATTTTGAACGCTGAAAGGGAATCGATCGAGACCATTGTCTAGAGCGAGTTGGACGTACAGCGCGACATTTGATTCCGTCAAAGCGAGAGCCTTTCTGGATGGGAGCAGACCCACAGGATGCTACCGGCCGCTGCCAGCAGGAAGGTTTTGGAATCCGAAGGAGTATCGTACTTCTCCTCGACAGGAAGTTCATTCTCCAATTAAGTAAGCGTGTCTCGATAGTATTATCATGTTCCAATTTAAATTTATACGAATGAGAGGAATTTCCGACAGCTGTGCTTGCGATCAATGATGGGAAGCATTTATTGTTCTCCTTTACTCATGTTCAAAAACTCGGGAACAGTTCGGAATATTGCCATTGTACGGAGGCAAAATAATTGGGCTTTCGAGATTGGTGGATGATTTCGATGATACGAACAAAATTGATGGGCTGATTTGAGCGCGTTCAGACGGTATTTTTGGTACGTAATCAATTATTGTTTTCCCCTTTTTAGTAATTCCCCCTGAAATTATGATGATTCAACTTATTACATTCTGAATAAATTATATATAGAAACTCGCCGGTCAGTCTTTCGCGACCAATGAACCGATGTCCAAGCCAAACGCAGATCGGAACGGCAGCTTCGGCGGCGGCCCGAAGCTACGACCCGATCGATACTGTTCTCTTCGTGCGCCGGTGCGAGGAGTCTCCTCTCGATGCGAATAGAAATGCCTCTTCTCTACGGCAATTCTGTAGGTGGGTTACGATTTTAGTCGTTGGGAATGAGATGGATGTATTACATCGAAAATTACCCTAACACACCGAAAGAGTATTTGCTGTGTAGTTATACCTAATCGAAATCAAATATAGAACCATGAGCTTACCACAAACTCTTGTCACTGGGTCCATTGCCTACCTTGTGTTGGCGGTTATCTTGATTGGACTTTGCCAAGCATCCCGAGGGGTCGGAAAGCTGAGCAAGGACGATGCCGCGTGAGTCTTTTTTCTCCGTTTTGACTTTGGTTGCTGTGCTTCTTTCGGATACGAATTCTAACCAATGCATCCTTTCTTCTGTCATCATCTTCCTTTTCAGAACGGGAAACGTCGTTATTATTATTTCCGTATTTTCCATGTGGCTGTTTTGGTAAGTTTGACTTTTCCGCATTTCAGACCAAGAAGCAAAACGATTCGATTTGGGCTATCGGATTTATATACTGACCAAGTAGCCAAAGAATCGTCTTCGTTGCGCTTTCAAGAGTGTTTCGCAGGTGATTTATCCAATTTCAGTTCGAGCCTGAACTCTGATCTCACCCTTCTGCTTCCTTCCTTTCTCTTTTGTTTCAATCAACAGGCTTTGCGCCTGGATGCACCAATGGCACCCTCTCATCGCCCCTATTTACGAGGCCTAAGCTGCAGTCCGGATAAAAAGAAAAAGAAAACACGAGGGCATCATAGATTTGTTGTAATTATCGGAGACTTATAATGGTCACTGGGAACAATACCAACCGTTTCCCTTCCAATTCAAAAACACGACAAATTATAGCGCACTGAAATTTGAATTCACTCTCTCTGGAAAAGATGAACCAATTTGCTTTCAAAGTGGTTGAATACATACAGGCCGCGGACGTTACATATCCGATCATTTGCGAGAGTGGAATAGCAATTTGTATTTAATAGAGATATGTTATTACCAATAAAGTGGGTTTAGTCATTCTGATGAGAATTGCAGACAGTGTTGGCGAAGATTGTTTGACGTAGAGTTAGGGGCTTTAAGAGAAACAGTTTGGTTAATTTATGTCATAGTAGAGAAGTGTCTATTGTACGGGTTGTATATCCAGTTTCGTAACAGTTTGTTCATCATGATTCCACGAGTTCTGGAACTTCGATACGTGGGAATACTCCCTTTGGTTTGCTAATGGGAGTTTCTGGTTTGATTTTGTAATCGTCACCTGCCAAATGCTCGAACGATCGTTCGTCTTCGGGTACGGATAGGAGGTCCAAAATCTTGTTCGCAGATCCTGGAATGATTGGTTGATACAGAATAGCAACATGCCGTAAGACTTCCATGATCACGTACAATACCGTGGCCATCCGTTGCTCATCTGTTTTGCGAAGTGCCCAGGGTGCCATGGAGTCAATGTATTTGTTAGCCTCCCAGACCATTGAAATGAGTTCGTTTGCGTAATTTTGGATCTTTTGCTCAGGAGATGGCTTCAGCACATCGCTCGTGAAGGCCTCGTGCGGATGCTAGGAGGGCTTCGTCTTCCTCCGTAAAGTCGCCAGGGATTGGAGCGGCCTTTCCACAGTTCTTGAAGACCATGGAGAGAGTTCGCTGACAGAGATTTCCAAGTTCGTTGGCAAGATTATTGTTCACCTTGAGGATCATGGACTTGTCGGAAAAGTCTCCGTCGCTGCCAAAATTGACTTCGGCCATGAGGAAGAATCGAGTTTGATCAACACCATACTGCAGAATTGATGAGATAGTGAAAAAGGCGGAAACAAGTGAGCATAAAATTCAACGCAGCAACCCATATCGATATCGCAAATGGAGTAAAATACTTACAGTTTCAACGAGGTCTACAGGATCGATAGCATTTCCCAAGGACTTGGAAATCTTTTCTCCGTCCTTTGTCCACCATCCGTGAGCGAAGACGCGTTTGGGCAGAGGAAGGTCAGCTGCCATGAGAAAAGCCGGCCAATACACGGTGTGAAAGCGAAGAATATCCTTTCCAACGACGTGAAGAGCTCCAGGCCAGAACTTGGAATAGTCCGAGTCGGCTTCTTCGTTGGGATAACCCAACGCCGAAATATAATTCGTCAAGGCATCCATCCAGACATACATAATGTGCTCATCGTCATCGGGAACTGGGACACCCCACTGAGAAGGATGTGCGGCTAATCGACAAATCCCTCAAACCGCCACTCACAAACGACTTGACCTCATTGAGACGTGACTTAGGCGCGACAAAATCCGGATTGGCTTCGTAATACTCTAGCAATTTGTCCTCGAATTCGCTCAGTTTGAAAAAATACGATTCTTCTTTCGCTACCCACTCGACCTCGGCACCCGTTGGGGCTTTTCCGTCGACCAATTCCGAATCGTTGTAGAAGCATTCGTCTCGGACGGAATACCAGCCACTGTATGTTCCCTTGTAAATGTACCCCTTTTCTACCAAGGATTTCCACAGGTGCTGCACAGATTCTTTATGGGCTTGGTCGGTCGTGCGAATAAATTTGTCGTTTGTGATTTCCAACAGATCCAACAACTCTGTGAAACTAACAGAAACCTCAGTCCACAAACTCCTGGGGAGGAACTCCTTTCTTTTCCGCCGATTGTTCTACTTTCTGTCACAGCAAATTTTTTGGAACGATTTATTCATAACATTGACGGAAGAAACCGATAATCAATAAAAGTTGAACGCCAGAGCATAATGAAAACACAAGTGAGCAATTGTGTCGCTTCGAAACCCTGCAACGCATAATCATATTTTCAAAAAGGAAACATGATTCATCAGAATCAAATCATTCAAAAAGTTTTCTCAGAACATCACATACCTGGCCGTGTTCGTCTGTACCACTCAAAAAGAAAACTTCTCGTCCGCTCAATCGCATAAACCGGGCCAAAACGTCACAAGCAGTACTTGTGTAGGCATGGCCGATGTGCGGCTTGTCATTGACGTAGTAAATTGGCGTTGTGATTTGGAAAGGTCGTTTTCCGTCGTCGGTAGAAGTGGCAGGAGTTCCCAAGATATCGGCGGCAAGGGAAGAGCTGCTGCGACACCGGATTGGAGTTTGTGTGGCAAATGCGTTTGTATTCCGAATAGCAGACGATGTTGTAAACGCCTTTCGCAATTGGTTGCTCGGCAAATATCCCCAGCTCTGCCTTACGGATGAGGCCAAGACTGACAGAATAACCATTGTCGTGAATCTCATGATATTTTAAACTGGTGTTTGCTTTCGACAAAAAGATGGGAGAAGATAATCGGTGCAATTAGTCTAATGCCTCAAAAAGGAACTTTTGATGAAGAGGATAGTAACTGATGAAGTCTGGCGAAATAGACAACGTTTCGATATCTTTTGCTTAATGCCATAAAGTAGTTTCCCCGTTGTCAACAACCAATTCGAATACGACGATGATGTGTATTACAAGCTGATGTTGTCGAACTCTTTTTGATGATCGTAGTTTTAAAGAAGAATCATCACTAATTTCTGCGTTGGAAAATCAATCGTCACTTATCTCATGAGGTAGGTGTGATGAAGCGCGGTTGATTTCAGACACATCTCGATCGTAACATTCCACGTGTAACTCGAAAGTTCGGGAATGAATGCATTCACGAGTAAATTAGGGTCAATTCGGGGGAGTCCCCGCTTATCGCTAAAATCAGAATTCACACTTTGTCGAGGCCATTTCGCCAAAAGAACCCATCAATTTATGCAATAGTCGGTATTTTGGCGGCGATTTTCACATCGGAAGCAGTTTCTCAATCGCCCTTCCCACCAAAAAGGAATAGTGGTGTCACGTCACCTTCCTTGGAACTCGTCATACATAACATCAAAGCTTCTATTCGTTCGTAAAGTGGACAGACAGACACACCCCTGTCATCGAGCTCTGTACAGAAGCAGATACAATTTACAGTCGACAAAACCTGCAATCATGATGGACCACCGATATCGAGATCCACGAAGTTCGTTGCGGCGAAGCGGTAGCCTACTTGACAATCAGAGGATACGAAAGCGACCTGGTATTCCACGACCATCCTAATCCTTCCACAATTAGATATAGGCGAAATCCCATTTTGTCCCAGATTTCAGGCGCTTCGACGAGGTTTGACCCCATCCAAAACAGCCGACTCCTTTGGGAATCCTCTGATAGTTCGAAAAAAAGAGCGAGAAACATTTCTACGAAAGGAACAGCATACACAACCGAAACAAAAGAAAACAATAACCTTCCTGCCGACGATGACGACACCGAAGTCCGCGACAAGTATGCTTTGTTCGACGACGAAAACGTTTTGATGTCCGAATTAAGGACACCGAAGCATCGGAACTCTCGTCCAAACAAATCTTTTACTTCGCAAAAAGAAGATGAAAGTCCAGTGAAAGAATATGTTACCTCAGGAAAAAGAAGACGAACATCCTGTCGAAAACAACAAATACCCTTACGACGTCATGCTCGTTATGTTTGCCTTCCGATATATGTCAAGAAGGCAACGTTGCTTGGAATATGATGGACCAGATATTCAAAATCACGAATTCGATATTCGAATTGTCAAACTTTTGATCTGTCAGGTTCTAAGATGGATGAAAGCCAACAAACTTATTGAAACTCAAAGAAAGAATTTCCCGTTGCCTCTTCGTTCGAATTACAGCTCCGACGAAACGTCTTCTGGGTACCAGGCATCAATGTCTTCTTTGTCGGATTCTTTCACGTATTCAACCGATTCGAGCGTATGCGAAAGCGAAAATTCCGTGGATTTGAGCGACTACAGTTGCTCCGAAATACGTTCAAACTTTTTTGAAGAATCTTGCCGAGGCAACAGATCTCACGCCGCATTACATTAATGCCCACAACCGAACTGAAATTCAAAACGATGACGACGGTATGATTGTGGAGCTAAGTAATCTTTATTTTGTCGAGAAGGAAATCGAGAAAGAGTTAAAGGAGATCGATATGAAAGAAGCAGCTAAGCTTGCGGAAGAAAAACCTGAGGAAGAGACTCTTGTCGAAATGGAGATCGAAACAAAGTTGATTGAGACTGTTGACGATCACGCGGCTGAACTTTCGGTAGAAAAACCCGAAGAAAAGATTCCGACTGATCTGGCCAATACGGGTGCTGCAACAGCTACTGATGCTTTTTACAACGCCGTTGTTGCAATGGCCTGCGACATTTCGACCGACAGTGATGGAGATGATTCCAGCGAGGAGAGTACAGAATCTACTTTCGATGTACAGAATGCAAGAGCGACAGTCTTACAGCTCGTCAATCAGATACAAAGCCAACTGCCCCAGAATGCCCTCGATGATACACCTCAAGCATTACCGCAGGTACAGCAAAAAATCATGAATGACCTCATGGTTTTAAGCCAGAAACCAGAACCTCAAATGTCGTATGAAATATCGATCGGCCTCCAAGCTTCGATTTCGACTGTTGGCGATCACGATTGTGCCGAAGATAGCTGAAGATTCGGAAGAAAATTGTTCTCTTATTGGTATTGAAAGATGCGATTCAGATGGAGATGCCATTCCTGCGACGACTCAATCCTTGCGAAGAAATGGATTCAAATCTGCTTCCAAATTCAGAGGTCACCGCTCGAAGCGACGAAGATAGCGAAGAAATTTCTATGCCGCAGGAAAATGATCAAGGAAAGTCTGATAGTTTTTCGGAGAGAAGCCGAGGAACGATTTGGAAAGCTCTACTTGAAAGACGACAAGATAGCGGCAGGAAATCGCCTTACTTGCAATTCAAGAGATCAGAATCAAACGAAGAATGTTCCGTTGGTACCGAAAACAACCGCGATGTCGAGAGCAAATATTTGGCGTATGAGTACATCAGGGAAAGCCACGAGAATAATAATTCCATTGAAGTTATTCTGAAGGATAATTTTGAGATCTCAAAGACAGATGAAATGCTGACACAAGCCACCAGCCATACAGACGAGAGTACTCTGTTATCGAATGAAAGCTTAGAAGTCAACTTCAAAAAAGTTGACTCGAGTGCAATGATCAGCGAAGATATGTGGACAGAAGATTTCAGAAGACAGACAAACACCTTGCAAGTCAACCGAGCGGAGAGTGCAACATTTAACATTCCAAACATGCATGATGACTCATTCAAAGCTACACAGAATTATCTGCAAGACATCACTTGGTCAATGTCTCCTATCATCGACCCCTTTGGCACTTCCCCTGATACTACAAAGGATTTGAAGACGGAATCAGCTGAAAACACCGCAGTTACGAACAAGAAAACACTTCAAAACATCGAAAAACTTCACACGAAGATTCAAACGGAAAAGGTTGATGAATCAAAATCTGGATTACCAAGCACTCCTGAATACTGGAAAGCACTTTTGACGAAATCGTTTTCTTCTTCCTTTGACGAAAGTGTTGAAACTGCATCTATCTACGAAAGTGAACCAATCTACGTAAAACAATTCCACGAGCACGAACGTCGATTCCGAACGCATCACGAAGACTGCTGAATTTTCCACCACTGAACAATGTGAACAGATACTGAAGGAAGATCCAAGTGGTCATTATCGCGATTCTATCGGAGATTACACTGATTCTTTTAGTATTTTCAGTAGCTCGTGACGTTCCTCGAGAAATTGATACACTCAAAATCTTGGAAAGTACAAGTTCCATCGAGTACTACCTTGGCGCAAAAAACGCTATCGAAAATTGTGAAAAGTCGCATGTAACTGAGTCATGCTCAGACAGTTTACTTCGATACCGAGGATATCAAGTTGGGCGCTCCCAAAACTCCAAAGCCCGAACCAATTGATGATACCGAATCTTTGCCCTCGTTATATTTTTCGCTTCCAAGTGACGTCGAATAAATAAGATACAGAATGCTATTGGGGATACAAATAGCGCTAGGACTGTGTGCGAAAAAAATTATCAAAACGATAAGAATTAAAACTTCATTTTTACGCATTGTTGATTCAAGCAAATATCTTTAGTTTATCTGTCCTAGTTTGCTCCATCTACGGTCTCATCTCCTAAAACTTCTACAACAAAGTCGCTCGTGTCGAATAGTGAACCACTATTAATTTCATCAGTAGGATTGTCACGACTTTGTTCACCATTGGTGGCCTCTCCGGTGGATACAACGTTGTTTCCAGACTTTGTAGACAATAATCCCTCGTTTCAATCCGCTTCGAACCATGGATGGGACATACTTTTTTCACGAATTTCTTTGTCCGGTGCAATCTTGGCCCACCTCTGTGACAATTGATCGCTCGACCGATCCGGGAAGTGTTTCCTCGCGATTTCAGAAAAGGGAGTTGTCGTGGAAGAAGCTCTCACAGCGGCCAACAATTTCTTATCCTCCTCCTTGGAAAAGGGCTTGTAGGAAAATCGAGGGCTGAAAGAACGCTCCCACTTTTTTGCGAACCTTGTAGGACTGTCGATATGGATGAAAGTGCGAAGCAGCCTTTCGAAGGGCTGCTTTTTCGGATGCAAGGCGCGACTTTTCGTCATTACCACCATCGTTTTCTGCAGAATCATCACTCGGAGAGTCGGAATAGATTTTCATGGCCAAGACGAGTTTCATTTCTTCCTCCTTGGTCCAAATTGTGTCCTTCGACAAGGGCTGCCACTGTGAAAAATGAGTTCGTTCGTAGATTCTCCGTGATGTTTTGTGCGGAAATAGTCGGCTAGCCAGATCAGTGATCTGTGGGTATCCCCAAACAAACTGTGGTCCCATAGCGGCAATGTACCTCAGCAGCAATTCGTCTTCTTCTGGTGTAAAAGATCCATCGGGTTGTGGTCGGAGTTTTCGTTTGTAGTGAACCATACATTGGTACGGAGTAATGGGAGGAATTTCGTTCGTGGCACCATTGTTCTGTCGATGCACTTCCAACACACGGTCGCAAATCTTCTGCCAATCGATGGTTGGATTCTGAATCTGATTTGTATCGCTTTCCTCGTTGTTCGTTGGAGGAGAAGATTCGGCTTCTGAAGCTCCTTGTACCGCTGCTTCTTCGACGCATTCCAAAATGGCGAGAGATTCTTCTTTTGTAAACTCGTACTGCGAGGCTAGACGATGCTTGTGATACAATCGAATGTCCTCGGCCGATCGTGGGAGACACGTTGGAAACATTACCTTGTCCTTTTTTCGTTCCGCTGGATTTTCGTGGTGTTCTTGCTGCAGCTTTTGAGCGATTTGGTCGTAGAAGATATTGGGTTCACAGTCCTCGCTTTCTGCCCATTTGTGGTTGTTAATGTCCCCATCTTGAAACAGCCATTTGTCGAGCAATGATCTTTCCTTTGGCGTAAAAGGCTGGGATGTGTGATTGAAAAATGTATCAGGGACCAGTTCATCGTCGCCGTGTTGTTGTTGGACAGAATCTAATGGATGCTTTCGTTTCATCATGAGGTTTCGCCTTCGAATCGAATCTTCGTTCTCCTTTGGGCGAGACCCAGTGGGGTCGATAAAAAACTCTGATGTCCATTTTCGGTATGGATCGAATTTGAATTTTTTTCGCAAATGAAGCGACCACTTTTGTTTTTGTTTATCATCATTACCACTCTCTGTGTTCTTTTTAGTCGATTCCGCCTGTTCCTCGATATTGTTATCGCGGGTGTTATTTTCGTCGCCAGCCAACAACTCATTGATGTCGTCGTTTGAAGGAACGTACTCGGCATCGCCTTTGATGTATTTCTTTTTCTTTCGTTTCTTTGTGTTTTTGTCGGTCGAATTCATCTTCCTTTTGGTCGTTATTTACTTCTTGCTTAGATTCCGATTCGCCTTCGGTAGTTGTCAAAGTAGTGTTGCTGTTTGTGATTTCTCCTTGGAGGACGACCGCGCAGGATCGTTCGATACACCTCTCCGCTTCTAGTCGATTGTCGCGTTTCCGCCGGGCTATCCGCGCCAGTTCCGACAAGAGTTTTTCCTGGAATTCTCGGTTTGCAGTCCAGTGCTTCCCTCAATGAATTCTGGGTAACATCCCATTCGCTGTCCTCAGTGCTACTGTTGCTTCTTGGTGATGGGTTGATCGGCCTTGGGATTGAAATGCTCGCGCTTGGCGCTGCTGCTGCTGTTGCCATCCAGGACCGTCATAACAGCTCGAGGATAAAGACTTTGCTATATTCTCCTCTGACTATCTTGAAAGAGCATGTCCATTGTGACAACGATGCACATAGATGTTGACTTTGTACTTCAGTGTCTTCGCCATCATATCTTGCTTTTTGGAACAGAACATGTCGCCGTTATGATACAAGTTTTGGCGCGCTGAAAACTGTTGTTTCCGAGTTCATATGATCATACCTTGGATAGCTGTAAAAATTGACTTCAAAACTATGTTCATACTGATCACCCATAGCTTCGATTCTGATTGAGTCGAACTAATCGATCAATCAATCTGAGAATTCTCTCTTTCGAATTCGACTCACTCTTGACTCGTGAGTCTTGATGATGATGTCATCATCATAACACCTCTCTGTCGACATTCTACTCGTGACTCATGGAAAACCAGACAATGTGCGGTTTTTGATGGATTTGATCTTTTTGAGTCCGGATGATGACATCATCATAAGGACACCTCCTCTCCTTCGATGTGCTGCTTTTCACCACTCACAGAATTGTTCATCCTTTACTGTACATCATTTTTCTTGGATTTCTTGGAAAAGGACTCATAGAAGGATACACTCCAACTATCAAAAAGAGACTAACACTTAATTCATGTTTTTTCGTAGTGTTTGAAAGAATGCTCGCTGCTGTGAATCTGAGCCTCCTTTTGGTCTTCCTTCTTCGGCTCGACACGATTCTCTCCTTCAGAGCATCCTCATCTCTTTGCACGCGGCAGTCGATTCAAAGCCGGTTGTGATCGATTCCTCGGACGGAGCAGAACTACCAGTAATCGTATCTTTGCTAGCACCGAAACTGACAAGATGACGACCACGACCGAAGCCTCCAATTCCCCTCTCCTCCCTGGGGCTCCCGGAACCACTCTTGCTGGGAAGTGCCAGCTTTACCCGAAAGCTGATTCTCAAGGAAATGGGAGTCCCTTTTTCCAAGTTTGTTCCGACCCATTGACGAAAAGGCCTTGGGAGATCGATCGGAGAATGCTCCTCCCAGAGAATTGGTCTTGCTCTTGGCAAATGCAAAGATGGATCGATTGGTACAAGAGCTGACCGAAAACACTCCCGATGATCTTCCCGGCACCATGACCAACAAGGGATGGGTTGTTCTGACGGGAGATCAGGTTGTGACGTGCGGTGGCAAGATTTTGGAAAAACCCGAGTCTGTCGACGAAGCCAAGGAATTTCGTGGAGGGGATACGCCAAGAATCCCCCCAGCACCGTCGGTTCGGTGGTCTTGTACCACCACCCCAGCGGGATTCGTGTCGACGGTGTCGATACTGCCACCATCCTATTTCAATCCCGAGACGCTCGGGGGAGGTGGTTCTTCGAAACTTATTGACGAGCTCATTGAGCAGGGGGAACCCGTCATGAGCTGTGCCGGTGGGCTGATGATCGAACACCCACTGACCCAACACCACGTCGATCGCATCGACGGGACGGAAGATTCCGTCATGGGACTGAGCAAAGACTTGGTGTCGAAGCTTCTCCGAGAGCTTGCCGAAAAATTGCCCAAAGAAGCTTGAACATTGCGCAAGCTTGAACATTGCCGACCATTTTTTTCTGACCACAGAAACCTATGCGTTTATTGCGTTTACTGCAGCCTATTTCCAAACTGGATCCTTTATATTACCTTACATATGTTGATGTTGCTCTCGGTAATTAACAAAATTTTTACTTGAAATAAAATAACGCCTCGTGATTTATCTACTTCTCTTCCTCGTCTGGCTTTTCTAGATGAGCAAAGGCGTATTCGTAGCGTGCTGGAAAGTGATCCACCAGCATATCTGGAGAGACGCGAATTTCGCGTTGTGACATTTCTCGAGCATTGGATAGTTCGTAACGATAGCGATGTTTGCTGTGCTCGTCTTCGTTTCGAATTTCATTGAGCCACACGGTTTGCTTTGCGGGGATGAAAAGGGTTGGAGCTCCCTTCTTTGGGACAAGACGCTTTCCTTCGGCTTCCAACACGGAGGCAATCAAATCCTTTGGTGGTTCCGATGCTCCCAAAATCACCTTGTATCGTTCCTTCTTCGTCATTTGATTGTGACAATAGAGATCAACAGCACGAAGGCTGGAAAACAACTTTCGAACTTTTTGGATTGATAAGAATGGGACGACGTCATTCTCGTTAACGAAATTTGTCATGACTTCGACTGATTTTGGTACAAACTCCAGTGGTGTGTAAACGGGAGGTGAGGCATAGGCAAAACACCGGATTTTTTGTTCCTTGGAAAGCAATCGTTGGTTTTGCACGAGTATCGTTACCAGACAGGCAGCACCGGCACCAAGAGAGTGTCCCGTGAGGATAAATTCGTAGCCCGGATTTGCTTCGAGTTCTGTTGTGACGGTAGGCCCCGCTGCTGCCCATACCCGTTCTGCCATGGTTGCCATTCCCGAATGTGCTTCTCCGCCACAAAATTCGCAAGTGTCTGCTGCCACATCCAAGACGATCTCTTCGAGGCTGAATGTCCCCCGGATGCTCAACACTACCTTTTCGTTTTCGTGATCAACGACTACCATGTGTCTCAAGTGATTTTTATCTCCCTCGAGAGTTGATACATCCATCAGCTTGATGCCATCTACCGGGACAGAGATGTGACCACTGATGGATTCCTTCGTCACCCGTCCAATTTTTCCGTCGAGACTTCCCCGAGTATCCACTTCCACCGCATTCATCATGGCTTGGCCGTAAACCGCAGTTGCATACCTCATATAACGCCTCGCCTCTTCGAGAAAGGAGCCACTGAGTTTTGACGATGTGGACGGCGATGACGAAAATGGATGATCGTAAAGCACCTTCGAGACAATTTTGCTGCCTATCCTTCGTCTTTTCCCCTTCTTGCGCGTAGCCGCTAAGTACTCTTCCTCCGCTTGATACATGTGTACTCTTCCCAACAAACATAAATTTACGCCTAGCCGACTGTTCAAACTCGTGGACAACTCGTCATCCACCCTGGACAAACGAAACAAGTCGAAAAAAGGGGAATTAACAATTAATTTCAAACGATTCTTTCATCAATAATATAGCAGCAGTGTATTCACACTCACCCCGAAGTCTTCAAATAAATTCGGAGGGCTCGAATGGGTTCCAAAAATCGGTCTTCAAAGGACCTTCGATCGGTGACCAAGGACGCAGCACTCGATCCGACAAATCCCACAAAGGAAAACATTGCACCCGCTCCCTGTCGAACGACCTTTGTGACGCGTTGTTGAGACCTGTTTAGTCGTGCGAGAGGATTGTCGTTTGGGTTTTTGTCCTTTTCTTCTTCCTCCCGATCAATGTCATCGAGCTTGATGCTGTGCCATCGACGCTGTCGATGTTGCGAACCACCGCGGTATCGATGGATATCCAACAAATGCGATGGCTCAGGACTACAGAAGGAAGGCAATCCGTTGCTTATTCGGTTGGAATGGAATCGAGAAACGACCGAGGGAACAGTCGACGCCGACACAGCAGGAAAAAATAATCGAAGTTGTGACCTTCCGCTGTTACGGTTGCAAAATCCTGGCCCTCGAAAGCCTGTTCGTTGCGGACAATATCATCTTTTCACTTTGGCAACTCGCTACCCATAGAGCAGCTATCGAAACAGCGAACAGAGCAAAAATGTGATTTGTCCTTGCGACGTGGATCCCTCACCCCGACCGTCTTCTGCTCTTGGTCCACGCAGGAGGTGTCGCTGGTATTGTAGGTGTGATTCCTTGCCGCCACCATAGATTCTCGTTTCCAACGAGCTGTTGTTTCAAATTCCGAAATCTCTGACGAACGGTATGTTTTCATGCTTCGTTCATCTCCTGTAGCTAGGTAGCAGATGTTTTTCGTCACCAGCACGATTATTGGAACGTCCGTTTCCAATGAGGAATACGATTCAGCTGCTACTCTGACTTGAATGTTGTGAATGACAACAGTCGGAAGGCAGTTCTCGTTTGTTCCTTCTCCTGTTGGGAAATAAGACATGGGAGATAAAATATTCTCGTTGAGGTGATGTCAGATGATTGGAGATTCCCAAATCCGCAACCGTCAAAATCATATGGGACTCAAACTACCAGTGACTGAATTTGATTCAGACACGTCGCAAAAAAATCATGAAGTGCAAGATTGAATTTGATTCTGACTAGATCCTTTTTCTTGATGATTCCGATGAGAGATAATTTTTTTTGCCCATATCGCAAGACAACGGAAGGTAAGCATTTCCTGTGATAGAAATAGTGTTGGTGCACCAATCGGAAGGCTTTTACGCCAAGCAATCTTCTTCTCGCATTCACATCGGATTTCGGGCAACATGCTTTCTGTACTAGTGTTTTTCGTCTTCCTCGTCGGGACGACGCACGGGTTTACCCAATGTTCGATCTCTCCGGCACAGAAGCATCGCCACCCGTTGGTCCCTCCGGGCTGCAACAGTAATCTTGTTCTTGGAGCCACTGGCTTTACGCGGAGAAAGGTCTTTGGAATTGCCTTTTCGAGCATGTTGACGAATCTGTTGGGTTCTTCAAGCGCAAATGCGGCTTCGGTTGGCACAGCACCAACGTCGTCGTGTTCTTCGGCCATCGCCTTTCAAACAATCACACTGCCCGTGAACGAATTCGGCGTCGAGGTTCCCGTGTCGATGTGGTATCCCATCAAAGACGAAACCGGCACGTTGCCTCCCGACATTCGGTACGACTACAAGATTTCTCTGCGACGGATCGGCCAGCTGCTGGCCAAGTGGGATTTTATTCCGGAATTCATCTCCAAAGAATTTTCTCTGACTCCCTCCGGGGCATCTACAATTCGAGTGGTGGATGGCACGAGCATTCCCATTGCGAGGGGCGATGCAAGCACCAAGGTAGTCTTTTTGGCGCACGGGTTCTTGGGCAGCCGCTCCGATTTGGGGTATATCGCCGAAGACCTCGCATCGCAGGGATTTGTGTGCGTGGCTGCGGAATATCCCGAGTCACTGGAAGCTTCCTACCCACGCTTGGAGGGCCTCGATCGAGCAACTATCAACAAGTACCTCGTTCCATACGTCAAAGAAATGCTTCCCCAACCTATCGCTTCGTTTTCGGCCATTGGTCACAGCCTGGGATGTGGGACAGTATTGCAGATGGGAGATGATTCGTGGAGTCGTGTGCTGATGGGCAGCGGGAGGGCTCCCCTGTCTCCAAGCGCAAGGAATCCATCGTCTGCGGACGGGACAAGCGTCTACCGGAATCCGGTAGTGGGTGGTCGTCTCCTGTTTATTTCTTCGGTCAACGACGGGCCTGTGAATTCTTGGGGTGGGGGCATTACAATCCCCGACGGATACACGGTTGTACAAGAATCCAAAATCAAGGAGGACGGTGCTGCTGCCGTCAAGAATCTGGATCGCGTTGCTGTGGTCTTTGGCGGGGAAACAGCGCCCAACCACATTTCGTACCTGTCGGAGAACGTCAACGATTCCATGATAAGCTTCTTGTCGCCCCTCTTGCCCGTCACAAAAGTCTTGGGGATTCCCGTATTGGATTTCGACAAGTACGCGGACAGCCGGGATTCGGTGGCCACCGGAATTGTTCTGAAACCACTCATCTCGGGATTTCTAGCCAAGAGCTGAGGATGTGTCTAGTGGAAGTTGAAACGGAAGAACGACGAAAGGAAGAGCAACAACTGTAGAGCAATAATATAAAGAAAATTGACTACAAATATCGGAAAGAACTAGCTCCTGGTGTAATGCGAGAAATAGTAACTTTGGTACTTATAATGTAGCTTACACTCTAATGGTCGAGTTTGATTTTATCAATCAAAAATCTAAACGTGTTCGTGTAAACGTGTAGTTCTCAACTTGGAGATCATTTTTTTACATGACGTTTCGTACACGTAAACGTCAACGTGATTTTGTACACTAGGACCTACTTGACGATCGACTACACTACCAAAATGAAAAATTTAAGGTTTTTCCTCACCAATCACCAAATCAGATCTTTGTTTTTGTCGTCAGCGTACATCATCATCTATCTTTTTCACTTTCGATTCAATTCTGTCGAAACAACACACTCATTGGATTCACCACAATATTCATATGTTAGGGTGTGCTGATATCACAAAAGCCATTTCGCTGTTGTATTTCCTATCGTCAGGACAAACCAACAAATTTGGCACTCAAAATAGTGTTGTTCCGATAAGAAGAACTGTGATTGACAGAGGTACGATGAGCCGCAGCGCAGTGGGAAACGATGGCATTGACGAGGGTTGGTCCGATGTCTCAAAGAAGAAGAAAAAGCAGAACAAGAGTAAATCGAATCCAAACAGGACTTTGAAGCAGAAGAATCCATACATCGAAATCATAGATCCAACAACCAACGACTCGGATGACAGCGCTGCTGGGAATCCATCAAGCACAACAACAACACACGAACCCTTTATGGTATTATTGGTAGGGCTGCCTGGGTCGGGGAAATCCACCTTTGCTCAGAGTTTGGTAGCCTCCATGCCAGAAAAGTTTTGCCGAATCAACCAAGACGAACTCAAGACACGGCCAAAATGCGAACGAAGATTGAAACAGGTACTGTCGTTGTCACCCACACCACGTCTTTGTCCAATCATCGATCGATGCAACTTTGATGGGAAGCAACGATCGACTTGGTATCGACTCGCAGCAGAAGCCGCCGGGCAAGGATCATCATTGCCAACCACAGCGATAACGGATGAATCCAACGAGACGACAGAATCAGTATCAACAGCCCCAACGCAGCCTCCGCTGGGAATTCCGGTCGACGTAATTGTATTGGACCTTCCCTACGAGGAATGTCTGCGGAGGTGCCAGGCGCGAAAGGGGCACGAAACCATCAAATCGCCCCAGCAAGCTGCAGGAGTACTGAAACAGTTGCGGAGGGAGTGGAGTCCCCCACATCACGTGAAAAACGCCGCCGAAAAATCCAAATATCGATCCCTCACGATTGTTCGGACGGATAAGGAACGAAAGGATTGTCTCCTGCGGATATTGAAACAATCGTGCTAATTTACTACTAGCTAACCAAGTAGCAGCAGTATCGTTTTTGGATAGCTATTTCATATAGCACTGTGTGATTATTGTATGATTGCGAAGTCTATTTTTATATTGTTTATTGGTACAAGGTTATCGTGATTTGTGTAATCAGATTTTCGAGATTCATCACCGGAGTGTTGAAGCAGCTAGCGTTGAAAGTGGCATGCTTCCTCCTGTCCCGCATTCGTTCATTCCGAACGATCCCGGTGTCACAGATACACAAGCCTCTCTTAGTTTCGAATCCTTCGTAAGTTCCGTTATCTTGGCTAATTCTTGTATTAATTCGTCGTCCAGAGCTTCTCTCACTGTAGCTTCCATCTGAATTACAAGCGCGAATGTATCATCCAAGCACGCTCGAAGAGAATGCGGTTCTTCTCGCAGACAGTCCGCATAGCCAAAGGAGAAGAGAAATGTTCGTCGAATCAATAATTGGTAGAGCTTTCGAAAATGGATAGCCTCAAGGTCTTCGAGTTGTTCTTTTCGGTTGCTGTTGCGTGTATTGGCGACAATCTCTGGATGGAAAAAGCTACTCGTGGAGTTATTGTTCAGCCGTTCTGCGTCAAGCAATTCGTGCAGAGCATCATGTTCGAGGTGTTGAACCGAATCGCTCATGAAAGTACTTTTCGGACGTAGTCGTCAAAGAAATTTTCAAGCTTTCCGAACTGGGACCAAAATATTCTTTTGCGACTTTTGGTGATAGGATACAATGAGTCCAAGGAATGGAACATGTGAAACGTGCTCATCTAGTGTTTTGCCGATAAAGAGAGAGGCCTCGAACTTGTTTCTCTGGAATGAATTGACTGAGGTCTCTGTCCGCTCCGGTGCTGGCTTCGACGATATCGTTCCACGTAAGCAAAACCTTCATGTTTTGAAATGTAAACGAAGTCGCTGTTCTGGAATATCCAGAATATACAGCCTGTGGTATCCTTTCTCCAATCTTGTACAATGAACACAGGAAATGAATCCTCTCTTTCTTCGTCTCTGATATCAAATGCCGACTCGTAAATCTCGAAAGGTGCATTGGCCAACTCTTCGTATAAACTCGAATTGAAAGCTCTCCCCAAAGTCCCACTAGGTAATTTAATTTTCGATTTGTCGTTTCTCCTCTTTTGTCGATGTATCGCTTCGTCGGGAGATTCTTCTTGTTCGTCGATAATGTCGATATTATTTGTAGGTTGTCGTTGTTCATTTACTGGTAACTTTCGTGCTTGTCGTGGTGCTGCTTGTCGCGGGCGTGTATCCAGAATGTGTTGATGCGATATGCTTTCGTGATACTCCTTCCTCGTGTTAGATTCAGGTTTGCCCCTCAGTCGTCTATTATTCTGTATCATTTTCCTATTGTCGGCTTGTACACCGCATGATGTCCATGCTATTAGCATGGTTGCCACCAGTACCAGGTCTGACCTGAAGGCAAACATCATGGTCTGGTTATAAACTTCTGCCTATTAATTGGTATGGGATTAGTTTGCTGATGATGAATGATCACAGCAAAGTTTGTTCTTGGTTGGTAAGGAGGCGTTGGAGCAAGGAATTCTCTTGGGAGGTGGCCTTTGGAAATGCAGTCGTTCCGGATTATGTTTTTTCGAAAAACCTCGGTTAGTTCACAAGATTTGAGAGCTAAATGCAGTCGTTTGGAAGACCTCAAGTTTTCTTCGGATTTTTCGTCAAATCGTGAGTCGCGACCATTTTGATAACGATAAGCGAACCCTCTGCGACATAATATTTAGGGATAAAATAATTGTGGTCATGTTGGACATAAATGATTTATGGCCACCAAGCTTTTTCGATTTTCATTCGCTACACGACCACGGTTCTTGCTTTGGCGAGGGGTCTTTTAGGTCGACAGTTTTTTCTGTCTTACGTGATTCAATCTTGGCAATTTTTCACCCGTAAAACCGTTTTTCGTACAACCTGAAGCTGAAGGGTGGACGTACAGACGAAGCATTTGGGGTGAAACCAAAGTTGGCGTTGTCGAAATAAAATGGAACCACCAAACTCCCTTTTCCAAACATGATGATAACAAGACTCTAGTAGGACTAGAGAGAAAAGAAAAGTAATTCTGGGACTGAGTCACAGATGGAAACAGTGGATGATGCTGGAAACAATTATTGCCAGTATACTGACAAAACCAGGTTCATACTAAACCACACAGCTGCATGTGCTGGTGGTGGTTGGATTTACTACGAAGCCGGTTGAAAATGGGTTCATTCGCCGCCTCAATTGACCGAACAGAACGCTAGTTTAACCAAAATTGTGTCGTTATAAGTATTATATTAAACTCTATTGGAGAGGAGTTGAATTATCGGGTAGCTTTTTCGGCCTCATCTACCGAGCAGGAGGAAAGAAGGGTTGCTGATTGATTGATTCACACCATCATGTTGGGCGTTTAAACAAATCTTCTTGTAATGGTTTTTCATCGCATGCTTTCTCATTTACTGGAGATATCAGTGTTGACCCGGTGACATAATTTTTCGTGAGCTTCTCGGAGCGTGATCCGATTCGATTGTCGAGATTGACTTTTTTATTTGCTCTGAATCAATCAATCGTCAAGGGATACTACTGGGATCTTTATTGAATCTTTATTTCCGTATTTTCATTTTGCTGGAACTGAAGATGGAAGATACCGCTGGCTGATACCAAACGCTGTCAAGGCGCATGTCACATTGAACAAAAACGGCAAAAATCCCGTCCCCAAAACTTGCTTACCCTTAACATACAGGAAGCTATACCAAAGAGGGCCAACCACCTTTGCCAACGCGAGGAAGGAAGATCGTTCGCCCGCCAGCTCTCCTTGTGGGACATTCGATTTTGCACCCTCGACGTACAATGCAGATGTCACGCCCAACATTTGGGCTGGGGCTAAGAAACCTGCAAAAAGGCCTATTATCATACCACGGAAGGAAAAGAGAGATGCCCCCAAGGGAGCTAGCGCAGATGAAAGAGTTGCAATCCCTGTGAAGTGCTTGATACCAAGCTTAATCACCAGTTGACTTCCCACGACGTTCGAAAAAATATTGACCATTCCGTATATGGCGATGAAGGATGAGAATTCTTTCATACCTACACCCCACTCGGACCTGACGAGGATTTGGAACGTGTCATGCATGTGACTCGGGAGAGACTGGATCATGATAAGAATCGCAAGTATTCGGACTTCCTTGGTATGGCGAGTCAAGATGCTTGTGCAAGATGACAAAGGAGACTGGAGAAGCTGCTTCTTGATCAGAGATTTGTTATCGGCAAAAGGTATACGCTTCGACGGATCAAGGGATTCCTTCAGCCCGAACAGGACGAGCATCACTGTCAAAGATGATACAATTGTAGAGGCTCCGTACGTGACCGATAGCCCAAATTCCGACAATTTTCCTGCTATGATTGCACCCACAAAGAAAGCGCATGCTGATAGAGCAAAATATATCCCCAAGACAGAACTCATGCGCTCTGGATTTGACACCGCAATGTCACTGATCATAACTTGAGAGGTGGTCAAGAATGATCCGAAGCACAACGTCTTGACGAATTTGGCTGCGCAGATTGTAATTACTGTTGGGTTTATTGCAACTACCCCGTTTACAGCAGCAATGATAGCCATGGCAACTAAGAACGCCGGTTTTCGTCCTATGGAATCCAGGAGAGATCCCAACGCCGGAGAAATTATGATTTCAGTGAGCGCTGCCGAAGATCCCAGGATGGACAAAGTCGATGTGGCACGCTCCGATCCAATCTCTTCGATGAGGGCGGGTGCTGGTGAGAAGGCGACGAACGCCGATGACGCTGTCGTCAGGAAGGATGATGTGAGGAATATTATCATGTCTCTGCGATTCCAAGATGATGTTGATGATGATTGTGATTGAGTGGAAGGCGACGAGAATTGGTGACGAAGATGCAGTCATTCTTAGCCGGCATTGGTTGATCCGTTCGTTTTGTTTTCGATCGTAGAAGCAGATTGTATAGATTTTGTTTTTGGTATTGCTGTTGATCCTCCCCTAATGAAAATGGACGATGTTGTTGGGTTTTTCCTGTGAAACGCATTGTTGTGTGGCCTCGTCTTTCCGAAAGCTAGCGCCGACCTCGCCGTTCTGCTTTGTGAATGTGAACTGTGTGATTCTGTTTTTTCCATACCAAGGTATCTGTTAACTCCGCCGACGCCATTTGCGTTCAAGGTTGCAGTGACACCTACGGTCAAAAGGCACAAAGAAAGAAGCGTGAATGTTCGCCGTAATGCACGACGTGAACAACGCCTTGGTTGATTCGTCATGATGCTTTATTTTATCCAATGCATATAAGAAATGATGAATAAGGTTGCTTCCAAAAAGTTTGCTCGGCAATGGATTGCATCGATAGACGCAAATTTCAAATAATCAGAACGAGAAGAAACTCGATGTGCTGTTTTCTTTTTGTGAGTTTTGGGTGATTGCACATATCCTGCGTGGTCGATTGATTGCGTGACTGCGGTGGTGGGATTTTCGACTTACTCATCCGCGAAAGACCGTGACACATCATTATATGATTTGATTTATTCGACTAAGTCAAAAGAAAGATCGCCTGGCGCGTTTGGATTGAGGTATTTTGTGCGCATCGCGCGAAAATGGCTGGACCATTCGTTTCATGACTGAAAAGCAAAGAAAGCATCAATAGAGATTATGAGATGAGAGATGTGACTAGAAAATCGCTCCTTGCGAATGTTTGGATCATACAGTACATGACAACTGATGAGTAAATGTGTCTGGAAGCATAGAGGTAGACATAGACCAAAAGTTTCGATAAACTCCTCTTTCTATTGCTTCATTCGGAAACTGCAATCATGGTAGCGCCAGCGCAAACAACGGCGATTGCTGCGTCGTCTACCCCCAACGATCACAAAACAAAATACGCTCTAGCGGTTCAACTCGTTGTGACGGATCTTATCAAGGCTTACGATGCGGGCGATACGTTGAATTTCACAAAGCTGAAAGGAACTGCCGCGAAAAAATACAAATTGCAAGGAATTCCCAAGCTTGCCGATATCCTTCAGGCGCTTCCCATCGCTTATCGTGCCAAACTGCTACCATTCTTGCAAACGAAACCCGTTCGATCGGCATCCGGTGTGGCAGTAGTTGGTGCGTTCAAAATTGTTACAAGAAATCGGAACCTTATAGAAGATACAGATTCATTCGAAGCCTCTTGATTTTCTCGGATCTCACGTTTTTGATACTTGCTTCCTTTCGTTTCATTCCCTTTTCTTGCGATGCTTCGATTCATGAAAATTGTCTCATCAATTCTGATTCGTTTTGCAGCTGTTATGAGTAAACCGCACCGCTGTCCCCATATTGCATACACAGGAAACGTCTGTGTGTATTGTCCTGGAGGTCCCGATTCCGATTTCGAATATTCAACACAGGCTTATACGGGATACGAGCCAACATCGATGCGGGCAATCCGTGCAAGATATGATCCATTTTCACAGGTTAAGGGACGCGTTACCCAGCTCAAGGCAATCGGACACGTCGTAGATAAGGTAGAATTCATCGTCATGGGTGGTACCTTTCTTTCACTCGACAAAGAATACAAAGATTGGTTTATTCGGAATCTGCATGATGCATTGAGTGGATATGCGTCGAATAGTGTTCAAGAGTCTATCCGATATTCCGAACAGGCCAAAACGAAATGTATCGGAATCACAATCGAAACGCGACCGGATTATTGTCTGAAACCCCACCTGGAGGAAATGCTTAGCTATGGTTGTACCCGCATCGAAATAGGAGTTCAGTCCATATACGAAAGTGTTGCAAGAGAAACAAATCGTGGCCACACGGTGGCTGCTGTTTGCCATTCTTTCCAACTGGCAAAAGACTGTGGATACAAGGTCGTTACGCATATGATGCCGGATTTACCAAACACGGGATGGGAACGAGACCTGGCGGGATTCGAGGAATACTTTGAAAATCCACTATTTCGAAGCGACGGAATGAAATTGTATCCCACCCTGGTCATTCGAGGGACGGGGTTGTATGAATTATGGAAGACGGGACGATATCAAAATTATACTCCCGACCAATTGGTCGAATTGACGGCCAAGATTCTAAGTCTGGTGCCTCCATGGACGCGATTGTACAGAATCCAGCGCGATATCCCCATGCCATTAGTGAGCAGTGGTGTCGAACACGGCAATTTACGAGAATTGGCTCTTCAAAAGTTGCAAGACTGGGATCTCCCGTGCATGGATATTCGAACTCGAGAGGTGGGAATGAAACAAATCCATTCTTCCGTAACACCGGATCAGGTGGAAATGATTCGAAGGGATTATACCGCCAACGGAGGCTGGGAAACCTTCTTGTCCTACGAGGATCCAACACAGGATATTCTGATTGGGTTGTTGCGATTGCGAAAACCCAACATGTCGAGCGCCTTTCTTCCGGAGATCACCGAACGACCCTGCAGTATCATCCGTGAGTTGCACGTATACGGAACAGCCGTTGCCGTTTCAGCACGAGATCCTACACGCTTTCAACACCAGGGATTTGGAATTTTATTAATGGAAGAAGCAGAGAGGATAGCCAGAGAAGAGCATGGATCGGAAAAGATATTGGTTATTTCGGGTGTTGGAACGCGGCATTATTACCGCAAGCTTGGCTACGAACTGGATGGTCCGTACATGAGCAAGCTGCTTGTAGACGATGAAGAAATGAAACAGTAGTCAGGTTTTTGATGGTTCTCATTAGCTACTTTAACAGTGTATTTTTAACAAAAAGATATTTTGGATCTATAAAGGGCTGTCGTACATAGTATTATTGATTAGTTTATCCAATTACAATGGATTCTCCGTCGGCAGCTATCCTCAGTTTTTTGCTTTCGGTAAGTAGCATCCGAATTGAGCAATTTTCAGAGAGATCACTGAGTGTTGCCAAATGCTTTTCTGTTGGTTTCACTTGCCATATTTCGACAGGGGATGAATTTTCTTCGGACGATAAATCATAACTGACGAGTGCCGGCAACGGTGTACCCTTTTCAATGACAACGTTGTCTTTTTGAAGAATGGCAATTGCGACGGGAGAAAATGGTGCTTGCACGGTCGTCGGAAGACCCGTTGCTATCGCTGCGTTTTCGTGGTTTAGATTCGAATTCGCTTGTATTGTGCATCCGATCGCGATCGCCTCGGAGGGATCGACACCCGACATGAGCTTTCCCGGAAAGATGCTCTTTACCATGGGTTTGAGCCACGTGTGCATATTACCACTCAACAAAACCGCATCGAATTCTTGTGATGCCAAGGAGTTTAAAAAATCCTTGGCGCTCTTTACGAGCTTACTCGACAGGTGATCCCACTTGGCTTTGGATATCGATACCTGGCAATCCATTCCCTCGTACAAACTCTCCACGTGAATCGTCAGGGTATTATTGATTTGTAGGGTCGTTAATCCGTTCTCGCACGCCCGCTGCAGTTTGGCGCGTGCCTTTTTGGATTGCCATACTTCCCCTCGGGGAAAACGACATTTGATCTCGAATTGCTGGGCAACGGATTGCCCCAGCGTCTGCACGAGTGTCTCTCCGTTGATAGTGTCCGTGGTTTTGGTTGACTCGAGACACCACAAACCATTCGAAGTTCCCTTAAGGATGGCGGCTTTGAGCTTCGAGGCACCTCCGTCTATCATCAGAACGCGTTTGTCCGTAATCGAATCCATTTTGTTCTCCAGATCGTAGGCCAGACACACCGCCGCTGCTTCCGTAATGACGCCTCTTCCTGATTTTCGCAGTGCTTTCATCCACTCCTCTGGTATCCTTTCGTCATTTGGAACGCTTGCAATGACGCTCAGATCTTTCGTGTGTGTCGCATCGTGGGCGAGTGGCATGAGTTTGTCGTTGATGAAGGAATCGAGGTTTTCTGCTGTGACCGGGACGGTATTATTTCTCGAGCCAAAACCTCCACTTTCGTCTGCGGGAAGGACAACGCGAGTAGTTCTTCTTCCGTCGCTGTTGTGTGCACAAACTGGATGATTCGAGTGATCATCAAAGGTGGCAACACGGGCATTGTAACTTCCCAAATCAATCCCCACCGCTATGGTGTTGGAAGATGACATGGCTATTGTGCAATTATTCTTTTGTGAATGGTTCGTTCTTTACGATGACAGTGATAATTCGTCCTCCTTTCTAGGATCAAGAAATCTCAGAGCTGTAGCCTCTTCTTTCGAATTTTGTAGAGCTTCCAATGTACCTACCGGTCTGTCGGAGGAGAAGATTGAACAATGCGAGAATGGGAATTCCAATTATTATTTGTTTTTGCATTCCAACGAAAAGAGATCGGGTTTTGTTGCTCCGTGCGTTTGCAAATGGAGGGCGACGACAGAAAGACAACTATCCGCGAAAGTGAGACGGCGGACAGACGTAAAATTGAATCTCGAAATTTGGATGCAAAAACTTGAGAATCATCGCGCGCGTGGAGGAGAACTGTAGAACTGCAGGATCGCCACATTTTAGTGTTTTACATGACTCGAGCTAAAAAAACTAAGGCGGAGCAATTTCCTTTACAAGATAGCCGTTCGGGGTTTGAGGTTTTTTCTGTACGTTCACCTTCCAAAATCGATAACACTCGGAAGGTCGCCAAAAAGATAAATATGGCGGCCAGGAAGCAGCAAAGAAAGAGGCGATGAAGAGATGGGTAAGAGGCCTATTCAAACAACACACTTGAGATGTTCCAGCACAAAGGGGTCACCAGAGAGGAACCAATTGATGCAATCATTCGGACATCGAGGCCTCTTCCAACGACAGTCAGAGATACATGAGATCAAGAAGGCCTGGCGACATACCTACTTTTTCTGCCGAGGGTTGGAACATGGCTTCCTCTAATCCTTTACCTACGCGGACGTGTAGGAAACGACGACGTAGTGACTGTATTCATTCAACAACCTACATCGGGAACAATTCTAAGCCGTCGAACGCATTCATAATAACGCTATTGCTAGCAGCACTTGCAGTTGTTGTACAAGGCGAATCCCGAACACTCCGGCATTATCGCGAACCGCAACCTAGATATGCTGCAAATTTGGTCCGTAGACGAACGTCGTCGAGGATAGAAGAACAGCAAATAATACGAAAGACAATAGAAACGTCAAATGGGGGAACAATATTAAGTCGTCTCTTTGATGATCCAGATGACAATAAATTCAATGAGACCTACTATCATGCCATCGGTCAGCACGCGGATAACAAGTCCCAAAAATTTGTGAGGTCTATTTCTATTGAAACGGCTGACACCGGGGGAAGCAATGGTTCGAATTTGAGCGAGGAAATCTCTACAAGTGAAACTGTTTACTACGACGACATTCAGATTGAGAGTACTAGCGAGGGGGATGAAACTATTTACTACGACAACATTGAGATGGAGAATCCAAGCGAGGGGGAGGGAAGTTTTGTTATAAAAACGCTTTTTGAGGAACCACTAGAAAGAAATGTTGGTGAAGACTACGCAATTGGAAGAATCGACAAGGTAGATCCCGATGATTCTTCTCTGTCCTCAGATCGAGATTCGATTTGTAAAGATTGCGTTGACGATGGAACTTTTACCGACGGATCAGTATGCAGTGTTCCGGAATACGAATGTTGCTCGGATGACGATTGCATACACAGCGGCGACATTTGTAGCCACCGACGTTGTGTCATAGATGCTTATTTTCGGTTTACGCTCAAGTGGATCGGCAACGATGACTACGATCTCTTCGTTGTGACTCCCGATGGGGCGGAAGTATCCTACGAAAATGAGTATGATCCTGTGAGTTTGGGGAGATTCGAAAGACAAGCAGAACAAGAGGGATACGGGTATCATGTGGAAAACATTTATTTTCCTCGCAAAGGTGGGCCATCCGGGGTTTATCGATTTTATGTCCGTCCGTATTTAACGGTAGAGGCGAGTGATACGTGGCAAGTAACGGTGCTGGAAGGAGGAAATCTTGTGGCGTTGGAGTGGGGAGTTGGAGCTTCTGAGTCTTTCTTTTGCAAGAAGGATGATGAGCCTCGGCCAACAACGCATCCTGCTCTGTCTCCGACACGATTTCCAATCGAGTCACCGACACGAAATCCAATCCTTTCACCAGTTCTATTTCCAGAACGACCTCCTCTCGGGCAACCATCCAAAGTGCCCGTTATTACGCCTGCGCCTGTTCCTACCGGACAACCAACCAACGTGCCGACGAGTCAGCCCATACCTCTTCCTACCGGGCAACCAACCAAAGCGCCAATTAGTGAACCTGCGCCTGTTCCTATAGTGCCAATTAGCGAACCTGCACCTATTCCTATCGTTACTGAGCCAGGACCTGCGCCTGGACCTATTCCTGAACCTGCGCCAGTGTCTGCGCCTGGGCCTGCGCCTGAACCTGAACCTGCTCCCGTTTCTGAACCTGGACCTGCACCTGCGCCTGAACCTGAACCTGCTCCCGTTTCTGAACCTGGACCTGCACCTGCGCCTGAACCTGAACCTGCTCCCGCTTCTGAACCTGGACCTGCACCTGCACCTGAACCTGAACCTGCTCCCGTTTCTGAACCTGGACCTGCACCTGCGCCTGAACCTGAACCTGCTCCCGTTTCTGAACCTGGACCTGCACCTGCACCTGAACCTGCTCCTACCGCCGTGGTACAACCACCTGGACCAAACGATGACGATGACGATGACTGTGATGCAACTGGGAAAGACGAGTGCTGTGTGTCTACAGACTGCACGAATGGAAATATTTGTGAACAAAGAACTTGTATCAACACTGGAAATCCAAGATTTACGTTGAAGTGGTTTGGATCCGATTCTCTCCTTATGTATGCGGTCACACCTGATGGAGTTACGATTTCTGCAAACAATACGTTTGACGATTCCTCTGGTGGTACGTTCGAGAAAGATAAAAATGATCCGTCTTCAATCGAATATCGCGTTCAAAATATCTATTTTCCAATAGAAAATTCACCAGGTGGAATGTACGAGTATCTAGTGAGGGAGAAAAATGAAAACGCTGAGGTTACTTCATGGACAATAGAGAGTCATGACGAGGATGGTCTAGTTGAAACTCATTCCGGGTCAGGAAATTCAGAAACTTTTAATTACTTCCACAGGACGGATGATAATCCTACAAGACCTGACCAGTCGCCCCCAGCATGCAATTTGGTAGATGACGAGTGTTGTATTGATAATGACTGTGCTGGATCAAGTGGAGATATATGTATCCAGAGGACTTGTTTGAACGACGGTTCCTTTAGAGTAACCTTGGAGTGGACAGGGAACGACAATTTGGACCTGTTGGTCGAAACTCCATCAAACAACGTCATTTCAAAAAATATGGTGTTTGATACAGAGTCAGGAGGTCGACACGAGAGTTCTGAACAATCGACCTTTGGGTTTAACGTTGAAAACGTCTACTTTCTTCTATCTGATGCTCCACCTGGGCAGTATAAGATAAACGTCGATGCCTCTGCCGTTGAAGGCGAAGGGTCAGATAGGTGGACGATCAAGATTTACGAAGGGGGGAAATTGGTGGAAGAAGGGACTGGATTTGGTGATTCTGTTTATTCCTACGGATACCAGTCGAGCGCTATAATGAAACCCTTTGATTTGAGAGAAGGGAGTCCAAGGTTCACTTTGCATTGGCCTGGGGAGAGTTTTTATAGTTTAGCTGTGATCACTCCAGATGGTACACAAATCTCTGCTTTCGCGCCATATGATGCAGATTCTAGAGGTGTATTTGAAGGAACAACTCAACAGCTTACAGACGGCGATGATACAGAAAGTATATACTTTCCCGTCGAGGGCGGTCCTCCTGGAATGTATGCATACTCTGTAACGAACACTGGTGGCGGAAAAACCGATGAACCTTGGGTCGTTACAGTGTATGTGGACGGCGAGAATGTGGCGCTGCAAACAGGATCAGGTAATTCTGATTTGTTCTCCTTCCAATTTGAAGGGTTTTCCCTTCCCGACAATGATAACCTGAATGAACCCGAACCAACTCTTTGCAGCACGGCATCGGATTGCTTATTGTCAAATACCTTTTGCACAAAAAATATTTGTATTCAACAAGGGACCCCACAATTTGTTCTTTCCTGGAATGGTCAAAGTGACCTTTCTCTCTCCGTAGCTACCCCGTTAAAGACCATTGTGTCGTTACAAAATCCTTCGGACGGTCAATCGGGAGGAACATTCGAGAAATACAACTTCACGGAGGGTTCAACTAGGCACATTGAAAGTATTTACTTTGCACCTGAGCAAGGGCCAACAGGGACGTACCAATTTTATATCAAAGCAAACGATAACAAGGGGGATGTCTGGAAAATTGACATTTTTATTGACGGAGAACAAATTGAATCTTACAGTGGACAGGGTACATCTGAAGTCTTATACTTCGACTACTCCGGAAATCTACCGACAATGGAGCCGGTAGTGTTGGAGCCAGTAATGGAGCCAGTGCCAGAAATGGAGCCTTGTGATCAAGCATGCTGCGTAGATTCGGATTGTTTATCCAATCAAATTTGCGCTTCTAACACATGTGTAAAAAAGGGAGCTCCGCAATTTGTGTTATCATGGGAGGGCGATTATGATCTTTCACTTCAAGTCGCAACACCTGTAAAAACTGCAATATCATCTGAAAATCCAATCGATTTTCCATCGGGGGGAAAATTCGAGCAGATTCTTGACTTTGCCAATCATCGCTATATGGAAAATATCTTTTTTGCTCCAAATGATGGGCTACGTGGAATGTATCCATACTATGTCCAGTCTTACGAAAATGGCTCTGTTGACGATACTTGGACGCTCGCAATATATATCGATGGAACAGAGATGAGAATAGAAAATGGAAAAGGTTCATCAGAATTGTCATTCTTTGACTATACAGGCAGGCCCCCAACAATGAAACCGACAGAAAAGTCAGCAACGATAGCAGCGCCAACGCCGGTAGCAAATCCAACAGTGTTTCCGACAAAGCGTCCCGAAGCGGAGGACTCATGCGATCCATTCGTGATTATTGATGGCGAATCACTTGCGATTACTAATGGCGAATGTTGTTCTGATGCAAACTGTTTCCCAAATGAATCGTGTACATCTCGAACTTGCGTCGACGAGGGTAACCCGCGGTTCACTCTTTCGTGGGTTGGAGCTAACGACCTGGATCTAATAGTTGTGACGCCGCAGGGAACAATAATATCGTATTCGAATCCGGAGGATCCTCTGAGCGGAGGAAAATTTGGCGAGGATTACGATCAGTTTGATTATGGCTTGCACGTAGAAAATATCTATTTTCCTCCTGTGCCTGGTAAGCCTTTTGAAGAATACGGGGAATATTCATTTTACGTCCGGAAAGCTGTTGCCACCGCGAAAGACGATACATGGACGGTTGGTGTATATGTGGACGGCGAACAACGACTTTCTGTCAGTGGCGCTGGAAGTTCAAAAGAGATGAAATACAATTTTTCACCCTTTAAATAATTATAATCGTGGCTCCTACACTACCAGATAAGATGGGGATTACGAATAAGCTAAAACATCACGTTATCTTTGCATTACTCTCGTAGACCTAAGGCAGTACAACGAGGTACTTCCCATACCATAGCCAACGAGTGAAACTCTCCACTCTCTCCGAAAGCGTCTATATCAGAACCGATCAATCTTTCGTACAAGCTTCTGTCGAACGAAGTGCCCAATGGTACTTCTTTCTCACTAGTTGTTCCAGAAACCTTGCAAGGAACTTTGCTTGCTTCAAGGTCTTCCATCAAATCAGAATATGGTCGTTTCCAAAGAGGGTACTCAAGTCTGCAGTCCAACTGCGACAGTATCTTGTCTCTCCATTCCTTAATATGAGATAGATGCAAATCACCAAATACCAACGACGATAAACGACTTTCGGGTGGAATAAAACCCTGGATGACTTTCAAGCCACATCGTATCCGATCAGTATATGTTTCTCCACTGCCCCTCCGCAGTGGAATTCCAACAAGATTAATATCTAAATGAGACGCTTGTTTGATGACTTGATCAATACCTACTTCCTGATGTGCAATTGTGCGAGATGTGGCATCGAATGTGGTCATGAGAACAAGACCAAATGGACCATCTTCATAATAGCTTCTCACCAGTGCCCGAATAGCCAAAAATGAATCTTTGCCGCCACTAAAAAACAATACTTTGATATCTTTGTTCGCATTGATCGAGAAAATCTGGGATGGACCTATCCTCTTTCTGTTGGTAGAGCACAGATGGCTGTTGAATTTTGGCTGCCTTGTTCTTGACGTTTGCGTGAGAGTAAGGACAGTGTCTACAACCCGACCCGCAGCATTTCCCTCGTTTTTCGTGGGCAATCTTTGTAAAAACTGCGTATCCCGTCGCCGGGTCTGTATACGTCGATTCGCCTTGTTGACAGGCAAGATCGTGCAGGTGGGCAAATCCCGGATTATCCTTGTCGAGGAACATGTCTTCCATGTCACCCAGAACAGGGTTTTGAATTGCTGAAGGCATCTTTTGATTCTCTTCATCGGTCTGGCTGTTTGCCGATGCCATAACATCCACGGCTTGCCATCCTATCGTTTTATATCCCAATTTGGCAATAGCGTCTAAGACTTTGGGTTCGTTTTGGTAGGCACATTGTGCTAACAAAGCCACTCCTTGAAGCAAGAATGGAGCTGGCTGGGCGATATACCAATCTCCATACGACGCAAAGATTCTATGATTTTGTGCCGCTCGAAGTTTTCGGAGTTGTTCCTTCTTGGTCAACGTATCGCGAATATTTCGTTCCAGATCGAAACCGCAGCATCCAACAACTATGACGTCAGGGTCTGCCGCATAAACATCTTCCCATTCAATTACCGTGGCCTTGTGAGTCTGCTTTCCAGGTCGTGCTGTTTTAACGCAGGCATACTCCATCATCTGGTCTAAATTTATGCGTAGTTGTAGTAAAAATGCAAAAAAGGCATTAGACGTGTCGTAAAAGTTAGCCATACAGTGTAAGCACCTCGGCTTTCGAAATCTTGAAAATCTTTCGTATTTTGAAACAACAAGCTTCTAACTTACAAGTCCAGTGACCAGAGTCAAACACTGGATCCAACCATTCTAAGATGAACATGGTAGGCATCGTTTTCTCATCGTGGTTATTCTTTCGATTCGTGTGGACGGCTTCTCGAAGGGCCTTGAGATTGTTCAAAAAGTCGTCTTTCAACCGCTTTCCCCGTTCTGGAACTCCACACGCCTCGGCAATAGTGACGAATGTATCGGTCACCTCGTGCAAGGTAGTTGGTTGCAATGACACTACCGAAACAATGGATTCCTGCACCGACGACTTGTCGTTGCTTGTCTCGCTATTCTCATCGGTCTTGCTAGTCTTCAACAAACAGCGGCGAACATCGGCCGTGGTAGGAGCACAGACATCGCAAAGATCTTGTGTAAAGATTACGTTTGGCCGAGCAGATTGCATCCTTTCTTCAACCAAGGGGTATGTGGAAGGTATATCAGTGGATGGAGGTGACAACACAGTGTCATCGTCGCCCGTCTTTCGAATTGGGCATACCGTATTTGAGGCAGCGAGGGCAGCAGCGGCAGCCGTTTTTTGTATAGCAAGATGGATGTCGGCTTGCGAATCCACCGTCAAGCCACTCTTCGTCAAAACGAGAGGCCAATCGTTCGTGCGCACCGAAGCGCATTCATTGTTTCCATTTCCACCATCACCTTTGTGGGTGGAGTAAAAGTACTTGAGAATTGGGTCACATTCGTGGGTGACTCCTACGATGTAGTCTGCAAGTCCTAATTCCAAGCAGATCGCAGTGGCGGACGGTTCGAGGCAGGCAATACGCAAATCAGATATCGGCTCGGCATCTCCAGGAGAACTGTGTCCCGCCTTTTTTTCGTCAAGAGACATCTTTCTACTGGCGTAGATTCTGTGTTTCCTAAATTATCGTGTGGATATGGGAAGTCGTTCTTTTCGAATTTTCTCTTTCGAGGTGATCGATGATGGATGATGGATGATTGATTGTGATGATGGATATTTTGGGGGAAAAATTGATTCACATTGTGGTAATGACGAATGAGTGAGTCACGTTCTTGGATTTTATTTGATCTACTTTTTATATCTAGGAGGAGTGCTCAACCGGAATAAGAAAATAGGGGGGGCGGAATAAGAAACTTGGGGTTACCAGAACCCCAAAATTCGAAAAAATCATTACTGCGGATCGAATGGATATTGACCGTAAATGCATTAAATAATGACAGTGAGCAATAGGAATCGTCTTAATATTGTAAACAAATGTTGTCGACAGTTGTAGTAAGGGTTATCGTCATGAAGAGTGTCTGTTGAGGACATTCAAACTGTTGTGAAGAGGTTACGACTTTTGGGGGTTCTGGTAACCCCAAGTTTCTTATTCCGCCCCCCCTATTTTCTTATTCCGGTTGAGCACTCCTCCTATGATGATTAGGTTTGACATATATCATCATATGGTTCTCATTTTGACTGGAACAAGGAAGAATATCGATCCTTGAACCCAAAAACTTGGTAGCGCGAAGATCGAAAATACAGTCTGGTACTTGGGAGGAATTCTTCTAATAGATTGGTTCGAGTGATAAAAGTATTTCCGAGAGAGGCGATTACAGCGATCGTGAGGCGATCGTGAGGTGTCCCAATGAGATGGTTGCTATATTTAAATATAATACTATTCAAGTACTGTACCATCAAGATGTTCGATGAAATATTCCTGATCCTTGAAGCGATCGCGCTAATAGAATTCTAGGGATAGCTGTTTGAGCGTTCTTATGAATAATAACACGTATACTTCACGGGCAGAAAGGCTTTCCGCTTCGACTATGGGATAAGTCGACTTCGTATGCCTTAAATTCAAAAGAACGATAGTTCAATAAATGAAGCAATCCATAATTAAATTTTGGCTTCTGAGAACGCTACCACCGAAGTCGTAACACCTGGGGGGAACGAAAATACTCTTCTGTTCTCTTTTCTCACGTTTTAGGGATTTTAGTATGTTCCGATGGTTTCAGTACCGTTTAACGGATCAATATTAATTATTCTATTAAACTTCTTCCAAAATGCCTGGGCCGGATTTTCGTCTCGTCCGAACATTATTTATCATACATCCGAAAGAACCGGGCCATGTTACGATAACCTTTCGGTCTCTTTCTAATACTCTGTAAGTTCACTATTCTTCAATGACAGGAGTATATTCAAAGCCTAAAATTACTTTCAAGTGATAGAATTTTTTTCAAAACCTAAAATTACTATCATTGAATCTGAACAAAACTATATGTGGCCATATTACGATAACCTTTTGGTCTATTTCTAATACTCTGTAATTCACTATTCTTCAAGTGATAGGAGTGTATTCAAAACCTAAAATTACTATAATTAAAACTGAACAAAATTACATGTGGAATATACCCACTGGTTTGCTGCGTCTTCTGAGCCAAATCCCGGCTCGTATGATCCGAATTGCTTCAGGATCAGCTCTTTCCCTTGATTCCTTAGACCTCGATTTCCTCCAAAATAGTCTGAAATAGTTATTGCCCAGCTCTTTAAATGCTTGGCCTCATCGAATAGAAGTCTGGCTCTTTCTTGTTGATCGTAGCAGACTTGATCTTGCGTCGATCGACGCCTTTCGGAATGCCTACTCGACGCATATGTGTGCAGAGAGCGGGCCTTCCCTTCAAAAATAATTCGTGGTAGTATCCGCCGCTATCGGGACCAGAAACAATTCTCGTAAAGCCGTAGAGATTCAACTGTCGCTGAAAGCTGCTCAACCTTGATTGCTTGAAGTATTTCGGCATAATCTTCTCCTCGAATTTGTCACAATCGTGAATGCCAAATGCACGTCCGTGAGGGAAGAAAGAGATGATGTGTCCGTTTCCATCTTTTTCGATTTCGAGTAGCATTCGGTGAAGTTTTTCGGGAAAGGGTTCCGTCACACCCCCTCGTGTGCGTCGTCTGGCGAGTTCGAATTCTGGAGGATCCGCCATGGCAGAAGCATCAATATAGGGAGACGACTTCTTTCGCATAGAATTTCCAAGTGCCGCGAGGGTACTTTCGCTGTCCAATTCGCTTCCTGGAGTAACAACCGAAGTCGAGGCTGCTCTCAATTTCATTCCGAGCTGTAGAGCCTCCATTCTTGCCTTTTCTTCTGCCACTATCATGGCTTCCCGGCGTCGCATCATCATCATTCTTTCCATTTTCAATTGATTGGTTTCGGCAGCGGAGAGGAGTTCGGCATTTGCAAGCCATTCGCGGTTTCGAAGCATGCCTCCCAATCCTAACCCATCTGCTCCGATGCCGGAGAGTGCGTTCGACTGATTCGGCATTCCGCCATGCATTCCCAGAAGGAGGGATCGATCTGGGAGAGATCCGACGCTATCGAGGACCGAGCTGGTTCGCCCCATTGCCATAGGATTCGTTAGTTGCTCGTTCAGGGACGACAAACCAGCTCCGCGACCCAAAAGCTGGTAGGAATCTTGAGGAAACAACGATCTGTTTTGCGATCCTCCCGCAGCCGCAAGAAGAGCCTCGCCTCTTGATAGATGAATTTCGGCAGCTGCTCTCATTTTTTCTTGTTCACTCAACGCCATCATTATGTTTCCTTCGTTCATTATCATTTCGAAAAGTATGTTAAATTGAATTATGAGAAAACGAAATGAATTGAGTTCTCGAGGCTTCTCTTTGGAATACGTTGGTTGTACATGCGCAGAATTTCACAAACAACACCAGATGAAAAACGTCACGTACAGTTAGAACAATGATTTATGAGCGAGACCTGCCGGAATTCGATGCTATATGTAAATGAAAAACCCAGCCTTTGAACGCGATTTGTCGATAAGATTAGTTTTATCATTCCTTTATGCCATGCCGTGTTCTACCCAAGCGAAGGAGACTCAGTCCCCATAAAAATTGAAATATCGGAAAAAGCTTGGTACTGTATTCTCTCTTGGCGCTATTTATAGTCGCTGCATTCTCTCTTGATGCTATTTATAGTCGCTGATCAAAGAAGCAATGGGATAAGACTGGTCAATAGATGAAATAATTACTTAGGATCTTCCAGAAAGTATCGAACTCCTCCGTGTTCGTTGAATTTTAAAGTTCAATACAGGTATTTATAGCGCTCGTCCCAGTATTCTTATAGTGACCATCTGTTCTTTGAAACATCAGGCTATAGTTGTAAATACTGTTTTCCACTTGAATTTGAAGACTTTAGAACACCTACACCTCGTATGTATTCTTTCAGATTGCCTTATTTGAGGTTGAATGCTTGTACGCTTTGCTTAATTAACTTTTCACTTAACGCAGGTCCCGCCAGGACCCATTGGTCATAATTCAATCCTTCTCTTGTGCCACCAAAGTATATCATTACAGTATGATGCATATTCTAATAGTCTATGAGATACCCTCTCACATGTCGGGGTCAATTTTTTCCAAACAGTCCGGGGAAAACGATTTCTACCCCAAATGGTGCTGCGAGACACGGCCATCGGATCCCCCCGCCTTGCGTAACGCGTGACCATAAAAATGCGTGATCAATGATCAAAGCTATCACAATAATTTCAAGACGAGAGAGAGATCTAAGTGACTACAAGAAGCAAGCAAATCTGTCTCTCTCCGTCGCATCTATTCCTCCGGAAAAGTTTACCAGCGGAAGTGTTGAAACTTTAGTGGTTAGTCTGCCATGAGTTTTTCGTTTGGAGCTCCCAAGCCAGCCGCGGGACCTGCTCCTGCTGCCCCAGCTTTTTCCTTCGGTGGTGCTGCTCCAGCAGGAGCTGCTCCTGCTGCGTCTGCCCCTGTTCCAGCATTTTCCTTTGGAGGAGCTGCCCCGGCACCAGCAGCAGGAGCCGCGTCTTCCGCTCCTGCCCCGGCCTTTTCCTTTGGAGGAGCTGCCCCGACATCTGCTGCTGCCCCAGCAACAGCTGCTGCTTCTTCGGCACCTGCTACTGGCTTTTCCTTCGGTGGTGCTGCCCCAGCGCCTGCTGCTGCTCCGACACCGGCAGCACCTGCTGCTTCTACCGCACCAGCACCGTCAACGGGTTTTTCCTTTGGAGGAGCTGCCCCAACACCAGCTCCTGCCACCACTAATACATTTGGTGGTGGAGGCAGCTCTGCGGGCGCTACGTCTACTGCCATTACCACTGCCACAACTCTAACAGCACCCGATTTCGATGACACATTTGAAAATCTTGACGTTTGGAACCGAACTCGGAAACTTTGCGCGGAGACGAGCACTCAACAGACACAAACGGCGACGGGTGCCATGTCATTAGCGGGGCAAGAACTAATGCACTTCCTTTCGACTCATGCAACAACGGCACTGAAACCTCAGGTTGTAGAATGGACTCCACCCAACAACGCACTTCGGCAGCAGTTGGGACAAAAACCGGTGGTGGGTTTGAGTGGGGGGAATACCACGACGTTGACAATGAAGACACTGGAGCAAATTGGGCTCTTGGCGACGGAATTGAGAATTTCAGAGGCTCAAGCTATTACTTTATATGCACAAGTTTCAAGGGATTACGACATTCTCAGTGGTCTGCTAACATCTAATACAGCCGATGGAGGGGGAGATGGCTTCATCGACCGCGCTCTACCAGATGCAGAATATGACAACGTGACGAAGCTAGCGAGGGACTTTTACTTCTACGAACGAAGATTAAAATTGCAAACGATTTTGTATTTGGTCGAACTCAGATTGCACAACAATCCGGATGTCATTCGGGCAACAGACACACTGCTGCAAGAGGGGCAACTTGTAACGAATCTGATCACCGTCATTCGAGAATATACCCAACGCATTCAGCAGTTGCAGCAAGAAATCAAATCGAACATACCCTCCGCAACCCAAAATAGCACAACAATGGGTGGAACGGGATTTATGGGAGGATCGCAACAGCCGCAGCAACAACAGCCAAAGACATCGAATTTCGCAAAAGTTCATTTGCTATTTTGTACCGAAGAACGACAGACAGCAGCCGAAGCTCTTGTGTTTATCGCCTACCACACACAGCTGGAAGTCAACGAAGTTACGGCATTGATCGATTTGATTCGCGATCTATCTACTGGACTTCCCAAGTTGTCTCCGTTCAAGGATGTTCCTTCTCCATACGACTCCTCTTCGACTGGGATGGATGGCATGAGTGGATCTTATCAACAATTCGGAGCTAGCTCTTGGCCACCAACGGCAGCAAATGCTTCGTACAATCAATATCCATGGGAACGAAAAGATAAGAATTCACTAGACTGGCAAAAAGAGCTCATTCGCGAAACTTGCAAGACTGGACGACCAAAACTTTTGCAATGCACTTCGCTTCTTATTGTTGCCGCCATGGCCGCAATGGACTCCCGTCAGGTTCTTTACGATCGCAAGCTACATGGCCCCAATGATTTTGGTCAGGGCAATCAGTTGTTGCATCCCACCCAACCCTCTCTCGAAAACATCAGAGAACTCCATACAAGACTCAAGCCAGAATCCCACGGTCAGTGGGCACGAGCTGATATATGGGGATTATTGGCCTGTTCGTACGCGCTTTTGTTGCGTCTGACACCAATGGCGATCATGTCTCCAACCAAGGGAGGATCGAACAGCTCTTTTTCAAAGGAAGTACGCGACGCAGCCAGATATTGCATAGAAGTTCCGACGGAACTTATGTCCTTTACATTCTGTCGATTGACTTTGATCCCATCACTCGAAAAAATCCAGAGTGCATCTGTTCGAACTATATGCAACGTTTCGGAATTTTGTTTGTCGGTAGTTTCTGAAATCTATTCTCTCTACCTCAGTATTCTCTCGGAAGGAAACGGGAATTTGCCAATATCGCGACGCATGTGGCAGGATCGCGAGGAAGAAGATCTCAAATTGAAAATTCAACAATACAACGATAAACTCCAATTCGATGCCTTTTTGGGCGAATCGTCAAAACGCGAAAAGGTTCCCAAGGCGATAGATTTGATGGAACGGCAAGAATGCCTGGACGATCTCATTGCACTGGCTACTGCCCTTTGTTCTTTGGGACCAAATTATGCTCGTCATTTTTGGGCCAGGGATAAAGAAACGAAAGAATTTATTCCGAGCAGAGCATTGCGAGAATGTATAATGCTTGCTTCGGAAGATGATTCTCTTATCCCATACGTCTATTCCTGGATGGCATCTCTGTCGAACGACGAAAAAAGCGCGAAAGCGGTCAATCGGCTGATGACAAGCAGCAAGAACAATGATACCATTGCAGAGGGAACAACAGTTGCTTTTACAAGCTGGAGGACAGTTATCCACAATCTGCGTTTTTACGTGCAACATCTCAGCGTCAACAATGACATGAACGTAACCAAACCGTCATCGCCAGGAACAACAGCATCCACGAATCAAAATACGTCCTACTATTACAATTTGGAAGGCGATGCCATGCGTGATTCCTCAAGAGATCCGCGATCACGTGACGGGAAAAAATCGTCATCATCTTCGTCGTCGAAGAACTCGATGAAGCCAAAAGAATTGTCGGAAGGTTCAAAATTACGAGTTGCTTCCTATTTGGCACTAATTATGAACGTCAGTTTGCACTGTTTCGATGCCCGACACAGCATTCTATCCACCAGTTTGCCTCTTGTCGAAGGGGATATCGCTGCTGGTGGGGACGAATGCTTGGTGATTCTCTTCAAGTTGGCTATTGCACCTCTTCCACCTACGATGCGTGGTGCTACATTGAGCACAATCGCTAGCCTGTTGCGTTCGACCGACGGAATCGAAGATCCCAAGGTAAAAGCCTTCATGGAAGAACAAGGAAACAATGCATGGGAGTATCTTGAGTCTTGTTCGTTGTTGCCTATTCATCTTTTGGATCGGTATCGCGTTATAAAACCCACCGGAGCAGACGCCCAAAATCAAGCAGCGTTGACCTTCCCCCCATCTTCGATGGCTTTGGCGGGTTTGCCAAGTCGGACGAAATCAAGTTTCCCCAAACATCCAATGTACGGAGTGCTTTACGAGATGGATCACATCGAATCAAAAAATGGTTGGTATCCATCGACGGAGGGATTTTTGGACCTATTGAATTCTCTTGTCTCTTCTGTTGGATGTCCCTCCAAATTGGGTCAAAATTGGCGACTTCGAACAGGATGTACTCCATATCTGGAATATGTTATCAATTTCGTCCTTCCGAAAGCACTGGGTGTGAATTCTGAGCAAGAACTTCCATTTCGTGTGCCAGGTGACCGCAGCAGACTTGTTTCTCGAGCGTTGGCTGTTGTCGAGTCAGTTGTCATTCGCTACAACCTGCCTCCACAAGTTGCTTTGAAAAACATGAAAGAGCAGGTATCGCAGATATCTACTGAGCAGGTATCACAGGTATCTACTCCGCTATCTGTACTTGGGATTCAGACTGTTATCGATCAAGTCTACGCAGAATCGAAACAACAAGATCTCCAAGAACTCAAGAATGACTTCAGGAGTATGACTGTATCATCGACACTCCACGCTCCCAATCAGCAATACGGCTTGAATAATTCTACCATGAACCCAGTTTCGGATCAAGCAGTTGTAGGGTCTTCGTCGGTTTCAACAGTTCCAGTTCCCAAGTCGCCTGGTTTTACTAATTCTTGTTGAGCTATTATCATCTTCTTGTGGCGTTCTATTGCAAGTCTTGAATGCTGTACTAACTGAATGCGGTGGTCGAAATGGCATTCTTTCCATTTTTCGGGATCAATCTATCAACATGGATATGACTTACGCTCTCTTCGGCTGCCACTCCGCCCGACTTGAACAGCGCAAAAGAAGGGATTAAAGAAGATGGCCCAACCAAGCCACTGCAAAATTTATTGAAGCCTTTCTTCCCGAAGTTCCAAACATCGAATATCGATGATCATTTTGTCGACTAATTCCGTCCTATGGCGAGAGACGTCGATCGCTTCGGCTTTGCATATTCTTTGTGCTGCCGCTACTCGAGAGGAAACATTTATTGCAACTCTGATGGCCGCGAAGGAACAACCTCTGAAGTATGTTCCGGTCATCGAATTCCAAGAACTCAAACCTGGGTCAGGTAGTGCATTAGCCATTGACAAGAAGGCAAAAGACATCAGAGTTTCTCCTCTATCTGATCTATTGTTTTCAATAACAGGTTCTCGACACTTACGCTCAAGTATCGTTGAATACATTGGTTATGATTCAGTTGCAAAAGAGAACAGCACAGAAATTCCAGCTGCGGCTCTGTCACTCGTATATCGCATGCAACAGAGAGTATCGCCACAAATGACCTTACATTCGCTCTGTGGAAATGAATATACAACAAGTGGATTTTCGAAGGCGATTGCAGATCGGCTGCGCCTTTCGTCGAGAAATTCTGATCGGATCAGAGACTCGGAGGTTCTAACTTTGATCCTCAATTGGATCTTGACAGAACTTCGCTCTTGCACAATCGCCAATGGTGGGCTTGCACAAGTCTTGTTGGGGTTACCAGGTGACGCAAGCGATGGAAATTGGAAACCGGGATGTGGCCACTACTCGGGGGCCATCAACGATTGTTTTGATGCAATTTTAGACATTCTTGGTCACAATGAATTGTCGAGTGGCTTTTCCGGCATTTCGTCGCTTTGCTTCGAAGTCGTTTTCAGGTTGCAGGATCTCATCAAAGCAAAAGACGAAAAATCTCTCAAAGTCGCAATTTACACAGCTGAACGACTTCGAGATGTCGATTTTTGGGAAGAAAACGTGTTGAGAATTCCATACGTGGATGTGGCATTAATGGATCAATATCAATACGTGCAACATCTTCACAGCACGGCATGGCTACTGAAGGGACTAGCATGTGAATTACGCCTTTTGGTTGGATTCGGAGGTGACACGATATCGGCATCACAGTTCGGTAGATATCTCGAACAACATCCAAATCAGTGCAACTATCTCTTGTCGACACTGTATGGGTCAGATGAGGGAGTTATATACAACCTTGTCAAGAACTTGCCTCTAGAACTTGTGTCGATGGATCCAAGTTTGCGTCATCCCTCTCAAGAAGCTCTGATTGCCGGTGTAATTGATTTGCCTGGCGCACGGGACATCGTCGAGGGTTATCGAATCCTCGACAGCAAGAAAGTCCTTTCCTTCATGGGCACAGCGCAGCAAAGTCTGGAAGATGAAAATGTGAAGCAATGGATAGATCAATGGAATTTCATTGCAGGTCGAAACTGTGCAGTATCTCATCTGACGGGCGCCATGAGTGTATTGATTGACGCCTCGTTGTTCAGCGTAGAATCGATGTCACGTTGTCATACACCGCTTTCGCAATCTTCAAACTTCAGCCACTCTTGGTTACACAATAATGGATCGCGAGATTTATTGGCATTTTTCCTTCAGCGGCTCGAGGACATCCCAGAAGCAAGTGATTATCAGGGAATGGATAAATTTCTGGTTCCTGTCGCGACAAAAAATCTCAGCACCATCGTTTTAACTCTCTCCGATTTCATCACATCGCCTTCCAATGGCGCCGTCATGAACTCAAGCGACATTCTTCAGCTCGCTGCTCTTGTGGCACGCACCATTCCGTCCTCTTCGATCGGTAGCGATAGTGCAGACGAAGCGCCTTTCCGACACGAAAGGACAGCAGCGCTAGGGAGTGCGCTTTCTCAATTATTGCGCTCTTCGGCTTCACTTGAGCCTGAATTTGTTTCCCAGTATCGGGAAGAGTTCATCAGGGCCGCACAAAATCTTTCTGGTATTTCTGGATTCAAAGTCGATTCCAGAAGTAACGACCCACACGGAATCGTTTCGATGTTGGCACGGGGATGTGTGTCATCGATTGTTCTTGCTCTAAGTGAGGTTGAGAGTGAATCTGGGGTTGAAAAGTCTTCTGTTTGCTCTTGCATTACCCAGACCTTTTTGGAACAATCGATTTCATTGGTTGCGGAATTAGACGAAGACATTTGCAATTTCCTTCACGCTATTGCTCTTCAACCATCTGGAGCGAAAATGCTCATTGATGCTGGCATTGGTCGAGCATTGCTATCTGCCGCAAGACAATATATAGAACAAGAAAAGGCTGTCATTCAGAACATCGAGGGGAGTTCTTCGAGCTTCACCAAAACGACTATTCGGACTCCAGGATTTCTTTTGAGTCATTTGAAACTTATTTGTGCGCTGTTGGTAACGGCGAATACACCAGAAGATATGGCCTATAGCTTTGCCTCGAACGCTATCGAAATTATCGGAACGTACGAAGGAACGATTCACAGATTGTGTTACAATTTCCCTGTCCAAGCAGATTTCTTGCGTTGGTTTCTGAAAGCCTTGGTGGCGGCATCCTCAGTGGTCAAGCCACTGAAACGAAAAATTCAGATCAACAAGGTAGAACACACCACAAAGGAATTGATTTCCCGTTCGAAATTCCTGGACAACGGAATTGTTATGCTTTTGGAACAGCTCTCGGAAAATCCTCTACCACGAGATATGCTTCCAGCACGTATGCCAAGAGAACTCAAGAATCCACATGCGTCAGTTGGAATCAATATCGTAAATATCGAAAAAGACGACTCGGCAACTTGGTGGGACGTCCTTCAAAACATATTGACGTCGAAGCAAGATGGATCTCAAGCCTGCACATTTCCAGCTCCAGTGAGTGACAAAATATTCATTCCGTCGTATGCACAAAAGTGGAGTGAAGACACTTTTGAGTATAGCATTGTTGCAGCAGACACGTTGTGCTTGGGCTTACAGCTACTGAAGCGAGTGGAGCGATCGGATCTTTTTAGTGGTTCATCGCTTGCTTCTGGCCTATTCCGCTGCGTCCTTTGCCGCAAAGTCTGTGGATGACAGACTCGAGAGTGTTCGTTTCAGAACGATGCACAGCGGGCACTCTATGGAAACAGGCGATAACTAACGGAAACATGGAACTCGAGTTGGAGTACTTGAAGATGCTGTCATCATCGTTGGCGCAATGCGTTGAACAACTACTCATGTTGTGTCTTCAAGTTTGTGATTCCAAGGAGAACCAAAACCTGCATGTTGTGAAGCCAATCGTCGTCGCAATCGAATCTTCCGGGATTGACAGCATTTCATTGAGTGCTCTTTCCGAGGAAAGATCCGAGTTCATTCGTATTTTATGTGACGAAATCAAAAAGTTGTGCAAAGGAAACTGACAACAAAACTAAAACAAAATTGATAAAAAAATTTCAAGCTAAGTAATAGAAAAACTGTTAGATTGTAAACCGTGCAGCCTTCTTTCTCTGTCGCAAAATCAAGTAATGTAATACAAAACGCACTGTGAGCACAAACTAGAATTACGACAAATAAATAATCTCGTTCAAAAACACTTCGACAAAATCGATATAGTAGCTGTAGCTGTTTCTTCACTTACTTTGGAATCCGTCCTATATTTCGCAAATCCCGATCGCTTGTCTTCGTCGACGTGCTTGACCTGGCGGTGTTCAAACGATGAATGGCGAGAGAAAAAGCTTGCCGCCCAAGCGAGTCCCAGCGGTTGTACCTGTTTCTGATTGAGCCAGGGATCCTCGAGGGCCTCCGAGGCGGAAGGTCGTTCGTCTGGATCCAGAATCAAGAGTCGTTTCACAAAGGCAATGGCTTCTTCCGAGACGTGATCCCAGGAAGGCGAGGGAAAGACCACTTCGCCCGCCTTTACCAAATCGTATGTGAGGTATTCGCTGCCCCCGTTGAAAGGAGGGTAACCACAAAGCATTACGTAAGCGATAACGCCTATGGACCAGATATCCACCTTTTCGTTGTAGTTCTGGAAACGATGGTGATTTGGGATACAAGAGGTGAGTGACAAAAATTTAGATTGTCAACACCATAAAGGCCACAAGTTTCGGCACAAGAAGAAAGTTATACTCACTCCGCTCAAGACTTCGGGTGCTACATAGTAAATTGTTCCAACAGCATCGTGCATCACCTCGGATGAGTTTGTGTATGCACTCAATCTATCACAAATCAATCACAAGCAAAAAGGGACAAAAATTTGAGTATCAATGGATTGCCTGCCGGAACGATATCAAAGATAAAATATAGCACGAATCAATCAATTCCAATACATACGAATGGTCTTACCCAAAATCAATAATCTTCACCTGAGCATCATCGGTATCGTCCGTCAGCAGAAAATTTTCTGGTTTCTAAAACGTCGCAATACGTTCAACAACATACAACTCCTGTGAGATAAGGAAGAAAAAGAATAGCGTTGTCTTTTCTTTCGTTGTGTCATTAGAATATAATGGCATCAACCCAACAACATACCAAATCTCTGTGAACAATATGTTTTTCCTCGTGGCAGTATCGAATCCCCGACACAATGTTCCGCAATATCCGGGAAGCACAAAATTCCGAAAAGTGTCCCTCCTTGGAGTGCGTCTTTTCGACGACCCGATCGTAGAGCTCGCCTCCCGTGCAGAGCTCGGTCACCAAATAGACATTCTGGACGTCCTCAAAGACATCCACCAGCTTGATAATGTGCGGGTGGTCGACTTCCGTCAGAATTTCGATTTCGGCCTTGAGGCGTTCGATTTCGGGAACCTTGGATTTGAGTATCGTCTTGAGGGCAAAGGATTCCTTGGTTTCCATGTTTTCGCACAATCTCACAACGCCAAAGGTTCCCTGGCCGAGAATGGCTCCCAGTTTGTATTTTTCGACAATGTTGTTGGGATAGACAAAGTTGAAAATGCTGGCGTTTCGTATGCGATCGCTGTTGTTATCGTCTTTCGATGAGCTTGTATGCATTATATCCGCCGACATTATAAATTGTTTCCTGAATTCACAAATTTTGAAAAAAGAACGGAGAATTTTGATCGATGTGATGTTACTGTTGATGTTGATGCTGATCGATGTGATCTTGATTCTCGTCGAAACTCATTCCCCTCGCAACACCAAAACGCGGAAGCGGACGGAGAGACTCTTGAAATAGAAATGTTCTATGAAACACGGTGGAAAAGAAGATTAGTAGTCCAATCGAGAACAACAATGGTTCGAACACTTTACGATAGATGTCTTGATGTCTGTTCTTGTTGTCGTTTTGTAATTCCATTCTCGAATTCGAACCATTGATACTTCTTTACTTCTCTTTCTTCACAAAAAATTAAAATTCATCATGCCTTCCGATTTCTCTTCCAGCGAGACAAGAATTCTGGGTTAGTCGTGAACACCTGATTGATTCACGATTGAATTTTTGGTCACTTCCTCATGGCTGATGCTCCTGCAAAATCAAAAAGATAACAGTGCCCAATGTCAGGATCGAACTGACGGCCTTTCGCTTTCTCGTTAGTATGATTTGGATTATGAGACGAACGCTCTTCCTACTGAGCTAACCGGGCAGGTTGTTATGGAGAGATGGCGATACGTTGTAATACATAAACTCTATAAAAGCCACGTCCTTTTTGGAAACAGATAATGATGATGGAGGTCAATCTCAAATCAACGGAAGCAAGTACAACGTAATTTTTCCAAAAAAAGCATTCGATCCAAAATCATTATCATCATTTTATTTTAGTTTCACTTCTCCCCAGCATTGTTTCAGCATTGTCGCTTGTTGCTTACCACAAAGCTACTACCATGATGTCACCCGACAGCAATTGCAATGATCTATCACCCCGCATGTCGATCAAAGACATTGGAGATTCACTGTCGTCTCTGAGTTTTGATCGAGAAAACATCACTGGTCCTTCGTCTCCCCTCAACAACAACAACAATGCTCTGCCGAGTAATCCAAACAACAACAACAACAACAATAATACCATGGTCATTCGGGAGGAAGACTTGATTGTTCTTTCCAATACTTTGGAACAGGTTCTGGACAGCGCCGATCAGACGCTCCGAGGTTTGGAAAACGACCGGGAGTTGCTTCCCTCGGCCATTCTTCGAAAATGCCACGAGTTTGCCGACGGCCTGGGATCTCTGGCGGGAGAACTGGAAAACCAGTCTTCGGAAGAACGACGACTCTTGGTCGAAGCGATTCGAGACGATTTGAAACTATTTGAGGAGACCCACTCGGAACAACTGAATATGAACAATGGAAACCAACAACCACCCAAAAGCATACAACAACAACAACAACAACAACAACAACCATCCGAATCACCACCACCAATCCCAGACGTTAAAGACGACGAAGAAATCAAGCAGGCATTGTCGGGAGCTTCCACCCTATTGAGGGACGTTGAAGCGGCCTTTCGGGAGATTGGCAACGACGAAGCGGAAGAAATTGCCGATGCTGCGTTGATTATGGCTCGACTCTTTCTTCTTTCGCTGCAAAACCTCCAATGGAACCTGGCCAAGCAACTTCCAAGCGATTCAAGTAGTGTTAAGACCAATGCTTCCACTGTTTGGATTGAAGAATTGGAAGAAGACAACGATGACGAGAAAAAGTCTAGTGAAAAAGAAGCAACCAACAACACTGACAAACCGAAAAAGCGCAATCCACGTCGCATGCGCGTTCTGTGGCCTCCGCTGGGCCCCAAGGTCGACGGTGTCATGGAATGGACCAAGGAGGAGGCTTCCAAGCGACCGGTGTTGACCGTGGCACTGGGATTGACTCTCTGGCCGGTGGCCATTTCGACGGCATTGCTGGGAACCTCCCTCTGTCTGTTGGACGGGGCGTTGCAGGACACGTACGAAAAATTCCACGACTCGCCGTGGATTTCCATTTTGGAAGAATCCGCGGCACAGGCCTACCAGACGGGCCGATTGGCCCTGGCCACGGGCAAGCTGGTGGGACGACAGAGTTTGAGGGTGGCCTCCCGGCAGATTGAGCGCCGGGGAGGCATCCAGCCCATTGCCCAGGAGCTGGGGGGAATGGCACTGAACAAAATCACCCACCCCATAGACACCATTTTCGCAGATTTTGGGAGGTGTCACGTGGGGATTGGGTGTCGCCAGGGATGCGACGGAGGATTTCCTGACGATGCGAAGGGAATCGCAAGAAACGCTAATTTGATGATGTTGTGTTCGAAACAATCTACATGCATTGATTGTCATTTCCTAATGCGGTTGTGAGTTAGCAAAAGAAACGAATAGAGTAGACGTATCATTTTCTTGTAACTTTCGTAGCATTTATTAATGTATTTAACAGTCAAACTACCCCAGAGTTTCCCCTATCGTTGTAAGAGTCAGCACCAGGTATCCATTATTTCTAGCGTCGCATTATTTCTTCCAAGCAGACTTCCCTGCTTCGTCGGTAGTGGAAATATATTGATAGCAGATAGTTGCCCCTCATTGTCGGACAGTCGAAACATCAATGGCTAGACAATAGGCCCCTCATCATCATCGTTCGCATTCCATACCACCACCGAGTGTTGATCCAAGGCAAGCAATCAAGACAAAGGATGCAACGATAGCTGCACTTGCGGCAATCTGCCCTCCCTCCTCTCTTTGATCGTTCCAACTATAATCGATCAAATCAGTCACGGGAATTGTGAGCACCGTCCCGACGGCTATGAACAGAGGAGACTGTCACGGCAATTCCAAAAGGCAATCGAAGCATTGAAAACCAAAATAAAGAAAGAACCACACCAGATTACACCCCAGGAAAATGCCGTCAAGCCAGAATTCCAGAAAGGCTCTTCCACTCCCCAATGGGCAAGTCCCAGAGTAGGAAAAATGCCCACCACACCATTGACGACTCCCAGTATCGATAGAAACAAACAAACATCGATTCGCGATGGATTTCCGAGAAACCTTTTGAAGGCAACTTTGTAGGTGGCAGCAGCAAGGGAGGAAAGAGTCCCCAGCAAAACCCCAATCAGAAAGGCGCTTATTTTTACATCATTTTGTTCGTTTTCAGGGGTCTGCTTTGATCCACCGAGGACACCATACGCCACGACACCACCGAATGCGAGGAGGACCGCAACCACCCTTACTATCGTACAGGGCTGTCCGAGCCAGATGCTCTCTTGGATCGAAACAAAGGCCGTACAACTCCCAAAAATCGATACCATAGTCGATGCCGGAACGTGCCTCAATGCCGCAACGTAACAATAATTCGCGGCAACCCATAGGGGATAAAAGAGTAGGATTATCAGACGGAGCATTCGTGGAATCTTGAGCTTGGCATCTCGTACCAAGAGATCAAGGTGAACGCGAGCGTCTCCACTTGACAGATTGCGATTGCCATTACGGTTAGCCAGTGTGCTGCAACCCACCGTCTCCACCAACAAAACGAGTGGCCACAAGAATACCATCATGAGTGTGTGAATCCACATCAAAAAGAAGGGAGCAGCGAGACTCTGCACGGCAAACTTGGATGTGAGGGCGCTGAGGACCTGAGATGTGCAAACAATAGCCACCAGGGCGAGGCCGATGGTCTTGTTCGTCATGGCAGCAAGGGTGTCATGTCTGTTTGGAACTGGAAACTCAAGGCGGTCGTTTTCTCATGGATGCCAACAAAAAGGCGCCAAATCGATCAAGACGATGCTCTAAAACGTTTTGTTATTTCGAGTCTGGTTCATTTGTTGTCAAATCGGTCGATGCGATCTTTTGACAGCTGATTGATAATTCGACATGAAAGTGAAAGATGATGATTGATTCTTGCGCTGCGCTGAAATCAGAAAGGAAAAAAAATTGGGCAATAAGATTTTTCTTTTTGCTCTTTTCGCGCCAATTTTTTACAACTTCAGCATCTCCAATTGATCATGTTGCTTCGCGGTCTTAAATTGATCTTTAACATGATGTTGTCACACATACAGCAATTCTTTCTTTCTATCGACGGTTCATTCCATGAAAAAGCGACCACAACTAATGGCCGAATGAACCATCATCTACACTCCCGTCATGATTGGCACGAATTGAATCAGACACAAAAAATCAGAAAACAAAGTATCTTGTAACTCAATAATCGTTGTCTACTAGACATATAATAGTCTGCCGAATGTTTGACGGCGTCTATTTTTTGTGCAATTGTTGCTGCTGCCAATGGATTTCGTCGTTTGCGATTCTACACAGTGTATACGCACGAACTGCAAACGATCGAAACGAAAGAAGGCGATGAGGAGGATTTTGATATCAGATTGGGTCTCGTCGCGGAACGAATCATCGATAGATTCATTCATTCCATTGGACCAACAATCGTCATTCCAAACTTGCTCCGTTCGCCCATTTTCGCTCCCATCAGTTAGTGGAACAATACTCGTGTCTCATTCATTCCATCAATTCGATGAATTAGTATCGGCTCATGCCGTTCATCTGCTTTTCGACGTATTTCTGGTGGTATTCCTCGGCACGGTAAAAGTCCGAGGCCATCTCAACGGAAACGTATTTCCCCAGCGCCCCGCGTTGCTTGCAGGCCTGCTCGGCCAAATACTTTTGTTCCTCCGTGTGACAGAAAATGGCCGATCGGTATTGGGTTCCCGCCCAGCGAGGATCGGCAGGAGTGTGCGTCCCAAAAAAGTAGTCCAACAGCTGTTCGTAGGTCCACTTGTCCTTGTTGAAGGTCACCCGAATGGACTCGGCGTAGTCCTGAACGTTTCGGTACGTTGGGTTTTGGCTCGCCGGGTTGTCCGTGTCACGGGAGGTGCTTCCCGAGTATCCGACCACCGTCTCCACAATGCCCTCTTCGCCATCGTAATCGCGTTGAGGGCCCCAGAATCATCCCATGGCAGCCTCAAAGGTGGCTGTGGGATCTTCGGGGGGAGGGATCAATGGACAGATCTTTTTGGCCTCGGCCTCTTGGGCGGCGATCATGTCGTCGTTGTTTCTTGTTACCATGTTGTTGATTGTGTTGCTTTTGAAAGTGTTTGATTTGGTTTTGTGTGGCAAGGAAACGGTAGCTGGATGAAGAAAGGAATCACTTCCCGGAATCCACACCGATGCTGCCAATAGTGCAGAGGACAGAGCCAAGAAGGAGTACTTCATTGTTCGTGTCAAATCAAACAAAGAAAGTGAAAGAAGAAGAGAGTTTCGTCTCGATCGATCGTGTGAGTTGCCGAAACCTGCAGCCTGCGAAGGAAACCGCGAAGGAAGAAAATTTCCCAAGCATTGCAGTTCGTCCGATGCAAGATCGAAAACACGGTAAAACTACGGTAAAAAATGTACGACTGCTACCACGCACTGTTGACTGACTGACTCACTCTGAATCGTGCACGTAGGCTTTCGACTAGAATGTTGATTGATTAGCTCGATTAACATTTTATTCGTTCGATTGACTTTAGTCGAACTAATCAGTTAGCACATACAATTGATTAGTTCGATTAACATTTTATTCGTTCGATTGACTTTAGTCGAATTAATCAGTTAGCATATACAATTGATTAGCTCGATTAACATTTTATTCGTTCAATTGACTTTAGTCGAATTAATCAGTTAGCACATACAATTGATTAGTTCGATTAACATTTTATTCGTTCGATTGACTTTAGTCGAACTAATCAGTTATCACATACAATTGATTAGCTCGATTAACATTTTATTCGTTCGATTGACTTTAGTCGAACTAATCAGTTGGCACATACAAATAATGTACTTCGATAATCGACTAGATCGACTAAAAATAAGATCGTGATGGTCGACACTGAGATTCATGCGTGCAGAGAAGTGAGACGTCTGAACTTCAAAATTCAAAATACCAGTCGAGAACCTCATCCAACAGAACAATAAATTCGCATCAACTACATTCGGAAGACAGCCATTTGGCCAAATCAAGGCCGACGAGAGTAAAAAATGTCCACACGAACGGCAACGACGACGTTGATTCGTCGGTGTTTCGGAACTAAGGAGCGTCAGATGGCCACCACTGTCGGCATTTTCATCGTCCAATATTCTGGTTGCTGCCATTTCGAGGCAGAGATCGAGATCGCTCACAACTGCAACGCATGCGAGAACAAGCGCAGCCCTAATTGGAAATGGCTCGGGGAGACTAAATATTCGCGATGACAACGACAGTTACAGAAGTTTATCGTTACGGAGATACAGCAACACGAAAAAGACGAACAAACCATTCAATCTTAAGGGCTCTCCCATTTTCGATATCCCCCGAAGAAGCCCTCGAATCCTTTCGAAAATGGGCAGAAGACGACCAGGGCCTGCGATATCTCATGAACTACAATTCCGTCCGAATTGGGGCCTGCTTACTGTGCCCGTGTGGTCCTTTGATCTGAACATTCGTTTCAAACAGCAGCAGAAGCAGAAGCAGAAAAGCGGCAAAAGCCTCTATTCGTGGAAGCCACCCATATTTGAAGGCTACGGGAACAACCAGGATGTCATTTACCTGCCGGGTGGTCTTGCGGCGTACGCCGGGTATTCGTACCGTCGAAGCCTCATCAATCCCGTGCACTCGACAACCCTGATATTCATGGGCAACCAAACGCAACCCTTTGGGGCATGGATGCTCAAGGATATGCGACTGAAAGACACCGGAATGCCCGTCCACGTCATTCCCGATGCCTGGAACAGCACGCAAGGCGAGAGCCTTTGCGGTGGTCAAGGAGGAGCTCCAGGGAATCGTGGACGGAGACTTGGAATGACAGTGACATTCCGCCTCCGATTGTACAGACAGAGGTGGTATCGGCTAGGAGGGTCTTTATGCCGACCTATGTGATCGAATACAAGATCTTGGGCCTAGAATACCAGGCCTTTGTTTCGGGTTGTGACACGAGTGCTCCCGTGGGTGGGGTAGTCTCACCAGATTTTTGACGATGGAAGCGAAATTGGCTGGTATCTCTCCCGAATTTCAACAATCCTCCCGGAATCTGCTGGTGCAACTCTCTAGCGGTGCCTCAAGGCTCTTGCAAACCTTCAATCTTCCCGTCCTGCTCACCATCTTTCGGCCGCTCTTTAGCGTCATTTGGTTTCGTCCTAGTTCGAATAGCGACATTGACACCAGTGATTGGTGTTGCCGGAGGTCTCTTTGCTGGCTTTCGAAAGGTTCCTCCAGCCGTGGATGGATAGCCGCAGATCCAGTGCCGAATGGGAACGCCAGAGGCAACACGAGGCCGAAATGACCGAGGAAGAGGATAGATTCCGAATGAACGACTTTAACGACGTTTCGGGAAGGGCTCGTTCCCATTTCCAGCGCAACAGGGAATCGATTCTTCGATCTCTGTCGGGTGAAGCAAGTCACCAAGAAGGAGATTTCGATTGGTATTCCGACTGGCAAGGTACGTTGGTAGAGGCACGTAGAATTCCGTAAAGGACTGTTTTGAATGCTTCACCCACTCACTCTGTGCATCATTATCCGTCATTTGTTTCTTCTAGCATGGGCGCAACAACAATGGGAGCAGCAAGCGCGTCAACAACAGCAACAGCAGCAATACTTACAACAATCAACAGCAGCAGCAACAATATCAACAACAATATCAGAGGACAACAACAACAGCAGCAGCAGTCAAGGTCAAACGCGAAGAAGGATGAATTCAAGTGGCCTTTCAATCCCAATGATCCCTATTCAGTGTTGGGAATCGATAGGAACGTCTCCGACAAAGAAGTATCGAATGCCTTTCGAAAGGAAATGTTGAAAGTATCACCCAGATACGCAACCAAACGCATCCGATGCACAGAAACGGCGTTCCAACGAGCGGTCAAAGCTCATCACAGAAGCCTATCGAAAGATCAAAACCGAACGAAAGGAAAAGAGGCAACGATAGAAGTAATAGTTTTGTGAAAGGGAATAAATTTATTGTTATTTTCTAAATTTTATTGTTGTATATTTTATAGCTATTTTACAGGATGCGCACAATTTCTATCGAACATTCAGAGATGAGAAAAAGGTGAATCGAATCTTATCCTCGTCGCACGGTTATGTTGATATCGTTGCGATCATCATCAATATCATCAAGGATACGTCCAGAGAAAGCAACATTCATCGATGTGTCTTCGTCCTCCTCCATCTCGAGATCATAAGATTCGTTCAATCCTTCCCCATCGGTCATGTAGAAACAAGATGATACCGCATTGTCTTTGATCTCAATCACCAATGCCGGTGGTGCTTCTTTCTTGCTTTCGGTGCAATCCATATCGTCGTCTGGTTTCTCAGCAGCATCTCCCCCAGTATTCTTCCCCTCTGCCAGAGTTCCATCGTTGTTTGCGTCGCCTTCCATAGACACGACGCTGGTGCTATTGCTTCTGGATGTTTGAAGCAAGAGTTGTTCTTCGAGTTCACGAATTCGTCGGCGCAACTGTCGCTGATCCTCTTCTGATTCCTCGAGACGAATTTTGCTTTCGTCACAAAAAGTTTTGCATTCCGAGGACATCGATTCTTCCAGTAATTGCTTTCGCTGACAATAGAACCCGAACTGATTCGATGACGAGAAGGATATTCAGTGGAGACTCGACGCCGTATTATAGGCGTATCGTATTCGTCTTCTGAAATGTATTGATCCTCGTTTGCGTAATAGGAATTATCATATGTCGTTGAGGATCGGTCCATAAACAAGCGTTGGCGCTTGAATGTTCTCCCCCACTTGCCGCAAGTTGGTAGTCACGGTTAGTTTCCCGAGGGATTTGAGACACCTCGGTGTGACGAAGTGTCAATTCTGGTCTGTCTCTGTCATTTGTTGATGGGCGTAGCGTGAAAGAAGAATTGATGAATGGGTTTGCCATTGTGAATGTCAACGGAGGAGGAAAAGTAATCTCTCCAATTTTGAATCTATCAATGCATTTGCTCTATCGAGAATGGTTGGTTTGGCTGAACATTGACCTATAGCGGATGCGAGATAAAGAATATTGTGGCTGGAAGCAATAGCAAGAAATTATGAACTTGTGAAGTAAAAAGTCGCGGAGAAGACGTGTCTGATCTCTATTTGTTGGAGGGACTTTGAGGACCAGCAGTTTTGTCAGTCATCATTGAAACAGCTTGCGTTGGGTTTTTGAATAAACAAGAATCGGAGGAATTCCGCGCGTCGATGTGGGATTTAAGATTTTTGTAATTTAGTGTTATTATGATGTTATTGTGGTGGCAGACTCCCATTCAAAACTTCTTGGTGGATTTAAACGTAAAATCATCTTCCGACGCGCGTCGGCATGCTCGATGTGTGAATTGGAGTTTTCAAAACGGCATGTGGGAACCTTCGTGGCCATCCGATATTTAATTGCCCCAGAGAGCGCTTGGCGAACCACATCGATTGAAAATCGGTTGTAAGACCAAACAAAAATCCCCCCCAAAATATTCCGCCACATTCTGAGGCTCAAAGAATCTCCCGCCCCACCAATGGGTCTCCCACCAAAAGATCAAACATCAGTCTTGAGAACCAATATCATGAGTATCTTTCGAAAATCTACATCCCGCCGAGAGCATGAGTGGGTAAATCAGCATACCAGTCTTAGGTCATCTGAGTACCGGTAGGTATAATGGGGTATGGACTACTCCATCGGCATTCCGCACATCATTGGTAATGAAGAATAGATGAAGTAGCTCGTCTGAGTCGTCATCATCTTGATGAGATGCAGATACGATGTGGTCACACTTTGAATCGAAGGTGCCGCACGATGGCAATGTGGTCTCAATAATAAAACATAGACGAGGGCCTTCGACTTGGCTTGGTCGAATTGCTCTGCACAAGGGCGACAGTTCTCATCAATTTCACCTTTTTTCTTTTGCCCTTTCGTCATTTACATCTTCTTTACTAGCAATAATGTTGATCATCCCAGATGGTTACCGGTTACTCGCATAGTGAGCGGAAGACATGCGGAATGGTCTAGTGACCCGTTACACAAATTGTGATTCTGGTTTTAGCCTAGCGATTTGTTTCGTTTATTCTATTATTAGCTCTAAGTTATTTGACGCTATTCGTCAATAATGATGCAATCTTTTAACTTGTTCGATTGCTTCTGCTTTTTTGTGGCTTATGCTTCCACGCCTTCCTTCATTCGTTCGTACCCGTAAAAGACCAATGCATGAATCGGAGCAGCACGCGACAATGCCGGCAGCATGATTCGGCTCCACCATATCATACTACCAGTAGTGACCGTATCGATGGCTGTTCATGGCAGCAGTGTGTGCAATTCCTGCAAGTGCGCCACCCACAACAATGCCCAGAGTCCCTTTCTTCTTATCACTCTGGACAGGTGGAAGAAAGAGCGCCTGCATCGAGATGCGCTCTCGAAGATCCCAAAGACATTGACGAAACTCCCTCAGTAAACGGAGAAATAGAGAATAGCAGCTGCAATGTTTCGTCCGATCAGATTGAAATGAGTATCCACTGGAAGAGACGTTGTTGATCAATCATGGAAAGAGAAGATGGTTGTGTTTGTTGTCCGTATTTGACTTGCTCAAGGATGAGTCGACTCGAGCCAACCTACTCCACCCGCAAAAGCCGAAGAGAGGATGCTATTTGCAACAGATGAAGAATCATTCTTGTGCTTCGATGCATTTCCGTTCTCCTGATCTTCGAGGAAAGAATCCAAGAATACTTTCGTACCGAACAGAACCGAGATTGGTATTGCTGCAGAAATAGCCCTCGAAAAGGCACCGGCAGTCGAGGGCCTTGCGTTGTTTGTCGTCTCGAAAAAGGTGTTGTTGTTGGCAGCATTGGGCATTTCACGAGCAAATCCGTTGTATATCTCAGGTCCAGCAACGTTCGATCGAAAAAACAATGGCCAATGATGAGTTGAGGTCTTGGAATTTTTGCTCATCGACTCTGCGGCATTATGGAAGGGTGACGAGCTCGTGGCATGGTTCAGTTTCCCGCTTCCTGCATACGCATAAATGAATTCCTGCAGAGCCGGAACAAAATCCCGTGGCCAACATTGCTTGCACAATGCGTTCTGGTGCCAAGGCATAGCCAGTATTAGTGTTTTTCCCCAGTAGCTACTGATTCGATAGCGTTATCGGTAGCTTCGGAATAGCGATTGAAGAGAGTTGCTTCGGAATATGCGCCGTTGACGACTTTCGTCGGTATTTCCCCCTGTTGGTTTTGTTCGTTTAGCCTGTCAAAGAATTTATCGCTTTCGGATCGATACGGAGGAAAGATTGTTTGTAACCCCGGCAAACCAGAAAGGACTCGAACAATGACCGGACGAGGGTCGTCTCGGAGAGCGTAGGATCGAGCCAAACGGGCTTCGTGTCGTTTATAAATTGTCGACCTCGTCAAAAAGTCGATCCTCACCGAGGAAAGCGGGCGAACTTTTTGGATGTTTGCTGGCGATTGCGATAATACCGAAGCGGAAGAAGGCGATTCCTATTGTGTGCTCCGTGCTTGTACTGGTTAGAGAGATCGATGTATTTAGATCATCGGAAGACGAGGACGACGAGGCGTCTGCGACGGAAGTAGGAATTTCCATCATCGTCGATTTTACTTTCGTTGTTGATTGTGTTCATAAAATAACAAGCATCTGTTTGCATTTGCAATGGATGGATCGAAGTCATAAATTTGCGAAGAACGTGCAATATGTTTGGTGACAGGAGTATTGGTTGGGATTGAACGGTAATGTCAATATATCGAATGAAGAACACTCGGCGTGAAAGGACGTGAATGAATCAATCATTCGCTGATGCTGAAGCAATAAAAAAATGATTTGTTGTGATTGGCGTGTCAACGTGGACTTCGGTTAATGTTTGACGTTATTGGTTGCAAATTGTTCTCCGGAAACTTCGCTAAACGTGTAGCGAACCCCTCGGCGAAAATTCATTTCCACTTGTTCTACGTGTGCGTGTTGTTCTTCTCTCGAGGCATGTTGCGAAACGAACCGTGGAATGGACCCGGGAATGGGAACAATAAAAAATCTCCCCTAAATTGGCACGAGCGAATGACATCATTATGCGCTTGTTCCACCAAAGATTCTCTGAAATGCTTCAACGGCTACCAGTAGTATTTGTGAAACTAAAGAGGACGCCACCACTACTTATTGCTGTTGTATGAGCAGACAGGAATTGAACATGACAGATGCTTTCCAATCTTTGTGCTTGTTCCAAACGATTTCGAAGTCAGTGCAAGAGATGAAACAACGTTACTAGTACGAAGTCATCGTTGTCGTGTGTTGGATTTCATGATGAGAATAAAGAAATATCTGTATGCGTAGTATACTACGAAGTAGTTCCCCCACTGCTGGTAGTAAGACGACTTCAAAGTTTAGAACAAAAGATGTCGGTCGTGATGTCATACTTCCTTCTTATGTTTCGGAGGTTAAGAGCATACTTACGACAATGGTCGTGCTGCAATAACATCATAAAAATACCAATGCCCTTCACGCACCTCGTTCTATTTGGCGCACCATTTCTCAGTCCATGTTGTCGAAGACACGTGCCCAGATATCGCATTGGAATACCGCGAGCAATCCTCGCAATAAAAATTGACCTTCGGTGCTCCCTTCAACGTAGTACATTGAGTTCAAATTGGATACTGCCGCACACTTGTCCGAGATTTTCGGACCGTTGCATGTTTTTTTGGCGCGCAGGTGCGGCAGGCGGCATAGTTTCCTTATTCCTCCTAAAAATTTCCATTGAATTAGTGCTCACCCCGCCAGCAACGGTGCGCGGCAACGCGTTCTTCACGGCATCACTTAGGAGGTGAAATTCTCAGACTATGGAAATTTGATATTGTTCACACATGCTTCGTGCCAACGGACCCGCCATAGATGCAATTGAGACAATCTTGACTTTAGCTCACTCAGAATTCATCGCAGTCAGGTATCGATCAACTCGACATTGATTCAACTTGGCCACCGAAAAGAACGGAATCTCCTATTCGACTGTTACATTTATTTGACAGTCTTATCGAACCAAAGAAGAAATAGAAATTTCTAGTTAGCAGGATTCGTACAATGAAATTCTCTGCTGCCCTATCGTTTGCACAGCTGTTGGCTCTTGCCTTCAGCGCATCTTCGTTTGAATTCGATACATCCAGACGCCTTTCTGGAAAGAGTCGGGGGATGCGAAAGTTGCTCGAAAAGGCCCGAAGGCTTGAAGAGAACGATGACAATGGGGGTGACGACAATGCTAACGTTGACATGGCTGATGTCGAAGCCTTTCTCATGGATTATTCCATGAAATTTATGTCTTGCCACGGCGACCAAGTTCTCACCGATGCCGATTACAATGATCACTATGGAGTGGTGATTTTCAGATTGTGCCCATCCAACAAGTGCTCCAACGACAAAGGATGCAGCTCAGATTACGCTGATTTCGCAGTTGACATTGGTACCTACGTTGATGCCTTCTTAGATGATCAAGGCGACAACATGAACTGGGACGACAAATTCGGTGACGTTTTGGGTGAGTGCGCCGAATTCGAGACAGAGAACGACGATGGCAGTGTCTACTACGTCGGGCCTGGATGTACCGAAGATGGAACCGGTATCAAGATGGGTGTTTACGAAGATCAATACTGCTACCAGGAGTCCACCATGGATTTCTACACCATTTCGAACGGCTGGACGCTTCCCTACAGCGATGGCGGTCTCGTGACAACACAATGCATTGGTTGCACCGACGATGATGGAGCGATTAAAGAAATTTGCACGGAACTCTACGAGGATTCGCCATACCGCTGCGAAGCCGAGTTTGACTTCAAACATTACTACTATGATGTCAATTTCGAGATGTACCGATATGGCCAAGACACAACAGGATGTAGCAAGATTGATGTCCTGTCAAGACCTAGAAGCACATTCTCGAATGATGTCATGTGGGGGGATGCCCTCCTCGTTTTGATGTTGGTTGTTGTGACAGGGGCGGGATACAGTTACTATCAACAGTGGTGGGAAAAACGTGAGTATCTATCATTCATTCGAGCAGTTTCGAAATAATGTTTTTGTTGTGCGAATCCATTATTTCTCAAAATATTTATTTTCCTTTCTTGTCGGATACAGAAAAAGAAAACCTTGAAAAGATCGAAGACGATGACGAAGACGACGACGACTACCATCTCGAGGACGATAAAGACAGTGACTACGGATCTGGCGAAGAAAATAACTGACAGTGCACAGAACACGAGTGCCGAAAGTAATTATGAACGATACGAAGGAGGAACTTTGACGTAAACAGAAAACTTTCGTCAAGTTAAATCCTTAACGGTCGTCTCTCTTGTATCCTATTCACGAAGATATCGGAAGGTCGTATGCCATCCCTTTGCCCACAGCGGCCCATTTTGCAAACGTATTAATATGCTGAAAAACACTCGAGTGTAAACTACATCCAACAGAATAAAGAAGATTAGCCTATAAAATTATCAATAGGAAGTAGAGTAGCTATACTATAGTTCTAGTTTTCGACCTCCGCCATGATCGATCAGCAACCTGCCTCTTGCGGAATATGGCAGTGAGGTTGGCATACTCGTTTCATATTCAAATTGGTCCATGAATCGTTTGCATTTTTGGTGGAATTTCTTTTACTGAGCTTATTTCCCTATGTTGGTTGTGCTTTCTCTACTCTATAAGATGGCATTGCTAGTACTAAGAATACACAAGAACATTGAAACATAATTGTTTTTGTCGCTGGTGGTACGAACTCTACTCAGTGTTCTAAAATAGTTTCGATGCGTAAAAAGATTGTTCAATGGAGTGACACTGAGTCTCATTAGAACCATCACCAATCCAAGATATTATTATGCTTCGACTCTTTCGACAAAGTATGGACCGCCGACTCCTAAGTAATGATGCTTTCCCTCTCCGTTTAACTTGCGTCTTTAGTACTATGTGACATTGGTATTCGCATTGCCGTCGTTGAACCGACGCATTGTATCGCTGCGCGCTACGATTGCATTTCTTTGCGCCATTTTTCATCGCCTTTTTTGTATATAACCTTTATACGGATATGTATAGATTTTATGTATAAAAAAATGATCGGGATCCAATGGGATTTCACTTAGCGCTCATTTTTTTTGGCCCGGCGATTGAGCGCGGCTTTCTCGGAGTAGAACCGACTCCTAACGGATAGACATTGGATTCAACCAACGAGAGACGCCGAGAATCAAGCTCAAATCGCTAAAGAAGAGGCGCCAATCTGTAGCAAAACAAAATCTTTACCCTTCTTCACTCTCATAATCTTAATTTTTTGATTCTCAAATCTAAAATCTTACTCTAAACCTGCAAACATGAAGATCGCCGCTGGACTTATCGCTCTCGCCACCGTTGCTAGCACCTCTGCTGCTAGCATCACCTCCAAGACCGCTCGCAAGTTGGTCCGCTCCGGCCGTCGTGTCGAAGAGGAAGCCGCTGATGAGGAAGAGGAAGAAGAAGAGGAATTCGCCTTCCTTGGAAACTACAGCGTCAAGATGATTGGCTGCCAACGTGACTTGGCCTCCCCTATCGTCAACGAACAGGGTGAGTACGAGTACTCTGCCGTCCTTCTCCGATTGTGCCCTAGCACCGGAGGATGCGACTCCTCCAGCGCCATGGGATGCTCCAGTGGATACGGAGATATCCTTGTCGGAGTCTCCACCTTCGTTGAGGCTTACATGCAAGACCTCAAGGAACAGCAAGACGAGGATGCTGAGGAAGAAGACGAGGACGCCTGGGACATGGACAAGTTCGCCAAGTGCGAAGAGTACAACCCTGACGACAACGCCGATGATGCCGCCCAAGGTGCCTGGGAAAACTACGCCTTCTACGTCGGACCTACTTGCTCCGATGATGGCATGAACATCAAGCTTGAACTCTTCACTGACGAGTACTGCTCCCAGACCAGCGAGGTCGAATTCGCCACCATCTCCAACGGATGGACTCTTCCTTACTCCGAGGGAGGCATGGTCTCCACCAGCTGCTCCGGATGTACCGACTACAACGATGACGGTGAAGCCGAGATCAAGGAAGTCTGCCAGAAGACCTACGAAGAATCTGCCCTCAAGTGCGAAACCGGTATGGAATACTACTCTTACTACGGACAGAACTGTCGCTGGATGCGAAACCATTGCCGAGCTTTTCCCCAAGAAGGGAGCTAGCGGAGGAAAGATCTTCGGATGGTTCGTCCTTGTTGCCTGCGTTGCTGGACTTGGAGGATACGTCATGTGGTGGCGCAAGAAGAAGGCCATCACCATCGAGTAAATACATTCCAATGTGTTCTACCCGTTCGGTAATAGCTTTGCGTTTATATAGATGTCATCTCATGTGGTGAGATCGCTGGTGCTCACTCGTTGCAGCCCAGCGTTTCCATACAAGTACAATATTTTATAAAATAAACTTTTTTTTTACAAGTATACTGCTGCTTCTCTTTTCAGATCCATTATTTGTATGTTGTATCTTTCCCGCCAAAACGAGTAGAATCAGTTCGAAGTTGGGCAAGACTTCTGTTCCTACTCTACCCAGCTGAAAGTTTAACGAAGCATCATTATTTGAACTCTATTGTTGTGTATTGAGGAATTCTTTTCAGATCCATTATTTGTAGGTTGTATCTTTCCCGCCAAAACGAGTAGAATCAGTTCGAAGTTGGGCAAGACTTCTGTTCCTACTCTACCCAGCTGAAAGTTTAACGAAGCATCATTATTTGAACTCTATTGTTGTGTATTGAGGAATGGTTCGCTTCTCACTTTCAATGAGGACAGGAGTGGAGAATTGTCACTCAGTTTTCGTGATGAGATTTCGAAATTATCGTTGTCAATTTAGACCGAACTGACGATGCCTGTTTTTTAAATGCAACGAAGAATAATCCTCCGTCCATCCCCAAAATCTCTAGCTAATTATTTACGTTCGATTTGACATAAAATGTTTCTTGAAAGTCGATTTAATGTAATCTCTAGCTTATTATTTACGTTCGAATTGACATAAAAAGTTGTTTCTTGAAAGTCGATTTAATTGTTACGTCTTGCATGACACACTACTCTGTTGATCGATATCAATATACCGTATATCATTGGCAATCCATAGCACAATGCCAAACTGATCACTATCTCCGACTCGTGAATGCCGAGAAGATCATAGTGATGGTCAAGGCAGCGGAGGCACCAATGACCGCAGATGGCACATTAATCTCCGACACCGATTTGGGCATTTCGTTCGCAATTTCGGCGGGCAATGCCTGTCGCAATTTCTGGTTGATGGTTCCCGCCACTTCTTTTGCGTTAAAAGGCAGCCGTTGACCCCATCGTTTCACAAAGGTAACCGACGGATGATGCGGCTGCTCCTATCTTTTCCATTGCCGGATGTTTCGGCTCACTCGGTTTCGAAGTTTCCCCCTGCTCGGATATTGGGGCATTGTTGGATTTGAGTTGATCTTCACTTCTTTCCGGTATGTTCTTCTTCGCTTTCGGTTATCCTTGCATCATTCTTGTCCGTATTGGCAGTACTTTCTTCTATGCTGTCGGTTGTGCTTGCAACATTCTGCTCCTTTTCGTCCTCTATGACTACTGCTTTCGCAAGACTTTCGCTTGCTTTTTCGATCTTCCGGGATGCTCTGTACTTCACGAATCCCTTCGATTCTGTTCTCGGTAATCAGCCGTTCGATAGTTTCCATTCGCTCTCGCTCCCTCCGTCGTTGAAAGTACTGGGAGCCAAGAAAAACACACGAGTTCAGACAGATCAGCGTCCAGGTTCCATATGTACCCAGGACACGCCACTGGTCCTGCCAGATCTGTTCCTCGTGGTACCGCCTCCGCATCTTGTTGATGTAGTCCAGCTGCGATTTGGTCAAAAGCTCCTCCGATCGCCCGAGGTCGTGCCGGGCCTGCTCGAGCTCTGCGCGGCTCGTGATTTCCAGCGAGACAAAATCCGCAAACCTCTGGGCGTCTTCCGGTGTCCAGCTCTCCCTTCGCTGAAGCAGCTGCATGTGCTGACCGCTCGCGCGCTCCCACTTGCGGAGTGCCTCGTCGAGATTCCGTCGGTTGGTGGTGACGGCAGCAGAGGCAGTGTCAAAGGCGGTGCCTGCCTCGTTGACGGATTCCTTCAGCGCCTGAATCTCAATGGCTCCGGATCGTTCCGACCACAGCTGAAAGGCCTTGTCATAATAATTTGCGAGAGCAGGAGGCAGCGTTGGAGCTTCTCCCGAAACAGGCGCTGACGGTGTATCTTTCGCCGAAATTGTTGACGAAAGCATTTCAGAAGATGTTGTTGTTTCAGCTGCCTGCGGTTCTGATTGTTGTAATTTTTGATTCCCTGTATCAAGCAAAGAGGCGGTGGTCGAATTGGAAGTCGGCACTGCTCGGTTTATCATTTACATGTCTATCTTTTTCGATTGCTTTCTCCCCAGCACGAGGTAAGGATGAACCACTTTTGTTACTGCCATTATTGTTATTCGTCGAGAGATTTCGGAATGTACAGAAAGCGATTGTCGCTCCAATCGGTTGAAGAAACCTTGGCTGTTGGCTCCCCGCGAACAAGAGCAAATTATGTTGGGCTCGAGTTCTTCTGACAAGTCCTGTCGAATGAGAAACTATCCGATGCAGCATTGTGTGTTGAACGAAAGAGGATTCGACCCTTATCCTGATTTCCCTGAAACTCGTATGAACGTCAAGTGAAACCTTCTCTGTCGGATCTTTTCCTTCGCATCAACCTTGCAAATGTTCAGGGTTGGCAGAGATGTTAATGGTCGGCAACCGAATAATATCTTTGCTACCAAAATATACCTCAGTCGTCAGATAGGATTTTGGATGGTTCACGAAAAGGGTATTTTGCATTCCGACCGTTGTGAGATGATTTTTTGGTTAAAAGCTGAGTCGGTATCGGTATTCTATTGTGGGGTTAAGGTTAAAAAGAAATCTCCGAAAGCAAAATGTCACGATTGAAAAAACCTACGATCGTTCTGTGTATGAAACGTACGACCATGTCATATGCATTGGAGAATTCTAGATTTAAAAACAAGAGTCATCGTTTTAAAAGGAGAGAAGCAAGTTGTTCTTGAGCGTTCTGGGCCCTTTTTTTGATTAGGTGGGTTCCATCTGTCAACATAGGCTACTCCTTCCAAAAAGACGATGGTGAGTTAATTTTGTCGAGTTTCAAGGAAGGCATATTTGATAGGAATAGAAAAAACATAAGCTTGATGATTATAGCCTCAAGGTATGCGCGTGCATGCTCACAAGATAGCTTTAAATGTATGTTCTTGAGGGAGTCATTATCTTTCGAAAGCGGGGGTAAATGGACATCTCTCAAAATTCTATGGATGACGGTATTTTGGTAGGCGTCGCGGAGTGCCGTATTTTTGAGAGCTCTTGAGAAGTCATAGCCGGTCCTGCACGTAGAATTGCCTCTTGAATTTCTGTGTTCATCGTCTTCTGTAGAATTGGTAGGTGTTGGTACTTGTAGTTCTCGTAGAGAGGAAAAAGTCTTCGTTGGCCGTGAACAAAAAAGAAACAATAATTATCATGGAGTTGTCTCGGCTCTGAGAAACATTACTAGAGGTGCTTACCAACACATGTCATATCCTATACCCGAGACAGGAGTAACAAAGTGGTGCTTTATAACATCCTCTTCTCTCACCGAAGTCTTTATCTAGATTGAGAATACAGTAGGTGCGATAAGAGTCGCACTCCCAGAAGAACCTGCTTTCAATACCTTTAAAAACCACGAGTAGAAAGACGGCACGCCCCTGTTTCGTGTCGTCGTTGCGGCAATTACATTACCTACAAAACAGGATAATCGAGCTCAATCTTGGTTATCTAGTCGAACGAAGTTTGAACTGGGTTAAATAATAGATCGATTGTCGTCCCAAGTGCAGGGATTGGATAACGGAGAAACAGATGAATAGCTCAATACCCGACGGAAGCGGCCACGATGGAACGTCGGAAGAAATGGCCATGAAAGGAGGCGCTTCTGGCCCTCCGCCAACACAACTGCCGAAATGTTTTTGCAACTGGAGATTTTGCCGGACGTATCAAAAGGCATTCCGGGAATTTAAACATCCCTTTTACAACGGAGTTATTAAGCTCAAATTTTACGAGAACGATCCCCGGTCGATGGCCTTGAAGGAATCGATCGATCGGACACTGAACGTGGAATCAACAAAACGAAATGATTGGAAAGAAGCCGTGAATAGCGACGGAACAACATCCTTCGTATTGTCGATATTATGTTGCACGCCATCACTTTACGGAAAACCTGATGACACACTACCTAAACGATCGCCGGTCTTGGGATTGGAACGAACCCTTGCCAGAGGAAGATGCCGAAGAGTTTTTATATAGTTTGGATTCACAAGATATCTATGATGATGGAACAGACGATGGTGAATGTCGTTACGTACAAACTCCAAACGTCCCAAAGGATCACGTCCGGGAACTTTTGAAGAGGTTAAAGGATCAACGAAGCGAGAGTCAACGGAATAACGGGGCTGCTGCACAGTCTCAATCGAAACCACGCCGAGTGCCACTGGCGTCTCAGGACGAGATGGCACATAACAGTGGATTGTCTACGAGTGCCAGAAGCAATTCACAACAACAACAATCACAGAAACGAAGCAATAATAGCTCATCCACGCACATCACAGCCAAGTCAACGGTCACGAAGAACGATGAAGAGATAGTGATTGAAAGCGAGGATTATGACACCGAAGAAGAGGAAGAAGAATACGTCGAAGATAACAATGTGGAAGAGACTAATGGCCACAAAAACTACAAAGACAACTCTGCTCGTAACCGTAACGCTGTTCCGGCGAAACGAGCAAAGGAAGACGAGTCTTCTACAGTCTCTTCAACCGTCGCCTTGTTAGCACAAAAGGAAGAAGAAAACCTCAGGCTTCGAGAAGATCTCAATGATTGCAAAAAACAGATCAATATGCTACAGGATGTCGTTGCGAAACTTCAGGTCCACTTGGATCTGGATGGACCTGATGATACGGCAGCCGATACCGGTGGGCCAAGTGGTGAGAAGAGCGCTGGAAGAAAGAACAGAGCGAACAAGTCAGCGGAACCAGAGAGAAACCCTCGAAATGAGGAAAATCCGAGGCCCAAGCAACGAGGTTCTTTCACTAGTAGCGAGGAGGATGACGAAGATGTTTCCGATGTAAAAAACAATGTAGTAGAGTCGGAAGATTCCTCTGAGGAGGAGACGTCGAGTCGCTACAATTACAACCAAGAATATGGCGGAGCCCGCCGAAGCGTCACGGGATCAAGGAACAATCGCCAATCTCTTAGACGTACTTCCATTCATTCACGCCGTTCGATTGCGAGGTCTCGTCATCATTCTAGGCGTGGCAGCATGCGAAATGGTGGTGACGATGGGGCATCTGTAATGTCGCGGCAATCTCTTCAATCCATCAGTGTCAGCATCAAATCACTGCCTCGCGAGATTGAACTCATGGACGACGAGGACGAAGACGATACTCGTGGCAAGGGAGACGACAGCAGCTACTTCCAGGATAATGGTTCCGTAGGTAGCCGATCTGCTGCCTCTCGGGTCTCCCGCAAGTCCTTCGTATCCGGAAATCGCACCCGCCGCAAATCCCAACGCGGAGCGGCCGAACGCTACCGCCAACAGACAAAGAAGACCTAGACAAAGACACGCCGAAGGAATTCCGCCAGAAATTGATTTGAGCGGAGACTGAGCTCGAAGCGAACGTGGATGTCACCCACGAAAATGCCTCTACAGACACTCTCATTGTGAAAGAGAAGCAAATCGTGGATCCCTATGGAGAAAAGGGAGTGTATACAGGTGCCCTAAGCAAGTCTACATGTATGCCAAATGGAAAGGGTCGTCTCGAATACGAGAAAGAAAGCCGGTGGTACGAGGGAGATTGGATTCATGGTCGATGGACGGGATACGGAAGGCTGTCGAATGGAGATGGCGATTTCTACGAGGGTGGGACTCAAAAATGATCACAAACACGGGACCGGGATTATGAGATTTGCCGATGGACGAGTGTTCGAAGGGGAATATATCCGTGGTCAAATGATTCAAGGGAAAATGACGTACCAAGATGGATCTATCTACGGTGGTTCCTGGGTCGATGGCATGCGACACGGAAGAGGGAAGTGTATTTTCGTTGATGGATCTCAGTACGAAGGAGAATTTCGAGAGGGTAACTTCCATGGGCACGGCAAAATGACCTGGAACGATGGTGGATGGTATGTTGGAAACTGGAGCAATGGTGAAATGGACGGAAAAGGCAAGGAGGTTCGACCGGATGGTTCTCTCCGACACGATGGCGAGTGGTCTGGGGGTCAGCCGATACGGTCTGGAACGGATAATCGTCGTCGACGACAGCAACAGATGACGGCAATCAATGGCGATGAATTGAGTTGATAAAATGCCTGATTGCTGAGCTTCAATTGCTGCTTTGCCTTTCCATTGAATACAATTTTTTTCTTGAATGTTAGATTCAAGAATTCCCTTTGACGGAACAAAGCTATTTTAAATTGATCTTTTAGCAGCAATCAATTTTTAAAAGACATTTGTATCAATAGCAGTTTTAAGTTATATAAAAACAGAGTTAATACAGCAACACAAAGACGAAATTACGATAAATTCACAATATTGTTGTAGTCTTTTAGCAAGTTTTCATAAAAGATTCGAAAAAGAAAAATCTATGAGACTTCATAGTTCGACCAAAATAGTTTCGGGAATCGTTCCACGTGGAATTTAATGATCCACTTGCTATCAAACTTGTTTCGGCGTCCGTCATTTCCTCTCTTTCATGATTCACAGCCAAAAATTTGCGCAGAATTCAGAAATGAAGTTGTGAAAGAAAAAGTCAACGCCAATTATTTAACTTCTTTCCCACTTCTACAAAATTGTCACGAAACAAAACTATCAGACAAGAAGGACAGAGCCAATCTACTTGCCAACGCAATCGCAAAAGCCCAACCTTCATCTACTGATTGCTTTCAAATTTTCTTTATCGAATTGGATTTGAAGATGAAGAATCTTTCCGCGAACAAAATGATCGTCCTCGCGGCATGTGCTGCATCGACGGCTTCTTCCACAACTTCTTCTTCGACGGCAGCTTCTGCACCGACGGCTGCAGGTCTTTCGAGAACGAGAGGTGCACCGTGGGTTGTAAAAAGTGTCCCTCGCGGAGGTTCCAATAAAAGTGATGACGATGATGTCAGTGGAAAGTCGAAAAAGTCTTCCTCTAAAAAGAAGAAAAAGTCAACGAAATCGGAGACCAAATCGAGCAGCAGCAATGCTACTAGCAGCAACCCATTGTTAGAAGAAATAATGCGACAAGAGGACCTCTATGAAATTCTGGGTGTATCAAAGACAGCCACAGACCGTGAAATACAAAAGGCCTATCGGAAACGATGCGTTCAGACCCATCCCGACAAGACGGGCGGAGATCGACGGGCTTTCGACAAGGTTGCTGAAGCCTACGATGTGTTATCGGATTCCGCCAAACGCCAAACCTACAATCGATTTGGAAAGGCAGGACTTGATCCCACAAATCCCGCCAACGGAGCTGCATTTGGAGGTGGAGGCGCATCGGACATGTTTCGAAGCATGTTCCAACAGGCACAGCAACAGCGACAGCAACAACAACGACGTAACCAAACCCTCCGATATCAGTTGGAAGTTACGTTAGAAGACTTGTATTACGGTCGAACACAATCCGTAATGGTTGCACCGCCACGCACTCGCCGTCAAACCTACCAATACCAACGACAACAACAAAAGGAAGTCGAGGTTCACATCGAAAAGGGATCTTTGTCGGGCCAATCGATTCTCATGTCGGGCGAGGTCGATTTCAATAACGACGACAGTCCACCAGGTGATTTGGTATTCATCTTGTCACAAAAACCTCATTCCACCTTTACGAGGAAGGGTCACGATCTGGCCATGGAAGTGACCATTAGCCTCGAGGAAGCACTCTGCGGGTTGCGACGATCGATCAAACATCTCGACGGAAGCGAATTGTGGATCGAGTCGGCCACAAGGCAATCCGATCAGTCCAACAGCTCAAAATCCAACGCGGATGATGACACAGAAGACCAAGAAGACAACAGTGCAAGTAGCAGCATACCGGTAATGATACGAACGGGGGATGTTCAGGTTTTGAAGGGACGTGGCATGCCAAAGCGAAACCAAAACGGCGAGTATGGAGACTTGTATGTGCAATATCGAGTCGAAATGCCCGAAAACCCCAGAGGAAATCGTGGTGGAAGCATCCTGACAGAAGAAGAATACAAGGAATTGTCCCGGCTCCTGTCCAAACTCGAGGAAAGCAACGGGGCAGCCAAACGAAAATCTAGGTATCGAAAGAGCAAGGCTGCCGATAAAATCTACACTCTCCAAGAAGCAAAGTCTTCCGACTTTGGAACCGCCAGCGGCAGGGTGTCATTTGAAGAAGAAGAAGGTCCCGGCGTTTATCACGACGACGAGGGCTTTGATCCCTTTGGGTCAACCTTTTTCGGTGCACAGGGCTTTGGTGGTGGTCGGGGCTACTCACAACAATTTCACTTTGGGGGTCCCGGTGGTCCCTTTGGTGGAGGCTTTGGAAGTGCTGGTGTCGGAGACGATGATGGGAATGTTCAATGCCAACAAATGTAAAATAGAGCGGAGCACTTCGTCCTGTAGAATGGCTTACGTATGTGCCGATTAGAAACATAGTACTTTTTTTTTCTAAAGAATTTTGTCCTTTAATGTTATTCTAGAGTCTATAAAAAATTCGTAGCGAAACATACCGAATCAATTAAAATTAGCCTTAAATTTTCAATCAATAACGGCTTGGAGGAATATCATAATCCAAAAGTCGGAAATAGACATGACAAGTAAAAAGTGGCATGAAAAATAGCTGCATTTTCAGGGTGTGAAATGACTCCAAGGAACACAAGACGCGAAAAAGCACCAAGTGGAGGTACGTTTAGAAGATCGAAACAGTTCCTGAACATTCAGAAGTGAGTTTCAACGTCAACAACATTCAAATTAAAAGGTAAATGGATACTACGTGTAGTAATAACAATCGAAGCACTAGAGACGAACATAAAATTCCGAAGACAAAGGCATGTTGATACGAATTTTGAAATGCCTAGATGTGTCGCCTCTTTCACGCATTGCATTTCGGCATTTGCTTTGTATTGGTTCGTTTTACCGAGTTGGTAATTGCTTGCTATAATTGGTACTAAAGAGCTATTTGTAGGCCATAACAACAATTCTATTGTGTTTTACAATACTCGCGGTGGCCAAATCATTTTGATACTATCGAGTACTCATTTTCGGTCGTTTTTCCCGACAATTTATTCGTCATCGTCGTCCTCATCCTCGTCTTCCTCTTCGTCCTCATCATCATCGTCGTCGTCGTCATCCTCGTCTTCATCATCGTCGTCGTCATCACCGGGATTCATAGCTTTTCCGTTAAAGGCGTCCCAGTTTGCTATCATGTCTTCCTCGGTTTGCGCCTTGACGCTGTATTTGTTCATGAGTCCCTGAACCCGCAGTTGTTGATCAAGAGCACCGTCATGGCCGTGATCGTGACCGTGATCCCAGGGGTGTTCCATGCCCAGCAAGACCTTTCCGTCCTGCTTGAATCTCCAAAAGACCCACAACCAGCAGACGGTTCCAAAGGCCTCTCCCATTCTCTCACCGAATTCGTTCGTTTCCATGTAACTGTATCGAATTGAATCGAATTCAATTGATGGATATACAATATAGCCGGCAGAAAGGAATGTGAAAAGTATCAAAAACGAAGAATACGATGATTGGCAAAGAAAAGCGGAAACAAACAGATTCGTGTCAGCGACAATGCAATGTATTGGCTTATTGGCTTGATTGATGGATCCATCGATTATAAACTCCTAGAACGTATCAACATGTTCATCGAAAGGAATAACACAACACAGAACAATATCAACAAGGAAAGAAACTTACGCTCCGCCTCCTCCCATGGATCGCTTTTGGGATTGTTGTTGCGTTTGCTGTTGGGCATTTCGCCACATTCGCTTCCCGACATGGGAGCGAAAGAAAGATGAAGATCTCGAAAACATTCTAGGTTCTCTTGCTCCACAATCAGCAAATGCTTTTTATTGGTATTGATATTGATACAAACTACTGTCGTCGCTGATAGCAACACACACAATCAACACCAAAATGATAGGATTGATTGTTGGAATGTTGGATAGTTGCTTCTCGTAGGGTGACGGCAGAGTGGATGATGGTTAGATGTTTTTGTCACGCGATCATACAATAGGCGTAGCCGATGTTGAGTATTGTACACGAACTTGAAATTCGGCATTCTGGCTACGTAGGTTTGTACGGTGAAACAAACTTTAGGGTTAAGGATTCGAAAATTGAAAATACAGTAAAAACAAAAACACTAACCGAATGACGGCCTGGCTCGATCGATCGATTCATTCGACTAAAACAGAAGTCTTTATTTCATCAATGATTGATTCATTCGACTAAAACCGAGAGTTCTGATGACGCGTTCAGGAAACTTGCCGCTTCGTACAAGAATCAATGAATCAATCTGACTCGATCAAAAACTCGAAATTGAACGAGAATGAGAATTAAGAGTTGCGGATTCGAATGCTCTTGTTTGCCTTCGAAAGAGAGTAGTAGGCATCAGCAGTTGAAACTTCCTCCTTCTATTCCGTGATCACAAAAACGCAAGGCGACAAGAAAAGAATCTCACATTCGAATTCCGATATCATTTGGAAGCGTTGCCTCTACCACAAATGACCTTCCAAAAGTTAATTCGACGACGGCCATGGGCGGCAGTAGCGGGAGTCACCCTCACGGGGGCAGCTGCTCTAGAAAACTATTCTAACTATCAAGAAGAAAACGCTGGTAAGTTCTTGTGTTGCATTATGTATTACGTGTTTTGGCATCTGCGATCTACAGCAAGCAAAGCTAACGGATGCTCTTTTTTGTTTTCGACTTGATTTGCTCCATTCAGTCAACAAGGAGGATTATACACTACCGAGATCCTACGATCGAGAGAGTTTTCGAAGATATTGGATGCAAAGACCCATCTCGGTAATATCTCGGTTCGGAGCCATCGGTTACGAATTAGGTCCATCCCTTGCTACCTACCTCTATCACAAGAATTCTATTGGCCTTGCGGTAGACGACGACCTCCAAACCAAGCAGGCTGTCCAATTCCGCGAGGCACTGACGAATCTCGGTCCCGCCTTTGTTAAGGTGGGTCAACAGGTAGCCATTCGTCCGGATCTGGTTCCACCCGCAGTTCTCAAAGAATTGCAAAAACTCTGCGATTCGGTCAAACCAATTCCCGACGAGGTTGCCATGCAGGTTTTGCGCGACGAATTGTTTGGTTCCGAAAAAGAAGAATCGACAAGCGAAAATGACACAGACCCAAAACACAAAAGAATGAGTCTTGATGACCTTTTCGAAGATCTGCATCTAGTAGCTTCTGCCAGCCTCGGCCAGGTCTACCAAGCGAAACTCAAGTCCTCGGGAGAACTCGTTGCCATCAAGGTTCAGCGGCCAGACATGGAAAAGGCCTTTGGCCTCGATTTGTTCCTCCTGCAAATGTGGGGAAATTTTGTGGATGCGTTTACGAATATCTTTACCGAGCAGGTTCCCTTCCACAGCGCCTTTTTTGACGCCTTTTCCAAGGGATCCTATTCCGAATTGGATTACGAGAATGAAGCTAGGAATCAGATGCTCTTTCAAAAAGAGCTTGCCGATCGAAATTGCAAGGTCAAGGTACCGAATGTGTTTCAAGACTATTCGACGAGGCGTGTTTTGACCACGGAGTGGATTGAGGGAATCAAGCTAGCCGACTCGTCGAAAGAAACAATTAGAGAATTGATTCCGATTGGTGTCGAGCTCTTTCTTACACAGCTGCTAGACATGGGTGCTTTTCATAGTGATCCACACCCGGGAAACCTTCTGGTAACACAGGATGGTATGCTATGTCTGATCGATTTTGGCCTGTGTGCAGAGGTCGAGGAGAAGGAACGAGAAGCCATGACCAAGGCCATTGTGCATCTATTGTATCGCGACTTCGACAGCTTGATCCATACCGATACCAAAGAGCTGGGATTCCTTCCAGAAGATTTCGACACGGAGGAACTGACACCCATTTTGACCAAGGTGCTGACTGGCGGCCTCCTCCAGTCGGGCTCCGATCTGAAAAAGCGCAAGCGAAAACTGATGGAAATTTCGAACGAGCTGAACGAGATTTTCTTCCGATATCCCTTTCGTGTTCCTGGCTTTTTTGCCTTGGTAACTCGCGGCCTGGGCTTGCTGGAAGGCATCGCGCTTGTGGGCGATCCCGACTTTGACATCTTCATGGCATCAGCACCGTATGCAACGAAGCGAGCGGTTTCGATCCTGGGTCAACAGGCGACGATGGGATACCGCCGTTTTAGCCGAACAAGAGGAATGACTGTGAGGGCCAACGAAAGCGTTTCTACCACCATGTAGAGGGTGAAAATAAGGAACAATAGACGACTCCCTAATAGACCATTTAGTCTGTAAATGAAAGTACAACAGTAGAAAAATGTTTGTGCCACATTCATTTAAAATTATTTCATCGATGCTCTAAAATTATTTCATCATTCAATGATTACGAGTGACGAAAATCGAAATCGCACGATAAAATAATCTTAGCTATGGTATTTATCTTTATGTAGAGACTTTACTCGAACCATCGTTTTGACTTCACTGATTCTCGTGGGTTGCTCTTGGGTGTCTTCTCTTCTCTTGCGGACTCCAGCTTCGATTGGTAGGAACGGACAATGCTCTCAAATTCTTCGTCGTCCTCGATCTTTTTAAGCTGGCTCTTCTTCTTCTTCGGTGGTTTCACGGACTTTTTCTTGAGTTCTTCGGCCCTGCGCTTCTTTTCTTCGGCGCGCTCCTTTCGGAGTTCCTTCTTGGCTTCGTAAAGAGCCTTCTTCTGGAGTTTCTTCAAACGCTCGGCTTCTTCCTCGCCAGATTCGCGCTTCTTTCGCTTCTTTTCGCGCTGGAGTGCTCCTCGTCCTTTTTTCTTGCTGCCACCTTCTTCGTCTTCTCCTGCCTCTTTCTCAGCCTTCCTTTTTTCTAGACGTTCCAATTGTTGCTTCGATTGATTGAGCTGCTGGTGCAAACGTCTCTCGGCTTGTTTCTTTGCCTTCACCTTATTTTCAACTACGAAATCCACAATGAGTCTCGGCACGTGGACCTTTCCATCATCGTCACGGTAGTCACCAGGATTGCTGGTGTTACCACCTCTTTTTGTTCTTTCGATGAGGCTTTTTCTTGAGAGTATCTGCGGCCTTTCCTCCCTGGGCATACTCTTTGCTATAGGTTGGGTTGTTGTTCAACTCCCGGAGACACGCCAGAGCGTGTGTGTGGTGAGTGAATTCGGCAAATCCAAATCCACGGCTGGGAGCATCGGCCTTTTTTCCATTGGGCCCGAAATCTCGATCAATGTAGACGGAGGGAATAAAATCCTTAATGTTTTTCCGGCGTTTGCTCTTTGTATCATCGTCCTTGCTCTCGTCCTCGTAACTCCAGGCGGGAATGACACTTTCGTCCCTACCCTCGATCTCTTGGACCTTGCTAAGGATGTCTCGCGTGGTCATCTCACCAAGGGCTCTCCAAGTGCGCAATTTGGTCTTCCACACGAACCAAACGTTTCTCGAGGCCTCTCTTTGTGGCCTAGCTCGATGAGTTTTTGCAATCCGGCTTCGTCAATGTGCTTTCCCATGTTTCGAAAGGACAATCGATTTGGATTGATGAAAAAGATGGGAGACTGCAATTTTGCCGTCTTGTCCTTGAGTGCTGTTTGTCTCTTGCGTTGATCCTGCTTGCGGCAAATCGTCCCAAGTATCCGTGTTGTTGGCGTTCGGATCGGTGGAGCTGCTTTCTACTCGTGCCTCGGCTTGCAGGTAAAGATTTCTGCGATCGGCCTGCGGAATCTTGTATTCCTTCGAATCGAAGGTTGCCGCTGTTTCCTTGTCTACGGCCATGTCCACAAGAATTTTTCTTCCCTTGAGCATCAAGGATCCTCGGATCTGGCTAGCATCGTCGCCCCCCTCATTGGATCGCCCGACGCTCTGGCGTTGCGACACAAAGGGTGTTCCTCCCCCATCGGACGACGAGGCGGCAAATTCCATCGCCCGTTTTGCCCCTTGCGGCTTGGAATATGTGACAAAGGCGGTGCCCTTGATCATACCAGTCTCACGATCTTTCACGAGATAAATCCCCTTGATGTGACCAAATTTGTATAGGAGCTGAAAGAGGTCGTGCCGTGTTGTATCGAACGGAAGATTCCTTAGGAATAAGCAACACTTTTTCCCGACAGCATCGTCTTCTGGTTCCTCCTCTTCCTCGCTATCGCTATCTTCGTCCATTGCATTCTCATCCTTTTCTTCGTCATCAGGAATTGTCGCTATCGCTATCGCTGTCATCACTATCGTTATCACTACCAGTCACTACATCATCGTCACTATCGTCGCTACTGTTTGTTGTTGCGCTAGCATCGTCGTCGTTTTCTTCCGTTGTTTCCTTCTTTTGTTGTTGTTGTTCTTGCAAAATTTGCTTTTGTTTCTGTTCTTGCTGCTTTTGTTGCTGATGGAGCTTCTTTGGAAGACTCCAATCCATCTTGACAGCACGCTTCTGAATGTCCTACTTGCTTGCTGTCGACGGCCTTTTGTGCGTCCTTTGGATCCTCAAAGGTGACAAAGCAAAATCCAACGTGCAGGATTGTTTTTGACCTTGGGGACATGGACGTCCGTCACTTTTCCATAGGTGGCCTCCATGACCTTTCGGATGTGGTTCTCTTTGGCATAAAAGGACAAGTTGCGCAGAATGATTCGGGATTTCTTTTTCAGCATGGCCGCCTCTTCGTCGTTCTGGGCAGAGGTAGTTTCTGTGTTGCTGCTCTCGTCTTTTCGAAAGTTTTTCTTGGCGGCCTTGCTGTTTGCCGCGGCAGAGACGGAGGCAAGTTCCACCTTGAGCGTGTAGGTTTTCCCGTCCATCTGGATTCGCGAGTTGTTTAAATCTTTTTGTGCGGCCACCGCGTCTTCCTGGGCCAGATAGCCGAATAAACCCGTATCCCTTGGAAGATCTAGCGGAAGTCCCGCGCTGGTAGTTTTCGCCGTCGCCCGAGGGAGCCACCGCCCCCTTGGTATTGATCCAGGAGGACTTTTTTGATGGGGCCCGCCTGCGAGAAAATATCTTCGAGCTCGTGCCGCATCACCTTGTGCTGCGGCGTCGGCTCGAAGCGGACAAAGACGGTGTTTTCCATAGATTTCTGCATCGTGGACGTATCTTTTTCTGTTTCGGGATACAACGGATTTCTACACTCTGTTTTCTCTGTATTGAAATGGTGCTTGTGTATGATGTAATGTCGGGTTGGATTGGGCAGAGTTAGAAAGAAAGGCTTGCTTCCTAACTGGACTTTTCCTTCGTTTTCCACCGCCAAGCTTGAATGTGTTATTTTCGGTATTCGGAAATCATTCAAAATTGGAAGGATTAGAATAGCTTCACAAAGAGCGGCAAGACAACTATTACAACTTTCACAACGAGATGGCATGTTGAGACTTTTCTTCGGGAATGTGTTGTGTCGGGAATGAAAAACCATTCCCCTTTCATTCGTTGGTTGGGAGATTGTCGCGGTTCACGCACGAAAACAGACGTTTCAAAGACAGAGTTAGCTTTTTCAAAATAGTTACCACTCACCGCTCGCTACTACTTTTTTCTACGTAGTTTTGTACTACGAAACATACCTGACCGATCTGTCAGCCATTTCTTTGCACGGTAGAATCCCCCACGAAGGCCTCAGACTGTTTTAATGCTCCGACTCTCTTCCCAACAAGTTTGATCAGCATAATAGACCATAACTGTTCAAGATGGTACGTTGACGATGGCATGCATGACGACCGAATTTAAGCTATCTTGGGAACTAATAGGATCTGCATCGATGTGGGATGACAATGGTGGATGTGTGACAACAATATTCGGCTGGGTTTGATGCTCCGGAGACTTTTTTAACGGCGATGGAAGTCGATGGTTTTCCCATCCATCATTGCGGCGAGAAATATATCCAGCACGATGGCAGAATAGTTGGTTGTTACATCCCACGATACTTGTCGCAGAAATTATCCCTTCACCATGGTGGTCGATCCTTGACGTTCTGAGCGGTTGCTTGGTTTTTTGTTCTCGGTCACGGAATTATCTCTTGATGCTTTTTCTAACGATGTGTTTGTCCTCTTTTTTCCATACATCCACAGCCTTCCCAAAAGACTTTCCGAACAAAGCGTACGCTTGCCAAGAAGCAAAGGCAGAACCGCCCTTTGCCACACTGGATCCGTCTGCGAACCGACAACACTATTAAGTGGAACGCCAAGCGCAGACACTGGCGCCGCACCAAGTTGGGTCTTTAAATTCGCTATTTGCTCCTATCAATAAAAACAATCAATAAAATGCTTGGGGAAATGACGAACTCGGCGGCAATGTAAAAGACATACGCAACCTAAAACAATCATTACTCTTAATAGAAGGAAAACGAATTTACAATATACACTTACCGGAATGCTGTCCATGAGACGCCAAATGCCCTTTACTCGACTTGCACGTATTGTTTGTGTTTTGGATGGACGACAACACCAACGACATTATAGTCAGTTATTGTTGATCGGGAGGGAACAGAAAGGTCATTTGTAATTTGAATGTTCGCCGCTGCTAGTGATTCTAGAAAGAATCTTATTGTGTAGTATTGTTGTTGTTAGTTAGTGTTTGCTGGTTGGTAGTGGAACTCCACGGAGCGAAGCCCACATCGATTTACACTATCCAGTAAAATGTTGAAGATGATCGAGCGAAGGTAGCAACTAATCGAATTTTAGCTGTGATTGGCGATGAGAATTACAGCAGCTAGGCTGACCCTCCACGGTGTAGCCAAATAAGAAGCTAGACCTGAGAGATGCAAAACAGCACCTAGATTAAAGTTTGTCTCCTAGTCATCAGCGAATCAGCATCTGACGCATCAATACTACGAGTAACCAGCAGCGCTGCCCTATAGTTGGTTCAAACGATTTACTTCTGGTTTCTTACGTCCCGTGCACATTTGTTGTTTCAATGTTGCAAACTCGAATGAATTTCACCGTAACAACTACATCGGCACTCAACTAGTTGTAGTTTTATTCTACTGTACTATAGAGGAAGAGTATGATACTGCGATGCAGTGCTCTTGCTGTTGTTTCTTGTTTCGCAGAGACGAATCGATGCGTTACTAAACTAGACGACAATATAGTACTTCCAATCTGATGTAGCGTTTCGACATTACTTCTCCTAGCTTTTAGTCTAGTTGCTGTTCTGGATGTATATAAACACTTCCGATGGGTTTTGTATTTTTCTTCATCTATTTCCAATGCATCATGCCCTGAATCAGAACGAATTGCATCATAGCTTCGAGTCGTTCAGTTTCTTCCGATGGCAGCTTTCTCATCGAATCATAAATAATTGGCAACAAGTCCGAAGGAAAAGAAGAATGCCACTTTCGTCCAACGCAAAATCCTCTCGAATGACACGTACGCAGCTGTTATGGGTCTCACTGTCTTGCGAGAACGCCTTTTTCTGCTCACTGCTAGGTGCATGCATTGAATTGCAATATCCTATCGCCCTCGACAACGCAATGTTCTTGCCTAATCGCATTCAACGGAAGATAATGGAATCAAAATTTCGGAAAGGAAATAGAAATCCTAATAAAATTATTACAGAGTTAAATGCCACTTCTCAACCAAGAGGGAGAAGTCTTCTCTATGCACAAATCTCTAAGCCCTGCTAGCATTTTGCTTGTTCTCAAAAAGCTTCTTAATATTCCAAGAAAAGTCCGATGACTGGGTTTCCATCGATTTGTTCGTGGACCATAAGTCCAAGAACTCCCATCATGGCGGCACGTCCGTTGTTCAATTCAATGGCACGCTTTCGGAGTTTCTGTGAACGAAATCAAAGAAGAAAATGGAAAGGAAAAGGTAAGCGAACTTGTTTCTGCGCTCAGATATGTGTGCGTTCAAACTTCAGTGTAAGCGCTCAGCCGCAAAACAGTTCGTGTATACTTACGGTTTCAGGTCCGAAGGTGTCCCATCCGTAGTCAAGGGCTCCGTTGCGGAAATCTCCGGCGAATTCGGCTTCTCCGGTGACATCCTTCATGACGGCAAGCTCAAGGGCTCCGACAAAGGCAATGATTTGTCCGAATCCGGCAGCGGGGATGGCATCAGGTCCGAAAAGGGCGGCAAGTCCATCAGGGTAGGAGTCGAATCGGTCTCCGGAAAGATCGATGGATCCAGGAAGGTGGATTCCGGCACGGGTGACGAGCTGGCCAATGAAGGCAAGCATACAGATACGTCCGTGCTTGAGTTCGACGTATCGGAGACGGTCGAACTTGGCTTGGTCACCATCCTCAACGAATCCCAAAGGATCGTAGAATCCAAGGGGTTCCTGGGCTCCGAGCTCACTCTCGAAAGCCTTGAGGGAGGTGGAGGTGGCAGCCTGTTGGGCAGGGGCGAAAGCCGAAGCGGCGGCGACAAGGGAGGCAAAGATAGCGGTCTTCATTGTGTAATAATTAATTTAGAATTGGGTTGAATTATGAGAGAGTTTGGATCGTTCCAAAGTTCGGAAGAAACAGAGGATACCTCAAAGAATATCGTAGATCCTACGTTGCTCGATGTAGACGTCGATGGAGAAGACCAATGTACGAGAGCAATAGTAGTACACTATTAAAGTTCCCGCTTCCGAAGTACGTGTAGGAAAACATGAAGAAAATTGGTGATCAATGCTTCTGGTCGGTTTCCGCGATCTTTCCAAACTTCAACGAGAACTCGAAAGACCTGATGTTACAATTGATATTATACAATAAATCACGACTAATTGCCAGACCGGGGATTTGGCGCAGTTGGCAGCGCGTGTGCTTAGCATGCACAAGGTCGCCGGTTCGATTCCGGCAATCTCCACTTTCTTTTTCATTTTGATGGCAGTCGAATTTTCATTATTATTTTTTTGGTGCAAAGCAAAGAGAAACAATACATCATACAGTAGATATTGAAAAATCCTTTTTAATATTTTTGTGTCTAGTTCCGTCGATTGCGAAAAAACATTTGCTATTCTTACTTTCTATTCGGTAAAGATCTTTTTCGATCCAATAGGAACTATGTGTTGCTAGAAATTGAAAATATCCTCTCCCGTAAGGGATTTGATCAATGGCCCGATAAAGATCGTTCCAAAGGCAATGATCTGAATGACAACAAAGGTCAGAGCTGCAAAGGCAGTGTTGGCCCGTCCCAAAACTGCCGCATTCGCAAAGGCATCCAGGTCGAACTCGTTCTTGTTCCGCTTGATCTTGGTTAGCACAGCTTCCACCTTGTCGGGAGTGGCAACGCTTGCTCCGCTGTGAATGTTGTTTGTTGCATGTGTGTTTGTTTTTGCGTACAGTCACGGTGTGGCCAACGATAAAGAAGAAAATATTATAAGACAAAAAAATTTAGCGAAGAAAAAATCTTTTCGTTTGATGCAACGCTAGAAAATCCATCGTCACCACCGAAAGCAATTTGTTTGTCTGTCATTAAAAAAAATAAAAAATATATATATTCTTACCCTGACCACGCATCAAAGACGGCATCGAGTGCCGCATCTCCAATGAGGGCATCGTTCCGAGCAATCCTCTTTTCTTCGGCGCGTTTGAGTTCTTCTCCACCCACCGGCAATCCGGTCTTGGGGTCGTTTGGCCATCCCAAAAATCGGTTTTTCCGAATCTGCACCTTGAAGGCCGCCCGGGGCAACCACATGGGAGGGTCGTAGCCAGGCGTCACCGTCCCACGTTTGGTCGAGGGAAGGTCTCTCCAGTTTGTGAGAGAGTCCTTGTTCTCGATTCGCCCCAGAACCGCCACAATATCGGCGACGGGAATGGGGTCTGCCGCAAAGAGAAACTGGCTGCTGGGGAGCTCGGGGCCAGTCGCCCCGGAATCAATGACGTATTCTCTGTACTTGATGTTCTTGGGATCTCCCATGGTTGGATCAAAGGTGTTGTTGGGGTCATAGTTTTCAAACGTTTCCACTCCTGGGCCGGGTTCTTCGCCTTCCGGGATGTATCCCTTTCGTCCCGACAGAGTCTTCATCATTCCGCTGTTGGCCGCGATCACCGATGGAATCAATCCTCCTCCCAAGGTAAGGACGATCAGGGCACTCTGTCCGATCTCGCCGAAATCGGCCTCAAAGTCAGCTTCGGCGACCGCAGTCGCGATGGTTGTTGGGTCGATCATCGCCCGTTGGATTGTGGAAACTGCTGCTTTGCTGGTCGTTGTTGCGGGAGCCAAAAAGGCCTCCCCAGCCGTGAACAGCGACAGAACAAAAAAGGACTCTCGATAACATCGTAAATGCAACAAATTTCTTGTTATCCAATCCCTGGTTGTTGAGTGAGTCTGAGATTCAACAAGCAGAGAAGAGTTGAATATTGATATCAGGTGGATGATGGCTTGTGTGATTTTCACAACCAACTACCGAAATACAGTAGTCAACACCAAGCCGATGACGAGGGATTTTGGATTCGGATTTCTCCCTTCAATTCTATTCACTCGTGACTGAATCTTCCGCACGATTTGCAAAAGTACTTTCACACGACGTATTCTTCCTTTTCTAGTTTTCTTTCTATTTCCACTCCCTTTGTTTTCTCGATGGCATGGAGGGCAAAGAGGTCAACGCTGCTCGGAAGCAGTTGGTTGATAGCTGGCTCCGTTTACCTTTGTCTTTAAAATATCCTCCTACTATTAATGAAATAATATCAAAATTCTTGTACGCTACTAATTATCATGATGTTAGGCAAGTGACACAAAACTAAAACAATAACAGACCACTGATACTTCTTGCTCCTGGATAGATCTCTCGACATCGATGTTGTTACGTTCGATGGAACCGTGAAATGAATGTACCTTCTTTATGGTAAAATTAATGTATCTAGGTGATGGAACATTCCCATCACCACCAAGGTATTCATTCGCAACTCAAATAATGTGTTGAAGTCATGAAATCATTGTCGTGACAAGAGGGCGAACGGAGATGACGGGGCTTTTATCAATATCGATTGAAGCGACGAAATTGAGCGTACAACAAGATTCGAAGGCTTTCTCTTTTTTATTCAATACAATTTTCATTCTTTTTTTGGTTTATTAATCTCTATACAATGTTGTTCGTTGTGCTTTTTTGTTGTTGTTGTCGTGGCATTGATGTTTTTTTCTGCGTGTCGTCGTCGTCGTCGTCGTCGTTTTCAAAAAAAATTACATGGCGTAGGCACCCCCCAGCGATCGTCCCTGTGCTGCCTGGGTAGTGTCTCCACCGGCGGCTTTGACTCTTCGGCAGGCTTCCGACTTTTTGGTTCCGCTTTGTCCGTACTTGCAAAGGGCCTCGTCGGGGGTCAATTTCGGTATGCATTTGGGATCCAATTTAGGATTGCAGTTCTTGACGTCGTCCGCGATCTATAATATAAAATGAAGTGGATTGATTCGTCCGAAACAATCAAAAAGTGAGATTTTAGTTTCAATTCACACAAGTGGTGAAACAAACAAGTGTCCACGTCGAGTTTTTTGTGTTGTCGTAAAGAAGAAGAAGACAAGATCCGTACCTGAGCGTTGGCAAATGCTTCCATGTCCAATGCGTTTGCGGCAACAACGGGAGTAAAGACTACCGCAGCGGCAAAAGCTCCTGCATTTTTGAACATGCTTCTTCTGCTAGAATCGTCGACGGCAGAGAGTGCGGAAGTTGGTCTCGACATTGTCGATGGCGATGAAAAGGCCTCGGAAGAGGACGACAGGGCGACGAGAACAAGAGCGGAAAGGAGTTTGTAGGAAGTCATGGTTTGTTGTGGATGTTTTGTTGACAATGTTTATTGATAAGATGGATGGAATGGTTTTATGGCAACATGAGAAGCACTGTTACAAAGTTACAATCGCTCTTGAGATTGCTGTCGAGAAAAAAGGAATCGTTATTAGCATTGCGCTGGAAATTCGAGTCATCAACGTCAATCGTTGTTTTCTCACATACATCATCATCATCATGAATTCTCATGATGTAGTCGCGCACGCATCAGACCACGATTGCGTTGTGAATTGAATCTCCATTCGTGCAACTGGATTCCATTCGTGCACACACTGTAGTCTGTCTGTTGTCAGAGAGACAAAGACAAAAGGACCAGCCAGTCGTTTGTTTACCTGCCGCTGTTTTTGTGCTCTTCAAGTAGTTTCATCACAAGCAAGAATCTCTTGTTCAACGACCTCTCCCCTCAATTCTTTGAAAGCTTCCCGGATGAAGAATCGATTTGGCTCTCTTTCTTCCTGTCAGTCAAACAATTGAAAAAGAATAATCCAAAGTGGCTCATTTGATCCTCTAACGAATTTGAATCATTCTGTCGAGAAGGAAAACTGAGCAATTCCCAACTTGCACGCCCAACAAAACTTGAGAAAGAAGTTTCGACCCATCCACATTGATTATCAGCAAATACTATCATGGGAGCTGAAGGAAAACAAAAGGGAAAGCAAGCCTCCCGTGGTCCAAAACCCAAAATGACCAAGGAAGAGCGACGAAAAAAATACACGGACATTGCCAAAAAGCGACGGGACAAACAAAACGGAATCCGCCGGCGAAAGAATTTGGTGTGCTACAACTGCCGACAGCCCGGGCACAATGCTTCCGAGTGTCCGAACGGCAACTCGACGAATGACAACAATTCGCAATCGCAGCAGCAATGCACAACGATTCTCTGCTATAAGTGTGGATCGACGGAACACGCCTTGCACAAGTGTCCCAAAGGCACCGGGGAGACCGAAACGATTTGCCGTATGCGACCTGTTTCATTTGCAACCAAAAGGGGCATCCTAGCGTCGGCCTGTACACAAAACAAGACTGGGATCTACGTCAATGGTGGCTGCTGCCGGAGGTGCGGATCCACACAGCACCTGGCAACGGATTGTCCCGAAAAGAAAAAGAATCAAAACAAAAATGATGGTGACGACGAAACCAAAACCAACGCCGACATTGAGCTGCTAAAAGATGTCCTCCAGGTCGACGAGAATCCCAGCAGCACGATTTCCAAGACAAAACAAGAGGACAGCAAAAAGACAAAGAAATCTTCGTCGTCCGGGGAACCAAAGAAAAAGAAACGGGTCGTTAATTTCTAAAATGAAAAATTATGGATTCTTCCATTTTCATTCAATTTTGCCCAACTATCTTGCAGTATCGAAAGGTTGCGCAAAACTTGTGTATTTTAGAAAACTATAGAAACAACTACACTAAACGTAAGAACAAGAAAAAAATGTTTGTGGATAAAATCTGCATGTCTAGTACACCCTACAAGTGTTTGTAATCATTTATACAAATTCCATAGTAAGCCTTTTGGTTCGTCGTCATGAGACCGTCTTGAGGATCGTCGAGCTTGAGGGAAGCCTTCATTTTCCTCTTTCTTCGACGAAAGAGACGACGCCTCTGGTCGTTCAATCTTTTGATCAAGGCAACCAATCGGCGATTCCTGTTTTCTGGCCGGACGTAATCCGGGAGAGTTTCGGGCATGAAGAATGTATACAACAGTAAAGGTACTAGAGACAGCCCCCCGAGCCACGTAAAGGCCATGGCATATCCATAATCCTCGGCAATGGCCTGACCGATGTAGCCAGATACGGTCGCACCCAGACACATGGCACTCGAAGTGATTCCCATCATCAACGAAAATCGACCAGATCTGCTGCTAATGTCGTTCGTCACGAGAATATGCATTGTCCCGAAGATTCCAGCCCCAATAGAGTCAAGTAGTTGAGTCGACACAATCAGGCCTTTTATTATAATGGCTTCCATTGGTGGATCGTCTTGTAAATTTGCAGTCATCAATATGGTCAAGAAAAAACATCGTATCGTCAGGGACGAGAGAGCCACCAACATGAGACCTTTTCTTCCCCATTTAGGGGAATAGTCGCCGCAGAATTTTGCAACCCCCGACATGAAAGTCTGACCAATGAAAATACACATTCCCGAGAGCAGAATTCCAGATTTTTCGTCCTCCACGGCCAAGCTCTGCATGACCAAAGGAAGAACGCCCGAGTTTGCCATGTGGAAGCAAAATACCACTAAGGTAAACGTGAAGAGTGTCGGATCCTTCAGAACTGCCAGTGGTGTCCTTGGTTTTTGCGATTCATCGTCACTACTTTGCCCCATGCTCCATCCAAATCTGAAACTAGGCATACTGCTTTCTGATGGTGGACGGTTTGGTAATGAATGCGATTTGTTCAAGTCGATCATTTCCTGAGATTTGGTTGTTGTGTTGTTTGCACCATTAGCATTGATTGCTGCGGGAGGATCGTATCCACGTGACACTCGTGAAGAATCTGACGACGAAGATGAGGATGTATTTGCAGGTATGTAATCACCCATTGTACTCTTTGTATCCATTTCCTCATACTCATTCATTGTAGGAGATTCGATAATCAAAGCTCTCGCTGCATCTCGATCGACGTGATTTGGTTTGATACGAATCATGTTATAGTATACACCAATCATGGTTAATGGGCTGACAATGAAGAGAGGTTCAATGTTGGGATAGAGGAGGTAGGCAATCAACGAACCTAACGCGACAATCAATGCTGTTCCGATGTGATTCATGCTTCGATTTTTAGCAACTTGCACGGTGAAGCCCGTACTTCCCACGATTCCAAGCGTTACACTATTGAAGCCTGGAGGTAAAATTGCGGATGCACCTCCTTGGATAATTTTTAACGCAATCATAAGTCTCATGTTATCCCCCCCTTCGTGTGCCGTAAGAGCTGTTGTGACAGTAAGCAGTGCCGTCATTATCCCCGACCAATTCACCCAGTCTATTTTGTGATTCGAATAATCTAAAAAGTATCCAGCTGGTATCATGCACAGAAATTGCGACAATCCGAACGCTAGAAACAATACCCCAATTTGTTTTTCTGTAAAATTCTTGGAACATATCAGAAAGACTGCTTGCATATTCAACTGTAAAAATTGGGAAGAAAATTTTGTTAGCCATTGGCGCAATGCATTCGAAGATCTCGGTAATTCCAAAGACTGTCTTGAATTCTTACCATTGGTAAACCATCCCGAAGATCACCCATGAAGAAAGCTGCTTTGGGCAACAAAGGCCGTGCGTCTTCAGCCCACGTCTTTCGTTCCATGAAGCTCCCGGCCATGCTGATGGCGCCAGCAAAGCTGTACGACTGTGATATTGACGGCGAAGATGGCCGTGCTTCTCCATGATGGAGTTGCTTACATCCAGGCCCATTGTTGGCGTGATATTCATTTTTTGTTCTTATATCATGTTCTATTGGAGGCTCCATTCTCTCTGCCGCATTGTATTTCGTATGTGGGTTATGGTTGTGTAGGAATAGGTGCAATTGAATTTCAAAAGAGGTCTCTGACTCTAGCTTGTTTTGGGTTCCGAGGTAGGGGCTACTGTTCCTTGGATGTTATTAAAGGCGGGCATCTCATTGATCTTGTATTGCGCTGTTCTTGGATTGGTAGTCAACCCATCTAAGTTGGGGACTGTGGTATTCCGAATAGGGTTCAATATTTCGATAATCGAATCAGATTCCAATTGCCGTTGACTGTGATACGTGTCGTCCAATAACGAATGTAATGCCCGCAAAGACCAACGACAATATCCGACTACAACAGTGAATCGTAGACAGCCTACTAGAACCACGGCGCGCGAGCCGGCTATCGCCGGGCGAACAATACTTTAGATCCCTCAACACGACTCCTTTTAATCACGATTGCGCGAAAAGTCGCGCGTTTCTACATCATCGTCATCGGCGCCGAACACGGGTAGGTTTTGCTTGTACTGCACTTTTGTCGTCGTAGAAAAGTAGCCGGCTAAACGCTTTTGACATGGTGAATCCTTGACAAACACTTCAACTTCATACCGCCTCTGTGGAGTCAAGAAATTGTATCCATCACGAGTGTGAATCTACTGGAAACTTAGAATCCTATTTCCATTACTGCAGAGCATCCGAATCAAACCATGACTGCACCATCCCAATCTTCCCGACGAACAAAGGCTTTCTTGCTGGTGATCGCCTCTCTGGTGGTAGCATCTTCCCACGCTTTTGTGACGCCACCGGGGGTGTCGAAAATTTCGCCTCTCACCAAGCACGCAGCATCGGCAGACGGCGAAAGCAATCCCGGTTTTCTTGTTCGAGTTGTCGAAGGAGGTGAAGAAGATTCCACGGTTGTCGATGTCGCCGCCTACCGAAACAATCTGGTCAATCCGCAAATGATGGTCGACAGAGCACAAAAGAAACGTGACGCAATTGATACCGACAAGGCAGCGATGGACGGTTTGAAGATTGGATTGTTGTATGTTGGACCGATTGTTGGAATCGGAACATATTTCACTGCAACTGGCGACAATGCAATTATGAGCGCCCTCTGCCAACTACGGTAGGTCGAATTTTCTGTCTGAAACGCGGTTCTCAAACAAAAATTATTGCAAAAAGCCCATTCTGATTTTTCTCTTGTCGTTTTGAACAGGTGTTTTTGGTGGATCTCTTGGCGCAGTTTTGGCAGTCAACAATAAAATGGGAAGGAGTGTTCACGTTCCCGATGTTCCCGAGGCGACGAACCGAATTGTAGTAGATTTGTCCGAAGGACTCTTGCGAAAGCAAGATGTGGGTTTTGTGGCGATTTCGACGAGCGACGACGAGGTCGACAAACGGATATTTGGTCCCTCGAATGGTGTTTTTGCGACTGTGGATGCACAGCTCCGGAATTCTAAAGATAGCCCCACTGGAGTTCGTACCGTGGAAGATCTTCCCTCGCACATGCACATCAAAAACATGGAAGTTCACTACAAGAAACGACGACTGGGTGTCGCCAGCTCACTGTTGCAGTGTATCGCTGACCACGCAAAGGCGGAAACGGATGCCAAGATGTTGACTCTGTAAGTAGCATATTCATGATGCATGTTCGTCATATTGCATGATGGATGAGATATTATCTTTGAAAAAAATTGGATGAATCCGAAACGACGGATTCCATCGTCTTCGACACTACAACATCTTGTGTCTTGACTTTCGAACTCATCCATATCGATTTATCTTTTTTTCCTTTTTTAAATAAATAGCGAGGTAGTGGGCGCCAATCAAGCAGCTGTCCAGCTTTACAACAGATTTGGCTTCAAAACAAGAGAAAATCCGAATAAGAGGAGCCCAAATATTTTCATGGTGAAGGAACTCTATTGAAATGAATAATTCTGCTGTTACGAAAAGATTAGAAGGATCTCCTAGAGGCGAGGGGTATTGACATGACAAAAGCACATTAATCAGATATTAACCTCTAGGATAGGAAGCAGATTGATTGACTATCGAAATATTGAAAATTCAAGTTTACTTTACTTTTTAATGAAATCGTATACTTCACATCGTATACTTCACCACAATGAGTTCAAAAACTACCTGATGACAGAAAAGTAGCTGCACTAGTTGAAAAATGTAACAAAAAGGAGGCCAAGCGAGATGGCCAATTGAAAGCCCAAGCGAATGTGTCCAGCTCCGCTTTCTTCGACTTCAACGGTCTCATCAACAACTTCCTCGGTAACTTCATCGATGACTTCCTCGACGACAGCGTTGCATGCAGCATTTCGTTCCACACCCTCAAAGATGCCCTTTGGAATAAGAGCGTGCATGCCCCAATTTCCATCCACCAACTGAGTCATACCAAAATTCACAGCTTGTGTAATGATAGTCCAAGTTTCAAATTCAGTCAAGTCGTACTTAGCCATCATCCACTTGCGTGTTTGGGTGAACGCGTTTTTCATCGCAGGGTCAATCGAAGAGTCGCCGTAAACACCTCCTTCCTCTCCGACAGCAAAATCTGCCAAATAGTCAATGTGTGTAAAGGACTGAAAAAATCAAAAATAAAGAAATAGATATCAATGAGTACACGTACAGCTGCTGCGTAGAGTTTTTCATTCATCATTCGGATGATTTCGTACTCATCACAAAAATCAAATACTTACGTGAATGATGTATTCAGTGTCTGTTTCGCCAAGAGGGAAATTCTGGACCTTCATGGCTTCATCGAAATCTGCTGCCTTGATCAAACTAATCTTAAATTTGCCTGTGATACTAGTTTCAATACCGGTTCCATCGAGCTCGCTGTCTCCTTGTGCTGCATGAGCATCACCCATGCTCAACAAACCTCCAGCTACTTCGACAGGGTAGTACATTGTGGTACCCTTTCCAATTCTTTTGTTGTCAAGGTTTCCACCGGTCACCATGGGTGGGATGGAATCGACGAAAGAACGAGACTCAGGTGCAAGGCCCATGCAGCCAATGTGCATGTTAATCGGAATTTTGGCACGGAAAACATCATCGAAGTAGGTGATATTTCCCGCTTTGGTCCAACCCATATCCGAAACATCCGAAGAGACAAATTCCGTGGACCCATGAGGATCGTGTGGCACGCAAGTTCCAGGATAGGCAATGAAGTCACGGAGGATTCCTTCGGGATCAGTCAAGACAGGCCACATGTATTGATAAAGAGGTACGGCATACGACATGCCGCCGTCTTCAAGTAATTCGTAAATAGTGATGACTTCGTCGTTCAAGTCGGGGGTGCTGGTAAAGGTTCCCGCAGCAAAGGGGGTACCATCTGCCTTGGGAAATCTTGCCTGGAAGCCCCACCACGCAGCTGCGTTCGATCCGAAGGTCTTGCCCTCAGCATTCTTTCTGGGCTCAAGATCCAAGATCTCGACGGCAATCATGTCTCCTGGTTCGGCATCTTCCACGTAGATGGGACCAGTTAGAACGTGTACACCATCTCCACCACCCGAGGCACCGCGATAGTGCTCGCTTTTCTTCTCTTCGGACCAGTGGAAAATATCCTCCATTCCTTTTGACAAAGAAACGAAAATATATTTTTTTTGGTTAGACTAACTGCACCTATTTCCAAACAAAACCAAGCAGAAACAATTTTTCAAAACGTTCAAATCTTACCTTCGTCTCCTGCAACCATTCGGTCCCAATCATCACACGCATGATGAGTTGCCATTTCAACGACTACTTCGTCTCCGCTCTTGACAGTAAGCACTGGATCAAGCTCCTTGCTGAAATATCCCCAATGAACATTGGTTGAGTTGAGGGGAAGATCTGCGGCTAGAGGAGCGGCACGTGCGACCATGGGTAGAGATTCTTCCGAGCTCTCTTCGTACGGTTCAAAAATCGCCTTCGGAATAACCGAATGGACACCCCAATTTCCATCGACTACCTGAGTTGAAGCGAAATCAACTCCCTGGGTGATGATGGTGTTGGCTTCGGCTTCGGTCAATGCATACATGGCCATGAGAAACTTTCTGGTCTGCATGTAGGTGTTTGCCATAGCAGGGTCGATCGCAGAGTTGCCATAAATTTCGCCAGGGTTTTCGGCGTAGGTCTCCAAATAATTGGTCTCGGTAAATCTGTAGCAAATTGAAGAAAAACAAATTGTGAGTGGATCCATTCACCAGAAAGATACATAATTAATGGAAAAGGTGCTACCCGTTCAATTCCTTTCGCACTCACCCGTGAACGATGTATTCAGTCTCTGTTTCGCCAAGAGGGAAATTCTGGACCTTTTGTGCCTCGGTAAGGTCTGCAGCCTTGATGACGCTGATCTTGAATTTTCCCGTGACACTGGTTTCGACACCAGTTCCGTCCAGTTCACTGTCTCCTTGTGCTGCATGAGCATCACCCATGCTCAACAAAGCTCCGGCAACTTCGACAGGGTAGTACATGGTTGTTCCTTTGGAAACCCGGGTGTTGTCGAGGTTTCCACCGGTCACCATGGGTGGGATGGAATCGACAAAGTCATGAGAGGCAGGAGGCAACCCCATGCATCCGATGTGGTAGTTGACGGGGATCTTTGCAGGAAACATGTCATCGTAGTAAGTGATACTTCCTTCCTTGGACCATCCCATTTCTTCGACCGCCGAACTGGGGACGAATTCATCGCTGCAACCGTGAATGTCGTGGGGGACACAGGTTCCGGGGTAGGCGATGTAGTCTCGAACAGTTCCGGCGGGATCAGTGATCTTGGGCCATCCAAACTGGAACTGGGGGACTACGAACGATTGGCCGTCCTCTTCCAAGATCTCGTAGATGGTGATGATTTCATTATTTTCATCCTACGACGACAAATAATATTTCGAAGGAGCGAGACGAAAGTAGGGTTAGTCGGTGACATTGCAAAAATAGATAGCATTCACTCACAACCATTCAAACTATAATAGAGTTCGCTTTGATTTTTTTCGATTACTTACCGGAGTGCCAGTGAATTGACCCGCCTTGAAGTCACTTCCGTCGGCCATCGGTACCCTCGCATGGAAGCCCCACCAGGCGGCAGCGTTCGATCCGAAGGTTCGACCGGTAGTAGGGTTCTTGCGTGGTTCTAAGTCCAAGATCTCGACCTTGAGCATGTCACCAGGTTCGGCGCCTTCCACGTAGATGGGGCCCGTCAAGATATGGACACCATCTCCACCACCCGTGGCCCCGCGGAAGTGCTCGTTGGCACCATCCATGTTGCTCCAGAAGAAAACATCTTCCATACCAGGATCTCCCTCAATCATGAGGTCCCAGTCATCGCATCCGTGGTGGGTGGCCATCTCCACCGTGACCTCATCACCGCTCGTCACGTTCAGAACGGGAGTAAGAGTCTTGCTGAAGTAGCCCCAGTGGACGTTGGCCGCCGAGAGCGGCAGGACGTACTCGGCTGCATCTGCAACAGAAAGAAGCAGAAGAGAAAGAGCAAGGGAAGCTTTCATGTTAGTGGAAAGGATTTTCCTCAAATGTTGGGTTGTGTCTTTCACAGAGAAGAAATCCTTTTTGAAATTTTTCAAAGAAAAACTATGGGCAGGCTTCTCTTCTGGAAAATCCCTGCAATAGAACGCGTTATCACTGCATTCAGTGGATCCATAGATGATCACAATTTCGATGAGCATCACAAAAGATTTTTTTTCGATAAAGGAGAAAAGTTCTCGAATTTTTTTGAGAACCCAAATCGGAGAACCGCCCTAAAAACATCCGAAACCCGCGGTTTTAAGAAGTGTGACAGCTGTTAGCTGTCCAGTTCTTTTGTTTTTTGGATGGAAATTCTGATTGGCTCCTTCCCGACTTCTCGCGGGAAAATGAGAACTCGTTTTTGATCTTCCTAACCCTTCTTTCTCTGTCAAGATTTAGAACCTCCTATTCTCGTTCTCGTTTCATAACAGGAAGCACTTGGGGACTTCTCGCTGCCACCACACTCTTCCGCTACTTGAACAGGTCAAGAGAGACGTCGACTCTCCTGCTTCGAAATCTGACCCCTGCCAAGCTGGTACGGAAGAAAATGAGACCAGACGGAAGAATTTAGTTGAGCAGAAAATGAAAGGTAATTGACGAACTTGCTACGCTGATTGTTGGTGCTGAGCGCTGCTCTATGATAGTCGCTCTTATTTATGACGGTTAATTAACCCTATTTAGTGTTTCGTATTACAACTATGAGAGCACTACTAGCTAGTCTGCCAAAAGCGAGGAGCAAGAAGAATGCACGACCGTAGAAGTAGGAAATAGTAAGAAACAAGAGCACCACCAAGATTGTTCACCACCGCATTTGATTTTGAGAGCAGTATGAAATCTACCCGCTGCGATGCCTAAGCTTGATGATGCGTGAAGCAGCTCACTATTTATCAAACATTTGACACAATTTTGAGGTATCTTTCATCTATATTTTATTTATCTATAGTCTCGGTCATCGTACGAGCCGAGAATATCAATATAATTAAGCAGATATCCGAATGATGTCATCGTCGTAGTACTCCAGAGTTTGTAGTAGTACTATCAAGAGGTCATTCGATACCTTTTGTTTTGTTTCAAGCAACAATCCCATGCAAGTCGACTTCTATACGTGGCATTCTTGAGATTGTGTAGCACCTAACGAAGACTCCAGCGCTTCATTTCCGGCTTCATTTCTATTTGCTTCATATAAATATTCGTTTTTTTGCTCGGCTGTTTCTTCTTTCTTATCGCGAGCGCTGCCGATATAGACGCCATCGGGTTGATAACCAAGCATTTGTTTGTTGATGAGAGCCAGCAACCAAGCAGCGGAACAAACTCCAGATGCTTCGAATATCAAACAGAGCCGTAGGATCAGATACACGAGTGGATTTGATAAGAAGGCCACAGGGAAGGATGCAGCAATTATCCGCCACGCCAAAGATCCAACGACGGTAGTGATGATTGCTCCGAGAAGTCCCGTGTTGAAAAATGTCTGCAGCCCATCAGGAACACCAAAAATATTCTCGCCTACCCCTACTTCCACGTCGAGAGTTGTGAGACGGGCTATCACAAAGGTGCACAGAGTGACAAAAATCTGTCGTCCGATCAAGAAGGCCTGCAGATTGTTACCACTGAATGCCAACCGACACGTAGACTTGGCCATCTTGCGCTCTGCTAGCTCATTTTCGGGGAGATTTACAACGGCGAAGAGTGCAATTTGCATGCCTTCCATCAAGCCAGCAATGCACATGAGCACGAAGAAAACAATCACCGAGACAACGCCCGGGACACTTTCCCACGCCGTAGTCTTCCCGTCAAATAATGCGTCAAGAGTGACCGCAAAAGCAAATGCCAATGCGGCAAGAGAAAAGATCGCACGTCCCCAGAAAAACACTGTTTGTACACACGTGAGTGGGGGTTCGTTCGATTGAGCAACTGTTCCAGTGATCTTGGAAAACAGTATCTGAACCAAGTATACACAATGTAAGAGCCCGGAAAATTCGATTGCCATCGAAACATAGGTCACAAAGTACAACATGAAATAGTTGTTGATAAAATCCAGCATGCAACTCGCAGCGTTGACTTGGGCCACAAGCTGCCCTAAAATAACCGTGACCAAAATCAAAGAAACTCCCGAATCCACAAAGACAGATGCGATGGTATCTGGAAGCCCCAAGATTGCAGAGCCTTGAAGCGGAGCGGCGCAAAGGTTAATGATAAACACTACCAACACCACAAGAAATTGTCGTCCGACAATGAACCGTTGCATATTGTTCCCTTTGTGAGCAATTTCTGTATTCTTGAGTGTAACACTGTGGCTATCCTTGTATAGATCTTTCTCTATACCTTGTAAACCAACAAGACAACCTTGACCTCCTTCCATCGTCGCCAAATACAGCAGCAAGAAACAGAGCAAGAAAAATACAATTGCTGGGTGCATCTTTGATGAAAGCTCTGTCTGCTTCGTGAAGATCAAGGAAAAAGTGACAATTATTCCAAAGCACAGGAGAGCCGTCGAGAATGTATATCGAATGACGGTGCTTGTGACGTCAATATCCTTGTCGCGACGAGTGATTGGTTTACTTCCTTCTTTTGGGAGACTTTCCAGATACACTGGATCAGGTTGGTATCCAAAAAGTAACTTTGTCCACCTTCCGAAGACCCAACAGGCTGAACAAATCCCCGAAGCTTCCACCGCCAAACAGAGCCAAATGATAACATAAATTATCGGATTAGACATGAAGGCCACCGGAAACGATGAGGCGAACAGACGCCATATCAATGAGGCCATGATGGTCGTTAACAAGGCTCCAAGGACACCCGCATTGAAGAATTTTTGCACGCCGTCGGAAACACCGAAGATGTTTTCATCTTCACCGACAACAATGTTCAAGGTCGACATACGTGCAATCAGAACGAAGAAGCAGGTGACACAGATCTGGCGCCCAATCAAAAAGGCTTGCAGGTTCTGCCCCGACGAGGTCAGTTTGTAATTTGCGTACGCCATTTTGTGAGATTCTAGAACTTCGTCAGAAAGGTTGATTACACCGAAGAGGGCAATCTGTACTCCCTCCATCATTCCAACCACACTGATCAAGATAAGAATAATAACCACCGATGCTGAATCAGGCAAAGACTTCCACAAGTTAGCCTGTCCATCGACCAGAGCAAGGAAGGTTATAGCAAAAGCGAAGCCTAAAATTGACAGCGATGCAAGCACTCTTCCCCAGAAGAAAATCTGTTGGACAAAGGATCGCTCTGGTTCGTTCGAATTTATTTTTTGGCCAGAAATCTTCGCAAACAAAATCTGAACCAGGTACACAGAGTGTAGTAGCCCAGAATATTCGATTACAAGTGATAGATAGGTGACAAAGTACAACACAAAGCGGTTGTTGATGAAATCAAGCATGCAACTGGCAGCGTTGACTTCAGCAGTCAATTGACCGGCAATCACCAATATGATAACCAAGGCCAGATCCGAAGATAAGAAAATTTTGTTCACCACATTCGGAAGACCCAAAACAGATACGTCGAGCACGGGTTCCATCAGCCACGTGCAAATAAAAACAATCACCACCACCAGGAATTGGCGTCCGACAATAAATCGTTGCATATTGTCTCCTTTGTACACAATTCCAGTGTTCTTGAATGTGCGAGGATGCGAATTTTCGTAATTCGACACCTCCACTGTATTTAGACCCAGTAGGCAGCCCAAACTTCCTTCAATCATGGCCAACCAAGCAATCAAAAACCAGAAGGCAACAAAGACAAGCGTCGGATAAAACCACTCTTCTTTGCCAATAGTTGTGCTGGTTTGTCTGGTGAAAATGCAGGCCATGACGATAACCACCGAAAAGACAAAAAGTGCCAGGGAATAGCTAAACCGAACAACCGTCACAAAGCGATCGATATCTTTGTCTCGGGTTGAATATGGTTCGGAAGACCTTGGTTCGGCGTTTTCCAGATAGACCTCATCGGGCTGATATCTTCCTAGGATCTTGGTGTATCTTGAAAGTACCCAAGCCGAAGAACACACGCCAGAGGCTTCAAATAAGAGACAGAGGCGAATGATCACATTCACAAAGGGGTTCGAAAGGAATGCAAGAGGGAAGGAGGAGGCAATGATACGCCAGGCCAAAGATGATACTATCGTTGTAATCACGGCTCCCAAAAGACCCGTGTTGAAAAAAGCCTGCAATCCATCCGAAACCCCAAAAATGTTCTCCCCTGCTCCAACCTCAACATCCAGTGTGGTAATTCGAGCAATGAGAAAGGTACAAATGGTCACACAGATTTGACGCCCAATCAAAAACGACTGAAGATTTTCCCCGCGAAAAGTCAATTTGCAATTCTTCTGGGCAACTCCATAGTTTTCGAATTGTTCTTCCGGGTAGTTCAGAACCGCAAAAAAGGCGATTTGCATGCCCTCCATCATGCCGACAAAGCACATGAGACCAAAAAAGAGAACCACCGATACAGTATTAGGAACACTCTCCCACATAGTTGTTTGACCCTGAAAGAGAGCTGAAAGCGTTACTGCAAATGCAAATCCCAGAACTGCCAACGAAAATAGAGTTCTCGCCCAGAAGAAAATACGCTGCACCATATTCAAAGGTGCTTCCTTCCGACTGCCGCTGTCACCTCCGCCGATTTTCGAAAAAAGCATTTGCACCAGATACACCGAGTGAAGCAGACCCGAAAACTCCACCAAGAGTGATGGATAGGTGACAAAGTACAGCATAAAGTAGTTGTTGATGAAATCCAGCATGCAGTTTGCGGCATTCAGTTGTGCCAACAGCTGACCCAAGACAATCGTCACCACCATGAGCGCCAAACCGGAATCCAAGAGTATCGACTTTGTAGAATCGCCGAGACCCCACATCTGCACGTCGGCAATCGACGAGGAGAGGAGCTGCGATACAAAGACGACCAATACCACCAGGAATTGTCGCCCCACAATGAAGCGATCCAGATTGTTCCCCTCGGCAACTCCCTTAGTTTGGTAGGCAACTGGATGGGATTCTCGATAGCGCTCCTTATTGATTGGCTCCAATCCTACCAATGCTCCCTGACCTCCCTCCATCGTTGCAAGCCACAAAATCAAAAACGTAAAGACCAAAAAGGCCACAATCGGTGGAACTCCGTTGGAGGTGGAGGTGGTTTGCTTGGTAAAGATTGTTCCGATGACAACAATCACACAAAATATGAGCAGCGTAAGGGAATACAAATACTTGAAGGATTCCAAACCAGCCGTCAAAACAGATCTCGATTTCGTCTTTTCGCTTGGAAGATTCTTGTGCTGATCGTTGCTGTCAGGAATTTCGTTTGCGTCCATTGCTGGATCTTGTGGCATGGTTTCACTTTCCGCATCGACCACCGAGACTTCAGGCTCTTTATGGATTGCCACCAAGTTTTGCGCCTCCAGATCGACATTCAAGTTGTTGGCACTTTCTTCGTCACTTTGCATCAATATAGTTCCCATCCGCTGGCTGTTAAGGTCAATGTTTTCAAAGGTTAAAGGCAACCTAGCAAATCGTCCCATCTGATCAGCGACAGGAAGGGGTTTGTAGTAATCGCGTTCTTTCTCATCGGCCGCACTCGCAAAGGAACGACTGTGGAGGTCCCATTCAAATGGGTTAACGGCATTCTCATCAAGAAAATCGGAAACGGAAATCGCCGAGGGGGTAGATCTGTGTCGAAAGACATCCTTGCTGCCCCCGCTGCTGTTCTTTCCGGCACTCTTGGAGTAATCTTTTGCGCCGAATCTCGCAGGCCTGGGGATTGCTACCGTCGGTTCATCGTCATTGCCTTGATTCCCTTGCCATCCGGAGCGTTTGCTCGTAGGCTTCGGCGCTGACCTCCAACGCTTCTTCTCCGTGGAGACTTTCACTTTGGCGTTGGTCATCATCGGTGGACATGATTCAAAATGCAATGTCTCGCAGTTAAAGTGGGATGAACTTCCCACAAAAGAAAGCGTCGACAAGAAACAAATTGACGTAATTCTGTTTCGTGTATTTGTAGATTCAGATTAGTGTACGTAATTGAAAATGATGTAAAGTAATGCGATGTGATGAATCTGTTACCACGATTCCCTCCATTGCGATTCCCTCCATCACGCCTATGACAAGAAGCGCGGGTTTTGTGAAAGCTTTCTTCGCGGTGGACCTTTCTCACGATACATGTGAGAACCGTTAGCAGTCGGAGTCGTCCCAGTTTCCCGAGTTTTACGGTATTTATTTTGTTTTTAGCGCACGTTTCGTACGGTCTTGCGAAAATCCCGGGTACAAAAAAATGTAGGAATGCAAATTCCCAGTTTCGGGTGAGAGCCACATCTGACATCATGAATGAATCAGTTTTGGTTGGTGGGATTCAAAATCTTCGATATAAAATCTGAAATCGTCGCATCTCATCTGCTCTGAAGTCAAATGAGCGATCACACAAGGAATGAGGAGGATTGAGCATCTCTCACTGGTATCAAACATTGCCCAACAAATGCTCGTCCTTGTGGAGTTCTCACCACGAGATCTCCGCCGACATGGATACTACGAGGCCGCTAAATGACTTTCTTATGAATGCGCATGTTAGTTAGGATCTTCTTTCCGCGACGACAGGCGTAGTAGCTTTGGGTTCAAATGTGCTGCGAAAACGAAACCGTAACAGATGCTTCGAATTTGTGCGCTGAAAAGAAACAAGCGAAAAGAAAGAAAGAATACCACCACTCACGTTTTCGTATACCATTCAGAATTGATTATGCAAACTTCTGAGGTGAAAAGGCAAAGCAAGCAGTGTTGTTTTCGAATGCCGTTGAAACAAAATTATGGTGGGAAATATTGATGTATGCTTTTCGAATTCATATGTTTGTATTGTGTGCAACGATAGGAAAAGTATTTCAGCAGCCTGATGACTTTCGAAGAAGAAAAAGTATGTATTGAGGAGGGAGATGAAAATTGTTTTGCAGCAATCAACATGCAAAAACAATAATTTCAGAGAGAAAAAATCGAAATGTTTCCGTTCGACCACTTTTAAGTATCTCTATATTTTCCTATCACCAAGAGGTGCGTAATTTATCTCCCATTCTTTTTTCACTACAATATTTCCGGTAGACGAATCGTCAAGTAGCATAATCCATCTAAGTTAAAATTATTGATATCGACATGGACGAGAACTTATCCCAAGTCTTTCTGGTTGGTTTTGGAAGATACGGGAAAGCAATCAATGTTGCAATCTGTTTGGTAGGCAAACGTAGCTAGAAGGTTGAAATTGAGTCATCCAGCCATGGGATTCTTCTGATTCCAAACCTTATTGAGCCGCAGCAGCAGCAGCTGCCGCCTCGGCCTTTTCCTTGGCTGCTTGGGCTTCGACCTGTGCCAGTCGGTCCAACTCGTCGAGACGAATTCGCTCCTTTTGTGCCGCCTGCAGCTCATAGGCCTTTTGGACACGCTCGTTCGTGTACATCTTTTTCTTTTTGGGAGATGCAGCCAATACCGCCTCCAGATCGACAAACTTGGTCTTGACGTTGGCATCCCGGCAGGTAGCCACAATCTTGAGGGGGGATCGCGGGTCGGACGGAGACTCGATAATGTCCTTGATTCCAAAGACGGTGCCATCGACGAGCTTGACGACCACCGACTCGCTGCGTGGTCCTGAAAACTCCACGACTTCTACCGAAAAGGGAGAATCTCTGATAATGGAATTGAATTCTTCGACGGATGCCATAGGAATGGCCATTGCGGATTGTTGAAAGGAAAAGAGGCCCACGGCAGCGAAGGAAGTGGCCAAGAAATTGCGTCTCTGCAGCGAAGCCTCCTCGGACGACCCCATCATTGGAAGAGCGCTGTCGAATGGTTGTCGCACGGCAGCCTTGTTGCTGCTAAGAGGCTGCTGCTGAAATCCAAGGCAGACGCCTGCCAGGAATGCTACCTGCAGCAAAAGAACTATCGTAGTTATTCCCATCATTGTCACTGTCTTTTGTATTGTGAATTTAACCTTCTTTCTTTCTTGCCAATAGCTGTGTTTATCGATCATCGTGAGTGATGTCGTCGTCGTCTTTTTGACCAACACCATTCTCAAGTCTACCGAGATGGATCTTCAGACGAACGAAAAGTTCCATGTGGAAAGACACGTACTAACTGGGACTCGTTCGTGACTGATAATTGATTCGTGGCGGGACTAATTTTGAATCTCATCTGACGCGAGCCGGTCATGCCACATTTCAAAAAATACTTGGGGCCTCATTTTTTACCGGACCGTTTTTCTCTTTCATGATGTTCTTGTTGCCTGCTGTTGTCACCTTGTAAAGCGAAAACAAAAGCCAGCTTTATAACAAGTTTCCTGGTATTCTACTTGTAATGGTCTAACTCCTCACTACGAATCGGTATTATCATTGAAAATAAAACTTGGGCACACACAGTAGTTATTCCGAACGCACAATGGTGGCTAAGGGTGCAAAGCAGGAATCTATGGCCATCAAGGCCCTCGTGGCGGCCATTGAGGAATCGAACGCGACGGGCGAGGATGCCTTCAATTGCAAACAGCTGTGCCGTCTTTTCGAACCCTCCAAGAAATCCGATGCTCTGGTTGCTGGTTACTCGGTCAAACAACAACAGACTCTGCTCTGGAATGCCCTGAAGAATGGCAGTACCGACAAAAGCAACAAGAACCAACTGAAACGTTTCTTTGCCGGCCTCCATTCCATTGTGGAACGAATCATTGAAGACGAGGCGTATGTTCCCGAATCGATCAAAGAGGACAACGAAAAGGGCGAAACAACAACAGACGATGACGTAAAACCCGATAAAAAGTCGGACGAACGTCTCTTGGTTCTCAAATGCGCTGCTCTGGCCGTTCGAGCCTTCTTGGAAGGCCGAATTATTCGACAAAAAGAAAAGGAAGACCAACAAAAACGCCGAGTGACCTTGAAGGTTCCACCGCAAGTCTTCCAAATCGCATCGGCTCTGCACGAAACACTATTTCCATTGCATACATGTGGAGCCCCGGCGGTACCTGCCAAAACGGCAATTCTTTCTCTTTGTGAAACCTGGTGGTTGTCACAAGCAGAGAATCGAGAATCTTTGATTGTCCAGTGTTTACCACTACTTGTTTTGAACGCTTCCGATGAAGGCATGGACGCATTTACGAAAAAGACTCATATTCAGCGCCTATACAAACTCAGAGACGCATTTGGCTGTATCGACTTTTCGGATTCCAGCAGTGATTCCTTGCGAGAACTCTTGCTGAGGGTGGCTTCGAATCCGGTTTGTCTTCAGATGGCAGAAGGGAAAAAGTTTCTGGCCGGTCTCTTGCAACAAGATGTCCATTTGGTTAAGGACTTGCACAAAGCCTTTCGGGCTCAGATTCCGGAAGCAAAAGCGAGTATCTTGAAATCGTATGGCGAAATTTACCACAGGGCATGGAAAGAGATGCGACAGAACCAAGACGACTGACGCAACCGAGGACGATGAAGACGAGGATGACGAAGATACCATTAGGGAGGCGATTGAACACGAGGTCTTGCAGGACTTGATGTACTCCCTTATTCATATGGATTCGCCAACAACCTTTCAGTCCATCTTGGCAGTATTGGAACCGCTTCATGCCGACAAAAAGAATAATGAAGTGGCAAGCCTTTTGTACCGCCTCTATAGTCCCATTTTGTGGAGAGGTTTGTCCGCTACAAATTCACGCATTCGAAAAAATTCCGTGGCCGTATTGGAAAAAGTGTTTCCCCTACATGATCCCTTGAATTCACTCTCGATGAAAAATGATGTATTGAAAGCTACTGAGGCCCTCGAAGTTGCTCTCAAAGATGACGATCCGTTGGTGAGAGTTGCTGCTTCTGGTGCCACAGCTAGAACTTGCGCAGTTTTCTGGGAGATTCTGCCTGCCCAAGAAATTCGATCGCTCTTGAATCGTAAGTGAAATATTCGGTTTTATTCCACATTTAGTTTTTGGGAAATGTTCAAACCTAAACTCGCTCTTTCGATTTACCCTTTTTTCGCAGAAATTGTTATTCGGCATTCATCGGATACAAGATCCGCTGCAGTACGAGCCGCTGCCTTGGATGCAGCTACTATTCTGCTTGGCACAAAGAAATCGCACGGCGTTCTTAGAGCATTACTTCCGTCGTTGGGAAATTTGATTCACGACAAGACAGCAAAAGTAAGACTTGCCGCCGTGAGAATGCTTCTTCAAGTGAAGAAATGCCCGGGCATTCGTTTTTATCACGTGGTTCCTGTAGATCATCTTATGGCTCGTTTTGTGGAAGACGCAAAATACTACGGCAATCCACGTAATCCCATCACGAAGGAATTGACGGAACTCATGCTCAGTTCCTACTTCCCTCAGGGTCACGATATGTCAACAAATCAGCTCTTACAACGAACAGTGTCGTTTCTCTTGACGAATCCCGATGCTGCCTCAGTTTTCTATGCGAATATGGTCGATCATGTAGAAGTTGAGGCACTGGTAAAATTTATCGTCATGCTTCTAAAGTGCTTGACAACGTGTGTCGATGCTGAACAGGCAAACCAAGTAAAGAAGACATCAAAAATGAAGAAACGTCGACGACGTGCAACAGAAGACGAACTTTCCGATGAGGCAAATACCGACGATGATACTTTATCAACATCAAATACTCCTCTCATGGCTAGTTTGGCAGACGCAATCAACACTTTGTGGGATTCTATCGTTCCATCGCTTGAAAAATCGAAATACAAGTCTTGCAAGAGCTTGTTGGAGGATCGATTCCTGAGTAATGATTGTTTGGTGGACATTTTGTCGCACTTCGAACGGAAAGGGCTCGAGAATTTAGCGCAACGTAATGACGACGATTCAACATCTGAAGATTGCTTCCGCACTTGTTCCTCAATTCTGAGCTGTGCCACTCGATTGGACCAGAATTCTACCGAAAAAGTTGTATCTTTCGTCACCGTCGTCCTTAAAATCTTTATCGAAGGACGATACAAGTGCCTTGATTCCGTTGGTAACGTCATATCTCTCCTTCCTTTGCGCATCTGGCTGCGTGGAAGATGTGACAGAATTCATTGGCAAGATCTATCGAACTTAATGCAATGGACGAAGTTACTCTCTTCTCACCAGATTTTGATGACAGCATGGGTGCCCGAAGAAGCCGAAGAAGCAGTTCTACGTCAGTAAATGGAAATGACGGCATGGTTCCTACAACTGCCCAATGAAGTTTCATGGGGCGTTCTCGAATACGTCTTACAGGGAGCAAGTAGTCAAGGACGGGCGATTCGTGAAGCCATTCTATCTTCTACTTCCGCAACTCGTACAATGGAAAAATCCCTTGAGAAAGGAATTAAATTTTCGGAGCGACTTTTGGCAGACGATTCGATAGCGAGAAACTTCGGAAACGAGGAAGTTGAATACGCAATTCGCGCGAGCGAAGCTTACGGCCGTTTTGCACTCCACAAAGGAATCGTTGTTGGTGATTGAAAAGGATGACAATACATCTATGCAACGACAAGTAGGGAAGCTTCTTTTATGGACGACGAACAAAATTGTTCCGGCATTCATGAGATCGGATGATGAAGGGGTATCCGCCCTCCGTGACCTTGATCTGTCCCTAATCTCCAATAGATTGTCAATGTCGATAGAGAGTATCCCACCTGGATCGCCATCGGCGAAGTCACCTCCGAAACAAAAGGCGAACCGTGGAAGAACACCAGAGGCCATGCGAGGTCATTCTTCCTTGTTTGTGACTTCTCCAAACGATTCACCGGTAATTTATTCGGCAAAAGTCGGTTGCGCTCTGTTGCTTTCTTCATGCATTTTGTCATCGGAAATGCTCGCCATGGGGATGACGAATTCCCATGAAATTTCCAAGGCCGCTGTACAGTGGTGTCAGATTTTTGATCAGAGTAGATGGCCTATCGAAGAGCAACTACTTTGTGGTTTCATCCGTCTTGCATTTCAGCTGTACAGGGCGTCTGGCGACACAACTCTGATCAAAGATCTTTTCGTCAAGTGCAATTCTAACTTCAAGGAGACTGCTGTGGGGGATTTGGTGAAGAAAGAATTGCAATCTTTGCTTCGTCTACGAGACGGAATCGATGATTTGCTACCAGTATTCTTTGATTTAGCGAGTCGAATTGTCGAGAAAGAGAATGTTGACATCTCTCTGGATGTTTCTAATGCTTCGAGTGAAGTATGGAACGATGGGGGTTCTATTGAAATTTTCCTTGACGCAATTCTTGGAAATTCGGGGGTAACACAAGTCTTTTGCAAGGGCGATTGTGAATCGATTGTTAGCTCATGATGGGGAAATCAATAAAGCTGTCAATCTTGATGCAAAATGTCTTTCTTTGGTTTTGAAAGAAGTCGATAATCCCGAGACGATGAAAATCCTGCGAGAATCTGGTAACTGAGCACCACCAGGAAGAGGGAGAAATGCGTCAATTGGTCGAGAATCTTTTAGATTGCAGTGCGTAAAGGGGTCTGTACACTTTCAATAGTCAGTTATACATACAACAAACAGTAAATGGTATTAAATGTAAACATTAGATTGAAAGGAATAAATTTCTTGTTTCTATTGAAAATTTCGTTATGTAAGCTTTAGTTTTCGTAATTTACAGATTCATCCGTTTACGCCAGGTGAGGCTGAATTGGATAATGATGGTGTGTTTTAAGTGACTCGTTTATGACACTTCTAATAGCAACTCCGGAGACACACCCATGTAATCCTCCGCGAATTCCCGTAGTCGTGCGGCGTGAACAGAGTGCTTGAATCTCAGTTTTTTATACGCTCGCTGCTCGAGGTTACGAACATCCCCTATGGTTAGCACCCCGCCGGTGGCTTTCATAACCTCCTTTACCGTTCGTGACTTTCCGTCGTCTAATCCGTGTCGGAGACGAACCACGTCACGCTCGAGCGGCAAGAGCTCGACGGCCAAAGCGTTCTCGATGCACTGTCGCAAGAGGCTTGTTTCGACGATTTGTTCCGGAGTCGGGTCCTCGCTAACAAGAGTATTTAATAAAGGAACATTGTTTTCCACGCTGTCGTTTCCACCCGCCTTACCAGCCTGTGTGGCCGATTTACCAGGCGACGAATCAAGCTCAACGAGAGGCCTCGTTGATCTCAGAATGAACTCAAGTCGCTCCGGTTTCAATTCCAACATTGACGCAATCTCATCCATACTCAGCCTCTCCTTTTGGCCCAGCGTCTTACTGTAGTTATCCCGAACAATTTTTTCGTATTTGCTTCTGATGAGGTAAAAATAGGGCGGGACATACAAGCATTGCGTCGTTGTGGACTGGAAGATTTTTCGAACCTCGTTGGTAATGTAGTAGGTGGCATAGGTGCTGAACTTGAATTTCTTGTCGGGTTGAAAGCGTTCCGCTGCTTTGGCCAATCCGTAAATTCCCGACTGAATGACCTCAGTCCATGGCTGGCGTCGTCCAATCTCCACCCTGTCGACGAAGACTTCTCTCCTTATCTGAGAATCGTTGCGAGAGGCCAGAGCCCTTGGAAGTGCCCATCCATTTTTGGGCAATGCTCTTGACAAGACGGGTATTGCTTTTGATCAATTCTTGCTTGGCGAGTGCTCCGTCAATCATTATCTTTGTCAGCTCCGCGTGTCCTCCCTCGATTCCGAGTTCCTCCTTGATATCGCGTTCCGTGAGCAACCGAATATTGTCCAGTGTGCCGAAAAGCTGGGTGGGCTGGTCGTAGCTATCCTCGGCGGAATACACGTCCGACGGGTCATCGGACAAGTTTTCCTCGTCGGCGTAGGTATCAACCCCGTAAATGCCCATTCCCAGTTCCTCCAGCACTTCTTCTTCTTCTTCGTCGTCGTAATACCCATATAACTCTTCGATGCTGCGTCGAACTCTGGATCGATCAATTGATGTTGAATCGCGACCTTTGAGCATTAAGAATTCTTCCTCCATCGACAAATCATCACTGTAGATTTCTTGTGGTGACGAATTCTCGCTTAAAAGTCTATCGGCTTCCTTACTCGCTTTCTTCTTTCGTTTCTTCCGGTTTTCGACTTCCTTTCCCCTCCGCCGATCAATATCCTTCATCCGCTGATCAAAGGTCCTAACGCTGGCGATTGCATCGATCTTCTCCTTGGTGTCCATGAATTTTCGTATCTTGATACCCAGCTCGTACTCCTCGTCCATGGTCAAAATTCTGTGGTCCATGAAATACTTGTAACCAGCGTCCCCCGGTTGAAGCTTGTAACCAGCCTCTCCCACTTCACGCGGACGCTTTTGTTTCTTCTCGGTTGTGGGATCCTCGGTCAAATCCCAGGGCTTGGTTCTGGGCTTGCCTCTAGCCCAAAGCCGATTGGTAGTCGACGACGTTCTGGCTTTGAACTGCCGTCGTCGGAGGCGTCGGAAAAACAAAGGAATCTCCGTATTCGACCGTTCTCTGCAAAGTAGCTACGCAAACGAGGCAGAGCTGTTGCCCAACCAATTTCTCGGTGTCGGTGCTGGCTCCGTTGGCGTTTCATGCTTGTTTTAGTGGATCGAGGCATCTCGCTGATGGACATGGTGCTTTTCTTTCTTGTTCCGAGCCTTTCTGTGAATGTGACAATTCTCTTTGATTGGCACAACCTCTTGCTTTGAATTTTCTTGTGTAGTAGAATGCGTGGTGCTTTCCCGTTCTCAGTTCACCTTTCGTGGGTTTCGGTTGGTGCTTGGAGTAAATGAATAGTGGCAATATCCCAATGACTATGATGTGCTTGACTCTTGCTTCCGTCGGCAAAACAGGGCAACAGTCCAGATGTTCTTAGTTCTTCCCCGCTCACTCAATCGCGGGAGAAGATGATCGCGTTGTCTTATTGCACAAAAGCTTGCGAGAATTTTCGCCTACCGAATTCCTGTATCGTAGAGTAGCCTACTACTACAGGCCAGACATTGATGTTTGGAAACTCCAAGATCCGGGGGAAGGAAGACAGGCGGGACGAACAGCGCACATACGCACAACAAAATTCGTTCGCCTTTCTGTCGCGTCTTCGATCCACGAAAGAGGAGGAAAAAAGAAATCGAAAGCATCTGCTATTCCACGTGGCCGATGTTGTGTCACGGCAAACGGGAATGGACTAAATTAGCGATTCAATTTTTTATTTCGTCATTAGTTTCTTCAGTCTGTCCTTCGCATATTTTTAGGGTTAGGGATCCCAACGGATAGATTGGAGCTCATCGATCGACTCGTGGCATTCGAAAGAGGATCTCACGGAAAAAGAAAAAATTCTTGCAAGCAACATATCCAAACAATGTAGTATTAGCATGTCATTTTCAACTCAAGAGATACTACAATTCTAACTGAATAACGAAGTTACAACTGATCATAATTGGATTACTTTATGGTCTTCTGATAGAACCGGAGAAGTCAATCTATCCTGCTGTGAACGGAAAATCTGGGTTCTTTCCAAGGATGTCACTGAGAAAGGCATCCACGGCGTCACAGTTGCATTGACTTCTTCCCCATCTTGGAAGACTATCACGGCAGCGACGACCGCAACGATCGCAAACGCAACGATTGCGACAGCAGAAATCGCTAGTATGGAACGTTTTTGCATAATGTTGGATGCGACTGGTTTTTGGAACCTTGTCTTTTTTGTGAGATTGCGAAGATAAAGATTTTCGACGCCTGTACAGAAAAATGTTCGTGAAACCAATCTACGTCTTTCGGTCTGTTAAGACATTCTTTCATTCCATTATCTTCACGACACATATCATGAGCGACAGTAGTTGCGAATGAATACAGAGTATGGCGCTGTTGGGGATTGGAGGTACGAATGGAAGGATGCAAAGCACGACTTGAATAAAGATCCTGCTTTTAAAAATATAAACGTTGATTTAACGATCAGAGTAGAACCCGGGACTCGACTCTCCCCAAAGGCTTTAGTTTCATAACATACCACGGGTTTGCAAGTTCTCGAAATCTACAAAATACCTCCGCCTGCTCTTAATTGAATCCTGTCCGTGACTGATTCGGAGTGTTAATTTCAAAACGCTCCTGGAGCATGCTTTCATGTGGTCACATACGTTATTTTTGGCGCTTTATGGGATCTAAAATCATGAACGGAACGTAGCAACGGAAAAATCAAGTAAATAACCTAATCCGCGAAAATCTTAGTCCTCATGGGGTCATCTTTCAACTACAGAATATGGCTCACCGTAACCATGCTTTAACGGCCTAAAGGCTTCCTCTAGGCTGATCGGCATTCTTTTTGCATGTGAAGATTCTCAAAATGCCTATCAACATCTAAACTGGGATTTAAGTTCCTTGCAAAACAGCGCCAAGCTGGAAGACAAGGACATAAAAGTCGACGAGATACAAACCACAATCGCTTTTTCACAAACAAGCAAGAAGGAAGACACTGCAACAAGTTGAAAGTTGCCAAGAGAGTCCATTCTCTCGTCCATCTGATCTCATTTGTCCTGTATTGCTCTTTCTTGACGATGAAATTTTTCGAGAAAGATGTCCAAAACACGGACGGAAATCGGAAGAAGTTTTTCCGAAAGCCCAATTTTCGTATTCATGATAAGATCGAATTTTTCAACAAGCATTTCGCAAATAAGAATGGAAGTTATAAAGAAACGAAGGTGACGATTGTTAGGATCATGGCATCAAGTCGGACTACCGGACCACGCGTTGTTCAGGAACCCCCAAAAGACACCAAAGAACAGATTCTAGAACAGATTCTAGAACAGATTCCAGAACAGATTCCAGAAGAGATACTCGAAGAGATTCCAGAACAAATTACGAAAGACGTCGCCCAGGTAAGTTGTTCATTATCGTAGAGTCGTAATATAGTTTTTGGATTTTGTGCTCACTTTTCAATTTTCAAATTACACAAGCCACCTTCACCAACATGCCTACGGGAACAGCTTCAGTTCGATGCGCAAATGATTGATGGCGAAGAAAAAGAAGCCGATAGCTCTGCGGGATGGAATACTCGACTGAGTGGAATGGTCTGCAGTGATTCGCCTGACTCCTTGAAGGAACAAGTCCTGGGCGACTTGGACCAAACCAAAGTGACGACACGTTGGGAGGAACTGAGAGAAATGATGAACACCAAGATGAAGAATGTGCACAAGATCTTTGATGATCTTAGCGAATTGAGTGCATTCCCAATCACCGCTGTTGAGGAGAATCGGAACGAAATCGATCAAATGATCGGAAAAATAGAAGAAGAAGAGATAGTGATCTTTGGTGACCTGGGCGAATCCGCCATGAACGCTGTTAAAAAGCATCGGAACGAGATGAACCAGATGGTCGTCACTTTCGACACAGAAAACAGTGTGGTCGGCGATTCGGTCAACTGGCTCTGGGACGCCGAAGTGAAGACAGATGATGAATATCATGGTCCCATGATTACATGTAACGACATGAAGTCCTACTTGTCAGTTACGAAGGTGTGCCATGGAGAGGAAAGCGTAATCACACCATCCCCCAGTCTATAAATGAGTTTGTTTCGTTTAAACATTCATGATTCATAACATCTTCGCTCGGGACGAAAGAGAGAGAGAGAGAGAGACGTAGCAAAATTTTTCGGATAATATTAAAATTTATGTCAACACGTAGTGTAGTGCAGTGTAGGACACCACCAATCTGCGTGATTAACTTTCCTAGTTTCAATTATCCTTTTCGAATGCATGCATTTTCAATAATCGAATTCCTTTTGCTGCAATTGGAGTGTTCTTGAATAATTTAAAATACCAGCGGCATCATCAATAACTTCCTCTTGTTTCTTCAATAATTGGGAAGAACCCTCTGTGTGATCAGTTCGTATCGTGCTGCATGTCTATATGTCTTCCCCGCAAAGATGCAATTGCGTACAACACTATCAGAATTTCAAAGAAAGTTCTGAGTGTCTAGCTAGACTGCTAGTCCCATCTTGGATTAGTTTTGGGGTAGAAGAACAAAAGAGTTGACAAAGAAAGAATGGGGGTCGTCACAAAAAATTGAAAGTGGACGTCACAAATTGTCCATAAGATTAGACACAATCATGTGGCAAGACCGATGACGTTTATTTCAGTTAAAAAAGTCGAAATTTTTTTGATTTTTGAACGATTATTGGTTTTCAGTGGGTAGGAAGGCAATTCATTCTTGTCCGGTTCACACACCATTTGAAGTCGTGAAATACTTGGAAAACAGACCTCTTTTAAGAGGCTTGCTCGCGTTGCGAACATGCCGAGCGAGTGACACCTATTTAAAAATTCCCTGGAAATCAAATCTTCCCTGCGATTTTTTTACCCTTTGGTCATCGAAGCGGGCTTCTCGTCATTAAGACCAAAAAAATCGAACTAAATTTTTCAAAACGCGCCAAAAGAGGTGGAATTGGCATCTCCGACCAAAATGCAATAAATGACGTCGGCAACCTCACATTTTTGCTTCCGATCGACCCCAGTTCGGTGATAGGTCAATCCTCACGAACCAGATTCTTCTGATGGATGACACCGTACAATCACCTATGACGAGACAAAACGAGTACAGTAGACTACTTCACATAATCAACGTTCAAGAACCACTTCACGAATTCGTCGAGTGTGATCATTTCAAATTCTTCTCCCCAAATCGAACTCGAAGATCATACAAATTTACACGAAGCAAAACAATTCTGCAAAGTAGGTTTGACGCAAATCAAGATGCCGGTCAAGCTTGGATACAAATCAATAGACGAAAGTGGTGGCGGGAAAGCCATCCCTCGAAAAAGAGTAATGGATCGATTGCGATCGATGAAACTCTTTGCAAAGAAAGAGGGCAATGATCTTTCCGAAAAGAAGGTATGTGCGAATGGACGCAAACTTTGTAACTTTCATGCGGCATGAATGTAGTCGATGCTAACACAAAACTCCACGCCCATTCATTTCTATTCACCCGCAACAGCCAAACATCGACGATGAAGCTTCAATTTCCGAGACTACAGCAGAACTCTCCCCCGTCAAGGGAGAAGAGAGTGATTCATACGAGGACAAATTCGATCTGTACTTTGCTTCGTCATACCTTCCACACATGCCTGTCTCCAACAAAGACGACCCAAACAAAATTGAAGGAAAGCCATCGATACATTTCAAAGCCTTCGTTGAAGCCAGTGAAATGGAGGTTCCTCCAGTGCCTCCACAGAAGGCACGAACTCGAAGACAATATTCAATGAAGGTTGAAAGCGGAAACGCCCTTCGACCAACAAATCTATCAAACGCTTTTGCAAAGAGTGTGAACACAGAGAGACAATCCAATACGATAAACAAAACCAAGGAGCACCTTCGTTCGATCGGCAACGAGCTGATCGAAGCCGTCGAACACTCCCATGCCGATTTCAACCTCATTCTCAAGAGAATGTCTTCCGAAAAGAAATCAACAAACCTCAAGAATCGATTTGCCGAGCCACAAGACCCGCCGGCTATTCCACCGGTCGAATCGAAGACAATAGAAAGTCCCACTGAAGTCGTTGCCGAAGCCTCTCCCGAAGCCACTTCCGAAACCACAAGCACGAAATCGACGGTACCAAAAACTCTGGCAGAGATTAAGGAATACCTTTCGCAGTTTCGAGCGGCTGCAAGCACATCGTTCGATGATCAAGAGTCTTACAGGAAGTACCACCAGCTCTTCAAGAGCAAAATGGAAGCCTTCACCAAGACGCTGTCTTCTGTTGCTCCGGACGCAAGAGAAGCGTCTTCTACTTGCGAGGCCAACATGTGCAATTTCATGGAAGTTGCCGAAGAGATCCTCAATCCTACACTGAACCAATCGGGATACGTATCGTCAACAACTCCACTCAACCAATCGTGGTTTGAGGTTGACGATGATTCCGATTCCGTGAGCAAGCTTACCATGCCATTCCACCACAGCGAACTCAGCGTTAGCGCCCTTTCGGAATTCGCTCCCGGTGATGAAGTTATTGTGCCCGTTGAAGACGAAACGCCGGTAACAAGAACCACCATTGTTTCCTACGACTTTTGATGAAACTTTCTACCTCCCCTCCCATGCTGATACAAGTACTTCCCTAAATACACATACACAAGTACATTCGAACCTACACTACAGCACTCAAGAAATGTAATATATGACCGAATCATCATCTACCTGACGATCGCTTCCTTTTCAGTGATTGCATCTACTGAGAATCGAATTCGTCAATTCGGTTTGATGATTCCACCTTTGCAGTTCCATCCACCAACCAAACATACACTACAAGTTCCATCTACCAACCAACCAAACATACACTACAGTACAGTACACTACACCACATTACATGATATTACAATACATGTACATAAAAGTAATTAAAGTAGAATCCTAAATTAGCACGAATAATTCTCATTCCCTCTATCGATTACATAATTACCATCTTATCACCCAATTGTCATCTTCGAATTACAAAACTCCAACAGCTATGTTACGAATACAAAAATTAATGAAAGTTCTTTCTTTTCATTCTAGTAATATTCTTCTATTAATTAGGATTGATGGCTTCCTCCACAACACCCATTTTGTTTATTTCAGCGCAGCCTTGCCCGAAAAAGGTGTACGTCGCCGGTCCGGTCATGAACACCTTGTTGTCCGTGTCCTTGTTCCATTCGATGAAGAGGTCACCTCCGGGAAGGGTAACTCGAACCTTGTTTCCAGAGGGGATCTTTCCGGCCTGAATGGCGGCAATCACCAGCGCACACGTGCCGGTTCCACAGGCGAGGGTGGGTCCTGCTCCGCGTTCCCAGACCTTCATCTTGAGGTGGGTATCACTCAGAACCTGGACAAACTCGACGTTGGTCTTGGCGGGGAATTCAGGGCACGCCTCGAGGGCGGGGCCATCGGATTCAAAGTCGATATCATTTTCGAGGTCGTCGACAAAGATGATGCAGTGGGGATTTCCCATGCTGACGGCGCTGACCTTCCAGTTCTTTCCGTTGCACTCGAGATCTTGTTCCACAACCGAAATGCCGTCCTCAAAGTTTGCCGACAAAGTGGTGGGGACGTCTTCGGCCTTGAGGATGGGTTCTCCCATGTCGACCGTGATGGTTCCGTCGTCGTTCATGACGGGAATAATGCGTCCGGCAAGAGTGTTGACCTGGTAGGACTCGGCATCAGCACCCAAATCCTTGAGGAATTGCGCAAAGCATCGAATTCCGTTTCCGCACATTTCGGGTTCGCTTCCGTCCGAGTTGTAGATGCGCATGGAAAAATCGTAGTCGTCCGAGGGTGGCTTGAGGGCAAAGATGACGCCGTCTCCTCCAATACCGAAGTTGCGGTTGCAGAGTTTTTCTGATTGCTCTGGTGTGAGGCTGGGAGCATCCTTGTCACGATCGTCGACCAGAATGAAATCATTTCCCAATCCCTCGTACTTGCTGAAATCCACGGCGGCCGCCGATGATTTCAGATGGGAGCAAGACTTGCTGTTCATGCCGATGCTGGTAAAGGCGCGCGAAGACGAACAAAGGGCGGAAAGGATGGCGGCTTTCTTGAAAAAGGTCATTGTATTGTAGGTTACAGTCTATTCTAATGGCCGGTGATCGGTTTTGGAAAATGTGATGGGGTGAAAGATCGTATTTTCCATTTGTTGTCGGTGGATTCTTTTTCTTCGCTGGAAGACATGTTTCAAGCATGTTTGGACGGCTTGGAGACAATCGACGAGAATGCAAAAAACGTAGATTTCGGAGAAAGAAAGCGCGGCAAGAAAGAGTGGCACCGAAGACGTCAGCCGTTCGTGTACCGGCACTTTTCCTTTTAGTCGATGTAGTCAACAGAAGGATTTGCTTTTAGTCGAACTAATCAGTTGTATATTATGGGGGATTAGTTCGATTAAACTTGTATTTTATGGAGGATTAGTTCGATTAAACTTGTATTTTATGGAGGATTAGTTCGATTAAACTTGTATTTGCTGAAGGATTAGTTCGATTAAACTTGGATGTGCTTTTAGTCGAACTAATCAGTTGTATGTGCTTCAGGATTAGTTCGATTAAACTTGAATTTGCCGAAGGATTAATTCGATTAAACTTGGATGTGCTTTTAGTCGAACTAATCAGTTGTATGTGCTTGAGGATTAGTTCGATTAAAAATATCGTAGAACTGGAATTGCATGGAGTAAACAAGCACTGACGCGCATTCAGCGCGCAAAGGACAACAACAGCAAAAGCATCAACAAGCGATACGTACAGCAGCGACTTTAAAAAGTGCCGTTGCAACACTACGACTTCGGAACATCCATTCGATCATCGGAAGTTAGTTGGTTGATGCCCCTGCCATCGACCCTGTGCTTAGTCGAAGTGTATCCACATCCCCTAATTGCGATAGAGTTTGAATCGAAACAACAATGCCTATTGTTAAACCACAAAACTTGAATAGCGCCTTTCAGGCCGCATCCGATCAAGCCAAGTCGAGGCTCCCAGAATTGACCCACAACCAGAAGGTACGTTTTGTTCTCTCAGAATGATGGATTGTCGTCAATCCATTCATGGATTAGTTGCGAATGTATTGTGGTGATTTCGAATTGTGTTTTTGTTTCAATTGTTAAGAATTTTTCTCAACACATACACTCATTATGCTCTCTTCCGAACAACCAATTATTTGTTGATGTTTTTTGTTTGTTGAATCTCATTCAATCGAATCAAATCGAACATATAATATCTTGCAACAATACGCACACAACAAACGCGAATCGCAAAATTAATCCATAAACGAATGAATGAATCCATTTTACAACAGGTGGCTCGTCTGTATCGGGATTCGCTCAAGCTCCTGAGCAGCTGGTGCATCGATCGGGATATTTTCAACGAGGAGGCCACTGCTATACGAAATCTCTTTGACGAGGAGCGCGGCTGCAAGCCCGAAAAGGCCATCCGATTGCTCCGCCAGGGAGAAGAAAAACTCTGGGCCTACACGCATCCCGATCCCTACCGAAATCCCATCATGCCAGGAGGTTCCAAATTCATGCGAAACCCTCCTTTGCCCATGGACGTTTGTTTCCCCGATGGCAACTACCCAGAAGATGCTCCCAAGTACGAGATTGATCCCGACTGGAGTGTCTCGGATCCGGCAACGAAGGGATACAGCCTGATCGATTTCGGAAAGAAGAACATGGAGTAGTAACAATACTTAATCACAAAAATCAATTGCATGAATTTCGAAATTACAAATAGAATAGTGAATGGAGGGCAACAATCATAAATTACGTAGTTTGTAAATAAACGCGAAGGGTATTGAACACAGATTATTGCTGTTGGATAAAATGATCGGGATTCCTTGGACACTTTGTGTTTCCTTTCAGCATAGTTTCTACCGTGCCTATGATCTTCGACGCTTCATTTTTTGATAGCTTCATTCGCAACAATCATTATTCCTAAAAGTTCCCTTTCACTTCCGTAACAATGTCGGCAACTCAAGTCTGCATCAAGAAATATGATCTGCATGCCGTTTAAACTACAATAACACTGTTTGATTACATTGTGAAGAAGAAAAAATTCAAATTATAGCATAGCATTATTCGAATGTTGAATTTTTTCTTTATCCCATATAGCCACAATCAAACATTGTTTTGACGGGTATTCCACTCCAAATAACAGTTGAAATCATTGAGATTCTTCGATTGAGCATCAGCGCGATTGTTCCTTTGTTATGCTGCGAACTCATAATAGAATTATCCCGGTGATGGTGAATCAAATTACATCTTGCCCTTCGAGAGACGATCCTCAAAGGTGAGCGCCTCTTGGACGTACTTGAATCCCAGTCCAAGGAAGATGACGGCGACCAAGGCGGCTTCGGCGGGCCATGGGATTGATTCGTTGTAGCCGATTCCACGTGCCATAAAGGTCGCGGCCATGGGAATGAAGATGATTCCAGTGAGCTCGGCGTTGCAAATCGATTTCATGCGATCACACAATTCTTCCGACATGGGTTCGACTTGTTTGTCTCCCGAAAAGCGTGCGATAGACCGCTGAATGATCTTGGTGGTATTGAAAAGGCTTGCTGCTCCCAGGACACCCACCATGGCCATCTTGAGCCAAAAGATTGGCTCGTGGATGTAAAAGTCGGTTCCCTTGCCCAGCGATGGATCGCTCAGTCGGTAGTATCCCGTGTACACAATGAGCAGACCGATCAAACCATAAAACGTATCTGCAATGGCCAATCGATTTTCTTCGTCATCAGTCAGGTTTGGCCCGTTTTCGAGTGTCCAGCGTTCTGTCATGACGACACACACGACGCCAATGATCGAAAAGTAGTGGCCATAGGCAAACAAGGCGGATTGTATTGGCCCACCCGCAGTGACAATCGACGAGGAAGCAGCTGCGGTGGTGGTCACTGCGGAAGCCGCCTCGGGAGATGCTGCCATGGCTGCCATTCCAATGAGAGCCGCCGAAATGGATAGGAGGGATGGATTGGATGGAAGAGCGGGTGCTTTCATGTCCGTTTCCGTGGAGGCATTTCTTGTCACATCAACCATATCACGCTTGCCTGCCCCCAAATGCGTCGTCATGGTTCCCACAGTTCCTTGGCGCTGACGAAGAGGAGAGTTTCCGTTGGTCAATGGTGTCATCCAAGCATCGGACAACCCAACAAGGAGTAGTAGCAATAGAGACTTTTGTTGCTTCATGTTCAAATATAGCGAGGGAAGCTATTCAGTGCGATTAGTTGCAGTGGTTTGGTTCAGAGTCTGGGAATTGACAGATGAAATCCAACGTTATGAATGCGGATGACAACTTCGATTTTGACAAATTCATTTTGCTGATTCGATTCGGCATGCACATCAAAACAACGGTTAAAACTTCCGAAAGAAACGCCTTCGAAATAATCTATTCATTCAACACCAACAACTGACGTCAATAAAAAATCGTGATGTCTTCGGATCAACTCGTGACTAGCATCTAAACTCAATCACACTTCATCATTATTCTTAGATTTTTGTGTAATTTGTTTTTTTCCAACTTTAAAACAGTAAATTCAAGGACGAAGGAAGTGATCTTACATGTTCGTATGGCAGAAAGTTCTGCGTTTTACGCTATTGTTACCATATTGTTTTGGATTTTAGTGAAGAATCAAGAACCATCATGACAGCCTTTCAAGAACGATACGATCTTATCGACGAGGCGAGCCTTTTCCCTCGACATACGTATACAGACTGGAACCATCAGCAGCTCTTTCGTATCTCGGCATTCGACCAGGAGATACGATATAATCCTTTATGTTTGGACGATTTTGCATGGATTCCAAAAAGGCTCCGAGTTTCGGAAAATGAAATTTTTCCACGAAATCCGGAACGTTGTCTTCTTCCGCAAGTTCAAAAAGAATGTAAAACAACCCAAAGTCGACATAGGTGAGGCCACCCGACACAAGAAAGCCACTCCCAGACTTTTCGAGGAGTTCTTCGAAATATCCAAGTGCCATGAGACTCCGCTCGGCCTTGGACAACGTATTGATCCGAAAGACCTCTTGATATCGAGGTCTTTCGGAGGTGGGAGCGGCATCGCGGAGGGAAGCAATCGAAAAATGTTCACCGTCATGTGAAATACCATTGTTTCTCATGGTCGAGAACCAGAAACAATAGATCGAGTCGACCTCCGCCTCCTCGAAAACATTTCTTCCGCAAAAGTCCCAACTCCTTTGCGAGGAATCGAGTGATGGCTCCCTCCTGACCAAGATCGTTGCCCTTTCCATCGTAATTTCGCAGGACTGGGCACTTTCCCTGTGGAGTAGTAGCCTTTACTCCGTTCTCCCAGTTTTTGAATCCTATCAGCTCCACCTCGTACGGACAGGCAGATTCCTCGAGCATCAGTCGCAGAATTTCACCTCGGTTTCTCATCGCCATATAGGCCAGCCGATAGAGTGGTTTCTGACCGTCATCCTTTCCACAACGAAAAACTGCATGGATAGTCCGTCTCAAACAAGTAATTGTCCTTCCAGATTTTCTGCGCTGCTTGGATCGCATCCATATATGGAGGACTGTTGGCACGCGGCATATTCGTCGTAGTGGATAACGACCGAACAAGGATTTTCCTCGTGAGCGAAAAGACGCACATGCATAGGAAGAATTTGGACAGGGCCTTCATGCGATAAAATATTTATATGCAAGCAGTTTACTCGAATGTACGGTTTATGTTTCTTGCGTTGCTCTCCTACTCAACTGTAACTTTCAGATGATTAAAGATCATCATACCGACTTCAAAATGAAGATTCATTTCGAAAAAATCTTGCGAGTACAGTACTTACCCCAGTTTGGAGATTTTAAGACTAATCAAGTCTTTCACGTGATTTATGTGATGATTTACTTTCTCACAAAATGAATGCTCTGGCGACCCATTTGCGATTGATGCCAATAACGGTATTCAAAACTTTTGAATTCGAAAAAGACGGTTGTAAAGTTCTTCCCGGCTTTGGATTTCAGTCCTCGATTTCAACGATGAAACCGCCATCCTCCACGCTATTTCGCAAACGAGCTAGAGTTGTATGCTTTTTCACACCTTTAAGTTCGTTCCCACAAAATCAAGAAAGAGCATCTATTCAGCTTTAAGTGTCCCAACAATGATTACACGCGCCGCATCCAGAAAGAACCGAAAAGCTTTGAACGATTCGAGCAACGTCAAGCGAAAGCAGACCGTCGACTCCACAAAAGTGCAGAGGGCTTCGAAACGACAAGCGACATCTGATTCGGGTTTGTCCAACTACGAATTACAATCACCGGCCTGTCGCAATACTATCCAGACGAATGTGTTGGACGAAGCGTCTTCGGCTGGGACGCTGGAAAGCACAACCACGGACACTGGATTCACATGGGATGATGTCAAGATAGCGATGGATTCAACCAAAAGGACGGAACTTACAAAGTTGATTGAAAGAATCAGCAGGGATTGTCCTGAGGCGCGCCGCGTCATGTTTGTCAACCACCGCCCTGACAACGAACCAGTTAGGCCACTCGATGACGATCCCCTTTTGAAACGCTGCTTCCATTGTTTGCGCGATGGTTCACAACACGAACTCCGTGATTGGTTCGGGATCATGGTGAGTTGAGAATCATTCCTTCAGTTCATTCATTTTGTGATATACAATTCTGATCATAATTCATTTGCTGTTGTTGTTGTGATAGGCTTGCAATCAATGCCACAGAGACAAATTCAACAAACCAGAAACTTGCCAATGGTTTGGGTTCAGCGATCACCGAGCCAACCGCCTTGAACGCACGAAATTCTACTACAATAGCAGATATCAGTATTGCTACGAGGCAGAAACTATTGCTAAGGCCATCAAGAGCCGCGACGGATCGATGTACGAGTGGCTCGTGTCAAAACATGGGCATATCTTCTCTCTCGCCAACTCACCACGTTGGCAAAGCTTGAACAAACTCCTGTCAAACACAAGAACTTTGTTCTGATCGGCGATCTCTGGTACACCAGCGAAGAAGAGTTGGAAAAGATGTTGTCTCGAGCCTTTCACCATGTGAGCAATGGCTCATTTACGACAAAGGTAGGTGGCATCTTCGACGAGTTTCTCTGCTGGTGGGAAGGGATGGAATTATACCTTAACGAAGGATTTGAATGCGAAGCGGACGAGCACGACGGACAGCAAGGATTCGCCTCTCCGCTAACCAACAACGACAGAAGCGAAATCGCCTTTATTAGAGCAGTACAATTATTACAATCCTAAATAATTTAGATCTCCCGTTATCGAACTGCATTTTGAGACGACTCACTCGACTGATCAATAATTGTAGATTTTGTGCTTGCCAACCATTTTTTCGCGCACCAAGCTTGGCTTCTATCGTCACACTTCACCGATGATTCTCAGTCGTAATCCATAATCGCATCTAAACCACTAAAAAAATACTCCAGAGAATTCCCATCTCGGCGATTTCCCATAAGTTGATCGACTTGTTGTCATTGAATGACCTAAGACTTTTCATCGAAGGAGACTATCATTTTCGTTTTCCATTCCTTTCCACCAAAAACACACCATCGTTCTGCAAAGACAATTCCAAAATGACCGACGATAGTGCAACGCAATCTAGCGCTGCCGATGCAACATCGGCGTCCGCCCTCCAAGACAATATCGAAACGAAAGGAAACAATTCCTATTACTTTGCACACAAACACAAGGCCAAAGGACCAAAGTGGGACGGAAAGGCCGAACCAAGGTCCCTTTCCACTGATGATATGAAAGCCTTGGCGTTGGATGATCCTACCAAGTTGTTGAAAGAGTCTGGGAAGGTCATGTCCTTTGCCTACCACAAAAGCAACATTACATCCTATGCCTTTCTCAACGAAGAAAAGGTCGTCAAATTGTACATCACAATGGAGGGAATAGGCGAACAATGCAAGGACGAAGATATCCAATTGGATTGGAACGAATCATCCCTCTCTTTGGTGATCAAAAATTATCACACACCAACAACGACGCCACCCGAAGACGGAACTGCTCCGGAAGATCGATGCCTGTTCTTTGGGAAACTCTCGGGCAAGATAATCCATGCCAAATACAGACTGAAACCCGACAAGATCATTTTGACACTGAAAAAGGAAACACCGGGCGTGGAATGGCACACGATCAACGACAAGGGAGCACCGGATCACGAAGTCGTGTAATTGTTGTGCCGAGGGAAAACAAGGTCACTGCACACTGCGGTGCTATGAATAAGCGAAACATTAGAATGACCACAACAATTAAACAAGCAGAGGAACGTCCAAATTGGATACAACAAAAAATGAAGGGGAAAGATTCTCCACCATAGTTTCAAACTTCTCTCGTTTCTATAATCTTTTTTCGTAGCTCAATTTAGTATGTATTCAAAACCGGAATACCAAAAGAAGCAAATTAAAAATCTAGAGCAGAGTAAAAATTGCAAAGTGTTCAGGCTAGCTTTAATGCGGTATATTATAACATTTCAAACTCAGCTAGTACCATGCTCTCTCAGAAAGAACAGAGGGAGTGGTAGCATTCGCGACGGAAAAGCATCATGGGTGGTTCCAAATCTAGCTCCAAATATCCAACAAAAATCGTCCTTCTTGCTTCATTTTTTCGACGTATTCTTTTCCACCCGTACCTTCGAGGTGAGGCGTGAGCAACTCCGCAATTGCTGCCTGGACGTCACGTCCCATGTGGTTTCCGTCTCCGCAAACGTAGACACTACCGTTTCCGTTCAAAATCGTTTCGGCCAATCGCGCCGCAGTTTCCTCATTCTTCATCAGGTCCTGGACGTATTCCTTCTTGGCACCGTCTCTGGAAAATGCAGTGTGCAGGTGGCTAATAACTCCTTCCTCGACAAGAGCTTGGAGCTCCTCACGGTACAAGTAATCGTGATTGGCATGTCGGCAACCGAAAAAGACTTCGACTGATCCGCTGGCAGCAGTCGATGCCTTGCGGTGATCCAAAAATCCCAAAAATGGTGCAATTCCAGTTCCAGGGCCAACCAAAACCAGCGGAATGGAGGAATCAGTAGGCAGGTGGAATTCTTCGCTGGGTTTGGGAAAGATTTTCAATCCACACAAAGCTTGCTTCTTTTGCGAAGATAACAGCGGAGCACTCAGGGCTTCGAGGTAGCTTGTGGCCACCCCATGGATTCGCCGAAGATCAACTTCTTTTTGTTCCGATACCAGAGAAGGAGTCAAATAATCTACCACGGAAAAGGCAATTGTTAAAGCATTTCCCTGCTTTCCGAGGGGACTGGAACTGACAGAATAATAACGGGGAGGAATTGGTGGCAAGAGGTTGACTAAATTTTGCAGCGTGATAGTTTGGGTTGAGGGAAATTCCTTCAAGAGATCCACAATCGATCGACGCTGTGCGGTGACATAGCTTTCCAGCAGTTCGGTACCCTTCTCCGTCTTGGAAGACAAGAGTTCTAGAATGGCTCTTTCGTTAACATCGTTGGAGATCTGAGATAGCCCAAACAAGATCTTTCGGCTCTTGACAACCGTGCAGAGATCAATTTTGTCTCTAACAATCTCTTCGACGGTGAGCGGATTTCCAGAATCGATAGAAACCTTTTGGGTGGAAGAAATTCCGTGATTCGATTGGAGCATCTCCAGAACAAAGGCTACTTCCTCGGGGGAGTTGGAAACTGCGAGGCCCAGCGAGTCACCCGGCTGGTATTCCCAGCTCTTATCGTCGGGAAGGGAAAGTGTCAGCTCGATGACGCGCTTGCCATTGCGATTGGCTTCCAATACATCGTTTTCAATCTGCAACGGGAATCGCCTGTCCAGAATATTGCGGGCAGAGACAGTTTCATCACACTCGCAAATCTCATCTGCTCCCGCGGTAGAAGTTGCTGTGAGGTATCGTGCGTTGACAATGGTCGATTCAAAGGGCTTTTCTAGGGAATAAAGAATTCCATCTTCCGAGGCATCATCGTCCACATCAGCCTCAGTGACCTTGTACGAATCGGAAACCAACTCGACAGAGGTCGACTGACAAAGCAGCTCTGGGCAGCGTGGATGCATCCACGGGAGTAGCATTGCCTCCAAGCAGTGATTGCACCAGGAGCACGCCAGGTGCGTTGGATTTGGGGTAAACATCCTCAAAAGGTTCAACTTTTTTCTCTTCCTCCTGGTATACTGGCTTCTTTTCTTTCTTGACGACAACGGGAGTAGCCTTCATATCGGCCACTGTGCCGCGGCAGGCATCGGTGACCTGCATCAAAATGCTTCCCGTCCAACGATCGACTACCTCTTCCAATTGGCCCGTTCCCTCGTCGGCACAGGCCAGTTTTTGAATTTCGGTACCACCCAACTCCAGCATGTACTTGTTCAGAAGCTTTGCAGTGCTGGCAGTATTGATCGTAATTGGTGTCTCCCAGCCCCAGCACAGCAAATGCGACGTGCTGGAAGGGACGAATCGAGGGATCTTTGGAGGCTGCACGATTCGATTTTTTCAAATATCTTAAAAATTTGTCCGAGTTTTCGGGCGGATCACCGTTTCCCGTCGTGGATGCTACCACCAGGAGGCCGTGTTTGACGCTGTCGTTTCCGGGACAGGGAGGCTGACTCCAGACGTCTTCGGCAAGCTTCATCTTTCTTGAACTGGTTGAGCTCGGCGCAGACGACCTCCGAAAAATAAGTTTTGGAATCGGGATTGCTCAATATCATTTCGTACGTTGCAGCAAGATCCTTGGCAATGGCCTCGGCATTTCCGGTGGCAGAACCATACATAATGTAAAGGGGAGACGGAGATTTTTCGGGAGGCGGTGTCGACGGTGCTGGAGCTGCCTCCGAAAGAGGAGCTGCCGACTCGGCTGGCTCATCAGAACTGCCTGCATCCTTCATTTCCTCCTTGGCAGGACAAACAGGCCTTGGCCACAGTCGTTGACAACATTTTCCATCCAGGGATCGACAGGTTTCTTCCAGCATTCCCGTCCCCTCGTCGGCACAGACCAGGGGTTTGGCACGGGTTCCTCCCAAATTTTCCATCATGCGGTCAATGAGAACTCCCGTTGCACAGAATTGATCGTAGTTAGGTATCACCCAGCGCCAAGACGGAATAAGCGACGTGTTGAAAGGGCTTTGGTTGGCTCGCGTCCTTGTTTTGCTTTTTGATGTAGCGGGTAAATCGACTTGCGTTTTCCGGCGGGTCGCCATTGCCGGTAGTGCTGGAAACCAGAAGAGCGCCATGTTTTTGTCCCTCGGGTTCAACCTCCCATTGTTTCAGACATTTCTTGAACTGATTGAGCTCTAAGCAAACTGCTTTCTTGAAAGGAGCCGGGAGGCGCGTTGCTTTGTTGTCGTTGAGGTCGGCGGTAAGGTCTTTGCTGATTCCCTCGGCATTGCCAGTCGCTGATCCGTAGAGGACGTAGAGGGTCGAATTATCACCTCCTGCCATTGTATATTTATTGTGTAATTGCTTTTTCTGTATATAGTTGTGACAACACGGGGTGTGTTGTATGTCAATATTGTTTTATATGACGGAACTATTGGCGGCAGAGAAAACGAATGCAATCGGTAGTTTCGTCGATTATTTCGTAATTCAATTTGAACCAAAAGAGCCTTGTCACAGGTTTCGTGTGTAAGTAGTGACGAGGCGAAGAACGGCATGTATCGTACGAAAATTGAAAGAATGGGTGGTGCGGTTTCTTTGAAGCACGTGCAAATTCGGCGTGACAAACAAGACTTTCTCACACGACTGGAACGTGCTACGACACCATCCTATGATTCTTATTCCATAAACATACGTATTACGTGTAAGGAAGTGAAGGATATCTTTTAGGGGCAAGATAGCAAGAATTTCGGAAAATCGTCGTTTTTGATGTTTGACGATGTTCACTGTTGTGGAGATAAGCACTGCTGCTGCAAACAACAGAAGGGTTCCAAGAACTGCGAATCGGCTAGCAAGGTTCATTCTTGTGTCAAAGCTTCCATCGCCTGTTGACTCCAACTACCGAAATCCACAAAAGGGCAAGAATTCTAGTATGCTCCCCGTCAATCATCGCGGTGTCACTTTCAGACATTTCGGTGGTCTTTTCATCATTGCTATTGCATCGTTATCACACGCCTTTTTGTCTCGTTCGGTCAACCCAAGGACCGCGGTTTCGAGCCATGAGCGCAACCACCTTCCTGGACACGGTTTCCACCGCCGCTTCGGAATCCCTCGGGAGGGAGATTCAGCTCAAGACTACCACGGGGGGAGGAGCCTCGGGAGGCGGAGGTGCATCCACCGGTGCTCTGTTGGATCCCGCAACCAACACCAAGTACTTTATCAAGTCGGCACGAGGTGGATACGACATGCTCCGAGCGGAATACGAGGGTGTCAAGGCCATGTCGGACACGTCGACGATTCGTGTTCCCACTCCCATTGCCTTTGGAGAACACGAGGAAAGCCCCACCAACAAACGGGCCTTTTGCCTCTTTGAGTATCTGGAATTCTGCGGAGGAGGATCCAGCGGACAATACGAGCTGGGCGTTGCCTTGGCCAAGATGCACCAAAAAGGAATTTCTCCCAACGCCGACGCTCCCTTTGGATTTCCAGTCGACAACACCATCGGAGCAACCTTTCAGCCAAACCTGCCATGGAAAGAAAACTGGGCAGACTTTTGGGACGAACACCGGCTGGGACACATGCTCAAGCTGACGGGCAACGCCGGTGGCATGTCCGAGGACCAGATTGCCAAACTACGAACAAAGACTCGAGAGCTTCTTTCGGAACACGAAGTCGTAGCTAGCATCGTTCACGGAGATCTGTGGGGAGGCAACAAGGGCTTTTGCAAAGATCCGGAAGCCAAGGGCGGAATCGCCCCCACCATCTTTGATCCAGCCTCGTATTATGGGGATCGAGAGGTTGATGTGGCCATGACCTATCTCTTTGGTGGTTTTACTGGCGATTTTTATGATGGATACGACTCTGTCTGGCCACTTGAAGAGGGCCACGAGAAGCGAAGGACAATCTACAACTTGTATCACATATTGAACCACGATGTTCTCTTTGGCGGTGGATATATTCGTCAGGCGCAATCTATGATCCAACAAATCATGAAATACTGATAATTCTTACAGTATTGACAGCTGCAAAGGTATTGTAGGTATTTTCAATACCCATTTAGTTCTGAGAAAAATCTAAGTTCGATATTCACGATTGCCACAAAAATTTGAATGCATACGATGGAAACGGACGAACAAGCAAATAAAAGAAAAAGTAATTCATGTGGAACGAGTGTTCAAACACTTAATTTATTAGATACAGTAGTTTGGTATACTACCATATATTTTGAAACGTAGCTGTACTTTTTCCTTTGGTAGAGCAGCCACTATTCGATAATCCGGTCTACAACGATTCGACCGGCAGCATCTCCTGCCCTGCCTCTTCTAACCGAGCTAAGCACTGGAATATGAAAAAGAAAAAGAAAACAAATTAGATTCGTGATTGAAAAAGTAGAAAATTCATGCTGTAAAACACAGTTGGCACAATAACCAAACTTACAAAGTTTCTAATGTCGTCTTCCATTTCACCCGGTGGAACATTCTCTAGCTTTTCGTCTTCCGGAATTGGACAATCCCGCAGCAGGTCTTTCAAGATCTCGTCCTGCTCCTTGCCCTTGGACAGAATTTGGATCTTTTCTTTCGTACTTTCCCTCAGCAAAGGAGTTGCGACCTTGTACAGCGCTCCAAACCACTTGGGCGCATTGATCAAAAAGGTTCTATGGGACCGTTGCGGAAAGTGCGCATCCATGGTGGACAAAAACAGAGATCCGATTCGAATCTGTTCTCGTTTTCGCAATATCGAAATGTTCAAATCGGTCAGGTCGATGATCGATGTCATGGTGGCATCTGGTGCCGGGTCGATGATGCGCCACAGGTATTCCATCACGTAAATGTAATGAAGCAGCAAATCTTCTCCCGAAAGGTTGTTCTTGTGCGCGAGTTTGATGTTCATCAAACCTGGTCGCTGCAACAGAATGACGTGCTGGGTGTCGTCCCGCCCGCAGAAATAGTGTGGAAATACCGCTTTGGAAATGTCGTACTTGGGATGCGGTCGGGCAAGAATGGTATCAATGTCATTCTCTTTTCTCCATGCCAAGGTTTTTTCCATGGCGGCCTTTGCGTAATCGCGTCTGCCGCCTTGCATGGTAATATATCGCTGTGGGATTCCATCGGGATCGGTTTCGTGTCCGTCGCCTTCCTGAAACAAGGAATACGTATACTTGTCCAAGGCGGAAGCGGTTGGTGCCGGGCTGGGCACATAGTGTTGTTCGAGCGAGGGTGATGCTTCTGATTCATCGCTCGTTATTGAAATTGCATCCATGACTTCCACTCTTTCTGCGAACGTAGTAGTTACAACAGGATCATTTTCTTCGGCAAATTCTTCCTCCTCGGCCTCTTCTTTTTCGAGAAGATCAACATTCTTCATCTCATCGATGCTGTTGTTTCGAATGTCTCCAACTTCGGCGCTGTTCTCTTCGATCACGAAAAGGTCGTTCTCGATTCCTTTTCCGAGCTTTCCTCCGCGAAGTTTCGCACAAAGCTCTTTTGTTTTTTCCTTGAGAGGATGCTCGATTTCCCGGCTGGCTTCCAGGAAGGGTTGACAGGCCCATTGTATGGCGGGCAAATCGTAAATATCAAAGCCGTGAAATTTGATTTGGTTGTTCCCGTCCCTTCGATTGCCACCAATCGCGGCGTTTGTGCACCCCAAAAGAACAAGGAGCACCATTGCCGAAAAGGCCAATGGAAACGAACGGAAGTTCTTCCATAATAATCCACCGAAAGATAACATTTTCGATTCGATGTTTGGGTCACCACTGGTTTCGGTTGTAACAAAAAAAACGAAACTGTGAATCAAGCAGTCAACCAACCGCCTGTTGCAACAAATATATGTGGATGTTTGTTGTGGAAATAAGTGGTCTTGGGTGCTTTCGTAAGTGTTTGTTGCCTGCGTTGCAAAAAGGAACAAGCTATCAACTTAACTTCAGTGATGTTGCGGAATTGGTGTCACAAGGAGTGGAAGAGCGATTCCTCTTACGTCGTACCGGAACTTGTGTACTCCCGCGACGTAACGTGAATGGGAGTTTCTTGTAGACGTTACGAGGACGACTTTTGGTGGGTTCTCCAAAAAACCCTTGCGTGATGCGCACTACACGATCCAGAATAATCACTCCCATCTACGCGAATCGACGTATAGAATGGTTGAAGACACGATGTGGGCCAATCTGGACGGTCAGAAATTTACTTAGGAAGCCTCATAAGTATACGGGATCAAATTGCCTCCATGAGAAGGTGCGTAGGAAGGTGTCGAATGAATTTTGTTCTTTCGCTTGAAAGGATTTTGGCGACCCGAACATATTTGTGGTGTCAAGAATTGGTGGTGACGTGGATACAAATCACAGAGTAACTACACGTTGAGTGACAGATGTGAGTTGCAAGAATGGTGCGCTTCTTACGGGACCGGCCCGCCTCGAAGGGAGAAGTCCCGTTTGGTCTGTGCGTCGAAACAATTTTCCTCCTTCTTGTCAAAGCGATTCGAGTGTCAAAAAATTGTCGACAGACAGAATTTTTTTAATTGAATCTATTTTAGAACCTGAAGAGAATATTCCTCTCTCAAGACTCCAGATTCGTTATTTTCTAGCTAGAGTAAATTAGATTCATCACATCATTATTCAGATAAACCTCAAACTCCTCTCTCTTCTCTAGAATCATTCGACTGTGACTAGCGGAGTAGGTTTCGTCGATTGCCGTTGTTGAATACGGAGGAGGAGGATCGTTCTTGCTTGCTTGCTTGCTTGTTTGGGCTTTTCTGGATTCGAAATACTCCCGCGTTCTTCTTTCCCACGAGGTGAGCAGCAGCACGACTCGAAACGATATGAGTCGCGCCTGGCGCACTACAACAGAAGAGCGTTCCGTGCCAAGCGAAATGTCTCTGACAGTGGGACATGAATGAATCTCCCCAACAACATCAAGCAGAAGAATTTGATTCACAGTCGACGACATCTTTAAAGACGATACCGCACCTCCACAGAAGGTTCCCATACAGATAATTCCAAGGTTCTTCACAATTGACAATGCAGAAGTGCACTATACTTGCGATTGTCGCCGTGGGTGTGGTCGGTTTCTGGTTGGGTTATGCAGTCGACTGGGGCATTTGGGTTGGGGTGGCAATGGTAGCTTTCAGCCTTGGTTATTTTTCCGTGACCTACTGCAAGAAGAGGGGAGTGTGCGGTCGAGACAAGCGGCAGAGCCAAACTTCCGGGGAGGAAGCTTCGACGGATACGCAAACTACAAAAGAGACTACCAGCAAAGACATTGAGGCCTGCTGTGACGAAGAACCAGAAAACCTCGATCCTTTGTATTATCATCCGAGTGCAGACCCTGACTACGACGATGTTGCACTCGAGGAAGCCAATCACAACATATCGATTGGTGACGTTTCGAACCAAACTTCTGTATCTTCGATCGATACGCAAGAAATCAAAAATAAAACAGTCAAGCGAGACTACTGCGTTCCTCTCAGGAAGGCCGTCGAGGCGGAGGAAGGGCCTCGAAAAACCTACAGCGACCCTTTGCATTTTCATCCAAAGGCAGAAGTGAATAAGAACTCTGATAAAGGTGTTTCGAATGAAACTACGATAGAGGAATCGAAGGCAGTAACCGCGCAAGATAATATTGAGGAATCTTCGGTGGAGGAATCTATCGCAGTAACTACGCCAGAAAAACCCAAAGAAATGAAGGCCAGTGAACCAGTATGCGTTCCTCTCAGCAAAGATGTCGAGACCGATCGAAAAACCTATGACGACCCCTTGCATTATCACCCAAAGGCAATCCCCACGGACAGCAACACGGAGCTACAAGAAGTGAACGACGGATCGATCAGCGACCTTTCGATCCATTGGATACAACCGCATCATTCCACCAAACCTTCCCTCGAAAATATTCCCGAAAAGAATCCCGATCCATTGTATTACGATCCTGCGCTCCAAATGAATAAAGCTGTTTTAGATGCATACGCGGAAGTGGATCCTTATCTGGAACAGTCGGATATTGTTTGAGGTAGATATACAATCATAGGACATTCCCCCGGTGACATCAAATAGAGGATTGGTGCATGAACAATACGATAATCCATTCGATACAGCATTCTATCAGTGCCTTCCAAGGAAATGACCCAAAACCATCGATGCTTGTAGGTTTCGATAATCGAATGGTCCAATCCGATTCTCGCCAAGAGGCCGTTCATAAAATGAGACATTATTTCTTCAGGACAGACAAACAGCTCCCCGTGTCAACCAGTCACTGCATATTGTCTACTGCAGTCTTCGCATCGAAAAGTACTGCGTCGGCAATATTGTCGCACGGCTCAAAATCAAATTCTTGAACCATGGAAGTACGAGCGATGGTGTCACAATGATTGAAACCCCAAAGCGAATAAAGACGAATTCTGTTTGCGCCTCTACCGGATGTAGCGACGACATCGATTTCATCACATTGAATCGTGTAAAAAATTGAGCAAAAGAAGAAATTTTCTTAATTAATAAATCTTATGATCGATGAAAAAAACAACTATTTTTACTATTGCGTTAGCCTATCGAACTCTTTCATCGTATCTCGCAGCGCATACGAGGTTTCTATCCGAAAGGACCTGGAGTTTTCCCATAAAAACTCGTGGTTCCAGCAACACAAGAGGCTATTGCGATCGTGATTGATGTCCGTGTCGTGGTTGCCCGCCGAGTGGAGGACCATGCTTTCTTTTTCTTCGCTCAGGGGAATACCCCCGGGCTCGTATCCCCGCCGAAAAACAGTTCCAAGTTTGCGTTCGGCCTGATCAAATCCCATCAGCTTGACGGTGAACTGCCCACCGCGGCTGGGATCGGCAGTTTCAGGAGTAGCAATACCAGAAACGGTGGTACAGGAAAACCTTCCCACCTGTCCACTGTGATTCAATCCATCCGCTGTTTCCCGAAGTTGCTTGCGTCCGGATTCTGTGAGTGCCACCAGACGTCCCCGATTGGGCCCAACGGGCAGAAAATTATGGGGGATGATGTTCGCCTTGACAGTGGGTGGCTTTCGACGTTCTTCCTCCGAAGAATTCGACAGCGACCACGCCGTGGCATTCCTCCACAACCTAATTTCCTTCATTGACCACCGCCGGGGATGAACCACCAGCGCAACCTTGATGGGTTCGGATGCGTTCATTCCTCCCAAGCGGCTGTGCGAGATTCGGAGATAACCGCACCAAATCAGATTGTGCGGAACGTTTTCGCAATAATCCAACGCCATCAAATTCCCAAAAATCCGCTGGGAAAAACGAAGAAAGCTTCCGAAATCAAATTCCGAATCGTTATCACCTTCAATCGCGTTACAAGAAACTTCTTTCGCTCTAAGTTCGACGATTTTGTTCGAGTTCTTGACCGGTGAGGCATCGTTGCCGCCCGTGTCATTCACTGTCGATTCTTTCGACATAGCATCTTCAAAGGCCTGAAATACCTGTCTGCGCAGACAATAACGTTGATTGTCGTTGGAAGTTCCGAAATATGCATCTTCTTCTTCCATGAGCAGTGTGCGTCGACGCCGGATGATTTGGAAGATTTCTTCCACCATTGTCAATGGTGCAGTCGACGAAGACGGTGAGGGAAGACTGCTTCTGGGGCTGCTCCGACGAATCGCAATTTCCCGCTTGGACATGGTTGCGCACCAGAAATTAGCGAGAGAATTCCCATCGAGGAAGTTTGTCAAAATCGATTGCGTCAATATATCCCGCGGCAGAAAATCGAGCAGCAAACAGCGGATGCTAGCGTCGGCATCCCCCTCGGTATCAACGATGCTGCTGTCACTCGTCATCCCTGCGTTTCGATTGCTGTCGTAGTTGTCGCTAATAGCGACATCGACCCTCATCATTTCCACATATCTATCGTTCTGATTCTATGCAACAACAGTGACATCTGAATTCTTTTTCAAGTCAAAAGAACTTTTTTGTTCCATTATGTGTCAGACTCAACAAAAATAGTTAGCGGAAAGTTGGACGTATGTAACCCATTATTTTATCACTCAAGAGAGAAACGAAAATTCCGCGAGCGTTGGGAAACGAATCGCCAATCGTGCTCAGAAATCGCTCCAGTCGTGGAGCCGAATAAAATTGATCTACCCCTAATTTTTGGTTCGGTTTACACCATGATGCCGATGACCAATTCCAACAAGGACAATATCATTATGAATCGATGTTTCGGCGAGAACTCTTCAAAAGCTTTGTGAACTGCCATGATCGCTGCTATGTGGGAATCAAAACTGAGTTGCTTCGAAAAAGTATGAAACATTCGGACAAAATGTTCTTGCGCGAGGTGTTGTATTGAATCGACGATAACGTTCATGGTTATTCGACACAACTTTTCGCTTTGTGAATTTTGAAGAGATAACAGAAACGGAACAGGAATGCTGTGGAAATCACGCGTCGAGAAAATCAGCAATGTGGAAGAACGGACTGCGTTGTAGATAATCACAGAATATCGAATGATACCAATCATCGAGGAATTGGAACAACGTGCAAACAAAACGTAGCAACATCAGCTTAGTTCTAATGGCAGTGAATGGAATCGAATATAGTATTTATTTCTCACAGAATGCTATTTTTTTCTTGGTTGATAAAAATGAAATCATACATTGTACACGTTCAGAGCAATGACCCTTTTCTTTCAGTTTGTGGTACTTTTGGGTCTGGTCATATTATCTCGGTGGCGATAGTTGGGCTTCCACCACGACTCGGAAGCCATGCCGAACATATATCATCTCCAGTTATGGATCACGCTTTCTTGTTGAGAATGTCGCACACTTTTTGTGGATCGTTTGTAGAAAAGTAAAAGGTCGTGGTACCACTTTCTTCTTCTCCCTCGCCCTCCTTGTCGTCCCATACTACCATCTTGACGGCACCGCCATTGTTGCAGATATAAAGGCGTTCCCAGGCTCCAAAGAACGAATGCGTAGGATCTGGGCGGTAGTGAATTCCCCATCCCGACCATTTCTGATCAAAAAGCGGTGTGACCTCCTTGATCGTGGCATGTCTGTTCGTGACTTTCTTGGAGGTGTAGACAGAGCTGTAGCCGAAGGAGAGCTCGTCGTCCGTGACGGTTACGTGGTACTTCCACATGAGGAAGTAAAGCGGTGGCAAGGGAATGACGAGGGGCCAGAACCATGGCTTGTACTCCTCCTTGTAGAGAACATCGTTGACTTCTCCATCCACCTGGCTTGCTTCGGCTGTGGTGCTCATTCTTGAATGTTTAGGGTGTTGAATTCGATTTCTTGAATTTGATTATTATGAGAAGAAATGATACGATGCTGTTTGATCCGTTTGGTATGTTGTCTTTTGGGATAGCACAGTTAACACTTGAGGTCGAACAAGTCATGGGTGAAAGAAGCACATGAGAGATCAACATCGATGGTGTCACATCGATTTTAACCGCCGGAAATCTTCAAGAATCTGTGCGCACGACTCGAAAGAGAACAAAGCGTTCCAACGAGATGGGAATTTTGTGCGCAGCACGACCCAAACAAAATCTATCCTCTGCGTACGTATGTCAGACCAATATCTATGAAGGTAGGAACCCGCAAATCAAAAAAGAAAACACAAAAAAATCTTCGAAAGATGGAAAACGCTTTTCTCATTCGTCATTACAAATTTCACAACATAATTCATCAATCGTTATCACCATCATCGATCATCCTCTTTGGTTGGAATTTGCCAAAGTATAATGGGTGGTGGTTCGTCTTATCGCCGATTGTGCCTTTTAGCACGACTATGTCTGTCGCTGCTGGCATCTCTCGGCGTCAGGAGGGTTGCTGTGGTGGATTCCTTTTCCCCGATAGCTTGTTGTCGTGGCATCACAACAGCATCTCTATGCGTTTCCTTCTCGCAAGATACTGCAGAACAATCGCCAAAAGCGGTACTGCTTGTCGGTGGTTCCGAATCGAACGGCGAGGAACAGCAATTGGTGCATGCTCTGATGACAGCTGGGTACGGGAGTGTGGAAGTTTCCACTTCTACACGATCGGAACTTTCGGAAAGAAATGATAGCGTATATATCTATGAGCTGTCACGAGCCACGGGAATGCTGAAACTTATTTCCTCGTCTGGGAACGAGGACAATACAATCGCGTTCGATCCTCCCAATTGGGTTCCGATGGTTCGTGGGGAAGAAAATGTGCTGGTCGCCAATGGATGGAGCTTTTTGGATCCCGACGAGAGCGAACCCATGTCTGCCTTCGACATTGACGATGCCAACGCCGAATCAGAATACAAACCAAAGTGGGGAGCATCGGAGGATGACGGATCATCTGTTATTACCTTGTCCCTTTCATCGCTCGGGTATGACCTATCCCCGCTTTCCAAAGAGATTATCCTCTCCGAAGCCGATTCTCTATCAATAAACAACCAGTATTCCAGGGACGTTCTACTCCACGGCAAGACAGATCCACCCAACACCAAAATCACCTGCAACGGATTCAATTTTAACGGTTCTGCGGGACAATCGGACATTCCCGAAGGAATATTTTTCACGGCCATTGGAGGTCTTCCGCTGTTTTCTTCGAAGGATCTTGCTCCGACTACTGCTTCGTCGGGATGGCTTTCCTTTTCCAGGCCGCTGGATACAGCACACGTGATCCACTCCGAACCACCCAAAGACTCCTGGGATCAGCGCATCGAGGTGGTGTGTGCCCGATCCAAGTGTCACCTGGGTCACTTTTTTGGCCCCACCGAGGGATATTGCATCAACGCAAGCGCCTTGCGATTTCTCCCAAGCAATCCAACAATAATGCACAGTGTTGGAAGCATGCCCGAGGGTACTCTTCCACTGGGATCTAGACCGGTTTCCTGGCGCTCACTGGAATCGAATATAGAACAAACCGACAGTAGAGATGAGCTATCGCCCTCCCATCGTGTGCTAAAAACCGTTTTGGAGACGCATGGAAGGTATGAAAAGATCGTCCTGGGCTGCGGGTGTTTCTGGCACGTCGAGACAGCCCTGCGAAATTTGCGGGGCGTGGTGGCAACAGAAGCCTCCTATGCGGGTGGACATACTATGACACCGACCTATGAGGCCGTATGTGAGGGAAATACGGGGCATGCCGAGGTGATTTCGGTGGTCTACGATCCCCAACTTTTGCCAACGAATGTCTTGATCGATTGCTTTCTGGCAATGCACGATCCCACAAAGGTCAGGGCGCACGGAAAACATGCCCTACATACCGGGCAGTATCGGAGCTGCGTGTTTGTAGAAAACGACGATACCTATCGTGTGGCTACAGAGTGCCTGGAAGCATGTCGACAACAACTCGGGAAGGAACTGAGCACAGATGTTCGAAACATGTCTGGAAAACAGCAGCAGCAAACAATCGATGCAACTACAGAAACGTTTGGTCATGGATGGTGCTGGAGGGCCGAAGACAGGCACCAGAGACACGACGAACGCATCAGAGGAGTGGCTACAACAATTTTACCCGCTATTGACTGGTTGAAGGAATATGGCAGACGGACGCCTAGCACCATTGGTGGTTCGCTAGAGAGTTCCCTCGACCCGAACGACGACGGAATGGCAATGATGATGATTTGATGAAAGAGAACGGGATAGAATAGATAACGTTTTTAATACAACTACAAAATAATCTAAAGAGTACAATTTTGGATAATATTTTTATCTAGATTGTGAACAAGAATTGCGTTCTTGGATTTTTCCCATCTCCGTTTACATGATTTTTTTCGATTCATGGTTTTGAATGAGAGAGCATTTCGATTCATTCTTTCATCCTTCATCATCAGCGTTTGGTCTTTTTCGATTCATTAAGTCGCTTTCGATTCCTTGTTTTTCTTCCGACTTGGTAAGCCCCCAGCTCTCGTCATTGTCTCCCCCGTCGGTTGATTGTTACATTTTTTTCGTTATAACAAGGGTTTACTAATTTCTATCGAAATATCATGGTAGACCCAAAGACAGTATATCGATGGATAGACCAATGAAGCTTCGTGGCTCCATCCCTCATTTCAAGCATGCATAGAATGTTGTAATCATTGAAGTAACATGTAATACTGGTTGTTTTTTTGAAAATTCGTTGTTCTATTTTATTAGGATTAGAATTTATGTGATCATTTGCATGATCAGTTCGAGTTCGAACCATTTCGAACCGTTTGGTTCGAACTCGTCCAACCCCCCAAAAGAAATCTATCGTCACGAATCGAACAGAGTTCGCGACTTCTTTTGGGGGGTTGTTTCCCCGGTTGTGTGGGGTTGTGGATCTGCTAATTTCTATCGAAATATCATGGCAGATCCGGAGACAAGTGTATCGATGGACAGTCAATGAAGCTTCGTGGCTTCATCCCTACATTTTCAGGCACACAGTGGCCAATTATCGTTTGGTTCAGTGCTCCCAGTTCCTAGCTCTGGGCCCCGAAGGACCCTCGGCATCGGCTAACCGGGCTTACACTGCCTTATCCCCGTGGGGACCACTGTGTGTGATTTCTTCTGTCGCTTATACCTGTTCTCATCCAACTAGCCCGGATTAGCGTCCTTTGGACGATCCAGTCGGCAGAGATCAACGCAGGCTCGTCAGGGATTTGTCCGGGGTCCATTGCATTCTCACAACAACTTTCCCGTAGCGCTCCGTTGAGTACTTCCCTCCTGTCAGCCATCCTGCTCCCTCCTTTGTGGTTTATGAGTTACACTTGTCTCCTTATCTTCGAAGTGCGTAAAAGAATACCATCGTGGTGCCTTGTCGTTTCCGCATCACAGTTTGTTCGTTTCCCCCCTCCTCCTGGCACCATGCCGCCGTAGCGTGAGCTCAGTCGAGATCTTCCGCGCATGCTAAGCATGCTTCAACGGTCTCGAGTTCCTGGCTTTTTACACGGAGGAACAGTGACTGCTGCTTACTTCGACTCACCTTTTCCCCTTTGAGATCTTAGCAGATGCAGGCCTATTTCGGGGATCTCCATGGGCGCCCACCATGGTGATCCCTATAGCGTCTCTCCCTTGGGCTGCTACCTCCACTCTTGCCATCTGCTACTCGCCGGGTACTCAAGCTTTTACACTAGGTTATTCTAACCTTCGAATGCGAATTATGAGAGGAGGAAAGTGATTTCTGAAGGAGCAAAAAAGGGACAGTGGATGCATTTTTGCTGCATCCGACGTGTTTGCACCGTAGAAGTCAGTAGAGATTGTACAGAGAGCAGCTTTCGACGACTTGGTTTCAGCTTTGTCGTACGAGGCTATCGCGACGAAAGAAAACCAGAAACGGACATGGTTTGAAACGGATATGGTTTGAAACAGACGTAGAAACGTCTAGCGAAACATAATCATATCAGCGATGTTTTCATCGTTTCTTGGTTTTCACTGCTGTTTGGTTGCTTCTCATCGATCCGTTTCTTTTCTTTCGATCGCCCTAAAAGATACCATCAATTTTTGATGGGTTTGATAGTACTAAAATAGTGCTTCACTTTTCTCTATCTGCGCGCATCTCATTTTCAAACAGCGATGACAGTATGATGTTCATTGCTAGTCGTGGCATACTGATTGGACGTGCGACCGTTAAATTAGCGCCTTCTTTACAGAGTCACCAACGCTGCCTCATCTTTCTCCGTTCATGCCATTTTGTATGCGCGCACTTCGGATTTCGGGCGCGAGAAGGCTCCTATGCTATAACCGTAGCTCGCTGGAAATGCCAATGTGAATCATAAATGAGCACATGCCTTTGATCGGAGCGCTCGAAGAGCGTGTCACAATTTTCCTCTTCAATCAGTATTTATGTTGACGAACCCTTCTTTCCCATCGATTCGATTCACAATTAATCCTCAACGGATAGAGCGATAAATGGAGGCAAGCATCAACACGCTCTACTCAAAATTTCAACGAAGTTTCTTCGGTTCAAAATGGCTCTGTCAGAATCCATAGCGATGATAAATTCGAATTAAGGCCTATTGGTCACAATACACTGCGGTTTGAACCAACTTCTCTATCGTAAAAGAATGCATCTCTGTTAACCAAATTCAAGAATATCCATCACAATCCTGGTATATTCTTTTCGATTGAATATTCTAGGACGTATCCGTAGATTCATCATCCCTTCGATCGGGTTGAAGTGCATGCGGTCGAAAAATATGATGGCCACCGATCGCTCCATATTGCCGGCTGGGTGCAAAATAATTTATAACTTCATGGGACAACTTAACTGGAAGATCTTCATCATCGCATTGACGATACACAAGGTCGCGGGTGGTACAGATGACGATGGCTACTACAGCAACGACGACAACACGAATAATGACGACTATGACTGGGAGGAAGAGAGCCGCCTTCGCGAGATAATCGTTGATAGCTGGTACGAACTGGTTCGTTACCTAGTGGGATTGGGTATGTGCATATTCGCTTTGATAGGATTGTACTTTCATCAGTTCGCATCCTATTACTTCGTAAAAAAGTATACCAAGCCGAGGGAGACAGAGCGACGCATCGGACGCGTTGTCTGTTGCGAACCGCTCTTGAGCAGCACATCCATTCCGGACATGAAAAGCAAAATAAAGAGAATAAAGAAGAAGAAAAAGCACCACGGGGTAGCTGTGCAAACATTTAAGGGAGATTTAGAGGGAGATAGGGAAAGCACGACGGACTATATCCGAGAAGAAGGTCTAGGGACGTTCGAGCAGAAAAATTATCGTATGCTGGTGGTTTACAAGGTACCCAATTCGCGATCGGATTCTTTTCTGTGTTGCGGTCCTTCCGAGAAAAACCTAGCGGCACTCAATTGCACGAACTCCTTCGCAACGTGTGCATCTGGAATATCTGTGATCAGCGACGACGATAGCGCTCACGAGAAAATCAATGCCTATCGTACCAGGAGCATCCCACCTTTAGAAGACAACGCCTATGATTTGAACGAGAGATTAAGTGGCAGCATGGATTACATGCACTCGAATGATGAGTGCGAATACTTTCAATGGTTCGAAACCGAAACATACAAACACGTCGACTCACCAATCGATTTGATCTTGTTGCAAGGACAACCAACATCGGCGTGCACTCCGGAAGTGCTCGAAGCGCACCTGGAACAGGTTGGGAAGTCTCACGAGGGCCCAAAAGGTTGTTGCAAATCGATACCCACGGTGGGAACGGGTCTCGCAATAACCATAATCGTTCTGTCGCTGGTTTGTTTTTTTCAAATTCAGGAAATGCCCCATCCGGAAACTCAGAGGCCAATTGGGTACACAGTTCTAGGAGGGTTTTTCGGCGGATCCCTTGTGGGCGCCTATCTCTTTGCAAGGTTGCTCTTCGAACAATATAAACAAAAGGTCTTCCTGTCGGCCTTCACGGTCCCAATAACGTCAGCATATGCAACATACATTGACAAAACTATATCGGAGGATACAAACATTGTTGACGACGAGTTTCTCCAGCAGCAACAACAACGAATTTATGATGACTACGTATCGGGAGCGATGGAAACGTGATCAGCATCCGTAATCTTTTGGTACGATGAGCGTCAAAGAAAACCACCGTCACTGGAATAAACAACAAGAACAGCACGAAATCTGAACACACAGCATCAGCAGCAGAAGTGAGTGTGGTGTAACAAATCTGTCGCCCACGTGTCGTGACATGGCAGTTGTCCTGCTACTTGTTTACGAGTATTGTATTATTTGTTTGTAAAATAGGTACACAAATTTTTATTTTTGCTACATCATAGTAAGGTATTCACCAAGATTCAGTAGCAGATGAGATCAATCAAAAAATTCACCTCGCAAAATATTACGAAAACTAAATGAATCCTGCTTCACTCGGGAGCCAAACTTTGTATCGTCTGTCTTTGTACGATCTGGCTTGGACGCGCGGAGCCGTAAGAAAAAGGTGTCGTCATTGGGATCTTTTTCTGTCGCGCCTTTTTTTTCTGAAGATCGACCTCGCAAGTTTTCGTGCGATGAACGTGAAGCCCAACAGATGCACGGTTGATGATGATTCTGAGAAAAAGGAATGACCTTTTTTCGGAAGTTGCTTCCGATAAACACAACTCACTTTGCACATACTTTGCACCATCGCTACTATCCAAAACAAACACTTGCCATCATGTCCGTCGCAGCCCGCTCTGTTGCCACCAAGCTTTTTGATCTGACCGGAAAGGTCGCCATCGTCACTGGTGGAGGAACCGGTATCGGTGCCGGTTTGGCACAGGGTATGGCCGAGGCAGGCGCCAAGGTCGTCTTGGTCGGACGTCGCCCAGATCCCCTCAACGACAGCGCTGCCACCATCAACGAGGTTGTTGGAGAAGAACGCGCCTTTGCCCTTCCCGCTGATGTCCTCAAGTACGACGAGCACCCCGCCCTCATCACTGAGGCCCAGTCTATCACCGGAGGATCGACTCCTCCCACCATTCTCCTCAACAACGCCGGAATCAACGTCCGTCAAAAGGCCGAGAACCTCACCCCCGAGCACTGGACGGTCAGTCTTGATTTGATGTTGACCGCCCCCTTCTTCTTGGCACGTGCCATGTCGGATGCCATGAAGCAAGAAAAGTACGGCCGAATCATGAACATTGCCAGTCCCCAGTCTTACCTGGCATTCCCCGACTCGATCCCTTACGCTGCCGCCAAATCCGGAAACCTCGGTCTGGCTCGTGCCATGGCCGAGTACTTTGCTCCCTACCACGGCTTTGAAAACGTCACCGTCAACAACATTTCTCCCGGATACGTCAAGACGGAGCTTACCGCGTCGGTCTTTGCCGACACCGAACGTGCCGAACGACTCGCCCAGCGCACCCTCATCGGACGCAACTCCATCCCCGATGATATGGTTGGAACCGTTGTCTACCTCTCTTCGGAGGCATCCAACTATGTGACTGGACAAACTATTCCTGTCGATGGTGGATTCACCTCCCTTGGATTGCGATGATGGAATAGAACCGATCGTGAAGTTCTGCCAACCGCAAAAAAAAGAGAAAAAAGAAAAAAAAAGCCTAAAAAACTAATTGTATAAATTCGCAGATCAAACTACATCGCTTCGTTCATTTCGTTCATCCCTGAATAGATTCATTTCCGACAAACCCGAACAGCTGAAATAGAAAAAATTCGTTGACGCTGGTAAAAAGGACATACCGCTTGTTGCATATGGTTATCTTGTAGTTATCAATATCCATTATCGAGGTGTAAAAATTGATACATTTGCTGACGCATCATTCCAATTGTAAATTGAAATCAAAGCAATTTCTTTGTGGCACATTTATAGCCGCTTGGTAAAGTGTCGATTGTTCAAATCGAATACTAAGCTTTGCTTTGAAAGTGTAGTATATATTTATATGCTTATGTTATTTATCTTATTTTGAGGAATGACTCTATATAGCAATGGTGGATCATGGAACACCTATGAAATGTTTCGTTTCGAATGATCGTAGAAATCGGAAACCCAAACAGTCAAACGCAAACGCTTCGTTTGTCAAACCTGCCCCAAAAATTTTGGATCAAAGATGCAAAGCCGAATGTTGTCATCAAAGTCTTAGTTTGAGCGAAAACCCATACCACCGTTTCGAAAGGCAAATCTGTGCCATGTACACCATTGATTGCTGAAAGCTATGGGTTTTCCTATGATATCGGTTGAGGCTCGATGGAAAACGACTTGGAACGGTTCGTGTCCGTCTCTGTGTAAAATATATGCCCCTCTACTTGGTCTCTGGATGGTAATTTTCGATAATTTCTGTCACCGATTTCCATTCTGACTATTGTTGCTGCTGTTGCTTCAGTTGCTGTTGCTTTCTTTCGTTTTGGACAATCGGGCCAATGTCGGGTCCAAAATCGGTTTCTTCCGGATTTTGCATTTTCAAATGCTCCGCAAAGCCCTTGGGATAGACGTATCGACCATTCTTCAAGTCCCAGTTGGTGTCCTTTCCCGCATCGCGGCTTCCCGAGTTCATAAAGGCCCCCCGCCGAACCTGGGCAGCAGTCAACGGATCGTCTCGATCCGTCAGGCTACCAATCTTTTGCGTCGCATAGTAGGGGAGAGTCGCAGCACAGCCCACAAAACCGACGCATCCAATCAACCATCGTTTTGTCTTTGCATTGCGTGCCTGCTGGGCTTCTTCGAGGCGCTGTGCCGCTTGTTTTGCGTTTTGGGTGCCGTTTGACGACGGCTTGACGTGACGCAGGAGTTCCCTTCGGACTTCCGGTGAAAGCTTTTTGAAGGCGTTGGACGACATACTTTTCTGCAGCTTAACAATTATGCTGTTGCTTCAACGATGATCGAGTTCGATATGGTTCTAGTTGGTATGACAAGGAAGCAGCTTGGTCTTGATTTGGATTGTTGTTGAGTAGTTTTTGTTTGTTCATTGAGCTGGTTTTTCCCGATTGACGATTTTGCTTTTCTTCATAAAAAAATCATCGTTTCCGTGAATCGTCATGAAATTTCTTCCGGGTACCTGGGTTTTAAAATTAAACTTCCGGGTGCCTTCTGAGAAGTTCCCGTCTGACTGTCGAAGGGACATAAACCCAATCCAATGACCCTCACTTCTTAATTTGAAAACTGAGAAGTTCGAACTGTCACAACACAACAACACAATAATTCCACCAATAATATAAACATCAATCATCGTTCACTGGAGGGTACAGCAAGAGAAGAGAAACAAGAGCAACGCACACCTGCGATACAAATTCGGACAATAAGAGAGAAACAGACAACAATCATTTGAACAGCAGGAATTCGATAAAACCTTACAAACAATATGGTTGCCTTTTCCAGAAAGGCTCTCGACCAACAGTCGAAGCACAAATCTACGATAGCACGAACAAAGCTGATGATTGCCTTTACGAAAGTATTTTTGATCATGATGGCGGGATGTATAATCGGGACGAATCTAGCCGGATACGAGACAGTGTCGGCGCCCTCGACGGTGGCTACCAATCCGATTCCCGCCGTTCGGGGTGGCAGCAACGAAGCCGATAAAATGCACGTTGTCTTTTCTACGGCATGTTCGCTCTCGCACGATTGGCAGTCCTATTTGTTTTTCTTTCATGCCATGGTTCACAAACAGAGGGGCGATGTCACGCGGATTGTCTCGGGATGCAGCCCGGAAGACGAGATCAAAATGAGGGAACTCCACGAGAAACAGTTCTCGATTATGAATCCCAACTTTCTCATTCATTTTACTCCGGAATATGGCAAACAACTCGCATCGGAGGGAGTAAGCTACCAGTCAACAAAGTACTGGAACAAGCCCTTTGGTCTCTTGCACTGGATGGAACACCGTTTTGGATATGTCTGGGACGAGGACGACTCGAAAATTACAGTTCCCGAATGGGATGACCACATCATCGTGCTGGTCGATCCTGACATGCTCATGCAAAAGCCCTTTGTCAACGATTTTTCGAACATGCCCCTGGACCAATGGAACAAGTACTACCGTGATCTGGGCCACGAGGATGAACTCATTGGAAAGGTCACGCAGGGTCACCCCGCGGCACAGGATTATTCGTTCGGTACCAATTGGATTCGTCACGTGAGGGATCATCTCGACGAAATCGTTGGCCCAGACAGTCCTGTCCACCTGGTTTCCGACACGGATGCCAGGTATGTCTTTGCCGCGGGACCTCCTTACTGGATGACGGCGCGGGACGCATTTCGAATCAGTTACAAGTGGGCAGAGTTTTTGCCGGGGATTTTCAAACACCACTCCTGAGTTCATGGCGGAAATGTATGGCTACTGCATGGCGTCGGCACACCTGGGATTGAGACACCAAATGGCCCGTGGAATGATGGTTTCAAACGTGGGAATGACCGCTGGAGAGGGATGGTCCTTTCTGCCCAAGGACGATATGGCCTGCGAGGTTTCTAGGTATGCCGAGACTGTCCCGAACGTTATCCATTTCTGCCAGCGGTATAGCATTGGGGACTTCTTTATCAACAAGTATCTCTTCCCAACGGATATTTTGAGCTGCGAGCATCCGCTGTTGGAACTTCCCTCGAAAGATATATTGAAAGACACTTGGTTTTCGCACTATGGCGACGGGCATGTAGAGGAATGGAACAAGGATTCGGACAAAATCGAGCGCTACCGAAACTGCCTTCATGATATGTTCGCTCATGCCTGCCATCAATGCAGCTGCAACATATTACAAGGACCACCATTGCGACAAGAGCGATCCAAAGACGATCTATGACTTAACCTACAACCATTTTCGCAGCGACAAGGGGAAGGAGCTGGAAGAGAGAGGCAAACGAAAACGGGAACAAGAGAAAAAATTGAAAGGTGGAAAATAATAGTCGAAGGTTATTGTGCTCACTGCACACCATTATTGAAATTCTGCTTTCCTACTATTGTGAACTTTAGACGAAACGAACAAGCATGCGTGCTATTGTTGACATGATCATTAGAGAACGATTTCATGGGATTCTTTAGTTGCCACGGAATAGAATAGTAGTCGAAGCGTTGAATACGGAGAACCAACATTGATCTTCGCGTCAATACCGTTTGGCAGCGTGATCAATCAATTAGTAATTCGGTTGTGATCTACAGAAGCGTTTGTCCATCATAAGCAGTAGCGAAATTCGAATGGTGACTAGAGATGACGATTGATTCTGATTAGTACCTGCGAAAACCAGCAGGAAGTACCACTTCTTATTCTAGAGCACTATTCGTTGTCAATGATTACCACCTGTGAAGAGTTGGGAGTAGGAGTACTATTTCTAGTATCCCTGCCACTTACTTCTAACACTCTTAGAACTGGCGGAATGTGTTTCCCTCATCCTCCCATCCCATTCCTCGTTGCCTCATGGTTGGAGGATTTGGGGGTAGAGTTGTGAGCATTTTTGTTTCTTCAGAATATCACCTCATCTTTCAAAACCGGGACAGGATTTCTGTCACCATAGTTAATCGATCCGCAACACTTGGGGGTTATTCGGAATGATCCAATCAGTCTAGTACAAATATTATCACTTAATGTTCGTAATGATCAACGAGAACATTGAGGAACCCCTTTTGACATAAGAAATTTCCGGCTACCAAGACAGTGTTCACTTAAAATTGTTGACAATATAACCCGTCGCGCTGTCAGAAGCATGTCTCATAATACTGAATGGTTATCGTTCTTTCAAGTATCAGAAAGAGAAACGTGACTCAGCTGGTACGGGAAAATGACAAAAGAATTTGCACTCTTTACATTTAACGCCATTGAAACAACTTGAAGTTTGTCTGAGGTGTTGTATAGCTAGTTGAAGTTATTCGGGATTAAGCGCTCAAAAATATATCGCTTTAATTCGCCGCCACCACATTTTGATCCTTGCACATCCTCAAACGCTATTCCGGATTAGGGCACTTCTGATTCATCTACATACAGTACTTTTCAACATCAACGTATTGTTCGATACATGCTCGATGTTTGTTCGATTTTTGCAGACGGAAGTTCGCAAAACGGTATCCCAACGATGAACCCGAAGCCGCCCAAATTTTGAATGGTGGTCTTCATCGCAAGCCTATGGGATCCGAATGATGCACAAAACGCAGAAGAGCACTTAAGAATCTTGCCCGCCCTATCTAATCTCATCGCGCTGTACCATCAAGAAAGTTGTCAAGCACACCATCTGACTCATCTCAAACTGGTATTTCAATACTATTTGGACGAACATTGAAAAGAGCAACTTATGGTATAGCAAAAGAGAACTCAATCTTGAAATCCCAAACTGAAACCGTCGCGTTGTACCAGCAAGACTGATATCAAACAAACAACACTTTGGATTCTTCACACTGCTACGTATTTGAAGAACATTGTTCACACTGCTACGTATTTGAAGAACATTGATAAAAAGAATTACAAAAAGAGAAATTGGTGATAAAGCAAAACGATGTTCTCAAAGAAGGAATCCGTTGAAAAATCTGTCAACACTGCCACAGACGACATGGCCAGTGTTAGCACATTCACCACCAGCCGGGAATATGCCGTGGGGAAACAAATCGCACCTACGACGACGATACGTGCAGCAAGCGAAGAAGGACACGCCGGTTGGCAAGAGGAAAAGTCAAAAACGGGAGGGCCAATGTCATTGTTGTTGCTTGCATGATTGTCTTCTTTGGATTGATCGCTGGAGCAGCATTAGCATATCTTGGATATCGTGCCGAGAAAGGTGGCCGCGTGGAAGATTTCCAGCGCGGTGCCTTTGTGACCGTATCCAAGATCAGAGATTCCTTTGACGAATACGTTGACACTGCATCTCTTATCCATGGAAGATTCCGCCACCGTCCTCAATTTGATGCTTCGGCCTTTGAGGCGGATGCGGTGACTTATACCGAAGAGTACATGCAATGGTCGGACAAATTCCGAAAGGACTTTCGCGAATTGTTCGAATATGTTCGAGCTTCCGGTCTCAGATTCAAGGCTATGCAGTTTGATCCGAACATCACCTTGCAGGAGCGACCCGTCGCAGAAGCCGAGGCCGATATCTATTACATGGAAAACCATCCCCAGGTCAATTACACTGGCTTTCGTGGATTCAATGGTGATTCCACATCCCTTTTGCCAAGATGGTGGAACCAATCCTTTTACTTCCCGATCCATTACATGGAGCCCATTCCTGGAAACGAAGCTGCCATCGATCTCGATTACTATTCCAGTGAATCAAGAATTCGCGCAGTTAAAGCACTCTTTGATACCCAGCAACCATCTCTGACTGACCGCTTGTCTCTTGTAAAGAAGGCGGGCTCGGTGAGTCGGTGCAGCAGTGGTGATGGAGGCTTCTCGGGAGATCAAGGTCCCTCTTTTGGGGTTGTTTTGATGCATCCTGGGGTCAAATTGAGCGAGGATAACGAGACTAGCTGGCCAAGAGACTTCTCCTCCATTGTCTTGTGCATGTCCGATCTCATGAAAATGTCTACCGATCACCAGAACCGAAAGATTTCGGTTTACATCCACGATTTGTCCCACCCAACATACGAGGATCCCGTCTTCATGGGAGCAGCCAGGCTGGACGAAAACGAAACAGCAATGGAAGCTGGGGCAGACGAAGATGATAAATTCGTGATGAGTCTTCTCAACGAAGTTCCTCTCGATGAACTCAAGTGTACAGAACAAGATACATGCTTCCAGCAAACCATTGACATTGCCAATCGAAGATGGACTGTCACCATCAAGGACGAACATGGTTCGAATCCATGGCGTATGTTCTACGTCGTCCTCGTTGGGCTCGTGGTCTTTGTTGCATTTCTGTGTCTGGCCATCTGGGTGCTGGCAACCGACCGAAAGAATCGCACCTATTCAGCCTTGAAAGCGCAGGCAGCAGCGGAACGAAATGCGTTGGTATTGGAAAATGCCAATCAGGCAGCCCAGACGGAACGTGAGCTGAACGATTTCTTGGCCCACGAGGTGCGAAACCCGCTTGCGGCCGCCATGGCAGCAACCACATTCTTGCGTACCCAATTGGAGCGAAGGTCAAAGAGCACAAAGGGTCTTGGCTTTGAGGACAGTAGTGAATTCGAAGAACTGAATAGCGAAGAATCCCCTGAACGAAGCCTTGAAAGGGACTCTAGCAGGGACACTCTCTCCTCACCAAGACTCGTACAAGCGAGAGAGGACGTGGAAGTTGTGGATCATTCCTTGCGATTCATCAACGATCTGTTGCGAACCATGTTGGACATGCATCGTGCTTCCAGCGGTAATCTACAACTTAAGCTTGCTCCTGTTGATTTGCTGCGCGACGTCTTGGAACCTGTAGCAGGAATGCTCCATCGTGGAGGGGAGGGCAATATCGGCCGTGGGAAAGGAAGCGAAAAGGTCAAAATTGACGTGGATTGTCCCGAGGATATTGTTGTGGTAACAGACGTTCTGCGTCTGAAGCAAGTTATCCTAAATCTGGGCAGAAATAGTGTAAAGTTCATCAACGAGGGTTTCATCCGATTGAGAGCGGAGGTTGTGGAAGTCGAATGTTCTGATGATCCTGTCCGATTCCGAGATTCATTCGTAAGAGACAATTCTGATCTTGACATTGAAGGCGGAAACAGTGTATACAAGACGGTAAAGATTTATGTAGAAGATTCTGGATCGGGCATTCCAATCGAAAAACGCGATAGGCTCTTTGCCAAGTATCAAGAATCCCTCGATCTTCTCAGCCAAGGAACGGTAAGGATGACGTATAGCGCATGCGATTGACTCGATTGTAGAACAAAAAATTTTGAAGTGTGTTCTCACTTTCTTTATTTTCTTCTCCCTTTTCAATATTATTCATTTTCTTCTCCAGGGTATTGGATTGCACTTGTGCAAAAACCTCGTTGATCTTATGGGTGGACACATCAGTCTTGACAACGACTACGACAGCGGCATTCCGGGCAATCCCGGAGCTCGTTTTGTCGTCGATCTTCAAACCTCTCCATCCGATACTACCATAATCGAAATGCCATTATCAATGGAATTGGATAGGGATTCCAGTATCCATGTTAACTTCCTCGACGAGACAAACGGCAAGAAATCAAGCGAACTCTTTGAACACTGTCGGGGTGAGGAGTCCACCGTCGATTCTTCTGTCCCAGAACTTCCTGAATCTCTCAATGTTTTGTTCGTGGACGACGATCGTGTTCTACGAAAACTCTTTGCACGCACCATCAAAACTGTCGCGCCTGGATGGAACATCCGAGAGGCCGCAAACGGAGAGGCTGCGATTTTGTTGGCGGACGAAGAAGACTTTGATCTGATTTTCTGCGACTATGTACATGGCCAGCGTGGAAAAGCAGCTTCTGGGAACCGAAACGGTACGCGAGCTCCGATCCAAGGGACTCAAGTGCCGCATCTGCGGGCTTTCCGCGAACGACAAGGAACTGGAATTCCTGGAGGCCGGGGCAGATGCCTTCCTCTTCAAACCAATCCCCTGCGAGGCAAACACGCTTCGAAAGACCCTCCAAAAGGTTTTGTACAAAGAACACCGATAGTTTTGCTATTGCATTTTCGTGGGTGTAGATTTTGTTCATAATAATACATATCACTAATGCATTTATTTTTCAGAACACAAACTGATGTAGAAATACGTAGAACTCTTTCAAGAAAAACATTTTCAAAATATTATGGCTGAAAATCTTATTTAGTAGAGTCGCTTTAGTTTGTTGTATGGCGCATTCGGGACTGAACTCAGTCATGGATTAGCACGAGTGATAGAAGCTTCAAGGAGGAGAAAAAGTGAAAAGAGCATCCTCCAAAATCAAAAACTCTCACTTTTCTTTCAATTGACAATGATCGGAAACAAGAAGCATTTTTTTGTTCTCATCATCGCTTTTAGCGTATCTATCTTTGGCCTTCCCGAAAGCTTAGACTGAAAGGTGACGTTCTTTCTTAGTTGAGTTGCATCATGAGTGGCAACGGCAATAATTACAACAGGACTGAGAACACAAACTCGAATAATGGCAATGGAAATGTCGACAACAACTTTCATCTGCGCAATCCATATTCGCCCCCTGCGAAGACGTCTCAGCAGCAACAGAAACAGCAACAGCTGAATCATTCTGGGAACAATGATAATCAAGGTAGCGGTAGCAATTTGCGTCGTCCTTTCAACCCCTACTTGCAGAAGACACAGCAACATCAACAACGACAACAGACTTCGAACCAACACAGCACCAGTCATTCATCATTTGCAATCAAACCGGGTGGGCCACTGGAAAATGATCAGCAACAGCAACAACGACAAAATATGAATGCTCCTGTACATCAGAACCAGAGGCCTAATCGAAAATGAAGGCAATATCTTGAGCAGACATGCCGGTCAACCTGAAGTAACCCATGATCAACGACCGTCACAACAGCCGCAGCAACAACAGCAGCCACCACCACCACCACAACAACAACAAAAACAACAGCAACAAATCACCGCAAATATGCTCGAGGAACAGCTCGAAGTAAATTTTGAGCTCGAGGCCTCGGTGATGGCCCTCGAGGCGGAACTCAAACACACAAGGGAAACGTTGAAAAAGCAGGCAGATTCGGATCGTTCCAAGATGGAGCACCAGCTCCGGCTGGCCCAGCAGGAAATGAAACGGTGGAAGCTCCGGGCAACACAGCAAGAAAAAGGACGGAGCATTGTAGGGAGAAGTTGCTCTTCCTTCTTCTCCGTCGAGCCAGCGCCTTTTCGAATCGCCTAATGGGGAATGCGGAGGGCCTCCGACCATCTTCACCGACAAAAAGAAGCAAGGAGGGCATGGGTAGTGCCAAACCCATTCCGGAGGAAAAAATATCGGGAAGAAAACCATCGTTATCACAAGAACGGCGTCATCGTGATCTTCCAGTGGCACGATTGGCACGATCTCTCTTGGAGCAGGTGAAACCTTCTGGTACGGAGAAGGGCGACAAAGATATTGCGGATGACATGTCCATTCGACAAGTACTATTTTCAATTGCCTCTATGGGAAACGAGGACATCAATACTGCTCGGTCACCTCCAACCATTTGGACCGAAGGAAAGCTAGTCGAGTGGCTGATTGCTACATTTTCCTCCAAGTCTTGCGATAGATACTGGTCAGCGCTCTTGCTCAAATCGCCGGAAGCCCGAAAATACGTCAGAGAGAATGTTTGTCTGAACTGGGATTCGGGAAACGAAGTACGACAGAAACAGCAGCGTCATAGCACATTGGATCCCCAAGAATCTAGTCGTCGACGACGACGAAGGAATCGGATTCGTGCATTACCTTCGGCAATTGATTCGGAGAAGCAGCAAAAGAGACTCGACGAATTGCAAGCACAAGCCCGCCAATCGCTACGCCAAACATGGTGGAATCCCAACGATATTGGATATACAAACGGAATGGGCACCTCTTCCAACTCATCTACACCACAAAAATCGTCTTCGTTGTTCTTCCGAAAGTGGGCAACGTCACTGGCAGCTTCGAGGAATTTACGACACCTGCATATCCTTCGTGTGCTGTTGGCAGAGGAAGCGGGAGGAAAAGACATGACCATTTCTGTGAATGGCCAGGAATCCGGGCCCTGGTGGGATCTTTGCTATCCATCCATCGCCGTTACCATCCAAAGAATTGTGTATACAAAATTAATACGCTCCAAAAAGGAAAGGAAGAAAAGACAGATTGAGAATCGCTCCCCACGCAATCCTCCCTATGGTTTGCCAACAAAGGAACGCAATAGGAGGCCCCGCTATCGCATTGGTATGTTTGAAGATCTTATGAAAAAGTTTCAAGACGAAGAAGGCAAAACAGCGACAGAAAAGGGTGTTGCGGCAATGGAAATCAAACCAAAGAACAAAGCAAAATCTAGCACGAGAGGTGTTCAGGACGTTTGCTATGCTGATTTGGGCACCGAGGATGCAGATGAGGAGGTTGAAAATCAATTACTGGCACATGCATTGTGTGTGTGGATGGGCCTCTTGCAGGTTGCTTCGTCGGAGCAGCTTGAAGCCTGCTATAAAGATCGAAAAGGTATTGTTATTGGAAAGAATAAGAGACAATTCTAATGATTCGTCACAAGAGTCTTTGGAGAATACCCCGCCCGGTGGGCTCTTTATCGTTTCTCTCATTTTGGATTTGCTGGAAGAATTGCAATTCGGTGGATGGATGAAAACAGACGATTCTACAAACTTTTTTGTCCCCGTCTAGACTCTTGTCCGCGGGAGGAGGTAATTCCAATAAGGGACCACCAAACGTTCTCAGTGAAGACGAGGCGAATGCATCCACAAAAGCATCATCCAGTATTCTTCCGCAATGGTACGATGCTGTCATTGCCGTTTTGACACAGGTGGGTAAAACACCTGGCGGAATGGAAATTTTGGGCTTACGTGTCTTGGACGATAATCCCAAGAAAAGCGACTTTATGGGCAGCGCCCTCGATGTTTCGATACGACAGCTGCACACTCTTGCAATGCATCTGGATGATGCACGCACTCGTGACGGATCGATTTTGCGCTTCAAAGGGAGTGCCGGTGGAGATTGTTATCAAAATGACCTTCTCTGGTGCGGAGATCCCGTAGTGGTGGTTCTTTTACGAAGCGTTGAGGCATGGGTTCGGCTCTGGCACCAGGTTCTGTTGTTTGTAGCAATCAACAAACAACATTTACTTTCGGAATCTGGTCTTGGATCTCGAGGATTGGTTTACCAGCGCAGTATGCCACCCTTCTTGCCTCAGAGGAGATTCGTCAAGAGATCAAGGCTATGATTCGGTGGCAGCTGAGAGAGTTGCGGATGGACGAACAAGAATACCAAAGTGAGCAGCAGTGATGAGAAGTCGAACGAAACTTTTGCGATGAAGCTGTTATCGCGACGCAATTGAAAACTTGAAGGAAATAGCAGATCGAAAATCTAAACCCACTGGTAGTAGCGTACATCATCATATATTCGACTTACAATATTAATACTACTTGAAGTACCTCTAGAGCTTCTTTCATTCGAATTGTTTTCCTTTTGGATTTTATCTGGATTTTTTTATTTTTTATTTTCGATCGATAACTACAGGCTAGCCTCAACAACAGAGCCATCGTGTCCCCTAACAATGCTACAGACTACACGAATTTTCTTCGACTTCTCATTAACATAGCAGCGTACAGCGTGTAAACTAGCTCTATCAGTTTTTCCTCTAGAACATATTGCATGCGAAGATTATGGATTTTCTAAAAGTTTGGATTCCGTGAAAGTATTATTTGACCTCTTTTTGTTTTCGTGTACATCGTGAATATTCGTTACATCTAATTTACGTAGTATTCTATGCTAATCTATTCTTTCTCGTTTGGAATTTTCCCAAGGCGCTCATTGCAGCCCCATACTCAATCCATCGACCACCAAGATATCCCCCGGCTTCCATGAATATTGTGCCGTGTTCTGCTTTACCGCCCTTCGAATCTGATGCATTTCCCACCACGAAACAGGTGTTCCGTCACCAAAAGCTACCAAAGTTGTTTCGGAATTCTCGTTGTTGTCTTCGAGACATGGACAAGGGATAGTTTCGAAGCCGTTTCCAGAGGCCAACAGATGCTTCCCTCACCGCCCTCACGAGGGCCAAGGGATTTTTTGTGCGTTTGAATTCCGAAAGGAGCTCCGCTGGCAAAGACGTCCAGTGAAAGCGGTGGGCGAGTTCGAACCAGATTTTTTCGTTGGTTACGGGGTGATGTCGAAATGCCTCACATTCGAATTCAGCTCTCCTCGACGCGAAAGGGCATCTTGTTAATAAATTTTTGATACGTCGTTTCGAAAACTTTCTTGTTGGTCGATCCAAAGAGCCGAAACCACGACGATGGACATCTTTACACGATCCCCAAGAGTATTCTCTATCGTATCATTATTATTCGATACAAATTTATAGCTCCTCTGAAACGGGAGTAGTGTTTGTGGAGATACTATTTTCTCCATTTTTGTGCGTTTGTACAAGAGATTCTTGTCTTGCAGTTTCCTTCGGAGATTCGGGGGCAGATCATCGTGTATTTTCCGCCAATCCGTCATTTGTGTTTGATCACTAATTTCCGACAGTCGCAACGGTTGCGTTCCTTTCATGGCAGAAAGCTCGATGCGCTGCCCAATCGAAGAAAGAGTTTTGGAGTTGTTTTCGTTTGCAACCAGATAATATTCGAATCCCTTTCGAATCCCTTCGCTGCTCTTGTCGGGAGCAAAAGCCCGAAGTATTTCTCTGCCAATTGCTGTATTTTGGTCGGCATATTCGACGCCTCCAAAGCCCCGAAAGACAATGCCCCCGTATTCGAGAATGCGCTCGTCTATCCACTTGTGGTTGTCTGCGAGAAAGGAACGAAGGAATTTAGTCGAGGCAGCTTCCCCGAGACGACGATTCTTTCGATCGGGTGTCAGAACAAGCGGCGTGGATGTTTTGCTACTCCCTGTAGAAAAGAAGGATGCCGAGACACCCTTTGGAACATAGAGACTCCATCCTAGGGAAAACCCAGAGGAGGTTGAATCCATGACGTCGTTCAGGCCCTCCCAGCTTTCTTCCACAGAGGGCGGCGATTCGACACGTCGAGGTTTGTTGTCCCAAACCTGCGCGAATGTCTTTCCTTCTTTTTGGTTCATGCCAATCGACTCGTTGGTACCTAAAATCGAGATCGTAGTTCAAGTAGGGCAGAGAGGTTCTCCCGAGGCGAGCTCTCACACTAGTCTTGTCGTTGTGGGCCATGGTGCCCGTGAACATCATTCCCGCGGAATATTCTCGATGAAATTCTGTCTGTCGGTGTATGCAAAAGTTGTTGGTGATTGAAGTGGGTACGTTGGCTTCCAATGGAAAACGACTGAGCGGTGGACAGCAGCAGAGCTATCCCAAGCGAAGCACCAAGGAAGGGTGGTGTCACCGATGCCTTTCTCGTTGACATTCCTTCTCTTTCGGCTAACGATGATTTCTGATTTGTTCATGATGTGCTTTTATAGTTTGTGAAATATTGTGAGGTTCCTGAAACCACTGATATGACTTTGTTGCGCTTTTGCGTTGCTGCTGCAATGAGTTGTAAGAAAGTGGTGGCACTGATATGGTTGACCTTTTTTTGTAGATGTGTCAAAGTTCAAAGTTTTTCCAGAAGTTTCAGTTTTGTGATTCAATTCGCGAAGACGACGCGAAAAACACATGGCTCGCGACTCCAAACGTGTCCAATTTTTTCGTGTTTTGGCGTGACGGAAACGCCACGCGGTGTCTGCGTCTATCACGCAAACTAACTCAGTCTTCTCCTCATTCTTCGAAGTTCGAATGGCTTGACTCATTGGTTCGTGACTGATTTGTTTCGTTCGACTCAAATCATTTTTTGTGTTGGGATTGGGGTGACGCATTTCACTCATCACAAGAAGTTAACAACGAACCCAACCCTCTCAACACAAGGTTCTCATTTTTCTAGTCGCTATTGTAAAATCATTCCATAGAAGTATATTATCCACACCAAAGGAACGAACAACAATACCATCCAACATGAAGGTTTTGGTCACCTGGAGGAAATCAGGGAATCGGCTACTCCCTTTGCAAGCAGCTGGCAATCGAGCACGACTGTCACGTTTTGCTATCGGCCCGATCGCAGAAAAAGGGATTGGATGCCGTCTCCAAGATTGAGGCAGCCATTGGAACAACACCCGGATGCAAAGGATCCGTCGATTTCCTAGAGCTCGACACCTCCGACGATAATTCGGTGGCCCAGGCGGCTGCCACCTTTGCCCAGACATTCCAAACCCCCAACCCTTGGTGCCATTGTTAACAATGCCGGAATCGGCCTCAACACGGGACACAGCGGAGACATCCTGAACACGAATTTGTACGGACCAAAGCGCGTCTGCGACCACTTTATTCCCTTTTTGGACCAGACCAATGGGCGTATTGTCAACCTAGGCAGCGGATCTGGCCCCATCTACGTTGGATCGGTTCGATCCCAAGCTGACAGGGCGTTTTTGTGTGCCGGTGGAACCACAGGAGATTGCACCTGGGACGACATTGTGAATTATGCCAAGAACAACCTGAACAATTCCGGAGATCCCTACGGATTGAGCAAGGCGCTTGTTTCGTGCTATACTGGTCTGCTAGCCCGCGAGCACCCCAACTTGATGGTAAGCGCTGTCACTCCGGGATTTATCGACACGCAAATGACGGCGGGCTGGGGAGCTTCCAAGGGCCCCGAACAGGGAACCCTGGCAATTAAAAAATGTCTCTTTGAGGCACTCGAATACGGGAGTGGTTGGTACTATGGGAGTGACGGAGTTCGATCGCAGTATCATTTCATGAGGAATCCAGGCGATCCCGCATACGATGGAGTCAATCCGTATGTGTAAAAGCGACCGCAATAATAGTGGAATCAACGACAATAACTAAAAGACAAAGATCAATTCACTCGGTGGAAACGATTCCATTCGTCGCAAGTCGGAATGATACGCGATGTATAGAAGAAAGGTATTATGACATTCAGAAGTTTTGATTAGTCGAGTTTGTAGCATTGTAACAACATCAATTTACTTTAACCAAAACGTTTGATTGCAGGAATCGTCCGTTACGTTTTTTTATGTTTACATATATCCCAACATGAGCATTTGCTGCGTACTTGTCGACACTCCAGCGATTTCTTTGCTGCCATTTTCATCAATTCCCAAATCCCATTGCCTTGAGAACCAGTCCACTGCAAATGCGCAGGGCGCAGTCGATATTGTCGAGGTCTTTCAATGCTTGCATAGCAGCCATGTCCTCTTTGGTTGGCTTCAGCAGATGGAATCGTTCCATCATATCCATAAGCAACAAAGATTTGGGCGACGGATCTCCTTCTTCTTCGTACCTCCGTGCTTCGGCCATCATTTCCAAGACATCTCTATATCCACACCTCCAGTTTCGTTGCCACTCGAGTGCCATGACCAGCTTGATCTCTTCCATATCGGTTTTGGTTGGATCTCCTTCTAGTAGATCTGCGATCAATTGCAATCGTTCCGCTTTGGAGGCATATTTTTGACGGCAAATCGCGGCGCAGTCGTGGCCCGTTCCCACAGCGTATCCCCAGTTCCACTCCGGCGACGTCCATCCCGAATTCGGTACACCGTAGATCGGTTTCGCGGGCGGTGGCGTTGACATGGAAAAACACATGGTTTTACCGAATGCGAACAAAGCGAGAAGGATTGTTCGTATAAGTGTTGAAGCCATGATGCATTCTACCATGATGAAAGGATGATGGCTCCGACAGAGCGATGAAATTACGAGAGAACGATGCAATCACGAGAGAGTGGGCTGTTGTGGATGAAAGGCGCAAAGTTTTTTTTCCCAATGCATTCTTGTACAATTCTTGTACAATAGCATTCCTGAAAGAGATCTCAAGGGAATTTTCAAATTTGCGGTTCTATCGATGAAGAAGAACACAAACTGGCGCGTAAAATTTGTCGAGAATGTACGTTCAAAATTACTGAACAGAAAAATTATTTTACCAATCGATTTGACTGTTTGCAGAAATATTTTGTTCACCAATGTTTGCGTTCGCATCGCCTACGCGCATGTGTAAGACGTATCTCTCTTCGCCTATTGGCTTTGATCTTGTGTAGTAACTGTTCTAATAAATTTAACAATTTATTGGGGGCATTGCCCCTTCTTGTTAAACTATTCTTTGCACACTGGAGTGCTCTGTTGCTTGCAACACCACTCCGCGCATGGTCTTGGCATTTCACTCACCGCCTCGAACTGTGCATCCCCCCAACTAAAATCCAAAACCCCGAACAACACCTTCGTATGGTCATTGAAGATGAATATCGTAGACGGTATAAGAACTCTGAAATATGGTACACTTTCAGATGTATCGAAGCATCATTAGTTTAGTGGTAAAATATCTGCCTTCCAAGCAGATGTCCTGGGTTCGATTCCCAGATGATGCATTTTTGCTTCATTCCAACCAACCTTTTGGCCTTCAAACTATGGATCATTATCGAAATAATTACCTTTAAACCTACGAATAATTATTTTAACTACGAACGAGAACTCGAAGCATTTTAAGAATTCCCAAACGACAATATCGTTTTACTATTGATTCTTTTTCTTGTGGAAGTAGGGATCATTCTTTGCCAATTCCTTGAGCTGCCCCTCTGCACACGGAAAAATATCGCTGTCGGGACAAAGATCGTAGTCAAAGAAACCCCAGTGGTGCATGTCGAAATTGTTCTCGACATTTGTTTCGTCCATCTTGTTCCTCCATACGCCGCGATGGGGTTCCAGACATCGCGGCAGATACCGCGAGGGTTCCATTAGGGGAGCGTTCTTGGCTGCTTCCTCGGGAGTTTCCTTCTTTTTTCGTTTCGTCTTTTTCGTTTTCTTGAATTCTTCCACGTCAGACTTAGCAGCGCTGTCATCTTTTTTCGGAACAACCTGTTCCACTTTTTGGAAGAGGGCTCTGATGGATGCTGCATCGTTTGTATTATATCCGGTCAATATCGAATGAGAGGTAAGGTAACGCCTTGTGACTGACCAATCCATGTTTTGCTTGAGAAGGACGGCTGCAACCGAGTCCGGTTCGAGGATTTGATCTTTCGTCAGACCTTGCTGCATGTTGTTTTCGTCAAGGTTCTTCCAGAAAAAGTAAAAGTCCTCCAAAAATTTGTGGCTCATGATCCATCCGCTGGCACCAGTCCCGGCGGAAACAAAGTATCGTTGGTGCTCAAAGGCAATGTCACGAATTTCGCTCAGCGGAACACACAGATCGTTGTCGGCTTCCATGTAGAAGTAGTAATACTCTTTGTTTTGGTTCTCTTCGTCCCCTCTTGTGTCTATGAGTATTGTGTTTTGACAAAAGGTAGCGAATGACGGTAAGGAATTTAGAGCGATAACACCGTTTTGAATAACCAGAGCACTCCGAAAGAAGTCTGTCATCCACGGAAATAGGTTTGCCGTTGCGATAGAATTTGGCCTTTTGGTTGTTATTGGGACTGTGCAAAGCGGCCGTCTGGTTCTGATCTCCGTTCGTCGCGTAGAGATCAATGAAATCAAAGACCTCGAAACCGTAGGGAATCTGCGTCGGGACTGTCCGCTGAGCGTCTCGAATCGTAAAGGGAAAGAAGACTTTTTCCGTCTCGGAGGAGGATCCTTGGTTTGGAATGGTATCTTCCACATTTTTCTGTACACGCTCGAGTCGCTTGCTCAACTCCAAGAGCTCGGCCTCGAGCGACGTAACAGTGAGAGAAGGCTTCTCCCCTTCGTCCGTCTTGTTCTTGCCGGGTCGGAGATTGCTACTGGGGAGTTTTCTCGATTCGCGGTCGCTCTTGAATGCCCGAGGTTGCAACGGAAAACGACCCACATGACGAGAATCAAAGTTGGAATGGTTCCCGTTTCTCAAAAAGTAGACAAGAACGTTTGCCGTCAGCTGGATCCAACAAACCGCAAAGACCACCATGGCGTAAAACAAGACATTTTTTCCGCGATGATGTCGTTGATGTTGCGGTTTAGGCGAACGTTGCTCGGCGGTAGCTGATAATGCTCCCATGGTAAGTTGAAATGGAAGAGTATGTCCGTTTCAGATTGCAACTTTTGGAATGCTGATTATTTTTTGGTCTTTCTACGTACACAAACATGCCGCAATTCGCAATGCTCATCCTGTCCTACCAAAAGAAATTTCCCTTGAAAGAACAATTCGTGACTGAATTAATCGCGCCATATTGTGGACTCGGCAATTCGTGGCGCGCTTGCCTCGATGAGAAGCCCAACAACAAAACTTGTGATTGTTTTCGACAGAGAGATAGTTGCAGACCCTTGTCGTGTCACAACAGTTGCAGAGGAGTTCGTGTGAATGTCTAATCTACAATACAACAGAACATAACTCGAAACAGACAGACACACAAGCAGCAGCAGCAGCAAGAAAGGACTATGATCTCTTCCGCAAAAGTAATGGCTGCCACACTGGCAAACGGCAGTCGAAAGGCTCTCGTTCGAAGCCATCATCGTTGCAGGCTTCTTCCACGACTGACAGAAACAGCAATGCCACAAGGAAGCAACGCTGTGCAGCTTGCATCCGTTCCTATATTAAAACAGAAACAAAATTTCTTTGGTACAATGTCCGGATCCAGCAACAACAATAGCAACCGAGAAAGCAACGATTCGGTGTCTTCCGGCCAAGCATCCATCACACTGGAAGGTGGATGGACGGAAGAAGAAGAAACTGATCCCAAGCAACAACAAGACGAAAATGAAAAGAACTCCTCGGACTATACCACACCCATTGTCATTGAAATGCCCCAGGTCGACGCAAACGAAAGCAGTGACAAATTTTTTGTCGAGAAATGGCACAAGCAACCCGGGGATTTTTTGGAAAAAGACGACGTCCTCTGTGAGATTGCCACTCCGGACTTTGTCTTTGGAATGCAAATCGACGACGAGGAAACCGGTATTATGGGAGAGATCCACGCTCAGGAAGGTGTCAAGGTTCCCTGCCACGCACCCATTTGCACCATCTACCACAAGTAGTGTGTGACAACGAAGAAAAATAAGAAAAAGAATTTTTTATGCAGCCAACGACAACATCTGACTATTTTTTAAGCAAGCACCAAGGAATCAATGGAACAGCCAGACCCGAAAAAAAGTCAACAAGGATCATCCTTTCGTATTCAAACGGGTCGGAAGTTTTGCGCAGACGCTGGAAGGATTTTGGTGGACGGTGGGCATTTTCATTTCTTGCTTCACAAGGCATTCCGCGCTGTTGGAAGGAACGGGGGGAAGAGGTTTTCTATAATCTTTGTATTTTATTGGCTGGATGTTCAATGCGGTGCGTTTCGATTCTTTCTGAAAACTTTGTTACAAAACACGAGATCGTTGTCACTCCGAAGCTTTTCGCCAGCGTCCCCGGAAACACCATTTCATTCGCCCACGTATTACTTCTAAAAAAAGTATCGGTGCGTGTGTGTTTCCCATTTACAGGTATTCGTATAGACAGCAGTAATAGTATAAATAGTTGAAGTTGCCGAAGTACTTTCAACGGGGAAATTAGTTTGGTGGTGATATGAGTTTGGAATTCAAGTGGTCAAAGCGAAGAATTTTTTTTGACCGATTGGAAGTACAAGGCAAAAGAGTGTGTCGAGTTAATGGAATAGTGTTGGTATTAGTGAAACTGTAACGAATGATTCAATAATAGCGTTACAATAATTTCTAGTATACATTGAATACAAAAAATAATTTCTAGCATATTTTGGAAAGGATGTTGGATGTATTTCCAAAGAAATTCTTCGCACGCGAATTCCCAGTTTTGTTACAGAATACTGTCCTCCCCGATGGATTCGATAAATCCATTCCATCGTGCCAGAGGGAACCCCGACTCGTCCTTCATCTTTGCTACCGACAGCGTGATTAGCGGCGTCATGTCGTATCCGTCCTGAATCTTGGTCACGGCGGAATCCGGAATGCATTCTCCCTTGAGAATACAGCTCCAAACAGCGTATCCAAAGACGGTGATTGTGCACGACGTTGTGGAAAATGCAACGTCCATGGCACCAATCGGCTGACCACGGAGTCCCTCGATGGAGAGTGTAGCCCCGATCAAATCAGCACTTTCCTCCCACAGGCATCCTTCGTCGTCGACGGATTCGATGCGGCAGGTAGATTGCATTCCGCTGGCCAAAACCTTAAAATCGCCCAGCAGTTCGCTGGGAATGGGCTTGTTCAGATCCTCCATGGTAAGACCCAAGTCGCTGACGTCGATGCTCAATGGGGCAGCCTTAACATCGTTGTCACTGCTGCCACTACTGCTAATGCATGTATCGACCGCTCTCGAATGGGATGGTGCAAAGGAGACTACGGGATCGCAGTGGAAGGATGCCAGCAACGCCAAGGGAAGCGACAGAGCAACGAAAGAGGTGTGGCGAGGCATTGTAGTTTTCGTCAATTTTTGTGATGTGTATCCGTACAGTACTTTAGTTCTCTATCTATGTGCACTTCCGATTGGTAACTAAATTCCGAATGTGTACAACTTTCGTTATTGGTGATCCAATTTTATGACAAGGTTCCAGATGGTACACGTAAAAGCTGTTGCTCTCGGGTTTTCGAGAAAGGTAGCATACTGAAAATCGCTGAGTCAGTGACTACAACTACGTCTCGGATAAGTCGATTGATTGATTCGATTCAAACATATGCGGACGACGTACGCACGGCCTTTTTGTATTGGATTTTGAATTTTCAATTTCATGCGCTATGAGTCATGAGAGGTGAGAAAAATGCCGAATTTTGGGTCGAAGAAAAAATAACAAGAAACATCCTTTTTGCTTTCTGACTTTCGAGAGATGATATTCTCTGCCATCATCATAATATTATACTTGTAGTCCCATCGGCAGCAGCAAGAGACAATCCAGGTGAATCGTGGCATTCACATACAATCTTCAATTCGACCAGAGAAGCGCAAGAAGGA